>JAQJZR010000004.1:0-1335674 GCA_028828875.1 Penicillium capsulatum | reverse complement strand
ATCTTGGACTGGGTGTACTGGAAGAGAAGCGCAATGGTGACGAGGACCCGAGCAGCAATGTAACTGGTGCTCAGGGCTCTTCCAAGTTGGAGACCAGCGGAGGTGACTCGGATCTTCTTGGGAAACTTATGGGAGAGGACGAGTCCGGGGAAAAACCGTCAATTGAAGAAATGGCGGAGTGAACGGCTATGCTATAACTACGTGGCTTACGAAGAATCCGGTTTGGTTTGAAGGACTTTATTGTTCCAGGGATTCTCGGACTGCGAAGACTTTTATAGGGCAAGCTCGATCAACATCTTTTCATTTAGATAAATCTCGATGTGCGAAATAATATTAAAGGACATGAAGATTCATACAATTTTTATGCAGTTCGCCAATCTCCCAGAAAATAGTCTAGTCGAAGACGCCAAAAAGAAGAAAAGAACAGACATGTCGAGTATCTATTTATATGCATGGTCCCATCACGTACTATGGCCGTCGAGCCATATGATTAGAAGAATGATAAGAGGTAGAGCGCGGCTTTGCACTGGGAGTCTATGAGACCTCCTTGATGCGGCAGGTCCAGCCAGATTCTTGGCTAAGGAGGGGCAGACTATTGAAACAGATTAGCATACGTCACGAAGAACGAAAATCAACGGGATGTACATACCTGGCACCAAGACACCAGCCCAGTTCGTTGTCCTTGATCTTCTTGGCAATCTTGACCTCACGGCTCAGGGGCATTTCGTAACCAGTGTGCAACAGACCCATCATGAAGTTCAGGTCCATGCACCATTCTGGACGATCACGGAGCTCCTTCAGCGCATCCTTGACACCCGAGAAGACGCCCCAGCTGTCCTCTCCAGAGCAGACAGTAGAAGTAAGCTGGTGGAGCTCCTCGAGAGTGAAGGAAGAGGGCATTCCCAATGGTGCAGTGCGGTCATAGAAGTACGAGAAGATGTATACGTCTTCACGGGCAAAAGTCTTCGCCAGGGAAGGCTGGTGAACACCATTGAACGAGCAAGGGGCCAGCTTGCATTCGGCTTCTTTCTTCAAGATCTTTTCGGCGATGGCACGGCACTGAGGGGCCGCGGAGGAGTCACTCGGGCCGACCATCTTCACCGTGACTTCGGGAGCAAGAGCATGGCCCTGCGGGAATTCAACCTTTACCTCGCGCTGCATATCAGGTCCAATGCAGGGGTTGAGAACGGGCTTCTTCAACCAATCCAGGTTCTTCCCATTGTTGGCCAGCGTGGCCTCCAGAACCGCTTGGTGCATAGCCTTGCGAGCCGACATAAGACCATAGCCAAGGTGAGAGTGCTGGTAAAGCTCGAATTCCCGGCCACCGAACTTGAGTTCGTACTTGTGGTCGCCCTCGGCCAAGCGCTCGGGCATACCACCAGCCTTGCTCTTCTCGAAGGTGGGCTGGTAGACGATCTGAGTGGATCCACCACCCAGATCGAAAACCGCGGCGGTTGGAGTGTCGTCAGGGCCACCGATCTTGCCAAGCAGGTAGTTAGTGGTGATCCATGCGTAGACACCTTCGTCAGAGCCGTCCATGATCTCAATACCATTCTTCTCCTTAGACACCACCGGGAATGGGTAGGCAGTCTCGAGACGATGGCGAACCGCGTCCAGGATGTTCTTGCTCATCTCAGGGCCCAGCAGACGTAGACCGGCGGTAGCCTTGACAGCAACCGGGGAGCACGATTTGTACTCATCGGGAACAGACTTAACTGCGACATCCATAAGAGGGTCCAAGCTGCGGGCCGCGCCCTCAGCATCCTCCTTGAAGGAGCTGAGGCCAGAGCCGCCCTCCTTCTTCGCAGTCTGCTCGAAGACTTCGTTCTCGAGTTCCGGGGTAGAGCCGCAGTTGTTGAACCGGTAAACATGGATTCGAGAGCCCGTGCTTCCAGCATCGATCATGAGAGCATACTGAATCAGTGGCTTGGAGGGGTCATGAGGCTTTGTGCACTTGGCCGATGCACTAGCGGCTGAAGGCGTTTTTCCTGTAACAGGGGAAATTGGTGAGTTGGTGTTGTCTGCGAGTTTTCCCCTTTCGGCGGCGCATACCTGGGGTGAATGTGGAAACGGCGGGCTTAGACGGGGACATCCACACGACAAGCATGAAAATGAAGGCAATAATCGCCCCGGTCTTCAAATAGCGAGATCTTTGGCTTTGGGCCATGGTGACGTCCTGTTTGTCGAAGACTCGACCGGACTCGACAGACCCTAGAAAGGCGGAACCGTTGCTTTTCGAAATTGAACGCTGGCGAGCGCCCGGAATGGGATCGAATGAATGGATGGGAAGTGGTTGGCTGTCGACTCCAGTCGACATATGAGCAACGGGGGCGGAAGGGAGAGGAAATGGGGCAGATGCCACCTGGAAGGGGTAAGGGAATAACGATCGGAAAGATTAAAAAAGGTACTGAAGAAACCAAAAAACCATCAATACTCCGGAGACAGTCGAGTCCACTTGGCGGGAGTTGGGGAAGAAAAACAGGAGGAAAGGAGATCCAGGGTTTCGGGGTTGTGGCGTTTGGATGTGGCGCCCCAATTACTTCTTGCGGCCGACTACCTTCCCCGTATTCACACGTCAACCACCCACGGCCTTGACTCGACAACCTCGTCGGTCCTACTGCCGTCTATGCGAGCTCTTATCGCATTTTATTCCCTCTTCTCCGTCCCCTCGGTCCGCGCATCATGAAGCATACCCGTGGTCTTATGTCCGTCGCGCAAGCCCTGCGCCAGACCTTCGTCACGCCCTTCAAACCCTCCGGCGTGGCCTTCTTCCCAGCCCCCGCTGTGCGCCATGGGATCAAGCTCAGGCTTTTCCATGAGTCGCGCCGTCTCGCCGGCCCGACTTCCCGGCAACCCGTCCAAGGTCCTATCAAAGACGAGGCCATTGGTGCTCCATATGTGCAGATTGTCAACGAACATGGAGATCTCGAAATGCCCGTTCGCCTCTCCGATGTCTTGAGATCGTTCGATCGCTCGAAGTTCTTCCTTCACCAGGTGTCACCGGGCTCTCCCGGTAGGCCGCCCATTTGCAAGATCACAGACAAGCTGGCCTACTCCCAGCGGGAAAAGGAGAAGGCCAAAGCCGCCAAAGCCACCAAGTCACAGAACAAGCAAATCGAACTGAACTGGGCTATCGACGCTCATGATCTGGAGCATCGGCTGAAGCAGCTGACTACCTTTTTGGAGAAGGGGCGGAAGGTGGAGGTCACATTGACTCGCAAAAGACGCAAGCGGGCGCCCACGGTGGATGAGATTAAACATGTCATCCAAAGTGTTCTCGACACGACCAAAAATGCAGGAGCAACGCAGGTCAAGGCGATGGAGGGTGAACCGGGTCAGCAGATGAAAATTACGGTCCGGAAATGAGCGTGTCTCCGGCCCTGTATATCATTAGTCATTCCACAAATGCATGCAGCTACTTACCTTCTCAGTGTCGGTAGCTCACATATATTGCAATCTGACAACGTGGTAGTTTCGTGTTGACATGGCTTTACGTGGACATGTCCAGTTGACATTTACAAGTACACTTTGCTGCAAGGACGGCGTCCCTTTGTGTACCTGCCTGCCCCTCAACTTTATACTTTCAAAGCTAGCTATTCCGTCCTAAATTTATTTCGAATCTAACCATGCCATGTTTATACTTGGTTGATGCCAGCCGCACTCCGCAATTCGTGACCTGTGATTGGTGGAACCATGACTAAGCACTCCCTGGGCCGAAAATTTGGGTGTTGATTCTCTTCCCAGTTCCGATCCCATCAACTTTTCTTCGTGTTTTCTGTTTCTCGTTTGGTTTCCCATTGGCAAGATGTCGACCATCTCCCGCTCCTTGAACCTCCTGGCGCGCACCAGCAGGTCTTCCCTGCTGCGCCCCAGCGCCGTCAACCCCGTGCACCATGTCTTTGCCAGCGACAAGATGGCTGCTCGCGGGTTGGCGACTGCTTTCGAGCGTACCAAGCCCCATGTGAACATTGGTACCATCGGTCACGTCGATCACGGCAAGGTATGGCACTTCAGCGATTGTTTCATGTTCGCGCGTCTAATCGTCTCCTTTCCCTTAGACCACCCTGACTGCTGCCATCACCAAGCACCAGGCCTCCAAGGGTCTGGCCAACTTCCTCGAGTATGGTGCAATTGACAAGGCCCCCGAAGAGCGCAAGCGTGGTATCACTATCTCGTCTGCCCACATTGAATTCCAGACCGACTCGCGACACTACGCTCACGTCGACTGCCCCGGTCACGCCGATTACATTAAGAACATGATCACTGGTGCCGCCAACATGGACGGTGCCATCGTTGTCGTCGCCGCCTCCGATGGTCAGATGTATGCTAGAACTCCTTCTGCATTGCCCCGATGAAAGACTTGCGCTGACTTCTCTGTTTGTACAGGCCTCAGACCCGTGAGCACTTGCTGCTCGCCCGCCAGGTCGGTGTCCAGAAGATTGTTGTGTTCGTGAACAAGGTCGATGCCGTCGAGGACCCTGAGATGTTGGAGCTCGTCGAGCTGGAGATGCGCGAACTGCTCTCCACCTACGGCTTCGAGGGTGAGGAGACCCCCATCATCTTTGGCTCTGCCCTCTGTGCTCTTGAGGCCCGCCGCCCCGAGATCGGTACCGAGAAGATCGACGAGCTCATGACTGCTGTTGACACTTGGATCCCCACCCCCGAGCGTGACCTGGACAAGCCTTTCCTCATGTCCGTAGAGGAAGTCTTCTCCATCCCCGGTCGTGGCACCGTGGTCTCTGGCCGTGTCGAGCGTGGTCAGCTGAAGAAGGATACTGAGGTTGAGATTGTCGGTGGCTCCGAGGCCCCCATCAAGACCAAGGTCACCGACATTGAGACCTTCAAGAAGACCTGCGACGAGTCCCGTGCTGGTGACAACTCTGGTCTGCTGCTCCGTGGTATCCGTCGTGAGGATATCCGCCGTGGTATGGTTGTTGCTGCTCCCAACAGCACCAAGGCCGCTCAAAACTTCCTGGTTTCCATGTACGTCTTGACCGAGGCCGAGGGTGGTCGCCGCACCGGTTTCGGCAGCAACTACCGTCCTCAGGTCTACCTCCGCACTGCTGGTGAGTCCCCCCCCCCCCCCAAACATTGAAGAACCGTATTCCATGAGCACTTTATTAATACTTTGACAGATGAGCCCGGTGACCTCACCTTCCCCGGCGACGACCAGTCCATCCGTGTCCAGCCTGGAGACAACGTTGAGATGGTTCTCAAGACCCACCGCCCCGTCGCTGCCGAGGCCGGTCAGCGCTTCAACATCCGTGAAGGTGGCCGTACCGTTGCCACCGGTCTGATCACCCGCGTGGTTGAGTAAATGGACGGTTCGTCCCCGGCTGAAGAACCAGCCATTGTATTATGACACCCTTTTCTTCTATTATTTGTCTGCCACCTCATATTTACAGCGCGGGAGCCATCGATCAGCACCAGGGATCCGGGGTCAGCCGGAGTTTTCGCTTGGATCTTGTTCATGTACCTCTACTGTCTTGAAGATGTAGCTTGTTGTATCTTCTCCCCTCCTGCGGAAATGTATTAAAAGTAAAATCAACAAGTTAATCCTGGCCAAACCTATTTGATCCATTAGTGGAAGTATGCTACGTAAAGCCTGGGCTGGGTGATCCTTCGGACGAAAAGGACGGACGGGGCGGCAGACCAAAAGGGGGATCAAATGCGTGGCTGGATAGGGAGAAAGGTGGAATGAACTACATCTCCTAACGCTGCGGGTGTGGCATTCATTTGGTCGGCTCGTGGTGATTGAAAATAGATCTACATGAATATTCTATGAACTTTTCAATTGTGCCAGTATTCAATCGTGAAGCAAGAAAAGAATATTTTTAGAGTAAGGCCATCGCGGACAAGGCGCGCCCCCTTGTAGATCCCCCGTTTATAGACGCGCCCCGGTCCCCAAGTAGATATAGCATGCGAGCTCCGTTCTTTTGGTCCTTCGATTCTGCGTACTCCGCCACATCTATATCCTCAGATTCAGTCATTAACCGTCGCCACGGGTCTAGCGGTGGGCCATCTCCGTCGTGTTCATCCGATATCTCGCCTATCATCAAGTCAACCAATAGTGCTTGCAGGCAAAGTGCTTGTCTTGTGGGCTACTATCTCGTGTCTACGAGTAGAATGGACCTATGGTCCGATTCTCAGCCCCCCCCCCCGCGTAAGAGAATGCGCAAGGGTACAAAGAGTTGCATTGAATGTAGGAAATTGATCACATCAGTCGTCACCGCGCATTCGACTAAGTTCCGCCATAGGTCGACGACGTAAGATCCGCTGCACATACAAGCCTGATCGTCCCGAGGCCTGTAATGAATGTCGACTGCGAGGATCGACATGTATTGACCAGGAGCAAGGCCCCGACGTGGTGATCTCGGGTCAGCCGGAGCGATATAGTCTTCGGGAGCGAGTGACATGTTTGGAAGCCGTTGTCCAGGACCTGATCAAGCGGTTGGATGACGCTACCGCGGATAACTCCATTGGTTAGTACCAATTGGGATGATCCAGGTTGATCTTCGCATATTGAGGCTAAAACCATACAGCTACCAAACACGCCGAAGCAAACTTGATGCCAACGCCGGTGGAGTCGGATAAGTTGGGTCCATCGAGTGATCAGATTGGAAATGCACCGGTGATGCAGCTCTTTGACAACTACCACGTCCGGCGTCACGAAGATCCATCTAACAATGATCAATTCACCAACGCCAGGGACACGTCTCCAAAGGCTCGCGCTGCCAAGGCCGAGCTCGTTGCGCTTCTTCCTCCCTTAGCGGATATTTTCAAGATCATGGATGGAAGCTCTAAATTCTGGTACATATGGGAAGAAAATGCCCCCGAGGCCCGGGCAGCTTTCAAGTCCATATCCAACAAGTACGACAACTCCGTGGCGCCAGGCGATATAGCCAAGGCAGTAATTTGCCTATCATTGAGCGTGATGCAAGCTCCACCGAACTTCGACTTCAACGCTCTCCAGAAGCCTCTGGCCCCGGAGGAATTCACCACGCGCTGTACCGCGGTGGTGGACCGGTGGGTTGTCCGGGATGACGAGTTTGCGGCAACATTACCTGGCATCGAGACCCAGATGCTACTTTGCAAGCACCTTATGCAAGAAGGTCGTCTTCGCAAAGCCTGGCTCATCAACCGTCGTGCTCTCGAGTTCGCACATCTTGCTGGAATGCATCTATCCACTCGGTCATGCCGTCCGTCAGACCCGTTATTTGAAAGAAGACTGCGAACCTGGTGCTGGCTCGCGGCTTTGGATCGAACACTTAGTCTAGTGCTTGGGTTGCCCTACGGGGTTGCCGATGCCTTCTTTCTTCCCCAGGTGGAAAATCGCTTGAAATCGAGCAAGGGCGCCGAGCAATTCATGCTTCGCATCGGTGTTATCAACGGACGCATGATCGATCACAACCAGAATCCGGCCGAGATGTGTCTTGAATCAACAGTTCGCCTGGACCAAGAACTCATGGACTTGTGGAAGACATTGCCAAGCAGTCCTCTTGGTCTTGAGCGTGGCCCTGAGGAGCGTGTCGAGCACTACTACGGACGGGTGGCACCTCGGTTCATGCCCCAAGTGTTCCGCTGCATCATTCACATGCCCGTCATGCTGAAGTATCTCGCCGACCCCCGGTTTAGCTACTGTCACCGGATGGCCATTCAGTCTGCTCGGGAAGGACTGGCCATGTACAAGGTGCTCCGGCCTCTGACCCCGTTTTACCGCTGCAAGGTGATAGACTTCCTATCCTTTACCATGGGGATGCTTCTGATTGTGCATTTGATCGGGCACTCCAAAGAGAGCTCGGGACACAGTAAAGCGCAAGACCAGAGCGACTGGCAACTTGTCGGTGAAGTTGCTGAGATTCTGCGCCAGGCGAGCGATAGTAGCAGCTCTGTTGCTTCCGAGGCAGCCCATATCATTGGCGAGATCTTCAATAGCAGAGATAAAGGGCAAACCTGGTCGGCGACGACGACTTGCAAGGTCACCGTGCCCTACTTTGGTACCATTACCGTGGGGGGTGGGAGCAAATGCTCGCGACCGGAGAGCCGCGACCAGGATGCTGATCGTCCTGACTCGTTCATGCCGACCAGTTCGACGGAGCAAATCCCAACCCTGATATATACACCTTCCACATTGGATTCGGGCGCCGCATCCGATCCTCATGCCGACCATTTGGATCATCCACCGCTATCCGGCGCCAATTACTCCCTTCCGCGGGAGGATCCTGCGATCAGCAACTTTCCCGGTCTGGAATCGAATCGGTTCACGGGGCTTTATGATGATTTCGGGCAATACACTATGTGGCCGAATCCCAACATGGATCTGGGGCTGGAACAAGGCTGGAACTTGAACTGGTGCAATTAGAATTAGATATGACCTTACCCTTTAACGCAATACCCAGCAGTTATCTGTAGATCTACATCGCATTTCCGGCCGCATGATCCCGCAGCGCCATCGACGGTTATGTAAGGCTGTTTTTCCCCCCAGCAACCAAACCTCGGACCTTTGGACGCACTCGTGCCACTTTCTTGTGATCGACTTGGTGGTGCTTGATACTCCATCTGATCCACTTGCTCCCCTCCAACCTCCCCCCTTCCCGCTTCTCTTCCCCCGAGTCCCCGTCCCCCACAACAAACCACTCCCGCAGACAGAGCAACCACCATGACCGAACGCCCATCGGGTCTGGGCAGGAATCCAACGGCGCCGCCCGTCATGGGCAATGGCCACTTTGCCACGATCGGCGCTGATGCCGATGCCGGCGCCTACGAGCATGGCGTGCAGGTGATTGACGAGAACAAGGAGTTCAAGTGCGCATCTCCCGCGAGTCACTTTCTAGCCCATACTGATCGCGATCCAACAGCCCGAATCTATCCAAGTACCTCTCCCTCGAAAATGTCACGCCCGCCGGCTTCAACTATCATCTCATCTCCGTGTTTGGCTCCCAGTCGACCGGAAAATCGACCTTGCTCAACCACCTCTTCGGTACGCAGTTCTCTGTCATGTCGGAGCTCGAGCGCCGACAAACAACCAAGGGTATCTGGATGTCAAACAATAAGAAGCAGGGGGATGGTGGCGCGGATAAGGAGTCGCGCATGGCAGACAACATCCTGGTGATGGACGTCGAAGGTACGGATGGCCGTGAACGCGGCGAGGACCAGGACTTTGAGCGCAAGAGTGCCCTGTTTGCGCTTGCGACAAGCGAGGTGCTTATCGTCAACATCTGGGAGCACCAGGTGGGTTTGTACCAGGGTGCCAACATGGGACTGCTCAAGACCGTGTTTGAGGTGAACTTGCAGCTATTCTTGAAGGACAAGAGGTACGTAGGCTTTGGTCGAGGCTTGCGTGTTCGGACTGATGGATATTAACGTGCTTTGCAGTACCACACACCGATCCCTCCTGTTCTTCGTGATCCGTGACTTTATTGGCACCACTCCCCTGAAGAACCTCCAAAAGACACTCATGGAGGACCTGAACCGTCTCTGGGCGACCATCTCCAAACCCGCCGGGTTGGAGAATGCGACGATCCACGACTACTTCGACTTCCAGTTCTACGGGCTTCCGCATAAGGGCTATCAACCAGACCAGTTCGTCGCGGAGACCAAGAAGCTTGGACTGCGCTTTCGGGAGGGCCACCGCGATCCCAAGCGGGATGCTCTCAAGGGCGAGTTCTCCGAAGGCGGCGTGTTTCTTCCCGAATATCATCGGCGGATCCCCGCCGATGGTTTCTCGCATTACGCCGAGGGAATTTGGGATCAGATCGTCAACAACAAGGATCTGGACTTGCCCACACAGCAGGAGTTGCTTGCTCAATTCCGTTGCGACGAGATTCTGCGCGAGGTGATGGTCGGCTTCGATGAGGCAATCGTCGCATTCGAGGATAAACAGGCCGAGGCTGTCCGCTTGGGTGCCCCCGAGGTTCTCGGGGGCCTGGGTGTGGCCATGCGCGGAGCACGCACGAAGACCCTCAAGGCGTTTGAGACCGAAGCGAGCCGGTACCACAAGGGTGTATACCAGCGCAAGAAGGCCGAGCTCGAGAGCAAGGTTGATACTCGGCTGAAGGCTCTCTTCCATGGCCAGCTTTCGGCAGCCCATAAATCCGGCATCCGCGACTTTAGCGACGCCGTCAGCAATGCGGTCAAGTCTGGACAGAAGAAGGGCGGCAACTACGATTTTGCGGAGATCGTTAATGAGGAGGCTAAGAGTGCCATGAAGAAATTCGAGGAGGTGGCCCGCTCCACTTTGGTGGAGGGTACTTCCTGGAGTAATTATAAACAGGAAGTGAGCCTGTATCAGAAAGAGTTGGCGGAGGTCAGCGCTCGTCTGAGACGGGATGAAATGCGACGCCTGGCTAGCCGCGTGGAACGCTGGGTTCAATCTCGCCTGGGCGAATCGGTGGGACTTGAATTCAACAGCCTTGGCTCTGGCCGCGCCGGAGGTGGTGCCCCCGAGGATGGCGAGAAGCCGTCGGAGAAGATCTTTTGGGACCGGGTCTGGAACGTGTTTGTTGAGACCGTTCTGGACGCCGAAAGACGGTTCACGGACCGCGCCAGCAGCTTTGATGCCAGTCTGGAGGAGGTCGACGTTGGGCTGTGGCGTTTGCGCCGCAAGTCCTGGGGAGTGTTGCGCGCCAAGATCGACGAGGAGATGATCGAGGGCAACTTGCTGCTGAAGCTGCGCGAGAACTTCGAGGACAAGTTCCGCTACGATGATGAGGGCGTCCCACGGATTTGGCGGCCAACGGATGACATTGAAGGGGTTTATACGCGTGCTCGCGAGTCCACTTTGACCTTGATACCTCTCCTCTCGCGTTTCCGTCTTGCTGAAACCTCCGCCCCACCGCCGCTTGATCGGTGGGTGGGACACACTCCCAGCTCTGCGACATCCGCGGACGAGGAGGACCTGCCCCCCATTGGAGGAGTGGACGAGGATGAGGGCAAGAGCCTCGAGGAAGAGATGACGATCCTGGGCGACTCGAAGCGCCAGGAGCTCACGGTGCGTTTCAAAAAGGCTGCTGATGGAGTGTACGTCGAAGCCAAGCGCAGTGCCATTGGTGGCATGACGCAGGTTCCGCTGTACTTTTACGGCCTGCTGATTGCCCTGGGTTGGAATGAAATTGTTGCCGGTAAGTTTTTCAGGCTCTCTTTTCGTCCGGACCCATTTCACTCATCTGTAATTTCCAGTCCTCCGCAACCCCGCCTACTTCTTCCTGTTGTTTGTCTGCGCCATCGGTGCCTACGTCACCTACCAGCTGAACCTCTGGGGACCTATTTTGAAGATGACCGAAGCGGCATCCCACCAGGCTCTCGAGGAAGGGAAACGCCGGCTCCGGGAGTTCCTCGAGGCATCCGACACGGGCAGACAAGCCATCGCCATGTCGGAGCGATCTGGTTCTACAGGCAAGGAAGAGCATGAGCTGTCCGACCTCTCAAAGCGGGGTTCAAAGGCCAATGATGACTTGGATGACTTGTAAATTTCCTTCTGCCTGCAGCGCGCGGCGTCTTGTCCGCTTTCCCGGGGTTTAGATCTGTTATAGCATAGGCATTGGATGTTCCTAGGTGTATCAACCCATTGAATGACAGATTGGAGAATGCGTCGCCTTGGAGTCTGCAATATTCCTCATATGATAGACCATCCCCTCGGCTGCGTTGGCGGGGTCATACCCACGTCAACGGACTTGCTCCGCCTGAGAGGCCATATATAACCGCTCGTCGTGCAGCCTGGTCGGGGCATTTCTCTTCCACGTTCCCCGCCGCGATTCCCACCATGGCCGACTCCGCACTTCCCGCAACCTTTGATGATCTCCCGGATCCACGCCGGTACTGGCCCGCGCCTGCGGGGACCGAGGAAGAAGGACTAGGCATGCTCCGCTTGCTCACGCCGGATGTTGTGGCTGCCGCCGCGCAGACCCAGATCAAGACAGGCGAGCGGGTGTGTTTGAACTGGGATATCGAGAACCTCACGCCACCAGGTAGAGCCCCCACGCACCTCGACCACATCACATCCCAAGAGAGCATGACACTGACCAACGTGTGAAGGGTTCGGCCGCAAACCGTTCGAGCACCGCATTAAATGGGTGGCCGAGGGCGTGGCCTTTGACGACGAGTATCATTTTAACCCGCAGCAATCCTCGCAGTGGGATGGTTTCCGCCACCATAACGCGCCGGCTCCGACAGCCGATGAACCCGAGCGCCGCGTGTTTTACGGCGGCACGACGGCGCACGAGATCAAGGACACCGACTCGCCGCGAATCGGGATCGGGTTCTGGGCGAAGAAAGGGATCGCGGGCCGCGGGGTGCTGATCGACTACGTCTCGTACGCCGAGAGGAAAGGGATCCGCGTGAATGCGCTGACGCGGCAAATGATCTCGCTCGACGAGGTGCTCGAGATCGCGCGCGACTGCGGCATCACCTTCCAGTGCGGGGATATTTTCTTTCTGCGGGTTGGTCTGCCGGGGACGTGGGCGGGCATGACAGCGGCGCAACGGACGGCGTATAGCCAGCAGACCATGCCGCAGCACGCGGGCATCGAGCAGAGCGAGCGGGTGTTGCGCTTCATCTGGGATGAACACTTTGCGGCGGTGGCCTCGGACGCGGTCAGCTTCGAGGTCTTCCCTCCGCTGTCACCGGCGCATGACTTGCATCATCATCTGCTGGCGGGGTGGGGGCTGCCGATCGGGGAGATGTTTGATCTAGAGGAGCTGGCGGCGACGTGTCGGCGATTGGGACGCTGGAGCTTTTTCGTGTCGAGTAGTCCGTTGAACTGTGCCCGGGGCGTCTCGAGTCCGCCGAACTGCATGGCGATCTTCTAGGTGCAGAAGTTGGGGCGGAAGTTGGGGCAGAAACCGGGGCCAGGATTTACTTGATATGGTACGGAGTATACTTCGCCCTATGGAGGCGCAGAACAAGGCGCAGCCCAGAATGCGGAGGGCGAATTTCCAGAAAAGCCCCACGATCGACACTTTCCCCCCCCGAATTCGTATGCAAACCAGCTTGCCAAGGCTGCCCGATTATTATGAAACCCCCCCCTAACCCCCCCCCGGCTTTTTCCTCCTCTACGGAATCATGAGAATCCTCCGGCAACGCTCGCTCTGGCTGATCGTGCCGTGTCTTCTGTTGGCCCTGGGCCTGTATACCTTCCAGCGTCCACGCCGTCGCGTGCCACCCACGCGATCCCCGCTCAGCCAACCCCTAAGCCCGCACCATTTCGACGGGTCCTGGAATTACGAGCGTGATCGCGATAATCTGCTCTTCACCCAGGGCCAATGTGACCAGGCTTTCCCGGACTTGTTTGTCGATATTGATCGTGCGCGGGATGCCCGAACACCCTACCCGATCACCGTCCAGGAGCTGGACTCGATCACGCCGCGGAATGGATACATTCGGGCCATGATCTATGATCAGCAGGTGAGTGCCGAGGAGACTGGACAGGAGCAGCGTGAACGTGCTCTCTCCTTTCATATAGACGCGATGGAGTTGGGAATAGAGCCTCCAAAGCTAATCTCGATTTTCTTTTTTTTTCCCGGGTAGCTCTACGTCATTCAAAAAGAAGGCTCAATTTGGTCGCGCGAGCTGGCGACGCTCGCCGCAATCAACCGCGCCGTCGTCACCTCGCCCGAACCACTCCCCAACATCGAATTCGCCTTCAACACCGACGACCGCATCGACCCCGTGGCGCTGTGGGGGTACGCGCGGCGTCCGGGCGACGAATCCATCTGGCTCATCCCGGACTTTGGATTCTGGTCTTGGCCCGAGATCAAAGCCGGTTCGACCAAGGAGATTCTCCTGCGCGTCGAACAAGCCGAAAAGGACGGGTCGAGCTGGGCCGAGAAGACCCAGAAACTGCTCTGGCGCGGAGTCCCGAAGATGGGCCCGGAGATCCGCGACAAGCTACTCAAAGTCACCAAGGGCAAACCGTGGAGTGATGTCAAGGCCATCGATTGGAAGGATACACAGAGCCCCGACAGCGGCTACAAGACGATGCCGGAGCACTGCGACTACAAGTATGTTGCGCAGACCGAGGGCAACACGTACTCCGGCCGTCTGAAATACCTTCAGATGTGTCGGAGCGTGATTGTCTCGCACCAACTGGATTGGATCCAGCACCATTACCATCTGCTGCGCTCGTCCGGCTCCGAGCAGAACATTGTCGAGGTCGAGCGCGATTGGTCGGATCTGGAGTCGAAGATGCAGTGGTTGCTCGAGCACGACAACCATGCCCAACGCATTGCGGACAACAACGTCAAGACCTTTCGCGAACGGTACCTCACGCCCGCCGCTGAGGCGTGCTACTGGCGCCGTCTGATCCAGGAGTGGGCCAAGGTGAGCTTCGAGCCGGAATTCTTCAAGGAGGTAGATGGGAAGAAGATGTGGCGCGGAGTCAGTGTGGAGAGCTTTCTGCTCATGAGAGAGACGGATTGGACGCCACGATAAGCGTTTCCCCCTTTTTTTTTCTATTCTCTTGTATTCCTCACGCATGCATGGTTGCATATAGGCGCTGGTGTATATATCCTCGATCCTCATTCAATTGACCAAGTCCCTGAACCACTCATCCGCCACGGCGCCGTGTACCATGGAGCACACGCTGCCACCCTTAAATCTTGCCCGTGGTTCTTGATTTACGAAGTCGTGGTTTGGATCATGATTGGAGCTCTCTGGTTGACATCATGATGATAGACCCTCAACCACCGCCTCATATAAATAAGAACTGGGTATGGTCCTAATCAACCGCGAGATCAGACAATACCTTCCCTTCCACCATGTATCCCTCGCTGATCAAACGGCCTATCCGCAAACCGCCCCCGTTCCACATCACCAGGCTGTCGCGAGCATCGGTTCACGGCAAGACCGAGGGAACCGTCAAAGCCGATGAAGACTGTCAGCTACACTCCGTATGATGTAAACGCGTAACTCACACGATTGGATCAGTTTTCGCCACAACGTCTTTCCCGCCGGATCTGGATGCTCCCGAGAATTCGCAGAGACAGGAGAAGATCATAGAGACTCGGGTGTCTCCTGGACACGACGATGAAGTATGTTACGCTTCGGAGATGAAATTTCGGGACGGTTCTAATGGATCTAGGGCGCGACCGAGCGCAAGGCTGATATCTACGAGAGTATCCTCCCGAAGGAACAACGCGAGGGGGCAACGAAGGAACAGCGACCGCGGGATCCGAATGAAGGAGATCAGGGGCCAAACATGGATGAAATGTAGGGCTCCATAAGGGAGGATTCAGTGCCAGAATTATGGTATCCTTACGCCCCCTTCTGGCCTGCATATGACGTTACCGTAAAATCGTTTTGCGAACTCATATTCCAATGACTATTTTAAGATATTCCTAATAAGAGCATTAATATCGGATCCTTCAATAAAACAAATAGCGTATCAGGGTGGGTAACGTTCTATGTAGGCCAGGGGGGATATATTAAAACTGGCCTAGGCTATGTTTATCGAGGGTAGAGGGTAAGAATGAATGTCCCGTCTTTAGGTACTTTCAGTCAGAATGTATATAGTCCGCTAACGACGACTATAAACATGCGCTGTACTTGCATCGGGGTCGTATCAAGAGTCAGAACAATCAAGAGCAGATTCATCCGCTGAACTCGCGAACCGATCCCTCCACTTCATCAATACTTCACGAACCGCCCGGTATTCTGGGAGCTCGAATTCCCAACACTGTACCGAGTCAAGGTCCTGCACTAGCATGTCAATCATCTCTAAATCCTACTCTTGGAGCGTGAGCATACCCTCGACGAGAGTCTGCTCTTGCCCTAGCCGTTTGCGGACGCTGAGAACGTCCATCAGGATTGTTTCTACTTCACCATAGCGGTGTTGCAGGAGAACGTCGAATAGCACATTAATCACGCTCGTGAGTGTACTAAGGTGCGCGAGACCGAGAGGTCTCTTGTTCATCTCATTGATCTGGCGATCAAGTGCCTCGGCCTCCTGCCACTGACCCACATCCCGGTACGCCATTGCGAGATTCTCCATCTCGCCGAGGGCGGAGGGCTGTTTACAGCCGTATGCACTCATGCATATGTCCAGAGCATCGAACTTGAGCACCATCCCTTCTTGCACTCGGCCAGATTGAGCATAGATTGTGGCGAGATTGCGTAAATTGCCGACGGTCCCGAGATGCGTCGGGCCGATGATCCTTTTCCGGTCTTCAATGACTTCTTTAAAGTGTGCTTCAGCCTCTTCGAATTCACCCAATGCGAAATAGATTCCCGCTAGAGTTTCTCGGGCATAAATGGTGGAAGGGTGCTCTGGGCCGAGCTGGCGCTGGCGATTCCCCGGTAATTCCATATTGAGCGCTTCGGCGTCTTTTCATCGACCTTGGCTGTGATACATCACCGCCAGTGGTCAGCTGGTGATCATAACCCAGAACTTTCTCGGCAATGTCAAGCCCTTCTTCGCATATAACTTCGGCCTTGTCCCACAGGCAAGCATCTCGATATTGCAAGGCCAGATTGGCCATGCTTATGAGTGTGTCGCTATGTGTCAGTCCCAGAACCTCTTTGCGCAGCGTGGCACCTTCTGGGAAGAGCTGTATAGAAGGCGAGGTTGGAAATGGGAATAGTCAATCCGGTGTTGATATATTGATTCTCTGGGATATTAGAGAGCATGGGCCCCAGAGCGAGTTGATCCCTGATAGAGTATCGCTTGTTCTCGAAAATTGCAGTCCACGGGTGGTTGGGAAAATGGAAAACTGGGAGAAGCTCAGGAGGTTCAAGACTTCATCGTGTCTGTACCGGTATTTGTGGATGTTTCCGCACAAGTCATGGCAGATGATATCCAGTCTGAGCGCACTCAAAATGCCCTTGGTGGGGGGTTTCCATCTTCTCATCCACTCATTCGGGATGGATTATATCGAAGCCCTCATAACATCCCTTTTACTAATCATGCCATTACCATTTGGACACAAACACTCGGAAATCGGTATTTGGGGCCCACAGTTAATATCCTCGCTTCAAATCACGGGTGACGCTCCCAGGCAGCAGGATTGTATCTTCCTTCGGCTCCATCGGCGTTTTAGTGCGTCATCCACCGCAAAAATGAAGCTTATTCCTCAGCCCTACAGGGCTGAGTGGGGCTCCGGCGGTCTGCCATTGAAATTGCTCTATCTCGATTCGTTTAGCTCCTGAATACGACTGCCCCGGTGCGGGTTGTTACCGAGGAGAGCTGAGTCCAGCCCACAGTCTCGGTTCAACTCATGGTGATGCATCTTTTCGTTCTCCTTACCTATATTTCGAGTTCACCATGAAGACCCTTCAACGTTTCAGCTCTATTTTTCGGTGCTTTTCTTTCCGACTAATATGTGCAGCCTTCTGTTTTGGCCTTTCCGGCATGTCCAGGGGTACGTCGCCCACTCCTTCCATATACACAACGCAGCTAAGGAGCAGGACTCGACGAGGGCCTTATTGCGACTACGGTTGCGCAGAACTCGTTCATCAACGAGTTTGATCTTCGAGCCGACAACCTCGATGCTTCGCAGAGGGCCAATCGACTCTCCAACATTACCTCTATGGTTCATATCGGCAGCATCCCCGGTGCACTGATCGCGTTTACGTTCTGCGAGCGAATCGGAATGCTTTGGTCCATGCGTCAGCTGTGCTTGGTTTGGCTTATTGGCGTGGTGATTGTCATTACGGCCAGTGGAAGTATTGGTCAAATATACGCTGGGCGGTTCATCATGGGCCTGGGGATTGGTCAGGCGGGCATCGTTGCTCCAACGTATCTCGCCGAAACTGCTCCTTCACACGCACGCGGCCTATTGGTGTCGATGTTTGGCATGTCAGAATATATTGGGATCATGATCGGTGTAAGTCCAGCTTAAACTGGATGCAAACACTGCTAACGTCGGTCAGTATTTCTCGGCATGGAGTGCCGCGGTCGACATGCCAGACACTGCCTCCAAGCAATGGATTGTTCCCCAAAGTACCCAGATCCTTGTGGCTGGAATTCTGGGCTTGTCCTCATTCCTATGCGAAGAGAGCCCTCGTCACCTATGCAAAGTGGGGAAAGGGGATCAGGCTCGGCTTGCCCTGGGCAGGCTGTGGGGTCTTCCAGCGGATCATACTGAAATTACATCCGAGTTGGAGGGAATCCATCGCCAGATGGAAGCGGAGCACGAGTTCACCAGCTACAAATCCTGGGTCTCATCGTTGAAGGAGCTCCTGTTGATTAAATCGAACCAGAAAAGACTGCTTTTTGTAATCTCGGAGCAAGTCTTGAGCCAATGGTCTGGCGCAACTTCCATCACAAGTGAGTACCACGAAAGCAAAGGTGGTGGACCGATAAACTGACTATAATCAGCATATGCCCCCGAACTGTTTTCTTTGTTTGGCTTGAGTGGTCAACAAGAGAAACTCCTGACCACTGCAATTTTTGGGGCTGTCAAGCTCGTGGCATCTCTTCTCTGCGCGATTCTCCTGATCGATCACATTGGACGCAAGCGATCCTTGTCTTTTGGCATCATTGTCCAGCAGGTAGCATTGCTGTATATTGCAATCTATCTTACTGTAGACACGCCCGCTGAGAAACAGTCTCCGTCAATGAGACGAGCGGCTCTTGCGGCCATCGTTTTTATATACTTTGTTGGTATTGGCTGGGCTATGGGCTGGAACTCGATCCAGTACCTCATCAATGCGGAGGTCTTTCCGTTGCGGGTTCGCGCGACGGGGTCGAGTCTGATGATGTGCTTTCACTATGCCAATCGCTATGGGCTGTCTAAGGTGAATCGCCGAGTCTGAAATATTAGAACATGCGAGAGCTGACAAAACCAGGCGGTTCCATCCATGTTGTTGAAGGATTCACTTCAACCCAAAGGGACATTTTGGTTCTTCTCCATCATGAACTTTTTGGGTCTATTATGGACAGTTTTTCTCCTCCCAGAGACTGCCGGTTGCACCCTAGAAGAAACCAATCGTCTTTTCCAGTAGATCATTTCTCTCCGAATCAGTTTGGACCAATCTCTTATCTTATCGTTCACCGCGGACGAGTTCCCCAGCTCCTCCGCACATCAACCCCGACCAAGACGTATCGCAAGTTCCCCCCTGGAATGACAAGGCCCACTCAAGGATCAGCCTTAATCCATGCCGACCGCAGCAGATGCCACGGCCCCTCTGAGAGTGTCGCAGCGTCGGCCTCTGGCTTGTCGTGGTACCTTGGCATCCCCTTCCATATCACGCCTCCCGCTGACATTAGGTAGAATGCACAAAGCGCAAGAGAAAATGTGATAAGCAAGTCCCATGCTCAAGATGTCGTCGTCTAAATCTCCACTGCTCAGTGGAGATCGTTCAACTGCGGCGGAATACCGTGCAACATGCATCCGAGATCCAGTTTCTGGCTTCTGTGCTCAGCGATCTCGAGTCAGTGTCGAATGGTCAACTCACCGAAACCACCAAAAGAATAAGAGATCGCATAGCTCATCTTCAGACGGGTTATGAAAACGAACCACTCGACCAGACCAACATGTGTTTAGCCCATGAAGAATTCAAACCGCAACGGGACCACGAAGAGCCACCACCCAGATTGCCCGAAGCATCTCTGGAGACCACGGATCCGCCGCTTCTGACGGCAATTGAGCATCTCGCTTGGTGTCGAAATTCGGCTGGATGTTTTCCGCACAGAGGATGTCGTTGCCAGCACCGCCGAGAATCCCCTGGATTGTTGTCGCCGAGCGACGGCAATTTTCAACTGTCTGGCTCGACCTTGGAGCCCTTGGTCTCACTCCCAAAAGTGGCCGATGCACAGAAGCTCATCAAATTCCACATCAGTCACCTAACATGGCACCACAACTGCTTTCACGGAGCTACCTTTCTGGACCAGTGTGAGTTGTTCTGGAAAACGGGGACTTGTGATCACCCGCTTTGGATAGCTCTCTATCTCTCGGTCTTAAGTTGCACCATCAATTCTATATTGAACAGTGATAAATTACGGATCTTCGTTGATGTGAATTTCCAGGCCCTGCAATCTGCCCAGCAACTTTTCTCCGGGATGATGCAAACCCTTTACCACTGTGATTTCCTGAAAAACCTGTCCATATACTCGGTTCAAGCGACGGTGATCTCAACCGAAGTTGCGCATAATCTTGGACTCAGCCAGTTGAATGCGACTTTGTTCAATGCCGCGGTGCGCATTGCCGAGTGTCTGGGCATTCATAAGATACAGGACCACCCACTTCCCCATGCACGTACCCGAGAGGAATGGGAAGAGAGGGTAGAGCGAGAGGTTGGTCGGCGGGTCTGGTGTCAGATGATCATTCAAGATCACTTTGCTATCCCGTTCACCGACACCTATAGCATCTCCCCGATGCATTATTCCACCGGTCGTCCTTTGAACGCAGACGACCATGAACTGATCGATTTACCTAAAGAGACGCCGACGATAAGCACTTATATCCGAACGCTCGTGGAGCTCGCCGCATTGATGCCGGGTCTCGTCGACGGCCTCGGGCCCATGAGCAATCGAAGACCTCGACGAGAACAATATGAAAGGATTCTCGAAATTGATCAGCGAATGCGAAAGATTGTGCAAAATATACCCTCGTTCCTTCTGCGGCCGGATCCGCTCAAGGAAGCCGAGATCTCATGGCTTGGGATTGCTCGACGCAGTCTTGCTATCACGGCAGCCGAGAAGATCATCATGATCCATCGACTGTTTCTGTTCCGCTCATTTCACGATTCTACCTATGATCACTCCAGGCGGACCTGCGTTGCCGCCGCCATGACCATCCTACGCGAGCATGAGACCATTGTCAATGAGGACGATCTCTCGATCTGGACGCATACCGCATTCGCCATCACCGCCGCAGTGATTCTCTGCTTTGAGGTGAACACGGCGGCGGTGGGAATCAACAACGGTATGATAGAAGCATACCGGGAAGCCGTCATTGGCGCGCGAGAAAGACTTGCTTTTCGCCGTTGCGATGTGCTAGCCCAGCGCGGCGTTGCTCTGATCGACGCGATCTTCATTGCTGAGCAGACTAGCCCCGGCAACGCGGAAAGGAGCCAACGTGCCACGAATTATTTCAACCAGGTGTCCGAAAACTTTTCAACATTGAGTCGGCCCGGGTTCGGTGTAGATATGGGCAACATGCCGCTTGGCAACTTCTTTGGAAATAGCCCCGAGGATGCCACGGAGGATGATACCGGGGAAATACAATTGGTCATGGGACAGGAGGAGGTTGATTTTGACGCTTGGTTCAATGGCATCTTCAATGATTTTTCCAGCACTCAGCTATAGAGTGGGGGCTGTACAGCCTTGAATTGATTATGTTGTGGTGTTTGAATCTTCGAGATATTTTCACATTATCGGGTCAGGCAACCAAATCTACCCATTCTTCAGATAAATCAATGAAGGGAAAATAAGCCTGTCAAGGGGTCTGGTTCAAAAGGGCGTGCTTGCAAAAGCCGAAATTCGATACAGGCGATGCCACATGGAACGCATTTAATCCGAGATCTTCACTCACGGACACTTGAAACCTCTACAACCCCTTGGTCCAAAAAACTAGCCTCTCGGTCATAGTCGCTGTCAGCACCAAGGTGTTGGATCCACCCTCAATCCTTACGACCGATAAGCATGGCACAAGCGCTGGACCACGCCCGTCGAAACCATTTATTAGTGTGGGGATTGGAGGTTTCCAGGTTGTCCCGGCCCGTATAGAGATGATCTGAGCTGGATACATTTGCTTATATCTTGCGCAAACCCCATTTGATGCTATGTTCTGCTTTCGGCGGTCCTCGGTCTTGGCCCATAGAAACCATGCGTCTTGTGCGTCTATGGGCGGATCTTGTCTGGACCATCACGATTGTCTGCCTCTTTGTCCAAGTTGCTCATGCCTCGCGGAAGAACAAGGTGCGGTGGGCGTGGGTCGATGAAAGCTGCAAAACCAATCTCGGCGATCTCAACCAGGCTTTCCAAGAGTATCTTGGGTTTACCCGAGTCACACATGATTCCCTCGGCGATGAAATTACTGAAGTTGGCAAGGCTACTCTGAGGACCTTTTTCGGAGATATCGATTCAACGGGATTGCTCATTCAAAGTGAGTCTTCAGGCCGACCGTCGAACGTCTCGAAACGGTATATTGATATCCCCAGACAAGTATAAGAGCTTGGGAGAGATTGGAAGAAGCGGTAAGGTGATTCCATACTCGATCTACTGCGATAGCTCGGCTTTTGAGTGGGTAGGCGACTGTGAGGAACCAGGTGTAGGTGGGTGAACTATTCCCAAGGTCATTCATTGCTGGCCCGCTGATGAAAATGTTTATATTAAAGGCCAATGGCAAGCGATTCGGGGTAATCCGGACCAACCAGAACTCTCGGTCAGGGACGAGAAGACGAATGACATCTGTGAAGATGTCCACGGAAATCAAGCCAACGCAGCTTCGCAGCCCAATGGCAATGCCATCACACTTTGTCCACTGGCATTCCAGAAGCCGACTATCATCGGCAATGTCAGAAATCACGTACAGCTCGCAGGCACTTCGCTAGATCATATGGTGTCTCTCAGCTCAGTCCTGCTCCATGAAATGACCCACGTCGCACTCGGAAATCAGTTCAACCCATTGGGTTTATCTTTATATAGCACGAGTTGACAGAGTCTGCGTAACGATGGCCAGGGATTTCAAATACGATACGATGCCATGCATTTCCTTGGCCATCACCACCCCAAGTCGGGCAAGAAAAAACGCAGACACCTACGAGCTGTTCTCTTTGGGTATGGTTCCTACTACCTACAATCCTGCAAACTGATCTAGCAGGGGAGGAGCTGGGTGGACGAAACGAGCTCGGTAGTGCGCCCGGACATGAGTCCGCAAACCCTGCCTTGAACCTGAGCAGTATAGCATGAAACTTATAATCATTGGAAAACGAACCAAAACTACGACTGGGCGGTAGAAACTACGCTAGGCTGTTACGTGGGAAACCAAAAATTTTGAAGTGGGGATACCAGTGGTATCAATCGTGCTCTTGTTCATTTTCCAGTGTGGGAGTATCTGTAGCGTAACTGAAAGGTCATATCCATGCAAAGGTAAAAGGAAATTCCGATCCAAGGGAATCAAAGCCAACGCGGTCTATAGAAATGCGAGATCACTTGACGTGAGTGGATGACATCATAACAACCCAAAAGAAAAGTTAGGGTTTAAAGAAAAGAGAATCAAACTTTTTCGAGCCAATGAACACATTCTACTCAATGGCCGAAGAGTTGGTGTCGTGAGTGACGGGGTTGGGAGGAGTCCACTTGAACTTAAAGTCCTCACCAACCTCCTTGCGGATGGCAGACTTGACGGCCTCCAGCACGTTGGGGAACACGCCAAAGTTGGCGGGGTTTTGCTCGTCGTTCTCGCCGCCTTGGAAGACACCGGTACGGACCAGGCAGGTGTTCCAGCCGTACATGTTGCCACCGATGATGTCGGATTGAGGGTTGTCACCGACCATGTAGATGTTCTTGGGCAGGCGGGCCTCGCCGTGGATGTCTCCCATCCACGACGCGAAGACCTCGTCGGCGTAGGTGTAAGTGGCCCGCTCGGGCTTTCCGTAGACGACACGCTCCAACTCAATACCGGTGCAAGCCTTGAACTGCGCCTCCAGGGCGATACGGAAAGCACCAAGGTTGAGACGGGGCGGGCCTCTGTGCTCGGTCGGGCAGAGAAGGTCCCCCTGGGAGAAGTAGATGGGGATGTGGTTGGAGGGATCCTTGGCCCGGGTCAGGAGCTTGCCGTTGTCGGAAAGCAGGAGATCGATGATGATCTGGTAATCACTCATCTGGTCGCGTGATTCGGCAAAGACCAGGATAGCGTCGAACTTCAGGTTCTCAAAGTCACGGGGCTTAGCGCCGCGCTTGTCCTCCTCGGTGAACACACGGCACGGGGAGATAGTAGGGTCCCAAGCCAGGATGTCCTTGGTCAGAACAACGTTCTTGAAGCCATACTCCTCGGCGACCTCGCGGACCTGATAACCCTCACCACCGACGACAAGCACGGTGTCGTAGTACTCTGACAGAGCCTGCATAGGAGTGTGTGATTGGACAAAGTTGTCGGTCTGAACGGGGTGGTCCAGCACCTCGGAGAGCTGTTGGCAACGAGCGTCTTCAGTCTTACCACCGCCGTTGGTGAGAAGGATGTAAGGGAAGGTGATGCCTGATTTCACTGTTAGTGGCAAATAGGAGGATAATGTAGTAGTGTATCTCAAAACTCACCAAGTTCATTGTCACCGTTCAGAATCTTCATGACGGCCTTACCCTCCTCAATAGGGTTGTTTCCGTGGACCAGCACACCGTCAATGTCGAAAGCGAAACCCATGTTCTTGACAGCCTTCACCTTCTCCTGGGACATGTCCTGAACCTGGGAGGCAAGGATATGACGCGCAGCAACGCTGGGGCGCGCCGTTGATGACAGACGCGACACACGGGGAGACCGCGGGATGGGCAGAGATGTGCCAAAGGAGTTCCGCGAGCCACGGCGGTCCTTCATGGAAGGGTTGAGACTCAGATGGTGCATGAGGGCGTTGGTGTCGCTGATTGAGGGGCGACTGGCGGGGATCTCGATGGCATGGCCCAGATCCGAGGGGATCGGGCGGGTGCCCTGCGACTGAGAGCCGCGAGTAGAGCGAGGGTCGACGCCGTTGCTAGCCATGGTGGATGATGAAGCTGAACAACTGAACAACTGAACAACTGTGTAGTTTGAGCGGCAAAAAAAAGACCCCACTTGAAGATGGAGGGGTAGGGGAGCAATTGAAGGAGCAGGAGGAAATGAAATCAAGATAGCTGAGAAATTCAACAGGCGAGAAATTGCGGAAGGGCTATATACTCCAGCAAAATCACGGCTATGGTCCGGTCAAAGCAACTCCGGATTACAGGGCCCCGGACCCATAAAAATCCTTCGAATGCATTATATCACTGGCGTATGGTCTTCTCCAGGTCCTGGAAATGACGTGGGCATCGGCCTGCCGAAGATCCTGAGTAGATCGCAGCATCGGGATTCGCCCGTGCGCCGGCCGCTTTCGGAACTTGCTTCCCTACTAACCATCGGCCCAGCCAATGATGACGGTGGAAAGCCACTTCGCGCCGGAAATTGCCTACTCGAACCATTGACCGTTGCATTGGCCACGGGCGAATCCCGTTGGTCCGTATTTTGTGGCTGGTGATTGCCACGGGTAGCAAAGCTTGACGCCGTCGGGAAGCAGGGATGTCATCTGTCTTTCGCTCCCGTAACATGGCAAGTCAGAATGGAATCCCAGAACGCCACAGTTCCTCTCAGGATCACATCCATCGCCAGAAACCCCCAGATGCTGAACTTTCCCGTCGAGTCGGATTACCCCTTGCGGGTTTCCGAATTGTGGATCGCGATCCACTGTGTGGCCCGCAAGTGGGTTGGCTGTCTCAATAAGAGGCCAGCGATTTGCCGAACCGGGCGGTTTAGGGATCTCTGCGACAACCAGAATGCATCTAATAACTAATGGATGAAAACATGTGAAGATCTCGGGTGCAACTTCGGAATGCACGAGAGCCCAACGCTTGCTCGAGGTTTTCGCTTTGGAGAGAACGAGGGCTTGATGGTACCGTGACGTCATACATCATGGAGGGGCATTCAGCCAAGCTCCACTTGGTGTCCACTTCCACGGTCAAGGATGTCGTGTTTTGTGGAAGTTCCCGTGAAATCATTACCATTCTCAGGAATGCCTTAGTCATATCGTCGCCGGTTTGCGAGTATGTCTCTGTAGAAGGATCGACCTGGGCGGAAACCAGACAGTTCAGCTTGGCCGGGCCAAGACCTTCGCGTTATTAGGGAAACCTTCCAACGTACCTTTGTTCAGGCGCAGCAATTTGTTTTCCATGGGCCCCAATGGCTCCTCCCACATAACGGTCTCCGGTGGTGCATCTTTCTCGGGTCCGGCGTAAGCCCAACCCCATTGGTAATCTTCCACCGTTTCATCCACTTCGGTATATGGGCTCTCGATATGGCGATGAACCACAACGCGCATGCGTTTCAGTTCCCACAGTCCGTTCTTTAATAAAGCTCGACATTTATACCGCCCGGCATCATCGTAGCCCAAGCCCTCCAGCGCGAGTCGAATACGAACGCTTCGGTGGATGCTCTCATGCGTGTTCTTCATGAAGTATGGCGTATCCAGCGCCGTCGCGGGATCGACACGACGGTACATTCCAGGTGTACGGGTGGTTCTACCCGCGGCACGGTAGAGCCCGACGTCGGGTTCAACGATTTCACCCAGGGCCCAAGGCCGGACGGGCTCATGCTCGTCGTAGATGAAGTCTACAGCCCATTCCTTCTGTCGTTTCCGCTTGGATGAATCCGAGCTTGATTTGGAATCACGAGCATGACCGTAGTAGTAGGAGACACTGTCTTCGAAAATCTTATCGATAACGCCAGGCTCAAACGCCACTCCAATGGAGATCATTTGATCCATCATCCAGGCCATGGATAGGTTCGCGATTTCCTGATCAGGAAGACCGCCACCAACATTTGAGTGAGCACCGGGAAACCACACTTGTCGCAGATCAGTGCGGACATGGCGAGGTCGGTACCAAAGTGTCGGGGCAAAGGATGTGCGGTCTTCGTCGAGAGCCAATGCTTGGAAGGCATATTCAATGTCGTTAGACAGCGATGTGTCGGAGAACTTGCATGTAAGGGGTTGTCAGTTGAGCCTTTTCTGGGCGGGGTGCAGGGTACTTATTCCTTGGTCGAGCGAGGCAAATCGAGCTTGTTTGTCAGATTAGTGTCCGGGATCCCTGACAGACGTCAGCCCAAGTTTCAAATGCGGGCCCAAATAACCAATAACCTAGACTTCCAACCGTCTCCCAAACTGCCACGCAACGAACTTTGATGCGATGTCCATCGGGATCATACACTCGGGTCAAGCCCTCCTTAATTTTGCTTTAGCATATTTCAAGTCAAATGGGATTTAATGTGTTCTCACCTCTTCAAGACGAATCTTATACTCTATACCATCATTCGGCGTTGGGGGCTTGTCAGGAAACGGTATGGTTGGGAACTTGTCTTTGTAGTGAGAGTTCTTGAAGTTTTGGACGTCCTTGAAGATTGGATAAAGAGCTTCCATCCCTTCAGAGTTGAGAAGGCCAATATCGGTAATGAGTTTCTGAGCCTATTAACATCTGATCAGATCTTTTCGGTTGGTCTACTCACTGCCACACTACGCGCCGTGAATGCCCCGCGAGAGAAGCCTACGAGAATGATCTCGTCCCCCGGCACATAATTCGCTGCGATGAAGCTATATGCCTCACGAATATTCTATTGGCGATAGTCAGAGATCATTCCGGTGACGATTGGGACGCAACCCACTTCGGAAACCCCAGCACCGAACACCCCGCCCGCGATGGTATCCGTGATACTCCCCGTACTGCCCACACCAGGTTGGTAGTAAAGCACCTGGACTGTGCCATTACTGTCTCTGTTTTTGAGGGCTCGGTGAAGCCGAGTCACATTCGTAGGGACCTGGATCGTGGTATTTGGCTGGCCGAAAGAAGGCCGGTTGTAGCCTTTATCGCTATTGACCCAAGTGCCATCTAAACAAACAACGATACGCTTCTCCGGGAGAGGCATTCTGTATGACAGGAGCCGTCAGCCGCCAGACTGGGAAAGCAACACAGCTGAAGTAGGGTGAAACTGTGTGAAATCAGCCTCGGAAGTGACAAACAATGCTTCGTGTCGATGCCCGATTAGTCATCTTATCACGAGCACTCAGCGATCTTGCGCAAACCCCATCGCCAATTTGGTTTAGCCTCTAAGGCTTCTTAGCTAATGGCGTTGAAATACTACCTAGGCCCCAGGGTATCCTTGAGCTGTTGAATCGGTCTCGTCTGGTATCCATGGATATGGAGATTGTCGTCTAAAAAACGAATCCGTCATTTGATATGCTGCACCTAACTATATATATTTCGGAGTGGGGACGACCAGTGACATACCCGTGGACTAAGGAAGGTTTGATCAGGTATATTTAGGATTTCCAACCCCCCGGGGCCGACCACACAAAATAGCCATGGCTTGTTTTTCACACGTGAATGATCGAGTCCCTATTTTGAAGATGACGGAACTGGTTGAAGCTTCGATCAACAGTATGTTCAAATCGTAGTTGGGATGACCGAGAACCAAGGGGTCATCCGAATGCACTCACCGTGGAGCATCGAACTGACAAGAACAATGTGGACATCGCTCCCATCACGAACTGACTTTCAACGTTAGTAGTCCATCCCGGGGTAAAGGATGAGTACATGATAATGCTCGGATTAATCCTTCACCGAGGACTATCATGTGATGCGGGATGTCCATTGCTATCGACATCAACAATCTTCCCGAGAAACCATCAACAACTATTCACCCTCAATATGGCACCACACGAAGGACTGGTGCATCCCAAGGAGTACGACATCAAGGACAGCAATGTGGAGCTGATTGGTTCGGACCTTGACCATCGGGTCAAGTACAATTCGGCCACCACCGAGCCTGCGTGGAACAACGGGAAGGTGGGGCAAGAGCCAGGCCTTCTCGTCTGGCGCATTGAAAACTTCCAAGTGATTCCCTGGCCTAAGGAGAAGATTGGCGTCTTCTACGATGGCGACAGCTTTATTGTGTTGCACTCGTACAAGCTGGGCGACAAGCTAGGCCATGATATCTTTTTCTGGCTGGGAAGTAAGACTACGCAGGATGAAGCTGGCACTGCTGCCTACAAGACAGTCGAGCTAGATGAGTTCCTGCACGGTGCCGCGACTCAACACCGCGAGACCCAGCATCAGCCCTCGGAGGAATTCCTCTCCTTGTTCCGCCACATCATGATCCGCTCGGGAGGTGTGCGCTCCGGATTCAATCATGTTGAAAGAGAGGCCCCCAAGGAGATTCTCACTCTGCTTCGCATCTTCAAGCACCCCGCCGCGGGCCGCAACGCCATCATCGTGCACGAAGTCGAGCCGAGCTGGAAGTCCCTCGATGACAGTGATGTCTTTATCTTGGATAAGGGCGACAAAATCTGGGTGTGGCAGGGCAAGAACTGTAGCCCGATGGAGAAGGGCAAAGCGGCTCAAGTGGTAAATGATCTGACTCTAGCCAAACACATCGACGTGGAAGTTCTTTCGCAACTCGAATCTCGCTCGAAGCTGATTGTGGATCTGCTTGGCGGCCGCGAAGTCGAGCAACGCTCGTTCGAGGCCCCGAGGCCGGGATCCTTTGGCAAGAAAGCCACCAGTGACAGTGGCAAGCCTCAATCACGCAAGCTGTTCAAGCTCAGCGATGCCTCGGGAACCCCATCCTTTGACCTCGTCAAGGATGGACAGCGCATCCAGCGATCCGATCTGGACGGAGATGATGTCTTCCTCTATGACACGGGCAGCCGGCTGTGGGTGTGGCAGGGCTCGGGGGCCAGCGAAAGAGAGAAGGCTCTATGGCTCAAGGTCGCTCAATGGTATGTTCGTCGGCTTCAAGAGACCGAGGAGCATTCCGAGGCGCACCTTACTCCCATTTCGAAGGTTGTGCAGGGCTATGAGAGCCCCGCCTTTCTCAAGGCCATCGAGGTCTAAGCACAGTCATCGAGTACAAAGCCTCAGTTGCGATCAATGATCCATATTTCTTTCCCACCCGTGTATATATATTCACGAAGAAATTCCACTGCCTCTGGCCAAGGCTGCATCCATCCCAGATCGATGTTGTGTGGAATACAATCCATGTCAACAAAAAAGATGCTACAACTAGAATACAAGGACCTGTGAAAGCAACACCGAAAATGTGCGAGAGCCAGTATGATCCCGAGCCCCGATGATGAGCTGGATTGGAGTGCGCGAGTATGCTGCCAAGATAGTACTACGAGAGCGAGAGCAGATAGTGGTTCAATTGGCAAACTGAACTCTTAAAGTCTCCTGTCTTAATCCAGGGGGTAGTGAGCCTATCACTTATTTGAGGTATTGGACTGCCTAAAAAGTCTATTAAAGGCTACTACTAGTGCGTTGAATAGTGATTTATCCGGCTAAAACTGGGACTCATCACCTAAGATAGTACTAAGGGAATTAGAAGAGGGGAGTAACATAGGTATATTTCAATTCGAGAGCGGAAATGTCCAAAGAGAGTATATAGTAGGACTGGCTATCAGGGAAGTGGAAGCAGTATAAAGAGAGAGAGACGTGATGAAAGGAAAATTCGATTGAAGTGTGCATCAAGTTGATGGATACCAGATCCATTTTGGCTTGAACAAAACCATTATTTAATCTGGGCATTCGTCATCAATTCCTGGGCCGCATTGATCACCCTCTGCACCTGATCATCCGTGAGCCCCGAATATTGGATACAGTCGGTCCCGCAAGCGAATGGCGAAGTATCTTCCGCCCAAGATGTGGCGAATGTCGTACATACAGCGGGCAGTCTTTGCGCCTTGAGACCTGTGAAAATGGAAGATAAGTGGGAATTCTAATATAATGCTTGCCATCACATACCACCCGAAGGTTCCTTGGTTATTTCCACAGGCGCGTCTTTGCCCTCCCTCCTGCAGTCCTCAACCACCTGGTGAGGAAGCCCTAGCTGTTGAGCGAGATCGTCACGACGGAGGACATCGCTGACAAGAGCATCTCTGGTGTCGATATTGGCGTTATGTTGATGATCAAGCCCGGGAGCGAGTACTTCAACTATGTTCTTGAACAATTTCCCCGCGTTCCCGACCGCGGCACTAAATGGGACCATAGTAGCCATTGCAGCAGCGAAGATGGTATGGAAATGCATCGTGATCGGATGAATGATAGGATGGATGATTGAATCGTTGTGATCTGGAGTTTGACCCGGGGGGGAGGAAGCTCTTCTTCTATATGTTGCTTCCTACCCTGACCCCGCATGTGACTACATATCCCTGGGGCCAGTTCCAAATTGTAGTGGAACCATTCCAGTCATCGGAATTGGAGATATTCAGATCGGCACTTGTTGAAGGAAGCACGTTGTTTCGACCCACTGACCAAACCGCCCGGCCTGCCAATCAGCATCGACAGCAGATATTGACCCACGGAAATCCACTCCAGTCTTGAAAATTCTCATTCGCGAGATCTTGAACTTTGTAGGGGAATCCCGTATAGCCTTATGGTAATGGAGAACTATGCGGTCATTGATCAACACTTGTAACAAGGCAGGGGAAGCCATGATCACAACATCACGACATCCTTTGAATTCTGCCCCCATGCCAATCCGCTATTCTCCTAAGTTCCCCCACAGGACTTCCCCGTAAGTCATACGACCCTACGAATAGATGTCTATGTGGACCCCAATCCGCGTCATCTGGAGACATACAAGGCTCGCCTCATCTCATTACAGGATCCTCAGGTCCCCCAGCCGATCTCGAAACAATAAGTATTTCAACTTTTACCAGAATACTGTCGTTGCCTGCTCGCAGAACTTCTACTATGTCTGACCTCCTATCATGGATCTGGTTGGCCTTTTTTCTGATCAATGGTGCCGGGTTTATGATTGCCATTCAACTTCCGCCAGACCGTTGTCGTCGGCTCGTGTATGCTCCAATCATCTATGGCGCCGGTGCTCTCTCGATCTACATGGGCTCGTACAGCCAATTGCTTCTCGGTGAGATTCCTAGGCATAGGCACTTTGCGGGTCTGTATCGGCTTACACATAATCTGGCCCCTAGACATGTTCCCGGAAATTTGGGGAATATCCCTGTGCTACGGTCTTTGCCATATGACGATCGTCCTCTACATAAGCCCAGTGAGGGCTTCGTCGTGGACATTGGCCTATAAGCTCTGGCTTGATCCTCGGCATCAAACCGATGTGGCAAAACCATTACGCCGGTGTTCATTACCAGACAGAGCATTATTTGTTATGCAGCAGATTCTCAAGGCAATTTTCCACTGGGCCCTTGCTCTCTGCATCATGTTCCTCGTCATTGGAAAATCTGCACCTACAGCAGAGGACTTTGCCGTCCCCCGGCAGGTCTTCCTACGACGCATTCCACTTACTCTTTACGCTGTTCAGATTCGCTATTTTGGAAAAGCGTTCGTATCGATACCACAGGACCTCACTGCCCCGCAGCAGATTCCGATTACATTACGCGATATTCAATTTCGATGTGCCTGTGTGTTTGGTTGGAATTTGGTGACATACTTGATCTATAATACGGGCCATATTCTATCGTCGGTTCTGTTCGTCGGTATCCTATGCCTCGATACCCCCCAGGAATTCCCACCCCTGTTTGGCAGTCCTCTCGAAGCCTACAGTATACGACGATATTGGAGTCGATTCTCCCATCGAATTACAGTTCCCTTCTCTACCGTGTCCGGAAAAGCAATCACCCGACAATGGAGTCTACCCTCGCGCGCAGAAAGGGTTTTGATTATTCTATGGACGTTCTTCCTTTCTGCTCTCTGTCATTCACTTTCGGAGTGGAGTGTTGGGGAGTACAGTCGATCAAAAGCACAGGGTCACTTCTATTTCTATTTTGCCAACTTCTGCGCGGGTGCTATAGAGACATTCGGCTTACCATGTGTGGAGCAAGCATGGAAAACAGATAGCAGATTAAGAAGGATGTTCTGGTCACCCCCAGGGAGGAGAATTATTGGCTACATATGGGTGTTTTGTGTCTTTTTCTGGGTTTCGCCCAAAAGCCAGTATCCCGACCTATTCAAGGCTTTTTCGAACACCTGAGCGAGCTTGTACGTCCGAAAGGCCAGGGAATGAATAACACAATTTCTTACCATTCTTGGCCATTTGATTCAATCCCCCTCCTGCTTACTTGACTGGGCATTGACACCTATTCTGACTTTCCTGCCTTTGGTCCTCTCTTGCCTTGCCACACGTGGTCGTGGTTGATAGCCTCGTCATGATCTAATATTGTATATTGTAGATCAGCTTACGTCTCTTCGGAATTTGGTTCCATTGGCTATTTTGCCACCTGTCGCCCCCGATTCTCCACATCTCACGCCTTGTTTCAATTAAGAGTATGTGGAGCCTGATTGCCGATCGTACAACCCACAAGATCTTCATACTGACCCATACTTTTTACAATGCAACGTTGGAGTCGCGGGACGGGAAGATGCCATACCCTCTGCCTCATCTCAGCTCCTGGGTGGAGGGCACCTACGTCAAGGCATTAAGCCGATCGAAAACTCTGTCTTCTGGATCTAGTTGAAAACCCAGATACCGAATGAAAGAAGGCTCCCTAGATACAGCCTCTTATTCGTCATCGAAATCACGCAGATGTATATTCATGCTCGCAAGACTCACGTACTGGATTGGGGGTAAAAAACCCCATTCGCATCCCAGTCCTAAGGGAGGACCTAATGTGTATTTCCAGGCTCAGCAAAATCCGTTCTTCGAGAAGGGGATAAGATAGTCCAGACTTTGTCGTTCTATCTGTAGCCTAATAGCGTCCCGTGAGCAATCCACGTTTTGAGACGGTCCTTATCGAAAACACTCAAATATGCGCGGATTCAAAGGCGGCCGGTGGGGTATACCGAAATGCGGAGGATAATGCATTGATGACAGCATTTCGAGCAAGGCAAACGGTGAAAAAGATAGAACATTTCTAGCTGGATAGCGGACGATCGAGTTCTTTTAAAGAAAAACGCAAGCGCTAGCCATACAAGCATCACCACAGAATGTCACTTGACTTACGGTCTAAAAAGAGACGAATATTAGAACTGAAGCATGCAGGTTTAGTTCCTGGGCTTCGATATGTGGAGCACTTTGGTTATGTACTTGTTGATGGCCTACAATCACTCATTTAGCATTGCACTAATTGAAACCTAAACGTCCCATTTCATAACTACCGAGTAATGGGTTATAAAAAGGGTTAGGTTTTGGTTAACTAGTACATCAGTCAGACCCGCTGGTCGGGTCTTATACGTCAAGGAGACCGAGAGGTGCCAAACCCAAAAATGTAACACTAACCGGAAAGGGAAACCCATAGATTCTCAGTTTACACATACAAAAAGTTGGTGTTCTGCGCGGCTCAATTCAATCCCCTAGAAAGGATTGGGAAATTGATCATTCAGGGGCTGTGTGGCTTGTGGTGGATCTTCTGATAGGTTGCGGCTCCGGGTGACCTGATTTCAATTTAAACCCCTTGGGCTTTGATTTTCACGCGAAGGGGGACTGAGTCCCGTTCACCGTACTGCATTCTCGTATCTACCTGGGCTATGCACGAGTTCGCCTACAGACAGATGACTTGGCAATGCCGATCTGCGACGGGATTGCAGTGGTTTGGATGGGGGCCGTTATTTTCTCTCGACCACCAGGCGGACGAACGAGGATTTGGATGATCATGAACAGCCTGAATGTGGGGTCTTCTATTGATTTTCTATGGCATAAATGCGTATAAGACGCTGGAATAAAGACAAGGATTCAGAGAAGAGGTACATAGATGAGTTTGTTCTCGTGGCTCAGCCTCGACGGCCCCATAATTCGATGGACTAGAAAAGCGTTCATAGGCTCAACGCGATAATTTAGCTTGGCGTGACAATTCTACTAAGGTTAATTTTCCCTCTGTCGTGATTTTTCGGCGGCTTAAAAAGAGTCAGGCGTCCCCTTCGAATTCCTGGTCCCATCCTCTCCCCCCCTCCTCTCACCACCATTGAGAGGCCTCATCGCGCACAATGCCGTCCTCAAGCACCGTCAGTCTCAGCAGATGGTGGCCCGCCAGCTTTTTCATCTCATTCGTCATCTTTCTCATCATCGGGATTGCCCTCTCTGCAAAATGGGGCTCAACCTCCTACGACAAATGCAAGGACGCGTATCAGAATCATCGTGAGGACTTCGACAATGATAAATGCGTGAATCAGGATACCGGTCTGCTCTATGGAGCAATTGTCTGCTTTATTATTTGCGCTGCGTCTTTTTTCACTTCGTGCGTGTTCCTCATCGTCTACTGCGTCCGCCGGAACCGTTCGCGCAACACCGAGCAACAGCAACCATTCCTTGCTCCTCAACCCTACGGTCACCCCGAGCAAGGAATTCCCTTCAGTCAATACCCTCCTTCCGAGTACCCTCCGAATACCTACGCTGGGCCGCCGGCGCCTACGCCTATGTACAGCAACATGCATTATCAGCCTCCCCCCGCCGACACCCCACCGTTGAAATAGATAATAATACTGTGTTCAAATTGTCTGCATGTCGAGCACCGCGGCTACGATTGAATATATATTGCTTATGGGTGGTGGCTGGATCGTGTTCCGCAATGTTTTGGCAGCATTGTGAATATATTGTAGTGGAGATGGAGCGCGCATCTTTGAAGGCATCACGAACAAACCTTCAAACCTTGGAAGTACCCAGCACAGTATCATCTCGGGAAATCCCAAAGATCATATATAAAGGTACCTAGGGTACCTCAGCAATACACATATGATGTGCCACTCCCTGGCGCCGTAAATGAGGCCTGCCAGCATCCGAGGAACATGGTCTTCCGTCACGGTATCACAATAGTCAAGATATCACCTGTAGTCGTTGCCAAATTTGGAGCTCACGTCAACACCATCGAGGCTAAAAACATGATTCATGTTGCAGAGAATTCCCGTGTCCCCGTCCCAAAAGTGTTCGCCTACTACACCTACAGACCTATCGATCATGACATTGGCGACTATGGAAGCTTATACGATACCTACATCTTCATGAGCTTTATTGATGGGCAAACACTCGATAGAGCATGGGAAACTTTCGATACAACTTCTAAAAGCCGTATTACTGGCCAACCCCCGAACTACATCGGAGAGATCCGAGATATGGGCAGCGTTGAGTACATTGGCTCGATAGACAATGAATGACCTGTTCTCGACTATAGCTTGTCAACGTCTCTCGACAAAGGTATGGCCTTAAAACCCTGCACCTGTTATTGAAAACTGATGGTTATTCCGAAGGTCCCTTCAATTGTGAGAGAGATTTCAATGTAGCGTTACTCAACACCTACGAAGAACATGCACCAAAACGCCATATTAGAAGCTTTCTCGACGGCATGCTTTCTCAGTCCCACAAGATTCTGTTTACACATAGTGATTTTCGACCACAAAATATTATGGTCAAAAATGGAAATGTGGCCGCCATCATCGATTGGGAACTGAGTGGCTGGTATCCAGAATACTGGGAGTTTGCCAAAGCTTTCCTTATTTGGGGATGGCAAAACGATTGGACGGACTCTCTGATGCAAATTCTGCAACCATATCATGCCGAATTCTTTATACACTCTTTTCTGATGGAAAACCCCTTATATTAGGAGCCTAGTCAAGTCGGAATTCCAGACATCAAAACTTGTTCGCATTTTGCCCTGCCACAAAGGTATCTGCGGAAAAGCAAAACCAGCTGGACCAAGGACATGACGTCAAGTTGATGATCATTGATCTTTCATTTCTTTTTACACCTCAAGTGAGGAGGGCGTCGTGCTTGCCAAGCAGCAACTTCGACATGTGCAGGCTGCCTATTGGCCCCCATGCAAGTTCACGCGTCCGCAGCGACCATCCAGAGACTAAACCCCTCACTGGAGATCCTCACAATGCATTTGATCCATCGGCACTCCGGGGGAGGGGCTGCGGCTGTCGTCAGTCGGCATGGGGCAACTTGATCGTCATAGCCGTGAGGTCAATGAGGATGGCAATGCAGCTGCCAAGCCCGGGGATCGCCTGCGATGATTCGTGCTTCCCCGGCGCGGGTGCACGATGTCGACAGTCTGGGGTGAGAGGTGGAGTTGAGAGCCAGCCTTGCAGAGGCACAGACGAGCGGACGAGTCGACAGGACCGAATTCCCCGCATTGAACCTCCAACTCTCCCCACTTGAGTCGGCGCGTGGGACGGGAAGGGAAGGTGAGGCGAATTACGGGCCGGGGCTAAAATCGGCCAGATCGGGAGCTGGAATTACTTCGGTGAACTGGAGCATAATCGTATTGCAGCGTAAATGGTGGGTATCTAGATGCTATGGTCTTATTTCAACAGATGCAAGGACATCGCCCGGATGTAGCATAGACCGGTCGGAAGTCCATGGTTGTCCAAAATCCGGGCGTGATTTTGGCGTCGACGCCAAGAAGCCTTGGCAAGGCTTTAGACGAGATGTACCAGTTGCGCGGTTATTTGCGACCGGTGGGAAAACGCTGGTTGAGCAATATTTGCGAAATCCACCCCCCCCCGGGGGGAGCGCGCGGGTTGGCCCCCATGTCGCTCCCGCAGTGGGGGCGCAAGGCACGAGGCGAGCTATCGCGGGTGCAACAGTCGCACCAATTTTCAGACCGGGGCCATCGAAGGATGGGAAGGAATAACGTGTCGGCCATACACCGTGGTCTCAATTACTCGTATTGGAATAAGGATCATCCAAGTGAAACAGTGGCAAGAAAAATCGTGGCATCTAGTGCCTCATCGAATGTCCTCACAGCCGACAGCCTCGAGGCCAGTTGCACGACCCTTGAACCCCTGGCTGGTACCGCTGGTGCCGCGGGATTCCGCGTGGTTCAGGTCGTCGACGATCCGTGTCGGGTCCACGAAGGAGGGATATTGGCTGCCGGTCATGTTGAAGGACGAGCGCCAGACGTGTTGATGGGCAATGTTGACCAGCTTGCCGAGCACGGCGATTTCCAACTTGAGCTTGATGCTGTAGAGAGTCGCCTTGAGCGTCGTTTGGTAGATGTAGAAATTCATGAACTCGATGATCATCAATGCGATATCCATCAAGATACAGGCCATGTTGACCGCGACCAGCTGGATGATGGTCTTGCGATTCCCGCGGTCGCGATTCAGTTGCAGCATGCGGTTGGTCTCCCAGATGTAGAGACTGGAAATGATCACTTCCTGCACGCAGAACCCCGTCAACTGCAGTTTTTCCATGACATCGTAGCCCGAGATCGACGCGGGCGTGTGCGAGAAGTTGGAGACGTAGGTGAGCACGGTGGTCGGAACGTGGAGGAGGAAGATGTTCATGACAATCATTCCCTTGACGAGACGGAGGATGCGTGCGTTTTCGAGCACCAGGTGCAGTCGCGAGTAGAGGACGAAGGATTGGCCGGTCACCATCGTCCACCAACCGATGGTGAGCAGGGTCACGGGGAGCCAGGTCGCGCTGGTCAGGGCGAAGAATTTGATGAGATATCCGACCGAGTAAGGGAGGATGCCGACACTGGAGACGAGCATGCTCCAGAAATACGGGCCATGGTAGCGTTTGAAGGTGAGGAAGATGAGCACGATCAGCTCGAGCACATTGTACCAGGCAACCCCGACAAAAGTCGCAATGGTGATATGTACCCCGAGACTGTTACCCGTGTAGCTGCCGGTGATCCAGTTGCCGGGGCTGGCCTCGCTGGACGAAGACATGGCATGGGCAGAGGGTTGGGTCTAGAGAAGAGGAAAAACCACACGGACCCAGGGATGGATGGATTTTCCTGGCCTTGGATCCGCGGGGTCGCAACGGATTGGTGGGGGCTGGGCTAGGGATGAGCCACGACCCACCGGGGCTGATGAGCGACTGGATCCGGAGATTTTACGAGGGATCGAGATCCCGACTCTGGAATGGGGATGTGCTCGCGTGGGGGCTGAAGGGGGTGGAACAATGTCATTCCTCACTATGGATCTACCATCTCGGCTCGTCCAACCTTCCATCTACAACTCCGGAGTCTCGCCAATGTCCAGGCTCTGCATTCTACACACGTCTCAGTCCACGAAGAATATGCAGGACAAGAGGAAAAAGAAGACTTACATCTCACCGTAGCGAGCACCGACAATCTCGGTCCGTTCAACCAGCTCGCGAATGTCCTGCATCTCCTGCACCGTCAGGCGCAACAGCGCAGACCGAGCATTCTCGTCAAGTCGACGTGTGGACTTGGTCCCGGGGATGGCAATGACCTCGGGTCCCTGCGCAAGCAGCCACGCGATCGCAATCTGGCCCGGCGTGGCTTGATGGGCGTGTGCCACCTGCTTGAGCCCGTCAATGAGCTGGAGAATCTTGGGGAAGTTCTCCGGGGAGTACTTGGGCAACATCCGACGCATGTCGTCTTCCGGGAAATCGGTGAATGATTGAATTTCCCCCGTCAAGATGCCTCGGCCCATGGGACTATATGCGACAACAGCCACCCCTAGCTCGCGGCAGGTGCGCAACAGGTCAAGCTGAGGGGACTCGATGTCGAGGGCAAAGGGGCTGTATTCCATCTGCAGGGCAGCAATGGGATGCAATGCATGAGCCCGACGCAGCGTCGAAGCTGTCACTTCGGAAATTCCTAGGTGTCGAATCTTGCCCTGGCTGCACGAACCTCTGTCAGCGGCTGCTTGTTATGATCACGGTACGAAGCCTACTGTTTCAACTCGATCATGGCTTCGATGGTCTTCTCAACGGGCGTGACCCCATCAACACGGTGACAATAATAGAGATCGATCGTGTTCACACCCAGTCGCTGGAGACTCTTCTCACACGCGGCTTGGACATACTCGGGTTCTGAGCAGACCTTCACCCCGGTCTGGGGGTCGAGTTGGATGGCAAACTTGGTCGCGAGGAAGATATCATTGCGCTTGCCGGACCGCTTGAACCACTCACCAACTACATCTTCACAGTCACCGTAGATATCGGCCGTATCCCAGAATTGCTGGCCTGTGGCATGCGCGTGGTCCAGGAAAGCCAGCTTCTCGTCGAGAGATCCAGCTGCTCCGTAGATCCCGCCGAGGCTCATGAGACCCAGACCGACTGCGGGCACATGGGGACCGTTGCGGCCAAGCGATCGACTAGGGAAAGACATGGTTTGACCGTATAGGTAGATCAAGTCTTGCTGAAGAGATGAGAAATGGATGAGCTGGTCCTTGTTTTCCCTAGCCTTCAGGATCCCTTAAGTATCTTGGCTCGGACACCATATCATGCCGATTTCCACTGAGAAATCTGGTCTCAGCCCCCTTTTGCTTTGCAATCATCCCGACGGTTCAGTATCTCCGATATCAATCGAGTCTTTTCGACGACTTCCAACCAAAAACCAGCCAATCATAAAAAATGAATCCACTTGGTATAGATCTGACCAATTGGAGTCGATATAGTCCGAACTGTCCAATGGCCCCCACCTCCGCTGGCCGTTAAACATCAAAGTGGTCTTCCCCAGCTTACCTGTACGCTAATCAGTTGCGATTGGAACTAGAGAGATAATGCAAGAGTCAGGCATTTCGACCTCACACTCCAAAGGTCGAAAGAAGGTTAAGACCGGCTGCAGGACCTGCAAGTAGGTGCTTCCATCCCGGCAGATCCCCGGCCAGCTAAGAGATACAGGATCCGCCGCGTCAAATGTGACGAAAGTCGCCCCGCTTGTCGTCGCTGTGTATCCACCGGCCGAACGTGTGATGGCTATGGTATCTGGGGAGGTGGTGGGACGCCATTCGGGCAGCCCCAGAGCAACCGGGCCCTGTCGACCTACTGCACCCCAATCCCCGTGGGCAGCTTGACTCGAGAAGAGCAGGGCTACTTTGAATGGTTCATGGAAAAAACCACGAAGAAGTTTGCCGGGTTGTTTCCGTCCGACTTCTGGGAGACGTTGGTCTTCCAAGCAAGCGCTCAAGAACCAGCGGTGCGACATGCGGTCGTCGCCCTTTCAGCAGCGCATCGATTCGACCAACGCCATGATCCATGGACAGTTTCCACCACCTATGGCTTTGATGCGGAAAAGCTCACCCTGCAGCAGTTATAATAAGGCCATCCAGTATCTGCGGGCAAGCACCGACGTCAACAACAGAAACAGTCTCCGAGTGGCCCTGATTACATGTCTCGTTTTCACGACTCTAGAGTACCTACGCGGACAGTATCAAATCGGAAGCGCGCATTTGCGCTACGGGATCCAGCTGCTTGCCAACTTGTCTGCCCCCAAAAGACAGTCCATCATGTCGCCCAATCTCCTCAGTCCGGCCGAGGACTTTGCACACAGCGCGCTGATCGACTCTTATTCTCGTCTGAGCATTCAATCAGCTATGTTTGGCCATGTCCCCTCGCGAATGTGTGTCATGACTCGAGACCCACAGACCCATGCCCTCCCATACTTCTTTCCCCGTTTGTTAGACGCACGACAGACAATGGACGATCTTCTCAATCGAATCCACTGCTTGAAACAACATTACTTCGACGGCAGAGCAAGCCGCACAGAAAAAGACACGCAAGAAATGCGCGCAACGCGAGCCAAAATCCTCGAAGATCTATCACTCTGGCGCAAAGCATACAACGCCTCCATGGCCCGCATCGAAGAAGACAGCAACCGCCGCGACAAATTTGGATTCCTACTCCTCCGGACATACCACGAAATGGCAAATATCATGGCTCTAGTCAGCCTCGCGCCATCGGACGAAATGGCCTACGACTCGTTCACGCCAAACTTTCTACTGATCATGGGCGGCTTCTACGAAATATGGAAGTTTCTGTCCAATGTGAATCTTCCGAATACAGATATGCCGCAGAATTTCCGCGGGCAGGTGTGTAATGGACACGGATTTACTTTGGAATCGGGCTACATTCTTCCTATTTACTACACGGCGCTGAAATGCCGGATTCCGCGCATTCGGCGGCAGGCCATCCGGATACTGCGGAACGCGCCGCATCGCGAAGGTGTATGGAATGGACCTTTGCTGGCTGATGTTCTGGAGGAAGTGCTGAATCTGGAGGAGGGCGATCGTTATGCTGGAGATCCGAGTATTGATGAGCCTATGGATGCTGCCAAGCTGACAGACCACGATTTGTCTCTGCTTACAATTGAACAGTCGGCTCGTATCTCGGACATCAAGGTCATTCTGCCGAATTTCGTGCATGGCGAGACCTATTTGAGCTATGAAAAAAGGACAGAGGATGATCGCTGGGTTTCATTGACGTCCCACGTTAGACCGGGTCGCTATGGAATGAGGTCGATGTGAAGCAAAGAAAACAAGAGGATAAGGTTGTATTGTACAATTTTAAAATAACATCTGGTATGCAGTGCAGGGATATCATTATTTCGTTAAAGCCTGCCAAAAAAGACACCAACGCCACCCAGTGTTCCTGCGGGAGTTTTCGAGCCTCGAAGACTGCCTTGTCCGGTCTATTTCTTGGTTCTCAAAAATGCAGCCACCTGTTCATGTCGCGAAACAAAGAACATCCGCTTTCGATCGGATTTCCAGACCAGGACTCCAATGTCTGCGGCATACTGGCAAGGAGCTTGATACTCCTGCATGCTGACAAAGTCCTTGAACAAGAATCCCGCAGTAGCCCGTAGACGATCGCGCTCAAGCTGCCAAAGTCGGATCTGATCGGTCACCGTGGGGGGCAAAATTGAATGCGCCCCGCTCGCGTTGGAAGTGGAGTTCCCGGCGTTGTGCTTGCGTAGTTGGGGGTGGGCGTGTGTTGCTAGGTACGCGATAACCTGGTCTGCAGTAATTCCGATTTCGATGGCGCGTCGGATCGATTGCCTCGTGATCTTGCCCGTCACGAGATTGGGGAAGCGGTATTTCAGATTCGTAAAGAGAGAAAGAAGGGAGATCTGTAAGGGCGAGGATGTGTAGGCGTAAAGGCGGTAGTTGGTTTCGATAATGATGAAGCCCGAGCCTGAGCTTCCTGGTTCACCGGCTGGCCCGGTGAGTGATCCAGTCACTGGATTGTTCAATGCACTCGAGTCCGAAGTCAGGGTAGTTGCGAGGCGTGTTGGATAGAAATGCGTGGCCTCGGAGGTCTCCTGGTAAACAATGCCAAAGTCGGCAAGATCAGCCAAGGTGCGGAGTTGGACCGATGTCAAGTGTCTTTTCTCGTAGGAGGATCCCAATTCAAGACTACTAAGCAAGAAAAGGAACGAAAGAACCTCGACACTGTCCATTCCGATCGCATTGGCGCTCTCGACGTAGAGAATGAGGATGTGCCACACTTGTGTATTGACGTCTTGCAGCACAAATCCGAATCCATCTTTGGTGATTTCCACTCGGTTGCTGCGGATTTCAACGAGATGGCCCGCCTGGAGCAGCTGCTTCACGCCCTTGCTGAGGTTCACGGCATCGCGTTGTCCGCTGAGCGCACCTGTTCCAACCATGTACCCCAGTACTCCTTCCCATTGCCGCCGCGCGTATTCATCTAAGCCCGCGATCGATATGGAGCTTGCGTCGGGGCCTTGGGAAAAGACTCCAAAGGACTGGGAGTCTTCGGAGCCCATGAGAGCTTGGCGCAGGGAAGAGGCGAATGGGTTGGTGACCATATATGCTCGCTTATTGCCCTCGGTCAACGTCGTGGACAAGATATGGAGTCGGCCAAGAATCGATATCGCATTATCTCGTTGCCTGTATAAACGGTTCCCTATGGTCAGATTTTGCGTCTTTCAAAGAAACCTCGAAACCCTGCGCCCTCACCTCTTGCTCTCGGATTTGACCCAACCTTCCAGGTCTTCGGTGGGGAGAGGGTCCTTCAGATACAAAAGCGCCATCACGAAACATTTTGCTAAGCTTCCAGTTAGCCCCGGTGATTGTGCGGAAGGTCCAAAGAGCTCCGGATACCCAGGTCAGGCAGCATGCGCCGGAAAATGGCCAGGGCGGTCGATGGCTGTTGGTACAGCTTGAAGAAGGTTGTCCCCGGCAGACCCTCCAGGTACTCGAGAGGCCGGGAGGTCGATGCCGCCATGGTGAAGACCTGAGAGACCTGGTGCCGGGTGGTTGTAAAATGAGAGAAACAATGACGGGAGTCCTGGTATTCGGCCGGCGCAGCGGCCACTTAGCGCACTTCCCGGGATGCATGCGCCGATCGACTGCCGAACGCCACTGCCGAACGCCCTTGCCTTGTCACCATATCCTACAGCAATTGACAGGATGACAGCATTGCGGTTTGTGAAGTCTGTAAGTAATCATCCGGTCTAGTGAGTCTTTGGTAGACAGTGCACTCATTGTTCCCAGGTGTGGGAGTCCTTCCGGGCTACTTCGGGTCTAGAGCCTCGGTAAGCAACACAGCTTGTGTACTGGAGAAGTCACCGACTGATGATACTTGTGACCTGCTTATTTAGGCTTTTGAACAATGTGAGCTCAAATCATCAAGAGGATCGCACTGGGAAGAAAGCTTACATATATATCTAGCTCCGTGTTACTGCTGCCAGACCGGGAACTGTCAACTTTGAGTTGGATATCCAGAAAGAGCATACCGTGAGATCATTTGATACACATCCTCATGCACCTATGCTAACAAATGCCCAGAACCGCTTGAATATTCTTCATGGAGGCACCATCGCAAGCATGGGTTCGTCCATTCACCGGGTCTTTCCGCTTTCTTCTCATCGCTGACCTTTCCAGTCGATCTGGGTGGTTCTCTGGCCGTTGCATCTCGTGGTCTCTACGCGACTGGCGTGTCGACCGACCTGAATGGTGAATATATGAACCCCATCACTATATATGGCCACCGAGCGGAGGCCTTCTTCGGCCTCTCACCTAACTGCTTTTCTTAATTTAGTCACATATCTCAACTCCGGGGGCAAGATTGGTGACAGAATCATGGCCGTATGTTGCATTCAATCGTATAGATGACAAGACATGCTAACCTGTCCTAGGAGGTGACCTGCGACAAATGTATGGCATGCGACATTCATGAACCCTGAACAAAACTGACCAAGATAGTCGGGAAAACTCTTGCCTTCACTAACATCCAGTTCACAAACGGTAAAGGTGATATAGTTGCCAGGGGAAGCCACACCAAGTAAGTTCTACCGTTATGACAGTACCTATGGATCATTATGAAGTCGACATTAACGGTCCTCAGATATGTGACGCTGGCTTGGAAGGATCCTCAGAACATCGTGGAGGAAATCAATAAGCTCAAGTAGAGGAACGGCTTGAAAGAATGATTGGAATCGAGATGTTACATCTGATTTGTTTCTCGTATATAGACCAACTGCCCAAGCAAAGACTATCGGGTGATTGCCGCTAGGCATACATGATTACTCGGGAGGTTTAGAGGCGTAGTATTAGGTGGTTGGTTTCTGATAAGATGGAATGGAAGATGATGCAGTGATATGCATGAAACTAGGACTATGGAAGCTAGCTAATGAGAGACATGGGCAGAGATAAGGAACAACAGGTGGCCTTATCTAACAGTTTCTTTATTGACATTTATGGAGGCCTTGGTTTTTTTTGGTAGATACACCATTTTCCCTCAGGCAGTAATACCAGGCGACTTTTTTCATGACTCTGTAGATCATGCTGGACAGTGCTGACCACATAGACAATCTCGCCCAGGACCCCTTGCATCTTCCCACCAAAGACCTGGCCGAGCGCCGATAAGCGCAACTGCGCATAGGCATTGCGTCTTCAGGATACTTGCCAATCCAGGGTTCCTAGAACACAAGGCAGATTGTGATGAACAGATTGATGTCCCACTAGGCAGGTGATCACGACTGCGTGTGTATTGGAAATGTGGCAGGGTTTATTAGGACCGGCACAAAGCGAATGCCCTAGCCATGCTGAGGTGTGCCGTCCCCCCATAAAATTTGGATCATGACACAAGCATACAGAAAAGTCAGTCAGCGGCATCAGTATTCTTCAAGATGGCCATGTTTATGGAACTTGAAAATTAGAATGACATTGCGAGCTCCAAAGCCGGAATCAGCCCTGTGTAGCCTCCACAGTACTTTCGATCCCTTCGGCAGGTTCAGCTGCTTCGGTTGACTCGGCCCCTTCGCCTGTCTCGGCAGTTTCAGCTGCCTCTGGAGTCTCGGTGGGTTCGGATGGCGCCGCTGTTGCAAACAGGGCATCGAGGTTTTTGCCGTCTTCAATCTTGTCAAAGGCAGCAAGCTTTGATTTCCCAGTAAGGCGAAGGATGCGCCAAATCTTACTGAACTTGGACCTTTCTGCCGCCTCCTTGTCCTCCTGGCTCTGAGCCATGTCGAGGTCCATGTCATCGTCCATGATTCCCATTCTGAATTTGTCGGCAGCAGGAACCGAGTACCGATCAGCTTCCTTTAGTCGCTCCACATTGGCTAAAGCCTCGATATCTGAAAGAAAGTTCAGATCTAATGAGCCCATCGGAGCAGCCCGAAGACGCTTGTTGGCATAAGCTTTGGTGGCATTTTCGCGAGCGGTCGCAAAATCGGTCGCCGAGACAGCTGGTTGCTCGATAGGCGGACAGCCTTCGGCTTTCCAACGCACCCAGTTCTTGTCTCTTGACAAAACGGTGTCCACCATCCGGTAGTAAAATTTTCCAGTGCCTCCAAGTTGCAAATATTCTTCAATGCTTTTTCTTGTGTTCGATACCCATTTCGCGTCGTCATCGTTTAGTACAAAGCCGTAAAGAACCGACTTGTTGGTACACTCCGCCAACCGAGATTTAGCAGTGGCTGTGAGAGATAACATGAAGTCCAGGAGGATGAGAGCTTGCACAAGAATATGTCTTCGAAATGCGGTGTCGCTGATCTCGAGGTCGAAAAGGTCTCGGCTGGTGAGATATTTGGGGTTGAAGCTTGTTCCAACTTCTTCTTCATCGGCAAGCTTGCGTTTATGGGCTTTACGCGCTTCTTCCGAAGATCGGGTCTGGTTTTCCATATCGGTCTTGATTTTCTGGAACGCGGACAATGTTGCTGCCAGTCCGGCCTTGAATGTTGCAAATCGGTCCGCGTCGAACATCTTGCTGGGAGACGAGAAGTACGACTGAAGACTCCAGAAGACAGGATAGAGAGAATCCAAGTCGATTTCTTGTTGCTTTTTGTCGCTGAAAACCACAACGGCGGGAATTTGAGATGATTCTTCCTTGGCAGCCTCGGTCTCTTGGGATTCAGCTTGCAGTGCACCGTCGCCCTGTTTCTCGGTTGCTGAATAGTCCTCATTGCCTTCAGTCATTGTTGTGTCCTCGTCATTGTCTGAGCGGGGCTTGGTGATCTCGTCATAGGTGGTGACATTTTCGGTGTGGAATTCGCCGCGCAGGTTCACCGAGCTCTTATCTCCCAAGGGAAAGCTTTGGAAAAGGAAGATGAACACACGCCCACAGAAGACCGTGTCTTCAGCGCGTGACAGTCTGCGAAGGAGCTCATTGCATGATCTCAGGATGACCAAGCTTTTCTGTTTGAAGTGTTTCTTTACGCGACTTAGCCAGGTTTTGTTTTCACCTATTTGAGATTCCTCACCTTGATGTTCCGTTCCCGGCGCGACTCCAGATAATCGAAGACTTTGCGACAACCATCAATGGTTTGGCTGTCCAGCAGCTCTTCAATGAGCCAAAATATGAGGCCCGGCTCGCATTGTTCTGGGTGGTATTAGAAACGTTCGATGAGAGATGTGGAGTGTGGCTGACCGTTGTCAGAGAAAATCGAGACAATATCGAGGAGATTCCAGATGTGAATAAAAGCGGGATCTTCGATCGAGGTAGAGGCCTAGACCAGACGCCATTGATGAGTTGCCATTCTGCTTACAGTAATTATGGAATCGGAGCTCCTCACCAGAATGCGATAAAAAGTCTCACGGAATGCAATTTCCACTGCGGCGAACTGTGTCTGCTGATTCAACTGCTTGACAGCGTCTGCGGCGGTGCCCGAAACCTGCCAGATCGACTCGCCAAGCAAACCCTCGGTCAAAGGGGGTTCAATCTTCTCTTCGGGTTTGACCTGCACCGCGCGCTTGAGTAGACCATCCACATGGGCCTTGTAAACCCGCACTGCTTCCACGTCCGCAGTCGCCATCTTACCGACGCGGGAGGCCAAGAGATCGACGGAGGACAAGAGGTTGAGAAGAAAAGAGCGAAATCGGTAAAAGGAACCAGATGAAGAGGGGAGGAGGAGCACCGAAAGGAAACTCCCGAAGGAGGCGTCTGGAAGTCACGAGAGCGCGTCGATGAAGGGAGTGAATGGAGTTGCGGTTCGGCGGAGAGCGAAAGCCAAGACTCTGAAAAAGCTCCCCCCAGCTTGACTTCTTCCCGCAGACCCCGACGCCCTCAACCTCACCGTCTCTCTTAGGGACAATCGAGTGCTGCGATGGCGCACAGTCTGGAATCCAGGCCAACGGTCGTGGACTTTCGCGAGGACAGCCCGTGGGTGAAGCTGGCCAAGGCCCACTGGTTGGACGCGAAGGTTCGCAAGGCGAAACCAGAGGTGATCAAACAGCAATTGTGGGATCCACTGGAAGCGGAGGGCTTCAACAGTCGCTCGCTCTTGATCTTGGAGAACTTGAACGTGCTCGAGAAGTATGATGCCCGCGCTGAATGATCTCACCGTCCCGCAGGGGCTAACCCGATCGTTGCTAGGTTCTTGTGGCCGACATACACCGAGGATGCCTCAAATCACCACGTCCTCTTGATCGCTTTGATTGTGAGCGTCAAGTATCGCGAACATCTACCGATCTGGGGTAAGTCAATGCGACGCGCGCCGTTGGGCAGCGGCCTTGACCGAAATTGACCGTGAATATAGACATTTTCTCGGATCGCGGCGATGATTTCTCCAGTCTATTCCATCGAATCCTCTCCATGAGCATCGACCCTTCCCTATCAACCCATTCGCGCATGTCTATTATCTCGTTTGTCATCGGCGCCTTCCAGTCGCTTGAAAACGTCTTGATCCGAAAGGAATGCGCGCCGCTCGTTTCGATCTCAATCTGGCATAACTTGGCCAGTGACGAGGCGCGTGATAATGCCATTGCCAAGTCACCTACCCTCAAGAAGGCGTGGAGAGCAGCGGCAAAACGCTACGACGCAGGCGATGAAGCTGCAAAGGCCAAGCTCCGTTTCGAGCGATCCTGGCTCTATACAATGCTACTCCATTTCTTGCAGAAGCTGAATGGAGTGGAGCGAGAGCAGTCCGAAAATGTGTTGTATTGCGAACGGTTTTTGGAGCTTTTGGTTGACCTCTTGAGTCAACTTCCCACTCGCCGTTACGTCAACACGTTGCTGAAAGACCTGAACCTTCTACCTCTCATCAGCCTTTCTGCACTGTACCGCGTGCCCGAGAATGCTCTATTTCGCGATCTCTACAAACTTTTCAAGCACTTTGTCGACTTTGCCATCGATGATTACTCTGGTGAGGCTCTTGCACCCCAGACCGTCGACGATCGACACTGCAAGGAGCTCGCAAAGTTGCAGAGAACTTCCATGAAATTCTTTAAGGAGAAGCTCACAATACTTGCGCTTTCAAACCTGGGTTCGATTCAACAGCGCTCCGAACTTGAAGGGCAATTATCACCATTGGAAGAATCGGAGTTGCAGCACCTTTGCTCTCTCCTAGGGTTCCGCACAGACTATCCCAAGGCTTCTCAGATTACCACAAGTCATCAGTTATATCTGGAGATTCTCTTATCGTTCTATGAGCGCAAACCATCGTTCCAAGAAGTCACGGGTCAACTGAGCATTGTGCCAACAGAGAGCAGCCTCTACGACCCGGCCTTGCTGCGAAACGAGACATACGATGGATCGAGGCCTCTTGCAATCCCAAAGTTAAACCTGCAGTACCTGAGCATTGGTGACTTTCTCTGGCGCTCCTTTCTCCTGTACCGGTCCGAAGCCTTCTTCCAGATTCGAAAGGACATGGAAACGGTTGTCAAGCGCATGCAGCCACGATCAAACCGTGATGGAAGCTTGACATTTGATGGCTTCTCTCGAATGGCCATTCCAATCTCTAAGCCTGCGATTATCGAGGTTGCCCCCGCAAAGGTTGGTTCTTCGAATCCGGCGTTTGTTCGTGCGGAGATTGCGATTGAAGTCGGACGCTTGGCAGATCACATTCGAAGGGAATGGGAGTCCCTTCGGCCCGATGATGTCGTTTATTTGTTGGCCATTCAGTCCGGATCACCTGCGCCATTGGGCCTGCAAGATCAGGATGTGAATGGGCCACGCATGACACACCTGCGCACTGCGGAAGTCGTACAGGTTCTTGACGAAAAGGGCCGTCCCTTGCGGCAACCAGCTGCTGGTCAATCAAATGGCCACCATGCACGTCCGCGGGTGCGCAGGCTTCTAGTCAACTTGGATGCTGCTGCCTTCAAGGCAGATAAGGACCGCCAACAGCACGGTAAGCCGGATCTTTATCCATTGATCAATGTCATTGCACGAAGAAAGGGCCGGGAGAACAACTTCAAGTCGATTCTGGAAACAATGCAGAAACTCATTGTATCGGACATGATCCTCCCCTCATGGCTTCAAGACATATTCCTTGGATATGGAGACCCTGCAGGTGCACAGTATACGCAATTACCAAACCGCCTCCCGTCCGTTGATTTCCGAGACACTTTCATGGACTGGCCGCACCTGGTGGAAAGCTTCCCTGGTAAGACCATCGAGCCATCGGGATCTGAGACCTCTAGCTTTAGGCCCCCTTATGTTCTGGAGTATGTTGAGAGTGAAACAGCGGAACCTGCCGGGGCTCCGAAGAAACGTCGCCGCGAGCAAGCCGACAAAACGGAAGTTAACAACAGCACCATGCGCGTTTCAACTTATAAGCCGCCCAATCCTGGTCCTTACCCCGTTGATGCGCCCAAGTTGAACACCGTACGCTTTACTCCTGCCCAGGTTGAAGCGATTGCATCCGGCACTCAACCAGGACTTACTGTCATTGTGGGACCTCCCGGCACAGGCAAAACCGATGTCGCGACCCAAATCATCAACAATCTTTACCACAATTTTCCCACCGAGCGGACTTTGCTCATTGCACACAGCAATCAGGCTCTAAATCAACTCTTCCAGAAAATCACCGCACTTAGTATTGACGAGCGGCATCTTTTGCGATTGGGCCACGGAGAAGAAGAATTAGATACCGAATCCAACTATAGCAAGTCTGGTCGAGTGGAGTCCTTCCTCGACAATCGCAACCACTACCTTGCAGAGGTGATGAGGTTGGCGGCGTCTATTGGAGCCGAAGGTGCGCATGGCAATTCATGCGAGACCGCCGGCTACTTCAACACGGTCTATGTTCAGCCAGCGTTGGCTAAATTTTGGGATCAAGCCAACTCAGAAGAGGCTTCCAATGAGCATGTCATTTCATCCTTCCCATTCCACGGCTATTTCTCGAATGCTCCCCAGCCCTTATTCGACGCTGGTTCTTCCAAAGAGGTGGTATTGGATGTTGCTTCGGGCTGTCAAAGACACATCGAACGGATTTTCTCCGAGCTGGAAGACATCCGTCCGTTTGAAATTCTACGACAGCCTCGCGACAAGGCCAACTATCTGCTGGTGAAAGAAGCCCGAGTGATTGCGATGACCTCGACGCACGCGGCTATGCGGCGGCAAGAGATTGCCGACCTGGGTTTCCATTACGATAACGTGGTCATGGAAGAAGCGGCTCAGATTACTGAGATTGAGAGTTTCATCCCTACTGCTCTTCAGAACATGAAGAATGGAGAACTTCCCCTGAAGCGGGTGGTTTTGTGCGGTGATCATTTCCAAAACTCTCCTATCATCCAGAACCTTGCTTTCCGCCAGTATGCACACTTTGAACAGAGCCTTTTCCTCCGGCTGGCACGGTTAGGCGTTCCCGTGATTACTCTCGACAAGCAAGGCCGAGCTAGACCCAGTATCGCCGAGCTATTCCGCTGGCGCTACCAGGAGCTGGGCGATCTCCCGTCCGTCGAAACCAGCGAAGAGTTTCAGCGGGCAAATGCGGGCTTCCAGTACGACTACCAATTCATTAATGTCCCAGACTACCAGGGCAATGGCGAGCGAGAGCCGAGCGCTCATTTCATTCAGAACTTGGGCGAGGCCGAGTACGCGGTGGCGTTGTATCAGTACATGCGCTTGCTGGGCTACCCGGCCTCGAAGATCTCGATTCTAGCCACATATGCTGGACAGACTGCTTTGATTCGGGACGTGCTGAACCACCGTTGCGCTAAGAATGCGTTGTTCGGGCTCCCGAAGATTGTGACGACCGTGGATCGGTACCAGGGAGAACAGAATGATTGTGAGTCCCTTGCGATGTTTTATATCACCCATGCTCTCTTGCTAACAGCTGCAGACGTGATTCTCTCGTTGACACGTACCCGCACCGTCGGGTACCTGCGTGACGTGCGCCGACTGACCGTCGCCCTGTCCCGGGCCCGCCTGGGTCTGTACATTCTCGGTCGTCGGGAAGTTTTCGAGTCGTGTTACGAACTCCAGCCAGCCTTTGACCGGCTCCTGCAGCGACCAGACAAGCTCATGCTTGCACCGGGTGAGATGTTCCCCAGTACTCGCGCACTGGATGCGGATGTGGAGGGCACGCCCATGGAAAGCGTCGAGCATCTTGGTCAGTATGTGTTTGAGATGACACAGGCCAAGGTCAAGGCCATGGGCGACGGCGCGATGGTGGTTGATGACGCGGCTCCAGAAGGCGAAGACGGTCTTTTGGACGAGGACGAGGCCATGGAGGGTGCCGACGAAGATGAGGATGAGGACATTGTATGAACATGAAACATCTGGAGGATAGATACAAAAGCGGGGTTGAATTTAATCCCAGTCCGCCCATATCCAAGTCGAGTGTCGTGTTGCGCAATATATGTCCTGTAATCACTTACTGCGGCAGGATCTCGTTGGATCCTTCAGAACGGCCCCTGCATGAACTCTGCGGCCCCGCAGCTTTAGAAATAACCCCCCTGCTCCATGGATTCTTTATCATTCGGTCTTTTCGCTCTCGGGCATTGCTTCGCCCCCACGAACCTGCATGTACGGCCCGTCTGGAGCCAATAACCTTATCACCCAACATCACTACTGCGCAGGTCACATTAGTCTTCTTTGGCAGTGCTGGCTGGAGGTCCTGTTCCATGTTGACCCCTCACCAAGGCGTATTTGGGGGCGGGGGATGGATCCTGCCCTACTTAAGTCCTCGATTCTGTTACTAGAGCCGCGTTTCATGGAAACGTACAAAACGGGGCGACTTCGGCCTGATCGCGTTGGCCTCACCGAAAGAGCAATTGACAAAGACTGCGTCTGCCATCATGCTATCTCCATATCTCGTCTTTGTCTTGTGCTGGCTCCCGTTTTTGGGCAATGCTGCTGTCGTTACTCCGAGCGATGTTGTCCTCCGCACGAGCAAAAGACCCGGAATGACCGACGATGAAGCCGTGCATGAAGTAAGGCGAGCTCTCGATACCGCGCGTTTGCATTCACGGGGCCAAACGTATGCCATGCCGGAGACTGCGATATCCAAAAGCTTGGCTGGTGCACCGTTGTTCCAATATGGAGTCAAGTAAGACCTCTGGCTGCAACTTCCATGCGAAACGACTAGAAGGCGCAAAATTAATGGGTCTTTTAGCTCCCTTGCAATCACTTGCACAAATTGCTATATCAATGGATCTGTCTCTGGTGAGGTTGCCTTTACCGGGGGTAATTACAACTTCAGCGAAGCCTCCGATGTGATTTCATCCGATATTCAGACCATCTTCGATGCGGCCCAGAACGAAGTCACAGAATGGGCCAAAGACGCCGGCAAGGAGACTCTGACCAAGATCGAAGACTGGGATCATGACATTGAAATTCCGCCCTTTCCAACCCTCGACCTCGATTTTAATCTTGATAACATCACTGCCCTCCCAGATGCCCACGGCAGCTTCAAATTCCACGACTTGGACTTTTATCTGGACCTTGACATCAAATTACATGCCGGAGCAACTTACACGCTACCATTGTTTGTCTCCAATACCCCAGTGGGGATTTCAGTGCCTCATCTCGGACTTGGGGCGCTTTTCAACATTGATCTCACTTTGATTGCTGACGCTGAGATTGAATTCGGTGGCGGGGTTCATGTTAAATTTGATGATGATATCGAATTTAATCTGGCTATGTTCAAGAAGGATATGTCGAGCCTGGTCCTGTGAGTCCCCTTAAGCTCCATTCCCGGTCCCCGCTAATCAATCATTGCCTATCACTAGTCCTGATGGTCAATATGAATTTCTCCCCGCCAAGGTCAAGGGCGAAGGATCTCTTCAGGCCATTGTGAGCCTCAAGGCCAGCTTTGGAGTGAATGCATATGACTCGGTGATTGGACCAAACAGCCTATCCTTGAGCGCGGGTGCGAGTACTCAGGCGTTTGCCTATATTGCCGACTTCACTGCCAAAATCGGTGGAGCCACATCCAACGCAGATAGTGACTGTGAATTCGAAGCGGCTCTGGATTATACATTTGCGGTCGGGGCAGCAGCTGGGGCTACAGCAGCTGTTTATCCCCTGGCCCAATGGGGACCATGGCCTAACACCACTATTCCGGTGTGGTATACGAATCTGGCGAGTACCTGCGTTGAGGCAAAGACTACATCCACTGGTTCCTCGCAGGTCACCCCGCGAGCAGTTCTGGACGAAAGGGGTGACTCCCTGTCAGCTGCAACTGTGTCGACATCGGAGGTGTACACCATCGTCGAGTGTCTTTCCTCGGGGCTGGTCAACTGTCCTGTAAGTCTGCAGAAGACATCATCCCATTCCACGACGATCACCTCCGTGATCAGCGTCTCTTCGGGGGCCGATGCAAGCTTCCCGACGACAACCTGGGCTTCGGTTACCTCTACTGTTGCATTCGGTTCAAACGTGCAGAAATTCGCTGCCACGTCTGGATCGCCCACATCATACGTGCCATCTGCAACGGGATCAAAAGATTCGGGGGATTCTAAAAGTGGTGTTGATGGCACGACGAACGGTGTCAGTAATAAGGTCATTATTGGGTTGACCGTCGGCCTGGGTGCTCCATTTATCATCGGCGTTATAGCCGGTGCCTGGTAGGCGATATCCTTCCTAGCCAGAGACTTGATTTCGGTAACTAATGGGGTCTAATTTAGGTTTTGCATGCGCCGACGATCTGCTGGAAAAGCCTGATTGCTGCTACTTTTACATGTCAATTATGAAAGTTTGGGATCCGGTTCACAGGCGTTATGATATCCACCAACACGTTTTTATTTTTTGCCGTTATAAGGAAAGAAGATTCTGGTCAAATGGGAAAACCAGCGAAGGGTGTTTTCTGTGTAGAACCAGCGGAGCGGATATAGAATACTTTTGGAAATCCCCGCTTCTTTCACAACATACAAGTCAAATCGTATCTTAAGACCTAAGAGAGGTCTTCAGCAGGTCTACCTAAAGGAATATGCTATCGACGACAGGCGATGCTATGATCCCAGCATGGCGGCGAGGTCAGGTGATTGTTTCTATCGCCTTGGCCGATTTAAGAAATTTACAAATTTACCACGTCGCGTCACTGAAGCCTAATCAAATCACGGGAAAACACTACGCTGCACTGGAATTTCTGGGTGCGAGAAGACTGTCTTGCTAGTCTGCTGTTCAGAGCGTGGGATTTCACGATCACCATCCAAGGCGAGTAGTTTACTCATGTCATCATTTCTCAATCTCCCCAGCGAGCTGCTCGCTCGCACATTCGCCTATGCGAATCAACCAACTTTAAAGGCATTGCGCCAGACCTGTCGTCACACATCGAGTCTGTCTACCGACCAGCTCTACAGGACCGTACGTCTCAAGCCCGATGAGGCAAGCCAGAACAGCCTTCGAGGAATTTTGAACAGCCCCAGTCTCCGGGAAATCCCACGCAAGATCTACATGGACACCGTGGACGACGGCTTTGTACGGTCCACCTGATCAAGATCTGGATCAAGGGCTAATAAGTGCAGGAATACGGCATCCAGGAATTACAACCCTGGCCGGAAGGTTGGAATGATCTTGTCCCGCAGCTGAAGGGCTTTCGTCAGCTGAATAGCGCCGTTCTGTGCTTTCCTCGGGATTTTATCGCCGAGAATGAGGAATATAGTCATTCTGATGATGATGCTCAACCTGCAAAGTTTCGTTTCCGGGCAATGGGGATGTTCTTCTCGCTCCTTGAATCCCTACAGTGTCCGATCCAGCATCTTGGCATGCAAAACCTCCAAGTCGACAACCCCAAGGATCAGGAAATTCTCAAGAGTATGAGCAATGTTCTCACAGGCCTGCGGTCCCTTCGCCTCGGGATTGTCAGCGAGTCGAACGAGGCCGCGCCAGAGCATGATCTCGAGGTAGATCCTACTCCCATTGACAAGCGTTCTGCTTCTAACCATCTCAGTTACCTGAAATCCGCCAATTTTTCCAAGAGCTTCCCAGCACCTGGCTCAGTCCCACCATGGCCTCACTCGAGCATCTTTCGCTTTTTGCGCGTGATTACTTCGGGTTTTATCCGCATCTGGACCTCTCGAATCTATACTTCCCACGTCTGATGACACTTTCTTTGGGCAATTTCTGCTTCTTCCACGATCGGCAAATTGATTGGATTCTAAAGCACGGCGATACCCTCGAGGAAATTTACCTCGACGACTGCACCATTCTTTATGATTTCTGCATGATGGATTATAATGTCGAGCACTGCGGTCTCCCCGGAGTGCACTGGCGCGCCGTATAGGTGATGATGTAAGTGTGTACGGCTCGTACGGGAAGCGATGGCACGATATCTTCGACCTGTTTGCAGAGAAATTGCCGAAGCTGCGGTACTTCCGAATCGGGTCTGGCTATTGGTTCGACGGTGTTCCATTTGAACAGGAGGACGAGATCAAGCCCGGTCTGTATTACAATCGGTATATGGCCTGCTACGATGGGTTTGGCCCGTCGCCGTACATGGAACGCGCGCCGGGAGAAGATGGCATAGAGAAGGGTTGGTGGCAAAAGCGACCAGAATGTGATGAGGAGGACCGGGCAGCTCTCCGAAGACTGCTAGGGAAAATTGGGCAGTCGATTGAGGAAATCCCTTAGGCTGCACCATTTGGGTTAGTCAATGGTTTCTTCAGAGACCGGGGGGAGGGGGGTTGAAAGAGATATTGCTTCTGCGAGCATGTCATCGGAGCAAATTTGAATCTAGGCAATTGTGGTCTCAATTGTAGGATCAGGATCATGCATCCGGAATGGAGATCAAATGTGCATGTGAAAGCTCGCGGCTACATCGGGACGAAAGCGGCATGATTTCTATAGTTGATGTTTGTACTGCTGATCATGTTTGAGAAATCTGCTCAAATCCCAGTCCCGTAACGGCCAAAAGTTCTTTGAAAACAAACTTTTAAGATATGTCATATTTACGGCAATGATAGAACGCATTTACAATCCCCATCGCACGTGAAGATGCACCTCTGAAACCGCGCCCAGACTCGATCATGCACGCTCCGAACTCTCATCACCGCATGTGATGTTCAGGAACCCGTGTCAAAAGGACCATACTAAAAATTACCACTATCGACTTAAGTTCCGGGAAGCATCCCAAAACAGACTCGGCTGCAGCCATTTGAGCAGTTCTCGCGAAGTAGTTCCACCCCTATCCTCGGGACGGAGTGGCAGCCGCAACAGGTATTATTTAGCGGCCCCATCCACCGCGCTGGGCCAGATTCTGGGACATCATATACGGGGTCCTCCGTGCAGTCGGCGTGGACACAAGTCCGACGCGGGATTTCTTGCACTTACCGCCGGCAGCGATCTGATGATGGTTGCTGTTTTGTTATTGTTATGTTTATTATTATTATTATTTTTGCATTCGCGTCCACCTTCCACAGAGAGCCTCTGTGTCTTCCGGTGGAGATCCTGAGTAACGTCCATGGCCGTGAATCCTGATGCTTCCCGCGAGGCTAGCGGGGGGACGTTGTTCAGTGACGATCAGGAACACGGCAACACGGGGCTATTTGTGGCTCCGACGGGAAATCCTCGCGAGGCGCGTCGAACGCTGCCGAGACAAGGCTTGTCACCGAAAGGAGCGGGAGGAGCACAGCCAGGACACCATCCGACCGATCAACCGGGGCCAATTGGGTCCGATATGGGCTACGAAGTACAAAGTACGGAGTACGGAGTATGTGGGGGAGAGCATAGCAAAGAGGATCGGCAACTCGATTAACTCCAGAAGGGCCGGTTCCTGCATGAAATCCCCGAGAAAGGAGAATATAAATAGGGAAGGGGGAAAGGATCAAATTAAACGAGAAAAATATCCGAATTGTGCTGCTCAAGCTTCGGCGGAAGCAAATCCCCTATGGCCCCGGGGCGTCCGTGCCGTCGCAGCCATGTTTCACTTTTGCCGGCTCGAGGTGAGAATAGAGGATTGCGCGGATAAAATTAGGGGTTCCGGTGTGGATAACTCTGGATTGTTTTCTTTTTTCCTCTTTTTTTTTTTTTTTTTTTTTTCCGTTGGTTTGGCCCCCTGATGCTTCTACCTCCAGGAAGGACCCCCCGGTCCGGATTCCGCGCCTGTCGGGGCCATGCATGAGTTCGCAGATTGTTCTCGAAAGCACGCACTGATCAGCTGGAGAGCTGTGGTCAAAGGAACGGCCCACGGAGACTGGCGACTCCACTGTGGACCTTGCCGCGCTACACAGAAGAGGGAAGGAGACTCGCGCAGTTTACTCCCAACCGTGCAAGAAGATGCGATGTTTTGCAATGCACTCGGGTCAAAGTCAATCATTCAATAGTGTCACGACGATTGACCCGGATGGGCAGGATCTCCCGCGCTAGACTGCAATGGACAAAGCTATTCTCTGATTGATCGATGGCCATCGAGGTTATCAAGGATCTAGGATGATTATTAGTCTCAACTCCGATCTACCAATACGCTGTCGAGCTTTTTGCCGGCACAGGACAACAGACATGAAAGGCCAAGAGACCGGCTTGCGTCACTCGCGTCTCGGTTAAGAGACATCGATACATCGCAGAGCGAAAGAAATGAAGGGGGAAAATAGACCACAACCGAAATTAAAGTTGCGTGCCACTGCCCGCGATCGCGGTTGTTGGAATTCCCCGCACGCCGGATGTTCCAGCGTCTTTCCCCCCGACTCCCGAATACATCTGAATCATACGGTGATTCAAATGCAATCCTTTCGTCGGGAGTTGGGAGGGGCACCGTCTGCTATTATTATTCTTGGGGGCCCTTCGCCCATTTCGCCCCTCGGGGGGGGGGGGGGCGAAAAGTCATGCCCGGATGGGAAAATGGACGCGTTGAAGAGACCATCCCCACTTCGGAGGGGCAGCGATCGATGTTTCGGCCGGGCAGTGTTGCGCACTGTGATTCGGGATCGTGGGCTAACGGTTCCGAGTTTTCTCCTCCGAGACCCGGGCGAGTCCTGCGTAATGAGCCCACGCGCTATTGGCGATGGGATAGACGGGCGCTGTTGAGATCCGAACTCCCGAGATAAAGATCTCTGCAGAGAAGAGTCAATATTCCACCCTTCAGACCCGAAGAGCAGTATCCCGAGTCAACAGTCTAGACTGGACGCCTCGGATTCTGCGAGACTGGGCTTGTTTCAGCATCGATGTGGAGATTTCCAGGTCTGTCGCGGTGGAGCAAGGTGAGACGCCGAGCCACGAAGCTATCGTTGGATCTGTTTGCTCTCTCTGTACTGTGCTCATGCTCAGCTCGCTGCTTGGAGGCTCTGACCCGTTTTTTTCTTGCCCTGGACTCCACGACGCCCGCCGTTTCAGCCCCGGCACCAATGAGATTGCATCTCCCCTTCCCTTCGATCGATGATCGCGGGGGTCATGGATTCGCTCTCTTTGCTTTTTTCCTTTTTTCTCCGGTGGATTTCTTTTTTGATCCTTCTCGTGCCATCCTTCACCCCCTCTCCAGCCTGCTGGTTGACTCCACCGGGGTCTCCCTGCAACCGCCTCACACCTCATCTTGACCCATTGGTTGTGGACGGTGGCGGGCAGCCCGCTGAGTGGCTGTCAGAATCTCCGTGATGGCCCCGGGAGTCCGGCATGAGGCCGGTTACTGAGTCCCATTTCCCCCCCAAGGTCGGATCCCTCGTGGTCCATGCGATACCATGGGGCCTTCTACTCCGTACTGTACGAGCAGATCGGTCACTCCGGAGAATTTCTCAGGTGAACGCCTGTATAGACCCTCCTCCTCCTCCGTGTAGGAAGTGGAGCCTTTTCCTCCCCCCTCTTCGACCCAGACTTCTCTCCCGCCATGAGCTTGTCCGGGTCCCTGATCTCAGCTCGGGTGGAAGCGCCTTTTCGCCACCGATCCCAGCATGGACGTGGTCATTGCCCAAGGCTCTAGCCACAAAGGAAGCGAAGGAGGAGAAGGCATATTCTCAACCTCTTCCCCTCTTGTAGATAGTGTAGTACATCTTCGGCTCCTTCCCCTCGACAAGGCCGATACAACGGCCCATAACGGCCCTACAGATCTTGTTCAATCCTTCGCCGATCCAGGGCCTTGTAACCGGTTGTGCAACGGGGTTACATCTCTTGGGACTAGTCCGCATCGACAATCCTTCGCCTCGATCGCTGATCATTAGCCCATGGAGCCCGGTGCACCTGTAAACCCGGTTCTTTTCCCCCCGGCACAAGGTTTGCCCTCCATCATTGGGCATTGGTCTATCTTCCTTGCTTTGGTGGCTTTGACTTGCACCGTTGCGAGGATCGGCATTGAAGTGGGAGACCGGTCAAGTGCTCGCCGTTGAGGCACTTCGGTCTCTCCCCGGTGGAGACATCGTTTAATATCTCGTTATTTCCACTCTCTCTCTCGCTTCCCCTCAGATCTGGTCGAGACCGGCTTCTGACCCAACTTCTTCAGACGCTTTGCTAGCTACCGAAGAGAAGCTTGAAGAACGGGATCTCGTCTCCAGGCTGCCATTCTTCCCTGTCGGAGCCCCCGGGTATGACCACGAGAATCCACTTTCACGCCCAGCATCCCGCTTCGTACCAGTTCCTGCTCTTGTTGGAACTTCATCCTTGACGCTTTTTAATTGCTGCACCCTGGCCTTGTTGCGCAAGCGCCCCGGCACTTCGATCAGACCCACCGTCGTCTCATCTTGGGCGGTGCCTGAGTTCTTGTCCGTGGTGGTTTGACTATTTTTCCCCTTCTTTTTATATCTCTTTAACTCCCTTTCCCCATCTATATTCTGTTTTTCCTGGCGATCAGTGGGACATCTACGTCGTGGCCCCGTTCGTATCAAAAGACAACCGTCTACCCTAGACACAAAAAGAAGAAACAGACGAGTCGGCTTATCATGTCCATCGGCGGTCCTTGCCTCTGGATTCCGTCTTTATCCTCGCCGGTCTCGTCGCTGTCAGCGGTCACTTCTCATTTGTCGGGGCTTCGTCACCTTGAACCGATCTCTTCGGAGTTCAGGAATTCTTCGTCGTTCTTTAGTCCGCAGAGACCACGAGAGCCCGGTGCTTCTCTGGGTGTCTCGACGGACATGCAGACGGCCGGTCAAAATGCTGAGAATCCTTCGACGCCTCTTTCACTGCCGGGTCAGATCAGTCGGGCGGGCCCGTACTCCAGAGGAATCTCGTCTGAGCCAGTGAGCTCGCGCTCGGATGCAGAGAAGGATGGTGAGCTGCCACGGGTAAAGTTGGAGATCCCCCGTGGGAACGATGCGGACTTGTCGATGTCACGGCCGCGGGTCGGACCCGGTCATCTGGACGACGCAATGGATACCTCACAGTTAGACCTGGACGCAAAGGACGAACCTGACCAGGAATCGACGATAAGTCCATCGGACGAAAGATCCGAGGTGGCAGCGGGCGACGCCAACCACAGGTCGCCCTCGCTGGACATGAAGAAGAAAATGAAGCGCTTCCGGTAGGGCTCCGAGGATTGGATCTATGAAACAGGATTAATGACAAGAGTGGCAGCTTGACCCATAACCAGACCCGCTTCCTGATGAGCGAATTCACTCGCCAGGCTCATCCCGACGCTGCACATCGAGAACGCTTATCACGGGAGATTCCCGGGTTGACGCCACGGCAGGTCCAAGTGTGGTTTCAGAACAGGTAACTTGCCGCCCACTCACCACCGGCATATGTGTCTCTTTCTCACTTCATCTCCCGTTATAGGCGAGCGAAGCTCAAGCGGCTGACGACGAATGATCGTGAGAGAGTGCTCAAATCACGAGCTCTTCCCGACGACTTCGATACGACCAAAGTACTCCGAACTCCTTTTGAGTGCAGATCCGCCAGTCAGACCCCGTTCGCTTCGCCTCAGGATTATGGCCTGTCGAACCCTGACTTTGTCGCCTTGCGAGGGCTACGAACAGATGGTTTCCATCGGGCCAACGAAGACGATTATTCCGTCTCGCCAATGACCTCGGCATCCACCGCCGGACCCTACATTTCCTCTGCTGGACAGGGGCGAAATGATGGGCTACCACCTTCCGGTGCGATTTTCAATCGGCCTGCAGCGTCTGTATCTATGTCCGATCTACACAGGACGATCCGGAGCGACTACCCAATCACCAGATCAAGCAGCTTGTCAGATACGACGTCTCAGCCTCCCTCCTTCCACCCCAGCATCCCAGTCTCGAACCGCTTCGCCTCTTCCTCAAATCAGGCGGGTCTGGCGTTCGCCCGCCAGGCAATGGGCTTTGGTGCCCATGCCAGCGGGATGGTCACACCATACGAGCAACACCCGTCATTCGAGGGCTCGGTCTCTCCCGATTCACAAGACGCATCAATTCCATATAATATGGGTAGTCTAGGTTGGTACCCTGCAAGACGTCCGTAAATGAAGAAGGAATTCTAACGATATACCTCGATCAGGCTCCCAACCACAAGGTTACCAGTCCCACCTCGCGATGTCTACACCGAAAGATTGCCACGGACTGGGGGTTAGCCCGCAGGTCCCAGCACATGCACAGCCGATTTCGACCATGCAGTCACTCCCCGTATCGACAGCCCCCGACTACCGACCATACCCCTACGTCAGCACTTCCGGATCGGTGGACTCCATCCCATATACACAGGTCAACGCCTCGAATCTGAGCCTGCCGACGTCTTATGCATCGTCGGATTCGAGCTCTGCTGCGCACGACTCGATGCAGCCACCATCCCATGGCCTCGACACGTCACACCCCAAGCTCGGAAACCCGTCTTTCAACTATTCAAGTTATCTGGCGCAGTAAATTACTGTGATTCAAGTCTAAAAATCAGTTGTTATATATGGGTGTTCTTGAGGAATGACCGCGCGGATTCTGATTTGATCATCTTTTCCCTGTCAAGGCCAGTGGGTATGGCCTTTCATCAGCATATTTTAATGGTAATGTTGTTGATATGCTTTAGCCGGTGTTGCTTCTTTGACGCTCTCTGTTTCCTCCGTTATTTTGTATGAACATACCTGGGGGAGTGTCTGATTAGCGAGGCTTTGATGTACATAGATCAGCTGGGGTTTCGAATTCCATGAACTTGGTTCAACAGATGTCGTCGTTCACGTTGGCTTGACTCCCCACTTGACTCCCCAGTGATTGCATGTTCTTGGAGTTGAAAAGTACAGCACACCAATATCGACTGCAATAGGGATCTAAAAGACTGAGAAGCCCCACACTAAGTTCAGTGAAGGGTGACATGTCTCCACCCACCATAAATAGACAAAAGTTTAAGGTTAAGTTTCCATAAAAGCACAGATTACTCCGTACAGAGAATATACTTCACCTCGTAGAGATGAGTTTGGGGCTTGACTGTCCTGGGCTGAATCAGCCCGGACTCCGCGTACCTGCAGCTGTACCGCGAATTCTCATCCCTTCGTCAACCTTCGGTGAGAATCAAGCTACTGCAACCACCGCTATGTCATGCAGACTGTCATCCGAGCAGCATCTGCGAATCAGAGTCCGGTCAAAGGTCATCGCCGAAGTTGCAGCCATTCAAAGGCCTCGAATTGCCAGCGACTTCCACTCCGGCCAATCAGCGTCCGCCGAACTCGTGCACGTAGCCCACGTGATGTTGGCTCTCCACCAATCAGCGCGTAGATGTTGGTCATCTGGCGATTGCCCTCTTGATGCTTGCAGCGAGTATAAATATTACTTGGACCCGGCTCGATACAACCCATCTTCCATTTCCATCTCTCAATTCAGTGAATTTTCAACTTTTGTGTTGTTACCTTCATCTACAACCACTTCCTCATCCGTCACCTATTTCTCTACCATACTTCAAAAAGACCCACCGTCAATATGGTCCACCCCGCTACTACCTGCTGCAAGACCTCCCAGGATGGAGGCTGCGTTTGTGCCGCTCAGGCCAAGTGCTCCTGTGGCAAGGAGAGTGCTCTGCACTGCTCCTGCAGCAAGGCCGCCACTGAGAACGCTACCTCCGGTCCGCGATGCTCGTGCCGTATGTTCCCATCCCAGAAGCCATCAAAGTCAACCCGTCGAAGACTAATGATTCGATAGGCGCTCGTCCCGTTGGCCAGTGCACTTGTGAACGCTCGGTGACTGAGAACAAGGCCGTTGATGGCGAGACCTGTGCCTGTGGCAGCCGTCCTTCTGGTGAGTAGCCTCCGATATATATACATGAGAAAGGCTAAAGTTGTGATAGCTTCCTGCACTTGCGAGAAGGCTGAGGGTATCGAGTCGGCGCTCGAGGTCGACTTCACCACCCGCGCTTAAACATGCCAAGTAAAATTTGCATGATTTCTTTGGTGGCCTATCTCGCATTTGAATTGCATGGCTCTCGGTCCGAGCGGCGTCCTGGTGAAGCTTTTTCGGTTGCTTTTTTGTATACGAGTTTGATTCGGTGGGATTCTTGACGAGTTATGAACACATGACTGCACTCTCATACCTTTCACTCTTTATTACCCACGTAGATCATATTCAATCCCTTTGTACTGTACCGTGCACCGCCACAGCGCATCAACGTTGTTCCAGCGCCACAGCGGAAGCCGGGCGATCGACAGCGGAAGTGGCCCAGGGACGACGGCGAGCTGTGATGGGGGATCTTAACTCGTCCTGCGTCTGCTGGGGACTCCTCGACCGTGCCTGTGTATGTGGATGATTTCCCCACCGTCGTCTTTCCTCGTCTCAGCCTAACCTTACTTAGTGACTTAGGATTTCCGACCGTCCGGCAAACCCCTGTTTTGAAGCTCCTCCCCACGAATCCGTCCGAAGCCTCGTCCTCGTCTTCATCCTCGGGTGACCAATGCACCATCACCGCGAAGGAGCAGGGACATGGTTGAGTAACGTTGTCCGTGCGATCGCGAACCCCTGAGGTGCTCTCCGCGTGGCATGCGAGCCGTGTACCGCGCCGCCCCTCTTTACCCCCCGAAAATAGCCATCTGAAGTTGTGTATGGGCGCGGCTGTCCAATTTCCACAACCCCGTCTTGAAACCCGCCGCCCAGTATGTCGTCAATGCGAGGATTAGTGCAGTTCATCGCCGACCTGCGTAATGCGCGGGCCCGCGAGTTGGAGGAGAAGCGCGTGAATAAGGAGCTGGCCAATATCCGGCAGAAATTCAAGTCCGGCAGTCTGAACGGCTACCAGAAGAAGAAATACGTGTGCAAGCTGCTCTATGTCTATATCCAGGGCTATGATGTCGATTTCGGTCATCTTGAAGCTGTCAATCTCATTTCCTCGACCAAATACTCCGAGAAGCAGATCGGTTATCTTGCCGTGACTCTGTTTCTTCATGAACAGCATGAGCTGCTCCATCTGGTCGTCAATAGTATCCGCAAGGACCTGCTGGATCACAACGAGTTGAATAACTGCTTAGCGCTGCATGCCGTGGCCAACGTTGGTGGCCGGGAGCTTGGTGAGGCGTTGGGGACTGAAGTCCACCGACTTTTGATTTCACCGTGAGTATCTCGTTGGAGTTTTATCAGAATGACGCTCTAACCTATATACTAGAACGTCAAAAGCCTTTGTCAAGAAGAAAGCTGCTCTCACCTTGCTTCGATTGTACCGCAAATATCCCGGCATTGTCCGCAATGAATGGGCCGAACGAATCATCTCGATCATGGATGATCCTGATATGGGAGTTACGCTCTCTGTAACGTCGCTTGTCATGGCGCTTGCGCAAGACCTTCCCGAGGAGTACAAGGGCAGTTATGTTAAGGCAGCGCAGCGGTTGAAGCGGATCATTGTCGACAATGACATTGCTCCAGATTATCTTTACTACCGCGTACCTTGTCCCTGGATCCAGGTCAAACTTCTTCGTCTTCTGCAATACTACCCTCCATCCGGTACTTATGCATAAACTTTTCTTGATTGCAATCAATACTGACTTTTCTTACAGAGGACAGCCATGTTCGCGAGATCATTCGCGAGTCTCTTCAACAAATCATGGCAATTGCCATGGAGACACCAAAGAACGTCCAGCAGAATAACGCACAAAACGCCATTCTATTCGAAGCCATCAACCTCCTCATTCATCTTGACTCCGAACACACCCTTATGCTACAAATCTCATCCCGCCTGGGCAAGTACATCCAATCACGCGAAACCAATGTCCGTTACCTTGGTCTCGATGCCATGACACACTTTGCTGCGCGAGCAGAAACCCTCGACCCAATCAAGAAACACCAGAACATCATTTTGGGATCGCTGCGAGACCGAGATATTAGTGTTCGCCGAAAGGGATTGGATCTACTGTACAGCATGTGTGACACCAGCAATGCAGGGCCGATCGTTAACGAGCTCCTGCGGTATCTTCAGACGGCCGACTATGCCATTCGTGAGGAAATGGTATTGAAGGTGGCCATTCTTACTGAGAAGTATGCCACCGATGCCCAGTGGTACATTGACATGACTCTCAAGCTGCTCTCGCTTGCTGGCGACCATGTCAATGACGAAGTTTGGCAGCGTGTGATCCAAATCGTGACCAACAATGAAGAGCTGCAGGCGTACGCCGCTCATACCCTTCTTGGCTACATGAAGAGCGATTGCCATGAAAGTTTAGTCAAGATCGGCTGTTACGTTCTTGGCGAGTTTGGCCATCTCATTGCCGACAACGCTGGGTCGAGTCCAATCGAGCAGTTCCTTGCTCTGCAAGCCAAGATGTTCACTGGCTCAGACAACGCAAGAGCCATGATTTTGTCCGCGTTTGTCAAGTTTGTGAACTTGTTCCCTGAAATCAAACCACAGCTCTTGCAGATTTTCCGACTGTACAGTCACTCCCCCGATTCCGAGCTGCAACAGCGAGCCTTTGAGTACTTGTCCATGGCAACCCTCCCGACAGACGACCTCCTACGGACCGTTTGCGATGAAATGCCACCATTTTCTGACCGGGCCTCCATTCTTCTGTCTCGACTGCACCAGAAGACAGCGGGCACGACCGAGAAGAAGACCTGGGTCGTGGGCGGTAAGGACGCTAATGCGGACAAACAAGAGGTCCTCATGGCACAGACTACCGGCCTCAAGCGTTCGTTTACGACTATAGTCAACGGTACACGTACTGGTTCGAACGGAACGCCGACTAGCGCCACCAGTGCGTCGGGTGACCTTGCAGGCCTGGATCTCAGCGGACCATCCGCGCCTCCTCCCAATATGGCTAGCGCTGCTCACTTGACACCAGACTGGGACGTTGGTTACAACCGACTCTTTTTCTCCCAAGAAGGTGTGCTTTTCGAAGATGCGCAGATCCAGGTGGGCCTTCGTTCGGAGTACCGTGGGAACATGGGTGTCGTCAAGCTTTACATTAGGAACAAGTCGACTTATTCCATTGGCTCTTTGACTACGACGCTCGATAACCCATCCTCGCCGAGCCTGAAGATCGACACGAAGAACCTGCCGGATTCCACCGTCGGCGCTGGATCCCAGACTCAGCAGACCCTTTTCTGCGCCGTACATGGCCCCTTCTTCGATGCTCCCACTATCCGCATTTCTTACCTGGCCGGTGCCCTCCAAGCATACACCCTGCAACTACCAGTCCTGATGCATCGCTACATGGAGCCCTCATCGCTGTCAGCCGAGGACTTCTTCAAGCGATGGCGCCAGATCGGCGGGGCGCCGCTGGAGGCCCAGAAGACATTTGGTGTTAGCGGCAAGCACAAGATTGCCAACGAGTCATTCACCAACCAAATAGTGGAAGGATTCGGATGGAAAATCCTGGAGGACGTGGATCCCAACGAAAGAAACATTGTCGGGTGTGCCGTGTTCCAATTTGAGGGCGGCAAGACGGGCTGTCTGCTGCGACTGGAGCCTAACTACGAGAAGTCGGTATGTTGTTGTCACTCAGTTCTACTGTGGGCGTCTACTAACGACTGTAGATGTACCGGGTCACGGTTCGTGCTACACAGGATGGCGTCTCCTCGGCTTTGGTACGCCAGATGGAGCAGAGGCTGGCACAGGGAACCACCCGCGATGGACTTGGTCGGTATGACTAAGACGTTGACCTTTGTATATTCTCGAGTAGCATGCGAAATACCAGTGCTTTCCCTAATCGCATCGTTTCTTTCTATATAGCGGGCTCCATCGCCCGGAAATCCATCCCGGCGGACGCGATCTCTATCAAGCATGTATAGATATGCACCATTCGTAATTCATCAATCCCCCCCGGGACCTCAGACGACCCTCGCCTCGGCCTTGGGCGGCCGATCCCCGAAAATGGTCGTCCCAACCCGTACCTGATTACTGCCCAGCGCGATTGCGCCCTCGAAATCCGAGCTCATTCCCATGCTAAGCTCCAACCGAGCATCTTCCCCGCTCAACCCCAGCTCCGCCACGATATGATCCCGCGTATCGCGCAGTCGGACAAAATCCTCGTTCTCGGTCTCTGGCGTTGTTGCGCGCGACCTCGCGATCGCACCAATGGTCATCACACCTTGTAACTTGAGACGTGGACACTTTTCGCGAATGAAGCGGGCGAGCGCGGGGGCTTCACCGGGCTCGATGCCGGCTTTGTTTTCTTCGCCGGATGTGTTGACTTGGATGTAGATCCGTAGCCGGGGATCTGAATCCGCGTCGGAGACTTGTGCTTGTGTTTGTGCTTCTTGGTCCGGGGTGGTCTCCGGGGCGGGTCTTTCACCCCATCCTTTATCTAGCAGCGTGGCTTTCTTCGTTGTGTCGACACTCTCCACGGCCCATAGTCCGCGTACGTCGCGGGCTAGCGTGACGCACTTGTTCGACTGCAGGCCCCCGATGAAGTGCCATTTGATCGATGGCGGAAGAAGACGGGACTTTTCGAGAAGTTCCTGCAAGTAATTTTCACCAAAGTGCATCTGGGATGCCGGGGGTTGGTGGAGAGCAAGGACATCGGAGGCCGGTTTGAGTTTGGAGACGGCGACCAGGCGGACTGGATTGGTGGTGGTTGCGGTGGTGACGCGGGTTGTCACGGCGGAGAGGTTGGCAATCAGTGCACTGGTGCGGGCGGGGGTAGCGGTCATATTGGGTGGAGGGTCAGTCATTGCCTTGTCGGAGCTGGCACGGTCGAGGAAGGACTGTGTTTTTTCCCCGCAGAAAGGGAAAAAGTGAGTTCCCGGGAATTGATAAGCGATAACGGCCTGAGGCAGTAAATCCGCGGACAACGGGACTGACCGCCTTCCCCTCTAGAACAGCCCTGGTCCATCGACTCAGATCGACTCCGATCGCTTTCCGTTTGCAGTTGACGAGGATCGACATGATCTCACCATCTGACGCCAGGAATGTCGGGTGCTCGTGCAACCTGAGATCTTCTCTACACACTGGCGCTAACTCAGACAGACCCCGGTCCGATCATGGATCGGGTCGGGAAGTAAAGCCCGAAGCGCCCGGGTCAGCGCGGATGGAGAGCTATTGGGTTTCAAAATCGCCCTACGGAGTATGGCGGGAAATGATTTGGGCTTGCAGCTACCAACCACGGACTTATTTTCCCACCCTCCAGTTGATACTGACCCACCCAGCCCCTGCTCCTGGAGGCTGGCGCTATTGTCAGGCCTGCAGGGCTGCATCCTGCATGGTTTCTAGGCTCTGAGATCACGTCCTACGTACTCAGGAACCCGAAATCTGTTACGTCGGCGTCTCGCCCAAGCCGAGCCACACTTGGCCCAGGTAGAAGGCAGATACAACCGTAACCAAAAAGACGCATCAGGCAAGTCAGCCTATTTATCTGCCGGTCTTTCCGGCTGGAAGTAGAAATTCTCGATCTCTTTGACGTCAGATCCAGGCACCGACCATGGCTCCAGCCCATTCACTCATGATTACCGTGCCCTGTGCCTATACTACTATTCCTTAAAAAGCTCATCCGGTCTTGGCCCCGCTACTTTAGTCCTTTCGCGTCTTCCCACCTTCAGCTGGTCTGAAATTTCTCCCGTTCCTGGCTGGACCATTTCCTGGCTCGCAATTCGATCTTCCAAGACCTCTAGGGGTATTTCCTCCAGAGTGCACACTGCATCTCCAACACTGCATTCCATCGGCAACGACATCGGTGCGATCCAATCTCCAGCCAAAGCAGAGCGAGTGCAGAGTCTCTGTGTTGTCGACTCCGATTGACCCCACCATCACTCCATTCTGCATTAATTGCATCCGAATCGATCCCCATCAAGATTGCGCGCTGCTACATCGGTCAACATGTGTCGCCAATACTTCACCCTCTACGAATGGTGCCACTGCGAGGAGGACGCGGGTCACAGCGTCTGCGCCGGTCATCGTCGCAACAGTTGTCCCGGAGTGAGCGTGGAGACAGTCCATATGCACTGCTTCTGTAACTCCCATGCCACCCGCGGTTTCAAAACGGAGAAGAAGACCCGCAAAGACGAGAAAGTCCACCGTCGGTCTCAAGACTCCTTGGATGAGAAGGCTTCGCTGGGCCGCCGCTGGTATCAATGGTATCAATGGCGCGGTCTCCGATCACGATAGACACGCCGCTTTCTTTGTCCTAGACCACTTTTGTTTCTTGTCCATTGTTCCAGCTTCGGTGTCTCGGCTGTCTGGGTTTTTATGGTGTTTCATAGGTGTTGATCAAGAGGGGATTTCTCGGGATACTCTGATGTTTATGTGTTATGCTTCATGTTGATTCTACGGTCTGAATGAAAACGCACTTACCACTATGTTCCTCACTTCCTGTGTAAAAAGTCAAGATAAAAAACTATATCATGTAAAGACTATTGATCCTCCAGACCGTTACAGGTCAGCGGCTGATCACGGGTTCATATACCTTTAGTCTTCCAGATTGTCAAGATCGTAAAGAATGAAAATATCTCAGAGACATCTACACCAGAAACAATGCCCCCGTCTCACTTGGAAGAATGTCTAGTGTTGATGGAATGGATCTGATCGACCTCCCCCTTGCCCCATCCAGAGAAGCATAACCACAGGGAGAGATGCACATCCCACTCCTTTTCCTCTCCTCCACCCCTACTCTCTGCTCCAAACAATCCCCGTGGATTTTGTCCGACTCTGCTCATGCTGATCCGATCGATGATCCTACACCATGGACCCCTCCAAAACACAAGATGATCCGCCTCCAAGTGATAACGACCGCCCAAACGCGAACTCCACCATGCCACCGTCTCAGGATCTTTCTGATTCTTTGAATCGGCTATCGTTAGCGAACGCCGCCGCGACTCCTCTACCGATTTCTCCCTCCCTTTTATCCCCTCACGATGCTCCGGCGCGTCCAGTTCAGGCTCAACCCGCCCCGCGACGAACCCCCAGTTCCACCTCCTTACGCGACGAGCGCCGCAAGTCGATCCCCGCCTTGCAAAAGCGCTTGTCGACCGCGTCGTTGCGATCAGTTTCCAACACCGGCCCTGCATCTCCGATCGCGGACTCGTCGCGTCGCTCCTCCACCAATTTTGCGGGGTCCCCAACCACCTCCGCGTCGCCCGCCATGTGGCCACCGCGGTTGACCCCCGGGACCCCGGAGCCTCAAATCCCAACGGCGGCGGCGGTTGCCGCTGAGCATTTCCACCGGGAGTTGGACATCCAGCGAGTTGTCGAGCCTAAGTGCAAGACCGTTGTGTTGGTCCACGATGCCTGTTACGGCCACCGATTCGAACGCCCGCGCACGAACAAGAAAGAATTGAGCACGATTGTTGAAAGACCGGAGCGCATCCGGGCTTGTGTCCTAGGCATCTCCGCGGCTTACGTCCGACTTGGTCGACGATATGGGTTGGATATGTACTCCGCGGATACGGCACCATTTCGCATCCGCAAGACTTCGCGAACGCTAGCACTCTCTGATACTGCGGTGACTAGTGTGCATGGAACGCAGTGGATGACCGATCTCACAAGCATGTGCAACTCTGCCGAGCCTCGACTGGCTTTGAATCCCAGTTTCCGAGGCGCGGAACTCGTTCGACCTCGGGATCAACACACCGAGAACCCGGAACCCGCTTTCCACTCCGGCGATCTCTATCTTTGTTCAAAATCGCTTAACGCGCTAGAAGGTGCGCTGGGTGGCGTATGTGACGGTATCGACGCCGTCTTCGGCCCTGGTCCCGCCTCGCGTGCGTTTGTTTGTATTCGCCCCCGGGTCACCATTGCTCGGCCGACTACCCTTCGGGCTTCTGTTGGATAAACAATGTTCACGTTGGCATTTCTTATGCCGCAGCTAGGCATGGGCTGACACATGCGGTCATCCTGGACTTTGATCTACACCATGGCGATGGCTCCCAGGACATCACTTGGAAACACAACGCTCAAATGATCAACGCCAAATCCAACGCTGCTCCTTACGAGAAAACGGCCATCGGATACTACAGTCTGCATGACATCAACTCTTATCCTTGCGAGGACGGCGGTATGGAGAAGGTGAGCAATGCCAGTGTTTGCATTGACGGAGCACACGGTCAATCGATTTGGAATATTCATCTCGACACTTGGGAAACCGAAGACGATTTCTGGCATCTATACAAGGCCAAGTACACAATCTTGATCAACAAAGCGCGAGCCTTCCTCCATCGTCAGGCCAAACTTCACCAGGAGACGCCCAACGGACCTACCCCCAAAGCGGCCATTTTCATATCTGCAGGCTTCGATGCCAGTGAATGGGAAAGCCCCGGGATGCAGCGTCACAAAGTCCACGTGCCAACGAGCTTCTATGCAAGATTCACGGCAGATGTTGTGCGAATGTCCCAAGAAGAAGGACTTGGTGCGGATGGCCGTGTTATCAGTGTGCTAGAAGGTGGCTACAGCGACCGCGCCCTTACCAGTGGTGTTCTCAGTCATCTGTCTGGACTGGGTGGCACAACTCTGAACGAATCTGGAAATGTTCGAGAAGCCCTCGAGCTGGCAAGCCGAAGGGGCTCTGTTTCTCCCCAGGACAGCCTGAAAAGGCCATCGGCGCACGTCGGATATGATCCCAAATGGTGGTCTCCCGAGCAGCTAGACGAGCTAGAGGGGCTTGTGAGCAAACGGTCTACGACCTTCGATGCACCCACTCGCTCGTCTTCGGCAAAGGCGGTTACCCCAACGCGTGACCGCAGATCCCAGGGCTCCTACCCAGGCATGGACCCTGTTCTCTATCCATCCACCGAAGTAGGATGGGCTACTGCCGCGCAGGAACTATGCAAGGTACTCATTCCCGAGACCCGCCAGACTATGAGCTGCCGGCCCGAGGATCTGAGCCTTCCAGCCTCTCGTCAGCGGTACGACCGTCAAGCTGCGTTGGATGGAAACATCGATCTGAGCGCAATCCCACCGCCTCCGTCTGTTCCCGGGGACGACAAACGCCAACTTCGCGTCAGAAAAGCCAAATCCCCGACTCCATTTTCGCCTCGGCCCGCCACGCCCCGCCAGCAGGCAATGCGAAAGAATCGCCGCAAGACCTTTGACGGCAACGAAGTGCCTGATCCCTCTCGTGAATCGTCCCCATCGCTCGATGCCAGTCGACGCAAGAGTGCCACTGCAACGACGCCTGTAGCCATGGGCGACTTGACTGCCGGCCAAGGAGCTCCTACAGACGCTCTCCCTCAAGAGGTGCCTCCTCGACCCGCGTCGACATCCGGTACTCGGAAAACAAGTGGCTCGCGATCGGGCACCCCGAGACGCACCGCAAGCCCGAGAAAGCCTCCGCCTGTGCCGAAGGTACCCTCGGCTTTTCTTCCTTCCAAACTGGCTGAGCAATCTACCCCAACAGATGATGTAGACAGCTTGGCTGCCAGTGTCCAGAAAATCAAGCTGGTCATGCCATCCCCGGAGGAACAAGCGATCCGTGAGCAGAAAGCTCTCGATGAGCTCAAGCAACCCTCCAAAACCCCCAAGGCCCCCAAATCTCCGAGATCGCCGCGCAAGACGAGCGCGCCAAAGACCACCCGCGGCAAATCCCCCGGCCGAGCAGCGAAGACACCCATCAATTCGCCACCCATTCTTCCGACGCCTACGATGGGGTTCGCCTCCACGGATAAATTGAAGCATGAAATCCCAAGTCGGGCGGTTTCATCTCCCTTGCCGTCCGCTATGGGCTCCGCGGAGTCTAGCAATGCGGATGTGATGTTTCCCGCCGCCAAGCCGCAGGAATGGATAGCCCCCAACACGAGCGTCAGCAACCAACAGTCCATGTTCACTGCCAACACCTCGCCGCCCCTTACTCCGGAGAACCCGCCTACCTCCAACGCGGCCCACCTACAGTCCGGTGTCTTTTCGCCCCCAATGTCTGAAGCACAGACCAGAACCGGCCTTCCTGTTTTCACCTCCAACACGCCGATCCCTTTCGCCAAGCAGCCCTCAAATAGCAACACGAATAATGCGCAGAATTGAAGTCCAGAAATTTCTGCCCCTGCTTCGTATTTCTTTGGGGGCGTTTCTATCAGTACCGAGTGGGCATTTACCTTTCTCGACTCTGGTCAACTATCCCGGCGGGCTTCCGGCGGGCTTTGCACGGCGTCCGGATCAAAAGTCCATGGTTTGTTTTTATGTTTGTCATATACCCCTTTTGTCTGTATTGCTTTCTGTTGTATTGTATTCTTTTGTCCGAGTCTTGGAATATTTGACGGGAGGGGTGCTTGACCGGTGTTACTGTATGTTTTTGTCCCTCGATCTATGAAATCCATTTTTTGCCGGGCCAACGCCGGGGATGTTCAATGTATGCTTTGACTCAATCTTAGCTTCTGAGACTTAGGCTTTGGGGAGGTACGAGCTGTACTTGACCCACCGGAATCTTTTCACGGCAGCCAAGAACGGGGCGGAGATGCGGAGCCCTTGCTATGTACTCCGTGGTCCCTGAAGTTGTATCAACACCCGGTCTGTTGATCAACTGCTGCAATTGTGGCAGTATATCAAGTCTGGAGCGACTTGCTCACAGGAATTGCGGATGTGAGCTCTTAAAAATAGGCTCAAAGATTATAGTTGAGAATTTGGAGGAGAGCAGAGAACTCGCATTCAGTATTCCCAAGGGATCGGCAGTTTGATGTATCTATCTAGACCCTACGAATACGAGTATTCAGCATATAAATAGAACATTCCAAACAGGTAAAAGCAGATCACTTTTAGCTCCGTTGTGTGACCAACGATTGGCCCCCGCCCGGCGGGGGCGCTGATGGGGCGTTAAACTATGCCCCACGGACACGATATCAAGACCCCCACGGGCTCGAACGCTCTCTAAATTCCCAAACTATTTAACTTACAGCACTTGGTTTGAAACCCAGTCTATTCCTCCAGATCTCAATCCAGAAGAAATTCTCGAAATGCACTTCAATTCCTCCTTCCTCTTCACGCTTCTGGGTGAGTTTTGGTGGATTATATCCATGGTCCACCCGGTCAACACGCATCTAATTCTCGTTTCTATGCAGCGTGTGGCGCGATTCAAGTCGCAGCCCTCCCGGAGCCTACCTCCACTGTCATTGCTGAGAAGAGGGCCGAGGCTGGCGTCGGAGCCATTTTCGACGCCGCCAGCATAATCGACAGCATCGTCGCCGAGCAGGCGACTATGACCAGGAAGTCTGAGCGACCTGAGCCTACGGGGGCGAAGGTGGGGCGATGGTTGAAAGATGTCGCCGATGCTGTCGATGAGGGTTACTCGAGCGCGCTGAATAACAAGAAGGCGACTCTCACCAAGCGGGCTCAGCCTACGGAGAAGGAGGTGCGTCCTATTGATTTCATCGCGCCTGCTCTCGATGAAGCTTACTGGAGCGCGATGCATAAGGAGACAACCTCTATCAAGGAGACTGCAACTTCGGCGGCTTAAACTTGTACACGGTACTTTGTAAATTTGTACGGGTTGCTGTTTAGATATATTAGGCGGTTTGATACATTTCTCATGAAAATTTATCTGCCCATGTCGATATTTCAAAATTGAAACCCATTCGAGCTTCGGTTGGGATCACTCACGTCAACTTGGATAAATTCTGTGCTCGCTCTCATTATCCCTTGGCTGGAAGAGCCTTTACTGACTAGCTGCTAAATGGGACTATCAAAACAGGCTCATAGCCAGTCGAATTCTCGCAGCTACTTCAATCTCCGGATAAGATGGATGTCAAGTCAAGGGTATTTATTATATTTCTATTTACAAGCTCGTAAATCGGCGTCATTTCGATCGAAACGCATTCGAGTAGACAAAACGCACTTAGTGCTGAGCTCGCTCTGTATATATATTAGTATTCTGCCCGTGGCCTCATTGATTTCGGTGTAGACTTACCCTTGTGGACATCAGCCTTGGTGTCGTGGACCTTCTCGTCCTTCTTGTCGACGAGGGCATCCTTGGCGGCAGCGGCACGGGTAGTGACATTGGCGTTGTCATCCTTGGCAACGTGCTTGTTGGACTCCTTGGAAGCCTCAGCGCCGGTGCCCTGGACAGTCTCGGCGACGTAGTTGGCGGCGTTCTGGGGTAGACAAGTCAGCAAGGGATTATCCAACCAACTGGGAAACAATCGTCTCTTCGTACCTTGACGGTCTCCATTGTGAGTTGTGAAAATTATTGTAGTAGTCTTGAGGATTTCTGACTGTGGAATGATGAGAAAACTGGACGAAGTAAGAGACCATTCTTATAGTTCATGGATGGCACAGGACCTGACGTCATCACTCTAGACTGCATCCTGTTTAGATCGAAGTCTTGGCATCCAGGAACCACGATTCCGTCTTCGAGGTGGGAAATAGATGATGTCACGACCATCGTCATGCTCAGTCATCCAATGGGCCGAGCGATTATCTTTCCAGAGATAAGTCTGCCTCTGATGTCATCTTTACTACGAGGCACTGAGATCATCAAGGCAGAGTCAAAGTTCCATTCACGGTGGCTTGTCGCAGTGGCTTGTCGAAGTTTCTTGATTTTTCCCCGATGGTCTTTTTCATCTTCAGATCACTACTGTATGTAGGTCCGTTTAAGCCGTTCGAGAGGATTGGCCTCGATGAAGTGCAGGATGCTAAATTTGGCGCACGCAGTCGGTTATTCACCACTTGTTCAGACATTAGAATTGTTCTTCAAATGGCTTACATTAGCCCCCCGCTTCCTATTCTTACTGTGCAGCCTGTCCGCCAGTTCTAGAGGCAAGTCCGAGGCCGGTCGGAGGGATGGCTCGGTCGGGCGCCGAATCGAGTAACCGATCGGAGTTAGCGGACTTACTCGATTCAGCCCTTTCGCGGTATAACCAACGCGTTGCGATGTAGATATAAATACCACCCAGGGCGATATCAGCATCATAAACCAATTCACAGGCATTCTATTCAAGCAATTCCTCAATCGTATCACTCTGAAACCACCGAAACCGACGCTATGGCACATACCAAGACCTCCGATACCAAGGCCCAGTCCATCATCTCTGTTGAGTCTGCTGACTCAGAAAATTGTGAGAAACAAGAGCAAAAGAAGTAAGTATTTTGAGTTGGAAGCCATAGGCTTCAAATCTTATCGATGCTGTACTAAATATTATTTAGCCTCATTCCAAAGCCGCCTTGTCCAAGCCACGGCCCAAGCCAGTCCCCGCTTCTGGACCATGAGCTCCAAAACCCAAGAGCAAAGGAAATACTTCTTGTTTTGTCCAAAGGGTTGAACGACCTGAGTGATGACAAAAAGTGCACCCAGTGTACTGTGCAGGAGATCTCGACAGCACTGACCGGCCACGTTCGGGATATCAAGACCGCGAAACAGAACGGGGAATGGTCAAAAAAAGAGAGAAAGACACTGAAGGCGGAGATCAAATCTATCTTCAAGCCGGTTAAGAAGGATATCAAGGTCCTTTGGAAAGAGGGTCGATAAGTGGTGGGTTCAGCTGCCTGCGGGGCTGATCTGTATGCGAATCGTTGTTCCACTATCTAATACCTATAACTATCTAATACCTATATTTCTTGTTCATGGTTATTTTATATCCAGAGAGAATTCATTGGAGCCATACTCCCGAGGTCCTGTACGAAAAGAACCTTCGAGAAACAATTCCGATGAGCTGGCACTGCCTTTGGCTATTCCTAATGAAGTCTGTCATTTGTTCCATTGTACTCTGCGAATCTAAATTCGTAAGTAATTTTTATGTCCCTCTTAAATGCCAAAATAATAAAGGAGTCCAATCTATATTGATACTCCTCGTGAAAATGACTGACTAGGAAATAGTACCTTTGAATAACTGAAAAACAAAGGAGAAGGGATTCCCGAAGCATAAATGAAACCGGGGACTTCCCGAGGTCCTTTTCTCTTTCGATATTGGGCGGGTGTTATAGTGTTGTACTGTTGCACTGATGTGATCGAGCAAACATAGCCATCCTTCCAGGGGACTTAGTAGTGAGCGCCTCCCATTTGGCCGTAGGCTTTGTGCATCGATGCTCGAGAGCTAATGAAAGACAGTAATTAATACATTAATAGATCCTTTTACGGTCAAGTATTGACCTTAAGTAATTGCAGAATAACCAGGTACCAATACATTAGGTGGGTATACAAAGTGAAAAACACACCAACTAATCAAATAGAGAACCAATCAGTGATGTTCGAACATTCCATCCTCACCTTATAGTTTAGAAGAACCAGAAGATGATCAATAGTTATCGGTAGAGCTCTACCTTCAGACTAAGCCCTTTTTGAAACACTACCTAAGCTTCCGTCATCGATCCTCATTCAAACTGACTGGTCGGTCTGCCCCATGTTCAACCTCCTGCCAACATTGAATTTCTTCCTCCTCGTCTCTCTTGCGACGAAATCATCACCACTCCTACCTTCCTGTTTCCAAAATGGAATCTCCGTCGGCTCGTGTTAAACCCCCTCTCACACGCCAACGCGAGGAGATTAGTCCTTGTTCTGAGTTCATCCATACGACTACACTTCTCGGCCTTCTTCCGGAGATATTGTTGTCAATTTTTGACTTTCTTTCATCAGTCAATTTTCTTTGCTTCTCGCTTTGCAGCCATTGACTACGAGAGCTGTCTTTAAAGCAAATATCCCGGCTAGCTCCTTGTATGGGAGGTCATAAGCTCTTGATCTTGACCCGACTAGAACGAGATCTCCCAGAATACTTCGTCTGCGATTATTGCAGAATCCTTCATCGATACGATGGATCAGAAGGGTTTGGACTAGCTGAATTACCTCAGGGCGGGGCTTGCCAACTTCCGTGTGCCCGGGCGTGGTGGTTTACTGATTGGGCAACTATGCGAAGCCATTCTTTCCAGCCCTATTCGCCCAACCAGCTCTCTTGCCTTCAGATTAAACTTGCAATGAGGAGGTTTCACTACGACCCAAGAGCTGGGGTTAGTACTGATTCACTATTCTATACCCAAGTCCGACGGTATCCTCTACAGACAACGTCAACCTCCCTAGACAGAATTGCGCTGTTCTCTAGGGAGGCACAAATATGTCCAGACCCCATTGGTCTCTATATTAGGATGCAGGATATAGTGCTGGTCAATACACTAGCCGATTTGTCTTTTGATCCGGATTCTAAGGTTGCAGCTCTTGGTTCTGCGAATCCTATCGAATTTTGGGAAATATGCGCACACCACTCTTTCCTGCGCTTTATCCGGCCTATTGTGGATTCCATACATACCGAAGGCATAGTCTCCTTTGCCTATACCTGTCGGAAATGCAATACAGATTCCGTCATCGAAATCGGTGGATTTGACTCCAAAATAGCTGTTCTATAGTAGGTTTTGAAAGTAAACTTCTATGGTAGTAGAAATCAGGTTCGAGTAAGGGATAGAATAAGAGTAGAGATAGGGCCAGAAATAGTACTGTAGTCGTAATTATAGTTTATAGTAGTAGTAGTAGTAGTAGTAGTAGTAGTAGTAGGGTAGAAGCGATATATATTTAAACGTAGTAAGATTATTTTAATAGGGTGAACCGGTCGAATCTACCCGGAAGCGGTAGCGGGCAGTGTACAGCACCAAGGAACGGTGATTGGCCAGATCGTACGGTGACTTGATTTGATGAAAGAAACAGTAATGAAAAAAGAATGTTATGCCTGAGGCATTACCCCCGGACCCTACCGTGAACTCACCGCGAACACCCAGACCAACATTTCAACTTTGTATTCTCCGCATTCCTTAGGGTCATAATTATGCCTCCTATATCTCTATCTAAAGGGGTCGCACCCTCCACAGCCAGCGAATCATTCACTCAGATGGCAGACGAAGACCTCGAATCCATCGGCCGCCACTGCCAATTCGAATACTGCGGCCAACTCGACTTCCTCCCCTTCCGCTGCGAATCATGCCGAAGCACCTTCTGCCTCGACCACCGCTCCGAAACCGCACACCGATGTGCACGCGCAGGCGAGTGGGCACGGCGCCGGAACGGCACAAGCCAACAAGAAAACCGCAGCGCGCCCGAGAAGCCCACCATCTACAACTCCGACCAGTGCGGACACGTCGCCTGCAAAACACTGATCAACACGTTGAAAGACCCGGGCGTGCGCTGCCCAAACTGCAACCGGCAATACTGTCTCAAGCACCGGCTGCGCGAGGAACATGACTGCGCCAAGCTTACCCCGCTGGGTGCGCGGCAAGGCAGCAACGTAACGGCCAACGATACCATCAAGTCGATGTTTGCGCGCGTGCGAACCTGGGGCAAGGATAAGCAGGCGGCGGGTGCGAATCTCATTCCGAAACCCAAGCCCAAACCCAATAGCCCTGCGGCGCGGGCGGCGAGTGTCAATACCATGAAGCGGACGGCCAAGGGCGATGCTGGGGTCCCCGCGGATAAACGAGTCTATTTGCATGTTGTCGGTACGGCGGACACGCAGGCTGCCGAGCCCCCGGCTGGAGATTTCTATTATGACTCACGGTGGAAAGTGGGGCGAGTTCTGGACGATGCGGCGCGCAGGCTGCGCGTGGAGAATATGAATAATCGGAGTGGAGGGGAAGAGGCTCGGTTGCGCATCTTCCATGTGGATACAGGGGAGTTCTTGGAGTTTTCGGATGCGATTGGTGGCAAGGTGAAGTCGGGCGATACCATTGTGTTGTTGCGTGGTGCTGGGGTTGTTCTCGAGAAGTCATGATGCATTTATACTTGCATTTGGTCGGGGGCATATGCATTTCTTGATATACCTGGGAGCGTGTTTTATATTCCATTGATTTGGTTGATATATATATATATATATATGTGATCTAAGCATCAGATGTGGGCATACGAATGATGAATTCTCGGTTGAATCGGATATCCGCAAGCCTTGGAAACATTCATATCTTCTCGACTGGTATCGTCTAAATTCATGATATATGCAGTGAAAGTGCAATGCAACCAGACCACCACTAGACACTCATCTTCATCTTAATGATTTTATGTGGTTTATATCCAATCACTTCGAACTCATCCTCCTTCCAGCCATCAATGACAGCACTACCGCGGTCATCGCGCTTGATTCGCAATTCAGGGAAGTCGGCGGGCTCGCGAGTCAACTGCTCATTGAGCGCATCGATATGATCCAAATAGACATGGGCATCGCCCATGGTGTGGATCAGGGTACCGGGGTGAAGATCCGCGGCATGGGCCAGAATGTGCGTGAGAAGAGCATACGAGGCGATATTGAAGGGAACTCCAAGGCCCATATCGCAGGATCTTTGATACAAAAGACAAGACAGAGTGCCTTTCTCTGAGGGACGGCCAGTCTGCGGATCCAGCGTCATGGTCGGCGGAAAAGAGACGTAGAACTGGGCGAACATGTGGCACGGGGGCAGAGCCATTTTGCCCAGATCAGCCGGGTTCCAGGCACTCATGATGATTCGGCGATCGAAAGGCGAGTGCATGATTTTGTGTACGACATCCTTGAGTTGGTCGACGCCCTGTCCAGTATAATCTGTTTTGGCATCGACATATTCAGCGCCGAAGTGGCGCCACTGGAACCCGTATACCGGGCCCAGGTCACCCTCTTCACGGTGCCCGAGTCCGACTTTGTCCAGGAATTCACGGCTCCCATTGCCATCCCAAATCTTGATTCCCGCTTCAGAGAGCGGCAGAGAGGAAGTGCTGCCGGAGATAAACCAGAGGAGCTCGGCCAGCACGGCACGCAGGAAGACACGTTTGGTGGTCAAGAGAGGCAAAACTGGAATTGGCGCGCCACCATTGGGATTCGGTTTCGACAGAGAGAATCGTAGTTGTGGTGGACCAAAAATCGATCTTGTGCCGGTGCCGGTGCGGTCTGGGCGGTGTTCGCCCTGGGCAAGAATGTTGCGGATTAGATTGAGGTATTGGTGCTCCTCGTGGGAGGGGTCGTGTGGTGCTGGCGCAGCAGCGGGTGGGACTTGATCTTGAGTCATGGCGAGGAGTTGAGTGATCACTCGGGAATTTGGACTGGTTCTTCCCCTAGGATGGGAGACGATCGCGTCAAACGCGACACGCGGTCACGTGTCACCTATCTTATCAACCACGCAAACGATGCTTCGATGATATTCATGCATTATGATGCTTTTACTGTCTAGAAGGTACTATTTGACCAAATCTGAACCAGACTGATAGTAAAAAGAAAAGATTGCAAAAGAGGAACTATTTGAAAGAAAAAAGAAAAATAGAAGCACTTGCCTCGACCCAGAATCGAACTGAGAGCTAGTCATTACTAGTGACCAATGTTACCGTTACACCATCAAGGCTTCTTGATTGGTGGAGGAATCCTTGTGGAATACTTGACCGACTTTGAAGCGCCCATGGCTCACCAACTGATGGGAATCCACCGTGTTTACCCCAGCAGATTCAAATGTCAATTCTCTAATTGGATCTTCCATATTATATCTCAAGCCCGTTGGCGCCAAAATCTAGAAGCCGGCAACCTATACAAAGACCATGCAATGCGGGGTCTCACCAGGAACGGAAATATCAGACCAGCCCGGACAAATAACAGCCCTCTTCTTTCTCGACAATCCCCAGATCCCCATTTCATAGGACCCGCAGTGAATCGATGGAGACTCGGCGTCTGGCCGACTCGGTTAGTGCGGGATGAGAAATGCGGGGGCTCTAAGCTTCGCTTGATCACTAAAGCCGATGGGGGAAAATTTGAAAAGGGGGGAACAAGCTTCCAGATTCCCACCATAGCTGCGTCCAGCTCTCAATCACCGACGTGGCTGCATGATGGCAGAGGAAAAGTACAGCCGGGATATCGATATCGAGGGTAATGTATGCTCCAATTGACCCTCCCCCCTCCCCCCGGGGGCGGCTTCGAATTGGCCTGTGCGAAAGCTTGCTGAGAATGCCGGACAGTATCTCGACCATGACCCCGTTGTCGCGGCGCGCGAGAAGGCGCTAGTTTGGAAGCAGGATCTGCGTATTGTGCCGCTCTGCGCGGCAATATATCTGCTCTGTTATCTCGATCGGTCGAATATCGGTGTGTCGGGCTCGCCCTGCTGTGACGGAGCCCGGGGCTGACGACAGCAGGGAATGCCAAAATCCTGAACGAAGATACACATAATGATCTGTTGTCGGAGACAAATATGACTTCGTATCAGTTTACGTGAGTGCGACACACAATGCATTCGTTGCGTCGGGAGATGCTGATGGGGACCAGCATCGCACTCATGGTGTTTCTCATTGCGTACGCCTTGTTCGAAGTGCCATCTAATTATTTCTTGAAAAAGTTGAAGCCTAGTGTATGCATTCGTCCTGTATCGTTTTCTGGGCAGCCCAAGTCTAATATCTTCCAGCGATGGATCGCCTTCCTCATGCTTTCCTGGGGCGCCACGACCATGGGCCTCGGTGGCGCCCACAGCTACGCTCAGGTAACGGGCCTGCGCTTTCTACTCGGCGTCATGGAGGCTGGTCTCTTTCCGGGCTTCGTCTACTACCTGACCTTTTGGTATAAGACCTCCGAGCGGTCTATGCGGGTTGCATTGATTCTCGCCTCGGCCACACTGGCCGGCGCCTTTGGCGGCGCCATTGCGTACGGTGTCGGGCACATGAACGGTGCACACGGACTATCGGCATGGCGATGGCTGTTCATCATCGAAGGGGCGCCATCCTGTGCCTCGGCCGTGCTAGTCTACTTCCTTTTGCCCGATTACCCCGAGTCCGCGCACTGGCTCTCGCCAGAGGAGAAAGAGCTTGCGGCGCAGCGATTAGAGAGCGAAGGGTCGCACGGCTCGGCTAAGGCCATGTCGTGGGTTGATGCGAAAGCCGTGCTTTTAGACTGGCGGCTGTATGCGCATTATGCGGTATGTTAATTGGATTTCCTCCGGTGGGCGTTTCTGATGGTGGTTAGGTATACTTTGGTATCTCTACGCCCTTTTCGAGTCTGTCGCTCTTTACGCCGGCTATCACGTCTGGTCTGGGATACTCGGATCTACGGGCCCAGCTGATGACCGTACCGCCGTACGCGGTGGCCTACGTGGTGACGTTGGCAGTGGCCTGGTCCGCCGACCATTTCAACAGGTATGTATGGGATGGTTTTACCGCTCCGCTGTACTAACCATCGCTAGTCGTGGTCTTCATTCTGCCGTATTTTCCTTCATTGGTGCTATGGGCTTCCTCGCTTCGGCTGTCCTTCCAGCCCACGCTTTCCTGGTGAGAGGAAACCACAGACAGAGCACCATACAAATGCAAGTCTAACGCCGTCTAGTCTCGTTACGGCTGCCTGATTGTCGCAGCCAGCGGCGCATTCGCCTGTATCCCCCCGCTCCTCGGCTGGCTATCCGCAAATCTACGCTCGACCGCGGGCGCGGGGCTCGCCATCGCGCTAAATGTCTCGTTTGGCGCACCGGGCCAGATTGTCGGGGTATGGATCTACAAAAGCGACGAGGCGAAGAAAGGATACCCCACGGGGCACTGGACGAATGCAGCGCTACTCCTTTTCGTGACGGTGGGATGTATCTTGCTCCGGCTGTACTACGGATGGAGAAATAAACGGGGCGACGGGGATGGGAGCGGCAAGAATTTTGCATATTAGACAGCTCATCCGGGTGGGCCTTGAGATGTACGGAGTACTGGATATATGCCCGGGGCTGCAGGGGGGGGGGAATATGATGAGTGATTGCAGATTTGGAGATCACGACGGCACAAATATTGAAATTATAATGACCAGTCAAGATGAAGGCTATTGAATGAAATGAAATGTGCATGGAGCAGGGAGAGCTGCAAGGCTTGGGATTTGTCCACTTTGTCGCTCCATCATGATGCATCGTCGAGTTGAATCGCGGTTGAACTTGTAACTTGGAAAATCCAGGGTATCACTCTGATCTAGCAGCCAGTGCCGCCCGCCATACCGGCGGCTCCAAGAGCAGCATTTTTCGTCCCAGCTCGGTGCCGACGTTTCTTGTAGGTCAGATGCTTCTCATGATCTCTCTGATATTGATCATAGTCACGGAGGTATCGGCCGTAATCATGCCCGTATTGAGCCCGGCGCGGGGGAGGATAGTTGTCATCCGCAGACTGTTTGAAAATGAAACACATAGCAAGAGATTTTGTGGTCAACGATTGTAAAGATGACGATGGAGAGAAAGTGGAAAGCCCAAGCTTCCTGGTCAAATCGCAAGGCCGTGGTCGACTGGAATTGCCGGGCTTCACGAGCTTTATAAGGAAGCGGGTCATCCGCATAGCCACAGGGCGATCGGCAGGCGGAGTTTCGTCATGAAGTTTAGCTTCGCTCGAAGTTTTGGGTGAACCATGGATCGCGTTGGGGGCCGTTCCTTACTCGATCTGGCAGCCTCGTGGACGATCTGTTGTTTTAAAGACCAGTGGAATGGTCTTGAATAACGGTCCCCGCGAGATTTGGTGGTTGGTTTGTGTTGTTCGTTTTCCACCGGGGTCCTCTCGCCGGCGAAGGGGGAGGGTGTACAGGGAGAGACCTAAAAATAATCAGACTTTGCGGGGCACCACCGGGTGACGTGGAACTTTATCTATATTCTGTGCTCCGGTGGAGACTGGAGCAGGGACTTTATTTTGATGGCGGCTTGCGTGGGTTGGGTTGAGGGGAGGTTGGCCATCAGAAGGAGCATCAATGAATGTGTATCTACTGTATGTTCCCCGCTACCCGTGGACCACTCTGAAGAATGGGATTCCTTTTGACAGGGAGTATTCTGCATTCTCTGTGACAGCATGCCACGGAAACCTTAATATACATCGGTTATACTTCCCCAGCATATCGAAACTGCTGGACAGGACCGTCACACGACAAAGCTTCGAAGTCGTGGAAGGCAAGCATGAAACCACAAACACATGCAGCAGACAGTAAAATCAAGCTTTGATTAGAAAAATGTTCTGTCGATAAATCTTGTAAAGAGACGTCATTCTGGGATCTCCCTTCTCAAACACGAACCCAAGAGAGAAAAAACAATCCAATTGATCCCTTTTCTCCCTTTTGTCCCAAAATTTACGCCCGGCACAGCCGTGCAGGACCGATCAATAACCAAGAAAACTCCCAAAGCCAGGTCCCCCGAATACCCCGGCAAACAGACAGAAATAAAGAAACAATAAGCAACGGACGAGCACCAAGCCCGGGATGATCAATCATACTCGGGGAACGAATACAGATCTCACCGCCTCTCTGGACCTTGTTCTCGTTCCCGAGAATCGTCGGCTGCTCCAGTCTCGTAGTACTTGGGCTTGAGATTCAGACGAGCTTCCCGTTGAGGTCACACAGACACACGCATCCGCCGGGCGGGAAAGGAGCAATCCAGGCACTTGGCCCATGTCAACACCCGAGCCGTTGTGGCAAGAGGTCCGCAAGACATCCCACAGAGAAGGATGCTACCGCACAAGCCAACCCGGTGAACCATATGATGGGAGACGCGGGTTCCAGCGGCGACGCACAATGTATCGTTCCCTTTCCCCCAGCGGGTGTGGCTTGACGGATGAGCCCCACTCTAGATTCTTCACCGATTGAAGCCCGAAGCTCAGTGGCGAGGCTCACAGCGCCCACACACATGCACCCAGTCCAGCTCGATCAATCCTCGGTGTCCTTGCATCCTGACCGCCGCACATCCACCCAAAGCTCGCATCGATGGTGTATGGGTCTTTCTTCATGAGGTCTTCGTGCAAAGGTAAACGGACGGCCGCGTAGCGAGCCCGAATTGAAAAAATCCGCCGCACTGGGACGCCGGAGAATTTGCAAGATGCCGTTCCTGAGCCGCGGTGATTGAGTGGGTGTCACGGCCATGCCGGTATGTTGCACACCGTCAAGGCCCGGTGCAAGATCGTGACGAAGGCGGTATCGATGAAGAACAGGATGTGCGATGCGCTCTGGATGACATGGGCTGTGCGTATATATGTTCTCATCGTCTCAACAGCAGCGGTAGCAGCACTGGCCCTCGCATTTCTCATCCGTCTACCCGTCTCTCCCACCACACGGTCCACCGTTCGTGCAGCTTCAGCGTTGTCTTGCAGATGACTCGCGGTCCGTCTCGTTACCCGGGAGTCGGAATGCGCATGCCGGGGTTCGATTCGAAGGATGGAGGCGACGCGGACGCGGAATAGGAGGGAAGGTGGAGCGTGCGTGAACGAGAATTTTTGCCCTGCATACGACGAAACCAACAAATGAAGAGCAACAGGGGAGGCCAGTTGTGTAGCGGTGGATCCTCCCCCCCTCCCCCCCCTCCGGCAGGGAAGCCACGCAGTCAGGATGCAGGATGCACGAATTGCAAACCCCGAAGGTCGTGTGGTCTTCGCCTTGGGGGAGCCGATCCAGTAGAAAAGGAAATAAACACAAGAGATAGCCACCCGGACAAAAGGAAATAGAACGCAGAAAAGGAAGAAAAGGGGATCAGAGCCCACCAGTGCCCCGGCCATAACCGGCGGCTGTTTGCTGGGGGAACAGGCGGCCGGGATAGACGGTGGAGGCACCGGGCTGCTGGTTGAGCAGTTTCAGGGCGACTTCGGCGGCATCTTCTTTAGCGTTGTTGATGAACTGGCCATCATACCAGTAGCGAGCGGCGATATTCTGGCCCTGGACGGTGACGGTGCTTGACCAGGCGGTGCGACCTCCTGCAAATTCCCACGCAAGGACATGTCAGTTTCACCTGTCAAGCTCGGGATCTAAAAGTCGGTGTACACGGGGGGGGCATGCTCCACTCTCCTGTCGAGACACGTCGTGGACCAGGCAAGGGAACGGCGACACAAGGAAACGCGCAGATGGTAGGGGGAGGGAAAAAGAGAGATGGGGCGGTACCTCGCCGATCGGACACGATGTTGAAGACTGGAGGAGACACTTTGCTGCGAGTGCAGTGTTCTATTTTCACGGTGGGATCAGTCCAGCTCAGGGTTTGCTCGAGGGGAAAGAATTCAATGGCTTACCCTGAAGCTGATCTTGCCAGCTGATCCGGGTACCGGTGGTTCCTTGAGGACTGGTTGGTAGGGACATGACGAGGACAATTCTTGATCAATGGAGGGGGAGGGGCACAAGGTGAAAAGTCAATTGAAGACAAATCGAAAATCCACTCGAGCTCCCAGAAACCGGCAGCTTTTTATAAATGCCCCTCGGTGCTCTGGGGGAGAGCGGGGAGGTGCTATAAACGGGGATCCATCATTCTAACGCCCCGAATTCCACGGAAAATAGGAAAGGGAAAAATCAGGAATATTCCCCGTTGGATTATTTTTTTCTCCATTTTCGGTATTTATTTTTTTTACCAATTCATTTTTGGAAATCTCCTGGCGTGACAAACATGGAGCCTAACCGTCAAACCTAGAAACGGGCTTATGCATGTCGCTGGGGTCCATGATACAGGACTGACCGAGGATCCACCAAGACGATGCGGATCATTTTGAGGCTGCAAGCTGGGACGGGCCGGCGCACCCTTGAAGAAACGCTAGGGGAGGTAATTTCGGATATATTCCTGACATTACGCAAGGGGAGATTTGTCAGTCGGGAGGATCCGATATACTGAGAGATCGAAGCAGAGATTAGAGATTGAAATGACAGTGAAGAGAATGAAAAAGATCATACCCAATCATCCGAGAGTCTAGTCTGGCGAGAACAACTCAGAACCCCACGTCCAGAGGCAAAAAAAAAAAAACGAAAGCCCCGTCTCTGCCTCGCCCACCAGGCATGAACATGCCCGAGGAGCATACCACAGAAATAAAAAAAGAGGAAAAAAGAATGAGGCATGAAAAAGCCAAGTAGGCGCATGGACCAGGCCGGAAGGCAAGATGCATTCTGGAACAAAGCATGAATCGCATTGATCTCTGCCCAAAAGTCGGGTTGCGGATCCCTCCAATGGCCGCTGCCCAAGACCGAGTGCACAGCATCCCGTTGGGCCGCATATGAAAGACAACCGAAAAAAACCCCCGCCAGCGCATCGACGTTGAAGGACCTGGCCCAATTCCCAGAGACGTTGGCCACCGGGCCGCCCTGCATGAACCGGGCTCGGAAGCCAGGATGGTCAGGATTGTCCTAGCGGTGGCGCTAATCATGTAGACGGACCGACATATGACCTACGTCGGGTTTGGAGGGGAATGGGGGAGGGGTTTTTGGGGGTTATTTTAGTTTTTTGACTCCTCCCGTGCTTTCCACTCCATACAGCCTGGAGGATGAAATCATCCCCGACTTTCGTTATTCTCCCCCACTCATCTACAACACGGCTGGGAGCGACCGACCCCCCTACACCAGCGAATTCCACGGGCCTTCGTCGCCCTGCAGTTGGGCATACCTGCAGTCCTTGAGAACACTCGGATCCATGGTTCGTGAAATGCGGCTACGTCGTCAAGCGGGGAGGGCCGTTTTAGCTCCCCAGGGCAAGCGCCTCGAGGGTTGGGCCCCGCACAAGCTTAGCTCTTGACCTCAGGCCGCAACGGGGGCACACATCGGGACTTGGGCGCGATGGATTGGATTGGATTGGAAAAAGATTCATTCAGAGCCAATCGATTGTTGGGGTCGCCTGCACGTCTCATGTGCTTGTGATGGTTCATGGATGGTCTTCAGACGCGCTCGTCGGCATTCTCCCCGAGACAAGAGCAGAGACCGACTCGAGTCGGTGTACCCAACAAGGACTATCATAGGCTCTGCGCCGATTGAATCCTCGACGGACTCGGTGACATTCTCGTTGCGAAATGGAGCGGTCAGACAAGAGTCTACAACGCGATGCATTGCCGGTGGAGCAACGCAGCTCCAGGTGATGTTCACGCGCACCCGATAAAGGATTTGGAGCAGGGGGAAAACATCCCCAGTACACAAATGCGAGAGGGGGAAAAAAGCAACTTGTTTCCAGATACCGAGTGGCCAACAATCCCACACCTAGATGCAATCCATATGCACTTGATGAAACGCCGAAACCCCTCCTCCCCGAGCCTCCGAGGCTCCTGGCCAATACATTTCACGGGAACCATGGTAGAGTTCCGAGCAGGCGTTCGCGCGCAGAAATTCCAGCAAGCGAACCAAGGAACCCAAGCAGCAGAAAAAGAAAAAAAAGAAAAAAGGCCTATGATGATTGCCAAGTCGTAAATATCATCAACACATCGCGCGCTGCATCTAGACCGGATGCGGAGGTCTAGACGCCAATTCATGGATTTCATGATTCATACGTCGAAAAAGAACGGATCGGCCGCCATCGTGCCGATGTCCTAGCTGCGAACGCTTAAGCCGATCCCCTGCGTTGGAGCACCTCGCCGATCAGGCGCCGGGGGCCCATGCGTTCTAAACTCCGGGTCAAGGAATGGGCGGGGAGGCTCCATGAACCGCGCCGCTCATGATGCCAGCGGCGCCGAATGCAATCGTCCACTAGAGCGACTAACCCTGTCGCGACAATCACACTAGACACGAATCAACGACGGTCAGCCTCACTTTCGCCCCGGAGCTAGAAGCATGACGTTGGGGGAGGGGGCAACAACAGGGATAGATGTCAATCAAATTTCAAAGAACTTACTCGGCAATATCGGGCATCCGTTCATACACGGATGGATCACTGATCCACAGCGAGCTCGGTGGCACCCAGCCACCTTTGCTGTCCTCCTCAACCGCCTCCAGCGGCGTGAGGATGTCCGGCACCATGTGGGCAATGGTCTTGGACGTGCGCGTGTCGACGAGGTAGTACGACACCTCGCGCAGATCGCCCTCTTTGCGGCACTCGCGTCGCCACTGGTACTTGGTCGACCAGTATTCATACTCGTACCGCTTGGCGGTCCCTGGGCCACGCCGTCGCAGCTCCACATGGGCGTAGTTGGAGAACTCGAGCAAGATAGTGTCGACGAGTGGAGGGCCCCTCTCTCCTTGTTCTATATTCCCCTCATTTGGTCCGACGCCCTCGAACCCGAAGTCCTGTCTTTTGAAATCGCCCGGTTGCACGGCCGTATGACCACCGCTTGAGCCGGGGCGCAGACTTGCCAGAACACTACTCAACGAGCGCCGGAACATCGGACCCCGCTCATGGCCGGTTGAAGCCTCTTTCCGCGAGGAATGGCAGACCTCCCGTCCGGAGTCACGACAATAGCGACGGAAGGAAAACTTCCTGGAAAAGAGGTCATACATCCGCAGATGGAAGAGGATGACATCTTGCTGGTATCCCGCGCGGCTATGGGCAACGGTATCCACGCGCAGGTTCATATTCCCGTCGATGGTCGCATCGTCATGGCGAATCAGCAGACGACGCGAAGATGGGAATAAGCTTGCGAACGAGGACGGTGTCGATGCATACACATCCGACGGAAAGCCTTCTTGCCGGTCATCGACTTCATATAGTGGCTCCTCCTGCTCCAGCTCGGTGGCCGACCTGGTCGTCGACGCATACGTCGATCTTGAATCCCGGGGCCCGCCGTCATCCTCCACCACCGACCAGTGAGCCTTGGACCCGGAAACATGATCATCACTCATCACCGTCTCCGCGGTACTTTTGGACCGCGTTGACCGGATGGATGTATCGGTCTCTGTTGAACTGGAACTGCCGCCGCTGCCAGCACGGTCTTGGCGCGATTTATAAGAACCCATGGCAAGAAGGGGGGGACTGGGGAAGATTATGCTGGGGTATAAAGTTTCGGGTGTGTTTGGGTTGGATCGGAGAAATAAGGATCAGATCAGTGCAGATTTGGGGACTATCGGGTCTCGGATGACCGGGTGAGTGAGACGATCAAGTAGTCAGACCAGGGAATGTTTCAAATTCCCATGACGCAGTACCGTGGCGGAAACCGATGTGGCATGAAGGAAGGATTCCAGAAGCGATCCAACGCTCAGCATCCGGTGATCAGGGGTATACCGGAGAGAATAGGCGGGCCAAGAATCATATGACTGTCAACGCTCGGGGTCCGGAGGGATCGATGGGACAGGGATAAGAAGATGTCAGGATCCCAGGGAAAGGAAATCAACGGCCTGGAAGGTAGAGAGAGTCTTCAAAAAGGGAGGGGAAAGCGGAGGAGGGGCAAAAGGGCACAACAGGAAAAAGAAAAACAAGGGAGAAATGTGGGCAATCGGCCTGGCCACAACTTTCTTTTTGACGGGCGTCGACGAAAGAATGAGGCAAGGAATGTCTTTTTGGCCGCTTTTTTGGGTATCGGCGATCGACTCTACTCACCACCCGCACTGGTTCCCTTCCAAGGACTCTCAGATTCCCCCCCCTCTACACCGGGACCGTGACACTCTGGAAACACCAATCGCCCGGACCACGAACCTATGGGAGCACCGCGATCCCCAAAGGTTGTGTGATGTGTCCCCGGATCGAGGCGTGTTTAGGTCTGGTGTGTCGCCCGCCTATTCGCTACCAAGCCCCCTCCCTCGGACTTTCTGCCCCCCACTCAAGCCTTCCAGACACGAATAGGTGGGCGGAGCTTTCGTCGCGTTCTGGAATACTATGTCATGGCCGAGGCGCGGGGTCCGATCCCCTGAACGCCCGAGGACTACATGCCTCGTCTCGGCTCGAATGCGCGAGACGTCATGATGGGTGGAGAGGGGCCAGTACGGTCCGAACCGGAACCACAACTCCGCCGATAATCAGCAGGTTGCAAGGCCTGATATAGGGTAGGGGGATCGCTACGCGGGATAAATTAACAGATCCTGATATGAACAGGGAATCCATTCCTGGAGCGGTTCGCGGTTCACCTTCTGACGAACCTCGAGTGGAGACTCCGATGACGGAGTTGCGTTGGGAAGAATTCTATCCCACGACTTCAGGGCTGGGCATCAACGTCCAAGACATGACGTCGCCTCGCACGGTCCAGAATGATGTGGGGAATTACCCCCCGATATCATCTACAATGCAAGGTATCAAGGAACCCTTTACCTACATCCTTGACCGCCACTCCCACTGGAAGTATCCGCTGAGAACGGAGACGGAGGAGTGGTTTGATATATCGTCGCGGAAGCGACGCCGAAATCATATCCAATGAAGACGTTCTAACGAATGAATCGATCAGATCAAAGTGGATCCTGCCAACATCGCATCCCATCATTACAAAAGTTTACCCAGTCAAAACAAACCGCCAAAGTCGAGTCTACAGCGTTTCAAGCAGCCGGTGAGGTTCAAATCTGCGCATAAAGAGGCTGGGGAAGCTGCTCGCCCGGACGAATCAGCTCCTCAGCGCGGCAGACCGGATGAGTGACGAGGCCGGCTCGGCTTCCCGGGGCAGGTGGACGGAATCCCACATATGCTTCCCGGCGAGCGGGCGTTCCCACTGTGACCGACCAGGTGTGCAGGCCATAGTATGAGGCAATGGAGTGCACGAGCCAGCGACTTGGATCTGGTTAGGTCTGAATGTGATTGGCACAAGTCATAGGACTTACCCGAATCCCGCGGCGCGGTCGTCAACCAGGCTTTCAAAAACCATCTTCTCTCCATCTCGTTCGTGGTGAGAGGCCATCGCCTCGCGCAGTTTCTGCAGTTGCGCCTTCCGCTCGGGCGAGTCGTGCATCTGGCCATTTCGACCGACAAAAACGATCTCGTCCTCCGAGTCATCACTGCCCGATACTTCCGGCGCATCCTGCAGACCCTCGCGCTGAAGAAACAGCTGCTTCTCGTTCCACTGGTCGATGAAGAGTCGAATCTCGTCTTCTAGATCCTGGAGCATGCCGCGCGCCGCTCGCGTGTGCTTGAGCTTGGTTCGCAGCTCCTTGGGGACACGATGTTTCTCCGTGGCCGCCTGGGCCGCATGCTTGCGAGCGGAATGGTGATCCGCCATCCGCGCGTAGTGGACATCCCACAGAGGCGCCAGGTAATACGGCATCGGGTCATGCCGCGTATAAGTTGGCTGGACATCCCAATCATGAGAGGACGGGGGTTCCGCCCACGGGTTGTGCAGCAGACGGTCTTTCGCATCCGATCAGCAATCCGCTCGACGCTTGATAAGAGCCCGTGGATCGTGGCCTTAGGAGGTACACCTACCATTCTCCCACCGCTGGCGACGCCGGCTTCCATCTTTACCCTTGAGCAGAGCCTCCCGTCGCTTCAGACTGTCTCGGCGCAACGGCTCCCGTCGCCGGAAACTGACGGTGGGCGCACGTGTCTCCTGAGACGCAGAGGGGGCGATCTTGACCCGGGAGGGCGTCCGGGGGGTCTCATCATCAAGAGGGATCGATAGAGATACAGCTGCCCCGCGTAGACCAGCGGGACTCGGTGATGATGGCGCCTCTCGTCTGGATGTCGAGTCCGCGAGACTCATATCTGAAAGCGAGGCGGTAGCTTGTTCGGTCCAGGCGGAGATGGCCATGGTTTGCTGGGGCGACAGGCTGCCCTGGGATGCCTGAGGGCGCAGTCGCGGATGGATCGCCATGCTGGCAGTGTAATCTATAGAGGGGGGTTAAGAATAGAGAGGGTCGCAGAGGAGATAAGGAGATAAAGGTCCTCGAAGGATTGCCACGGGATCCGATCTCGTCGCTGATTGGCGGAATGTCAGAAGACGTAGCCCTAGCCCTGATTTCCTCTTTCAGGGCCACGTTTCCAAGGCTGAATAAGTGTCAACACCACGGATGTCCACGGGAGAGGCTGGGATATCATAAGGCTATAACAAGGCTGCCCCGGTTGGGGGCCAACTAGGGCCGAGATCGATGAGCCACAGCGAGTACGAGATGAGTCAACATTGACTGGAGCTCCCTTGGAGCTTTACTTGGTCATGTGCAACATATGCCGTGCATCACCGTATGCCAGGGAATGTATGAAAATGTACGAGCATCGGGTTGACCCGGCCTCAGTAAGCATCGTTGCGAGAATCGCGAGCATTGCCCTGAAAGGTTGGGGGGTCCCGGGGGCCTTCGGTACCCAAGAAGGCTAATCGAGCGAGTCAGAAAAAAGAGGGTCCGCGAGCCTGGTCTCTGCAGGGCAAATAATGAGTCAAGGCGTCCAACAAGAGAAGCAAAGCATGTAAAGTGGATCGCGTGATCCACTCTGCAATCTCCCCGCACGAAGTCATACCCAACTGAGACTTGAGGCATGAGGGCGAAGACATTCCATTCTCAACCGAGGCGTGCGACAGAAACACCCATGAGAATCCCGGTCCAAGACAGAGAAAGCTGAAAGCTCGCGAAGCGAGGGAATAAAGCCGAATCCGAAATCCTCGCGCGAGGCTCTGGCACTATTAATAAGTTGGTCGGACTTAGCGCGGGGTCCAAAAGGGCTTGGCAGCGCGTGATATTTGGCTCAGAGCGACTGGGCTGAGCTTCTGCTATCCTTTATATTTTATCCATTTCCCGGTCGAGGCCAGTCCTCCCCTCCTAACCTTATAACCTTATAACCTTATCATCATGAAGCTCCTCGCTCCTATTGCGCTGGGCGCAATGGCCTCCACCGCCGTCGCAGTGGTGCTTCCTCAGCGGCCGCTGCTTCCGTCCGTCGTCAAGAACGAGCAACAAACTCGCTGGCTGATCGAGCTGGCTCCCTATGAAACGCGATGGGTGACGGAAGAGGAGAAATGGGCATTGAAGCTGGTGAGTGGACCCAGTTCCTGGTTCTCCGCCAGGTTCCTCTAACTAACTTGCGATCGATAGGACGGCGTGAACTTCATTGATGTCACGAATGAGTTCCGGACCGGTTCATACGGCGCGCTTCATACTCAGCAGCTCGTGCGCTACCCCAGCAAGATGGAGCGCCAGCAGGAGGTGGCCCCGCTCGCGGCGGATCTGTCCAAGGACAACATGAGGAAGAACTTGGAACACTTCACTTCGTTCCACACCCGCTACTACAAATCTGAGACTGGTATCCAGTCGGCCGAGTGGTTACTGGAGCAGGTGCAGGGCGTGGTAGACAAGTCGGGCGCAAGCGATCACGGCGCCAAGGTCCACCGCTTCGACCACCCGTGGGGTCAATTCAGCATTATCGCGCGCATTCCCGGTAAGAGTAACAACACCGTCGTGTTGGGCTCCCACCAGGACAGCATCAACCTCTTCCTTCCGTCGATCCTGGCTGCGCCGGGTGCGGATGACGATGGCAGTGGAACTGTCACCATCCTGGAGACGCTTCGCGCCCTGCTGCGGTCTGAGACCATTGCAAAGGGTCATGCGGAGAACACCATTGAGTTTCACTGGTACTCGGCAGAGGAAGGCGGCCTGCTGGGCTCTCAGGCCGTCTACTCCCGCTATCGCAAGGAACGGCGCAACGTCAAGGCCATGTTGCAGCAGGACATGACCGGCTACTCGCAGGGCACTTTGGATGCCGGGCTACCGGAGTCGGTTGGCGTCATTGTCGACTATGTTGACCAGGGTCTTACTAAGTTTATCAAGGAGGTTATCACCAGCGTATGTTTTCCCTAACTCATTTCCGTGGTGCTTGATTTGCTAACAACCCTCGCAGTACTGTGATATCCCCTACGTGGAGACCAAGTGCGGCTACGCCTGTTCCGACCACGCCTCCGCGAGTCGCTTTGGCTACCCATCGGCCTTCGTGATCGAGTCTCGATTCGAGAACTCAGATAAGAAGATCCACACGACCGAGGACCAGATCAAGTATCTGAGCTTCGATCACATGTTGCAGCACGCGAAGATGAGCCTGGCTTTTGCCTATGAGCTGGCTTTTGCGCCCTTCTAAATTGTGCTGAGCCTAAAAATCTTTTGTCCTTTGTTTATGCCGGCGTTTTCGAGATATACCTATTGGCATTGTTGTTTTCCTGGCATTGCTTGGTTCCGAGTGGACTCATACCTACGGAGATGGATCCAGATACCCTAGACCCTCAATTCATTTTCATCCTTTGATTTAATTTTTTCCTTTACTCCGTACAAACTTGATTTTTCGTCAAGTTGCCCGCTAGGTTAGACAAATGACGCAGATCATCACGTGCCCCCGGTGAGACCAATTCGCGACCAAAAATTCCGGGGCGCAACTGAAGATCGAGTACAAATTTCGGTTCTGAAACGCCCGGTGTGCCCATCCCACTCCTGCACACGTCCAGCACCAGCATCTATCAGTGACACCCCTCAAATATGAGCTCGCCCGCCTACGCCAAAGAGCTCCACTTGGCGAGCCTTGCCGTGCAGCGCGCCGCCCTCCTCACGAAGCAATTACTCTCCGCTGTCGACAAAGGCTCGCTCGACAAGAGCGATGCGACCCCTGTAACGATTGCCGACTTCGCCGCCCAGGCCTCCATCATCGCCGCCATCCACAATGCCTTCCCGGACGACCAGTTCGTGGGCGAGGAGGACTCGACCGCACTGCGTCAAGACCCGGTTCTTCTCGAACGGACGTGGGAGCTGGCCTCGTCGGTACATCTCGACGATGAAGCCAGCGAGGCCCTCTTGCATACGCCGGAAACTCGGGAAGAGATGCTCTCCCTGATCGATCTCGGGGCAAAAGGCGAATGCGGAAGGGTCGGGCGGACGTGGACGCTTGATCCCGTTGACGGCACGGCAACATTCATGCGTGGGCAGCAGTACGCCGTATGTCTGGCGCTGGTCGAGAATGGTGTGCAGCAGATCGGGGCCCTCGGGTGTCCGAATCTACATCTTGAAGCTGGGCGGGTGGCAGAGGAACTGGTGGACAGCAATGGATACGGACAGCTTCTGACGGCAGTGGCGGGGCAGGGCGTGACGATCCGACCGATGGGGACCGGGGCTCTACTACCGGGGCAGGCGCTGGATCCGGTTGCGCAGATCACGGACGCGAGTGCGGTACGGTTTGTCGATACCCAGGCGGCCGTGACGCAGAATCTCGAACTGCATGGCCGGGTCGCGGCGCAACTGGGGGCCGTCTGGCCGAACCCGGTTGATCTGTGGTCCGCGCAGATGCGCTACATCGCGATTGCGGTACGTGGGGGGTGCAATGCCTTCATCAAGGTCCCGCTCAAGGAGACGTATCGTTCTAAGATCTGGGACCACGCGGGTGGCATGTTGATTGCGCAAGAGCTGGGCGTTGTGATTACGGATCTCGAGGGACACCCAGTGGACTGCGGCCTAGGCCGCATCTTGGCTGGCTGCCATGGGATGGTGGTGGCGCCGGCTTCTATCCACGGTCGTGTTCTCGAGGAGGTTCGGGTTGCACGACAGCGACTAGTTTGAAGTGCGGGGGCAATCGCGATGAACTATGATCAAAGTTTATGGAGATTCGAGTACAGACATGATACCCAAATTCCAGTGCATTCATGGCTTCAACATCAACCCCGTCGCATTGGCCCCCGCCCCGCGTTCGCAGGGTCCTTACTTGAAACATCCATCTTGTGTAGTATTCGAGATGAATGCACGAGCATTTTTCGATTGTAGGTTTCTTCTTCACTTGGTACTGCTCTTGCGTCCAAGGTTATTTCTCTGATGTAGTTGAATAGAAAGTCGGGGCATGGGGTTTACTGGCTGTACTATATATTCTCTCACCCCAGATCTGCTGGGACCGTGCGGGATCGACAGTTGCGCCATCGCATGTCGCACGCCTGTTACGTATTATTTCAATCCCCTGCACCAAGTTCTCAGAGCGACCGGAGAACTATTCATGAATTCAGACGACATGAGATCTGGATAGACTGAAGAAGAGTAGAGACTTCCCCAGGTTCGATAAGATAAGATAAACGAGATAAACCCGATAAATATACTTGACATCACCGCGGCACTGATTGACCTCATTCCAAGGTTGTGCTGCGACTGGGTTCACGCCTTCTGAGTGGTGGAAAGTCGGTCATCAGACCAGGCGGGGATCGTCCATTTGCGTCGTTGGTGTCTTGTATATAACGCAATCCCCCCTTTGCCCCTCGATTTCCCTCCCCCAATCCTGATTCTCCCATCATGGCGCCCTATAATCCTTTTGCTCGCCGTGAGACGCACAATGCCCAGGCATTAAATATCTACCGGGTCCTCGTGCCTCTGACCTGGGCTCTGGTTGTGGTGGTTGGCATCTACTATTCGGTCCACTCGCCGGATGATGTCAAGAAGAGTAAGAAGATCTGGAAACAGGGAAACAAGCACAAGACCCCATTCACCCAGAACAATACCATCACTGGGATCTACTGGTAAGCAGAGCTATGTACCGTCATTCCGAATTTGTTCACTTATCCCACCCAGGATTCTGCTGCTGCTCTCCCAGCTCAGCTATGTGTGGCATCTCTTCTCCAAGAACGCGACCTTGGTGGCGGCCGCCGCCAACGTAGCCACCCACTTTATCCTCAACAACCTATTCATCTTTGCCTGGATCCTGCTGTGGACGCGCAACTATTTCTGGGGCGCCGAAATTATTCTCATCGCCCACTTCATCAACCAGGCCATCACGTATTGGCGTCATCGGGGTCTTCCCGCCTTCGTGCATCTGCCCGCCGTTGCGGGTCCCTATGCCTGGACGCTGACAGCCCTGTTCTGGAACGGCGCCGTCGCTGTCCACAGCCACAACTTGCCCGGTCGCCTCGTGGCAAATGTCTTTATCTGGGTGATCCTGATCGTTGGACTGGGTCACATCGTCACGCGCGAGGATTATATTCTTGGTTACGCCTTGAGCTTCCTCACTCTATGTACGTCGCGCATCAACCTACTTCGGGCGAGGTACTGACATCACTCTAGCACTCGCGGTCAAGCAGATTTCCATCAAGGTCATCGCTTTCCAGTGGATCTTCGCCTTTGTCATCTTCGGTGTCTTCTTGGTGGTCTCGCTGTATATCTCGACTACCAAGTACTCGGGTCGTGATAGCCTCTTCCGACGTGTCGCCGCTCCCGAGACTGACCGCGAGCGACAGCCTCTACTTCATGACGAGGCTTAAGGAGAGGATGAATGGGACTACTTTACTATTTCACTAGCCAACAGGTTCTGCAGGCCAGCCAGATGACCAGGAGATCACACTGGACTGCATTGGGGGAAGGTATGAAATTGGGTAGCAAATAGTGATTTCGGCCGGGCGGCCCATTACGGGATATATCTTTCACGTTTGTTCTTTTTCGTTCGTATATCACGAGGAGACTTTTTGGTTAATTGGATTCATGTTCATCGCTTGAGAACCGGATTGCGTACGACCTCGGACCCACCAGGTGCACGGGAGAGCAGCAGATGCTATAATCTAAACCCATGGGACACATTTTACTTTAAGAGGAAGCGCAAGGACATCGAGTGTCTCAAATCTATTTTAGCCGCCATCAATAATCGGTTGTCAGTGATGGGGATGATAATTCGCGCCCGTGCAGCAGTTTGCCCTTGCGACGCGTTGCCGTGACAACCGGATGCACCTCCACTTTGTTGATCGCGCGCGAGGAACCGGGCCTGGGTTGCTCCGACTTTCTCTCATCTTGGGTTCTCCTCGAGCTTTTATCTTCAATCGCTTTGCATCTTTGCCCTCTGATTTCCTCCAAGGTGCGCAGACATTCTTGTCAGACTGATCAACATACCAACCTGACAAAGTATTTGCTAGCGCAACAGCCTGTCAAACCCGCCACACCGTCTGTCTCAGTGCCGGTAGCTGAGAGACGAGCTCGGTTTCATTGTGAACGACCTGTTTCAACTACACCGTACTCGCTCTACTATGCAGAAGTGAGCTGAAAGAACCACACATTCCATCATGAACCGTCACCCGCCATCCAGTTATGGGGACGAGCCTCCCGCATACTTGGACCATGATACCTCCTACCTCGATGAGCCTGAGTCTCCCACTGCACCGTCTCGCCATAATGGTGCCACAATGCGCTTGCTGCCCACCAGCGGCGAGGATTATGGTGACCTTGGTGGCACTCACCGATCATCTTCTCCGTCTCATTATCAAGCCGACTTCTCGGACACTACATCGTGAGTTCCCCACCCGTGATCCAAATGCAACTCTGTCCCAGCACATTCCCCGCGTTGCCCCTGTTACCACCCCATGTGTCGTCAGTTCTGGGTGTCTCCCTTGACACGGTCAAGCGCCCTGACCTTGGTTGGCTGTCCAAGAATGACATGCCTGGGCTGGGTGACTGAGCACTCCGTTTTGGGAAGACAACCGGATACTATATCCCATAAGCATTGGATGCCATATCCTTGTTGATGACCCCTTCCCATGCCCTTTTCCACACCTGTCGGCCCAGAGAACCATGGACTACCCAACGCGACCGCGTACTAACGTGCGCACGCGAAATAATAGGTCTGCCCAAGCACCAGCATACGACAGTCGATTCTACCAGGTACCCAGCGCGGTGTCCCCGTCGCGTCCGGCCTCCAGTTTGAGTGGCCCTAGCATCCCGGCTCCCACCGCCAGTCTCGCCGATACTTCGGTATACCCATCAATTCCCCCACGCACAGGATCACCCACCCGGCCATGGAGTCCCGGTCATGTACGGCCGCCCTCGGTATCTACCGTTGGCTATGAACGCGCCGATATCAACGGCAGTCCGCGTCCCGGGACACCCAGCTCCAGATATGGCGGTAGTCCCCGCCGACCCCTTCCACCCGCACCTTTGTTCTCGGGCCCCACGGCCTCAACGGGGGCGGACTCGAGCATTGACATTGGCGATGCCCACGACGGAGATCCGTTTGTGGGTGGAGGACGCAGCATCAACCACAATTCTCGCAGCAGTGTTCGGTCCTTCATGAGCGAGTCGACCGTCATGGGCGATGAAAAGGATGAAATGGCCAAGGTTGACCTTGACGACGAGGACGACGATGAATCCAGCATGATCGATCCTAACATGCACTACGGACCCGCACCGGAGAAGCAAAGCCGACGAGGCGTGCGCTCGGCGCAAACCGCCCGGAAAGAGGTTCAGCTGATCAACGGCGAGCTGATTCTGGAGTGTAAGATCCCAACCATCCTGCACAGTTTCCTCCCCCGCCGCGATGATCGCGAGTTCACCCACATGCGATACACGGCTGTGACATCCGACCCGGACGACTTCACCAGCCGGGGCTACAAACTGCGCCAGCAGATCGGTACCACGGCTCGTGAGACCGAGCTGTTTATCTGCGTGACCATGTACAACGAAGACGAGATCGGCTTTACGCGCACGATGCACGGCATCATGCGTAATATCAGCCATTTCTGCTCGCGTACCAAGTCCCGAACATGGGGCAAGGACGGATGGAAGAAGATTGTCGTGTGTATCATTGCCGATGGTCGAAAGAAGGTCCACCCGCGTACCCTCAATGCCCTCGCTGCGCTCGGTGTCTACCAGGAGGGAATTGCCAAGAACATTGTCAACCAGAAGGAAGTGACTGCCCACGTGTATGAGTACACCACGCAGGTCTCGCTCGACTCTGACCTCAAGTTCAAGGGTGCGGAGAAGGGCATCGTCCCTTGCCAAGTGATCTTCTGTCTCAAGGAGCACAACCAGAAGAAGCTGAATTCCCACCGATGGTTCTTCAATGCCTTCGGTCGGGCCTTGCAGCCTAATATCTGTGTTCTTCTCGATGTGGGTACCAGCCCTGACTCGACCGCCTTGTATCATTTGTGGAAGGCATTTGACCAGGACTCGAACGTCGCTGGTGCCGCCGGTGAGATCAAGGCTGGCAAGGGCAAGGGTATGCTGGGACTGTTGAACCCGCTTGTCGCTAGTCAGAACTTCGAGTACAAGATGTCGAACATTCTTGATAAGCCACTCGAGTCCGTCTTTGGCTACATTACTGTGTTGCCGGGTGCACTGAGTGCCTACCGGTTCTTCGCCTTGCAAAACGATGCTGATGGCCATGGCCCGCTCAACCAGTACTTTAAGGGTGAAACGTTGCATGGTCAAGATGCTGATGTCTTCACGGCCAACATGTATCTCGCCGAGGATCGTATTCTCTGCTGGGAGCTAGTGGCTAAGCGGGAAGAAAGATGGGTCTTGAAGTTTGTTAAGAGCGCCGTCGGTGAAACTGATGTCCCTGGTATGTATCCCAATCACAGCAGTAAAGAAAACCCTACTGACTATACTCAGATTCGGTTCCCGAGTTTATCTCGCAGCGTCGTCGCTGGCTGAACGGTGCCTTTTTCGCTGCCGTTTACTCCATTTTCAATGCCAAGCAGATCTGGTACACGGATCACACGCTGGCGCGCAAGATCCTGCTTCACATTGAGTTTGTGTATCAATTCTTCAACCTTCTCTTCACCTACTTCGGCCTGGTAAGTCAATTGATCATCTGCTTTAGGTGGCCATTTGCTAATGTTTACAGGCCAACTTCTACCTCGCTTTCTACTTTATTGCTGGCTCTCTTACGGACAAGAAGATGGATCCCTTTGGGCACAACATGGGCAAGTACATCTTTATCGTACTTCGGTATGCTTGTGTCTTGGTCATGTGTCTGCAATTTATCATCTCGCTGGGTAATCGTCCTCAAGGGTATGTCGCTCACTCCCCGTCTCCATTGAGCATCCTGCTAACAACAATTCAGAGCCAAAAATCTTTACTTGTCTGGTATCATTGTGTACAGTGTTATCATGTTCTACACGATATTCTGCACAATCTACCTGGTCGTCAAGGAGTTGATGGCGCGTGCAGGTTCCGGTGGTGACAACATGGAAGTCAGCGATGGTCTCATGATGAATATCGTCTTGTCTCTGCTCTCCACCGTCGGTCTTTACTTCTACACGTCCTTCCTCTATCTCGACCCTTGGCACATGTTCACCTCGGCCATCCAGTACTTCCTGCTCATGCCGAGTTACATCTGCACGCTGCAGGTTTACGCTTTCTGTAACACGCACGATGTGACATGGGGAACCAAGGGTGACAACGTGATCAACACCGATCTGGGAACGGCCAAGGTCATCAACGGCACCACGGTGTTGATGGAGATGCCTTCCGAGCAACTCGATATTGACAGCGGCTATGACGCGGCTTTGCGCAACCTCCGCGACCGCCTCGAGGTGCCCAAGCCGCCTATGACCGAGTCCCAGATGCAAGAGGATTACTACCGTGCCGTGCGAACGTACATGGTCTCCATCTGGATGGTGGCTAATGTCATTCTCGCCATGGCCGTGTCCGAAGTCTACGGTGTCGACTCGGGCGGCACAAACATCTACCTTGCCATTATTCTGTGGTCTGTCGCAATCCTCGCCGCCGTCCGCGCTGCCGGCTCGACGGTCTACGCCCTCTTGCATGTCATTCACAAGATCGTCGAAGGCAAGACCAAGTTCGATGCGGGTAACATCACCAATTTCGCCCCAAGTTCCTTTGGTGGCAGCAGTGTCGGCGGTAGCTCTGATGGTGGGGCCTCTAAGCCTATCCGCTACAGCGGTGGACCTAGTTTCAAGGATCGCATGTCCGAGGCTAGGTGGACCGTGAGTCGCTCTTTCGGCAAGCTCATGTTCTGGCGCAAGTAAAACTTCATTGTGATTTGCAACATTTTCTTGGAGTTGATATCGGGTGCGACATACCTTTTCGTTTTCATGGGAATTGTCTCTTTCTCTTACTTTGATGATGGAAATATTATGATCTGGATCTTTTATGCCTCGTCTACCCTGGTCCGGGTAGCCATGTGTCTATGGATGTTGTGGATGTATTTATGCGTTTGAATTGAGAATATGAATATCTCCTAATTTGAGAGTTGACACTGGCCATTCCTTGGAATAGCCCTCGACTTTTGTAAGTCGGAGAGAACATGCCTGCAACACTTAGATCGTCAGAGTCTACATTTGCTCCCTTTCTCTCCCCCTCTCAGTTCAACCGTGGTCAGCTCTCCCCAATCTAGACCTCTTTTGGATCGTGTGATTGGAACTTGTCTTCTAGAAGGCCATCTCTCTCCAGTATCCATCTTTCGGGCCTTTCTGGGGGATTTTCGGCTTAACCTCTTGCAATTGATCATATTTCCGTAGCCCATTGGTTACAACCTCACGACAGATGTCCTCATCTGCAGGGCCATAGAGTATAGATCGATACTTCCCCGTAAATGGCGTCAGGATCTCCGGCAAGAAGCGAAGATGGATTTTAACAGGGTCGATCGATGGCAGCTTCCCCACAAACGGAACCATTGGTTTGAAGAAGAGTAGTCGAAACGTCGGTTCATTCTCCCTAGCTTGTCTGTCTGGTCTGTCTTTCCTGTCGGGCGTCCAGTCCGCCGGCATCACCACGCATTGCGTTCTCACCCAAGGAGTCAGTGGATATCCTTCCCAATTGAGTATGGAAGCTTCGGCCTGAATCACGTCTAGTGTTCTAATCGCGCCATCGACATCTGCTACTGCGATTGACCCCATCCCTGCACTCCAAGTGGGTAGACCCGAGACTGCTACCACTGTGTACATGCCATCCATAAAACGGTGCAGATCCTGTGCAGTGGCATCCCATCCAATTTGAATCGCTTCAAAGGTTTTCCAATGAGGTAAGCGGAGTGCAACGGTATACTAGGGAGAATGATTGTCAGCGAGGCTTATCATAGGAAGAAAAGAAGAGCTTGCACATTACCTGGTAGATTCGTTGCTGCTTGAGTGGAATGGTTTTATTCACTCGATGTAGTTGAACGACCGGACCCCAAATCTAGCCAAATCAGTAACCGTCAAATCATCAGGAGATATCCAAGAACATACACATTCAACCCATAGGCGTCTTTTACCATACGTGCTAGAGATAGTCTCGAAGTCGTCCCAGGAAAATGCACTCGGTCCAGACACCTTTTCTCCATCGTACCAGTACGTCACAAGGTCGTCGGACCATCTCAGGTTGCCTGATCGGTCCAACCTGGTCGATTTCGAAGGCCCCGATGATACAGAGAACCTGATATAGTCTTTTCTTTTTCGGAGGAGCCTCTGAGTTCATCGAGGACCTCTTGTGCTGGTCTGGATCTGGTCGACGCGTCTATAATCTACGGCTATGGATGGGGAAACTCGGTGTTACGATTCTTGCGGTCCCGGTTATCCCCCTTTCATCTTGTATAAATTCAAGGCGTGGTCTCGAGAAACGAACGCCTTCAAGGTGCAGTTCCGATCTTGAAACTGTTTTGAGCAGAGACTCGAACTCGACAGTCGTGGGACACATGTAGTTCTCATAGAGTACAGACGTGTCTGTATGACACAGACAATGGAAGATCTCTGAACAGACAAATAGAGTGAGTTGTGTAGTCGCACAAATCGCGAGTGAAAGTAAAGCGAGTGTCCAACTTCAACTCCCTCTCTTTTCCCAACTTCCCTTCCTCGCTATCCCATCTTCTCTCTGCGACCATCCACTTTCTGCCGCAAATTCATCCCTGATCTTGCCAATAACCGCCATAATGTTACTCCTTCTAACATTGATGGCATGCGTCATCCCGGGCGTTTTCTCGCAAACTTTCCAACGCCTGGGGGGCTGTCCCGATCTCGGCTGTGTTTTCCCTCCGGACCAGTGCGTCTCCTATTTCGTTCTGATGAATCACACTGACAAAGCTTCCTGAAAAGGGTTGATTTCCTCGCAGGCCAGTTCTTCGATATTCGTCTGGAAGTTCATTCCCCCGTCAACGGCTCCGAGGCCCGCGTCGGTGAGCCTGACCCGAACTTTACCTTCACCATCTCCAAGGAGGGTGCCGCTGCAGTTTCAGCTACCACCTTCTTCAAGGTCGATGAGCCGAAGCTGGAACGGTGGAACTTTACCTGGTATGAAGGTAAGATGCATCTCATCTCCCCCCGGGTAAAATCAAAAAGGCTCATTTTAATAGACCTCTACGCCCATGATGCAGGAAAGCCTTCGCTTGTCAATGTGACCGCCAAGGCCTACCGCCGGATTGCCCTCTACGAACCCGGTGAGTATGAAGCCACTCTCACCTACTACGGCAATCAAAAGACGGTTTCTCACTGGCTGGTTCGGGACATTCCCACCAAGCGTCGTGCCAAGAACATCATTCTGTTCATCGGTGATGGTATGACTACGGCTATGGTCAGTGCCGCTCGTCTTCTCGCTCATCGCACTGTCAACGGCAAGTACATGACCAAGCTGGAGCTGGACAAGTTTCCCGTGCTGGGCCATCAGATGCCTCACTCGATGGACTCCTTCATCACCGACTCGGCCAACTCTGCGTCTGCCCTCTACTCCGGACACAAGACGACGGTCAACGCACTCAACGTTTACGTGGACTCCTCCAAGGACCACTTTGATGACCCCAAGTTTGAAATCATCACGGAAGTCTTCCGCCGTCGCTATCCCACTGGTGGTGTTGGCATCCTCTCAACTGCCTATCTCGCGGATGCCACCCCAGCCGCCATGTCCGCCCATAGTAGCAAGCGTAGCGAACTGGGCCGTGTGATCAGCTCGTACTACGAAGGCAATACCGACTTTAACTGGACCAACTACGGTGGACCTGATGTTCTTCTTGGTGCAGGTGCCGAAAACTTCCTTAAGAGTGAGAAGAATCCCCGTGACTACTACCAGCTTTTCGCTGAGAAGGGATATAATGTGGCGTGGAACAACACCGCGCTGAAGAATGCTCCAAATGATCAAAAGCTGCTTGGCGTTTTCTCCAAGAACAACATCGCGACTTGGCTGGACCGCAACGTGTACACCTCTAATCTGAAGAACCAGAGCAACTACCCCGATGGTTCGGGTCGCGACACTCTCGATCTCCCGGGAATGAAGGATATGACCGTCAAGGCAATTGAGGTACTGGACAAACGTCACCGTGAAGATGGCTGGATCATGATGTCCGAGGCTGCCAGCATCGACAAGCAGATGCACACTCTCGACTACGATCGTGCACTGGGTGAGCTTCTGGAACTTGATGACACCCTGCGTGCCGTGATTCAAAAACTCGCCTGCCTCGGTCAGCTCAATGAGACTCTGATTCTTGTCACCGCTGACCACGGCCATGCTTTCGATGTCACTGGCTCGGTTGATACCAAGTACCTTCAGGATCAATCCGACAGCCGCAGCAAACGCAATGCAGTCGGCACCTACCAGAACTCCGGTCTGTCTCAATACACCACTGGTGGATCCCTCAAGTACTCGAGCGGCGTCCACTTCCCGTCTCGTTGGGACCCGCGCTACACTCTCCAGGCGGGCGTGAGCAGTTTCCCTGACCACCGCGAGGACTACAAGGTTCGCGTCGATGGTCCTCGGGATCCCGCAGATGAGGATGTCGGCACGAAGCACGGTTTCTATGCGAACGCCAAGGATGCTGTCGACGGGTTCCTGGTCAACGGCACCCTGGCCGTTGAAGAAGGTGAAGGTGTGCACTCGCTGACGGATGTTCCGGTCTTTGCCCGTGGTCCATGCCAGGAGCTTTTCGGCGGCACCCTCAACAACATCGACGTGTTTTTCCGCATGGCGGAGTGCCTGGGGCTGTCTGAGCCTAAGCAGAATGTGCACCATTAATAGGATGCGAAAGATACGCGCGTCTGGGTGCACGGGGATGCATTTATCAGGGCGCGCTTTACCTGATTTTGATTTCATGCCGTTATGATCTTAGGGGAGCTCGCGGATGAGCTCATGATTTATTCCTAATGCAATTTTGAATTTCTCGGTTCGATATATATTTCGAATGACCGGTAGGCTAGTCTTCATGACCTCCCGTTCTGCAGCAAGAGCGTCGGGAGACAAGACCGCCGTCCGGGACTATGATGATGCTCGGAGGTTATTACAGAGAAATCGAAACAATAACACCCGGTCCGCGGGCGCTTCAACTAACCTTGGAATTAGGTAGACTGCCCAACCTTGGAACCTTAGACATAGAAATCTACTCGATGTGCTGGCAAGCAAATATTGGTGAGAGCCTGTCTAGATTTACGGCAGACTAAAATAGTTTCAAAAAGTCTATGTCTATTGGGCCTTTGATCTATGCTTCAACATTCAATGGAATCGCATATCCATCCACAGACGGTGGTTGAATGGCAGCCTCCGATCGGTCCGTCGCTCTCACACGCGACCATTCCACAAGAGTCGCCACCATCGCAGCAACTGCCTCATGGGCGGTCAAATTGATCGGTTCGAGTCCTTTGCCCATTTGGCGAATGTGCACAATCGAAGCACCCGCCGTAAGCCCAAAGTCGTACTCATTCATGGCGGGAATGAGGGATCCGGGGATATTCTTGTGAAGAATGTCACGGCATAGGAACGGTTCCTGACACAGTGGACGAGCTAGACCAACTCCGTCTAAGGTTTTGAGGCCGTTGACCATTCCCTCTACCGATCGGAAGCCTCCAGTAAGGTATGATTTGGTCTTGGTCAAAGACGATACCACCATCTGGGCGAATTCGAGGAAAAACTAGAAGGGAAGATTAGTAAACGCAGCATAAGCAGCATAAGTAATGGTTTTGTGGTGATTGAACTCACGGCTTCACGCTTGTTGGTTGAATCCCTTTTCGTTTCATCACCCATTTGCCAACTCTCGTAAGTCCCTCCGGAAAGCTCGACGAAGTCAAACCGGTGTGCCTCCAGGGTTTGGCAGAGCTCGCGCGCCTCTGCCGGTTGAAATCCATGGGGCTGGAACTCTACACTGTTGATCTTGATTCCAACCACGAATTGAGGACCTACTCTATGCGCGATGGCCTCTCGAATTTCGAGGATCAGACGCATTCGATTTGCCAGACTGCCACCGTACTTATCTGTCCGGCGGTTGGTGGTTTGAGACAGGAACTGACTGAGAAGATAGCCGTGGGCTCCATGTAGCTGAATACCATCGTATCCGGCCTTTTCCAAGAACTCGGCAGTATGAGCAAAGCCTTCGATCACGGAGTTGATGTCCTCTTGGGTTGCCTCGCGAGGAACGCCGTACGTGTTTCCGAGAACAACACCAGGAAGTTGAACAGCACTGGCACTGATAGGATGAGGCTGAATGTGTTCTGGAGTTTGGCGTCCTGGGTGACTGACTTGCGCCACAACCAGAGACCCTTGTGATTTGCCCTCGGTGGCTAGAGCCTTGAACTGCTCAAATCGTTCACCGTGGAAGGGAGCATCGGGAGGGACGATTAAGTTTCCCTCGGCTTCAAGCTGCTCCGGGTGGATCATGACGTTGCCAGTCAGGATAAGTCCAATCTCTCCCTTTCCCCACACGGAGTAGGCCTTCACGAGTTCATTTGACGGGATACCTCGAGCAGAGATGTCACCCAGGGACCACGAGGAAAGGCGCTCGCTCATTGCACCCTTGAGGAAACGGTTAGGTGCCGAACGACCCGAAAAGGAGAATTCCAGAGGCCGACCCAGCGGGGCCGCATCCGTTGGTTGTCCTGCGCGAGACATTGAGTATGAAGAAGTTGGCAGAGCTCGGGAGGATGTTAGTGAAATGGAAGTGACAACTGAAAGGGACTCCGTCAGTTCTTGCTAAAAGGTATCGAGTGGAGATTGATTGATAATCCATTTTGTGCCTGAAATAATGTCGATTAAGCATAACCCTAGGCTCGGGGAAACTAACCGCTTACCAATCCCGCCTGAAGAATCTGAATAATCGGTGGCGAGGGATCCACATTCATATGAATCAGGAGAGAGAATTGTTGATGCCTCGACATTGACATCTATGGATATTGCTAGCCAACCAGACTTCTTGCGTGTCTACTTCGTGGCCTTCTCCAGATCTGCCGCCCACAATGCTCCACCGACAATATTGGTAAACGAGAAGATTATAGACGCAAAAGGTACCATTTCCAGTACAAAGGCCGCAATCCCAAGTCTGTTATTGTGTTAGTGTTCATTGCTAATGAGTCCCATCTCGAGATTCACTCACCCGGTATAAGCACCACGGTGGTTTGCGACCCAGTCCTCTCGTTGCCGAGAATCCCAACCTTTGAGTTGAAAGTACCGCGCATGCAATCCTGGGCCCATTCTTTTACCCTGCACAGCGATGTAGAGAGCCGTGCCCACGACGGGAATCAGGTTCAAGGGCAAATACAGAAGAGACCGCAGCAGCGAACGAGGCTTCAAGCCTGCGAGAGGGCGAGTAAACATTCTGCCGAGCCGCGCGACTGTGGCCCTTCCATTTCCTCGGGATTTGATTTCCCGTGCTGTCGCGACGAGGGCCTCTTGGTCACGAGCGATGAGCGTGCCATCAAAGGTGTCAACAAGGGCATCCTCCACCAAGAAAGAGCGTGAAAGCAGGTTCGTTATAGTGGCGCTCTCAGTGAGAACAAGGAATGCTGTTGAAATGGCTGCCAAGGGCCCACTGCTGAAAGCCATGATGGCCAACTGTGGAACATACGTGAAGAAGAACATCACGCTGGTAACACCCAGCCCGACGCCAATCGTGCGCCCAGCACGAGAAATGAAAGGGCCCCAGAGATCTTTGTGGGTTGCAAAGAAAATGATCCCCTTGGAAAATTCATTATTTTCGTGTCAAGCCAGATGAATTGATCCCCAGATTGGAGCTCACCTTGAACGGATACAGATACGCCCCCGAATGGAGAACGTCCAGGGAGGACGAGCCGATGTGCTTCGCCTCGGCACGGGCTGCATCCTGTATTTTCTTCGACATCCTGCAAAGGCACTCCTTCGTGTGTTTTCCGGCGTTGGATGTCAAGGATTGAGATGCGCGGGGTGAAAGGGGGAAAAGCTGGGAACTCTGCAGTCAGATGACGTCATCACATTCTTGAAACCAAGTCGAGCCGCTATTACCTTCAATTCAACATGCTCGATTTTCTTTGTAGTGAGGTAGTCGGAAGACTAGATTTGGGATAAAAGCTGTGGTAGAGCGACTAGGAGACAATGGGCAAGTATCGAGACCTTGACAGGTAACAAAGGGGACGTGGCAGGCTATCTGTTCCTCATGAAAGAAACCGCGAAATCTGTTAGAAAAGTGGATGTTGTGCTTCGAAATGGTTTCCGATATGCCTTTAACATGGGTTCAAAGATAATGTTGCCGGTGAATGAAATCTGGTCGGCAGCTCCCCTGGATTCGGGTTGTTCCTTTGGCCAACGTCAAAGTGAATGATATACTCCCAAATTTCGGGATCATCCACGATTGCTCCATGACTAAGCCTTTTCACTTTTGTCGATTAATCAATCTATAAAACCCCCCAAATACGCATCTTCAATTTGTATCACCGACGTGCATCCATCATTGCCTCCGACTCCTGCCTTGTCCAAAATGCCTCCATCCAAGAAGAACGGCCCACTGGGCCCTCGCAAAGCAAAAGTCATCAAAGTGCAGAAGAAAAGCAAAAAGACAACGGTGCACCAGAAGAAAAAGGAAGTGGATTCTAGTGTTAAAGACAAGCAAAAGCGGCTCGATCTAATTCTCAAGGATCTGGATCATTCTTATGTCGGAGAGTATGGCCTACCCGAAGAACCCAAGCCACCCCGCCATCCTCGATGGAGATATGAAGGGGAAGAATCTTTGGATGATGAGGACCAGCTTCCCGAAGACTGGACAGACTCCGAGCCGGATCTCAGTGATGAGTGAGTATCTTGTAGTCTTCATGTGAATCGGGCTCATCGTTTGTTTCAGTGATCTCGAGGGTCAAATTGAGAGGGCAAAGGAAAGAATCGAAGACAACATCATGGTGGACAGATTCCAAGAGAGACTCGAAGAGCTGAAGGGGAGGCTTGAGGAACGCCGGTACGAATTCACAGCCCACATGATACATGCCGCAGAGAGCTAACCTTTCGGAAGGGAGATGATAAGGAGAGAGCCGGAGGGCCTTTCCTGGCCTGTGATCGAGAGGCTGGACTGTCTCACTTTCATCGAGAAGGGAGTCGAACAGGATGGCGATCCCTATGACAAGCTTCGGAGTTTGAGGGCAGTGATAGCGGCCTATAGAGCGGGTGTCTTGAAGTGGAATCCAGGTCTGGTCACGTATTGGTGCCAAGGTCGTCAAATCTGCCAACCGCGGCCATATGATCCAGAGGAGATTGTTCTTATTTGCGAACACTTGGATGAACAGGGTGGGATTTGGCTCGAGGGGGTTCGTTCGAATTGATTCTATTGAAAGTCCAAATACTGAGTATATGAATGCAGTCAAAAGGTCCTGGGATTGGATATCGACTCGCAAGATTCACATTGCCTGCAGATAACCATGGTATGCATTGGGTACGTAACAAGACGAGGTTGCTTTCTCCGGTGAATATGAAATCAAGAGCTAACAGTTCACCTTTGGAATATTCAGAAGCAAGTCAAGGTCAATATTCAAGGACACCGAACGTCCTCTTCTCTGAACTTTTTGGATGATACTGGCTGCAGCACCGTCACTGTCTTTCATGATGATGTGATCAACCTCATGGATCATCCGAGACCGGCCACTATTCCAAGAGGTATGATCGTCAATTACACTTTGAGTCGCATAGCAGATGGCTCCAAGCACTGGTCTCCTTCGGTGATGCTGAATATGGGAATACGCTTCCTGCGCGAGGATATGGTACCTTCCCAGCAGGTCGAGTGCGACGTGTTTTCGCACGCCAGAAAACCCAGGGGAGGCGAGCCTAGATTGCTGGGTCCTTTTCTTCGGTCCTTATTGTTTACTGCGACGGCTCCAGATAATCGTGACCGTATTCTTGTAAGTAATAAGCGTAAGGAGCTGATTGAAAATATACCAGATCCAGACATCACGAAAGCCACAGTTCCGGGGCCTAAAGGTAGGCGCCATCAGTAAGCAGTTGTTTTCATTGGATTTATCGCAGATTTTTTGAGTTTCTTGGTTGGTTTCCCCGTGCATGAAGTCAAGTATATTTGACATCATCCGTACTTGCCTTGAAAGTCTGCATTGTGATTTCTGTTCAGGATTAGATGTTTATATCACTGTATCTTAAGCTTCACAATTCACGTGAAAGTATTTCTCATTTAGAGACACTCAGCTTTATAGGTCGCCGGCGATTAATCCTCCTTGGTTCATAATCGCGGCAATCCATCCGTTTGCCTCACTCAGGCGCATCACTCCTCGTCTGCATTTCCCTTGGACTTGAGATTCCAATTCCATCGATCTCTGATGATTCAACAGACCGGGCAGACTGCGTTTTGGTAGATTGCGGCTCTTCACTCGTATCCTGTATTCCCTGGCCAGCCACGTAGAAGAATAACAGTAAAGTCACGAGCGCAATCACACCCACGCCAACGCCAACGCCGAGTCCCGCCTTTGCCCCGGTGCTTAAACCATGCCGCTCATTTGAAGCCGGCCCTGTCATCGACGCCGAGCTTGCCATTGCGATATTGTAGCCTTTCACCGAACTAAATGCCGTTACTGTGTAGGAGAAGTTGGAGGAGGGGATCGCAGCTATGGAAGCTCCATCGGATGGTGAGCGGCTGCTCGTAGTCGTGAACAACGACTCATTACTCGAATATGCATAAGTAAGCACGTCGGTCGTAAAGGTAGAGAGACATGCAGGCGCAAATTCTCCGTAGCCATTCGCGACGTGTACATCATAGCCACTGCATTTCTTCGGTCAGAAAGAGCCAATGGTCCGTGTGCTTGCTCCCATGAGGAATCGGTCATCAACCTACCTCGGACAGCAGTACGTCACCGTCTTAGTTTCGGAAATGACCGAGCTTGCGGCTGAAAACCAATCCCCAGGACACGTAAATGGACCAAGGGAAGTATGTATTTTCCCTGACGTATTCTGGCCTAGATATGACATAACTTCAGGCGGGTTGCACGCAATGTTCGTATTCAGATGCCGGTCGTACGCGGGATCAAATGCGATTAATGCAGCGGAATCCGCCCCGGAGTAAGCGAAAAACAACGACGAACATTCCGTCGGTGCTGTCCAGGGCGTGATGAACGGAAGCCATGAAGTTGTGAGACCACTGATGACGGTGGGATCGTATGAGGTGGATGACATGGGCGCTGAAAACTAACCATTTAGTACGATGCACTGGACTCGTCGCGTGTGTTTGTGCAGGGATTCCTCGCACACGGGTTGATGCAATTGAATGGAGCTTTGGCCTCGTTCCCAAATGCGAGAAGTTGAAAATATGCAAAGGGAAAGATGTTTATAGGGGATAAGCGCAAAACCAGGCCACGTCAAGCCCGTGTGATTTTCAGTCCCGGATTTCCAGTTAGAGAAGGCCCGAGCGTGCATTGCGCCCCTCTGGCCCCGAACGGGCTAAGGAGCTTCAGGAGCTCCAAGGTTGAGGGGTAGACGCGACGATGGGTCGCCCATTCGGTAACGTCTAAAATTCGAGATAGACCGTGGAGTGAACGCGTTGTTGTCCTCGCGGGTGGGCTTTCGTCCACACTGCGAGTAGCCTGGACATGCGATATTGTTGACATGGCGTGGAACGCCCTCGACTAACACATGCAACATGACCATGATCACCGCACGGGACTCTCAACACTGCCTTGTGGCGATCTTCCGGGATTGGTGCATCTTTGGGATCGCTGCATGGTTGGATGGAAGAGTACGATCTAAATCGTGTCCGAAACCTTGCCTGCGGTCCAATGAAGCTCACGTAGTCGATCAACTGGGTTCTTGATTAAAATCGCCCGTTAAGATCCAAGCCCGCCGAAATGTGGGGCACGTGCCCGGTGGTGACTTCGCGCCCACCGCGACTTCGAGGAAACAATTCAGACTCCCGCAACACAGTCCCTCGTCTCAAGCTCTCTGCTCAGGGACTTTCTGTTTGCTTATTGGGGATTTGAATTGATACGCATCTCCCATCGCCATGGAAAAGGACCTCGAAAATCTCCTATTGCCATATGGCCGTCCAGAATTGTGCACGTCACTGCTCCCAGCACTTCTAGATGGCATTGCCGGCATTGCAGAGTCGCTCCACCAGTCACACCATGTCTCTCAGGCCGGTACCACCAATGCCTTTGGTGATGGCCAATTGAATGTCGACATTTCCGCCGAGAACATCATTCGAGCCGCGCTTGCAAGATGCCCCTCTGTCCTGACGGCAAGCAGCGAGGAGGAGCCCGTGGAGCGAGCTGCCAGCGACAATCAAACCAAGGATGGCGTCGCGTCTACTGCGGAGCAGTACACGGTAGCGTTCGACCCACTTGATGGCAGCTCGATCATTGCCCCGAATTGGACCGTGGGAACGATCATCGGTATTTGGGATGGCGCGTCAGCGATCAACCAGCAGCCCTCAACCAAACAAGTGGCCGCGGTTATGGGTGTTTATGGCCCGCGCACGACTGCCGTTGTGGCCCTCAATGTCCCTGGGGGTAAGCCTTCTTGCATCGAGATTGGAATTGGAAAGCCCGGGTCCCAGGATCACCAGCTCATTCGACCCAACTTGCACTTGGCGGAGCCCCCGTTCAAGACACGCTACTTTGCCCCAGCCAACCTTCGAGCGGCGGCGGAGAGTGAGGCGTACATGCGTCTCATCACGCAGTTTGTGGAAAAGAAGTACACTCTGCGGTATAGCGGAGGTCTCGTGCCGGACATCCTACACGCACTGGTCAAGGGCCACGGTGTGTACATCTCACCCGTGACTAGCGCGAGTGACGCAAAACTGCGGCGTCTGTATGAGCTGTTCCCAATCGCGCTTGTGATTCTATGTGCTGGGGGAAAGGCGGTTGATCCGGCGAATGGAGAGGACATTCTGAGTCGGCCAGTGATGGACTGCGATGAGAGAGCGGGCTTGATCTGTGGAACGGCCGACGAGGTTGACAATGTGATGAAAGCGCTTCTCGGTGCATAGAGATCCAATCAATGATATTCTCTACCTTGATCAGCTTCTTGGAATCGGTCCCAACAACGCTTACTTGCTTGTGAAGACGGTAGCGCCAGGGGACTCGAAAAAGCTCGTATGATAGGGATGTTGGGATGTAGAAAGGGAAGGGAGTTGATTTACCAGCTTTAATATGGGCCAGTGCCATTTTGGACCATCATGATCATGCCTTTTCTCCTCCAAAGTGTAGTCCTCGACAATGCCTGGGTGGTCCTTAAAAGGACATCGGGTAGGGAAGGCAGGCATGATTATCAACGGTATAGATCAACTACTCCTGCTCCCATAGCACTAATAAAGAGACAAGCAAGTTCTATAGCCCGCATTTAGGGATGTCAGAGACATGAGAGAAAACGACATCGAGATACAGAAGATTGGGTCCTGGGATACTGGGCTGATGGGGGACTGGGGGACTGGGGGACCGGCCATCCGGCAAATTCCGATATATTGGGGGAAGCCGGCTCGATTTCCGGATCATGTGGCCAGATTGGAGAAAAATAGGGCCCAGAGCATCCGATTTTGAGAGCTTCTGATTGGCCAAATCAGAATGGGTTGCTGACTCCCCCCACTGGCGCCCTCGCCCGCGACTATTTAAGCTCCCTCTCCTTCTCCTCCATCTCTCCTTCTTCTTCTCCTCTCCAAGCTCACCTTCCCGAACTTCCCTCTCTTCTTTCCTTCACCTCACTTACTCACCTTGCCCTGTCTCCCATGTTTGTGGATGTTGACCTCGTGATCTGGATGTCTGAATTTGCATACCCCGGCTAGTCAAATCCATCAGTATCGTTCTGGCCCGACGACCTGGTTCAGCTTGTCTGAATTGCGAATGCCTTTCAGTGCTGCGTGCACGCATGGAGGGGGCTAGTCGGGGTCCCTCAAGGATAGGCCCCGGTGATCTTGCGAAACTGAAGCATCCATCCCTCCACTCCATTTGTTCAGATACTGACCTTTCACAGTTGTGGGCTGTTGGCTGTGGCTTGTTGGCTGTGGGCTGTGGGATTGACCGATGAAAAGGTAACAGCTTGGATCCTCAAGCTTGTACACCTAGTCCTTTTTCAAGGTTGACATGATGATGCCTTTGGTATTCTGATGACCTTGATCCCTGATCATGGACCGGTCTTTCATTCTTGGGTGATATGATGATAACTATTCTGATGCCCTTGAAGTCTTTTTTTCTTTTATCTTATCTTTCATCCCTCATCCCGTCTCCCATCCATCATCTTGTCCCTCATCCCTCATCCATCCCTCATCCATCCCTCATCTGTTCTTCATCTTTCCTTCATCTTTCCTTCATCTTTCCCTCATCCCGCCCCATCTTATCCTCACGATGTCCTCATCGGGTCCTCATTCTGTCTCCAATTTTTGTTTGCTTCATCCAGCCAAAGCCCCAGTCTGGTGGGTGGGCCATGTAGTGTAGCATAGGTACCATTGAGTGGCAAAGAGAAGAACAATGCGTTTAATCTTGAGCAATGTGAACTCTTAGGGACTTCAGTCAATGGCCTTACGAGTGCTTCATTTTACAGCTCTTGTTGAACGTGAGATGATGAGAATGCAACCAATGAATTTCAACTTAGCAATTATGGCCGATGCTCTGTATGCATGGCGTCCCCCCCCCCAAAAGCAATCTCCGCCGATAGCAACCTCTGTCATCAATGACCCTACTTGTTCTAACGTCCCTTCAATGCGGCAATTTCCCTCTTGGCCTCTGCCAACTCCTTTCTAGTCTCCTCCAGCTTTTTTTCTACCTCTCGGAGGGTCCGAGAGCGGTCTTCGCGTTCTTGTGTCATCTTGCTGAGCTTGCGATTCAGGCCAGCAATCTCAGCCTTCTGCATCTCAAGGATGCACTTGTTCGAGCCGGCCTTGTGGCCCGGTTTTCCGCAGTGGCGGCACTTCTCTCCCTAATAGATCCACAAGCTTTAGATACCCATCATATAACAGGAGAGTGTATCACTCTTACCTCGGAGGTCTTGGTATCACGGTTGGAAGCCATGATAGTGGTAGTGATGGTGGGATGGAGGTGGGAAAGGAGGAGATGGTGGAAGAGAGGACGAGGAGGTGGTGGTGATGGAAATGGTGTGAGTGATGTTGAGGACTGGTGAGTTGCAACCTTGGTAGTGGTAGCTGATGGATGTGGAATATTTGGTTGCAAAGTAATCTGGTATGAAGAAGAGGATATATTTTGAAGAAAAAGAAGCTTTTACATGCAAGACTGACTGCCTGACGGATTTGGCATCCAGTAATTGCATCGCCTTAGCAACCCCCTACAAGAAGTGTACACAAGATAGTATGAAATACACACTCCTACACCTCTCCATTTTGCCGTATAGAGATAGCTGTGTCCCTCCTCCCAGCGCTGCTGCGCGAGCGATGGTACTGTGTATCCCCTCGCTGGCTTCCTCGTCGTGATTACTGTGTGGGTTGTTGTTTCGCCCCGTCCGTGCTAACCGGACGTCTGCATCGAGCGCCCGTCCATGATAATACCTAGGTACAGGAGGATGTAGCCTACCTATCCTAGGTCCAATTTCAGACTCCATTCCTAAGGCACAACTTACGGGGACACCAATTCGCCAAAAGATGAAACCTTCTACCAGATTTCAAGGTTGAGGAGTATAAGAAGGAAAGTAATGACAAAGGAGGCCATTGGTCATAATTTGGACTACATTCATTCAAACTCTCTCGTGTTTCATGGATTTGAATGCGCCTCCTTATCTCAGATCTATATCGTGGCCCCGCCCCCGCTCGGTTGTACGGTATGGAACGCAGTATGTCATATATCAACTTTTATATGTGCCTTTTTAGACCACTTCGGTCTTTATTCCGATTTCATAGTGTCTTAATACCGTGAATATGAGATTCTATAGATCAAATGGCAAATTATTGAGTATGCGTTGTTCGAGTGTATCGTAGAATACAGTATGCACGTTGGTATAGTCGACATTTAAAATTACAGAGGCGGTCAAGACTCTAATCAATTGCCAAGGATCTTGATAGACTACCGCACTGGGAATAGTTCAAGCACATTCCGACAAAGGGGTACGTACATTTCAACGCGCGATGAATGAAAGATCAAAATCTCTGGGCCTTGAATATGTTGGCGATTCAATCTTGAAGCGAGGCGCTGTCTCATGATCATGAGTCACCAACGAAGCATTTTCAAGGCGGTGTCCCCTTTTGGAGGCGGTCGCGGCGGGGTACCATTATGCTGGACATAATTTTTTTCCACTTCAATACCTTCACCATTTTCTGACTTTGCGGAACACCTCCAATCTTCTCGAGACGCCGCCGAGCCTACGATCACAATGGCTCCCAACCTCGAGGCCGAAGCCCCCCACAACAATTTTGACGTATGTACCACCAAACCCTCGTGGAAGACCAGAATGACGAGTTTAAACGAACTCAACTGTCCCGCCTCCGCGAGTTGGGATCAATCCCCCCAGAAAGCGCGTGCGGGGGGCAATGGATTGGGAAACGCACAACAGATGGATTGGCTAATTTTTGAGTATTCAGACTATTCTCGTTCTCGACTTTGGCGTACGTACTTTTCGGGGGCCGCTCTCCCTTCTTTCTACCTTTTTCAGACAACCGGGCTGTATTTCGGCTGCCTGGCGAGCACGGCCTCTTCGCAAAACCAATACTGACATCTGTTTTTGAAGTCTCAAACGAGTCATCTTATCCTGCGTCGGCTTCGGGCTCTCGGCGTCTTTGCTGAGCTGCTTCCGTGTACCACCAAGATCGCCGATCTGACATGGAAGCCTAAAGGAATTGTGTTCTCGGGAGGTATGAAATCTGTTGATGAATAGGGGTTTCCGGGGCCTAACTAAGATACCAGGCCCATCTTCCGTGTACGACGACGGTGCACCCCGTAAGATTTACATCTTTTTAATGTCCTTCTGCTTGTACTCATCTGTCTAGATGTTGACCCCGCTGTCTTCGAGCTAAACGTACCTATCCTGTAAGTCACGTTTCTGACTATGGCTCAATTCTTCGAGTCTGGCTAACACGCGATCTTTAGGGGTATCTGGTATGCAATGCCTCCTTCGAATTGAACACCGATTTGGCACTAATACTATACCCCCAGCTATGGCTGCCAGGAAATCGCATGGCGAATTAACTCGGCAAATGTTGCCCGCGGAGATACGCGAGGTTTGTAGACTCTGAAACTGTCTTGTATTTATTTTTCTGATCCTCTCCTCGCAGAGTATGGTCACGCCGACGTCAAAATCACCAAAGTCAACAGTCACGTCGACAGGCTCTTCGCTGGTATGGGAGATGCGATTTCCGTGTTCATGTCCCACTTCGACAAGCTAGTCAGCCTGCCCGAGGTAAGTGAAATGGGTCCATACTTCCAAATACCGTTGTTGACTCGATCAGGGGTTTGTGGTCATCGCTGCCACAAAGAACTCAGAGTTTGCCGGCATCGCTCATCAGGAGAAACCCATCTTTGGTTTGTCTACTCTAATCTGCTTTTTTCCCTCCCAGTATGGTACAGGGACGGAGGGTGCTAACGCAGGGTGATTAGGTGTCCAGTTTCACCCTGAGCTTGAACACGTTCGTCATCCCCAATGCCTTCCACATGAAAATCCTCTAATATTCAGATCTAGACACCCCGCGGAACCGAGATCCTTCGCAATTTCAGCGTCGATATCTGTGGGGCCGAACCGAATTGGAAAATGGGTGACTTCGTCCAGCTCGAGATCGCTCGCATCCGGGAGCTTGTTGGTGACCGAGCACTCGTCATTGGTGCGGTCTCGGGAGGAGTCGATAGCACTGTTGGTGAGTGAAAATGGTCCATACTGATGACGCATCGTTGCTCACCCCGGTAGGTGCGACTATAATGAAGGCCGCGATTGGAGACCGCTTTAAGAGGTATATATATATATGACAATCTTCCCTGTTTTATCTGTATTCCGCTTGCTAACCAACCCAGTGTGTTGATCAACAATGGTTGTATGCGTCTGAATGAGTGTGAGGAGGTCAAGGAGACCCTTGGAAAGCACCTTGGCATCGACCTTACTGTTGTCGAGGCTGGCGAGCTATTTTTGAGCCGTCTTGCTGGTGTCTCTGATCCTGAAAAGAAGCGGAAGATCATTGGGTCGACCTGTGCGTACTCGAAGCTGTCTGGGACAAATTGGTGATTGGGCACTGACGACATTCAAGTCATTGATTTGTTTGAGAAAGAGGCTATCAGAGTAAGCGATATTCTTCACCTCCTTTGACCGTCCATGGCTCGCTAACAAGACTTTCAAGATCGAGAAAGACGCAGAGAACACTCCCAACAGCGGGAAAGTGGAATGGTTCTTGCAGGGAACGCTCTACCCTGACGTGTAAGTTGATTTGAGCTGAATCCTGCGTTCATGCTAATCGCATCTTAGTATCGAATCCTTGAGCTTCCGCGGGCCTTCGGCCACCATCAAGAGTAAGCAACCCATTGAAAGCTTGGGAACAGAAGGCTGCCCCACGAACTCTTCCCCCCCCCAAAAAAAACCGCAGCAGACAGAACTGACATGAGATCTTAAATAGCTCACCACAATGTAGGCGGTCTGCCTGAGGTAAGAAGTTCTACAGTCCCCACCATTAAAACATTCTAACTAATCGGTGTGCAGCGAATGATGAACGGCGTAAGTGGAAACGAATCGGGCTTGACTGATTGATTTACTGACTAGCATGGCTTGCGTAGCAAGGCTTGCGTGTAAGTATATACACATGACTTCTCTTCATCCACACAAGAAAGGCTGACCAGGTTCTATTACAGCTCATTGAGCCACTCAGACTTCTGTTCAAGGATGAAGTGAGGGTAGGTTGAACCAGGTCTGGTGGTTTCTATTTTCAATCATACTGAAGGGTATCTAGGCAATCGGTCGACAGCTCGGTATCCACGAGTCGCTCGTGATGCGACATCCCTTCCCTGGCCCCGGCATTGCCATTCGCATCCTCGGCGACGTCACCAAGGAGCGAGCAGAGATCGCCCGCAGGGCTGACAACATCTTCATCACCATGATCAAGGAAGCTGGCCTTTACGACCAGGTGAGTCGAGTCACAAGAGGTGAAAACGAGTACACGCTAATTCGTCTCTCCCAGATATCTCAAGCCTTTGCCGGTCTCGACACTAACCGCAGTGTTGGTGTGTTCGGTGATCAGCGTGTTTGGGGATACATTGTGATTCTTCGGGCTGTCCGCACTAAAGATTTCATGAGCGCAGAGGCGTTTAACTTTGATAACGCCTTCCTCGCGGTGAGTCAGGTCTTTTCGTTTATTTTTTGGCGACCCTCAAAACCCCAGCATTATCCATTCCTTCATTGATATGATTACTGACATATCTACCACAGAATGTTTCGCGCACCATTTGCAACCAGGTGGATGGAGTAGCCCGCGTGGTCTATGACTTGTAAGCCGACGTCCTCGCCTCTATTGGTATCAAGAATTAAGCTGACATCGTCTTCGTAGAACCTCGAAGCCCCCCGGCACAATCGAGCTGGAATAGGCAACATGGACGAAGGATGGCAGACCGAAGACCGAACATAGATCTCTTGCAAGTATGAATTAGGAAGAAAGATATGGATCAACTTATTGCGTTTGGAGCCTGCTAGCAAGTCAATTAGAAGTCCGAGTTTGTCCAATTGCCGAAACTACCCTGCGTCAAAACCACTGTCTAGCTCAAGACTTTCTTGCCTTGGACTATCCGAAACAACTCGATTTTGGTTACGCTCTCGGCGCAGGGGAGAAAGGAGGCTGAAAATAATAGTAGGCTGAAATCTTCCACTGGCTACCCGATTCCTTCTCGACAGAATCCTGGCTCCCTATCCAGAATATTTATGGAGTAGGGCATGTCGTAATGTCGACAAGCATAACTGAAGCAAAGCCAACCATTTAATACATCTTCAAAATGTGGAAGCCAAATCCTCACTCTACCTAGCGAAGGTTTTGCCTTTAAATATGAGCAAACTTTTCCAGGGCCAGCCCTGGGCCCCTAGCGTATGAAAGGTCGTCACTTGGCGATCATTGATCTGCAGATCTCCATCCCTTGTGTATGAAATTAGGAATTGCATCGTCGCGATGGGTCTTTATAGCTCAGGGTTACCGTCGGTGGGCAAAATCTGCGATATTTGCAGCAATTTTGCGATCCCTAATGGATTCATACAATGCTTGGCCAAGAAAATACAATTTCCTGAATTTGTGACCCATCCATATGCCCAGGTGGAGGACCTCGGGGCTTTCTCATGTTATATATTCTGTTTTTCATCCCTTCATGACAATGTCACTCGCAACTATCGCGCTTTACGGAAGGTGCTTGCTTTTGCTGATTGTCACCAGCGCAATTCAAGTATACAGCCAGAACGATTTGTAATTCGAAAAACGATATGCCATCCTAGACAACGACTGGCTTGCGGTTGGATTCTTGCCCTTTCTGCTTGCCATGAAGGGGGGCATGGAAGTGCTTGGTCTAGCCTCAGGTAGACATGGTGAAAGTGTCAATTTGACCATGAGTACTAATATTTGCACAGATACTGGCAATTCATGGCAGAAGCAGTGCGGGTTTCATGCTATGACGAATCTCGAGGTTGGTAATTTGAACTGTATCCCCGTGTCTCAAGGGGCCACATGGCCTCTCATAAACACCCCCGACCGGTTCCAAGCATGGGAGTCGGTGCATGGAAAATGTCCATTTCCAGGAGCATTTGGTCCGCGAAATCAAACTGCAGAGCAGGAGGGAAAGAATCCGGCTTCTGGCGATCCCTACCGAATTGTCGAAGAAGCATTCGTCGAAGGATTGCCAAATGCAACGACATTCAATAATTCAACAAACGCAGCGAGCTTTATGGTTCAGGTGGTACATAAATATCCGCATCAAGTTTCCATTTATACCGCTGGGGCTTTGACGAACATTGCACTGGCTGTACGGATGGACCCTTCTTTCGCTTCTTTAGCTACAGAGCTGGTTTTCATGGGGGGTTATGTTGATGTGAATATGCTTCAAGTTACTGGCGATATGACCCAGGCAGATATAAACTCAGATGTATGTGCTCGATATCAACCTTGAAAACCACCTGCTGAAGATAACTGACAAATGCTTTTTATAGATCAACCTCATGGCCGACCCCGAGGCAGCCAAAATTGCAGTTAATGCCGATTTTCCCGAAATCGTTATTGCTGGCAATGTAGCCAATCAAGTTCAGTCAAATCAGGAATATTTGGATGAAGTATCCCAGGTCAAAACCCCCTTTACCAGCCTCTTCCATGATCACTACGCCACCAAATTCCCTTTCTGGGATGAGACCGCTGCAGCTCTGATGGTTGATCGTTCAATTGCTTTAAATACGTCTGATGGTCAGTATCCAGCCGATTTCGTTCAAACATGTCATTCTACGAGAGCTGAACTGATCTTTATGCCGATGTGGATATTTCATACGCAAGTCCAAATTATGGGAGTCTCCGCCTCTATCAAGAGGCACTGAAACCAGCTGGGGTGCGCAAGGTGAAAAACTAAAATCGACGATGAAAAAAGCGATGTGGGACCCTCCAACTTGCTCGTGATCACAACGATGAGACCTGTTTGTAAAAAGCCTAATTCTACAATAAATACTGCATCTTCATCCTTCTAGGCTATTCCACTGCACATCCCTCGAAATTGAAATCATCATATTGACCTGGCCGGTATAGCCTCAGTAAATTGTCCAAGGGTAGAAAATAAAGTTCGATTTATACTTTCCTTTCAAGCTATTCCGAATTCCATGAGCTAATACGGGCCCTCTTTTGAATAGCGAGCGCGAATGGAGAAAATGCGGCGACAAGTACGTTGACAGAAATGGTACCATATGAGTCGGATTGCTCTAAGTATTAGTACATACGACCACAGGGCGTGGAGAACAGGGCTTCCCGTCCGCTCAGCCGTACTTAAGCCACGCGCCGGTGAGTTAGTAGTTAGGTGGGTGACCACTAGCGAATCCTCACTGTTGTATGTTTTTTTTTGTCTTATTTAAAAGTGGGTACGTTTCTGGGAGAAAGCTCTGATATCAATGACATTATACATTCGAAGGCGCGGGACCCTGGAAAAGAAGAAGACATCAAAATGCCAAGTTCTTTATACTAGGCGAGCGAAAAGGGATATGATGGAATCGGAGATTACACGCTTTCTTCGTCGGGTCTGGTCCCGGCCGCTACTTAGTACTTCTCTCCCTTACACTCGATTTAGCAATAAAACGTGAAGATTGATTGACTCCTTCTCAGGATCTTACAAATACAACGTAACAGTCTAAGCATCACATACATCAATACCATACTAAAATCAAGACCTATAGATAATATGGACTATAAGGTCACCAGTACTCAAATTGTCTTCAGTGGGATGTCCTTGCCCAGGGAACCGCAGTCGAAGAAGCTCGATACCCTCACTCGATAATACACTCGCGGTGTCCCGGCTCCCCTGCTTGGCCTTGAGAAGAATTTGCATATCCTTCGCATTCAATGATATCTTGTAAGATGCTTTGCTCGGATTTCGCCATACTGTATGCGGTAGGTCCTTGTAAATGCTACCCTCGTCCAAATAGACGTAGTCTTTGATGTCGTAACCGTACAATGTAGTGTGACCCCGGAGGTAGTTAGCCCAGCTTTCCTGCTCGAGCTGAATAGAATTTAGTGGTTCCTCTTGAATATCTATAAATTACTCGAGAATTGAACTTACCGATACAATGCGGAGCTTCAAGTCGCGCTTCCCCAAAATAGGATCCTCGTCGCCGCAGCCCGGAAACAAATACTCCTTGTCAATTTGAATTCTGCCACCAAATGCAAGCTCGTGGACAATAATAGTATCATGCATGCCTTCGTAAACTCGCTGTTCCACATAGATTTTGGGATACGGATGATCTTCATCGATTTTCGTGATAAACGCGGTCAGCCCCATACACCGTTGACTATCATCAGCTACAGCGCTGGAATTGAGAACCTCGGTCTCGTCTGTATTCCAATTAGCTCAGAACCACCACGGCTGCAGCCTGAATACAATCATATATGTACCAAGGAAAGAAACCTTTCTGAATCGACATCCGGGGATTTTATTGCGTTCCGAATCCGTGTCCTGGTGACGACTGAAAATAATCATGGGAACTGCCGAGTTCTGGCCAGGATTCTTGACCATCTCATGTAGCGAGCCGCTACGAATGGACTTTCCCACAATACAGTCCAGGGCCCTTCTAGGCCTCTGCTGAGCTCTGTTCAAAGAATATGGTGTGGCATTCCTCCTGGTTACGCGATTTCTAGTCGCAGAAACCTTGGTGTGAAGCATCGGGCTACCATCTTCGTTCAGCTCATGGACTGTTGCTGGTTGTGGTGGGGATCTCATGATACTTCTTTCCTTGGAGCACAGGTCACCTGAAGTCGTTATGCAAGACGTAACGGGAATTGTAGGTTGAAAAGGTAGAATGTCTCCTGAAAGGGTTCCGGTCCTCGGCCCCCAGAAATCGCAACGCACCTTTGGAACGGCGAACAGGGGGCTTTGGGCACTATTGCAGCTGATTCTGCGCGTTGACAGATGTGGTAGGCGCCCATAGCGTAGATAACCAATCACAATATTTGACTGATGTATGATTATCACCCCGAAGCGCCCCTAAACAAGCAGGGGTAAACGGCGCTTTCTCAAGTGCTCTCACTCACGTTCATTTCGGTTTGTATAATCTAAGTCACTGTGAGGTGTGGAAACCATCCTGATTCTTCAATTTGCTTGACCCAGAGTACCCTGCAAGGAGCGACGTATATATGCTGTGATTTGGATATTACGTCTAGTAGAACGCTGTTGGTGGACCTCGTTGGACGATCTCCATGATTGTCCGCCGAGTTCGGTACAGGTGTGGGAGATGACAAATGTTCCATGCAGATACCGTGCCAAAGGCTCGTCCACGGACCCTGCTGATTGGCTCGCCATCTTCCAAGAGTAACATCGCGCGGTTTTATGACAAGGATTCTACTGCACGCTAGCCAACCGGTGTTGGGGGCCATATCGTTCATCGGCCATGTGGTTCATTAGGCGAGAAACCCACTAAGGTATGTCTAAAAACTGAAACTTACATTTAGAAGCCAACTAAAAATGCTTAATAGTAGTGATCAAGAATAATTTCCCCCCGGGAGTTGCCATAGGGGCCATTCGATAAGCGCTGCGTCTATAAGCGCCACTGTGGGGTCAAAGGGGCTGGTTGCTGCATACTGCATGTGAGCACAGCAACATGCAGCAAGACGGCATAGATCCCCGTATTTGCGGTGGTTCTTGTCCAAAACATAGGCGCTTGATAATGAGGCGATCAAATTTAGGTGATCTGCATTCGATCCAGGTTGATAAATTGTGGCGCTTTCTCTCTTCACCAGAGAATCGACACCATTTTAACTTCAATCATCAATATGAGCTTTTCCCCACCCAGATTCACATTCTCTACATCTTCATCCTCTGCAAGCATCAGGACTCCATCTTCTTCTCGTGGCAGTGATGGAGATTCAAACGCTCCCGGGCAAGTGTCACCGAGTGCGCCACGCTCGTTGCCAATAACCTCGCCGCCACCGATCTTCACATTTCAGGGTCTCAATCTGGAAAGCCCATCCGATGGTGCCAGCTACTCCAGTCGATCCGGAAGAGAAAGATCATCTCTAACCCCAACGCGCTCTCTCTCGACTTATGCCGACCAGCATAACGCTTCCCCAAGCCCCAGACCAATTCGCGCCACAAGCTCGCAAGGCAGTCGAGATCAAACCAAAACAATATCCCCACCGTCCAGCCTGTTCAGTAACCACAATACCAGGGAGCCCATAGCCAGATCGGAGGCTTCGGAAATCGACATAGAGCAAGTCAAGGTTCCCGGTGCATTTCCTGCAAGCCGTTATGGCTCGGAAAACCGTACCCCGGCATCCGCAAAAAGTCCAAGCACTATCCGCAGAGAGCTGCTGCCTTCGGCTCCCATTTATAACGGTCGCTTGCAAGATGGACTGAAGGATGTGAAAAGCATGCTCGCCAGTCTTGCCGATGTGATGCGCGTTTCTGAACTAGCACAAGACCAATCTTCTAGCTTGAACAGTCACCTGCGACAGACAGAGAAAGCGAGCAAATTTAATTGTCCGGAGACACGAACTGTGGGAATCATTGGAGATTCTGGAGTTGGTCAGTCTCTCGATGCCCACTATATTTCTTTCCTCCTTTTCTGATATCCGCGATAGGCAAGAGCTCTTTGATCAATTGCCTTCTCGACCAAAATGGTCTTTCTCGCTCGGTATTATAAATTCTTTGACTTCTGTTATAAGTATATGTTGTTGACGATTTCCACAGAGTAGCAATGGAGCTGCTTGCACCTGCGTGGTGACGGAGTTTCGAGCAATAGATGACAACCACTCCGGGCCGTTCAGTATCGAGGCGGAGTTTATGACCACACAAGAAATGAGAGAACTTATCGAAGAGCTCCTTGTTAACTTCCGTCAGTTCTACGTCGCTTCCGCATACCACGAGCTTGAAGGCCCAGACCAACAGGACTGTCGGTCTTCCGCTGACCGGGCCTGGGAAACATTTCAGAGCTTATTCAAGGGCCAACCAAGCCTTACCATTAAATTCCTATCCGACGATACTACCAATGCTTATCCAAGAATTCTTGAGCAGCTAGAGCGCTGGGCGTATATTGGATTAGCTCGCCGGCCAGGTGGCCCCGATGCCCTGGAGCATTCTGTTATCGCAGGAGATCTCAAGGAGTGCGCAGATTGTCTTGATTTCCTTGCAGCGGATTCTAAAGAAGACAACACACCTGCTCTTTGGCCATTCGTCAAATTGATTCGGTCTGTGCGACACTATAAACCCGAAAGAAAGCTCTTGCTGATGCTTATCAGGGTGTATCTCGATTCGCCGATCCTAAGAACCGGCCTGGTGCTGGCTGACATGCCTGGTATGTATTGCAATTTAGGTATTGGTCTTGCTACTAGGAAATGGCTACTTATTATTTATTACCTATTTGTTCAGGGCTCGGAGATCTGAACTTTGCTAGAGTCAGGGCCACCGAAAGGTACCTGAAGCATAACTGTGATGAGGTGTTTATCGCCGCAAATATTTCTCGAGCATGTTCAGATGAATCTGTTCATGATATTATACGAAGATGCGGGCATAACCAGCCGCGGCGAATCATTTGCACAAGATCAGATGTATTTCCACCCTGCGTTTGCGGAGCTCTCCATTCTAACATTTATTTCCAGGAGGTATCAGCTAAGGAGGCTGCTCGTGAAGAGAAATCAATTCGTCTACATATAGAACGGATGGAAAGTGGCCTCAAGAAAGTGAGAGACGACCTAGAAGAAGCCGAAGACAACCGACGCGGTGCCGATGAGAGTGATCGCGCGGGATTTGCTCTCAGAGAATCTCAGCTTCGGTTGGTCCCTAACTTGTCGTGATATATAATTCCAATACTGACTGGAGAGTAGCGACGAAGAAAGAGAGATGGAATTTCAGTAAGTGCCCTTCACCTCAAATCGAGGATTGGTACTGACCAATCGACCAGACTTGATCGATTTCTGATCAAAAAACGAAACAATCTAATATCGCAAGCGCTCACAGGAAAGTATGAAGGTATAAGGGTATTTTGCGTGAGCAACACCCTATATGCTAAGCATCGCAAGGGCCGACACCCCCAAGCCGAGGCCTACGTGAACCTGGCTGGTATTCGTGAGCTGCGTCGCTACTGCCAGCTGGTTCCGGCGGAGGCTCAGATGCGTGCGGCTCGCGCATTTCTAGAACATGAAGTGCCAGCATTGCTTGGATCTTTGCGCCAATGGATGTTGTCTGGCGCCGACCATGTGACTGCAGAAAAGGCTGCCACGCTCCGAAGCTGTCTAGAGAATGCGGAGCGAGTTCTTCATCGGGTATGCTCAGAACTACAAATTCACAAAGCTCACCAATCTACATCAAAATAGAAAGATCTTCTGATAATGAGTAGGATTTTGTTTCGTCTGAAGCATACATGGCACGGATGCAAGAGGAGTTGAACAACCTGTACAATAGAACCATCCATCAGGCCGTCGGTAAGTTGCAATGCACACTTTCCTCTGTGAACCACAAATGACTGGGGGGTTCTAGGCCGTTCTCACCATCAGTGGAGAGACACAAGTGTTAGGATCAGCGAACAATGGGCCGCTGTAAGTATAGGGCTGAGTCACCCGACTATCTTCAGCGAATCTCATCCGATTTCTAGTGGCACTCGTCTACGTACAAAGCATTTTGTGCCAATTTTGGATCTCACTCGACACCCAGTATACGAGAACATCGCAACTGGAACGATGAGGTGCTTCAACCAATACGCGACTCTCTAAGCTCCCACTGGGAAGCGATACTGAACTGGCTCACATCGCAAGTTCAGTCCATTTCCGAGAATATTGCCAGTGCATTTCAGGAAATATGCAGCGAGATCCAGGGTGAGTGTATTCTCGCTGATAGAAGACCATGAAGTCTTTACCTAACCAATTCTCTCCCTCCAGCTCATATACAGCTTGCGCCTCACGCCCTCCAAAACATGGTTCGCAGCATGAACTCTCGACGGCAGTGTATTCAGGACCATGTCCAAAACTCCCTTTGGAGCCTCTTCGATAAGACAGAGTATGAAATGCCCTGGAATCGTTAGTCTGAGAGATTCAATGGCTCACCATATCCATAGACTCCTCCAAAGAGATATGCTCCATGGCCACCCTAGTTCGTTCATATCGGGTCTCATGCACTCGGCCTACATTTCATGTCAAAATGAATTCGGTATGTCAGCCCCGCCTGACAGGAAATCTAGCCTCTCGCTCTCAGCAGCGATTCTGATTACCATCTATAGGCAAGGGCAGTGATAGAAGGCGCAAAACCATCATACGCACCCAACTACAGGATTCACGCTTCTTTCCAAAGCATGCTCACGTTACGCGTGTGGAATACAACAAGGTTCTTTCGGAGTGCTTTGATACCTTACAAGGTAGGGTCAATCAGGAAATCGAAAGTCTTATAAGAGATTTCCATTCCGTTGTGGCCGGCGAGGGACAGATACACGAGGCGCAACAGGCTCCTGAATTAGCGCGGGCGCTGGGTGAGAGGGTTGAGAGGACCGAGGGCGCTTTAAATAAAACCTACCGTGTATTGAAGGAGCTACGGAACTAGAAAGATTGAATATGAAGAGAGTAGCGACAAATATATCATTTCCGGCCACAGCTTTCAGAATTTCAGGAGTGAACTAGTTAGTTCTCTGTTTGATTATCAAAGGTGTTTATTACTCCCTATATACATATTCGCAAGTTTAAATTGCGTAGCCAGTTAATTCCAGCAGTCCTTCTACCAGTACTTCTAATCATGACGATATATAGATCCCAAGAAGTTGATCTGTCCCAAGGGAGACATGGACTAGTCATATTCTACTCTTGTTCAGTTGAAAGGGGCCTGTGCGGAGGGTCGCACGACCGAGGGTGATACGTACCCACTCTCACCCGACTATGGCACTCTCACCCTAACCACCCGAGTCGCGCGACGCAACAGCGGCGCTTGCCTAGTGCTAGTGTTCTTGTACAATTGACCCGCAAATACTATATAGACAGTTTCTTAGAATTGTATAACACATACGACCACAGGGTGTGGAAAACAGGGCTTCCCGTCCGCTCAGCCGTACTTAAGCCACACGCCGGTGAGTTAGTAGTTAGGTGGGTGACCACTAGCGAATCCTCACTGTTGTATGTTTTTTGTTTCTATTTTGTCTTTCGATTCTTTCTTTAGATTATGCATACATAGTAAGTACCTGGACCTCGCGTCGGACGACCCAGAGTGCCTCAATTGGGTGCGCCTTCCTCGATACTGGCCGCGATGGCTTTTTGTGGCAGGAGCGAGGTTGCAGGAACACTTGGTTCTGTAAAAATGGGTTTTAGGACGCATATTCGAATGGGTATTTTAAGATATCTCCAATAAGAGTATTAATATAGGAACGTTAGTATGGATCTTTCGACAAAATAAAAAGCGTATCATGTGGGTAATGCAATATGCAGGCCGGGGGGTTAGAGTAATCGTATCGTTCGTGGAGTGACCCTTGGAGTCGCCATAATCATGAATGTTGATGATGCTAAGATATCAGGAGACAATAATGACGAGGCGGTAGAGGAGATCGAATTGTGTTTCAACCTCAAACGGATGGATGGTGATCGTTTTCTTGGATGCTCCGTGATGCGTGACAAAGATGGGAAGGTTCCGATTGACCAAATTGCTTATATTCACGAGATACTCATATACGAGAACTGGATCTTGATATTTCTAATGCTGATTCCGATAGGCACTGTGTTTATCAATCCCCCGGCGGAAGCAGATGATGCGTACACTACTCGGTATACCGAAAAATTAGGAAAAATTGGCTAGATTGCCGGTAAGACACGTCTAGGTTTTATATTTATTACCGGCGTATAAAATCGAGCAAATAGTCGCTCGCTGGCATCAAGCATTTGCACCGGTATCTCGCCAGGACGACAGACTTCAAGGTCGTCTTCTGATTAGACTCTTTTCAAGGCCTAGTTGGGTACTGCGATACCTTACACGCCATAGAAGCAGACATGAAACGTACCGAGGCGTTCACCTTCCTACTTTACCGGCACACCGTCACGCCGTCTTTCGTAAGCCATGATGACAACATCCGAGCATCGACAGCAACCACCTCTCTTCAAAGATCAGATTCTTTGACCATCTCCCCCTTGCCAAGTTCGCGCTAAATCCCTGTGGGTCTCGGTCAATTTCCCTGGAGCTATGGCCGGAACCGCCACGTCTCCAGAAGACGTGGCCCGGGGGTTATCATGGATGAAATGGGGGCGAAACGAAACCATGCCAAGGCCGCCTCTCAGCCTCTGGATGGTTTTGGATGAGATGGTGAAGCGCAAGGCTCGCAGTTTTAGGGCTCTGCGCCTCAGCCTCCATCCAAGCCTTCTGGAGTGCCGGTGGTTTCGTCTTTCTCCCCCTCCAATGCCTGAGATTGTCTCCTCATCCTTGCTCTCCTATATATAGAACGGCCCAATCACTGCGCGCCGATCTCTCTCCACCACTCCCTCCCTCTTCTCCCTCCTGGCCTGGGAAGTTGAAACCTGCGTGTGTTCCTTGAACACCATGCCCCTCTTCAAACGATCGAAACCACCGACCCAGCCTCGATACCCTGTGCCCGCCGAAAATCCGGTCCACCCCGCGTTGGCTCCACCGGGCTCCAACCCCTACAACTTGCCTGACCGCGACCCCCATTTCACCGACCAAGGCCCAATTCATCTCCCGCCCGATTCTCTGCATCGCTCCCAGAGCCAGCGCCAGCCCCACCAACTGCGTGCCTCCGTCCCTGGCCCCGAGGATCCGCAGCCTCGTCGCTTAAAAAAAAAGCGGTCTTTTTGTGCGACCTCCGTCCGGCCTTCTCGACCGCAGTCTATCCGTGAAGGATAAATCTGTGAACCCCACCTCCCAGCCCGCATCGCCGCGTCTGCCATCCTCGCTGGCCACCGAGCAGGACGAGCTCCTCCAGAACGCCTACGAGGACCAGTCCCCCGTAGCGGCCAAGCCCTATGACCCGCGGCCCACTTCCTTAGCCCAGCCGCATCAGCCGCATCCTCGAGCTCAGGGTCCACGACCAGGATACCCTACGTTGAGCAACGATCATCTGGAGCGACCGCCGCAGTCACAGCCGCAGTCGCAGCCACAGTCGCAGAGACCGTCCTCGTTGACCCCGCTCCCCCTCCGACCGTCGATCGATCCGTCCGACATCGACCCCGCCCGAGCAGATCAATCCGAAGACTCGACCGACGCCGTGCCGGAATCGCCTCAGCACGCGCCCGAGCACGGTCAACGGGGCCAGCCTCCCCCTCGCATCCAGCAGGATCTGGTATTGAATGCACGGCCCCTTTCCCGGCAGTCCTACGAGCCGCTTTCCCCAGTCCAGACCCAGAACCATCCTGACGCCATGCAGCAGGCTTCCGCGCAGGCGCAGCAGCCATCGACCGATCGACCCTCCGAGACGCCCCAGGCCAGTCGACGGGGCAGTACCACGCAGAATATGCCCGAGCCAGGTCGGCAGACGCCCACCAACAACCGGGGACGCGATGATGCCGACATTGACGTTCGAGCCCTAATCCAAAAACACGATGAATTGCGTACGTCTCACTCCTTTCTTCCGTTCCTTTCATCTCTTCTGTTGTCCCGACGCCGCTAATGCTGACAACCCACAGAGTCCAAGTACTCCAAGGTCAAACGCTATTACTTCGAGAAAGAAGCGCAGGTTCAGCACCTTCAGAACACGGTCGCCCACCAGCGCATGGCCGTATCTCGTACGGTCCTCGACGATAATGAATATACCAACCGCTTCCAACGTCTTGATGGCGCCATCAAGGACCTGGCATTTTCGGTGCGCAAGGACTGGCGCGGGATTCCCTCGTGGCTGCACGGCCTGGTGACAGACGACGCCGTCACGGTGGGCACCAAGGAGATGACCGCGGTGGGCCGAGCCATCATCAGTCGATGGATCGTGGAGGAGGTTTTCCAGCGCCACTTCCACCCGGGACTGGATGCCAATCTCAGTCAGCAATTGAAGAGCATTGAAATGAACCTGCGTCGCCAGCAGATGCGCCCCACGACGGATGAGGATCGCGATAATGCCATTGCCCGGCTCTCCAACTGGCGCCGCACGACCTTTGATGGGCTCGGCGACACCCTTGCCAACCCGGATGCCCAGGAGCACCGTGCGGAGCTAATCGAGCATCTGACCGCTGAGCTGGCCTCGTTTCTCAGCTCCCAAGTGCGCGAACCCGCCCTACCAGGTCTGGAAGCGGGCGTGCGCATGATCATCGAAAACACCATCAACATTGCAGAGAAGATTCCCCTGGAGGCGCGCGACGTCTGCGTGGAATACTTCCCGCCGAACATCTCCTTTCACGATGCGTACATGAGAATCGAGGGCCAGCTGCCCCAACTGAACCGACAGCCACCCCCGCCGGCCGACCAAGACCCGGAGGAGGGTGCTGGAGTGGAAGGCGACTCCTCCCCGGCGTCCAACTCCGGTGGCGATGGGACCTCGCCCGCCGCGCGCGAGCCGCGCAAGAAGTCTGTCCTGGGCGCGCTCATGGGTCGCAGGCCTCCCGGCCACGAGTCCAGTCGCCCGACCGCGGGCCACCCGCACGACGACAAAGCCGAGCAACCCGAGGGTCCTGCCCGTATTCGCTTTGCCTCTTTCCTGACGGTCGAAGTGCGCGGCAAGGGACAGTCCATGGTGCTGGTGAAGTCGCCCGTGTGGCTGATAGAGTAAAGACCGGAGATGAAACCGGTGTACATAGGGACACAGCCGCCATCGGCCGGACTGGCATGGCGATGATGATCACGATTACAGCATGATATCCCCTTTCGTCTGTGGTTGACATGTGGAGGGCAGGATTGGATTTAGCAGGCTAGATATGGAATGGAAAACTTTCACGTACTTGGCCAATTTCAACGGGGTATTGTGTAAAGCATCCACGGGTGCATGGATCTTTGGGGTTTGGACAATTCCACGAGTGTAGATGTTAAGTAAAATGAGCTATATTATTGAAGAGCCCTGGAAGAAGTGATTATACACCTCTGGGAGGTATGCAGTCAAGTAAATATCACATTCCAAGCTAGGAAGGTCCCCGGTACCGCGCTCTAGGATGAAGTATAAATTCAGCTCGGAAGGAATAGATGTTCCTCTGCCGAGCTCGAGTTCCGATCATCGCAGCTAGTCTTTCAATGGTCCTCAAAGCTATCGACACTCGAAATAACATAAGCATAATGCACTAGCAGCAAGATATTCCAATTGCATTTTTCTATACATGCAGGCCATACGGCCGAAGATATACATAGGGTACAAATAAATTCCCAGAATGATAAACCAAAATACCTAAAAGATACAAGAAAATCACTCATCTAGACTCAATCTAGCAACCTTGGAACCATCTTAAACGTCAAGTAAGCAAGATATTCCATGCAAATATGCGTTTACCTATACAGCTTTACCACTACGTATTTTTACCAGACTATATATAGAGTATTCCACCATGGTGCCATCGCCCCAGCCGATGACGTTTCGGGTTCGCGATCCCGCCGGGATAGGGTTCGGGATAGATCCGCGCGGGGGATTAGATATCGGGATGGTAACAGCAGAGGCGGGGGTGACACCATCTGGACCGTGTAATGGGGAGACTTCCAAGGTGAGAAATCCGGGGGATACGAGGGGTGTTATGTACAGGGCGGGGATGGTACAAGGGTGCTACAGGACGTGTCGGTAGTACTACTATTCCATTACTGCTTCACCTGCTTCTAGATGTACATTCCCACGGGAAACTTAAATACCAAAATCATATACGTCAATATCACATTTGATCATTCTGTACTGATGTACCCACGCGATCAACGGGCAAGATGCTCGACCCGGGATGCAATATATACACAAGTTGCCAAAGCCACGAAGGCCGTGTATGGACGAAAAAAAGAAAGAAATGGACATCCGGGTATAGCGCCTCGCTGATGAGAAAAAGAGACGCAGTGCAAAGCCCGAAAGGGAAATCATGATATCCAAAACGACGCGGGAAGATCGACAACAATAATCAGAATCAGAATCAATATGCCATGCGTTGCTCAATCGCAGATGAGGGGGGTCGTCAGAGAAAAAAAGTCATCAATGCGCGCATGCTGAGAAATGAATGTTTTGGACAGGTCCACCACGATGTTGCAGTTGCGGTGTTTTAAATGAGGGTTGGCCGTTAAGCCGGGATGCCGTTGGCTGTGGCTGCTTGCTGCAGCACGCGCGGCCAGCGAGAGATGAGCTCGACGTCGTCCAGGATACCCTTGCCCTGGTTGCGGACGTATTGAGTGCTCGGGTCCACGCGCGGCTCCCAGTCCCACAGCTGGGGAGTGCCCTTGATCAGGGCCGAGTAGACCAGGCGGCGACGGCGCTGGGAGTGCAGCACGTCTTGGCGGATCTTCTCAAGGTCCCAGCGCTGGTGGGTTTCCTCAACAAAGTAAGCCAACAACTGAACGGGGTCCGTGGTCTCGGGAAGGGCCGGCGGGCATTTGCTGGGACTGGGAGTGCGCGGAGGTGTCGGGAACGGGTAGGAGACTGAAGAGTCAGTGGCGCGCTGCGGGATGGGCGAGGCCCGAGGAGTGTCGCTGGGAGTCGGCAGCGTTGCGGGCACGGCGAGAGGCTTGGTGGGCTTAGCGGCCGCACCGGCGCCGGCGGCGGAGGGCACGGACAGGCCCTTGACCAAGTTGACCTGCTCGTCCGGATCGGCGACCAGGTCGAACAGCATCGGCGGGTCAATGGCCGAGTAGATGAACTTCCAGCGGCCTCGACGGATCATCACCAGAGGAGCCTGAGTTCCCTCGCCCATGTATTCGCCGTACACGGTGTCCGTTCGGGGACCCTCGCCGCCCGTCAGGTAGGGCATCAGGGAGACACCGTCCATGGGGAGACCCGGTACCAGCGGAGCCCCGACCAGATCTGCAAAAGTGGGGAGCAGATCCATGGTCGAGACGTTCTCCGAAACCCGCTTGGGAGCGAATTGCTTGGGGGCATAGAAGAGCATGGGCACGCGGGCCGAGTTCTCATACCAAGCCATCTTGTACCACAAGCCACGCTCACCAAGCATGTCGCCGTGGTCGCCGGTAAACACAATGATGGTGTTCTCATCCAGGCCCGTGTTCTTAAGGACGCGTAGCAGCTTGCCGATGTTGGTGTCGACATAGCTGCAGGCTGCATAGTAGGCACGACGCGCAGCGCGGATCCGCTCATCCGGCATCTCCTTGCCAAACAAATCAATGCACTTCAGCAGGCGTTGAGAGTGCGGGTCCTGCTGATCGTGGGGGATGGCGCCGTTCTTGGGCAAGGGGATCTCGACATCTTCGTACAGGTCCCAAAAGTCCTTGGTCATGGCATAGGGGTCGTGCGGGTGGGTCATGGATACCGTCAGACAGAACGGCTGCTCGTTGCGCTGGCGTACATGGTCGTACAAGTACTGCTCGGACTTGTACATGACTTCCTCGTCAAAGTCCAATTGGTTGGTGCGCACCACCGGTCCGGCCTCCATCACGGAGGACATGTTATGATAGTAGTCCTGGCGGATTTCCTGTGTGGAAAGTCAGTACAGGGCTCGCCAAGAAAACACCGCATTCAGGAAGATCTCGGGGGATTTTCACGCACCGGCTCATCCCAGTTGACGGACCAGCCGTAGTCTCCGGGGTAGATATCACTGGTCAATCGTTGCTCGTAACCGTGCAGCTGGTCCGGGCCGCAGAAGTGCATCTTGCCGGCCAAGGCTGTGTGGTACCCCTCGCGCCGCAGGTAATGAGCGTATGTGGGGATGTCGGCGGGAAAGTCCGCCGCATTATCATACGCGCCGATCTTCGAGGGCAGCTGGCCGCTGACCATCACAAAGCGCGAGGGCGCACAGAGGGGGAGTTGCAGTAAGCCGAGTCAAAGACCACCCCGGCCTCGGCCAGTCGGTCGAGATGGGGGGTCTTGATAGGCGAGTTCTTATCATGCAGAGACAAGAAAGGCGCGGCCATCTGGTCGGCCATGATATAGAGAATGTTGGGCTTCTTGGTCGCCATGGTGAACACGCGTGGACAGACCGTGAGAAGAGATTATATTGATGGTTGGTAAGGAAGAAAGAAAAAGGAAACGGAACCACGGGTGGACGAGGGGTAGATATATGAAGCCGAAGCTGGGCGCAAGTGGGGCAGTGAGGAGAAAAAAAGGGAATAAAAGAAAAAAAAAGCGGCATCCAATCTATGACAAAAAGAAAAAGCCCGGGAGCCAACGAGACCAGGCCGAAGCGAAACTGATAGTCGTCGCAAGGCCAAGAGGGATTGTAATGCGCTTACAAGCGCAGGCGTAATGGCCGGGGAAGCGTAAAGTTCGAAATACCCCCGGAAATGCGGGACGGCATCATCTCCTGCGCCGAGTCCAGATCTTTTCCCCGATAAGTCCACAGTAGCGGCGCGACTACTGCACGGCAGATCAGGGATGATCCGGCACTGACGCAAAAAGCGAAGGCGCAAGATGGGATAATTTGTGGGTGCGATGGTGTGATTGACCCAGGAATGAGTCGGTGGAGAGTCCCGGGGGGAATGTATGGGGCGTACTCCGTACGGGAATACAAGGGCACCTGACGAGGATTTTTTCGTGCCACCAAGGCCGAACTAAATCAGGAATCCGAATCCAGAGTGTGCCGACTTGCCACGTCTGTACTGAAATCCAAGGAGCCGATGCCCGCGGTGACACCCGTAATACAGCCCGAGTCCCGTAACGTTGGCCACAAAATGAGCCCCCCGATGGTCCCCTTGCTGCTCACCACCTGGAATTGACACTGACGCGCGGGCATGTCCACTTTCCACGACCATGCCCAATCCCGAGGCCACTCGAGACCCGAGTGAACGAGTGTGGCGACGGGAGACCGTTGGGGCCGTGACAGACCCTGGTCACGGAGGATCAGCAGTGCAAAACTTTGCGTTCCATCGGATCTTGTCAGCATCCGGCACCGCCAATCAGAACGCGGAGAACTGACGAAATTCGCCCCTGGGTAAACCGCATCCGGTTAGCGTATTTGGCTAGGGCAGGCGCCCCACTTGCTTATCTGCGCATCCAATCAGAGCTCGAGGCCCCGAACCGCGAGGCCACGAGCACGAGACCAGCGGTGTATGCGATCGAGTCGAGCCGGGACAGAAGCAATGGACCGCAACGGACAGGAATTGACCCGTTGGTGATGTGTGCACTGTTTCATCCGGGGGAAGATCTCGAGGGAGGTCCAATTATACGCAAGGTGTTCATGAGCAATTACCCCGTGATAGCACGTCATGGTCACCGCTAGTTCCAACAACCCCACAGCCCATTCCGCATGGCAGGACTATTTGACCCAATCCAGCATGGATCACTGTGCATGTGATGCCCGTTCAACTGTATTGTAGGGAGACATGATTTCGAGGAGGACCAAGTCCAGTGCGGGAATTCCCCGAACCGTAGCTACCCCCGTTATCAAGATCATATCAGATGAGCCCCGACAGTTGTCCTGTTCGCGATCCACTTACTATATCTAGGATTCCCCATGTCCTCCACTCCCCACTTTTTCAATGGTGTTTGGATTGTAGAAAAGTTGGACGCAACTTTTTTTTGTATTTCATGTTTTTCCTTTTCCAAGAGCAAAGGAAATCAGAGAGATACAAGACCAGCTCCCGGTGAAATCAAATCGCAGGGGTTAAGGCATATCAAAATAAGAACCAATATGGATATCAGAACGGGCATGGAAAAAGCAAAGAACGCAGTGCAAAACAATATTCAAAGGCAGAAGAACATGCGGAGGAACATGCAGAGAAAATAGGTCAAACCGCAAACCGCAAAACAGATCCGAATCTTGCTGTCGACTGAAACGCATCTTTTTTTTTTGTTTCCTTTTCACCTTTTTTTAGGTTTTCTCCTTCTCTGCAGACTGTTGTTGTCTTGTCTCCCCTTGTTTTTCTGTCCTTTTCTTTTTTTTCCTTCAAGGCAAACACCACACCGCATGCTATCACAACTCAATGCGACATAGCTCACGGATGAGGACCGCCTCGGCTCTTCGGTGCTGCTCCTTGACTTCTTTCGACTCTCTCCAAGGTGGAATATCAAAACACAGTGGATAAGACTTTTTGTCCTTTTTTGCCTCCCGGGGGAGGAAGCGAACATACCAATCGCAAAGGTCACGAGTGGCAAATGCATCCTGAAGACTGTCATGGCCGTTTTTTTCGTTCTGAATTTCGCTATGTAGGAAACGTTGAGCGAGGACTTTGAGGGAGCGGAGACCACTATCGCCCACTCGGCGATATTCAAGCTGCGCCGTGTCGATGATTTTGTCGTGGGACCATCGCAGAGCGGCCAGGTCGTTTTGCCCTCCATGCATGATGAGAGTTGTCTTGGGGCCAACAAAATCGCAGATGCGCTCAAGGGCGTCCATGCGACCACGCAGGCATTTGCCCTTCGCGCGAGCACGGTTCAGCATCGCGAAACTCACGCCAGACCAGCGCAGGTTCGTGTGAAGCAACTCCATATTCGGATCGACCAAGGCGTCGATGAGGACTTCCCCCGTGTAGTAATCGAGGAGGGTGACCCGGATGAGCTCTTGATCACCACGGACGTTTATGCCCATTTCACAGTCGAGAACCACAGCATCGCGAGGTGCCCGCACGCTCTGCGGGGTGTGATGCATCTGCCAATACTTCTCCAGTACATATCGACTCCAGGCGTCAGGTGCGTGCTTGCGGTGCTTCACACAGCCAGGGGCCTCTCCAGGTTCATTGCAGCAGGTCCATCTCTAGTACAGATTAGCGTTTGGATCACATAAAATGGAAAATCAACATACCTTGTTTTCGAATTTGCCAGGGTGGCTTTCGCAGTGCGTTCGGTTTTCTTGCAGCCGCCAAACCCGACACATTTCCTCGAACTCGAAGTGCTCCTCGTCACTCATCTCACTGACAACATATGCCAGATCACTATTGAACGGGTTGCTGGTCTCGATCTTCGACAGGTATGTGTACCGAAAGTTCTTGCTGCTCGTATCGTGATGCTGCATGGTGCCATCTGGGCCCGGCTTGAGGTAAATTCCCCAGGGATTAGTCGTTGGGTCATCCGAGAAGTCCATATGCGGCCCGGCTCGGCTGATGTCCAGCACACCGGGTTGAGGCCAGGCCCCATGTCCACTGGGCCAAAACGCCCCAGAACTCCATGAAATATCCACAGGAATGTCTTCATGCCGCATGTATTTTGCGAAGTAGACGCCTTTTCCAGGCCGCAGGAAGATTCTCTCGGGCAAGGCCTCCAAAGAGGGCGGGATGATGTGCATCAAGTCGTCGATCACCATTTTGGTGTCTTCATTCAATGGCCGCTCAACTCCCCCGGCGTCAATGTTGCGCTCCTGGGTATCTTCAGGTTCGGGAGGCAACGCGAGATCGAGGTCGAATTTGCGAAAATGTCTTGGTCCTATGAACAGAAGCTTGTCAGTCAAGAAGTGAAGAGATTAGGGAGGGAGGCAGAACAAAATAAAATGGCAACATACGACGGCAACGGGGACAACGCTCCTTTTTCTTCAATTCTTTCCTACTCCAAGTCCCACGGTTGTAATTGAGCTTGATGATTTCATCGGTATTGAGCTCAAGAGCATGAATGTCAGCTGAATACTCTTCAGTCTGCTCAATGGGCATTGCCCACAGAGTCCTTCTGCGAGGATTGTGCACGATTCGAGGGGGGATGTCAGCAACAGCCCTGGATGCTGTGTAGACACCCGGTGCAACGCCGTATTTTGGCATTTTGAATGGTCGATAAGTCGGTCGGTGGTCGGGTCACGGAGAATTCAGACGAGGGAATTTCCTCTCAGGACTGGAACTGAGTCTGGGCCAGATCAGTATCAACCATGGAGGTCAGAAGAGAAGAACAGACCAATGAAGCCTGAACTCCAAAGAGCTTAGGATCGATTCCGGACTGGCTGGACCACTACCACGCCGAGATAGGATTGAGAGGGGGGATGGAGCGAAGTGGAGATGGAAAACGAAGGATTCACTTTCAGAAGGCCAAGAAGAGCTTGGCTTATGTCGAGGCAAAGAGATGGACGGGTCAACGCCGTGTATCTCCGTGGGAAACGATTCTAAAACATTATGTCAACTTTGAACTTCTAAAGGCTGGTCATGGATTCAAAGAATAAGGACAAACCAATGAAGCCACTCAGGCTTGAGCACCAGAAAAGCAAGAGCCGCTTCCGGATTCGCTGGTTCGTTACCAGAACAGGGAAGGATGGAGAGGTGAAAATGATGAGATCGGTCAGTCGTCAAGCCACGGAAGAACTGGGATCAGGTCGAAGGTGAGGAGAGTCAGTGGGTGCCACTTGGACACAGTGGATACACTGCTTCTGGACTGATCCAGTATTGTTTGTGCGGACTTGGAGACCAACTGAGGACTGGCTGGGCATTTTTTAGCACGTTAGAAGGGCAAAAGGAGGGAAATCACAAACAAGTGTTCCACAAACTGTGGAGGGTTGAAGGCTAGCTGGCTGTTGACGAGCTCGTTGCAGAGGAGGTTGAAGAAACAAGAAGAGGGTGAACGGGAAAGGGTTGAAGAAGAGGGGTGGGGAGAGGAAGAGAGAAGAAGAGTCATGGACCATGAGAGTGGATTTTATACCCAGAGAAGTTGGTAGGCAGCGATCAGAGCGTCCAGGTTGGGACATTCACTGCGATGCCTACCAGAGAAGGCACGGATGCAATTCCCAACTAGGGCTCGAATCACTGCCTACAAGAAATGAGCCATCAGCACCAACATACCTGAAACTAGACACACTTGGTAGAGAATGAGATGGGTGATTAGACCAGAAAATTGTGTATTGAAATAAATTACTTTGGGATGCTGGACATGCAGAAAAAGAGACAGCGAACGCCGTGGTGGTCAAAATCACCAATGCTTATCAGACAGATTAATCATAATAATTGGAAAAGATTGAATCAAAAGTTGGCTTGCATAGATCACTTTAATCCACTTTGATGCCGCTGCAAGGAGTTAGCGAGTGCATTGAAATGATAGAGACAGATACACACCTGTAGACACGGCGGACAAAGGCATATGCAGCCAAGAATCCAACTGTCCCCGTCAAGAGACCATACATGGCACAGGCCAGAAAGCTATAGCTGAAGAAAAGTAAGCTGGACACGAATCCAGTGACGTGGAGCTTGAACAGATAGAACCAGATGCAGTAGGCAAAGACCCAAAAGGCACTGCTACCACCGGTCACGAAGCTCTGCCACCACCAATGGTAGTTCTGAAAAGTCAGCAGAGGCACTAAAAAGAAGGAGCAAGATACACACCTCGGAGCAAAGCTGGCTGTAAGTCGCAATGACTGTGACTTCAACGACAGTCACCAGAAGCACAGCCGAAACTGCACTCAGGAATCCGAACACATAGTAGTAGCCACTCTTGTCCTGCCAGAGGTTCTTGAAGACAAAGAGAAGTTCAATGAAGAGCACCGCAAAGGGGAGCAACCCCGTCAACAGAGGGCCTGCAGGGCTACGGAGGTACCACGGTTGGGGAGGAATTTGACGAGGAACGGAGTTGGTCTTGAGAGGATGCTCCCATGGAGTGGCCCTCACATAGCCAAGCCAGCTACCGATGTAGACTAGCGGGACTTGGATGAGCAGCCAGAGGGCCAGAAGACCAATCAAAGTGCTAAATGGAATAGCGGTGCTGGATGCTTGGGCCCAAACAAAAAGGTTCAGAATCAAGACTAGACAGAAGGCGAGGCCGGGGAAGAACAAAGCCGTCTATAATCGAGGTCAGTCATGATCAATCGCTATATGGGAAAATGCTTACAATCAGGGTATTTTTCCGCCAGACGGTTCCGCCAAAAGTCTTGTAAAGTCGTCCAGAAAAGTATCCAGAAAACAAGCCTGCAAACACGAAGAGACCCATGCCGACACTGACGAAACCTCCGCGGAAGCTAGGATTCAAGATTCCCAAGCAACTCAACAGTAGGAGACCAGTCGCCATAAACAGCAGCTGCATACCAGATCCAACAAGTGGAGCCAGAAGGCCACTGTAGGCAGGGACGCGGAAAACATCCCCATGGAGAAGCTTCCAGCCGCTCGTGTCATCGAGGGCCTCATCATCCGAAGACATGTCTGCATCATTCTCCACATCGGCATTGTCAAGTAGGTTCTCGATTTTCTTTTCGCCGGAGCGTTTGCGACGGGATCCTTTCGGCTTGCGGTCCTCCATGGCGCCATCCCCTCGGCCCTTGATGTCACCCTGGACAGTTCGGCTCCAGATGACAAATACGGTCACGCCCAGCACCGTGGAGATAGTAAGCGAGTTGATAATCGCTAGCCAGTGAGTCATGGATCCCTCCTCCTGGTTCGTGAAGTACAGATCCCAGCGATTGGCCCAGTCAATCTTCGGTTCCTCGCGGAAATAGACCGAGTACGTGTAGGGAACCTTCAGCTTGGCCCCATCGTCATCGTCGTCATCGTCTTCTGGAATGTAAGACAGACCCTTGTACTTTTCGCGCAGTTTTGACATATCGCGCGGAATGTACAATTCGAGTCCATCCTGGTCCTTGTGAACATCCTTCGGGCAGCCATCTTCTTTGCGGCCATCGGCTGTAACACTCTTGGGGTAGACTTCAAAGCCGACAATGGTCTTGCCACCCTCTGGCACGCCTTTCCATCGAATAACGATGGTGAAATGGTTGTTGATTAAGAAGCGAGACTTGCCCGTAGACGAGGAGATGGCGCGGTTGCCGAGCTTAAATCCGGAGGCGTAGTACTTGCGACTGCGGTCAACAGTCACAAAGCTGGTCGCGCCTGGCAGGTTATCCAAAATCCATTCAATGACATAGTTCTCCCGTATGAGCTGACGAGCCCACTTTACGCTCGAGCGGTCCAGCTCGCGGGTGCAGAGGGACCGACACTCAACGTCCTTGCCCATGGCAAGCTCGAAATCGGAGGTCATGATGCGGTCGCCTCGGAGGACTTCGCCTAGATTGAGCGAGATGCTCTGTCCAGATCCAAACGGCGATCCACCGTGTGTCCGGCCACTCGGCGGGCAAACAAAAGGGAGGTCGAAGTAGGCATATTGGAGTTGGGTGTGGTCGGAGAAGATCTTGTTCACGAGAAGAGGAATCGGCTGATCATCATTGTAGCGGGTAATCGAGTATCCTAGCAGATGAAACTAGAGTCAGGATGGAAATCGAGCAGCTGATACCCACGGAAGCTTACCAGGGATGTAGAAAGCCGATGTACAGGTGACGCAGAGAAGGGCCCATAGCGTCCAATGGCTCGGACGCAGCAGACCAGTGCCCATGAGATGCATTATGAAACGTCTGCGCCCTTGGATACGCTATCTGGGGAAATGCGCAGCCTTTTAGAAGCTCATGCACGTAGGCCGGAGACAGTTGTTGAGAGGAACTGGGGGCTGGTGCGGAGTGCCGATCAACAGCCCTGTAATGTCAGGGCACCTGGGCACCCTGGATCATTATCAGGAGATTCCTAAGCCCAGCCTCAAGCCCCTTGGTCCGAAGGAGCTATTTGCGATTGATGGGAGCCGCGGCGGGATATGCTTGGCGGTGCTCGGTGGGTTCCGGACTTCAGGGATCGACGAAGCAGGAGAACAACGGATCGAGTCGAAGGGATAACAATGCGATTGGCAGTAATTGCCCCAGGGGCACAAGGTCACAAGGCGCAGGGAAGATCGTAGGGGAAGCAACAGGGCAATCTTGATCTCCAGCGTGTCAACAGGCTTACCTAAGACATGCCGAAGGTTAAAATAGTCGCGTCGATCATGAATTCCAGATCGAGATGGAAGTGCGAGATGCGATCGAGATATACCAGTGGGCTTACGGGACTTCCAAGGTTTCTGTCTAATTCTCTTTCCAAGGTTGAGTTACCGAAAGCAGGTGAGCAGTCGGTGCACTGGAAGGCAATACAAATTCATCTGCTGTTTATTTAGTCTCCGTCGATATATATTTTGACTTTCCTAACCACAGCATCTTTTCGATCACCAACTGTTCCCCTTTATTTACAGAGAACCAAGGACATGACCAAAGGCCTCGTCTAAAATCCCGAGACCCTCTTCAATCTCGTCAGCGGTCACTGTCACCGACGGGGCGAGACGGAAAACACCTCCCATACCCGGAAGATTAACCACATTGCAAGACAGGCCACGAGCCAAGGCCCGTTCAGAGACCGCTTGTCCAAGGTCAGATCCTGGGGCCCGGGTGTTGGGATCGGAGATGATTTCAATACCCTGCAAGAGTCCCCGACCTCGAATATCGCCGATGCACCAGTACTTCTGTTGCAACTTGACCAGACCCCGGCGCAGTTGCGCACCACGCTCCACCGCACGATCGCAGATGTTATCGCGCTCCACAATCTCAAGCACCTTGTTACCCACAGCCGCCGTCAGGGGATCGTTGAGGTGGGTGGTCAGCCACAGGAAACCGGCCTCCTTACAGCCGCGCTCAATCTCAGCGGTCGTACTGACAGACGCCAGAGGAAGGCCGCAGCCGAGAGTCTTGGACAAAGCAAGGATATCAGGGACGACGCCATCGTGCTGAAAAGCGAATATTTGGCCAGTTCGTCCCACACCCGTCTGTGCCTCGTCCATGATGATGAGCATTCCACGCTTGCGGCACTCCTGGAACATGCGCTGGAGATAGCCCTCGGGTAAATCTAGGATACCACCCGTGGACAGGATGGGCTCCATGATAAAGGCAGCCAGGGAGCCTACACTTTGGTAGTCGATCATAGACCAACCAAAGTCCATCTCGGCTTCCCAGTCATAGGAACCATCGGCCTTCCGGAAAGGCGAACGGTAGGCATAGGGAGCAGGAAAGGCAAGCTGACCGGGGGTGCAAGGCCCACCCTTCTTTCGACCGGCCGCGTACGTCGCAGACCCAGAGCCCTGTGTCAGGCCGTGGTAACTGGCCGCGAAAGCGACGATCTCAAAGTTGCCCGTATAGCACTTGGCCATCTTGATGGCAGCCTCGGTGGACTCGGAGCCGGTATTGAGGAAGAAGGACTTCTCGAGAGGCGAAGGGAGGAAGCGGGCGAGGCGTTCCGCAAGATCGACGACGGGATGAGTGATCATGTTGCTCAGAAGATGATCCAGCTCGGCCACGTAGTGCGTGACAACCTCGACAATCTCCGGGTGGGAATGGCCGAGAAGCGAGCTCATCTGGCCCGAGGTAAAATCGAGAATCTGGCGGTTGTTGGCATCATAGAGTCGAGTGCCTTTGGCCTTGGTGATCACCACAGGCGAAAAGGGCACGCCCGTGGTCATCAGGTACTTGTCTGCCCTTGCAGAGAAGGCCATGGAGGTGTCGGCGGAGCCCATAATGAGATGGCAGGAATGGGACTCGACAGGGAGGGAGGTCGAAGATGATAATTCAAGCGCCTAACTGGCATGCATTCTAACATTTAAATCCATTGAACCCCGCGATGGCAACTGGAATGACATGCATACCATGACCGGGGATGCCCGCGGTCAAGACGTGGGTCTCCGGCCGCGGCCAACTCGTGAGAAGGCTATTGTGAGGGGGTCGCATTGATACCGGTAAATTGCATATTAGTTATCTCGGAGTGCAACCGAACAAGAGATAAGGAGAAATGAAACTAGAATTTCCACACATCCAATTGTGTAGAGGTTACTTGACAATTCCCAGGGCATCGATGATGGCCCGCAGCTTTGGCCAATTATCAAGTACATTGACCTGGGTGAACACTGAATTTCTTCCAAGGAATATTAATAGTCTATCTGCATTTGATCCATTTGATCACCCCTTGAGACTCTCGCGTGTGAGAAAGATAACTCACCTTTCATACACCGCACGTGACGAGTTCCCCGCGGGATTTCCCGCAGCAAAGAGTAGCGTCTTCCCCGGACGAGATCTTATCAGCTAATAATATTCGCAAAAGGCGCAGTTCGCTATCATCATGCAAGCTGTCGGAAATGAAGGAAGACCCTATCGGTCCCATCTGCATCCGGCATGTTTCTCATGCAAGAAACGCAAGTCTCGATGCAGGACCCGCGATTCCTCGGAAACATGCATGATATGCCAGGCACATGGCACGGAATGCATCTTCCCCAGTCCCGACAATTGTTATGAAGCACGAGCTCCGACTTTACCGCGGAAATTGCCAGCCAGTGCGAGACAGCCTGTACAAGGCCGCCCGAGCCCACTGAGTCCCCGGTCTCAGTTCGGACCGCATTGTATGCAGCAGCCAGTACCTGCGGAGGGCTCTCCAATTATATTCGATCCGCATGTGTCAACTGCCGCAGTGGGTCGCCAAGTGACCACCCCTCGTGGTGAGGACAGCCGAGGAGAAGGCCTTCCCAATTTGATGGGCATTGTCGCGGAAGCAGGAGATGATAGCTCTCATGTCATCAGCCCAGCGGTGGCCGATGATAATGATATCTTAGAGACCTATCTCTCAGCCACTCCTCTCGCTCGGCGAAGATGTTTAGTCCGCCCCAATACGATCTCCAATCGGCCCATGAGGCCGGTACGGTTTAATATTGTACCAAGAAGGCCATTGGGAGTCACTGCGAATCAGACCCTGGCTGCTTCCAAATGCGAAGTCATCGAGAAGTATATGGAGCCAGATGTGGACGAGTATCTCAACATGTAAGCTCTTGGGTGGCAGTTTATGTCTCTAGTATCCTATTGATTGCAGGATGTGTCTCAAGGTTCTTTGCACATGCCAATGCATGTTTTCCTATCTTTGACGAAGTCTCCTTTCGAAGTGCCTACTCCACTCACAAGGAAAAGATATCTCCTGCTCTGCTCTGCAACTTGTATGCCAACTCCTTGATCTACTGGAAAAATTCACCCAAATTATACACCGGACGCACACCCGACATCCGGTTTATTTGGAACCAAGCCAACGAGGCTCTCCATTCAGAACTATTTCTATCGCCGGGCATATCAACGGTCATGTCTATCATTATCAACGTTTGTGGACGACCGAGCACTTCCATGTTCGGCAATGGAGGAATGGTCGGAACGGCGGTTGCGTTATCCAACGCACTGGGTCTTAACCGTGATCCTTCTGATTGGAATATCTCATGCCTCGAGAAGAGTCTCAGGATACGAATCTGGTGGCTTGTTGTGATTCATGATCGCTGGTAAGAATTGCCCACCCATCTGCGTGCTCGCCCGACTGATCCCGCTACAGGTGCAGCCTTGCCTACGGGACTCCGTTGCAGATCCATCGGGCACAATGTGATGTGCCTTTGCCAACAGTCAACGACATCTGCTCGGAAAATTCATTGCCACAGCAGCGGGCAGCGGCACTAGTCTTCATCTCCTTTGTCAGTTTGACCGACGTGCTGGCACGCTATCTAGAGCATGTGTATGGCGTTTCGAAGAATAACTCCGCGTCAACCGACTTGTCAACCATGGACCTGGAGCAGCTTCTCATAAATTGGGAAGAGAACCTGACTGATGAGATTCGTCTGATCGTTTTGCGGGGAGCCATTCTAGAAGTTTCTGGCGCCGCAAACTTTCGACTTGCATACCTGGCAGTCAAACTACTCCTGCGGCGTATTCAACTGGACCTCAGCAAGGAGTCGGGGCAAACTGAAGATGATGTTTCGTCACCGTTCTACATGCATGCCCAGAGAGCAGCCGAAGATATTGCCCATCTCCTGCACGAACTAAGCGAAATCCAATTCCGCGGCTTTTGGGTTCCCGTCCATGCCTTTTCTCTAACGTCAGCGGCAATGTTTCTCTTGCGGAGTGGCCTCCGGCTGAGACATCAAAATCGCAATATACCACTCAGAATTGCCAAAGACATGATAAATACTCTCCAGGCTCACAGACGCAACTTTGACTGGGACCTTGCTGATAATTGCCTGTCACATTGTGGTGAGCTGGTGGAGAAGATTGGTATGGCGGAGGTTGATAGTGACACATCGATACCGGAGTTCCCGGAAATTTCCGAGGGGCTGGATATTGACCCTACCGTGTTGGAGGACCTATTCTTCGGAATATCGGGCTTTGCTGAAGGCCTTGGGTTTGCCGAAGGGATAGCATTGTAAAAGGGGTGGAATTGTGAAATCTTCAATCTGATGACAAGATTGAATGTACAATAATGAGATAGGATATGATTCACGAAGTATTGAGTTCGCGACTCCCAAAAGGTTAGAAGGAATGTCTCACGATTTTTCATGCCGTCTTCGATATAGTTCCAATGGTTTGAAAGTGGACGGTTTGAAATGGGCTGACACCCCTGTATATACAATGTGCTGACATCAAGCAATAGAAGAAAGTCCCTCAGATAATCCAAAGCCAGATCTTCTCTGCCATGTTCCTTGGTCGTTTCAGGGGCCACTCGACGGCGTCTAGCTCAGCCTTCCCAGTGAAAAGATCCGCCTCCTCCGATGACTTCCATTTCATCTTTTTGAAAAATTTCCAGAAAGTGAATAGGCCGAAGAAGAGGGGAAACCCAATATAAGACGTGATGAAGTGGGCCACGTCCCAACCGCCCGCGATCGAATCGAAGCCATTGAAAAACACGATAACGCAGAGATACCCCAAGGTAAAATAAGTTGAGTATGGCTGCAAAGGAAACGAGAATGGAAGGAACTTTCGATTCACATTCTGAGCTTTCAAAGCGGCGTGGAAACGAAGGTAAGTGATGCAAATGGAGATCCATGTATACCTGGACATGAAGTTAGCGGATTCGTCTCGACATAAAGCAGTTCAGGCTGTGAAGGACTTACAGGCCAGAAACCGTGTTGAGATTCTAGAAATATTGAAAAACGATACTCGAACTGGACCCCATGGACATGAATGTCAGAAAGGAAATCGACATGGTGACCAGGAGTGCCCAGATGGGAATGCCCTGCGCGGTACAGCGCAGGAAGATCTTGGGTGCTTGACGATGCTGGGCCAGGGCGTACAGATATCGAGAGCCCCTAAACACATACAAGTTGCCAGCCGAAATCGCCGCAATCAAAACAAGGACATTGACAATCGACGGCAATGCTTTGATCCCGGCCAATTTGACGGCAACGACCCACGGCGACTCAGCGTCCGCGGATGAAGCACCCAGCAATTTCGAGCTGCTGCTCGGACACATCAGGCCAAGGGCAAAAGCAGCAAAGACATAGAAGATCAGGAATCTCCAGAACACGCGCGTCATTGCCCTGGGAATGTTGCGGCGGGGATTTTCGGCCTCTCCTGCCGCCACAATCACGGTTTCGGCACCTCCCAAGGAAAACGAAGCATTCACCAAGGTGGAAAAGAAGCCCAGAAAACGACCAGCCGAATCTGTCGAGATATACTCCTTCATGGCGCCGTCGGTCTTCCAGTAATGAAAGCCAAGCCGAGGCTGAGTCGGGACTCCTCCCAAATCAATCACTAGGGCCAGGATCAACAGGCCGATGATACCAACTAACTTGATGGCCGCACAGACAAACTCTGACTCTCCATATATTCCAACGGCGAATGTATTGAGGGCAAAGAGGGCGACGATAAGAACGATGATCCACACCGCGACGCTGACGCCGTGGGCCCCCTCCCAGTATTGAATGAGGCTGCACGCAGCAGATATCTCTGCACACAGCGTGATGGCGGCGTTGAACCAGGTGTTCCATCCGACAGCAAAACCAAGCGCTTCGTCGGTGTATCGAGCACAGAATTGTGGAATAGCACCGGGCAGTGGTAGCCATGCGGCCATCTCTCCCAGCGGCATCATCATCATGAACACCGCGGAACTGGCAACGGCATACCCCAGAACAAGCGACAACCGGACTTTTGGAGTGCCCGTCCAATTCCAAGGAACAATCCTGTCCCGATGTTTCCCCCAAGTGCGATGAAGGAGACATGGCGGGCTTTCAAGTCTCGTTGAACATGGCCATAAACCTCGCTGGTACTGGCATCAGCAATGCCGGTGAAAGAGGCCGAATCATTAAGCTTTCTATCCTGTTAGACTGCGGAAGACGGAAATATTCAAAAGAGTTGTTGAGGACGAACCTTGGAATTGTCCACGTTCCGCTCCAGGTCCTTCTCGCCGGAGCTAGTATATTCGGCCCCCCGATTGTCATCCATTCTTAACAATTGCTAAGAGAGTCTATAACCTGAATTCAACCACAGAGTAAGTTATAAGTAACAACCCCAACCTCTCCGGGATCGGGCATTTGCTCCAGAATTGCCCGCGGGCATGTCCGCGGATGCGATAATACGGGGTAAGAGATAAAGCGACATCATCCCCGGCTTCCCCAAAAACTTATCAGGAGATAGCTGGGGAATGTGGATTCTGTGACACATAGTTTCTGTGATAACCCGTTTGACTCTTTGCCATGCTACTCGCAGGGCTGTGCCGCCCAGAGCAACCGGCGCCCTTCGCCGGGCACACACCAAATGGTTAAGTTCAAAGTCAAAGTGGCGTAAATAGACCAATCTGATGTATTACTAGCGGAGGAATAAATGATAAATGTTTTTTTCATGGACATCTGTCCTTTCTCTTGAGGGCACCTAGCGAGCTGTCCAATCGACGAATATCAATTCTCGTTCGACACTCCAAAATATTCATAGCTTCGACTTGGCTACATGTCCCCTCAGCGCCCCATTCATCAGAGCAATGGTATCATTGGCACATCCAAAAGAGACCTGGTACCCATATCCACCATGACCATAGTTGTGGACGATTGTCAGGTCCCCGACTCGATCAGCCTCTACTCGCGGCCCACCATCTCTCAAGGGTCGCAGTCCAACGGCATGTCGAATGACGTCCAGCCCTTCGATACCCTGACCTTTCTGAACGAGCTTCGGACTCAGCTCGACAGCCCGCTTCATGATACGGGTGGCAGTGTTTGGGTCAGGCAAGGGGTTGGCATCGTCTTTCTGGTATGTGCCCCCGATGATAGTTCCACCACCTAGGACGTCAGATTAAAATATTTTGTACTGTAAGTGAAGGGACTGACCTGCCGCCCGTGTCATGATGTATAGTGTCTCATCATCGCCATCGTCGCAGCCGGATGTTGCCATCATTTGTCCCGGGTCGTTTCGCACGACGACAATCTGGCCGCGGACTGGATGCAGTTTGCTGTCGTCTACTCCTCCAAGGTACTTGGAGGATAGCCCTTCCTGGTGTTAGTTACACTCTGACCCCGTCAATAAGGAAAATTTAATGAAGTGTTGTACCTGTGCAGTTGATGATGGCATCCGCATGGTTCCCCGAGTGATGAAAACCGACAGCATCTTTGATATGTCGCAAGACACCCCGCTTAAAAACGACTCCATTTTTCAAGCACTGGCTCACCAGCCATGGAAGATACAGTGCAGTATTAATGCATACGGACGTAAATGCTTGAGCATTATCAATCCCCGGCGGCAGCTTGTACGAAGCGATACTGCGAAACTACAGGATGTTCCAGTTAACGAGCCGCTCTTCAAGGCGATGGCATCGCAGGAAGCTCACATTTGGCATCATGTTTTTATACCACGCGTTGGGTTTTGTCAAGGACTCGAACCAGCTTCCAGTCGCGGATCCCCGGTCTTTCTGGCGATTGTAGATCAAGGTATCTGTCGAAGGTTAACCATGTCCACATCCCTGTGTCCACGCCGTACCTTGGAAATGAATCCCGGCCTCTGGATAATGCTCGGCCAAGTCACGAAGCGGCGGCCAGGTTTCCTGTTCCCATTTGGCAAGACGGGTATTCTCTGCGCCGACCCTGTGCAATGTCAGAAGTGTTGCTTTGGACACGATGGGCTGACCATACGGCATAAAATTGGCGCCGGCCCATGGTGACGCATATTCAATGTCATAGTCACCAGGCATATGTTTTGCAATTACTGTGACCACCTTAGACGAATCTTGCGATAAGATCCAGGCCGTCGTCAAACCCGCCACGCCAGCGCTGGCACTGTAAGTTGCCGCTCAAGAAGTTAGGGGATGGAACAAGTACCCGACCACGACAATGTTGTGCGATGCCATTCTGTTGAGGTATCTTGTGAAAATGGTGTTTTCAGAAGAAAAGATTCGAAACCGATTCCGAAGACAAAAGAGTCGATGTTTGGGTTTGACGAGTTTAAGAGCACGGAAATTCCGGCGGAATCCACGACCCGCACTTTTCCCCGCCGGAAACTGTGAATCATCGCAGCTGCATTGTACGAGCAACACACAAGGGCCCACGGAAAGAAAATCAATCGAGGCTCGGATCGTCTTTATCGCCGTCTTCTCATCGTAGCAGCAGCTTCTAATTCAAGAGGCGTGCACACGACGGATAATCTGAATCACTTTTCAATCCGTCCATTGGAAAACTCCACACTCATAAACACAGTCCCTTCAATTGGCGAGTCATAGTACGGCGCAATCTCGATAAACCCGTATTTCCTGTAAAGCGCCTGTGCTGCAGTCATATGGGATAAGGTGTCGAGGCGAACGCCGCGATACCCAAGAGCTCTGGCCTGAGCAAGAATGGACTCGACCAGTCTTGCTCCGAGCCGTTCTCCTCGGGCTCGATCGATTACATAGAGACGCTTCATTTCGGCCCAGCCATCATAGTTCTGTCGCAAGGCAACGCATCCCAGGGCGGATGGCCGCTCGGTCGATGAATTGAGGACCGAAGACAAATCTGAATAGGCCCGGGGCGAGGAATGTGCAATCAAGAGGGCGCCGCCTTGGGACCCTGAATATCGACCAGGGAGAGAATCTAACTCGTGCTGGAAGTTTTGAAAGCTCAGGTCGATTCTGAGAGACGCGGCGTAGTCTCGGAAGAGAATGTGAATTGCATCGGCGTCCGCCGGGAATCGGGCCTCCTCGATGCAAATGGACATGTTCAATGTGAGGATCTAAGGTAGGCGAGGGTATAAAGCAGAGAAGACAAGTTGGAGATGTCCAACCCGACGTCGGAAAACGGCCGGTCGGCTAAAGTCAGTTCAGCCGAGATGGAAGACGCGTCCATCCCCCTGGTTCTAAGACAACAGCTGTGGACATCGCCCGTGAGAAATTTAAGACATCTTAACGAAAGAAAACATAATCCTAAAATAGGCGTCTAAATCATGAGGACGTCAAAGCTCCACGCCTGGGTTAATCCATTGGATGACACCAGCACGAACTATTGTACATTCTCTATGTTACAAATACAACTCCAGCTTCGTTCTAAACAGCTGAAAAAAAAAAAAAAATATGAATTCGGTTGCCAACCTGGCCAATCATTCAGGTTGGATTGCCTTAGAACTATCCGGAGAATCAGCGAGTCCCGCCAAAGTCGGATCATCCGTCCTGCAGTGCTTTTGCCGGAAGGTCGAAATCCACTCCGGATGATCGGCGAATGTTTGCTCCCAAGAATCCTCTGATCCATACATAACCTGCCTCGCTTCACGTTGAAACATTTCGTCCGTGGGAATCACGCCTTCGGACATTTGCTGTCGGGCATATCGGCTCAGATGCAGGGTGATGACTTCCATAAAAGTCTTAAGAGGCGTATCATGTGTCTGTAGTTGTTCGAAAGAAGTAGTTAAGCCTAACTCTTCCGCGTTTCTCTCCGCTTGGTGTGGCGTTTGTTGTCCTGTGCCCTTATTTGCCCAATGAGCCCGAGAGGAAATCTGAGCAAAATGATCTTTGGTGGTGAGATCGGTGGCAGAAAAAGGTACAAGAGAAACCGATTCAGAGCCAAGAAGATACGGGGGCACCGCATTAGTCACTCTCGCCGCAATCGAGGGCTCAAACTCGTGGTCGCCTCTCCAGTCGTTCATCTTCATGCCTGCTCGGTAGTGCACGGCAAGGTGCTCTATACGATCGTCCCAACTGGCAAGACGCTGGTCGCAAAAGCCACAACGGGAGGTGACCACTGAAGCAGTGGTTTTCCAATCGTCGATCAGTGGCATGGCATCGAGGTGGTGGACTAGCCGGAGGTGTTGCACAAGATGGTCTTTTCGTCGGAAGGTACGATCTCCAGTCGAGCAGGGATAAAAGTTATGGTCTTCGAGATGCTGCGCTGACGGCTCCAGACAGTGGCAGTAGGCACAATGTCTTCGGTTTGTCAATGGAGAAAGTGGCGACCCGCCATGAGGCGCACAGCTCCATTCCTCGAGATTCAGATGGAGAGACTTCTCATGGCGGACCCAGTCATATCTATTTTTGAATTTGTCACAGCAGAAAGTGCAACAAAACACCCGACTCTGGTCATTATTATCTGCCGGCCGTCGGCGCTTGCCTTTATTCACCCGGGAATGGCTTTTGGTTTGAGCCACTAATGGGTCCGGTGTTGCTGCTGACGCGGTGGACCTGGTCGAAGCGGCGGACTGATGTGACGAGATGCTGGTACCACTATTGGAACTGGCTCGGGAATTGGATCCGCGGTACCTCCGAAAGGAATTGCGGGTTCTTGGTTTGATGCCCTCCTTGTCCGAGGTGTTGATTGCATTCATGATGGCTGACATGGAAGCTGGTTCGTCTTCCGGCGGAGACTCCTGCCACCGTTGCATAGGATCCAATGCTTCATCCGCCTGATTCGGTATGAACACGGGTTTTGAAGTTGGCATTGATCTTCGAATGAAATATCTGCTTCGTCGTCTGGGGAGGCCAGCTCTCGTGTTGTGAGATGCCACGGGCATGCTCAAATTAGACTTAGCTCGGAAATCACTGTCGGCTTCTGTGTTTTGGGTAGAATGTATCCCTTCAGTGGAATTATTGTCCTGGCTGAGGTACTGCGATTGAGGATGTAATGGGTTCCCCATGGATTCCACGGATGGATTCTTTGACTCAGGCGTCGCGAGGAGCTCAGGGTACGGAGAGAAGACATCATGGGCTCCGAGAAGACTGGAATCTGGCAAAAAGTAGCTACCATCACCCAGAGATGCGTCCATTGCGGCCCACGGAGAGTCCAAAACGCCATCATGCCCTTTCCAAGAGTCTAGCCAGTCAAATGTGGCTGCAGACGGCTGATAGTTCGGTAGATCAAATGCGGTGATAGAAGACTTTAATTGATTCCCATCATCTTGAACCGGTACTGATCCAAACTGTGAATCGGTCACCGCAGGGTTTTCAGGGTCTGCGGAGCATTAGATTGATACTTTATTCGTTTCGAGGCACATACCTGGTGGTGAATCCTGAGAATGTTGTGGCGGCGGCGAGAGCGGGTTGATCGGAAACGACGCCGGGTTCCGGGAGCGATCCATCTTGCCCGACTATCCCAAGAAAAGAACGTCCAGGCAGCCACCGCATTGGAAGCCGAGTCAGATCGTTACGTGAATGTGGTGAAGCAGAGTGTGAGTCGGGATAAGCGGGGCGCGTTCCCGGTTGGGTCAGGCGCGGCTCGCCGATTTCGGCTCAAGACGGATGAAATGGAGTAAGTGAAATATATACCCAACGTCCTTCCGTCCATGGATTAAGACCTATGCAAGTTGTCTATTTTCTATGTATAAAAGGCCCACGAGGCTTGGAAACTGGGTGGAATTGAAAGGATCACCATTGGATACACGCTAGAACAGCAAAAGAGGCCGTGAAAAACATCGGGCAACGTCATGATACGAAAATAAGAGAGAAACCGCCCCAAAGAGAATAACTCATGAAGGATTGCCGAGCAAGTACTCCACGGCTCCCTGTACACTGCCACCCGTTCGGCGCAGTGCCTCGATGTTCCTCTCAAACTCATAAAAGCCCATATCATTGAGCTGGCGAAGCTGGTCCGCGTATCGCTCCTCGGGAGGACGGTTATCTGGCGGCTGAGGCGCGCCAAATCCACCACCGCCGAAGAGCCCTGCCATTGGATTTGCCCCAGCACCGCCTGCGCCCTGGCCACCCATGGCTTGCATCATCTGAGACATCATAGCAGGGTCGCGCAGGAATGGATTTGACTGAGGGTTAAACCACGGGTTCGCACCTGCTTGACCGCCGTTGCCGAACATGGCCGGGTTAAGCAGCGATGCAAAAGGGTTCTGGGCGGCCGCTGCGTTTTGATCCTGAGTCTGATCGGCAGTGGCGGATCGCTCCGTTGGGTTCTCGGAGCTCTGAGTACCATCAGGTTGAGTATTTCCAGCTGCAGCTGGAGGCTGGGGCGCATTGCCAAAAGGATTGCCTCCAAAAAGGGCCGCGAATGGATTGCCCATGGGGTTGGGGGAATTCCGCCAAACGGATTTGGCGCATTCTGCTGTTGAGGATCTTGGCTGGCCTCGGGTGTCGTGTTGGTCACGCCGGGAGCCGGGAACGCGTTCTCGCCGCCCATGCCACCACTACCCATTCCCATTGCCCGCTGCATTTGCATCATGTTCCGAATGGAGCTGGGGTCCGTTAGCATCCGCCGGAACTCGGGGCTCTGCATCATCTGGCGAACGCCGGGGCCCATGTCCCGGAGCATGGGATTTTGCTGGATCATCATGTCGATCATCGCGGGGTTCTGCAGAGCTTCGTTGATGGTGGACTGGAATTGAGGATTTTCGAGCATGTTCAGCATCGTATCGGAGTCTGGCGGAGGTCCCATCTAAATCGAAAGGCACTTGTTAGCTGCGCCCGGGGGTCAAGGTTCAGGATATGTCAGGCCTCACTTACCCCACCATCGGGGCCGAAGAGGCCAGCTCCCGGGAGCTGGGCGAATCCGGCGTAACGAGCACCTGTAAGCCCAGCGAGCGGGTTATTGCCAGTGCCGGCGGCAAGATTGGTTGGCACACCTGCCGCTGCAGGCTGGTTGGCGGTGGCACCGCCAGCGGCGGTCCCACTGGATTGAGCTGCTGGGTTGGACCGAGATGGGTTGCTTGCGGCACTCTTCACCAGGTGAATGGTATGGCCATCCTTGATCTTGTACGTCTCTAGCGTTTCATTATCCTTGAGAACTCGGCCGGAGTAGATCAGACGCTGACGATCGGCGGGGGTATCGGCATATTCCGCAGTCGAGAGCTTCTGTTTCAGCTCAGAAACAGATGTGGTGACTGGGAGCGTCAGAGTGAATTTGGCATCCGTCGAGGACTTGACAGTGAATGTGATGGGAGCATCCTCTGTAACAGCTGCATCATCGGCCATGGTTGGCAAGAAGGTGGGCAACCACGGGCTGGCGGTGGCAATCGAGGGAGGTATTCTGAAGCTCCAGCTGGTCCTGTCCAGGAACAAGAAAGGATATATCAAAGAGCTCAAGTACTGCCAGCAACCAAAATAATGCCGATGATGTTCAAGAAAGAGAAGTAATGCGGAGGCGACGGGGATCTAGTCGCACTTACATAACGCGGTGATTACAGAAGGCGGTCGAATCTGATCGTGCATCACGTGCCTCGGGCCAAATAGCTTCCCACTGCAAATTTCCACCCTTCTTCCTGTTCCGCAAATGCGCGAGCTCGGTTTTCCCACGCCGCAAATTCGGCCGTCATTCTTTCCCGCCAGTTCCATCTAGCAGCAATGGGAGAAGTGTGATTGTCACATCGTCCGGTCTGCAATTGCATCTACAAAAATCGCGTCTTGCTGTCGCGTCGAGGGAGCTCGCGAAGTAGTCTCCCACCATGGCTACCACATCGCATATGTTCATGTACTCCCTCACGATCCAGCCTCCCACTGCGATCACACAAGCTATCTTAGGGCAGTTTGCGGGAACAAAGGAGCAGCAAATCGTCACTGCGTCCGGATCCAAGCTCACTATCCATCGTCCCGACCCAACCCAAGGAAAAGTCACGCCACTCTTCTCGCAGGATGTGTTTGGTATCATTCGTTCCTTGGCAGCATTCAGGCTAGCTGGAAGTAGCAAAGGTATGTTAACAGTGTTACCTCTGTCTGCATTTACGAGTTCAACTTAGTGATTCTCCAAGCTTCCCGGGTAGCACGGTCCTGGCTCACCGCGCCAATCCCTTAGATGGGTGGAGACCTGCGCCGGCCAGCAACGTTGACACTGTACATTATACATGTGAACCATGCTGAGTGTTGTGCTTTAGATTACATTATCATCGGCTCTGACTCGGGTCGCATCACCATCATCGAATATGTTCCGTCCCAGAACCGCTTCAACCGAATCCACCTGGAAACATTTGGAAAGTCGGGCGTTCGCAGGGTTGTCCCCGGCCAGTACCTGGCTGTGGATCCTAAGGGACGTGCGTGTCTGATAGCGTCGGCGGAAAAGAATAAGCTGGTCTATGTTCTGAACCGCAATTCCCAGGCTGAGCTCACCATCTCGTCGCCTCTGGAAGCACACAAACCGCAGACACTCGTGTTTGCCATGACTGCCCTCGATGTGGGCTATGAGAACCCGGTCTTTGCTGCTCTCGAGGTGGATTACTCCGAGGTTGACCAGGATCCAACGGGTCAAGCTCTAGAGGAAGTTGAAAAGGTCCTGGTCTACTATGAGCTCGATCTTGGTCTGAACCATGTTGTTCGCAAGTGGTCGGATCCTGTTGACCGCACCTCGAGTATGCTCTTTCAAGTCCCCGGGGGATCTGATGGCCCAAGTGGTGTGCTGGTATGTGCGGAGGACAACATCACCTACCGCCACCCCAATCAAGATGCATTCCGGGTTCCAATTCCCCGCCGGAGCGGGCCCACGGAGAATCCGGAGCGAAAGCGGTCTATCATTGCGGGTGTGATGCACAAAATGCGAGGTGCCTTCTTTTTCCTTCTTCAGACCGAAGATGGCGACATGTTCAAGCTAAACCTTGACATGGTCGAGGATGAGAACGGGCAGTTGACTGGCGAAGTTGCCCGGTTGAAGATCAAATACTTTGATACGGTTCCCGTCGCCAGCAACCTTTTGATCTTGAAGAGCGGTTTCCTGTTTGTTGCTAGTGAAGCGGGCAATCACCACTTCTACCAGTTTGAAAAGCTTGGCGATGATGATGAGGAAACGGAGTTTTCTAGCGATTCATACTCGGCTGATCCATCTCGTTCTTATGAGCCCGCCTTCTTCCGCCCTCGTGGTGCCGAGAACATCAATTTGATGGAGTCTCTGAACGCTCTTCACCCTCTGATCGACAGCAAAGTTGCCAATCTCACCAACGAAGATGCCCCACAGATTTATGCGGCGTGTGGTACTGGGGCCCGCAGTACATTCAGAACACTCAAGCATGGGTTGGAAGTTTCAGAGATTGTGGAATCTGAGCTCAGAACGGTCCCTTCCGCTGTGTGGACCACCAAATTAACGCGCAATGATGAATATGATGCATACATCGTTCTGTCTTTCGCCAACGGTACCCTCGTTCTGGGCATTGGTGAAATTGTGGAAGAGATTACGGATTCAGGGTTCCTTTCCACTGCACCCACGCTGGCCGTTCAACAGCTTGGGGAGGACTCATTGATCCAAGTGCACCCTCGGGGCATTCGTCATCTGCTTGCGGATCGTCGAGTGAATGAATGGCCTGCTCCGCAGCATCGGTCGATTGTCGCTGCGACGACCAACGAACGCCAGGTGGCTGTTGCCCTCAGCTCTGGTGAGATTGTCTACTTCGAGATGGACACGGATGGGTCATTGGCCGAGTACGACGAGAGACGACAAATGTCTGGCACAGTTACTTCTCTCAGCCTGGGCCGCATTCCGGAAGGTCGGATGCGAAGCTCATTCCTTGCTGTCGGGTGTGATGACTCCACCGTCCGTATCCTCAGCCTCGACCCTGACTCGACCCTGGAAAACAAGTCTGTGCAGGCCTTGACGTCCGCACCATCCGCGCTTAGTATCATGGCCATGGCCGATTCTAGCTCCGGTGGCACCACGCTTTATTTGCACATTGGCCTCTACTCCGGTGTTTACCTTCGTACCGTGCTGGATGAGGTGACTGGCGAGCTTTCTGATACCCGGACACGATTCCTGGGCGCAAAGCCCGTGAAGCTGTCGCAGGTGTCTGTGCGCGGGCAGACCGCTGTTCTGGCTCTCAGCTCCCGCCCCTGGCTAGGGTACTCGGACATCCAGACCAAGGGATTCATGCTCACGCCTTTGGATTATGTTGGCCTAGAATGGGGCTGGAACTTTTCCAGTGAGCAGTGTGTGGAAGGAATGATCGGTATCCAAGGCCGAAGTCTACGGTACGTTAAATCCTATTTTCAATCATTTCACCTTCGATCATATGATGAAATATGGGATCCGAACTTCCATGTGGATCAAAACTTATTTTATTTTCCAATTGTTCCTACTGAGATCAACCGTCTTGCTCCTGTGTCACATCTACCTCTTGATGAACCGTCGTCACTGACCGACTCCAGGATTTTCTCCATCGATAAGCTCGACAACAACATGCTCCAAGAGTCCATCCCCTTGGCTCACACTCCCCGGCGCTTCGTGAAACACCCGGAGCTACCCCTCTTCTACGTCATTGAAGCTGACGGCGATGTCCTGTCTCCCGAGACTCGTGAGAGTCTGATCCAGGAATCTGAGTCTCGTAACGGTGAGACGACTGTGTTGCCTCCCGCTGAATTCGGATATCCCCGTGGAACCGGGCACTGGGCTTCCTGCATCCAGATTGTGGATCCAATCTCATCGAAGGAAGTGGTCTTCACCCTTCACCTTGACGAGAATGAGGCGGCTGTCAGCGTTGCTGCCGTGCCTTTCACCAGTCAAGATGACGAGACCTTCTTAGTGGTGGGAACCGCCAAGGACATGTCAGTCAACCCGCCCTCGTCCGCTGGCGGCTACATCCACATCTATCGTTTCCAAGAGGAAGGCCGCGAGCTTGAATTCATCCACAAGACCAAGGTTGATGAGCCACCTCTCGCCTTGCTGGGCTTCCAGGGTCGACTCCTCGCAGGTGTGGGACCCATCCTCCGCCTGTATGACCTCGGTATGAAGCAGCTTCTGCGAAAGTGTCAGGCTCCCGTGGTCCCCGGGGCGATTGTCGGCCTGCAGACACAAGGTAGTCGTATTGTGGTTAGCGACGTCCGCGAAAGTGTCACCTACGTGGTGTATAAGTATCAGGAAAACATCTTGATCCCGTTTGTGGACGACTCGATCGCTCGCTGGACGACCTCGACGGCCATGGTGGACTACGAAACCACCGCCGGTGGTGACAAGTTTGGTAATCTATGGCTGGTGCGGTGCCCGAGCAAAATCTCCGAAGAGGCCGATGAGGATGGCTCGGGTGCCCATCTGGTGCACGAGCGCGGCTACTTGCAGGGCACTCCCCACCGACTGGAGCTGATGGTCCATTACTACACCCAGGATATCCCCGCAAGTGTGCACAAGGCCCAGCTGGTGGCCGGTGGCCGGGATATCGTGGTCTGGACCGGGTTCCAGGGTACCATGGGCATGTTCGTGCCATTCGCCAGTCGCGAAGATGTCGACTTCTTCCAGAGTCTGGAGATGCAATTGGCAGCGCAACACCCACCCCTGGCCGGGCGCGACCACCTGATCTACCGCGGCTACTACGCGCCGGTCAAGGGGGTGATTGACGGGGATCTGTGCGAGATGTATTTCTTGCTGTCCAACGATACGAAGATGATGATTGCCGGCGAGCTCGATCGCTCCGTGCGCGAGATCGAGCGCAAGATCTCGGTGAGTGCCGCGACCGGACCAGATATGAATCCGACTAACCCTATGTAGGACATGCGAACGAGAGTGGCCTATTAATCACGGAATCTGGCGTCAATGTCGGCGTTGGGGCTCTGGATACCTAGGTAGTTAATCGATATCCCGGCATTTCGCCCTCTCTTTTCTTGTTCTCCCTAGATTGTTCGCATTGTCTCTTGCCTCGCTCGGTCTGCCGCTTCCCCCGGCTAATCTTGAGCTGGATGCAGCCCGGCCAGTCGGTTGGGTCTGTACGAGACTAGAGCCAGCGTGCTTCACGCCGCGACGTTCTTTGAGTACGGTTTTATCCGCCTTGCACCACGGATAGGAGCTGTAATTTATCAGTCGGGACATTCATCTGGATATTTATGGACAGAATCAATACATTATGTTTAATTTTCAAAATGTTCCTCTTGAACCCTGATCGTCGATGGCGTCAGGCCGAGTCCAACACGCCCGAGATCGCCCTGTCCATCGGCTCGGCTACGGTCGGAAAGATCTGGATCCCGGTTATTCTCGTTCTGAGGGATCAACTGGAGATTCTGGCCGGAGCATGGCAGGCTCTCCAGGCTCTACCGGCTCTGCAGGAGTCCCAGACGACATTGTTGACGGTGTGAATCATCGGATCGACGCTTGGTAATCAACGAGCTCGTTCAAAGTCAAAGACGCCCAAGAACCCCGCGATTGGCCCTGATCTCACCCGCGCTCAGAGTCGGAGAAGATGAGTGGATCGAGAGTCAACGGTGGGGCCGCGAAGGGCGTGGATGTCGGCGTAAGGCGTGGTCCACCGGGTGCTTGGGGATCTTTTTCCAGGTCAAATTCACGCTCGCCGTAGGAATGTCAATCCAAGGGCGTGAGGGTCATGCGATGACTCAGGGGGATATTCGTCATCTGTCCGATCTCGGGATTCTTTAAGTGTCTTGGGTTTGTTCTCTTTTCCGTGACATCTATAAATCCAGGCTCGTCGCAGCGCGGTTGTACACGGGCTCCACTTCACGACTTTTTTTCTATTCTGGCCCTTGACCAAAATAAAACCCTCTGTTCGACCATCGGATCTGCTATTCCTACTCCATTCCTCCTTTCCAATCGATCGAATTTCTTCGAGTCGCCGCCGCAGCTTTCGTCCGTCTGCGCCCTGTTACTCCGCAACTCTCCAGTGCCCATTCTCCACATACGCCTGGTGCCCCGTTTTATACAAACGTGCAAACCGTCCGTTTTATGCTTAAAAGGTCCCTCGGGACACTTCCAACGGCATTATTGTGGACTAAGACGCCCCCTCGCCATGACTCCGGCCTCCAGTGTCAGTCGGGCCTCCGAGTCTCTCGATATCTTTACCCGTCGATCTCAGCCAAAGGTCGAGATCGAGTTGACGGGACAGAAGCCGCGCTTGGTCAATTCATATACCACCGGTGATCAAATTGAAGGCGTGGCCACGATTACGGTCGAGCACGATACGCGCTTCGATGAAGTGGACATTGTTCTACAAGGTGCGCATGGCTTCGCGGAGGATCTACAACCCTGGCTAATGCAAGTATAGGCACGTCGCGCGCCATCGTGGAGCGTACAGTATGTCCCGGCCGGACCGGCTCGCAGCAAATGTTTCTCAAACTGCGTCAGCCCATTGACTACTCCGATTATCCCACGCCGCGACTACTGGAACCGGGCCGGGAGTACCGATTCCCGTTCACTTTTACCGTCCCGGAGCAGTTACTGCCCCAAGTCTGTCGACATGACACGACCCATGACCACGTCCACCGCGCCCACACCATGCTTCCCCCGACATTGGGCGATCCCATGCTGTCGGGGAACGGCAAGACGCTGCTGGATGACATGGCGCCCGAGATGAGCCAAGTCGCCTATGTCATTCAAGTGAGTGTGCTCAAGCGGTCCTCAACCGACCAGTCTCAGATCAAGCCCCTGGCCAATATCGGCAAAAAGGTCCGCATCATCCCGAGAGTGGAAGAAGAGCCACCCATCAATGTGGCCGGTCACGCTTTCTATTGTACTCGGAAGGAGAAAAGTGTGAAACGGGGCTTCCTGCGCGGGAAACTGGGTCGAATGGTGATGTCGTCTGCACAGCCCGGTCCCATTCAACTCCTTCCTCCCGGCTGCGAGGCCAGCGATACCGTGAGCACGGTGGCCACTGTCCAGCTGCGGTTTGACCCCCTCGGTGATGAACAGCCCCCGTTGCTTGGGTCTATGGTCAGCAAGCTCCGGTCAAGCACCTTCTTCAGCGCCAACCCATGGGAAGACTTTCCCTGTCAATCGGGCAATCTGCCCTTTTCCCAAGTCGGCCAGGGCCTGTTCACCGAATCCGTTCCTCTATCCACCATGTCGGTGCAATCAGCACAGTGGAAGAAGCACTCGCTCCGCTCCGAAGGCAGTCGTTGCGACTCATTCCATTCAAGTTCCTCCGATGACTCGACTGGGCCGTCCGAGGCGTTCTCGGGCGATACCTATTACACCGCAACTATTGTAATCCCCGTCACCCTCCCCAAACACAAAGCCTTTGTCCCAACCTTCCACTCCTGTCTTATCGCTCGCACCTACGCGCTCGACCTGTCCTTGACATGGCACACCCCGGGTGCCAACGTGTTAACACCCACTATATCCCTCCGCCTGCCTATTCAAATCACCACGCAGTCCAAATCCGGGGGCCTGATCAAGTCCTCTCTCGGCGTCGTTGTCACGCAGGAGGAACTGGACCAGTTCTTTCAACCGCGCCTTGTCTCGCCCCCGACCGACGTGGTCAATGTGGACCTGGCACCGCCCGAGTACACGGAGATGAGCGTGGTGCCGGTGCCGCAGACTGTCCAGTCTACATGAACCGTTGATCCTGCATTTCCGTTTGACAACTCTATATTTCTTTGTTCCGGATACCCCCGTTCTTTTGTCGTCTTTCTTTTTCTTTTTCTGCAAGCGTGGCCACGCATCTGTCAAAAGTACCGATATACCAGCGATAATAGTGATCAATCTATACAACCAAAACTTCTACCAAGTATATTTCTTAATATACCTCGGATAATAGTTATTAGTCTCCGGCCTTCTATAAGCCAAAGCCTCGAGGTATGTTTCCAGGAAGAATCTGGGCAATCAAACTCTCGAGCTCGGGCCTAGGTTTCGGGGCATGTTCTAAGGTTAAATTAGCGGTAGATTAAAAATAGATACTCGACCCGGCTGAAAACATCGGAAGGATTGAAGAATCTTATTTTGATCGCCAGTGACGTGACCTTCCCGGGGCAAGATATCACCACGCTAATATCGATGCTCCATCCATTCCTTTTGTACAACATCCCATCGCCAAGCTCACCACCCCCACCCCACTGTACCCTCACCCACCCTCGCCTCACTTGCGCTTGACCGGGGCTACCTGGGTGAATAGGGTGCGATAGGCACCGAATTCAGCTGCATCAACCGCACAGCCTCCGCAGCGGCATTCACCACGAAGCCCGGGTGCTCCGTAACCAGCACCACACCCGGAAGACCCTGTATGAGGACCTCGAGGGTAGCCTCGGTCAGGCTCACCTCGGGTCCAAAGACCAGGACACGGGGGTAACCGACGGTCTCCTAATACATTGTCAATGTGTTGTCAACAATAAAAACATATCCAGAATAGAGAAAAGTGAGCCCAACGAACCGGGACCTGTCGGACAAACATGCGGGCAATCCCCCGTCTTAAAGTGTGCTTCGGGCACAGGAGGGAGAGGACGCCTGCCCGGGTCTGGTAATGTCTGCGCCACGGGAATTCGATGCCAAAGTGCAGCTTGAACTTGGCCTCGACGACCATCTTGGAGGTCGATCCGATACGCAGACGGACGGTTTTGAGGACCGGGGCATCGATGCTGGGTATGTTTAGTCGCTGGAGACCGGCATTCAAGACCAGGGTGAGGGTCGTGAGTTTTGGGAATGACAGACATGCGAGAGCGCTATTGTTGGCCTGGATCGTGAATTTGTTGGCCTCCACCAAGGTAGCGCTGGTGATGATGTCGGCGTACATCCGGCGACGCCATGGCGAGACTCCTGTCAGTGTCTGTGGTAGTGAGATCGCCAGGGTATTCGATCTCCAGTTCCAGAGGTAGCGCACGGCTTCATGGAACCATACGCGGTTCACCAGGGCGCAGCTGAACAGGGTCGCGACATGATATGCATTCACTGCATATGACTGGTGTCCGTTATTGTCATGGCCCTGCGTCAGCCAGAACATGATGAGGCTGAGCAGCTCTGGCAGAGCTAGCACCTTTTGTGCGGCGCTAGGGCTCTGTGGCTCCATGGCTCGGGTGCCTCGGTAGGGTGATGATAGAGGTCAACGACTAAGAGATGGGGATCAGAGGTGGGGGTGAGAGATGAGGGTGAAGTGGAGGTAAGCAGGTATAGAAAGAGAGGAGGGAAGTAGAGAGTAGGCAGTGAATGAAATAGGTGAGAGGCAGTGAGTGAATAAAATCTGGAGAATTAGGTATTCTGCTCAGCGATTCACATTCACTAGTGAATGATTCGAATAGCGATTGAGAGAGAATTAGGCATACAATGCTAATAGATCTATATTACCAAGATCTATGCCAGTTGGACTGTTTAGGAAATCTCTATAGCATCGAGGAAAGCTATATTAGATTCCCGTATCATGTAACAGCATCGTTGAAGAGATTCAATCACTCGAATTGGTGTGGCTTCGAAAGTAGAAAGACCAGATAGTAGTATATAGATCAAAAATACATCAGCATTCCACTTATGGTATATACATCAGTTTTCCTAGTCTCCCTCACGAATAGTAAACCAAGTTTTGAGTTAATCACAAACTTAAAGCAACGTGATTTCTTGAGTCTTCTAACCATTGTCCGTTACCGTGACAGATACATTGCTTCATACAGAATTGACCTATGAGTTCAGAGCACCAAAGTTGGTTGGAGCCTTCTTAGATTAGAACAAAAACCAATTTGGCTAGATTCAAATAGTTAGTATTTAATCTATCCCGTACCCAAGTTCTCGAATCATATGCAAAAAAAATGCTCCCATCGCGATTCGAACGCGAGATCTTCTGTTATAGGTACTGTATCCCGGTGACAATACGAGACAGACGCCTTACCACTGGGCCATAGGAGCGACTAGTCCCACTCATTTTGGAATTGGCTACCTGACAGAATTAAGTTATTTGAAGATTTGGCAATCGTAATGTTGCAAGGCCCTTTGTAAGTCTTGCAAATCCTCTATGGGATTGAAGCTATAGTAATATTTTTTTCCATACCGGGGAGACCCATTGTAAGCCTATATAGTTTTGGCTTTCTCTGGGGTTATTGACCGTGACCTCATGTATATCTTGGTTGTCGTCGCTCTGTTACTCGTCCTTCTGGTTTTTCTTTCTATTCCAATAATGCGCTATCGCCATCAACCAGTCCCGCGTACGCGCTAGCACCGGACCAAAAGATCATTCGCATAAATGTCAGTTTTCAATGCGCGTGGAGGTCGAGTATATATCCTCGGTAGCAGCCTCGCGGGTTGTGGGTGTCACAAAAACCAACAACATGCCAACGGGATGATATCACATCATCGGGCCCACCTCTATCCGGTCGGATGTCGAGAGATGTTGATGCTGATGAGACTCACCACCGAGGGAGTCACAATATTACTGCCGTGAAGACCAACCGAGGATGCAGAGCGAGTCAATCCGAGGAGATAGCATGGAAAAACAATATTCAAGGTCCTGGTCATCCTTGTCATCATCGGACTTGGACCCTTAACCCCGATCAGGCTTCGCCCCCGATGTCACCTCCACTCAGCCCTGTGCTCACCACTTCACTTTTGCAACTCCTCCAAACCCCCCAAAATGAAGATCCCCGAGACCACCACGACAGAATCCCCGGATGTCGAGCGTGCGACCGACAATGCCGGGGGTAATGACATTCTCGAACCACTCCAGTTCCTCCTTGCGGCGCGGCGCGGTGTGCGGGCCGATCCCACTTTTACCACTACCCACGTCCCGGACGATCGGGTGCTGGTCTACGCCGGAGAATCCGGTGTCGAGTCCTACCAGAAATCACCCCGCTGGAGCCGGTTTCTCTGTCACGTTGGATACATGGGTCGACCGTAGGTGGAATCCCCGGGGGTACGGCAATGGGCTAACTGATGTCATTGGACAGATGGCTAGCCGGGTTCTGGGCTTTTTACATGGGTTTCATGATCAGTCTGTTCATCCACGAGAACGAAACCGAGGAGGAGGATGAGCAGAACGACATCTTCTACACCCGGCTGTGGACCGGCGGGTATGCAGCCGCGGCGGTGGTGATCTTCCTGCTGGCGGCGCGGGTCTACGCAAAGAAACGCATGGCGGCCGCCACGCCGCCGCCCTTCGACCCGGAGTCGTACCAGTCGCGTCTGGTGCAGGCGCTACGGCAACGGGACATACCCTTCCGCGAGGTGGTCACGACCCCGTTCGAGGAGATGGAACAATCGTGGCGACAGGATCTGAAGATGCAGGAGAAGTTCCGCATCGAGGGACTGGTGGATGTGGACGGCTCGGTCTACGATCTCGTGGTGCAATTCTGGGTGAATGGAAACGTGAATTTCCAGTTTGTGTCGGGCCAGCCAGAAGAGACGCCGCAGAACAAGTGTGGCGTGTTGCTACGGGAAAAGCAGGCGAAATGAACGGGGCGGGCAAAGTTGGCATGTAGATAACGATCAATCGATTATTCGGTTTCTCTGCCGCTTCGACCCACTGACTTATCACGACGCATCACCGGTGAACGGCACACCGGTGGGCCGGAGATAGTGACCCGTTCAACGGTCGGGTCTGATACGCATATCTGCGAGACAATCAAAAATGGCGCAACGCTCGGAGCAGAGGGTGGCCGTGGCCACCGATAATCACAAAAGGCAGGCCGTTCCCGGGATGAGATCGGAGAATGGAAACGGCATCCCCTTAAGTCTCGGCCATCTTCCTATCTGTATGTTCACGATAACACGCTACCGGTGTACCGGAATGGCCTTCCGTAACTTCCCCAGATTCTCGGACCGGGGGTCGTACGTCATGGGCTGCGGATGGATCAGGAGAGAAACGGGCAGATCCAATCATGGCAAGGGTGTGAATCGATGACACACAGGATATTCGTTCAGGCGCCACTCTCCAGCGGCGATTGGCGCTGGGAGAGACCGGGGTAGGCGCAGCAGCACCGGTAGGCGTCCCGATCCCCGGGTTGGTCTTGAGAAAATTGGGGGCACCGCAGATCTTCCCCAGATGGACCAAACCGGCACGGTGGGGGGGACGTCGACCACGCAGAAGCGTGGAGAAGTGGACCCGCGAGAATTGAGACATGGCCCTGTCTCGTATCGGTGGAGACTGACCCGGTTCACCATCCGACGCCTGACCGGGTCTCAGCCCCGTAGTGTCCGGGTGGTCGAGAGGCACGGGGAGACATTATAGTCTGATGTAAAGGCACAGGGTCGCGGCATTTTATTCAGGCACGGATTGGGAGAGAATAGGGTTCCGCCACTCGGGAGATTGAGTTGAACGCCAACCCCAATTCCGATGTCCAGTTGGGGTCAAGAGTCAAAAGACAAAACGAAGATAACCGGTGCGGGACCCGGCTTTAAAAGGACCCATCGTGCCCACTTTGTCCCCCCCCAGTTCCAGTTCCAATCCAATTGCATTCATTCCAATTTCATTCCCATCTTCTCGCCGTTAGATGTAATACTATGTCGCCCGAGAAGAAAGACGAGGGCCTCACGCCCGTCCCTTCGCAGACGGAGCAACTCGGTCAGATCTACGACAGCCAAGAATACTCCCACGATGCCGTCTTTGGTGAGATCACCGAGGGTGGTCCCAATTATCGCAGTGTGCGTGATGCTCGATGTTTTCGTGGTGGTCTCATACTAACCCGGGTATAGTTGGGATGGCTGGGCACGTCAGCCCTCATGATGAAGACCCAGATTGGTCTCGGAGTGCTCTCCATCCCCGTCGCCTTTGATACCCTGGGCATAGTCCCGGGCGTGCTCATCCTGGTTCTGATTTCCGCCATCACCACCTGGTCCGACTATATCATCGGCGTGTTTAAGCTGCGCCATCGGGAAGTATACGGCATCGACGACGCCGGTCAGTTGATGTTTGGCAGGATTGGGAAATACTTTCTCGGCTTCACCTTCTGCCTCTGTAAGAATGTTTCTATACCAGTCTGTGATAAGAGTAGATCTAACCTGCCTAGACTGGACCTTTGTCGCCGGTTCCGGCATGCTCGGCTCGTCCATCGCCCTGAACGCAGTCTCAACCCACGGCACTTGTACCGCCGTCTTCGTCGTCATCGCCGCCGCCATTGGCTTCTCCTTTGGGAGTATCCAGACTCTCGGCCGGATGAGCTGGATGGCTTGGTCCGGCCTGGCGTGTATCCTGACCGCAAGTGAGTCCACGCAGACAGTCCCGTATATGCCATAATCTCACATCGAGTCAGTTTTCATCGTCACCATCGCCGTCGGCGTTCAGGAACGCCCCTCCTCGGCACCCCAGACCGGCGTCTGGGTATCGGACTACAAGATCGTCAGTGACCCAACCTTTGCCGAGGCCATGTCCGCCATATCCTCGATCACCTTCGCCTACGCCGGCACGCCCGCCTTCTTCTCCATCGTGTCCGAGATGCGCGAGCCTCGCCACTACGTCCGCTCGCTGGCTATCTGCCAGAGCGTCGTGACGGCCGTTTATCTGGCCATCGGCTGCGTGGTCTACTATTACTGTGGATCGTACGTGGCGTCGCCGGCGCTGGGCTCGGCCGGGCCCTTGGTGAAGAAGATTAGCTACGGGTTTGGATTGCCGGGTCTGCTGGTCACGACCATTCTCACGACGCACGTACGTTCATATCCCGTGTTCAATGGTTGAAATCCACGCTAACCCACCTAGTTACCGGCCAAGTATATCTTCGTCCGGGTCCTACAGGGCTCCCGCCATCTCACCGGCAACACCGTCATCCACTGGGCAACCTGGCTCGGCTGCACCTTCGGCATCGCCCTCACGGCGTACATCATCGCTAGCGCCATCCCCGTCTTCAACGACCTGGTCTCGCTGATCGGGGCCTTACTCGGCACGATGATGTCCTTCCAGCCGATGGGCTGTATGTGGCTATACGACAACTGGACCCGAGGCAAAGCCACCAAAAAGCCGCAGTGGATTCTGATGGTCTGCTGGAGTTGCTTTGTGGTGCTGGCGGGTACATTCCTGATGGTGGCGGGCACGTACGGGTCGGTGATCAGCATTATGAAGAGCTATGAAGAGTCGGGCGGGTCGGCGGCCTGGTCGTGCGCCGACAACTCGAACTCGGTGTAAATGTAAATATAGAACCATAGATTCCCGGTGAATACATGGACAGACATATGGACAAATACAATGCAGAGAATTATATCCGGAATGCCTTCATTATCAGTGGCGTATCGCCCTGCTATGCACATCATTTCCAGCATGATGAAACCAAAATCTGTCGAATAAATCACAGGGGTATATGAAGATGAATTATACGGAAGAGATTGCACTCAATCACCTCTACCTGACGGCGTCGGCTCATGTTTCCCGTCCGCGGGCAACTCAGCCACAAAGTCCTTGGTCACGCCCTTCTGATCGGTTTCCAGCTCCGCCTTGTTATCACCTTGCATCTCAAAGGCCCGGTCCGCGGGGCCACTACCCTGTGCCTCAGGCATGCGATGGGCCGGATCGCTGGACTCCATTTCCGCCGGCTGCATCTCGACCGGGGAGTATCCGGGCCGGTTACCCGGTACACTCTGATAAGCGCCACCGGCATCGGGGCCGGTCATGGGCCCGGCTTGGGCCTTATTTTTGCTTCGTCTCCGCAGGAGATAGACGGCCGCCAGGGCAATCAAGATCCCGCCAACCACGCCACCAGCCACGCCGCCGCCGATGGCACCTTTCTGGGCCGTGGCACTATGGCTCGAAGACGACGCAGGACTAGCAGTTTCGGTCGTATGAGGGGATCGACTGCTGCTGGCCAGATTGGTAGCCTTCACGGCGGCCTGGGAATTGGTCGACGAGGCGAATTTCGAGTCGTACGCGCTGACTTCGTTATCGGCGATCGGAGTCAGATATTGGTCCCAGCGCGAGACGATCGTGCCGCTGGCGTTGTCGTCCCAGGCCGACGTGTACGCGTCGATGCGCTCGCTGGTTGAGCCGCAGCCGAAATTCGTCACGTCGATGTCCGAGTAGATGAAGGTCACGCAGGCACCCGAGTTGGTCTCGGTGCAGAACAGCGCAAAGGCGTCTTGCGTCTTGGTTATATCCGGGGATTTCGATACGTCGGTGGCGGCGTAGCATGCGGTGTCAAAGCCACAGTCGGTGCCCGAGTTTCCGGCACAACAGCCGATCAGGCCGGGGTAGTTGGAGTTGGATGCGTGGTATCTGCAGGTGGCGGTGGACGCACAGGTAATTTCATCTGATGGTGAGGAGTTTTCAGTGTGATGCTCAATGTCCTTATATTCCAGCACTTACTGTTGCTGCCGAGACTGGCGCCCACCCATCCACAGAGCTGGGGCTGGTCACTCCACCAATACGACGACGTGGTATAATCATCTCGTCTGCGCAGAATCCCCAATTGCCGCAGACTCAAACCCGGCGTGGGCTGGGGAGCCAATGGCTGCGGTCGTTCCACCGTGCTCGAAGCCGTGGGGGCGACGGATGGAAAGTCAATGGCCCATACTGAAGACAGCAACGGCAGGGCTAGCAGCCCAACCGCACGCAAAGACATCGTCGATAGGGGCATGGACGGAGAAATCCCCTGTGGCGCGGACAGGATTTCTTGACCTTATATTATCATGCTAATTTCTCTCCTCGTGCTGACAGACTGTTCCTAAGACCCGGCACTAAAAGCCCACGCGGCTCTTCGTCTCCACCGATGACTTGGCAAAGGACCGTACATGGAAGGATTGGCGCAGGATACGGTGCGATCGGCCGTTGAGGGCTGTGTGGGTAGTGCGAAGGAAATGCCTGACTCGCGAACATTGCGAGATGATATTTGCCCCGTGGTGGAAGTCTATATACATCAGCCACCAAAGAAGCCATGAAATCGCCATGAACCATCTCCAGATTATAGACTTTCAATCTCAGTTCCGATATCACCAAAAATCAATGTCACGGGCCCGAGTTTGAGCCCCCAATTTTAGCCCCGCCACCGAACCGTGTTTGGGTTCCAGTTCGGGTCAATGCCAGCGTCGATCGGAGAGTCGAAAACACCCAATTTCCCCTGAGTTTTGCAGGCTTGAATCCAGGCACGGTGATCTGGTTGGTCCAGATGGAGGTTATCTGAGCAGAACCATGGATTGTCTAACTGCATTATTGATAGTTATCAGACTTCTGCTCTATACGGACAAGTGCGTCGTCGGGCATAAACCATCCCCAGATGTGATACTCAAGACCATGAATCAATAATTCACGATGTCTCTCCCTCCTTCCCTCGTGCACCGTCACTCACCGACCCGTTCGATGGGGTCCCGTCTCCCGGTTTCCCACCATCGTACTCACGAGTCTGACCACGAAGTCCGCGGTAGACCTCCACAATCTGCTGCCATCCACCATCCAAGATCGGATACAAAGTTGCAACAAACAGAGTTCCCCACAGCCAGATAATAGCGACGATGACCCATGCGATATAGAACTATGGCAAGTTAGTGGACCGGGCATCTCTCCGGCGAATCCCGACATACCTTCTTCTCAAAAACATAGTGCGATCCATACATCGGCAACGGCCACAGCACCCAATGGCCCAAGAAAGTCGCCGCCGACCAAAATGCCGCAATGCGACCCCATCGCTTCAACTCCCGCGCGTCCAGCCCGCTCCGCACGCCGCCCTCTTCAACGCTGACGGTCTCGGTCTCGGGGGCTTCATGGTGAACCGTGGTCAAGTCACTCTCCAGCTTCTCCAGCGCCAACTTCTCTTTCTTGAACTCGTTCCAGTCGTAGTTCTGAGGACGGACCAGCGTGATCAGAACGGAGTACAGAATGGGCGAGAAGCAGGATGCCACCGTGCCGTAAACGCAGGGCAGCACTTCGCCCGTCGTTGCGACGGACACCGCACCGAAGAAATGGCTGGCGGTGGAGAGCCAGACCGCGAGACCGGTTGCCAGGCCTAGGATGGGTGATAGGATGGCGGCAGCTTTGCTTTGGCGGCGCCAGAGAACGGTGAAGATCATGGGGAAGATCCCGGGACAAGTGACCACGCCTGGTACTTGTCAGTGTGATCGGAAGCAGGGATGATGGGAGTTCGTACCGAGCATGTAGAGAGTCCAGCCGAGATCCACGCCGACATAGTGCAGCATCGTACTGAAGCCGGCCGCAAACGCCGCGAAGAAGATCACACCCAGATGACTGGCGCGGATCACGTCGCGATCCGTCGCGGACTGCTTAAAATACTCGCGATACACATCAAAACTCAAGATCGAGCTGACGGCGATGACTTGGGCGGACAGTGTCGAGGTCACGGCCATAAAGATCATCAGCAGGATGGCTGCCGCGCCGCCTTTGCCTGCAATGGTGATAGCCGCGTAGGGGAGAACAAGACCGCTGCTGACCTCGGATGCAGTCATCCTCTATATCCAGATTAGAAGTGAGCTTTCATTGTGCGGGGGTGTACGAACGCGAGGCCAGGTCGGGAAATTGGTCTGGTTCTCCAGTCCTAGAGCTACCGAGCTCATCACGGTACCCAGACCCCAGGGGACGGCGAAATACATAATGCCGCCGATTGTGTATCCCGGCACAACGGCCTTGGGCGATGCCGAGAAGGCCTTGATGAAGTAGCTGGTATCCATCTGGGTAGACATCAGAGGGTATTCTTGCAACTCAATACGCGGCTTCACTCACAATGACGAGACCAAAGTTGGAACAGAGGTGCAAGATGCCGAAGAGAATGCCCTAGAATGGTCAGTGTGAGTTATGTCGGAAACACCAAGTCAACTCACATCTTTTGATGTCATCGTCAGATATGTTCCACTGTGGTTTCCGGCGACAGGGTGCCGTTGGGCGGCCGCCTTGACGAGTTCATATAGATTCCCAACGGAACCAATCTGGTCCGACTCGAATGCTTTCACCGAGAAGTAGCAAGCAATGATAAGGATGATAGTCGTATGGAAGTAGTCGGTCAAGAAGCTGCAGGATTAGACTTGGTTCGGCACGGATGAGAACAAGGACTTACGTTGCTTTGATGCCTCCAACAAACGTATACACGGTGACTCCGACCGGCAGCAAGAAGGTCGACGCGATGATATGCATTCCGGACCTGTGGAAATCAGCAAGGGAAATTCTTGGGTCGTTAGAGAGATCGAATATACATGGCAGAAATCACAGCCGAAGCACCGAGAAGCATGTTGGCACTGGCAAAGATATTGTTGACCAGACAGAGGATCATAAACACAGCATGTGCAACACGGCCTAGAAATGCGTCAGTATAAAAACCGGAGCAGGTTGTTTTCGAACGTACCATATCGGATTCTCACCACTTCCAGGGAGGTGTGTGCTTCCGGGATCTTACGCTTGCAAGAAATTCCCAAGAGAGCGAAGAAGACGATCATCGGGCTACAACCAGCAGCAAACCAGAAAGGCCCGGAGACGCCGTAGTTGTACCCCGTGAAGGACGAGCCAAGAAGGGCAGTCGACCACAGCCAGGACTAGACAGCTCGTTAGTGGAAGTTCAGACCATGGATGAAGGAACCGACCGAGATGACGGCCGATGCAGTCAGGCCTGTCCGCACTGAGCGATTTGCGGTCATGAACCTGGATTGTTGTTAATGAAAAAAAGAATTTCCAGATGATAGAGCCTCGACATACATTTCTGTTTTCTTGTTATCCTCTCCGGTAGTCTTCTTCAAGACCTTTGTCACGAGCATCATGACTGCCGAAGGTTAGCACAGACGAATCGCATTGGAAAGAGAAAAATACCCAGAGCGATCAGAACACCGATGAGCACCACCACGATGTACCCAACCGCCTGCGACAAGGGCGGTTGGACCGTCCCCGTCGAGACGTCGGCCCTGGAATGCAGATCGGACATGGTGTAGGGAGATGTCAAAAATGCAAGGTGACTGCGATGATCCCGGACCTAACAGATTTCAACAAAGGTCTTGAGTGGACGAACGGAGTTCATATATGCTCCCGACAGCGTGGACAGGCTAGGGCTGATGTGCACTTAAATGTCATGGGCCCGCGCATTCTGCATCCTGATCCCCGGGACAGGGGGAGCAAGAGCCCGAGCGAGCAAAGGCACCGTGGGCGAGCGAATGGTATGCTCTGATCCACAATGACTTGATCTCTGCTTGCGATGAGGTGCTTTGCGGATCGCTGGTCGAGATCAAATCGACTTTTTGAGTTTAGGTCGATTATGCTGTCATTGTCCGGATTGTCAAGCGCATTCGATGCAGCGATTCCCATCATCAATCTGAAAGATTCTCTCGATAGCAGAATAAAAGGCATGGCCTTCATTTAACTAGAGATTGTCAAGAAAGGGGCACCAAACTTTGGACACGCGGTTGTCCCTACCGCGGTTGACCTGGACCACCCGGATCGACCACTCAATCCGCACATGATTGCCTGACCGGGGAAATCAATAGTTTGGATCGCAATCACGTATTGCAAGCGCACTCCTTTCTCGGACCACTCAGGGCCATCCCGGCAGCCCAAGATTGCGGCATCACATCAGGGCAGGCTCCCACCTCTCGCCCGAGAGATGGAATGGGAGAAAGATAATTTATCTGGCCTGTGAATGGTTCTTCGAGACAAGCCTAATTCCAATTCAACCAGTCAGAGCAGTGGATGGAGTAATTCGGGCCCCTCAAGATCTCCCGGATCGCGCCATCGCGGCCCACCTTGATGCGATGCGATAGTTGGAATGACGCGGGGTGCGGTACTTGCACGGGATCCACAAGGACCCGTGTAAGACACACCGATCAACTCGGGAGCAAAAGTCATGGTGTAGATGAATCGCCGGATGCAACCGAGCTCGTGGTTGGGCTCGAGGAAAGGGCTGTCATCATATCAGATCGCGAATCCCAATCATGTTGAAGACCTCTCTTCAGGTCTGTCATAGCATTGGGCTCAAGGGCGAGGAACGAGGTCAGAAGGACCGAAAGAGAAAAGAAATAAAATAGCGCCAACCGCTCACCAGAGTGCCATCGTTGATCGTGAATGGCAGGTCATAGGATCCTGGATTCAGATTGTCAACACAACAATGTGGTCTATCTCTATCTAGCGTAGATTTATTCGCCGGCCAAGTTACTTGAATTTAAGCTTCCCCGCCACGATGATACTGATAGTACAGACATATGAAGTTCGAGGTGCCCAACCCAATTCGTTCAAGAGCCACACTGTACTCAGAGACTATTCATCCAATCCCCTTCCCCGTCAGGATCCACCCTTGTCTAATCAACGGGACTACTGTGCTTAGTAGTACTCTTATTTTGACAAGCAAGTCAAATGGACTCCTCCTTCCCGGGTATCTTGACATTGGATCTGTAGTTTCACGGGAGCATATAACTCGGTTGGGCCTCTATCAATTTTGCATTAACAATCCATAGATTGTCTTGATCAAAATCCGGCCAAAGATAGTCCCACAGATAGGCCAAGGAGTACACAATTGTGTTATGAAATGTATAAGCCAGAAAGGCCGCGGGGGTGAGGGGCGAGGGGCGAGGAGAAAGGATTCCAAGGTTACTACAGATATGTACCTGGTCCATTTGAGGGATTCAACACGGAGCTTCCAAGGATTTCCCGGAACTTTCCATCATCTTATTTCTATTTGCACCCATAGATCATACTCCCCTGCCTTTTCAACCTCCCCTCAAAGCTTTACGCCCCACCGCTGCCATGGCGGAAGTGCACGGCTCCGGTGATAATACGTTCGCCTCTCTGCGTGAGGATTTTCAGCAGAGGGTTGCCCAACGCCATGAGATCGGCGCCTCCCTTTGTATCAACATCGACGGAAAAGATGTCGTGGATCTGTGGGGTGGATATGCAGATGCCAGCCAAACCATACCGTGGGAGAACGACACGATTACGGGCGTTTGGCCACTTACCAAGCTTGTGACCAGCTTGGCGGCCCTCATCCTCGTCAACCGTGGCCTGCTGGATATCAATGAGAAGGTGGCGACCTATTAGCCAGACTTTGCCGCGGCTGGGGAAAGAGGATGTCAAAGTGTCGCAGGTCCGGAGCCATTCCTCCGGGGCGCTTACTCTGCCGAGGAAGTGGAGGATAGAGAGGCAGCGGTGATCAAACTTGCGTAAGAACTGCAAGACCACGAGAGAATCGCGATAACGCTTGCAGCGCAACCTCCTTGGTATACCCCGGGGTCTCAGAGTGCATACGTGGGAACCTACCACGGCCACTTAGTAGAGGAGATTATACGCCGGATCACGGGCAAATCATTGAGTCTGTTCATCTCCGAAGAGATCACCAAACCCTTGGGGGCTAACTATCAGCTCGGTGTCCCCGAGAAGGAGTGACCCCGAACTGCCGAGATCATTCCATTCCCGTTGGACCAAATGATTCCTCTTACTGCCATTGATCCTACCAGCCTCATAGGTTATGTTCTTCGAGCATCTTTGGTGTATCCTACCCTCCCCAATAAACCGGTCCTACGGAGCTCCGAGAACGGGGCCTTGGGGGGATTCTCCAATGCGCGTACCTTGGCGCGTATCGGACCTGTGATCTCTCTAGATGGCACCGTCGATGAAAGACAGTATCTGACTCCGGAAAGCGTGGATGAAATGAGCAGAGAGCAAATTCGAGGGTTTGATCCATGTCTGAATGGAAAGGTGCGCATGGCCCTGGGGCTCGGGCTGCCGTGGAGCGAAGGCACATTTCCTTCCATTCTGAACGAAGATGATATCTCTTACTGGTCAGGGTATGGAGGTTCCGTGCTGATCATGGACCGTCGCCGGCGGATGACCATATCGTATGTCATGAACAAGTTGAAGCTCCGGCCAGCAGCCGCCAATTCAAACTATGACCTGTACTTCCCCGAAACCTACCGGGGTTTTGAGGCATACACCAAGGCCTCATCGTGAGATCTACCCGTGGCGAGAGAGATAAGAGGAAAGGAGTGTGTATTGTTCGTTGTTTTAGGTACAAAGATATTCGAAGGCCACCATATCTCGGAATCAGCTATGACAAGCATTGAGATTATCCTGGGAGGCTTTCTCCCTCATCATACCGACAGATAGTGTATAGGATATGCTCGTCAACCAGCAGGCAGTCGATCTAGTCAGGAAATAGGGAAGTAGTGGGAATCTGAAGTGGCGAGAAGAGACATCGTCGCCTAGACCAACGTACGAATTCTTCGACTTTGATCTACCGTGGAAGGAGTAAGTTGAATGTTCTTGAAGCGCAGAGGAACAGTCTAAGATGACAATGCTGCGGTGCATCTATTGCAACTCCCTTGGTGGGAAATCGCAGGTCGGCTGGTTTTCAGTTCTCCATCCTCTCATATACGACCGTGGTGGTTTTCTTCAATGCCCGGTGCTAGAAGAAGAGATCGCACCCGACCTAGAAAGGGAGGTTAGTGGAGAGTAAATAAAGAGCGATGCAAACAGCGAGTTGAACACAGAGGATAACCAAGATGCCCCACAATCTCCAAACTGTGGTGCTTGTAACCAAGTGCACCGGCCCCCCTTTCTCGCCCGAGAGATGCAATGGAAAAAGCACATTATCTGGCCTGTGAATGGCTCCTCGCGACAAGCCTAATTCGAATTCCACCCATCAGCGTCGCGGATGAAGCAATTCGAGCCCCTCCAGATCTCCCGCATCGCGCCATCGCGGCCCACATTGATGCTATGCAATGACGCAACTTGAGGATGCCATGGATGATGTGCTCGTCGATCATCCATTAAATGCGCATGGAGCCCGTGGCGAGCAATGGCTGGTTTTTCAGAAAAAAGGTCGTTGTCGTGGTTTTCGACTTTGCAATTCTCCAAATCACCCCGACATCAACAGGACACCCAACATGGCCGACACCACATCAAACGATGCGCCCCACAAGTCACTGATCCTCAATGCCTTTGTCGAGATGTGTAGGTGGTAAACTCGACCGGCTGGGAATGAAACTCATCCATCTCCAGGCAGTGGACACCAGTCGCCGGGACTGTGGCAACACCCAGACGACCAGTCGCACCGATTCAACGACATTGAGCATTGGATTGAGCTGGCACAGCTCCTGGAATCGGCCAAATTCCACGGCATTTTCATCGCTGATGTTCTGGGTCAGTTCATTTGAGCACCTCGTATCCTACCGATCCTAACTTCTTTGCCACAGGTGGCTATGATGTCTACAAAGGACCCAGAAACCTCGACCCAGCCGTGATTTCCGGTGCCCAATGGCCTGTCAATGAGCCCTTGGCTGTCGTCCCCGCGATGGCAGCGGCCACTAAGAATATCGGCTTTGGCGTGACGGTGACAACAACCTACGAGCAGCCGTACCATCTCGCTCGGCGATTGTCCACGGTAGACCATCTGACCAAAGGACGGTATGTATCGCACAGAATCTTGACAATACGAATGGCTAATAAATGTGTCTGGAAGTGTGGGCTGGAATGTGAGTACCGCTGGTCATTTGTCGGCCCCGTCATAGATCTAACTCAAGCAGGTTGTTACCGGATATCTCGACTCGGCCGCCCGCAACATGGGACAAGCAGAACAACCACATGTAAATTGCCCTGTCGCTTGGCGAAGAAACCCGTTGACTGACAAATGCAGCACGACGACCGATACGCCGTGGCAGAGGAATACATCAAAGTCACCTACAAGCTCTGGGAATCGTCCTGGCGCCAGGACGCCGTTGTCCTCGATCGCCAGCGCGGCGTCTACACCGAGCCAGACCGCGTGCGCCAGATCAACCACTCCGGGAAATACTTCAACGTCCCCGGTCCCCATCTCACCCAACCTAGTCCCCAGCGCACCCCCGTGATCCTGCAGGCGGGGACATCCAAAGCCGGCAAGACCTTCGCGGCACAGCACGCGGAAGCGATCTTCGTCGGAGGACACAGCCCGGCCGTGGTCGCGAACAACGTCGCCGAGATCCGGAAGCTCGCGCAGACGGAGTTTGGCCGCGATCCGCAGAGCATCAAGTTCCTGGCTCTACTATGTCCGATCCTCGGGCGGACCGAGGAGGAGGCGTTGGAGAAGTTCAAGACGTACCGCAGTTTCGGCTCGATCGATGGCGCACTGGCGCTGTTCGGTGGCTGGACTGGGATCGATCTGGACAAGTACGAAGATGATCAGGAGCTGCGACACGTCGAGAGTAATGCCATCCGGTAAGTTATGCGCGTGATATTTCGTAGAGAGAGTGACTGACACTTCTATCCTGTCTAGATCTGCCGTCGAAGGCTGGTCCAAGGCATCGCCCGGCGTGGCGAAATGGACCAAGAAGACGGTGGGCGAGCATATCACCGTTGGTGGTCTCGGTGCTACATCCGTTGGCACGCCCGCGCAGGTAGCAGACAACATGGAAAGATGGGTCAAGGAGGCCGATGTCGATGGCTTCAACCTGGTAAGAACTTGCACATCCATGCCTCACAAACGGCTACTAACTTGTACCAGGCATATGCGATCAAACCCGGTACCTTTAAGGATGTCATTGACCTTTTGATCCCCGAGCTCCGCCGCCGGGGTCTATTCTGGGAGGACTATGCCGTGCCCAAGGGTACATATCGCGAGAACCTGTACTCGCAGCCGGGTCAGTCCGGCCCAAGGGATGATCACCCGGCCTCGAAGTATCGCTGGAATGCGGGCGTTGATGCCGCGAATCATCCTGTCCCGGAGAACTAACCTTGATTGTAAGCGAAGCATATAGTCCAATAGCCAATCATACAATTACATGTTTACGTTTACTTGTGCACGGATACGAAAATAGGGCGATAACGGGAGAAACAGCGAGAATTGGCCTACCCGGAGGTCTACTTTACAAACGCCAAAAGAATGCAGCTTTTATACATGGCCACACCACCACAGAGAGCGGTTAGGTCAACATGTCATCCAGTCGTTCACCCAGTACACCCTCGATCTGTTTAACCCACTTCCGCACTTCTCTCTCCACCTTTTCATCTTCGTCCTCCATCAACTCGCTGATGTACGGCAGCATCTCTGGAAGAAGAGCGAGCCACTCCTCGCCAAGCTGCTCTGTGAGAGCCTGCTCGGCCTTGAGGGCGGCAAGACGAGTGAGCGGGTTATCGCCACCGGCCGATTTGGCATTGGGTGCGGAGGAGGGTCGGAGGTATCGCATCAAAGAGGAATTGAGCTCTTTGTGATTGTCGGTGGAGTCGGCGGCTATCGCAAGCTCCGTGATGGCAGGGACCACTTCCTCGACGACCAGTTCCGCGGTCTTGGAAGAGGTGGCATGTGCCAGTTGAGAAATCAGAGGACCAGAGATGTTGGCAAGGTGAGATGGCGATTGCCAGAATTCTAAAGACATTATTAATACAAGCTTGGGATTTAGTCTGTTTGCGGACGTACCGTCTTGGTCATGCTCAAACGAGTTCCGGAGCGTGCGAAGAGTTGATAGCCAGAGCAGCTTGGTGTTCTTGGCGGGACCAACCGTGCTGAGAACCTCAACCACATTTTCCAAGATGTAGTTTGAGTAGCCAGTGACAATGGACTAGAGAATTGTAAGCAAGCAGTCAGATTTTGAGAAAGAATTAGGTCGTTACATACCTGAAGGGTGCCGAAGAACACCTGCAAGAACTTGTAAAAGGTCGTCAAACGCGACACTTGACCCTCCTTGGGGGCTCCAGTAGTCGCCCACTCAACGAATTTAATGAATAGTGGGCGGAAGGTGCTGTCATTGAGCTTGTAGATCATCTTGATGGTAACTTCATTCAGGGCACTTTCAACCTCATTCAAGTCATCGGCGTCAAAGGTAGCAGAGTCGCCAACAGCAGTCTGCTCACGACGCAGATCGAAGGTCTTGAAGAGTATATTCGAGAGAACTCCAACATTCTTAGCGACCGTCGACTTGGGATTCTTCTCAACGGCCAGGCTGAGGGTTTGAAGAATCTCTGTCGCAGCTGATGGGCCTGCCTCAACCGCATGCTGCCAGTTCCGATCGATCGCGCCGAGAGTAGCCGCCAGGTCCATCTTTCGGCCTGCCATGAGCCGCAGTGTCTCTCGGCGGCTGATTTCGCAGCTTTCTTCGAGATCGGCGTTACTGGACTTGAAAGATAGTAACAAAATCCGGTCAAGATGACCAGCCGATAGCATGAATGGAAGATTCACAAGGAGGGCAGAAAGCAGCGAGAAAACAGCATTGTGTAGTCTGGAATTCTCTTTGGCGGGCATCAAGCTCTGTTCCAGAAGCCGGAAAGACTGGCCGAGAGCATTGGGGAGTGCCGGAATCATCGCCTGGCCCAGTACTTCAGCCATGGAGGCAAGACACAAAACGCCCATGATATGAATGCGCTCGTCGGCTTGGCCAAGGCAAGCATCGCTAGCAACGGCAGTGGCAGCAGGGATGACCTTGGACGGGTCCTTGCGACCGTACTTCTCGGTAATGCGATCGATACAGGCGACGGCGGCATGTTTAAGAAGATAATCTGGTGATGACTCGACGATGCGAACGAGTGTGGGCAGGAACTCCAGAACTCGGATTTGAGACTCATTATCACGCTCCGGTTGTTGACGAAGGCGGTTCTCCAGAAGTCGAAGCACCTTCCGACGCAGATCGTCGTTGGGTCCCTGGAGCAGTACCTCAATCGTATCGAGGAAATCAACAAGAGACAGGGTTCCAAACAAAGAGCCGAGGACTTCACTGCAGGCTTGGCTGACAGCCTTCATGCTCTGAACGGATTCTCCGATGCCTAGGACTTGTTCAAGGACACGGGAGAAACAGGCACGAACTTGGTCCGCAGCGTTGCCCTCTTCCTCAAAAGCTGCCTCCAGCTTAGACTTGAGCGAAGAATGCTTGAGCAGGTGAGCAAGGTCCCGAAGTAGATCGACCGCCACCTTCTGTGGATCGCCCCCGTCATCACTGCCGATACCAAGAAGGACTTGGGAGATACCCGGCTTGGGCTTAAACGCATCGATGACCAGGTTGAGATATTTGCTGTAAGTGGTCAGCTCCACCACGGGTGTAGTATCGGAGGCAACGCCGGTCATCAATGTGAGAACATCTTTGTCCGTCGAGTACCGATTGGCAAGCATGGCAAGCACGGCGAACAAGAAGTCTTGTGTGCCCAACTTGGTAATCAATGCATGGAAAAGACGAAGGCGACGATGCGAAGGAATGTGCTCAAACGCGGCAGTAAAGCTGAGCAACAACTCCGATGTGCCAGAAACAATATCCCGCTTCTGGTTGCGAAGGGATTGAATAAGAGCTGGAACAACCTGGTCAATGGTCTGGTCGATCACGGAAACCGAGTAATCATCATCCTTCCGCAGAACGCTAGATCCCATGAAGGTAAAGATGGGCATTACACTGTGAAGGACCAATTCGGGGGCAATGACTGAAAGACCAGCCACAAGGAGTAGAGCGACATTCTGCACCTGAGGGCTTTCTGTAGTTCGCACACAATCCACAACCAAATCTGCACGGATGACCGAGGTATCAAATTGAGGCTTAGAAGATGCTTTTGACCGGTTGACAATAGCCAGAAGACTCCCCAGCGTCAAGCTCAGTAGGTAGCTCATGCCGGATTGGATTTGAGCCTTGAAGTGGTGAAGAGCAGCAAGAGTTTGGAAGAGACCATCCGCCAGTTCAGGGTGCGAATCCGGCTTAGAGCTATCCACGACTTCCAAGATGAAGGTCATCTTGTCCATGAGCTTATGAAGCTGGCTCTCGTCCTTCACAGTCATGGCGACCATGTTATTCTGACTTGTGCGTCTCCGCTTCGGTGCCGGGCCAATAGCATCCATATCAGTCAGGGAAACGGGGATTTTCTTCACGAAATTCACCAGAGTAGGGCCCGAAAGCTCCACATTACGGAGGACGTCGCGGCAATTATCTGCCAGTGAATTATCGTCTTCAGACAGTCCCAACGAAATATCCAGCAACTTTTCAGCTGCCGGTGCCTGGGTGTCGATCGGTATTTTGCTCCATACTTCCTTCATGCGGGTGAAACTGGCGGAGACGAAAGAGGGGCGTGCCTCAACGGACCCGGTCTTCACATTGGACAGAAGAATGCCAATAGAGTCGGCTTCTTTCGGCGTGACAATATCAACAACTTCTTGTTCAGCCTGTAGGAGGGGGATCCGCTCCTTCGAGCAGATTTCATCGGCCTCTTTCTGGCTCAACGCACGCCACTTCTCGAGCAATGGAAGAAGCTGCTTCGTGCGGCTAGTACCCGAAACCTTCTTCACATTGTTCAGTAACTTCAATAATGCGAACTTGGGCCCGAAGATTGGCATATAAATGGCGTGCGAGCAGAGGAAAGTGAACAGCGCAGCTCGAAGAGATTTCTTGAGTTCCAACGCGCTCGAATCCTCGGACAACGCGGATCCTCGGAGGGTGGCATCAAGGACCTTGCTGATATGATTCGGGTCAAGGATGTATTCCTCTAGGCCGGGTAGCAATGCGCGTTCCAGGAATTTCTGCACATCGGCGGGTGTGAGCCATGTGATGGCAGTAGACTGAGTCCCTTTCCCATAGATGTTATCATGGCCCCAAGGCTTGGTCCCGCTGTCGTTGGAGGTTTTATTCCTGTAAACAGTGCCAAGAACGGCCAGAACGTTGGTAGCTTCACGGCGAATGCGTTCTGAAGGATCGGCGAGAGCAACAATCAGGAAAGGGATGATGGCCTGTGAGTCAAAGCCACCAGCAACCGACACAAGGACGGAAGAGAGAGTGCTCAGAGCACCGATCTTGGTCCCAATGGGATAGGATCCCGAGAGAACTCGAACAAAAAACGACAAGAATTGAGCATCGCCCATGTCACTTTTAGCAAGAATTGGTAACTCAGTAAACTGGTTGAGCCGGTCTTGCGAGTCAACAGCCGAGGCAAAGACTTGTACCAGACTGTCGAACTCCGGGATAGATTGCTTGCTGAGGAAGGAGACGGGGTATTTGGGTTGCTTTGACAAAGATTGCAACGCAGGGGTGAATGTGTCGATCTCCTCGTTCTGGTCAACGTCTTCCATATCAATGTCCTCAATTGATTGGGGCGGAACAGCGGCTTCAACAACAGTTTGCAAGTTGTGTTCGAGGGTAGAGAGGTTGAAAGATGAGGTAGAGAGCGTTTTCTGGAATGCAGGTTGCAGGGCGCTAGAACGGCTGAAACCCTGCACCAGATCGGCAAGCTGAGTTTGGACCTCCAAGGACATACCCCGAGTATTGTCAGAACTGCTGGCTGCGTTGAGTACCATAGCCATTGCTTTTTCCAATCCATCTTTTTTTAGAGCGGGAAATTCGAATATATTCGACAGCAGTGTCAAGTGAGCAGGATCCTTTTGCTTGTCCAGGTTGCTCAGGCAGCCTGAAACAAGTCCCAGCAGAAGTTTGGAAGTTGAATACTGAGCGGAGGTTTCTGAAAGAGCTGAAATGGGGTTTTCCAAGCGGACAATAGCCTTGAATACTTTTTTCGGGAGCGAGGTGGTTGGTTTTTCCTGCGCCAGAACTGACAAACAGACCAACCCCGACGAAAAAGTCCCCTCCGTCCAAGATGCGACAACACTTTCCATCAGGCCGTTGATAACATCCTCCGAGAGTAGGGCTTTCCGGGCTAGAACGACAGAGATCATATAACAACTGATGATGAGCTCGGAGACCTTCTTCATGCTGAAAGCATTGCTGATGATAGGTAGAACACGAAGGATTATGTCCTCGTGCCTCTGCTTCTCTGTCTCCCGCCTGCCTGAGCGAGCAGCATCAAGCATCCCTGCAATTGCTTCCGTGACAATGCCAGCCCAAAAAGAGAGAAGCGCATGGCTCTGGGCACCTTGTCGGCACACCTTCAAGACATACTCATTCAATGACGAAAAGAAATTCTTATTGGTCATGGCGCTATGAACGAGGGGGTGTCTGGGTGGGTTGATCAGGCCATTTTTGTAAGGATAAAGGACCTTGAAAGTGGGAGTCAGGTCACTGGGGAGAATCGAGAGTAGGTTCAAGAACAGCGGAGTTGTGTGATAGGGCAAGAAAGTCAGGATCATCGAGCCCGTGTTGAATTCATGTGCCCTGCGTCCATGATTAGTCGCCTATTTCTGGTACATCATCCGCCCATGATCTCCAAGAAAACTTTCCCACTCACCTGAACCTTCTCACCACCCAATCCACTGCCTTCACAGCCGGGCTTAACTGCAATCTGCCACTAACAAGAGACAAGAAAGCTTCCAAGACAACATCAAGTTCCTTGTTCTCTGCGGCTGTCATCTGAGTTCGGTCCTGTGACTTGCTCTGCTCACTGAAGATTGAGCGTTCAAACCCTTCAAACTTGCCATCCAATGAGCACAGTTCCCTGAACCCATCATAACAGATCTCGAAGATTGTGTCAAAGTCCTGGGATCCGGCAACCTTCTTATCGAAAATCAAAGACTGTGAGTGTGAGATCCGTTGCGATTTAAGGTCGAGCTGATTTGTTGACTTTGCCGCGATCTGCGACAGTTGCGCGGCTAGAGACGAAGCCATTGCGGTGGTTGTCAATTATTCGTCACACCGACCAGTATTCCATCGCTGACCCTTGTGCGGGTAAGGTGCTTCGTGAGGCGTAGGCACGGGTGGTTTGGGCCGAGCGAATGTAATCGCAACTTTTTTTTCTGCTTGGACCCCACTCACCGCCTGCACGGAGAAACGTTTGACCTTCCCGCCTTCTCCCTCTTTCACCGCCCTGGCGGATAAACGTTCCTCCTTTCCGTCATCCCGCCGTTTCACCTCACCTTGTTCCATCTTTCGGATAAACTTTCTCCCGTTTCCATCCCATCTCTGCACATCCACTTATCGCGGAGGAAGGTTGTTCCCCTCCGCTTATCAGTTTGCCCGATAACGATAACGGATCTCGAAATCGTGATCGTTGCGGTCCACGACGATGGAGTCGTCGGGCTCAAAGGTGAGCTGCCCCTCCCTGTGTTGACTCTGCTCTTTCGCTAACCTTTGTATTAAGGACAACAAGTCCATTCCCAAATTTGGTAGCTTTAAGCTCCCAGGAAACTCCGCCGCTACTGCTGCGTCGGAGTCTTCTGACCGCAAACCGCGTGGTCACGACCCTCGTCCCTCGAAAAGTCGTCGGGATGATGACCGCCGGCAGAGGCACCGCTACGACCGGTCGCGCTCGCCTCGACGCTCGGTCCAAGGACTGCGTCAAAAGTCAGGTTCCCATCGCTCAGACTTCCACGATCGGCGGTCCCCCGAAGAACATCAATATCTGCACAAGCGTGACGCGTCTCATTCCCGCGTTGCTCCAGCCAAGGAAAACGGCTCCGGGAAGGGTCTCATTACAGATGCATCTGCTACGACTGCTTCTGGTTTCCTCATTGACCGAACGGGTGATCGACACAACCTGACATATGGACCATCGCACCGGTATTCTATCCCCGGTTATCGCCGCGCTGGCAGTGGGGCCGTGATGGGAATCCCTGGAATACATAAAATTGACCGTCGCAGTTTGACTGAAGGTACTGTGGTCTTGCGCGGTGATCTCGGCCGTACCGCAACATCAGAGAAGCCTCTCTCTCACGCGTCGAATCCTCCGGATCAACTTTTCCGCATTCGTAAGGATGAACCTCCTTATTCGCAGGTCGATCTCAACAGAGATTTCATTCCACTTAAGCCCGCAAGATCTTTTGACGGCGCATCCGATGATGAGCCTCTTCTGTATCGCTCTACCCAGCCCCAAACGGAAGAGAAAAAGGATCTCGATGATGTGGAGCCGATCCCAAATGAGGATTTGATGTATGCGAGACTCCAATTCGGTGCCGATCAAGAACGAAAAGAGCGCCATGCAGAGCTTCAGCGAGATGTTACGCTGCGTCCCACAGACGTTGCAGCGTGGCTTCGTCTAATAGATTACCAAGACATCCTGATTCGTGGACCTCGGGAGACATACCACCCACCAACAGCTGCTGAGCGAAAAGGCCTTGCGGACGTCAAAATATCCTTGTACGAAAAGGCCTTGAAAAAGGTTGGGGATAGCCCTCACAGGGACCGGCTTCTACTAGGCCGACTGGAAGAAGGGGCACAGCTGTGGGAGCCTCGAACCCTTCTGGTTGAATGGAATCAGACCTTGGAAGATCACCCTGATATTATCAGCCTCTGGATGAAATACATCGACTTCCTCCAGACGGATCATGTTGACTTCAATGCTGAACAGTTCTTCGAGGTTTTTATCCATTGTCTCGATTTGGTCGCGCCGCATGAAGGGTCCCGGAAGAGAGAAATCCAAAGTTACATCTTCCTGCGTATGACACTCTTCCTTCGCGAAGCAGGGTACGCCGATTATGCCGTGGGTTTATGGCAGGCGGTCCTTGAATTCATGCTTTTCGAGCCTGGCTGTCCCACTGAGCTTCGCAAGAAAGAACCGTTCGTGGCTGCATTTTTCCGATTCTGGGAAACCGAAATTGCAAGAGTTGGCGAGGCTGGGGCTGATGGATGGGGAAGTGGCACGTCCACTGAGCCTGGTCCTGTTGACATGACCTTCAAATTCAAATTGGATCCCAAAGCCCGTTTGACATCCTGGGCTCGCGCTGAGAGGGAGCACATGGTGAAATGTCGAACCCCAATGCGCAGCGTGCATGCAACCGGTGAAGCACAGACTGATGACGCAAATGCTGTGATATTGGTGATAGACTTGGAAAGGGTCCTTCCCCTCTTTTGGGACTGGGACACTTCTGAGGAATTAATCGACGCCTTCTTGTATTTCTGTCACTTGCCCCATCTGACACTTCTACACAACGCTCTCACGACACGGATCTGGGGCTGGGATGGCTTCCTGCGGAATGAATTTGTGGACAACGTTTCCTATGGCCTCGAATACTGGAAGCCCCGTCAGGCCCCGGAGGACCTCGCTGAGATGTCTCCGTTGTCGCCTTTTGTCTTCCAAGTCGACAATTTCCTTCACAACACGGACACATTTTTTGCCCCACCAGATCGCTGGTTCAACTCATTTCGGTCTTTACTCCCTGAATCACCCCAACACATGTCTATCATTGACCCCAACTGGGTCCAACGGACGTGTCAAATGTTCGTGGAGCGACATCCGTTCGACGTTCAATTGGGGGAGTATGTCCTGGGCCTAGAGTTTGCGAGCAGCCCTTCAAACGCAAGGAACTTGGCGAAGGTGGCGCTGAGGAGGAACCCATCATCTCTCAGACTTTGGAATGCCCTTGCTCTGATAGAATCCCAGATGGGCGACCAAGTCAAGGCAAATCAAGTTTTTGACAACGCACTATTACTGGCCAAACGTTTATCGCCGTCTGAAGGCCAAGAACGCGTTCTCCTGTGGCATTCCTGGGTGTGGGAATTCCTCTATCGGGGACAGATGCCGCAGGCATCCTTCTTGATATCTGAGATGTCCAGTGGGGAGTTCAGTTCCGAGCGGATCCCAGAAAGTGACGCCCCCTTGGATTTCTCGCCTGCGGCCTTGCGCCGAGTGGAAAAGGTATTTTCCTTCTTATACTAAAGTGAATGAGAGATGAAACTGACCAATTTGCTAGTTTCTGGGTGACGAGCGGCTGCTTCCCCTGCGGGAGGGCAAGGCGCAGGCCTACGTCGCCTACACCGACTGCCTCGGTTTGTGGTACTTCCTCACCGAGTACCCCATGGAGGCGGCTTTGTCCGCCTATACTGAGGGTGTGAAAAAGTTGTCATCTTATGATGACAACTTCAAGGCGTACACAAGTGAGCTGCTGCACCAGGCTCAAGCAAGGTTCGCGTATTACATAATGACCTTGCCTTCAATTCAGTCGGCCCACGTGCAGAAGGCCCAGCAGCTGGGAAGATCTCAAGTCTGCAGGGTCCTGCGGGAGAGCGTGGTGTTGTTCCCCCACAACACCATGTTTCGCTCGCTGTACATGTGGGCCGACTCGGGGCTGTCGCAGATGGACCGAGTCCGCGACAGCCTCGACCTTGGCAAGGTCGCGAGCCTGAGCGACCCGTACCAGAGGTACGGGGATTTCACTCCGCGCGCTCTGGGGAGGCAGAGCATTCCTGTCTCGACTCACCTTTTCTCCATTTTCATGGAGGTTTGCCGCCCCACGATGACCGGGGCCACCGCTCACTCCGTACGAGCGGCCTTTGAAAGGGCAATCGGTGGGTACGACAATTTGACGGGAGCGAGGTCGGCGGTCCAGAACGTCCGCCACCATTTCAGTGCGGAAAGTGCTCGCTCAAACTTGACCGTCTGGAAGTTCTACATCCTCTGGGAGCTGTATCACGCCCGCTCCCTCGAAGCAGCCAAGAAAGTCTTTTTCCGCGCCATTCAAGCTTGTCCCTGGTCCAAGGACCTTGTTATGATGGCGTTCGAGTATCTCCGGGATGAACTGCCGAGTCTACCAGCAGGCGATGTGGCAAAGCATGGTTTCAAAGGTGTTGAGCTTCGTCAGTTGTACCGTCTCATGGAGCAGAGAGATCTGCGCGTCTTCGTCGACATGGACCGCCCCCTACGAACACCGAACCGTCGGCACAGCCTTCATTCTATCGCCGAGGATGACACCGAGGATGACTCCAAGTACGACATTCAGGATGACATTGCGATGGACGTTGAGAAAATGAGCAACTCGCTGAATTGATGGACACCGACCAAGCGATCTGCGAAGAGTCCTCCGGAGACTGCTCGGAATCCCTCGCAGGGGTGACCTGTACAAAATTACTGTAGACTACTGCGCGTTGTGTATAAAAATTTACGAACAACATTCTTATCTCAAATATCCTTTGCAGAATCAAGCCGTATGGCATAGCAACTGTATCAATTATAGTACAGGACAAGCTTGTCTCAAGTATGTGTATACTACTCCCATGCAAACAGGACCGCGAAGTCGAGCCCAAGGAGCAAAAAAAACGAGATTCGTAATTCATTCCATCGTGCCAGACGAAAACCAAGGAAACATGGAAAAAAGCCTAGAAGTGTTCCTTCCAGAACTTGAAGCGCACATCCTTGGTCGACGACAGCTTCGCTGCGTCGTCAATTTGCCTAGCAGCTGTGTTCGGTCCACAGAAGTAAACACCAATCTCCGTCATCGAGGCACTTTGCAAACCGCGCATGTACGTCTGATCCAACAGACCGAGACGCATCGCCGTGAACAGACGTTTGAAGTCGGGACGGCCGAAGTTAGTTCGACTCCGTAGTTCAGTCAACGGATCCAATGCTTGGCCAACGGAGTTGAGATAGATATTGGCGGCCGTGTCATCATCCAGTCGCTGTGTGAGATAGGTGTGGATGCGCAAGAACTCCGTGGTCCCTTCATTGGCGGCCGCATTGGCCGATTGAGACTCGAGCGAGGAAAGGAGGGCTTGAAACCACTCGAACGAAGATGTATCCTTACAGATCCAGATAAACTCGACACGGCGCAGTCGGCGTGGCGGATTGGGACTGGAGCGCAGATGCCAGATATTCTTCAAAATCGAAGCCCATGGCGTGACGCCGATGCCGGTTCCGATCAGTACCGCGATCTCGTTTTCAAAGACGTCTTCTGCCGGGGCACCGTATGGGCCGTCGATGCGCAGCTTCGGCATCAATTGTCCGTTTTGGAGAGCAACCTCGTACATGCCCAGTGGATCGAGGCCTTCAAGGTCTTTGGCTTGCGCGGGACCACAACCCAGCGCGTCACCGAGGGCGCGGGTAAAGTCTCCCACTTGACGGACATGGACGCTCACATAGGGATCAAAGGGGCACGAGGTGATGGTGAACGGATGCCATTGCGTACTAGATACGTCCGGCACCTGAAGAAATAGCCATTGTCCGGCTTTGTACTTCATGCTTGGCTTGTTGAATTGGATTTCCATGGCAGCTGCGTCCACGTTAACAGGGCTCAGACTAGACAGAAGACAATCCACATACCATAAGGATGGCGAATAACCTTGGTGATGACGCTATCGCGGCGCGATCGAATCTCGCGGTAGAGACGCTCGAAAAGGTACAAAGCAGCCGCGACGAGTTCCCATCGCCAACCTTCATACCCGAGACAATGGTCCCAGAACTGCTTCCCAGCAAAAGGTGAGATCGGGTCTTTGGTGTCGCGGACGAAACAACCGGTGGCATGGGTGTATAAAGCAAGCATGAACGGAATAAATAGGTGGTGAGTGTACCAGAAGGTTTCGTAGGCTTGCTGTCGGATCCGGTGATGAGCCGTGGTGTACATCAGCATCATGCATAGCAGCATCACATGTCCAGTAATGCCACTCGCCCGGGCGAAGTGATTTTGTACTGCCAAATCGGGGCGAAGATCATCCTTCTCGATGTTATAGAAGCTAGGACCATTAGCATGACGCATTTGAGGGAGGTAGCAAGCGCACGTACTTGACATAGTGGGCGGCAACATGGGCGCCTGTAAAGACCAACAAGGCGTATGCTATTTGCCGGTGAAACCAAGCCGACTCATCCAGTGGGAGCCATCGGATTTGGGGTCGGATCCATTGAAGTACATTCCGGCACATGGGTAGAAGAATCAAAGTTGCGTCCACCGATATCACCAGGCCCGCACCTCGCGAGATCCAAACAGAGTATTGGAGAACGTTCAGCGAGGCCAGTTTGGGATTTGATGCTTGGATGTAACTGCAAAGTATCAGCAACCAGGCCCCAAACTCGGGCGCGCGGGACTTACCATCCGATCGCAAAAAGACCGATATGTGCGCCCCAGAACAGGAAATAGAAGAGGATTTTGGAGATGGTCAGGTCGGCTCTTTGGAGCCAAGACTCATTATGCGCGATCATGTTGAGGGTGTCGACCAGCGACGATTTTGGTGGGGGGCTGTAAAGGAGCGACGAGCAGCGACGGTTGGCCAGCAACCTGATGATGCAGACACGAGCTTCAACTTGTTCAGATCCTTCCTGTCTTTCGGATGCTTTGCGTCCGTCCAGGAATAGGTGATTTCATGCGCAATGGACTAACGGGTCGTCGGCGCTTTTGCTTCCGCATGAACTTGGCCCCGGTTGCTTTGGCGCGGAGAAGGTCAACACGTCGCCGATGAGAGAGTTCTCGCGATCAGAATCGTTGGATCAACGCTTGAAGAGTCCAGCGACGGCGAGGTGATGCGACAGCGCTATAGCGCTGTGCGACTGGAAATGCCGGCTCTCGGCCAAAGCGCAAAAGTGAGTTTCCGCTGGACAGCTACAGATTGCCCGGTGCAATGTGTAGAGTTTTCACGCTCGCGATGATCATCATTGACGTGTTGGAGTCGGATGGGTAAGAGACCAGACGTGGTCGGGAGTTGAGAATCCCAGCGTTGTGGTTTTAGCTGCAGGGGTGGAGGGGAAACCCGCGATCTATAATTACATCGCTTTTTGCGGACACAACAACCGAAAAGACTGGTGGGTTCTCGCCCAATCGACTGAGAAAGCGTCCGTGCTGCAAATTCCCCTTTGAGGGGCAAAAGCTCTTTCTCCCCGATGTGATAGGTGGTGCCCGGTGGCCCTAGCAACCTTGGAAGTTCCGAGGAGGCTGGACACTATCTACACCGTCTCGCTTCCAGATGATGGAGAGTGGCCTTCGCTACACTTTCTTGGTCGTGTTCAAAATTATCTCTGGCCATCTTGGCGTGTCAGACGATCCTGGTTCAACAGTTCGCAGCCCGCATCAGCCATGGGCCTTCTAGAAGTAGCCCCGGCTCCTGGCATCTGGTTTTTCAGGCAAATCCTAGGCTAGAAATGCATGCATTCGACATACATGGAGCCACCGGATGGATCCCAGAGCAGTGTCATAGGCAGAGAGACCCGGTTGGGTCTGACAGAGGAGCCCCGAAATGGCCGATAAGTGGCCCACGCGGACTCCAGCCACGACCGAAGGTGAATATGGAGAGAGCGAATCAGATGCATTCTGCAAGCGCTCTTGTCCATCACACGGCAAGTCCGAGCTGGGGAACATGCCTGTCATCTCTTCCAATGAAGGATCGTTGGAGAGCTTGTGGTGTGATTCGAGCCGTTCCCACTGTTTTCCCCGCCCGAGCAAGGCCCACTTGGCACTGCACATCAACCGGCTCATCACGGTTCTCTGATAATTATCTCGAGTCGATCGAAGAGTGCACTCAGTTTGGGGGGCCAGTCGTGCAGAACGATGAGATCAGGGCTGGGATGGTCATCTGACCCTCGTCGGGTTGGAAACATTTCATGTCTCGGGCACAACCCAGCGAAACAACCCCCGAGAAGGGAAAACAATTCGACTGTGGGTGAAACTTCAGTCAACCCCGAGAGAAGAGCGCGTGCAACCGACTGCAGCCCATCACGCTGATTCTCGGCGCTGGGGCTTCTGATTTGCTACGCGCGCGCACCTCGATCCGCTTCGTCACATCTCCTCCACCCAATCACACCGTGGGTCTAGATGGGTCCAGATCCTTGAAGAACGTCGGAAAGAGGGGATGGCAAGGGCTCGAGACCGCCAAGGGCATTGATTGGCCTAGGGCGCTTAAATGCATCTGTGCGGATCACCGACAAGCCCTACTTTTTTCGATGTAGATGGTCGTCGTGCATCAGTCACCTTTTGGCGCCTCAGCGTCACATCCTCGTAGGTCGGCTCAGGTTGCCAGGTGGATCATCGTCAGCGTGGTGACATGGACTAAAGATAGATTGATATACCCTTCCCCGCCTGCCACGCAAGGGAGCTATTCATGCAAGCTTGCTTCTCTCTCCAGACTCAATCATGCCATCACGGTAGCTGGACCCTACCCTTTCGCGCGAAAACTTTCGGACCTCTTCTCTGCACGCACAGTCTCTCGCTACCTCGTCGCATATCGCAAATTGTCGGCGCCATAAGTCAACCGGCGTCGCTTCCGCGCAGCGACTGCCGCGCCGGGACGAATCTTCGCGGGACGAGAGATTCGCCAATCTATACGCCTTGCCTACCCCATCGATATACATAATCTAGCAAGATGGGAAGACTCATCAAGAATCACTGGGGGCGATTAATTATCCTCACTGCATCAGCCTGTACGTATCGCAAAAACCTTGTTTCGCGATGTGCGTGTTAATCATGTGCAACTCCAGACCAAATCGCCAGCGCCATCGAATGCTTTATCTGGCCCAAAGTCTTCTGGGACTTTGTTTCGAAAAATCTCGACGCCGCCGTGGCCCCAATTCCCGTCCTCCAAATACTCAATTTAATTATGGGCCTGGTCGGGTTGGCTTGGGAGTGGCCTTTGAAGCCCTTGGCGGGCTCGTTACCGCATCGCAGCATCGAAATCCGACTCATCATATACCCGCTCAGCGCGCTGCTAGCAGCCCTGCTCTACCAAGGGACAGATCCGGCCATTTACTACCTCATCGGTATTGGAGTGTACTTTTGGGCATACAGTGAAGGCGAGGTGAGTGTGAATGATAGCTCTTTTGCTGGTGCGCTTTACTCATGCTTCGACTAGGTTGTCTGTCCAGAACCTTGGACGTTACCAAAAAGACCCAATATCCTCAAGGCATAGCCTTTAATCGGTCTGTTGCAGAGTCCAACAGACGCAGATCATGTACATAGAACTATAATGATACCCCTCCCAGTCCACAAATATATTTCCACCACCCGACCCTTCGTAGGCTTACCGAGTCACATGGTCTGCCAATGGGAATGGTTGTTTCAAGAGAACAAGATGGCATTGTATCGAACGAGCATGCACTGTCGCGTTCCTCTGACTGGAGACTAAATGCCTGCACCCCAAGGCTGTATACTACCACGTGACTCCGAAACAAGTCACTCCGAGTTTCCATCCGAACTCCAGACATCCAACCAACATCCGAGGCAGCACACTCTCCTACGCAACAGTTATGCAGTCGACCTTGGATACTAATAACGTCCACTAACCCGATCCCCCACCTACACCTCTAGCTCAAGATGTCCAGTCCCATTTCCTCTCACGTAAAGTGCGAGGAACTAGGCCAGGACAATATATGCGACGTGCCAGTCAACAAACTCACCAGCTTCAATGGCAAGCTGAACCAATTCCTTCATTCCAGCGATCCCACCAGCACATCAACCAAGAAGCCCTCAAGTCCATCCAAACGAGGCGCACGCACAGACGAGTCCGAAAATACACTCGTCGAACGCAAGACAAGTCCCAAACGCACAAAAACCGCCTCGTCCACCGCCATCATCCTCCAACACAGATCCCCAAGCACATCCCCGACCAAACCTCCCCGCCGCAAGCGCAGACCCGCCTCTCCCTTCCACGCCCCCTGCGCATCGACCTCGCTACTGCGCGACACAATCCCACCAAATCTGATCCTTCTCCTCGTCGGCGTCAATCCGGGCCTATTAACCGGCACAACGGGCCACGCCTACGCGCACCCATCCAATCTCTTCTGGAAACTGCTGCACACGTCCGGCATCACGAGTATCCGGCACCCGCCCTCGGATACATACAGACTTCCGGCGCTGTACAGCGTCGGCAACACGAATATCGTGGAGCGCCCGACGCGCGACGCGAGCATGCTCAGTAAATCCGAGATGGATGCCGGGGTGCCCGTGCTCGAAGCCAAGGTTGCGGCGCAGCGGCCCGAGGCCGTGTGTTTGGTGGGCAAGAGTATCTGGGAGGCTGTTTGGCGGGTGCGGCACGGACGGGCAATTCGCAAAGAGGAGTTTTCGTATGGATGGCAGGGTCCCGCGGAGAATATGGGATGTACAGCTGACTGGGCCGGGGCCCCGGTCTTTGTTGCGACAACCACGAGTGGACTGGCGGCGAGTATGACTCTGGCGGAAAAGGAGGCTGTGTGGGGGGAATTGGGGGGTTGGGTGGTTCAGCGGCGCAAGGAGAGAGTGTTGGAGATATAGACCGTTTGATGATTTGAAGCGACCACCTGGTATATAAACTTGCTGGATCATTGACGATCATCTCACAATTGCTATGATAATGAACCGAACTACAAAGAATTCGATTGAAAATCCACTTTCACAGCCCCTTTTATGGACTCTACATCTACAATTGTAAGACCGGTTTGGGAATTGAAAAGTTGGGTATTTGTATGACGAGTTCCCTTGCTCGTCTTCGTATCTCATGATATCAGGTACGGAAGCCTGCAACTGCTCAATGCAATACAACCCAAAAAGATAACGTCCGTAATCATCATGGACCGACGGGAGGACAGCACTGAGAGGAGGACAGCACTGAGAGGCCCACGCATGGCCGGTCCTCGATGTCCACGCGTTGATCAAATGACGGAAATAGACAACTCCACTGATGAATGGCGGGATATGAATCTGTGATTTTCCTCGCCTCGTCGGTGTCGCATGACACGGTACTTTTACCGGGCAATGCCAATGGGACCCTTGGAGTCATTCTTGCCGCCCTCACGCTCGCGAGACTAGAGCATTACAGTTAGGATCACGAAGCTTCAATCACTGGAACAGGATAGACATACGGTACTGCTCTGGTACTCTCCACCCTCTAGGATCTTGACCATGCACTCATCCTCGTTGTGAGTTCCGAACTCGTTTTCGAGGGCAGCATTGCTGGCGCTGTCAAGGACACCGTGGGCACCGTGGCTAAACACATGTTAGATGGACAGTTGAGCGTGTAATATCGTATAATCAGACGTACTGGTGAGAGACAAAGATTTTCCAGCCGTTCAGTACGTTCGCCAGTGCGATGCTGCGGTCATTCTTCCACTTCTGCAGGATTTCAAGGTCGTCGATGAAGACAATAAAGTCCTCGGACCGGCCCTTGTAGAAGACCTTGGAGACGGTATCGTTGGCGCGAGGCATAATGCGTAGGAGATTGATGTAGAGAGAGGCTTGAGAGAGAAAGGAAGTCAGAAGCAGCGGGGGGAGCTTTAAAGCTAATGATGATGAATGACGTCACGGCAACGGACATGGCATCGTGTGTCATGGATGCTGCTCCCTGCCTCACAACGTCATCTACCGGCTCCACTGGTGGGGATTCCAATGCCAATAATGACCGTGGCTTTCATTTCCTACACGCTTTCCCACTAACAATGCCTTCCTTTATTCGCTTCCGGCCTTTCCCCACCTTCCTTCTACCACGCAGCTGACGATGAGCTCCACAGCCCGCACCGGATCCTTGCCTCCTGGTCAACTTCAAAGGGGTCAGGTTCTTCGGTGAAACACATTCAGTAGAGTCAGGGGCGATGTCCACTTCTTGCGGGTCGGGGACCACTCGTGGCTGCTGTCTTGGCTTGGGCGCTTCTCGCTCCGCGGCGACGACACCGAACCCGTCGTCTTCCTGGATGCGCTGCGGAACCGGACAATTCTCGAGTGCCCATCCATAGAGGTTGGGGTCTTGGGCGACTCGCAGTCCGCCTCGAGTGCGCTATGCTGGTCATTGCCGCCGTCCATACTGCCCGCCAGTTCTTTCTCCTCCCCGTCGTACTCACCGACCGATCGTGAATCGGTGACCATGGGGCCGGAGTGAGTGGTGCTGACCGAGGTGGACCTTCGAGTGAATCCCGCGTGGAAGCTGAGACGGCGCATGATTGACCCCCGACGGAAAAGGTCCCCTCGGCCAAGTGCCATGCCCGGCAAGGGGAGAACATCTCGTGTGTACACATCCGTGACCTGTCGTTCCAGTCGAATCCGATCAATTCGTCGAGCAGTCACAGTCAACACACCTCGCATAGCAGGCGTCCTCGGACGGTCAATCTCACCATCCGTCAAAGTGACGGACTCGCCGATAGTATGAGGGAAGTGCGTCTTCTTGATGACCACATGCTGAGCATTGTTTTTCCGGGAAACAGCCATCGAATCCATCGAGGTTCTCCGACCCAAAGAGGACATTGAATACTGTATTCGATCCAACGGGACCAAATCCAGGGACAGAACGCAGTACTGGCGTGGATCCCATGATCCTCCAGGCTTAGCCGTCTCCGCAAGAGCGGCAGTGCATTTCAGAATTTCCGTCTTCCAGTGTTTCTCTTCGATGGCAGAGCTTGCACTAAGCACAACCTCATAATTTTCCTCGTCTATTTGGAAAAGAAGCTTCCATGAGAATGAACATCCATAGCAGTGCAGCCCTAGATCGGCTTAGTTATGCGAAGAGACCAAACATAAGTGACTTACCACGCCCATTCTGAACTGCATCCATCTTCAGGTCATCTATGTAAATGCAAGCCACGACCTCCAGTCGGCGAAAGTCTTCGGTGCTTCTGGCCAGCAGAAAGTAGCAACCAAATAACGCAGAAACCATAAACTCTCCCGTGGTGTGTTGCTCTGGGGCCTGATATGTAACATGCAGGACACCACAGAGGATTACTGGACCCAGCTCTTGGTATATGTCCTGAAGAGCACACTGTGTAAAGCCACATTAGCAATGGTCTTTCTCTGTCGCGTAGGCGAAACACACCGTATCCGGAAACACGATTTTATTTTGAAGAATAATTGTCTTCTGGATTCGGTCCTTGTTGACAGGATTTCCCGTTGCCGAGTTGATCCGGGCCACCAGAACGCGTAGGCCTTCGACGACTTGCCGTATACCATCGTGGGAGGTTGGGCAGTCACTGACGGGAGTATTCCGGAGCAAGTCTTGAAGGAGTAATGGGTATTTGCACAGTCGTTGGATGGGCTAGCCCAGATTAGCAAACGTGGTAACCAGATGAGCTCGGAGGACAACCTTAATCATCAGATCGTTCATGGTCATCGACTTGTTTTCTTCGTGTCTTCGGCTTTCCACGGAGGCAACGGACTTGGAGAGAGCCTCAATGCCTTGATCAAACACCGCCCAATTCAGGATTGAGCGCCGCAAGATAGCGACATCATGGGTGAGCATTTCGTAATTGTTGCAGAACTCTTCATATGCAAAGAAGGATACAGACTAAATGTGTGTTGTTCCTTAGTTCATGCATTCTCCCAGGGCCAAACAATACTAGAGACTCACCAATTTGTCAATTTCCCGGGCCACCTCTAGGCCTTCCAGGGGATCCGCGGCCATGGCCTTGAGACGCTGCTGAATGGTTGCCTTGAAATTTCTCGTCCGTAATGATCTATTTTGCAGACCTTTGAGACCGGACAGGTCAATGGCGCCAAGTCGCTTCGAGAGCCCCCGAGATACCAAGTCCTGGGCGCCTTCAGGCACATGCGAAGCTGAATGAGGCGTGGTGATATGCAACTGAGCCAAAAAGCGTTCATGGATCTCACGAATCTGCTGAAGGTTATGGTAGATCTGGGGTCGGGTATTGAATATGGAAAGCACCTGGGACGTGAATCAGCAGTAAGCCCTCATACATCCGCGTGCTTTTACATACCCCCGTCAGTGCTTTCAGACCGAGGACGTAATCGGCTTCCGTGGTTACGATCTCCCGGAGTACCTGACGCCGCTTCGAAGCACGGATTTCTGCTGCCTCGTCCACATAGTTGCTCGATGTCGGACGCGCGCTCTCCGCCGAAATGCGGACATCCGAGACTGTGCTCTGATTGGCGGTGCTTTGCGTTGTTCCTCTCGATCGCGCCATGCTCTGGCTAGTAATACTCACGGTGGTCGTTTTCACAGTCCCTAGCTGCGACGAATGCCCCGACGATCTCTCCCACTGTAGTTGCTCGCGAGGCGATTCTCGACGAAGGGTTGGGGTCCGCACGAGCAAATCCGACTGCGATGAATCGGACCAGCCTTCGACATACCGTTCCGGAATGGTCGGAGGGACTCGTTTGCGTACCCGGAAGCTGTCCATCCATTTCTTGAAGGGATGAGCCGGCATCGCGGTCGGGGTTGCTTCAGACTCATTTTCGGGATCGAGGTCCTTTTTGTCCTCCTCACAATACAACAGTGGCCGTTCAGTCTCGATCTCATCCTGCGAGTCCATGATCGTACCAAAATGCGGCGATGCCGCGGTGTTGGTGCTGAAGCGCAGATGCCGTCATGAAGAGCGACGACAAGAATAGTCCGACGCGGTCATACGAGAAGCAGCGCCCGAGATTGGATGCAGCTTCATGATTTGGGCAGCCGCGACGGACTGCGTGCAGGAAAATGGACGATGGAAGCAAAAAGAGAAGGCGTTGCCATGAGCTTGACGGACATTCCCGCGCATGATCTGAGGGACGGGGCTTGTTGTTATACATTTGCTCTGGTCCGATCCCTTGCAAACCCAGCCGGGAGCCTGGCTGTGAATACTGACGGGTTAGGGGTATATCTTGATTGGCTGTCAGGGCGGTTGGAAATGTAACTCGAGGGTTCCGGACTCTGAGCTGTACAAAGGAAATGGAAATACTTTGCTGACGAGGCTGATTGCACTTGGGAGCTATGACCACCAAGATATCACGCCACTTCAGCCAAGAAAGAGCATCATCAGAGTAGTGCTTTACAGCATGATAGAATGTATCATCAGTGCTAGGGATCCCAGTATTCAATTTAAGTAGAAGCACGTCACCCGCCGGCGCCCATATGCAAGCCACTATTCCTGTGTTGTAGATCCATCCGCAAAGAGTAGAGTTGTGCCGGAATATGTGACTATTGTGAGCAGCACTGTATCAACCAAAAGAGTGTTCTCAAGGCTTAATCATGGGCGTTAGGGTTTAACTAGTTTATCGATGCTTCTTTTACAACTACAACCTCCTTGTTTCTTCATACCATTCTCTACAGTCAGCTATAAATAACTGCACTGTCTATGCAATATTTCTCAAGTTCAAGGCATTATCAATAAGGTCTTGCTTTCGAAAAGTCACCCAGGGTATGATGTAAGACGACTCGGTGAGGTCGGCATCGAGTTCATGGGCTGAAGTCACAGAGTTGTATCCTCAACTTCTCAAAGCTAGTTTAATTGATACTTCGAAGTGTCATGTAGAATACTCTTATTGCAATAAGAGCAGAGAAGAAAGAAAGAAAAAAAAAAAAGAATAACAACCCGATTTGCAAACATGTCACGCTTATATAAAACCGGCCCACCGCCCTCATCCCGTCGATGCTTTGATCTTCCCCACCTTCTACTGCAACTGAGCTTGCCATGGACGACGACATCCACGCTCCCACTGTGGCCTCTGGCCCGACCTCCGGGGCCATGCCCCGCGATCTTTCCAAGCTATCCATGCCCGATCTCATGCAGGAGAAAGAACGGATCGAGGCGGAGCTGTCCGCGCTAAGCAGCGTGCTCGACACGGTAAGTTTGCCGGACACCGTCCCACTTGTAAGCTTTGAATCTGACCTGTGAACTCGTTGCAGCATGGCGTGACCATGAATTCGACTTTGACGACATTTGACGGTTTTCCCCGCGATGACATCGACATTGCTCAAGGTACAGCTGATCTACACCCCGCATTGACCCTAGCTTAGACGAGAACTTAGTACGAACTACCCGGGTACGCATTATTCATCTCCGAAATGACCACAAGGAGGTCATGTCACATCTCGAGAAGGCCGTCCATGAGCACTTTGCCCGCCTACAGAATGCACCGGAAGCTGTAATCACCAACGGTTCCACGGTCCCGTCGCAAGCACCAGCCCCAGCCACAGAGAATAATAATGCCGATGCCGGTACACTTGCGAGGCCATTTGCCAAGGTCAACAGTGTCGAACTGCGGAGTCCCGCGGACCAGGCGGGACTGAAGACGGGCGACTCGATTCGAGGTTTCGGAGACATCCATTGGTTGAACCACGAGCGCTTGTCCAAGGTCGCCGAGACTGTCCAGCAGAATGAAGGGGTAAGTCCCGGCAACCACCTTGCCTTCAGAGTTATTGACTGGAGTCTAACCGCTTTCCTAGCGTCCGTTGCTTGTCAAAGTCACGCGCAAGAACGAAAGTGGACCCGGCACCACCGAGCTCAACCTCCAGTTGACGCCTCGACGCAACTGGGGAGGCAGGGGTTTGCTGGGGTGTCACCTTGTTCCCTTGTAGATCTAGCCCTTGCTGTTGCCGCGGCTACGGACGCTCATTGTACATTGATGATGCCATCATGAATCACGAGTAATGGAGAATTTCCCAGAGATGGTGTAAATTAAAAGAGAGACAGAGAGGGTTAAATAATTGCCCACCCAGACTAGAATCGCAAGAATGAGTAGAATTGAATCGCGATGTTGACACTACGTCAGGCTTGCCAGACACACAGGCACGTGACCCGCAAAAATTCCACTCCAGCATTATTCAGACTCTCCCCTTCTTTCTCTTCCCCCTGCAAACCATCCTCCCCCCAAGTTCCATCTCTCCATCCGTGAATTCCCCGGGACTCCGAATTCCCCGTTACCGTCATCTCTTTCAACATGGCCGAACAACAAGTTCCCACCTTCAAGCTCGTCCTGGTCGGTGACGGTGGTACTGGCAAGGTAAGGTCCCGAATTTTGAAGAGCCTCAAGTTGGCGGGCTTGTCTCCCCGATCGTCATTTTGCGATATTCAACCTCCATCCCCAACGGCTCCCATTGAAAGCCCACGATGGCCGCGCTGCGACTGAGCCTTGTCTCCCCTCCCTTGCCCCGCCATTGTCAACAAAGGCAAAAATATCTGCCCAACGCTCGCCACACTCCCGAGAACGCCATCGCTAACCCAGCTTCCAATTACAGACCACCTTCGTCAAGCGCCACCTGACTGGCGAGTTCGAGAAGAAGTACATTGCCACTCTTGGTGTCGAGGTGCACCCGCTCGCTTTCACCACCGTATGCTTGCCCCGCCGAGCCCCGCTCCGAAAATCACCACCCTCTGAGTCGGCCGACTAACCTGCGTGATAGAACCTGGGTAACATCCAGTTCGATGTCTGGGATACCGCTGGCCAGGAGAAGTTCGGTGGTCTCCGTGATGGTTACTACATCAACGGTCAGGCCGGTATCATCATGTTCGATGTGACCTCCCGTATCACCTATAAGAACGTTCCCAACTGGCACCGTATGTCTACTCCCCGAAGTGATATTTGTATCCCGCTCTAACCCACCGATTTAGGTGACCTCGTCCGTGTCTGCGAGAACATCCCCATCGTCCTGTGCGGTAACAAGGTCGACGTGAAGGAGCGCAAGGTCAAGGCCAAGACCATCACCTTCCACCGCAAGAAGAACCTCCAGTACTACGACATCTCCGCCAAGTCCAACTACAACTTCGAGAAGCCCTTCCTCTGGCTCGCCCGCAAGTTGGTCGGCAACCCCCAGCTGGTGCGTATCTGCAATTCCCCACAATTACGTCTCCTGTCCGTGCTTACTGACCCCCACTTTAGGAGTTCGTCGCTGCCCCCGCTCTCGCTCCCCCCGAGGTCCAGGTCGACCACGAGCAACTCGAGAAGTACCGCCTGGAGATGGAGTCCGCCACGCAGCATCCTCTGCCCGACGAGGACGATGCCGACCTGTAAACGGTTCACTCATGACCAACGAGTCCACGATGTGTCCCACATAGGCGGGCACCCTCGCAACCTCCCCGTACTAAGTGACGGGCCAGGTATATTCCACGATCGAATGGGTTGGTGATATTGCATTCACCCCATCCATTCGCCGATTTCACGATACACAATGAATGCGGTTGGGGTAGTGCGGCGGTTTGCAGAAAGAAGGGGACAGCACGATTCTGCATTTTTTTTTATGGTTTTTTCTCCCCCCGACCTTAGTAGCTTAGACTCTTACCATCTCAATGCCTTTTTCCTCCCCCGAAATGAGCACCGCTGCATTAAACCAAAAAAGCACGTCCTCTTTCAACAAGATCTAAAAAACTTACTCTGCTTACGATCCGGGTATTCTGAATCCAAGATAATCAAAAGAACGAGCTCTTATGAAGCAATCTGAAGTCGTATGCATGGAATAATGAACAAAATCAACGATAAACCGGGGGTATAGACTCGACATAACCGCCAAATGAAGCCCACGCTGAACGCCACACATCTGTAAAAACACCGCAAGCCAGATGTCGTAGGGACACAAGAAACACCGAAATAATTTAGGCTTGCACACCCTGAAAATATCCCCTCAGTTAGCAGAAAATCAAGACATGCGGAAAAGAAGACACGTACAAATAGATAAGCCAGCTCTCGGGTATCCAGGCGCGAAACGTTCATGACACCACGCTCATCAAGGGCACCGCCGATCAAATCACGTTTTTTCTCCTGAAGTTCGCAGATTCGATCCTCGACGGTGTTTTCGATCAGGAGGCGGTGCACAAACACCTCCTTTGTCTGGCCGATACGGTGGGCACGGTCGATGGCCTGTTCCTCGACGAATGGGTTCCAGAACGGGTCGAACAAGATAACGTGAGAAGCAGCCACGAGGTTCAGGCCAGCGTTGCCGGCTTTCAGAGACACGAGCATGATCTTGCAATTGGGGTCCTGCGTGAAATTGGTCACGGAGGCATTGCGCTCAGCGACGTTCATGCTGCCATCGAAGCGGACGTAACCCCAGCCGCGGCGGTTAATGGGGACTTCGAGGAGATCGAGGAGGGAGGTGAATTGGCTGAAGATGATGGTTTTTTCGCCTTGGCCACGTTCCTCGTTGGCCTGGAGGATTTCCATGGCCTTGTCGATCTTGGAGCTGGGCGTCCATGTCTTTTCCAGCCGGCGGAGGTACTTCTTCTTTTCCTTCTTGTTCTTCTGGGCGGCCGTGCGTAGCTCGGCAAAGGACTTCTTTTGAGGTTTGTCGGAAGAGTCGGTATCGGAATCATGATCCGATGACTCGGATTCGGTCGTCGCTGCGGACTCCTCCGCATTCGCGCCATTTGAAGACTCCGGGGCTGGGGATGGATCCCACGCTTTCTTGAATGAGTTCGCGTCTGTGATCTTGACCGGATCAACGGGACCACGGCAGTTCTGACACTTGATCAGCCCAGACACATCATCGCGGGCCTGGACGGCGGGATCGGATATGCGGGCGAAACACTCCGAACAGACCGAATGCCCGCAGGGGATGTAGATAACAGCATTTCCCACGCTATCCATGCAGATGGGACAGGTGCCGTCATCTTCATCGTCATCTCTATTCTTGATTCGCTCCACCACCTCAGAGGCCAGTAACTTGGCATTGGCCAGTAAATCCACACCTTGTACATTGGTAGGGGTCTCCGTATTGAATCCTTGCATCAACTGCGGATGACAGCAGGCCTGGCGCAACCGTAGAAGGAGTACCAGAACATGACTGTAGTTTCTGCCCAAGGTGCCGGCATTCAAATACCTAGTGATCTGGTTTTGACTTGAAGAGCTCAAGGCTTGGTAAATTTCATTCTCCTTCTCATTGAAGACAACATGGACTTTTTCAACAACCCTCGGTGGCAATTGAAGGATAGGCTGGCCATCGATCTTGGATGTCTTTGTACGGCGCAGACAAACAGACTTGACCAAGACACGCAGCTGCTGCATGGTATTATCATCGCCATATCCGCTTTTGATTGGCCGAACGAAGTCCTTAAGATTCTTTTAGCACCATTGGTCTGCTATTGTATACTATGCCCACTTACCCGTTTGAACTTGTCCTTGTTGTTGTAGGGCCGAATGCGGAGGAACCCCAGCAGCGACTGGAAATCCTCCAACCGATTCATCATGGGCGTGCCAGTGAGACACCAGCGATATTCGGCATTGAGACGGCAACAGGCTTTGTTCGACTTTGCGGCGGGGTTCTTGATGTTTTGCGCCTCATCCACAATGACACGGTGCCATTTGCTGGATGCACCGTACAAGATAGCCTGGTCTCGCCTGTATTTCACCAACGAGGCATCTTTCCCTTCCTGTTCTAGCTTATCGGCTTGAGTTAGCAGCTTATAGTTGGCAGTCAAGGTGCCGAAGGTTGTGATGACCACATCGTAAGTCTGTAACTTTTTCCACGAAACGTTGCGCGTCTTGTCGTGGAATATGAAAACTGACAGTTGATGCTTTCCTGGTTTGATGTGTCGTTCGATTTCCAACCTCCACTGATCCATAAGCGCCTTGGGTGCAACGATCAAGGATGGGTGTCTTTCAGGGTCAGTGGGGGGTCGGGCAACCATCAGGGCAATGGCTTGGATGGTTTTCCCAAGACCCATGTCATCTGCAAGGATGCCTCCTTTGTGCTTACTCTCTTCCTTGGCCTTCAGCCATGCCACCCCGATCTTTTGATGTTTCATGAGGGTCACCTTGAGACCCGCGGGTGTATCATCCTTGTCAGCCTTGGTCGCTGCGTTGATGTCCTTGATGCCAACGAGGAGATTTTTGATATCCTCGGGAAATTGTTGCTCTTGATATTGCCTGGAAGTAAAACTATCAGCATCGATTAAGCGGAAGAAGAGAGATGGAGCACATACTCAAAATCAACATCATCATCATCTAGTTCCTGTTGTTCACGTACAAGGTCAAATGCCCGCAGTTCATGATGACGCTCATCCTCCCAGGGAAGCGTTCTACCGAAATGAGGATAATTCTGCATGGTATAAGGTTGACCTGGTAGGGGCATTGGAGCACGAGGCATTGGCATAAGATGCCGACCTGGAATAAACTGAGCCGGTGTCGGTGGTGGCAAAGTCCGGCTTGTCATATTCATAGACATGTCCCCAAACCGCGAACGATAGTGGTCTGCGGAAATTTCCTCTAGGTCACTATCCGAGTCGGAAAGCGTGCGAGACCGGAAAGAGTTTGACATGGGCGGATAAATCCCGGGCTCTAGCTTGGGTGGGATTTCGATAGGTGGCGGCTCGACTTCGAAGTGTACTCCATTGCGATTTGCGTCAGGTGGTTGGAACGGGGATCGAGGGATGCTGTTTTGCTCATGGTCGCTAAACTCATCTTCGGCCTGCAACCTGCGAGCAAGCTCCTCGTCTTCTTCCAGTTGGGCGAGCATTCGAATGCTCCGCTCGTTTTCCTTCTCCTCTTCATCCACCTCTTGCAAAGCCTCTGCCTCCGACATGCGTGAAGTGGACATGGTCAAACGTATATTTTCTGGCATTCGCATCGCATCATGGAGAAGTTTGTTCTTTGAAAGTTTCTCGCGCATTTCCACCTTGATCTTTGCGATTCGCTCGGCGGAACGGTCCATCGCCGTTCTTTTCGGTGGTTGTGCAAAGATCGGCGAGCTGCCTGAGTCCTGACGTACACGCTTGCGAGTATCCATGGAAATTGCTGCCGGAGAAGGCAGCGTGTCGTAACGAGACTGCACTGCAAAAGGGGATGGCGCCGACGAGGGCCAGTAGGGTGCCGACGTCGGGTTAGCTGGAATGGTCCCGGTGCGCAATGGAAGCTGTGGAGACATCTGAGGCGGCGCCGGTGGGAGATAAGAGGGCCTAGCTCTCCATGGATCCTCCCGAACAGGCGGAGTGGCTGAAGTAGACGACATGGCAGACGCACTGGCAGTAGATGGGTCAGATGAAACAGCAGGACTATCATCCGGAGTCAGACCCAGAAGTCGAGCGACTTTGTCCTCTAAGATCTTGATCTGCTGCATCGTCTCGGCGATACTTTCCGCATCGCCTGGTCGCGTCGTTACGAGGTCATCGTGGATGAACTTTTGGGTGTCTATGTCTTCCAGCAGGTCCTGGATCTGCTCCTCTTTGGACCGGCTCATGATGGTCAGGAGCCCAAACACATGCAAATTGACACAATCAACTGCGAAATTGGAGAAAGAATGTCGGCAATCAGTGACCGGGTAGCGGGAGCCGCCTCACGGGCAAAGCGACACGCAAAGTGGATTGGTTGGGGGGCATTCAGCCGCAGACGCAAACAAGCAGTCGGTAGGCAGCAGGAAAAGAGAGTGGATGATTTGTTCAGTTTGTCAGGGATGTGATACTGCGCTGCAGTGGATGGGCGATCACGGGTCTGGGGAGCACGACTGGGGTTAAAATTAGAAGGTGGCCGAGTCGAGATTTGGAGTGGAGAACTCGGCGGAGTTCATGCACGAGGATCAATCACAGAATTGCCCCACGTTACTCTCAACAATGAAGGGGGTTTTCAAGATGAGAAATCGTAGCAGATTCCGTTCCGACACACCAATGCTCCAGTGCAAAGGATTGATTGGATCGGGGCAGCCTCATGACTTCGGGCGGAGCAAAATCTTGGAACGGAGATGTATGCCGTGCTGCACTGGCCTCGCTGGATATACATCGGATCATTCGGATCATTCAAACTACCCACACCTTGGTAATTTTATTATATCATATGCTGCGTTTAATGTCCTCCGGTAGCAATCTCGATGTATCTGATTCTATTCTTCATCTACGATTTACACGCGTTGACGCGTCCAGCGGTATATGCAAATAGTGCAAACAGTACAAATATACAAACAGGGCGGATGTTTCCCCTGGATCCATTTCGGGAAGTTTGGCATCATCTGATCGGGATTTAGATCGAGAAGCATCAGTATTGATACAAATCCAGTCCTCATCAGAAACATCTGCGAGGGATGGACTTGAGCCGGCGCGTAGGCACAGTGTTGGCATTTCAGCCAAACCCTACAATGACTCAAGCTAGTGGTTGCAAATAAAATTGCCGAGTCGAGACATTGCGAATGTTCCGAGGCGCAGATGAAAATCAATGATTTGGAAGCAATGGATTCTCGAGAGCCTACCAGCAGAATGTGCTGTTCAAATACAGGGAATGCACTGGCGCGAGCCTGGAAGAAGCGAGCCGTCCATGAAAGGCTGATGCGCGACTTGACCAAAGACGACCTCGAATCATGCCGTTTGGTGTGCAAATCCCTGGCTGTCCTATTAGCACCATCTCTACTTCAAGATATCACCATCCTCTTCCGCAGTCGGGCATTGACTCGGCCATCGCGGCAAGCCGCACTCGAGCATATAGGACGGTACATCCAAACAGTGACCTTCCGCATCCCACATACCCCCGAAACATTTCTTCCACCAGTGATAGACGGGGTGACAGGCACTGAGCAGGCATTTGTCTACATGCCACAGCGCCACCAAGCATCACTTAGCAGTCCCAAATACGGCAGCCGAGAAATGACCACTCTGCTGATCAACCAATATCCACCGTTGTTCCATGCGGCGACCGATGTGTCTTCTTTCGTCCGCACATTGACCCTGATGAAGAACCTGAAACATCTGCGGATTAGCTGTGAGGGTCAGACGCCAAGCCACCGCTACCGTCGTAGTGTGGTAGACTATGCCTTGATATCTCTGCGGATGGCAGTGGAGCAGGCACCGCTCCCGTGCCTGAAGAGTCTGTCATTGCTCTCAATCCACACAGCCGCGGTATTCTACCTGCAACCTGGTATTGGGTTTGGCGCATCGCCTGTTTCTCGAAAACGCTGGTCGCAGATCGAGAACCTGCAAATCCATATGACGAGCTTCCCGCACGAAAATGGGCGGCCAACCGATCATTTCAAGTTGTTGCACGCCTACCTGCAGAGCTTCCCACAACTGAAGAACTTGGTGTTCTACTGGAAGGGGGAGAAAGGGCTGTCGCCAATTTCCCTCGCCACGGAGCCATGCCTGCAGCCTACATCCAACCAAGCCGTCACGACCCGAGCAAGCAAAGCAGACCCTTAGACCTTTGAAGTTCCACAGGCAATAGAACTGGTCAACGCGGCCACGGATGCGTCGCAAGTCGCGTCGTTCATCGCTGACCACCGAAGCTCACTGCGCGAGGTCAACTTCCAAGGCATCACCTTGCGTAGTGGCACCTGGGACGATGCATTGGCTCCACTGACCCGTCTCAGTGGCAGTGAGCGATGGAAAGAGAGACACGCAAGTAGTTTTGACGTGCCCGTCGTACTCAGTCCCGCGGGGGTCAGTCGACGGCAATTGCAGAAGGTGATCCAAGCTATCCACCGACGTAAAGATGAGCTGTGTACTTTGGCCAAGGCCGAGAACTTCTGGGCGCGACCGGATCATTTGAAGCGATTGCTACAAGCATCGGCGTTGAGTTGGCGGTGACGTCGACAGCTCGCCGACAGGCCGAGTCGGTGTTCATGCTCAGGAGGGAAGGGATTGTCGGGGATTGTTGGGCGCAATGAATACTGGATTGGGAGGGCGCTGCCATGCCGGACCGTGTGGAGTCGGGAATTCTGGGGTGCTTGGTGCAAAAAGCTTGAGGAGAATGAACAGGACCCGAGCACAGAACCAACAAGAATAGATTTGTGCAGGGAATGGTTGAGGCCGGAGAATAAGCTCCTCGGTCGTGGAGGCATCACGGGTCACGGGCCTCGGCTGGTCGCGGTTCACATGTGGGCATGTCATCATCATATAATAGTTACCATTCCTCCTCTCCTTCTTTGCTCCACCACTCCATCACTATGTCTCTCAAGAAGGGTATGCTTGCTCCTCGCGCATGGCTTGGTTCTTTTAAATCGCCGATCAGATCCTAATTGTTGGCGCAGATTCCCACCCCTCCTCCGCCGCCTTCGACGCCATCCAGCAAACGCTCCAGAGCGACGCTGGCGAGCGCAAGGACGCCGTCGACAAGGCCAAGGCTATCGTCGCTTTCAACCTGAAGAACGCCAAAGGCGAAGAGCAGAGCTGGTACCTCGACCTGAAGAACAAGGGCGAGGTTGGCCAGGGCGCTGCCCCTGCAGGCGGCAAGGCTGATGGTGAGTGTCACGCGACCTCCGACTACTCTTCCATCGTCGAATCTCCAAGCTAATGAGAATCAACTATCATAGTCACCCTCAATCTCTCCGATGAAGACTTTAACCAACTCGTCTCCGGCAAGGCCAATGCCCAGCGACTGTTCATGGGCGGCAAGCTCAAGATCAAGGGCAACATCATGAAGGCCACCAAGATGGAACCCATCCTCAAGAAGGCCCAGGGCAAGGCCAAATTGTAGATTAGATACCCTGTCGATCAAGACACCTGTATATGAGTTCCCTTGGTGACGAAATATTGGCTTAGCGTCTATTGTAACCTTCTTGTCGGCAGTAACTCTGATTCTATACACTATGGGATGTGCCTATATTGATGCACCTCGAAGCTGGCTAGTAAATCGCACGAATATTTACAGATCGCGCACGTCGCCCTGCCGAGAGACAGTGCCTTGGTCCAAAACGATGAAGTGCTGTGCATCCTTGACGGCTTCGATACGGTGTGCGATAGTGATCACGGTAGAATGCTGGAGCTCTTCACGAACAATCTGCTGGATCTCCAGGGATGTCTCATGGTCAATGGAGGCGGTAGCTTCGTCAAGGATGACGACCGGACTCCGACGAAGAACCGCACGCGTGAGCGCAATCAGCTGCCGCTGGCCTTGGCTGAGATTCTTGCCCCCGGCTTCAATGTGTGTCGTCAGATCCCAGCCGTGTCGTCGACACAAGCGCTCGAGTACACCCGTACACTGCTCATCTGAGAAATCCTCGGTGGGATCGAGGTTGAGCCGAATGCTGCCAGAAAACAAAACTGGATCTTGTGCCACGAAAGTGACCCGAGTGCGCAGTGCCTGCGTGCTAACCTGCGCGACGCTAATGCCGTCGATCAAGATCCGACCGGTTTCCGGCCGGATGACGCTGAGCAGTGAGACAGCCAAAGTGGACTTACCACTACCGGTGCGGCCGATGATGGCAGTAGTGGAGCCACCGGGGATATGAAGAGAAACGTTCTTCAGTGCCGGGTCAAGATGCGGTGCGTAGCGCATAGTCACGTCCTCGAAAACGATATCACCACCGTAGGATGGCCATGCGGCTGGAGGATCAATGGTGCCGGGAGATTCTTCCTCGATGTGCAAGAGCTCGTCGATTCGCTCCACTGACACAAAGTCCATCTGCAATTGACCGTACTGCTTGCACAAGGCGTGAGTGGATGAGACGAAGGTGTTGGCTGCGATCAACACAAATGCCACCATTCCAGGCGTTGTGTTTGTATAGAGTGCCAACGCTGTCAAGACAAAAGTCGAGAATGCGGACAGACCCTCGAACCGATACGTAAGCCATGCCTGAAGGGACCAGTAAAAATGATCCATGCCCTGGAACTTGTCCACAACGGAGATCACCCGGCTCTGGAAGCGCTCCTCGGCTCGAAAGGCACGCACAGTGGTGAGGCCATGGAGTAACTCCCCGAAATTGGACAGCAGCGGGGTCAGAGACACCATCTCGAGTCTGCGGAGGCTTTGCGATGCGGGCAAAAACTGCAAGAAAACCATCATGAATGCTGTTGTAAGGAAAAGTGAGAAAACGAGGAACACTGGGGTAGCAGTTGCGATGACAAGAATCGATGAGATCCAGAAAATGATTTGGAATGCAATGAACTGAAATTGCTCGCTGATATTGCCGTCAACTACACCGATATCCGAAGTGAGACGATTCATCAACCGACCAACGGGGGTGACGTCGAAAAACCGAAAGGTGGCATGGCTAACGCGTTCCATGACCTGCTCAAAGAGTCTCTTTCCAGCAAAATACACAATGACGAGCATGAGAAATTGTGCAGTCAGGAGAGTGGCCGATTGAATGGAGACTATCGCCAAGAAAGTCCAAAGCCACGGGCGCACATCGTCACCTGGAGGGGGAAGCTTGTCCATGAGGGGTTTAGGCATGAAATATGCATCCATGGCCGAAGTCGACACGGCGCCTGCATTCCGTGCAGAGCCGGACGCCCAATTCGAAGAAACCTGGAAGTTCAAGGCGGTTCGATTGTATGATTCACCCCAGCCTTTGAGGAACCACGATTGTCCCACGGCGATGAGTCGGTAGATGGAGATGATGAAAACAAGAGTCATCCACCATCGATATTTGCCGGCCTTGATGTAGTTCAAATAGACGCGCGCTTTAACGCCCCATTCGGCCCTATGTTCTTCCTCGATAAATTTGTCGGGCACGGCTGTCATTTCGTCCAGAAGATTGGTCTCGTCTTCAGGTTCGGTTTCAGAGTCGACCATGTTGAGGGAAGAGATACTTTTAGGACCAGCAGCGGACTGGAAGAGGGCGTTTCGGTCATAGACCTTGATCCGGCCTTTATCGATTTCAAATGTTTGGTTCGCAATACCACGAACTAGCCCAGATCGATGGGTAACAAGTACGACTGTGCGGTTCTCCATCAGTGGTCCACACAAGCACTTGCGCACCAAGAACTCGGCCGTGTTGTGATCTAGCGCGGACAAAGGATCATCTAGCAGCAGAACACGCGAAGTGCTATACACTGCCCGAGCGAGAGCAACACGTGCCTTCTGCCCCCCAGAAAGACCGATTCCATTCTCCCCGATAAAGGTCAAATCACCATGCTTGAATTGCGAGAGATCCGGGAGTAAAGCACAGGCTTCCAGTGTTCGCTTGTAGCGTCGCTCATCGTAAGCAGCCGAAAAGATAATATTATCACGAATGTTCATGCTTTGTAGCCATGGGGTCTGAGCACAGTATCCGACCATTTCATTTGGCATGTGCGAGGTGCCACTCAATTGATCGAGTTCTCCAAGCAAAGCCTGTAGAAAAGCCGTCTTGCCGGCACCCACCTTGCCAGTGACAACAGTAAGACCATTTGGGATGATTATATCAATATCGCTGAGCACCGCCTGGACCTTTCCAGGCCATGCAAAAGAGCAGGCGTTCAACTCGAAGGATGGCCGATGCACGTGCTTATCCTGGGTATTTTGTTCCTTATCTGGCTCGGCCATAAAGTCCTCGATTCGCTCCAGGGCAATGAAGGCATTGATGAGAGAAGTGATCAACCCTGGGATGTCGCGCAAACGTTGTTCAAGCATGGTGAAGAGCTGCAGAGCAGGGAATATGATGTCGATGCGCAGTTCACGACCAGCCAGCATAGTGTACGCGTACAGGGCGATCACAGGGAACACACCACTTGAAAAGGCGTTGATGAAGCGAATTAAAACACCCCACAAGCCCGTGATGATTTTCAGGTTGAGCTCATGTTGTCGAGCTTCCATGACTTGGTTGAGCCAATGATCCTGCCAGCCGTACCATCGGAGGTGGCGAATTGCCTCCACGAACTGCGAGGTGATTTGCAGACGGACATCTGTGGCCGCTCGTGCAACTCGCTGCCACCGAAGGGCAATTCGGGATACCCATGCATTGGCGGCCTGTGCTATGAATACAGCCATAATCCCAAGGAAACAGGACGGCCCGAAAAGCACCCAGACCAGGCCGATGGCTATGAGCAAGCCCAAAGGCTTGTCGATGAGATTATCAACTTCCCAAAATCGTTGAGAGACCTCATAAACATCGCCACGAAGGAGATTGAATATTTTACCCATAGAAGCAACCTCTTTGGTTTTCTTCGGACGAGGCTTGGATGGAGACATGAAGTAATTCCAGATGCTCCGTTTTTTAGGGACTTCGGTCTCATGAGAAGGCGGAACCTCATCGAGAGGCCCATCTTGCGCTGGCGGCTTGTCTTCATTCTCGATTTTCTCCCCTAGAATATTCTTCCGGGACAAGGCTTTCTCATAGACCATCATCACCATTTCCCCTCTGGATCTCTCATAGCATCTTCGACCATACCACAAGTTCAAGACCTGCGATTGGGCAGATATGAGGCGAAGAGCCAAGGAAAGCACGGCATAGGTCAAAGGCACGCGTTTCGGCTTGGAAGGATCTTGCATGGCTTGTAAAAGTTGCTGAAGCAGAACTGGCGTCGAGAAATCTGCATCCTGGTTAGTTACAAACACCAAGAGAAACGGAAGAAGTACACACCGCAGAGCATCTGAAGGACTGCAAAAGCAGACACGATCATCACGTCCAGTCCATTTGCCTTGAGCACCCGACTGAGAACAGATCCTCGGATGCGACGAAACTTCTCGTGTAGCCGGTGATGCTGGAACTCAAACCCCAGTAGCCACACGTCTGGCTCATGGAGCTGTCTCTTCCGACCAATCGAGATGAGCGGGGCCATCCATGAGACTGTGAGAAACTGCCACAATCGCAGATTATCTTCCGGGCTGCGGAATTCGCTGGACGGTGCACTTCCCACGGCACTGATCTCCATCACTGGAAGTGGCCTCTCTCGAAAAGGCATAAGCAAGACCGTCAAGCACGCTGCCAAGGCAGCAGTCGCGCCTACATAGCGAGCAGTGGCCTTGAATTTGCGAATTGGGTCGGGTTTAGTTACCAGCGCAATCTCAACAGCAAAGGCTAGGATAAAGAAGACAAGCATGGAAATCCAGCAAGATCGCGGTCGCTTGATGGCGATCAGTGTAGCTGCTATTGCCTGGGCTTTTGTCAGTAGCTGCCATCCCGAGGCGAGGATTAACGTACCCACGATGCGGACATGACAATTCCAGTGACATCAATTCCTGGTGGAATGCACTGTGCAGCCTCGGCCAAAAAGGCGACCGTCGAGAATGCTAGAAGAAAACCGGTCCAGTGGAGGGGTTGCTTGACCCCTTCTAGCAGCAACTCGGGATGTTCATGTTGCTCCGAGATAAACGGAAAGGTCCATTTAGGACGCCAGCGTCGAATCAATGGGCCGAATGCATGACCGAGAGCAATAAATAAAATGGCACTCGCGGGCGCGATCACAAGAGAAGGCAATGCACAAGGTGAAATCCAAGCATTGTCCGGGTCCTGGATTGGTCAGTTCGCGATGCCCACGCAAGGAGTTCGGGCATGAGCCTTACCCAGAATTGACCACAACTGCGTGTATTCGCATCTTTTAAAAGAATCCCTTGATGCATTGCTTGTCCCTTTGACCCGATGAACTCCTGGGACTCGCCGCTGCAATGCAGGAGAAATCCCCGACTGCATTCGTCCATGTAATGGGGGATGGTGGAACAACGTTCCTCCGGTGGGACGTGGTTGGTCGAACGGGCCAATTTACAAGGTCGTGTTTATTCGATCTTTTGGGATCTGCATTTATATATCGGTTGAAAAAAGAGTTCTCGAAAATCTATTTTTCATTCATGATCTAGAAATTGGTAAATCAAGGGCCAGTGCCTGAACGAACTGGTTGAAAGCAAATTGGCCATCACTTCTTTGAACAGGTCGCAACACTCTACCCCTTTCCTCCTTTTCTGCCAATACGTATGACAAGGATGTTTCTCGCGGATCCTAAAAGAATGGCAAATGCGTTTGGTGGACTTGCCACTCCACCCATGACCTATGATTGCTCAGTATGGTCACATCGCATGAGATGTATACACAAGCCATGGATTTACCTTCAGGGGCATGCTAGACAAATAAAAGGTGTAGCGTCCAGTTATTTTGCAGTGCTCAGATAGTTTCTCCAGCTTATTGTATGCCGCAGTGAAACCGCTGCGAACGAATAGAATATCGCCTTTCCGAAATTCGTGCTTGTGGTCGTGAACCACGCGCTCCATATTCTCCAATGTGACGGGCGCCGACTGGAGTGCTGAGACTGGCACGAAGTTTGTTGCGGCCCAGTCGGCATAGTCGAGCAGAACACCACGGCCAGTGATGCCGCCATGCTCGGCTACGGCTGCAATAGGAATCAGTTATTGCATTTGATTTTTGTGACGGGCTTTTCTTACTGTGAAGCCCAATTGCATGCGAGCTCTCAATATATTCCGTTGTATAGCCGTTGTAAAACTTCCGCATCTTCTGATTGGCTGAACATCAAAGAGTTGTTAGTCCGTCAACAATTAACATAGAGCCTCCACGCACCATAATGACGAAAGCCGTCCCATTGAGTAGACCCTTGGCTATTAAAAGACAAAACATCATCGTAGATGCAGTTTGGACTCCTCAGTATCAGCTCTTGTTTGAACGGGTTGCGGTTGAAACTGGGATAGGTAGGCATGCTGAGCGGCCACTCGAGGGAAATGCGCATCCCGGTCTGAATCTCCTTGGCAGCCTGTAAAATTGCCTCCGGCGTCAGTAGATTCAGTGTACCAAGCTCGTCGTCGGGTCCAAAGCGACCCCAGGAATTGCCGCGGGGGCCGCTGGGGTCCAGCGGGCCTTCGGGATATCTTTGTCTTCCCTGCCCGAGTTGTGGCCTGTTGGCGACCCACTTCCCCACACCCCGGATCTGCACGGCTCGGATTTATATCCATGTATGTAGATCGAAGTAGGGGAAGCTTGAAAAATTAGGCCTGGGAGGATCAGTCACGCAGTAAGCAAAAGTCATGCAGTAGCTCCTCCTACATGGAGCGCGCATCGAACTCATAGCCCGAGGTGCAATTTAATCTCAATTGATTTTATCAAACAAGTTTTATCTCGGCTTCCCGACGAAGCAAATGAACAAGGCAGGCCCCCGGTTTGATCACAAAGTGAAGCTTCGAGGTTGTGTGATATTCTCAGATGGCTCGCTTCGATGGTGGCTGCAGCGTAGGCCTCCAGGCAAAGAAGAAGTAACATTGAGGGAAATCTGAAGTGAATTCCATCTTCTAATAAAGCGAATATAAACAATCATCACACTGTAGAGTACAATGGGCTATAGCTATAGGCATCCGTGGTCCTATATAGCATCAAGAGGGTTGGACTCATCTCATATTGGCTATATTGGGGGTATACCGGGGAGTTGAAGAAGGGAAAAGTGCTGAGAATGAGAAATTTTCGGTCCCCTCGCCCGTGCTTCGCTCTGAGAGGTCGGTTTTCCACGCAATGTCCAGTCAACAAATCCCAAATGGGAAAGGTGCTGGTGCCTGACCCCAGGGTATAAATAGGGCCTTCTTCCTCCATTTTCTCTTCTCTCCTTCTCTCTTCATCTCTCTCCATCAAAGATTTGTCACTTGCCACGAGGAACTGATCACCCCAATGAATGGTTTTGGACATTTCATGATTATCTTTTAACTTTGTCCTCCCCTTCACAGTTTTACTTTCTTTTTTTAACCCTTCAGCACTTCAACCTTTCGACATCGGGATGGGTGGGTGGGCCTTCGACCTTCGACCTCGACCTCGACCCCGACCTCCGACTACGACTTCGACTTTGACCTTTGGCTGGGTTTGTGGGCAGTCAACACTGGGGTTGGTGAGAAGGGTTTTAGGGGTGTGGACAACAAACACCATGGTGTTGGAGGTTACCATGTGTGTGTGGGAATGGATATGGTGGACGACCTCCGACCCCGAACCCGACTTCGACCTCGACCTTGGGATGGGTGGGTGGGCATCGACACTGGGGTTGGTGAGAGGGACTGTGGGTTGTGGACAACAACCACTATGGTGGAGACGGTACCATATGTGGTGGGAAAACGGGCACGGTGGACGACCTCCGACAACACGACCTTCGACGACTGGTTGGGTGGGTGGGCCGGCTCCGAGACCGACGCCGCCGACGGCGAACGACAATCGACCTTCGACGCCGGGGTTGGTGAGGGGGAGTTGTGGGGTGTGGACGACAACCACGATGGTGGAGACGAGTACCATATGTGGCGGGGAAACGGGCACGGTGGACGACAACCCTTTTTTTTCCCAATCTTTTGTCCCGGTCTGTGGTGATGATTCTTAACCTCGCAAACAGCGTGTTGTCTACATCTGGGCTCGTGCCAGTGTATTCGTACGCCTGAGCTGGGTTTCTGAACGGACCTTCACTCCCAATCTTGTGTCTATTCCCAATGATCCATCTCTTAATGCTAACTCACTTTTCAGTTCACTTGATTCCATCTTCTTACATGTAGGCTTCATGATACCCTGCCCTATGTCGAGTCTGCCTAGCCTTTGTGTTGAAACATGAGGTCCGATGTCTTGGCGCCAAGACTTTTATAGATGCAAGGTGGTTCGTGCGTTCGAAGCATAATTTAAACTTTGATATATTCAATCAAGCAACAAAGGTTTAGTTCATATCATTGAGTCACTCCGAGGCCGCAGACTACAACTTAAAGTACGCAATAGTAGCTGCATACGTCGCAAGATTATCGCTGACCACAGCCAATGAGCTTCCATCCCGCACAATCATGTTGGTCGTTCCCACCGTGCTGAGCGCGTACACGACCAGCTTGCTTGTGCTTCCTTCAACGCTAAAGATCTCGCTCTGGCAGTTCTCTGGAACTGGGAAGGTGGAGCAATCGGTGCTGTAATTGTTAAAGAAGCTGTACAGGCCAGCTCCGTACACGATGACGTCCTGGCTGTCCAGCACACGCAAGCCGAGGGCGTTGCAGTTTCCAGGGAGGCAACTGCTGTAGTCAGGATCATTCAGATCTGTGTTTCTTCGATAGGGGCCATTGGCTGCATCGGGGTTTGGTTGGTAATACCTAAGGGGGCATCAGTCAGTCATTGTCATCCAAGCTCGAGAAAGACTCACGGTGTCTCTGTCTGTATGAACCCAGCCACGATGGCTCTGGCATTGAAAAACTGATACTGGTAGAGGGAGTGGTGCTCGCTGCCAGTTCCGTAGCTACAATGCATCAGTAAACAGAACAGGTGGGTCGCCAGTGCACTTACAGCCAGATGTTCTGTCCCTCGACCAAAAGGCCCCGGCCAGTATAGACCGAGATCCGAACGTCATCACCATTGTCCAAATCATGGTCTGCAGTCCAGAGCCATACATTCTCCAGGTAGACCCCACGCGCGCTACTGGTAATGTGCATGGACATGTACGCGACCTGGCAAGCAGCAGAGACCGCAGCAGAAGTTGGGCATTGACCAACCTGCTGCTGGGAACCTGCGAATCCCGAGATTCGCGTGTGCACATCCCACATCCCCGATCCAGGGCCCGCAGCCAGGTTCCACTCGACCAGAGTGGCACCGGGCGTCGATCCTTGTGTGCTGAGGATCATGTCGGACCATTCGATGGATCCAGACTCGCCTTCTTTGCCAACTTGGACGACGGGTACAGGCTTGGAAATATCTCCCCACGTTTCGCCGCTGGCCATGATTACCGAGTATGCCTCTCCAACGATGCAGGAGCCGGGGGGGGAAGTACAGCGTGCTGGTGACCTTGTAAACACCCTGGTCGAAGAAGAGAATCTTTCCTGAAGACGCAGCGGAGGTAAGTGCCGACTGAATTGCTGAGGTATCGTCTGTGGAACCATCCCCTTTGGCGCCTGCGCTTCTAATACTGACAAAAGAAGAAACAGGCGACGATTCATACTGCGGTTTCGACTTGGTATAGTAGTTTGACGATCCACTAGCGAGAAGGGCACTGGGACGCGTCGGGGCGTCGAAGGAGCCTTGGAAGTTGTCTGGTCCATTCGGTGTATACTTATGGCCTTGTCCCCAGGCAGAGATAGTTGTGGAGCCCGATGAGCCATCCAGGACTGTGCCACTAGGTCCTTTAACGGCGACGGGGACGTTCTCCAGCCTGATGTTTTCCAATATGAGGCTTCCATTAGACGAAGTCGAGCTCTGCCAAGCGGACTCCACGAATTTCGGGCAATTTCGAATTGTACTGTCAAGAACAACGACCGATCCCACGAGCTGGTTCCCCGCGCCACCATTGTTGATCGATATCGCCGTTCCGCAGTTAGTCAACTCTACGCCCTGGTAAGTCCATCCCCAGTTCCAAATCTGGGAGATGCATGTAACGGAGTCTGAGATGACCAGGTTGCGCATGGTAAACTGCTGGTTCCCGAGATTCGCTCCATAGAGGCCGCCAAAGATGGTGACATCGGTTAGGAAACCTCCAGATCCTGGAAGGAGGTCAACAGCAAGCCTCTGATTAAAAGGGAATGGACTGACCATTCTCGATGAAAATGCCTTGATGTTGTGTCCCCGAATCTGAGCTCATGGCAATTTGGACATTCTGAATGCTCGAAGCTTGCCCGGTGGGCCAGTGGATACCCGTTGCACCAGAGCTGGCCGGAATGGCAGTCAAGTCCAGCTTGAGGTTACGGATCTGCCTGAAGAAGACATTGGTCGAGATCCAGCCTTGGTTGCCATCATCCTGGTATTGATCTCCGTCAATCAGCCCAAGCCCGGTAAAGCCGGCACTTGCTTTGATGACCGGGATGGAATTGGGGTTCCCAATCAACTGTGTGAAGTAGTAGTCAATAATGGAGGACGAGATCACGTAGGTGCCAGCCGGGAAGTAAACAACGGCTGGAGTTGTGGACGAAGTCTTGCGGCCCGCTGGTCCAAAGCGACCACCCGCACTGATCGCGGAATTGATGGCAGCAGTATCGTCAGTTACCCCATCGCCTATAACAAGGTTAGTCTTTGTCAATGGATGGTGGCTTCTGGATATTGCCTTTGGCGCCATAGTCCTTGACATTGCGGAAGACGGTGTACCCCGAAGGATTGGGGTTGAAAGCGGCGACTCCCTGATGGCCGATGTTCGCCAGCCAGTACGCAGGGTCGTCTACAGCGGCGAGAACAGCGTTCACAGCAATGTCCTGGCTTGAGTTCGACAGCACGTCCCCGGACGAATCCAGGGAGACCGTCTCCTGGGTCAGGGGCAGCGCACCGACCGGGCGATTCACGTTGAGGGCCCTCACATTCGCGCACAAGAACAGCGGTAGATAGAGAACCACCGAAATCGAGCGCATCTTGGTTTTGAACCAGACAAGGAAAGCTTATGCCAGTGATCTAAGCAAGGAAAAGGTCTCATTCTTAAGTAACCCCCCTCGCACACCCCCTCGGGGGGATTGGAATCGAACTAACATCAATAGTCTGCCTGAAATGCGCATGGACATTGCGCCGAGTATGCAACACAAGTCCTCTCAACCCCGTGGCCAAGGCATCGCGACTGGGCCCAGCGACGAATGCCACCCGGAAATGCGACTCGAGACGGAGAAAAGGCACGACGAATGACCGTGGGCGCACAACGTGACTGGCCGAAGAGGTATTTTAGCATGAACGCCATCCCCGGCTAGGCTCTCGGCTGTCACGCTGACCATCTCATGATCGTGGAGCCAAGGGGGAGGGATCGAGGACGCCGATCGGGCCCCACGGGGTGCATCCAGTCCCCTGTCGATAGTGGCGCCCACGGCCAATGAGATCCTCGGTCGCTCTGCAAGAGGAAATGTGACGAGTTGCAGAATTCATGGCCGCCACATTTGCAGGAGAATGTGACTCCAAGGGTCAGTCTTGGTGTCGCTACTGGCGGGGGTTCGGAGGCGTACTGCTCTGCATCGCCCAGAATAGCTGGGCCACGGAGTGCCAACACATTCAACGAATACCACACGCGCTTTCGGCTTCTGCTGAGTACTTCCATCCTCAGGCTACTCTGTATACGTACGCTGCAACATTACGACGCGTCTTTTCGTGGAGAATGAGTGTTCGCGTGGCTTGGAGCCTCTTTGAGTGGATATATATCTCGGCACCTGAGCTCTTGTAGAAACCGCTTCATGTTATTCACCACTTGAAGACCAGTTCTCGTGTCGTAGCCCTCGAATCCACCCTGCGCTGCACATGCGGGATTCCATCGCAATCTCGTCCGCATGATGATCATTTTAAACTTCGATGCACCTCAGCCGACTATGACGCAAATTTGATATCCAACAAGAAGTAGAACTCGATGTATTCTTGAATCACTCTTGGCCGGGGGATCAACCCCTACGAGCTCCTATTCCAAGGTTTCTACGTAAGGTGTACCTCAGGCGGAAAAGCCTTCTTTCCCGCTCTATGTTCCAGCTCATGGCTTCTAGAATGGCGGCACAGGAACAACCAATCCCACATCCTTGAAGTAACTGTTGACCTTGGGGTAGTCATGATGCCGAGATTGAAAGTCGCCGTCGCACGAGGGGGATCTCCCGTCTGGGGTTTCCTGTTTTCACTGACTCATGCTCCAGTAGTACCTGGAGAACACGCGTTGAACTGTCCAACATTTGCCGAGCATGTATAATTTCATCTCGCATCGAAGAACGTGGTGATTCTTAGCGGGGCGAAGGAAAAGACCATAGGAATCCAGTTAGTTCAAATCGGTTTCAATTTAAAGGAGAATCGCGAATATGCCTGGCTCAACCGAGTCTGCTGGAAACCCCGAGCGAGCGTCGAGGATGTGGATGTGCACCGTGCGTGGATCCCGGCATAACGCGCAGCAGCCGCCTCGGGATAGCTTTGACACGAGGGTGCCTTCCGCACGCTTGATGTGACAGATGTGTTAAGATAAGCGTGAAAGACACAATTCGCAACATCGAGCACCCCGGGATTTCCCAGGAGATCAAGAAACGCAAGGTCGATGCCGAATGCAGTTGTTTAGGCCCGCCAAGAGTCCGCCCACGTGACCTCAATTTTCTGCTGATGTTCTTGCCTCCGCGAGTGCCTCCGAAAAAAAAAAAAAATAACCAGGGTCCTCTTCATTCCTTCCTCCCCCCGACCATCCCTTTGGAACAGCTTCTCCTTCGCTGAGATAGCTTCTCATCTCCTCCCTTAGTCGAGTCTGGCCCTGGTAAGCCGTCGTCAAGATTCCAGTCGCGCGACGAGTCGCGAACGACATCGTGTCACGGAACGAGACACCGACGCCCACCACGTCTAGCTCGACTCGAGACAAGAAGGGTTCCGCTCCCTCCAAGACGAGTGATATCGAAGAAACGGTTCCACCGGAGCGCGGAGTCAATCCTTCGACCTCGCGCCAAGTTGGGCAATCGTCCCGGACCGCGGTTTTCTCACGCGCAAGCTATCTAAATATCATCCCAGTTCGATTCTGCGCTCGTGCTCATCGAAGCCTCTCTCTCTCGAGACGATCGAGCTCATCGAGAACGCTCGAGACCGGCCGAATCGCGTTCGTATGACCGCATCATTGTGAAAGCCGCCGTCGATCTTAAGGAAGGGGTGTGTCTTTTTGCTGCGTGCGCTTTGAACTTGAAACCCTTTTCAAGTGCTCGGAACAAATCCTACACCAATGTTGAAACGCGGAGCCGGCGCCCACGGAAGTCGCGAAGACGAGGCCGTGTTCGCGATGCAGAGTACACCGGATGAAAAGCCCCAACGGGCCACCGCAGCCCAAATGGCTAATCGAAAGTAAGTCATATCTTCCCTATCGAAAATTTCAGGGGGACTGTCAACATCCTACCCTGGAGGTTTCGGCCGCAAGCGTCAACCAAAAGAATAACATGGCTGACTCAATACAAACTTTACAGAATCAAGGACGTTCGTAGACGTCCCCGGGGTACAACGCCTACTGCCGGATTAGGGGGTCCGACGCGGCCTCTTCTGCACCATCTTTCCAGAGTACGTCGTTTTCGGCACCGTCGACTCAGCCCGGGGGATTCAGCTTCGGTCAAAGCCAGAGCTTCCCCGGCGCTAGTTCGGGTCCTGCTCAACCAGCCCAGGGCAGTTCGAATCCATTTTCCTTCGGAGGCAGTAACCAGACCGGCTTCAACTTTTCCTCGGGACTTGATACTCCGTCTTCCAACCCCTTCGCAGCCAGCTCTTTTAATTCGGCCCCGTCACAGCCGGCATCTACGGGCTTCAACTTTGGCGGGTTTGGTAACCAGCCAACCTCCCAGCCAACTTCCCAGGCGCCCTCTTTTTCCTTTGGTGGTCAACCAACTTCAACCACCTCTGCTCCGGGAATCTTCGGACAGCCGGCCTCTACGGCGCCCGCAGCTGATTCCATGCAAATATCGCCCGCCAAACCTAAGGCACCTTCGTTTGATGCCTCCTCTTCTTTCAACAATCGCAACATTTTCGGCGGTGATAATGATGCCCCTAATCCTTTTGCAGCAAAGCCCGCCAGCAACCCATTCGGTGGTTTGAATGTACCTTCATCGGCCGATAAACCTTCGAGTGACAAGCCCGAGGGCTTTGCAGCCAAGCCTGCGTTTGCTGGCCAGACTCCGGCAACACCTACCCTCAACCAGCCACCTACCCTCAACCAGCCCTTTGGTGGGTTGTTTGGAGCCACTCCTACCGCAGCCAAGCCTGCAGAGCCCGAGAAACCAAGTCTGGCTCCTGCCACACCCACTTCGGCTCAGCCATTCAGCGGGTTGTTCGGATCAACACCAGTTTCCAAACCTAGTGAAGGCGAGAAAACAAGTGCTGGTTTCACCACGACCCCGTCAAGTCAACCATTTGGCGGGCTTTTTGGAACAACCCCTGCTGCCTCGAAGCCTGCAGAGCCTGAAACGGCGAAACCGGCTTCGACCGCACCTACCCCGGCTCAACCGTTCGCTGGGCTCTTTGGAACCACGCCAGCTACTTCCAAGCCTGCGCAGCCTGAACAAGCCTCAGCTCCCACCACGCAGGCACCATCTCAGCCGTTCAGTGGCCTATTTGGTGCGACATCTGCCTCTTCCGCATCGAAGCCTGAAACGGTGCCTGCATCTCAACCTGCCACCAGTAATATCTCTTCACCTTTCGCACCCCCTGCTGGACAAACTTCGTCAAGTAATCCCTTCCTGTCCAAGACCGCTGAGCAACCATTTTCCAACAATCTGTTTGCACCCAAATCGGCTTCGGAAGAGACTACTGCCAACGCCCAACCCGCTAAACCCCTCTTCGGAGCACCGGCCTCATCCCAGCCAGTGTCCACCGACTTCTCTGCGCCCAAGCCTGCAGCCACGCAGAATCCATTTGGCAATCTTTTCGGTGCTCAATCGACTCCCCAACCCGGTACCGGCCTGTTCTCGTCGAAGCCAGCCGGTGAGAGCCTTTCATCGAGTAACCTGTTCGCGCCAAAGCCAAGTGGGGATCAATCGACTGCAGGACCTACAGAGACCCAGCAGTCTCAGCTCTTCACAAGCTCATCGATGACTTCAAAGTCCTCCGGATTTGACAAAATGTCGTCTTCGACATCCCAAGCTTCCGCAGCATCGGCCAAAGAATCTTCCAAGCCTTCGCAAACTCCCTCGACTAGCTCCGCGGGCTCTGACTCGTTGAAGGGCCTAGCCAGCAAGGTACCGAAGCCGGATTTCTCAGCTGTCTCGCCTGAAGTCCAAAAGGAGGTTGAGCTGCTTTGGAATTTGCGCACTCTAAACAGGTGTTTTAAAGCGGAAGTCGCCAAGTACGATCCGGAGTCAAACGACTTCGATGATCTCATTCTGTTTTACATGAAAGTTCGCGAAGCCATTGGCTTCCCGGTCAAAGAAAGCAAGTCGAAGCGTGAAAACCAGGACCCATCGTCTGAAAAGCCTACACCTTCACAAAAGCCCCCCACTGATGCTGGAGATACTGGCGAACGTGAATCTGCCACATCCGCCTTATTCGCCAAGTCTTTTGCCGCCTCAACATCAAAACCTGCCAACCAGGACAATGTGACAGCAAAGGAATCGTCTAAGCCGAAGGAACCCGAAAACCCCTTCAAATCCCTTTCCACTGGCAGTGCCGCCCCAGCTTCTACCTTTTCGTCTACCCCGGCAGCACCTGAGAACCCGTTCAAGTCACTTTCAGCTGGCAACACAAGCTCGTCCGGGGCAACAGCAAACGGTATTACTCCGCCTGCGACCAAAGCCTCTGGCTCGGGTCTGGGAGGAAACATGTTTGCCAAGGCTACTTCCAGCTCTCAAGGTGCCAACGCCACTGGCGTCCCAAAGTTCGGAAATGGAGGCAACGGGATAGATTTCATGGCTCAATTCAAGAAGAAGGCCGAGGCAACTGCGGCAGAGGAAAAGGCCAAGAGAAAGGCCGAGGACTTTGACTCCGAGGAAGATGACGAAGAAGAGTGGGAGCGTCGAGACGCCGAGAAGCAACGCGAGAAGCGTGCCAAACTCGAAGGTCCCAAGAAGAAAACGGTCTGGGACGGAACAGGATTCAAAATTGTTGAAGAAGAGCCCGATACGCCGCTCGCTCTTCCTGCTCCCGAGAAGTCGTCCACCCCCAGCGCTTCTCCTGCCCCGTCATTCACCTCCATATTCGAGTCTAGTCGACCTCTTGCAGCCTCTGAGAACATATTCGGTCACATCCCTGCAACCTCGAAATCCAATGACAACGCTGATGACAGCGATGACTCGGATAACGAGGGCAAGGCGCCTCCAAAAAACATCTTCGGCAACCCGAACGTGGGCAAGGATTCTGGATCAGCCTTGAACAAGTCCAAGTCACCGGAGTCCAGCACCACCACCAAGTCTAGTCTGGATACGCCTATTCCGCCCCCTACCGTGGCTGCCGGCCGCAGTCTCTTTGACCGTGTTCAATCCACGACTCCCAAGAATGATGACCAGGCCGCAACTCCGGCAAACCCCTTCGCGGCCCTTGGCAAGACGACTACTTCCATTTTCGGACAGCCAGCTGCGTCTGATCAGACCTGGAAACCCGATTCGCCTATCAAGTTCTCCACGCCATCGGCGGCTCCCACTCAAACCCCCGCCCCTAGCGCTACTCCCAGTGCAGCTCCTAGCACTGCGCCTAGTGGCGACGGTGACGAGAGCACTGGAGATGGAGAAACGGCACCGGGAGAAATTTTCGACCTTTCTCAAGGCAATGCCGGTGAAGAAGACGAAAAGGTCGTCTTCGAATGCCGTGCTCGCGCGTTCAAATTGGAGAAGGGATGGACGTGCCAGGGTACTGGCGTCGCTCGACTTCTCCAGCATCCGAGTGGCCGCGCTCGGATTGTCCTCCGGGCTGAGCCCAGTGGACAGGTCGTTCTCAACTCGCTCCTCAAGAAGGAGTTTGACTATCCAAACGTCAAGAACTCCGTCCAACTGATGGTCCCCAAGGCCGACCAGTCACCTGAGCACTGGGCCATCCGCCTGAAGGCAGATGTGGTGAAGAACTTTTCCGACAAGATCGAAGAGATCAAACACTAGGATGGTAACGTCCACAGTAACGAAGATCCATGGGGGAAGAATCCGCGGCAACGAAAGAAGCATTTTTCTTGATTTGTTTTTGATTTACCTGTACGATATCACACACCCGGAGTCTTCCTGAAATTTGTCCTTTGTTTTTGCATGCATTCTGGCGAGATAATGCATTGGCCGGTCTGGTCTTATTCTTTTCTATTAAAGTTATCATACTTTTGTTTTGCCTTGCAATGGTGCACATTCTTCATTTGTAGACTGTCATCTCTCAACTACGTTGGCGAGGTGATGCAACCTGTTGCATGATCGTGTTGTCTTCGTTGATCCATCAATATCTGGCGAGAGGCAAAGGCTACACTTTTAAGACTACATCCCTACGGGATGAAAGATACAAGGGTGAAAAGGTATTTTATTTTTGAGCCCCAACCGAACCCCAATAACATGGAATCATAGGTGAACGCATCTAAGCATCCTCGACAATGGAGGTGTGCAGACCCTTGGGGTTCTTGACGTTGACGGCCTGGACGTGGGAGTACAGACGCTCCTTGGCGTTCTCCTCGTCGTTACGCTTGCGGGAGATGCGGACACGCAGGCGGAAGGGGACACCCTTGATACCAGCCTCCCAGACCTTCTTGTTCAGCTGAGGGTCGAGGCGGACGTCCTTGGTGCCCTATTGATGAACGTCAGCGAGTGGGCACTTCGGAGACCAAAAGAAAGAAAAAACTTACCATAGCCTGCTCAGCGAAGGCACGGATCTCCTTGATGGCGCGGGGAGCGCGCTTCTTGAAGCTGACACCGTGGGTCTGTGTCGAGAGAAGTTCGTAATTAGTCTTCCGCCCGAAAGCACGTAGAGTCGAGACTCTCTGCGATATCCGTGTTTGCCATGGAGGTGGACTTCATCAAACTAATTCTTCTTCGATTGTGGATCCCTCCGGAGAATGAGGCACACGGACGAGCTGTGGAATTGATCCAGGACAAGAAACGAATTTGTGTCAAATCACAGACCCTCCGTCATCCGGTACAACATCCTCCATGCGGTTTGCCACAGAAATCTCTTTTGCGAGGGCGGTGGTGTGGTCGAAGTGGTGGGAAAGATCATGGCGGCCATGATCGCTTTCAAATCGCACCTTCGTGCGCACACACACAATCACCCCCCAAAGGGAAGGAAGAAAGCCTCCGTATTTCAGGAGTTGTGTGTTCTCTGTCCAATGCCTCCACGGTTTTCCAAGCTCGAAGTGGTCGCAGGTGAGAGATCTCCAAGGGACGGGATTTTTTTTAACATACGCGCTTGTGCAAGTTGATGGTGTACTCGCGGGTCACGACATCGGCGATGGCCGAGCGCTTCTGCTGGGTCTTGGCTTCGGACATCTCTGCAGGATGTTAGGAGATAGCGAGGGTGAGAGTGGCAGGCGAAACTGACTGGCTGGGGTCGGCGACTGTGGGCGGAAGTTGTCGATGATGAAAATTGGAGTTTTTGTGGCCGCGGGTGAGTGTGGCTCGCTTACCGCCTGGGCCTACTCTGATTGGTGGAGGGTCACCTGATAAAAAAGTTTGTTGCCTCAGGCCTTCAATATATGCCTGAAATAAGAGCAACGCTATAGAATCCAAATGGAACATGGAATAGAGCACAAATAGTTGATGAATTGTTTGTTATCTATGAAGACCCCTCTCCGCTCACATCAGGGTATAGATCGAATCGCCGTTGAGTATACACGGGAATCCCCTTGCGGATATTCACAATGCTGTCATTGTCCAGGTCCGCATAGACGATAGTCTCCTTCTCCTCCGCCTCGGTTAGAATGTTCGCACTCGGGTCCGCAATCAGGCTGTGCCCATACGCATGGTACGTAGCCTCGAGATCGCGTGCAGGGCTACACAGCGCCACATACGACTGGTTGTCGACGGCGCGCGCCCGACCAAGCAACGACCAGTGCAGCGGACCAGTTGTAGTGTTGAACGCTCCGGGGTAGAGCAGCAGGAACGCTCCCTTGCGCGCCGCGATCATCGCGGATTCGGGGAACCGAATGTCGTAGCAGATCGCCAACCCGATCTTGCCATACTCTGGCAGATCAATCACGGTCAATTGGCTACCCGGCGATAGCACTTCACTCTCCTTGAACTGGATCTTCCCCGGGATGTCGATGTCGAAGAGGTGGACCTTGCGATGGGTGCCGATCAACGCACCCGAAGGTGAGAAGACCAGCGAGGTGTTGTAGAATTTGTTGGTGGCGGGCTCCAGCTCCGGAATACTTCCTCCGACAAGATATGCCTTGGCTTCGGCGGCGATCGCCGACAGCGCGTGGAACGAGGGCGACTGCTCTTTCGTCGGTGGGGAGGGGTGGAGGGTCTCGGCATATTTGGGAAAGTATTGAGTCCCGTACGGGGAGTTGAAACATTCGGGAAGGACAATCAGGCGTGCGCCAGCTTGCGCCGCCTCGAGGACCTTGCTTCGGGCATGGGTAAGATTCACGGCCTTGTCCGCTCCTGAGATTGTGTTAGCGGGGGCTTTCTCGCGGTGGCCAGATTCCATTACCCGATGCAAGCTGCACGAGGGCCAGCTTCAGAGGCTTCTTCAAAAAGGTCGCCATTGTTGGTGGGTGTTGGGAAAGAAGGGAGTAGCGTAGCATCCCGAGGTCGGCCAACACCCCGAGGTGCGGGGAGATTGCGAGATTGTGTTACTGATAAGACCGATGCCCGATTGGGAAATTGCACGCGGTGGCCCGATTTTTCTGTCTGAATTAGAGTCGGCGAATGACGATGATGGAATTCTCAGTATCTGAGTTTCAAGCAGATTAAGCTTAAGTTTTGGCCTGCAATTTCTGGACTGCCCGGGTTGATTATATATTTTGAGCTAAATCATAGAACTACCGACGGTGGAATATCAACTACTTCGGCGCCCGTAGGGCTCGAATGGGAGAGCCCCTGCAATGATGGCCATCACAATATAGAGTGCAGCACAAATGAAGATCGGAACGGGCGTGCTGGTCTGAAGATAGTTAGCCCCAATTCCATATGCAACACACTGTATACTTGCATCAGCAGCTTGACCAACCACCGCGCTGACAATACCCATAATGCGATTGAGTCCAATAGCCACTCCGTTCCCAGTTCCTCGATGACCCGAGGGAAACACCTGTCGCGGTCAGATATCAAGCAGCCAGATAAGTTCACTGCGGAAGGTACAAACCTCGGGGGTATACGCATAAAGTGTACCGTAGTAAATATTGAGGCAAAACGAGATGGCGCACGTAAAGCCCAGATTCTGACCAGCCGTGCGGACCTGCGTGTAGCAAAAGAGGAACACCATCGTGACCACCGCACCGATAATCATGGTTCCACGACGGCCCCAGAACCATGGTGAACGGCACATCAACCCGGCCAAAACTAAGATGCCGCATGTGTTGTTGATGACATAGTTTCGCCAGGTGATATATGCGCTCGTTTCACCAAATGAGGCACCTCGGGACTTGAGATATGTTGGGAGGAACGCATTGTACAGCGGATAGGCGAGACCTATCAACAGCCAGGACACCCAGACCAGGGTCGTTGATAGACTCATCTTGCGGGTCGCGTACAAACCTTTTAAATGAAAAACCACCTCCCAGGGCGAGATAAGTCGCTGGGACAAGCCAGTGCCTGTTGTCGTTGGGGTCCTGGTAGATCCACAGGCCGCGAGACGTTCTACTGTAAGGCTGCATGGGCGATCGTGCTTGCGGGCGATGTTCTGCAGCACACGAACTGCATCTTCATCTTTGCCCTCGGCAAGAAGAAACTTCGGGGTTTCCTCTAGTCGGATGATGGTGACACGTAGAATTGAGAGGACAAAGACGAATGCGCCAGAGGTAAACCACACATAGCGCCAGCCTTGGTTATTAGCGCGAGTGCAGTGGTCGGCATCACTGCAGGAATAATTTGGGATGAAGGCCCAGGCGAATAAGCCAGCAATGAGCTGACCGAGGCCTAATGTCCGAAGTTAGTCGCTGGATTGGATGGAAATCGGGTGATACTTGCCCCACCAAGCTGCCATCAGCGTCAGCAACCACTGGTCTCGACTCGGGAGGTATTCTAGAAATACGGTAGTATCCAGAACCAAGTCCCCCCCTGCACCAAAGGCACTCAAGCAGACAAAGAGCCCCAGAGTGATCCAGGATGGGGATGCGCCGGCAACAATTGTGAAGACCGAAGACACAAACAGAGAGACATTGAAAGCGAATCGGCGGCCAATGATGTCCGCTGAGAAACCCCAGAAGATGGCACCGGCAAGCATGCCCACGTAGACGGCAATTGTTAGGCCTGTTGCGTAGCTTGGATGAAACTCCATACCCGCCTGACCGGAGATGATGGATTGAATCAGAAGAATGAGCGAGTCAACGGCGTATCCGAAGCCATTGAGACAGAAGAGTTTCCAGTGGTGCGGCGTGAACCCGATCTCGTCAATCGCCTAGAACAGGAGAAGTTGAGTTCATCGAGAGCATTGAAGCACTTTTCTTTTGGAGGTGGAAGGTTCGCCCGTAGACTGCCGATTCGGCCTCCTCACTCACGTCGTTGACCAAGACCATCTTGGCAGCCAGCACCTGGTCCACCTTCTCGTCTCCCAGCAAGTCATTGTCTCCATTTTGAATCGAGCGACCTTCGGCGAGGGGCTGTTCGTGTGGGTATTTGGCTTTGGCCTTCCCCGAGGCAGTTTCGGAGGTAAAAATGCCAAAGGGACCGGAGGACTGCTCTATATCCATAGATGCCCTGTATGTACAGATGGAGTCGAGGGGATTCTGTGCGCGACAAGGAGCGGAGGAAGTCGAGAGCAGAGGGGAAAATGAGCGGGAATCGCATGGTCAATTTCCTTTGATTTAAATGTCCTCACATTGGTCTACATCGAGGCCCGAGCAGCTGCAGCCAGTCAGAGGCCGCACGTGGATGGCATTGTTCATGTCACCTTGCCAAATTCGGGTTAGATCGAGGCGAGATGTCTTTCTCGGCCAATCAGAATCCCGGCATCGTGGCTTGGCACGGCATCGGGGCCATGCCGCATCTCCAGATCGAGATCTGAGATCTGCTCTATGCTCCAGCTGTGAGAGGTCAAACCAATATCTCTACCAAATCGAAGATGTAATCCTTTTTGCTTGCGTGCCCGAGTCTAGAGTTGATACGAAGCATTGCACAGATCCTCATTTCTCTTTGCCTGCCGTACACAACTGTTTCCCCAGTTCTAAATTTACTTTGCGGACCAATAATAATCATGGAAAAACACTAATTTGGTTAAGAAAGGGATGTGAGAGATTTAACACAGAAAATCTGTCGAGCATGGGCGCACCCGAACTAGGCTAGAAATAGCCTTGTCTGATCCAAGACACGATGTCAGTAGGTGAATGCCACCTACGAAAGTCCCCAGTCCAGGGTATATTTTATAGGGAGAATGCTTTGCTGAAATAAAATCCCAGTCACCAAAATCATCACAAAGAGTCGAAATTGGCGTTCGGCCCACCATTTCACTCAGCCTTGATCCCGAATTCCCGATAAAATATGCCCGAAACGTCGTCACATGGCATTAAAACAAAGACACGCGGGTGAGCTCGGATCATTGACCGTTAAATGAATCGCTGCTCTCTAAATGTTGGATTCTTGATTCGAGGACCGGATTGTCTCCATCCGGTGGAGAATGGTTCAGGGACCGATGGGGTCGTTGCATGGACCAATTTTGGGACTGCCCCTTTGGGCGAAGCGCCCGAAGCTAAAGATCAACCAACTGATCCAAGCCGATCCCAGCGAATGGCCCGGCTCAATTCTGGCTTCTCCCATGAAGCGGTGGCCCGGCACAGGCTAGCCCGGGCCCTTTTTCAGTTCCTCCGGCCCCGCCGGGCTCTTCGCGGTCGAATCCTAAGCAACCATTGAAAGATGAAACGTGCCTGGAAAGTCCGACCAAAAGTCGGACCTTTTTTCCGCCAAACGCATTTTTCGAGAATTCAGGCGGAAGAATACGACTCGGACACGTGGGATGGGAATGGGGGGTGGACCCTTACAGGGTTCTTTCCAAGACCGAAGTATATCCAATTGGCTTCTGCAAATGGCGCTGGAGATATAAAGGGACCATGGTCGAGTCCATCGATTTACTTCTGCACGGCACCAACTTTCTTCTTTTCAAAGATCTGCACCCTCCCCACAGTCATCATCATGAAGCTTGGAGTTTTGGCACTTGCGCTTGCGGGTGCTGCCACTGCTAGCCCCGTTGATCTGCAGGAACGCCAATGTAGGGAGCCCCAGGAAAAGTGACTATGATCACTGCTGATAATTCCACCCACAGTCTCGAGCGGGAACGAGCTTCGTGATGGCTCCTGCAAGCCCATAACTTTCATCTTCGCCCGTGCTAGCACTGAGCCTGGTCTGCTGGTATGCTATTTGCATTTCCTTTGTCATGGCTCCCATCGGCTAACCATAACTAGGGTCTCTCAACTGGTCCCGCTGTCTGCAATGGCCTGAAGAGTGCCAAGGCCGGCCAGGTCGCCTGTCAGGGTGTTGGTCCCGCCTACACTGCCGACTTGCCCTCGAACGCTCTCCCCGGAAACACCTCGCCGGCGGCCATCAAAGAGGCCCAGGATCTGTTCAAGAAGGCCGTCAGCAACTGCCCCGACACCCAGATTGTGGCCGGTGGATACAGGTAAGTCCAAATGTAACACAGTTGTCACATGAACCGAGCTAACAGATCGATCGCAAATAGCCAAGGCACTGCTGTCATGGATGACTCCATCTCCAAGCTGCCTGACAACGTCAAGAAAAAGATCAAGGGCGTTGTCCTGTTTGGATACACCCGCAATGCGCAGGAGCACGGCCAGATTGCCAACTTCCCCAAGGATAAGACCAAGATTTACTGTGCTATGGGTGACATGGTCTGTGATGGCACGCTGATCATCACCGCGGCTCACTTCTCCTACGTGGCTAACACTGGCGATGCCACCCAGTTCCTGGTGTCCAAGCTAGGGAGCCCTTAATCCTGTGGTGTTATTATGTGGCATGGCACATGACTTTGCGTGTTGGACTGGGGGATGAGATGTGCTTTTCTCTGGATGACCATGCTCCTGCTTTGGATGAAGAGGAAGATAGTCACCGTGTCTATTAGTAATGCGAAGACGGATGAAACTTTGGAATAAATTATTGTCGGACCGCGAGCTTGAAGGTCCATCTGCCCTTTTGGTCTTATGGGTTAACCGGCCTAAGGCGTGGCGGGTTCGAGAATCTCAATATTATATACTCTAATAAATACCGGTGTAAGGATATAAGTGAGTACAGTAGTCACCTAGCCTAGTAGCAGTGAAATAGGAACAGACTTCGTATAATATATTAAGGTCAATATTACTAGGGCTAGAAAGTCCTTATTTTTGTCAAGGGAAGAGATATTGTGTATATCATAGGGTAGGCTTATCTATAGAGGTCGATAAATTAGCTATCGGCTATAGGTGTTACAAACCCTACCGCAACGCACTAGTAGGGGTTATAAATTGGATACTAAGAGCTAATTAACTTAGCCTAGAAACGGAATAGCGTAATTATAGCTAGGCTAACTAAAGAAGTTATAAGACTAAGGAAGACTAATAAGGTATATATTATATAATTAGGATAGATTAAGCAATCTAATAAGATAGATTAGGGAATCTACTCTAATAGATTAGATAATCTATATAGGTAGACCAGGCGATCTAAGAGATTAGATATATAAAGATAGTTTTTACTATATATATTTATGTAAGAGTAGACTACTAGACAGGGTAGAATGCCTGTTGATCGGGCAAGGGAGATCATAAGGAGGGGAGGGTATGATTGGTAGAATAGTCTATTTTTGAACAAGACTGATTCTTGAAGAAATCAGGAAGGGGGGAGGCCCACTCGCTAAAAAGATTATACTTTTTTAACCCTAATTATAAAAATATATAGTTAATATCTAGAAATACTATATATATTAGAGACACTAAATACTAGTTCCCTATATATATAATATAATACTAATAAGCTATTTTCTTATATAATATAATATAATAAAATAGTATTATTAAAATTATAGATTAATATCGATTAATAAGTAGCTTAAGAGGATTAGAAAGATAAAAAAAGATATAGAAGACTAAGGGGAAGAAATAGCCTTAACTACCCTCCTATCCTTTCTATAATAGACTAGAAGATACTAGAAGATATCCCTAAATCTGTTTTCTTTTATTTTTTTAAAGACCCTCTTAGTGGCTAAGGGCAGCCACTTTCAAGAGGGGGGATAAATTACAAAGGGATTCCTTTATATATATTATAGTATAGGTTATACGATCCGATAGCGATTAGTTATCGGAGTAGGATAGAAAAGCTAGTAAACCGGTCTCCCTCTTCTTTATTCTTTAAGAATTAGTCTTACCTAAAAAGACAGACTATTCTGTAAAATCCTACCTCCTATTATAACCTCCTTACTCGATCAATAGGCATTCTACCATACTTAGTAGTCTACCCTTACACACACCTTACAAGCACCCTAGAGACCTAAGTCTATAGAAGGCCTTTGAGGCATTGGTATAGTTACGGATATACTTCAGGCTAGTAGTATTCTAAGAGAAGTATCACCTTTGCGGATATTACTCACTATGACCAGTTAGCAGTTCGTAACAATAGTATATTTTTAATTATAATACTATAGATAAATACTTACTTATTATCCGCTAGGTCTTTAAGATTAAATTTAAGGGCGTTTATAAAGCTCGTTTAGTAGTTAGGGGATTCCGCTAGGTCCCTAGTACTAAGTATATTGATATCTACCCTATTATCGCTAAACCTATAAGTTTTAAGATATTTATAGCTATAGTAGCTACTCTACGCTAGTATCTCTATCTTATAGATATTAAAGTAGTATTTCTAAATACTAAGCCTAAGGAATCTATCTATATCTATCTCTTAGAGGGATTAGAAGGGGTAGACCCTACTACTAAGTATAGATAACTTTTAAAGATACTTTATAGCTTAAAGTAGTCCTTTTATAAATAGTACTAGCTAATTTATAATATACTAATTACTAATAATTTCTTTCGCTTATATATAGTTTATAGTATCATTATAAAGTAATCTAGTATCGATTAGACTAGCGTAAGCTAGATTATACTATTAATCTATATAGATAATATTCTTCTCCTCTTATCTTCCGAAGAGCTAATTAAAGCTATAAAGAGCCTACTAATATTTTACTTCGAAATAATAGATTATAGGCTAGTTACTTAGTATCTTAGTATCTCTATTATATATTCTAAGTAGGATAGGCGCTAGTTTCTCTCTTAGAAGAATTATCTCTACTAGATTCTAAAGCGATTCAGTTATAAGAATCTTAAACTGGCTAAAATGCATTATAATAAGAAAAAAGTACTTATTCTATACTCTAGCGATTGTATTATAAAGGGATTCCTTTGTCTGATATTATATTACGAGGGCTAAGTGAACCGATGGCGGTTTGTCATCAGAGCGGGGTAGAAAAGCTAGCGAGTCGGTCTCCCCTCTTCCTGATTCTTTAAGAATTAGTCTTATTTAAAGATAGACTATTCTACCAATTATACCTTCCCCTTCTTATAGTCTCCTTTGCCTAATCAATAGGTATTCTACTCTATCTAGTAGTCTACTCTTATATTTTCTGATTCTTCTTCTTTAATCGCCTAAGGAGATTATAATAGTATCTTCTACCTAAAACTCCGATTACTAAGACGATACTAAACCGGTAGCGACTTATAAGCAAATCACTTAGGAACTATTATAGTTAACTCTATAGACAGGAAACGAAATATCCTTTTATAAGCCCAAAATCACCTAGATCTCAGAGTAGACCCTTAAGACTCTTAAAGAAGAGCTTACTTATGCCCGCCGCTATTAAGAGCTTAAACGTAAACTTCGAAAGATCTAAGAAGATAATACCCTAGATAACTTACTACCGAATCGATATTAAGACGCTTACTCTTTATTGCCTTCTTATAAGCGGTAGTATATTAATGTTACGAACTGCTAACTGGCTACGGTGAGTAACGTCTGTAAAGGTAATACTTCTCTTAGGATACTGCGAGCCTTAAGCGTGTCCGCAACCGTACTAATGCCTCGAAGGCCTTCTATGGACTTGGGTCTCTAGGGTGCTTGTAAGGTATACTAATTAGAGCGCCGGTCAAGTCAGTCACTTAGAGATCAAGGATCACTAAGTAAGCTCCTAAGACCGTTGGAGGTTTATCGCTATGTTCGAACTGTGAAGTGCTAAAGGTGGTTCTAAGTAACAATATAGGGAATTGATTACGAAGAACTAAATATATACAGTGAAGACCGTTCCTTATATATCTAGTCCCTCTTATCGCCGATGAGTCTCGCCTTATCGCTACTGAGTCCCGCTTATCGTCGGTGAGTCCTAGCTTATCGCTGATAAGTCGTTATATACTATATACCGTTCGGTGGTTATAGGTAGTATACTTTGTGACGGTAAATAGGCGGCCGTTTCCTATATTACTATGTGACTAGACTGGTCTCTTTGGCCCTGCTAGTCTCGCTGGTCCTCTTAGTCTAGCTAGCCTCTTCTGTCCCGCTGGTTGCCCTAGTCCTACTGATCCCTCTAGTCTAGCTAGTTGTTTTGGGTCCCACTAGCTATCTTAGTCTAGCTGGTTTCCTTGTTTATCGGGCGGTATACTTAATAGGTTACCGTTGCTTCTGCTAGTGTTTGAGGAGTGGGGTCCTTCTAGAGAGGTCGTAACAATTAAGCTTAAGTACCTTAAGCTTTTCTATATACGTTTTAAGATCTAATAACTTACTATATAGATCAGAGATCTTAAGTATTTTTTTAAAGTAAATCGTATAGAGTATAATACTAATAAAAAGAAGATCTACTCTACTACTCTTAAATATATAGATAAAGAGTTATAATATTAATAGATCTACTATCTTTAAGATCTTTTACTATAAGACTATTATATCGAAAGTAATTTATAGCTATATTTTACTAGATTTATCTATTTCTTTATTTAAAACTTAGGAACTATAATCTCTAATCTCTAAGTATAACTTAATAATATTTAATAGTATCCTAATAATAACCTAATAATATTTTACTACTATTTTAATAGTCTAGAATAATATTTTAATTATATATCTAAAAATAACTATACCCTTATCTTCTATTTAAAGCTCTAAATATCGCTCTAAGATAAGATAGGGATTATATTTACTTTACTTCTAGTAATATATCTTAAGATAGTTAAATATACTAACTAATTCTAGAGTATTCTATAAAGAGAATTAAATAATAAACCTAAGATCTAAGGTAGATTGTAAGAGTAGACTACTAGACAGGGTAGAATGCCTGTTGATCGGGCAAGGGAGATCATAAGGAGGGGAAGGTATGATTGGTAGAATAGTCTATCTTTGAACAAGACTGATTCTTGAAGAATCAGGAAGGGGGAGACCGACTCGCTGGCTTTTCTACCCCGCTCCGATGACAAACCGCCATCGGTTCGCTTGGCCCTCGTGACATGATGTCAGACAAAGGAATCCCTTTACATAGATATACTAGATCTTTAGTACTTACTAATCGAACTATTACTAATGTAACCTATAAGTGAGCTGGATATGTAAGTGAGCTGGACACCCTACCAATATCTATAGTTTTAAACCAATTTTATTTAACTAAAACACTATTTAAATACAAAAAAAGCTATTTAGTATGTTTTTTATACTGTGTCCGCTTATGCCCTACTTTAAAATAGTTAGTGTATCATAGGGGCGCCTAATGAGGTAGTGATTGCGTTGTTTCTGGCTGCTCCGCTGGCTGCTCCGCTGGCTGTTTTTGCTGCTTTTTTTTATCTACCACTAGCTGGTTTATGTCGCTAGCTATAAAACTATCTCTATATAGTAGTTGCTGCGTAGATTTGGCGCGTTTTATGGTCTGCTTTGCGTTAGTATTGTATAATAGCTTATTTTAGTGCGCTAGAAATATAGTGTTATATATAGCCATCTCATACCCCTTTATAATTTGGTCTAGCGTATACTAGGTAGGGCTAGTAGGGCTTACTGAGCGTCGCCGGAGTAACGCTTTTATAGATAATGCTTATTTACCTAGTTGTCTAGGGTTTTAGGGGGTTTTCATCGAAAAATCGCTGTCGCTGCTGAGAGGGGGCGTCGGTGTTTTGAGATAGATATTTAGGGTATCGATTACCTAATTCGGATCCAATAGTACTAAACTAGTAGCTACAAAGCTATTTTTAATCGTCTCCGATTTATAGTAAGTAGCGTACATAGTAGGGAATTTAGCTAGGAAATCTAGCTTAGTAATATAGTTAACCCTAGTATATATATATCCCTCTACCAATTTGCTATACTTATGTTTCAAAACACTAAAATACTCTATATCTAGTGGTTGTAGTAGATGAGATGAATGCGCTGGCATATAAAGAGGTATAATATCGTTTTATATACAGATTTGATCGAATTTAGGGGTAAGATAGCTACTATAGCCATCCAGAACTAGTAAGCGATATCGACTATATAATTGCGATATAGTAGCTGGAATAAACCGTCGAAGTAGCCAATTTAACCTAATTTCATCGCTCGTCCAGCCATTTTGGCTTATATCGATACCCTAGCCAGTAGGGAGATCATCGAGCTAGCTAGCTTAGTAGCGCTTAGCTTTAAAGATGAGGTATAGTAGGGATATATATCTAGATACGCCGATATATTTAATACTAGTAACCTACTTACGGTTACTAGGCTGAAGTAGCTTAGCGCGTCTATAATAGTCAGCGTAAGTGACTACTCTGGTAGCTACTATCATCCCTATAGCAAACCTAGTTTTATCGAAGTTATATATATCGTCGGTAACGATGCTATACTTCGCAATTATATCGGAAACTAGGGTAAACCACTACCGAATTTAGTTTATATCTTTGTTTTGCGTATATTAGTAATTATAGCGACGTGAGAGATATGTTTTTATCTCCGGTATACACTAGATAAGATTATATACCTATTTTTGGCCGACGGTTTAGGGGGGGGTCTTCGCCCCGCTCTATAAGTAGTAAATTGGCCATATCTCGTATATAAGACTACTGGGGCGGGGTACCTCTTATATCCATAGAAACCACCTATTTAACAAGCGATTGCTCTTCGATTTAGGTTAATTTATAGCTATTCGCCCTTATAGTAGCGCAATTAGTAACACTGGTAAGATAGGAAGCAAGTGTTAAATATGGATATTAAACTGGCGCACTGCCTCGCGAATTGAAGGGATTCGCTTAGTCTGAATAGCTTCAATAGCTAATAAGACCCTCCCCTCCTACTTAGCGTTTTTTTGGCGATTTTAGGAGCGATTTGGTGGCATTATAGGGGTTTGAAATAATAGGGTTGAGATCAGAGAGTAGTTTTTGGTAGGGTGTCCAGCTCGCTTATATGTCCAGCTCGCTTATATGTCCAGCTCGCTTATGGGTTACGTTAATCTATTATCGAATTACTAAGGAAGAACTACTTATAGACTATACTATAGGAACTTAAACTATAGTTATTAGGATTATAGATACTCTAATTATAGAAATAATAATTAGGGATATAGTAACTTCCGAAACTAAGAACGTAATAACCTAAATTATAATAGTATCCTCTAAAACTATAGAAACCGATTAGATTAAGAGTAAATTAGTAGTAGAGGCCCCCCTAGAAGTTATAATATTTACTATAAGATAGATTACTAGGCTAGAGAATATCTAGAAAAGACTAGTTAAGTTACTAAAATCTAAAAGGAAAATAAAAAGAAATTATACTAGAACCTATAAGTCTAACTCTACTACCGCTAATAAGAACTACTTATTACTTCTTAGTACTAATATATATATAAGATACTATCGAAATAATAGTATTCCTAGATATATATATATAAGTTAATATTATAAGTATCTATTTTATAAAAGGATATTATCTATAATAAGCTAAATAATTATCTATTAATTTTAAGACTACTAGAGATTTTAGGATTTAAACTTATAGACTATAGAATATTCTACTTACTACTATTAATTTTTAAAAGACTATCTATCGATTTAACTATAAATATATAGCGATTAACTAGAATCCGGATCTAGAGAGTAGACCTATTATTCTCTCTTAGACTATTTTTATCGACTAATATATCGATCTCTACCCTACTAAGAATTAATAGTAGTTTAATATAAAAAAGGAGTCTTTCGAATTATATAGTTTTTACTAATTTATTAAATAAAGCTAGAATAATACTTTTATCTATATCTTTATTAAAACCCCTAAAGAAATTTAGATTCTAAAAGAAAAAGATAATATTAGATCTTCTTATTCTTTTTAGATCCCTAATAAATTATAATTATTTTAGGATATATTCGATAATAATAAATCTATAATACTTCTATTCTTAAAATCTACTAACTATAAAATCGATATCTAAAAAAAAAGCTTTTTTTCTCTTTAGCCCTATTTATCCTCTCTCTTAAGCTAAGTTAGCTATACTTTATAGCTATTTTAAAAAAAATACTACTAATAGCTAAATCTACTTTTTAAAAAGCCTTACTAAAGTGCCTATCTTTTTTATCTCTAAAAAAGATAGTAGTCTCTATCTCTATATAGACTACTATAGACTTAATTATATTTTGATTAAGAATTACTACTTATTATCTTTTATTTCGGAAATTCTTAATTATCTTACTAATACTAAATTCTTTAGTAAAATTAATATTAAGAATATCTACTATTAGATTTATATAGCTAAAGGAGATAAGTAGAAGATAGTATTTTAGATATACTATAGCTATTTTAAATATACTATTATACTATTTAGTCTTACTAATATCTCTACTACTTTTTAGAGTTATATTTATATAATATTATAAGAACTATTTAATATTATTTATATAGTATATCTTAATAATATTATTATCTTTTTAAAAGATTAAGATTTATATATCTAGTACCTAAAGTAAGTCCTTAAATATCTATAGGGTATATAGCTCTATACTAAATCTATAAAATACTATTTTTACTAGATAGAAATTAAGTTTTTTAGCTTTATTATTAATTAAGAAGATATATTAGTTAATAGATCTCTATTAGATAAGCGCTATTAAATTATAGGAGATTCTAACTATCTATTATAATATCTAAGTCTTTATTAGATTTTATAATTTTTACTAATAATTTATCTACTATTTCTCTATTATTACCTAACCTTTTATTTTTCTATTTAAGGGGAGTAAGAATAGTAAAAAACTAAAGTAAGTTTAACTAAATAAAAATAAATCGAAAGTATTCTAAGATCTAAAAACTACTTTTTCGATAGTACTTTTACTATAGTATTTTAATCCCTAACTATAAATTTACTTTAAACCTAATATATCTAATCTTAGAATAGCTATAGTTATATTATAATCTAATAAAGATAGTATCTAATATTCTATTATATTTTAGTTATATAAGTTTTTAGGCGCTAAGCTTAACTATAGTATATTAGATTAGGAGCTATTTACTATTATTTAGTTATTTAAAATCTAGTAATACTATACTAAAGGAAGTAAATATTTTATTAAAGTCTTATTAGATTACTTTAATTTATAGTATTTTATAAAGTATCTTTAGATTAGTAGAAGATAAGTATATTAGTATATTTTTTTTATATCTTTTAATTTTATTATAAAATACTAACTAAGTAAAATAAACCCTATAAATAGATTATTATAAAAACTAAACCTAGAAGTAGAGAGTAATTAAAACTCTACTAACTTATAGTCGCTTCTATAATAGATTAAGCCTAATAAAATAGTAACTATAACTTCTATTAAAGGATCTATAGACTTTTTAGCTAGTAAATCTTAGTTTAAAGAAACTAAAATAATAGGTCTTTATATTAGAGATATTAGTAAATCGGATAAGAGTAAAATATATATAGAAGATATTAACTTATACTAAAGTTATAATATAGAAATAGCTAACTAAGCTATCTAAGAGAATTTAGATAGCTCCTAATCTAAGCCTTAGAGTACTAAGGAAGATATCTATATATATAAAATTATCTATAAAAATACTTTTTATATTAATCTAAGAAGATAGATTAAATAATTATAAGGTAAAGACCTATAGGTTTATAAGTAGTTTAAGTCCGATTTATAGAAGAAACCCTAACTAAAAAATTAGTTATTTTTAGAGAATAGAATTTTTATATTTTAAAAAAGATTATTTATTTTAGCTAGTAAGCTTTAGACTAATCTTATCTAAATCTATTATAATAATCTATATACTAGATACTTTAGGAGAAATTATACTAAGAATCTACTATAATAAAAATACTATTAGATATTACTATATAATAATATATAAAACTATATTAGATCCTATATATAATATTAAGGAACTATCTTACTATAGTATTACTTTTATAGTGATCTTATATTACTACTAAATCCTAAGAGATTATTTACTAAGATTACTATAGATTTTATTACTAGATTATCTACTATTATATATAATTATTAGATTATTAATACTATTTTTATAGTTATTAACTACTTAATAAAATAGAGTATATTTAAAGCTATCCTAACTACTATTACTATATCTAAGCTTATAGTACTATTTTATAAAAAAATTAAGTTATAATATAGCCTTTTAGAGAGTATTATATCTAACTAAGGGGCCCTATTTATTAGCCGATTCTAGTTAAGACTTTATTATTACTTTTTAGTAAAATTTTACTATTTAATAGTATTCTACTTTTAAACTAATAGCTAAATAGAATAGGTAAATTAAGTTTTAGAAAGATATTTATATTATTTTATAGATAAAGAGTAAATAAACTAGCTAAAACTATTAAAGATAGTCTAATTTATATATAATAATATATTTAATACTATAATTAGTATCTTACTTTTTAAAGTATTAATAAGATATACTCTAAACTTCTAATTAAAAGAAACCGAAGAAGAGTTTGAAAAAGAAGCTTCTACTATAAAGGACTAGTATAAGAAATTAAATTAGGTTTATAAAAAGATATTAAATAGCTAGTAATATACTATTAAATCGTAAGTAAGATACTATAATAAAAGATATACCCTAATTAAGTTTAAAAGGAATAATTTTATAGGGTTATTAATCTATAATTTAAAACTAAAGCTTTTATCTAGAAAACTAATATCTAAGTTTATTAGGCTATTTTAAGTATTTAATATAGTTAGCTCTTAAGTATACTAATTAGTACTACTAAAGAAATACTCTTAGATTTATAATATTTTCTCTATATTATTTTTAGAGCTATAGAACTAATAGCTAAATAATAGTAATACTATACTAATACCTAAACTAGCTAATAATAATAAATAGGAATTAGAAGAAATTATCTATAAAGAAGTTATTTATAGAGAGCTTTATTTCTATATTAAATAGATTAGATAGTCTATAGAGTATAATTAATAGATTTCTATTTTAGCTATAAGAAGAGTAAAATAAATAATCGCTAAGTTCTAAATAAAGAAATAAAAGTAAAAAAGAGTATCTATCTAAATACTAAAGTAAAATACTAGTAAAATAGCTATAAATATCTAAAAATAGACCTTTAAACTACTTACTACTTAGAGAAGTATATATTTATAATTATAGTATTAAACTAGATTAATATATTTTTATATTTATCTTTAGCTATATACTCTATAATTCTTTTCTAGATTATATCCTAGAATAAGACTATAGTATAAATCTATAGAGGCTAGGCCTCTAAAGAACTATTAAAGTACTAGTAGAGCGATCGCTTATATAAGTAATACTATAGATAAGTAGCACTAGGAGCTAAAGGGGTAATATTATATAGTAGAGGTAGTAAGTAGATAATATTAGTATAGTATATATTATATTTATTCTATAAATTATTAGTAAAGAGCTATTAGGATATAATTAATATACTTATAAATAGGAACTACTTATTTACTAAGAATCTATAAATATAGAACTTAGTAGAGATAGCGATATACTAGCTTTAGACTAGAATATTAATTACTTAGCTAACTATCTCTAATACCTCTTTCTTAAAAAGATAGTAGAACTCCTATATAATACTTCTATCTTTATTAAAGACTAGATTACTATCTTTATTCTTAAGATTAATATAGATAGCTAAATAGAACTTATTAGTAGTATCTAATAAAATAATTAGATTAATCTAATCTATTTCTATACTAACTAAAGTCTATAAAATATTAGTAATTATCTTTTAAATTAATAGAAGAATATACTTAGTAATAAGACTTATTATTTTTAAAATAATTATAATAGGCGACTAATATAATAGTATTATTTATATAGTCTATAATAAAATAGGAGTTATTAGTATATATACTTATAGCGCTCTTAAAATACTTAATATACTAATTATATTTAGTACTCTAATAGAACTCCTTAGGGAATAGGGGATATATCTAGCGCTTATAAGATATCTCTAAAGATATAATAAAATAGAGGTAGAGTAGAGGTAAGGTAGGCTTAAATCGAAATAGAAAAATTTAAAAACTAAAGAAAAATATCTTAATAAGTAATAGAATTAGTATAGATATATTCGAATCTATTAAAAATATATCTAAATCCTTTAAAATAATAAAGATAATAATAACTTACTATAAGATATATAGTAGAGATAAAGATAGAGATAGATAGAGAGAGAATAAAGCGATAATAAGATACTAACCTAAATAAACCTATTAGTATAGTAAGATATACTAGAAAAACCCTATAAAAAAACTATTCTACGATTTATTCTACTATCTAAATTACCTACTATATAAATCTATCTACCCTATAAATATATTTACTAAATATTATAAATAATATTATTCGGAGAGGGGGAATAAAAACTTAAAAAAAAAAAAACCTTAACTCTATAATAAGACCTAATGACTATTCGATAGCTATCTACCTATAAAGTATTAGTATATTATATTACCTTAGTCTTAATCTAAGTATTTTTATTTACTATATCTCTAAATCTAGCTACTATATCCCTTAAATACCTATCTATAATCTACTTAAAAAATAACTAAATTGCTATATACTATACTTAATAATCCCTATTAGTTAGATAGATCTAATTATAATTACTCTAAGGATAAGTATAAGAAGAAGCTAGAGTAGAAGGATAAGATTAATTATATATACTAATCTATATATTATAATTAATCTATACTTTCTAAAAATAATAAATTAGCGAAATACTAGTAGAGTGATACTAAAGAACTAGTAACTTATACTAGATAATTTTAATATATAGTTACTTCTGATATTCTACTTTTTATAATAAGTAACTAATATAGTAGTATATACCTTAATTAGATCCTATAAAGTATTATATATAGTAGCTTATATATTTACTATAGGGCCCTAAACTAATATAGTTAGACCCTTAATTAGAGCTACCCTAGATAATACTATAGATAGATAGATAGCGCTAGGTTAAGTCCCTACTATCTAATCTAAGAGTTTAACTAAAATAATCTACTCTCTAGTAATACCCCTAAGGACCTATATTAAATTAGTATCGGATTATAAAAAGAAGGTTACTATATATATTATAATATATCTTTACCTTAGCATTATAAAAGTTATATTTCTTTAACGCCTAGCGTAAAAAAGAATAAGAGATATCTAGAAATACTAAGGGCGCTACTACTATAGGTTATACCCCTATAGCTTTTATAATATATTTCTAATAAGCTATCTTCTGATAAGTAATAGTATAATAGAACAGTATCGAAAAGGTTATAGATAGATATTAAGGCGCAAAAATATTAATAAAATACTAGGTTCTAGGAAAGATAAATAGGATCTCGAGGGAAGGACACCCTTCTTAACTCTCTACTTTTCTTTTATAGTGAATTATAATAATACTAAGGCGTATCTAAAATTTAGTTACCTTTATCTCTTTTAATAACCCTATTAGTAGCTATAGATAGCCACTCTTAAAGAGAGGGGATAAATTATAAAGGGATTCCTTTATCTAATATTATATTATAAGGGCTAAGCGAACCGATAGCGGTTTGTTATCGGAGTAGGATAGAAAAGCTAGTAAGTCGGTCTCCCCCTTTCCTAATTCTTTAAGAATCAGTCTTATTCAAAGATAGACTATTCTACCAATTATACCTTCCCCTCCTTATGATCTCCCTTACCCAATCAATAGGCATTCTACCCTATCTAGTAGTCTACTCTTACAAACTATTAGGATAGTATTAAATAGATAGTATCTTACTCTAAGTACCTAATAATATAAGAGTTATAAATATACTAGATAAGCTCTATCTATAGTAGTTTACTATTAGGGATCTAAATCCTTTTCTAGAAGTATAATAATCCTTTTTTATCTAACTTATATTTAGCTAGGCTAGTCTTTATATCTATTTTTACTATAATTTAGTATTTTCTATCTTTTAGTACTTAGGAGACTCTCTAATATATAAGATCTATTAATCTTATCTTTATCTATTTATCTTAGAGACTCTATTCTTCGAAGAGAGGTATTATTACTATAAAGTTAAATAGTCTATCCTATTCTTTAACTAATCTACTTAGTTAAATTACTACTTTAGTAAATATTAATTAGAAGCGATTTAAGAGCCTTTTATCTAAGATTCTCTTTAGTATATCTTACTCTTATTATAATAGTATATTAGATTATACTACTTATTTTCTAAGCTAATACTATAAATTATAATTAAACTTTACTAAAAAACTAGTCTATTATATCTATTATTCTAATAGATACTATATTTTATTAAAGTATTAGAGATTCTTATAGTCTATTAAAATAGTAAATTAGAGTATTATCTTTAGCTTTAGTCTCTATTTATATAGTATTTTAATAATTACTAGAAGTTTTTTATTATAGATCTTATAATTTACTTTAGCTAAAGATAGTTTCTATAAAAGATAGATATATAGCTAAAGAGTACTATTATCTTATCTCTAAGATAATATAGTATTTATAGTCTATCCTAATATATTAGCTTTAATTTTTATTTTATATCTCTTTTTAAAATAAGCTAGGATTAATATTTTAATAAAAAGCTCTTTTAGCTCTATAAAAGCTTTTTAATAGATATTATCCTAGTAAAATAATACTTTTTTTTAGGTAAAATATATTAATAGAGCTAAAAAATTAGTAAATTAAGATATAAATATCTAATAGAAATTTATAAATCCTAGGAATATCTATATTTCCTATAGTATTTTTAGTATTTTCTATACTTAGATAGCTTTAATCTTCTTAGGATCTATTTATACTCTCTTCTATACTTCGATAATAAATCTAAGATATTTTACTAAGTTTTACTTAAACTCTAATTTTCTAATATTATATTATAATCTTACTTCTTTAAGTTTCTATAGTATTTTAGTTACTTTTTAATAGTAATCTACTAATAATTTACTTAAATAGATAATAATATTATCTATATATATAGATATAAAATTATCTAAATATTCTTAGAGTACCTAATTAATAAAACTTTAGAATATTACTAAGGCTTCTATAAGTCTAAAAAAATAATATTCTATTTAAAAAGACTATATTAGATATAAAATATAATTTTCTATTTTTTATTTAGATATATCTAAATTTTATAAAAAGCTAAAATAATATTAAGCTTTATAAACTAATATACTATTATTATATTTTAGAGAGTTTTTTAAATTAATAATAATAAATAGTAATTTTTTACTATTATTATATTAATTTTTTAGTAATTAATATAAAATTAAATATTTTTTTTTAGCTTATATACTAATAATATTAGTATAGTAGTAGATAATTTATTTATATAGATAAAATTCTTTTTTAATAGTTCTATAAAGATCTTCTATAGAACTAAAAGTTTTTTTTTATTTATCCTATAAAAAAGTCTATAAGATAAAGGCTTTTTAATACTATTTTAATTATATTATAATAGGATTTTATAATTAATCGCTAGCTAATAATTAGAGAAAATATCTATTAGTTATTAGCTAAAAATATCTAACTATAGCTAATATTATTTTAGTAGCTTTATTTTTAGATTAATAATCTTTTTTAGGTAAATTATTTTATTAATATTATCTATTATAATTTTCCTAATTTATAAATATTTTTTATCTAAAATACTATTAAGGATTTTAGTAATCCCTAGAGCTTTAATCTTCTTAATTTAGAGAGTTTTTATTTATTTTAGTCTAATAGTTAGATTTATATAATTCTAATATTTTATCTTTTTACTTAACTATAAATAGATATTAAGATAATCTTTTCTTAGTAAATATCTTTTATTTATATAGTATAGCTATAGATCTCTAAGTATTATCTTATCTTCCTAATTTAGTATAATATATATAAAGACTTTATTTTATTAATAACTATAGATATCTATATTAAAATATATAATACTATTAATTTAATCTAGATTTGGTACTATTCTATTAAAGTATTATAATATAATTAGGATATATAGTAGATCTAGAAATTCTACTAAAGAGTAGTTTATAGTAGTATATCTATTATAGCTACTATCGACTAAAGCCTTAGTAAACTAAGTTTTATTTACTCTAATATTAATATAGAAAAGTAGATACTCTTTCTCTCTCTATAAGAATTCTTTTATCTCTTCTTACTCCTATTTATAACTTAGAGTAGGAGCTACTCTTTTCCTAAGTTATTATTAGTAGATAGAGTCTTCTTACTTATAGAGGTTTCGACTATCTCTCTCTTTATCTTTAGCTTTTTTATCTAGATAGTATATTTCGGTATAGCTTTAGTAGTATTTTAGTTATTATTTATTATTATAGTAGTAGCTATTTATATATTAGATTAATAGTTTAGTAGTATTACTAGAAGATAGGGATATTCTATTAACTAATAACTTCTTATTTATATTATAAGTATCTCCTTTTCTATTAGTATTAGTCTATCTTATCTTAATTAGTCTATTAGGCTTATTATCTTCTTATATCTAATTTTTTATTATTTTATAAGTATCTTATATATAGACTAGATATATTTACTAAGATAGTAGGAGTCTAATCTATATTATTATTATTATCTTAAGTATATAAAGATTTACTATACTAAGAATAATAGATAGTTAGTATATCCCTATTAGTACTAATCTTATATAGATAAGAGATTAGCCCTATAAAGATTAGTAGAATCCCTTAATTTATTAGCGAATTAGTTATAGTTCGATTTAGAGATCTAAGTAAGATCTATCTCTTTACTTTATTATACTATTCTAGTATACTAGTGTCTATAAACTTATATTATAGCTAAAGTAGGAACTTCAAAAAAGATTAATTATCTTTCTATTATAGTTAGTATAGCTATCTTACTATTCTTACTTAAGTATTTAGATCTCTATAGATATTCTTAAGATAATTAAAAAGCTTTTATAGACTAGTATTATTTTAATATAGTTTTATAAATATTATAGTATTCTTTAGAATAAGCTTCTCTAGCTAAGAGAAGATATATATAAACTAGTCCTAAAGTAAACTAATTACTTTTCTATCTATACTAAGCTTATTTTCTATAATAATTTACTATAATAGCTATTTATTTATAGTCTCTATAAATATTATTAGATTAGGGAGATAGAGTCTTAGATAATATACTAGAGATCTTTCTTTATTATTAGCTAACTTATTATTATACTAAGTAGGATTTAATATTATATTAGTTCCTTTACTAAGAGTTTCTATAAGTATATATTTCTATATTAGGAGCTCTTTAAGATAAATAATCTATTTATCTTAGCGTTATACTATTTTATCTTAGCGCTATACCGCTTTATTCTATAAAGTATAGTTCTAGGCTAGCTATTATAGTATACTCTAAGCCTAAGTTAGGAGGCTTAATTAATCCTAAGTTCCTATTATCTAGGATTATACTATATAACAATAGCTCTCTATAGGCTTTTCGCTAGGGTTTTAACTAGGTAACAACTATCTTTTAATATATCATTAGACTTTCACTTTACTACCGACTACTTCTCCTTAAGTATATTGTTTCAACTAACTCTTAAAAGAGGAGGCTTTTTGTATATAAAGGGCTAATATAAGACTTAAATTTAATCTAGTAAGGCTATAAGCTATATACAAAAAGCCTAAAGAAAAAAGGAAACTTAGGTGTGTTTCGAGGTCGAAATAGAGGCAGAATATTAATATTATATATTATATATAATGACCCTTAGGCTCTAGCCTATTATACCTTAAGATAGATATAAAGTTTAATATAATAAATAGCTTAGAACTAAGTATTCTAGAGTAAAAGAATTACTTATTTTAAAGAACTCCTAGAATAATAGTTTACTTTTACTAAAACCCTAGCGGAATACTCTAGGGATAATAATAAACTAGTTTCTATAGTTAAAAGAATACTAATAGTCTATCTAAAAGCTTATCTTCCTAACTTAGTACTATTTACTAAAAGTATTACTAACTAACTAATCTAATATACTATTATTAAAAATAAGCTACTAATAGATAGAGATATAATTAGATCTTATTAAAACTAGTTTCTTTATATTTTTTTAAGACTAGAGAAACTTACTATAAAGAATACTATAATCTATATATAATAGTTTTATAATACTAATAGACTAAAGGATTTATTAGTATATCTAAACTAGATCTATAGTAATCTAAATATAAATCTAAAAATAGTAAATAAACTTTTTTATCTCTAATAGAAAATAAAATAGATCTTTATATAGTTTTTCTATAATTAGAAAAAAAGTTTATAAATACTAAGATAATAGACTAGCTAAATAAAGTAAAATAATAGGTCCTATTATAGACCCTTAATAAAAAAATAATCGATATATTAAAAATATAAGATATATCTAATATATTTATAGAGATAGTTAAGCTCTTATACTAAATTAATATAGATACTAATATATTAGATATAAATAAGCCCTATATATCCTAATATTATTTTCTCTCTAATATATAGTATTATAGCTAAGATACTAACTAAATAGATTAGATTCTTATTATTTTAGTAAATATAGCTAATCTATAAATAAAATACTTATAAAATAATAATAAATTAGATATAAAAAAATAATAAGCCTAATAGACTAATTAAGATAAAATAGATTAATACTAATAAGAGAAAAGATACTTATAATATAAATAAGAGAATTATTAGTTAATAGAGTATCTTTATCTTTTAGTAATCCTACTAAGCTATTAATCTAATATAAAAATAGCTACTATTATACTAATAAATAATAACTAAAATACTACTAAAGCTATACTAAAATATACTTAGACTAAAAAGTCTAAGATAAAAAAAAAGATTATTAAAATCTCTATAAATAAGAAGACTCTATCTATAAATAATAATTTAGAAAAAGAGTAGCTCCTACTCTAAGTTATAAGTAAAAATAAAAAAAGATAAAAGAATTCTTATAAAGAAAGAAGAAGTATCTATTTTTCTATATTAATATTAGAGTAAATAAAATTTAGTTTACTAAGGCTTTAGTTAATAGTAACTATAATAGATATATTACTATAAACTACTTTTTAGTAGAATCTTTAGATCTACTATATATCCTAATTATACTATAATATTTTAATAAAATAGTACTAAATCTAAGTTAAATTAATAGTATTATATACTTTAATATAGATATCTATAGTTACTAATAAAATAAAGTCTTTATATATATTATACTAAATTAGAAAAATAAAATAATATTTAGAGATCTATAGCTATACTATATAAATAGAAGATATTTACTAAAAAAAGATTATTTTAATATCTATTTATAGTTAGATAAAAAGATAAGATATTAAAATTATATAAATCTAACTATTAGACTAAAATAAATAAAAACTCTCTAAGTTAAAAAGATTAAAACCCTAGGGATTATTAAAGTCCTTAATAGTATTCTAGATAAGAAATATCTATAAATTAAGAAGATTATAATAGATAATATTAATAAGATATTCTATTTAAAAAAAGTTATTAATCTAAAGATAAAGCTATTAAAATAATATTAGCTATAGCTAAATATCTTTAGCTAATAGCTAATAGATATTTTTCCTAACTATTAGCTAAAGATTAATTATAAAATCCTATTATAATATAATTAAAATAGTATTAAAAAGCCTTTATCTTATAGATCTCTTTATAAGATAAATAAAAAAGAACTCTTAGTTCTATAGAAGATTTTTATAGAGCTACTAAAAAAGAACTTTATTTATATAAATAAATTATTTACTACTATACTAATACTATTAGTATATAAAATAAAAAAATATCTAATTCTATATTAATTACTAAAGAATTAATATAATAATAGTAAAAAATTACTATCTATTACTATTAATTTAAAAGATCTTCTAAAATATAGTAATAGTATACTAATTTATAAAATTTAATATTATCTTAGTTTTTTATAAAATTTAGATATATCTAAATAAAAAGTAGAAAATTATATTTTATATCTAATATAGTTTTTTTAAATAGAATATTATTTTTTTTAGACTTATAGAAGCTTTAGTAATATTCTAAAGATTTATTAATTAAATACTCTAAAAATATTTAGATAATTTTATATCTATATATATAGATAATATTATTATCTATTTAAGTAAATTATTAGTAGATTACTACTAAAAAATAACTAAAATACTATAGAAGCTTAAAAAAGTAGAATTATAATATAATATTAGAAAATTAGAGTTTAAATAAGACTTAGTAAAATATCTTAGATTTATTATTAAAATATAAAAAAAGTATAAATAGATCCTAAGAAGATTAAAGCTATCTAAAAATAGAAAATACTAAAGATTAGAAAATATAGATATTTTTAAGATTTATAAACTTCTATTAGATATTTATATTTTAATTTACTAATCTTTTAGCTTTATTAATATATCTTATCTAAAAAAAAATATTATTTTATTAAAATAATATTTATTAAAAAGCTTTTATAGAGCTAAAAGAGTTTTTTATTAAAGCGCTAATCCTAGTTTACTTTAAAAAAAATATAAAATAGAAGTTAAAGCTAATATATTAAAATAGACTATAAATATTATATTATCTTAGAGATAAGATAATAGTATTTTTTAGCTATATATCTATCTTTTATAGAAGCTATCCCTAGCTAAAGTAAATTATAAGATCTATAAGTAATTATTAAAGTGCTATATAAATAGAGACTAGAGCTAAAGATAGTACTCTAATTTACTATTTTAATAGACTATAAGAATCTCTAATACTTTAATAAAATATAGTATCTATTAGAATAATAGATATAATAGATTAGCTTTTTAGTAGAGTTTAATTATAATTTATAGTATTAGCCTAGAAAATAAGTAGTATAATCTAATATACTATTATAATAAAAGTAAAATATACTAAAAGGAATCTTAGATAAAAAGCTTTTAAATTACTTCTAATTAATATTTACTAAAATAGTAATTCGACTAAGTAGATTAGTTAAAGAATAAGATAAACTATTTAACTTTATAGTAATAATATCTTTTTTTAAAAAATAGAGTCTCTAAGATAAATAGATAAAGGTAAAATCGATAGACCCTATATATTAGAGGGTCTTCTAAATACTAAAAGATAGAGAATACTAAATTATAGCTAAAATAAATATAAAAACTAGCCTAGCCGAATATAAATTAGATAAAAAAGGGCTATTATATTTTCGGAAAAGGATTTAGATCTCTAATAATAAGCTATTATAGATAGGGCTTATCTAGCGTATTTATAACTCTTATATTACTAGGTACCTAGGGTAAGATACTATCTATTTAATACTATCCTAATAGTTCTTTTAGCTAGAAGTAGCTAAGGATATATAATAGTTCCTAAGAAATTATACTATCTATAGAAAGAGTACCGCCTAGTATAATATAAAGTATAGGTTATTAAAGCCTCTACCGATACTATAACGAATCTAGGCTAAAATCTTAGTGGATTTTATTATAGACCTTCTACTAATCGGCCCCTAGGGAGCAACGAACTAATATAACCGGTAAGTGAGCTATGTATGTAAGTGAGCTGTGTACCCTAAAACACATAGTAAAAGTGATAAATTACAACTTAATTCCTAAACACCCCTTTATGGTATTGTATTTATATAAGAATAGGATCTTAACAAGAGATGTCTAGATATATTCATAATACTATTGCTTTCGTGCTCAGCCCCGCCGAACTGAAGAGTATCGATGACCTATATGAGCCCAAGAAGGTGCTTGGTCACCAATAACTGTTTTGGGGGGTTGCCATTTGAGGTCTCTATCGTGGGTGTTTAACTGTCGACACAAAAGAGTCAGTTTTTTTTTTTTTTTTTTTTTTTTTTCAATTCTTGCCAGCTCCAAAATATTTGTAGTCGAGCAGTGCTCAGTTATTAAGCTCGACCTCAAGTGCCAAGGCACAGACTTTCAACACTTGACCACAATGAGATAGCGTCATGCAAGCGGCTTACATGGTAGGTTTATTTGACTCTTGGCGGAGATGTATGATTGGTTTCAAAATTGAAGACGATGTTAGTAACCAAGTCCACCTGAGCCACCCTGACGTGAATGCATTCTTCCCTCTCTGCCTTTCTGCATCACTTCTGCTAGCCAAATACATAATTGATCTATGAATCCACCAGTTGAGGGTCCCTCCGAACAGCGGATCGCGTCAAGGTATTTATTTCAGCAGGGTTTGAGCGAGTGGCCAGATGAAGATTGGTCAGGTATCTCCGATCCAAAAACACGGCGGAGACTGCAAAATCGCTTGAACCAAAGGGTTCGAAGTCCGCCATTTGTCGGTAGACGCTGCGAGTATTGTTTGACCTTTTTTTGTATATTCAAGCCTACAGATTGGAAAACTACAAAATTCATCGAGAGACAAAAACACAAATGCGAGAAATTCAGTTCCACGCATCGACCAGAAGGAGTCAGTAGCAGTTTTTAACGTTCCTTAGAGTAACGACGAAGTGGAGGTGCTGGAAACACCCACTGCCGGTTATCTCAAGTCGTTAGAGGCCATCAAAGACATACACAGACTAGAATCCCATTCATCCACCAAAAAAAAAAAAAAAAAAAAAAAAAAAGACTATGTTGGAAAGAATCGCTTTTCAGTACTAGTAGTCCCCTCGGGCTCTCCGCGAACCGAACTATTACTCCACCTCGTGCAACTCAACTTCACCAGAGAGCTGATGGAGAACGCAAGAATATTGGGCCTTACATCCGACCAACTACACGACGATGTAATATCCCCATTCAACACCACTGGGCTATGGCAGAATGTCACTCTTCATACTCTTCCCAAAATGCTCCAACCGACTGCAATTCAGCGGTCTATCCCCCACCACCCATGGTTAGACCTGCTCCCAGATCCTCAAATGAGAGATAATTTAATCCCCGCGTGAGGAGACACAGCTTTGTCTAGAAATGAAGGGCAATGGACAGAAAAGTGGTATTACAGTCTGGAGTGACCCTTGGGATCCTGCGGGATGGGAGATGACGGAGCCTTTCGCTCATTCTTGGGGCTGGGTCATTCGAAACTGTTGTGACTTGGCCTACTCGAGAAATCAGTGGCGGGAGAGACGGCATTAACGGCCACTTTTTCGCATGAGTTGATGTCGCATGATTTTATTCAATAGCGCTTACTGGTAGCTAAGTAACTGGAATTACTGAGAGTCCTGGTAAGGCCACAAGTTCCGGAACAACTCTCTCTCCTCATCGTCCTGCCCCAATCGAACGAAGATTTCCTTATATTTGCGATGGTTTTCGCGGGCGATATCGAAATCCTAGGGATCGACTATACCGTCTACTAGGAGGACTCCTTGGTCTCGGAATAATTTTATCATCTGCCCGATACCGTTCACCTTCTCTTGCTCTTTTGCCTAAAGCTCGATCTCTTCCATGCTGAACTTGAGTGGACAACGAATATCCGGGAAGAGCTCTTCCTAGTCCGCTATAAGCACCATAAGCGATTCGCGGAGAAAGAAGAGATCGCGATTTTCCTATACCCTAGTAGTAATCTAGACTGGTTTTCGGAGAGTAGTAATATTTTGTTTTTGAAGGACTGCTTAGTGGTTAGGTATACGCTTACAAACCTGAGCTTCGTAGTATTTGTGAAGGGTTTCGCTCTCTATATCGGTATCGACTCGTTTCTATTCGCCTTTACTTAGAATATCGAAATTTTCCGGTCTTCGAGGATAACCTAGCCCTCCTAAATAGGACTAAGGTACTGATATAATCTTAGAACAGAAGATTAGTAGAATAGAGGCGCCACGTAGGCTAATTACTAGTCTATAATATACGATATTTTATTACGCCCTAATAGTTAAGTATACTTAAGTGAATTATACCCTATACCTGGTAATTAGTATAAGTAGAGGATGGAATTGTTGGTTGCCTTATAAGGCCCGTAATCTAAGTTTATATTATCCCTAGCGCTGGCCTAAAGTTTATTAGAGACTAAAGGCCTAATTAAATATTTCTTAGGAATACCTTGGGCAATTGAACTAGTATTGGTTTCCTTCGCCTCTCCGACTAGAGAGCGTAGATCACTTCTGTAATAGATATATCCGTATATATCGAATGTGATACTGGTCAAAGACTTCTCTAGGTCGACCACCTAGGTAATCACCTACAGCTTAAGCTCTCGAGGCCATTGATTCTAGACAGAGCCAAGTCGAATCCTAGGTGCCTTTTCCTCGAGGATGAACTCAGCATCCACCGAGTTTCTTATCGCGTCGCAAGACCATGCGAGAACTTTAGGAATAGGAATGCCAAACGCTTCACAAAGCTATGAAAATTATCGAACGTTGATACACATTGAATGAGTATCGCCTTTCCTACCATGTCGCGTGTGGCAACCTCAGAGGCGACAGTGAGTTGTGCAGGACCAGCGTTGGGATTGGGAAGCTTCGCAAAGACCTCAGATCCATGGTCCATAGTCAGTACAGATGACTTATTATGTAGGCCCCCTGCACATTTGGTGACCCTGATACCTGTGGACTCATCAACAACCGATCGACACAAGGTCTGTGATCTAAGGGCCAAACACGCACACGATTGAGCCCCATCGCAAGCGTCGACGGCTACCTGAACAAGATGCTGTAGGTTGAACTTCAGGTAACGTTTTGAGAGCTCTCTCTTTTCGTTGAACCGATAATGTTTGATTCAAATGAGCCTTGCTGTAAGAAAATTCTACCAGAGTTAAGCTCACAGCCATCGGTGTCCAGTGTATCGGTACAGGTCTTGCTCCGATATGTTCTCCCCTGAAGTGAATATCGTCAGTAATGTGGGCCTTGGGAATAGAAGTAATATGGAGAACCACTTGTGCCATTCGTTCCTTCGGAGTAGAGTTCGAGATGATCAGATCCTAGTTTCTGTTCTGTCGACAAATACAACCTCGTGTTCACCGGTCGGGAGCAGCAGAGGATTGCTGAGTGTATTCGCCGACTCGCATCTTGGACGCCTCTCATGGGCTTGTTGATGAGCATAACAGACTACTTATGTCGCGGGGAAAGTTGTAGAAATGACGGGGAAAACAAAGCGAAGAAGGGGGCGCTTGTCCCGATTAAGCACGCTAAACCGCATTGCGTAGGTCTTGTTTACTTGGTCTAGTCCGAATTATGATTGAGCTATCAAAGAACAGATGAAGGCAGTAACAAATGTGTCTCACTAAAGAGTCGAGCTCAACTCCCGCTTTATTTCGCCGCGAGAACAGCGACCGACCATGCCGGAAGGGTAAACGTGAACTTGCCGTTGTCAGCGTTGACGTTAGACTCGGCGGGCACAATCGGGGTCTCCGTGATCGTGTTCGCAGCGTTGGGGTCATTGTCCGCGACAATGGTAAGCTTCGCTTTGTTCAAACCCGAGATTGTCACGCTGACATCCTGCACCTTGTCGCCGTAGTTGGCCAGCTTGACAAAGTAGGAGTCTTTGGCGCTGGAAGCGACCCAGTAGACGGGACCAAAAGCCGAGTCACTGGTGACTTCCTTGATTGTGTCACCGCGATTGACGGAGAACATTTGCTGCACGTAGTAGCTACTGGTCTCGACAACCTCATCGGGGCTTTGCGTGAACGGAATCAGGTCAGGCTGTATTGGATGATATCAGCGCAAGTCGTGCATTGAATACGAGAAAGCTGGTCCAAGCATACCTTCCATTGTGTCGAGTTGGTGAGTTGAAGAAGGGGTGCATAGGACGCCATCTTGACCAGATCGCTGTTTCGCTCGATGCCAATCATGAACACAGCCTCGGCGACAGAGCCCTTCATGATCGGGGCGTCCACCTTGTTCTGAGCATACTCGCCCACGTAGTATGGCACCGCCCGGTCAAGATTGTCAAAGTAGTTGAATTGTCCCACGAGTCCATCAGGAGTGTTGTAGTCGTGGTAGTCGACCCACACTCCTTTTGGCAGGTTCTTTGGGAGACAGTCGGGCTCGTTGGTGCTGGCAAGAATTTGGAGGTTGGGATAGGCCTTGTGGATGGCATCGTAGAATGCAGTGAATCGATCGGCATAAGTCTTGCAGCCACCTCCGAGATAATCCTCGTTGCCAATTTCAACCATATTCAGAGGCCAGGGATCAGCTTGACCATGACCAACCCGCATTGCGCCATAGGTTGTGCTCTTGTCGCCCAGGATGTACTAAACTTGTCAGTCAACTCTGTAAAAGAATCCAGGCTTTTAAGGTCTCACCTCGAGCTCGTTCAAGACATCATCAATGTAGGGTTGAAGAGCATCGCCAGTGATAGGAGTGTTGCCACCTGACTCCAACGCAAAACCATCCCAGACGCCCAACAGAGGTTCAAGATTCATATCCTCGCACCAGTAAAAGTACTCCGCAAGGCCTTTAGCTGGTCAGAACGGGCGACTCGCAAGATAATCGATACACTTACCCAGGCCATCGGTGTTGTAGTAGCTCCAGTCACCTATTGATGCCGTTAGTTATGTGTGCTTCCAATATACCGTGTCACAGCACATGCCTTGGCGTCCAGGGCGGTCTTGCACAGGCCCAATGGTTTCATTCCACTTCCAGCGAGCGGTTTCGCTCGAGCCCTCACTGATACTAGAGTTAGTCTTGGGACGATATCACCTCGTAATCCAACTCACAGGTTGTTGCCTCCGGGGAATCTCAGGAAAGAACCCTTCATGGAGTCCACTGTGTTGGCAATGCGGGGCTGGAGGCCGTTCTCCCTGTTGATAAAATAAATATTGATCATAACACGATATACCATGAGAATGCGAGCACTCACCGTCCCTTGAAAGTCTCGGGGAAAAGCTGAACCAGCCCAAAGTAGAGCGAAGAGCCAGCCACAGACTTGGAGTCCAGAGTCAACTCATAGTACACATTGCCGTCCAGGGCTTTCTTAGTGGGAATAGATGCTTTGATGTAGGTGAAATCGTCCTTGTTGGAAGAAATCGGGATGGATGTCGATCCATACTCGGTGCCGGTGACGTTTCCAACCAGTCGCGCGTTGATTTTGCCGTTGAGATCTCCCTTGATCCAAAAGTAGGTTTGGAATTTGCTGCCATCGACTGGGATTCCCCAGTATCCAGAGTTGGTCACACCAACATCCCCGCTGGAGTCTTTGGAGACATCTAAGCGCAGGCTGTGAGGGATAGCGGAGGACAGAGGGTTGTCAGAGTCAACCGCAATGGTAGCCTTTCCAACGGAGCCCCACGCGTTGAGATCGGGCTTCGGTCCTTGAAGACCGTTGTTTTGCAGTAACTGACCATAGATTCCTCCATCGCCAGAGTGATTGATATCCTGCGAAAAAAATGTCAACAAGCCTGTAGGGATCATGTTTGTGTCGTCCATTTACCTCGAACATCAATCCATAGAGAAGCGGACTGGAGGTGTTTCCCCCGTTGGTCTTGACCTCGAGCGAAACAGCATTTGCGCTTTGAATCAAAGTGGAAAATAGTGACAAGGCACTGAGGCCCGTCTTGAGAGACAATGGTTTAAGCGGCATGCCTTCAGGTGAGAAATGCATTAGTGTATAGATCTCAGATTCCAACGCGGAATCATGGATCATTTATACTTCCCAGTGTCTCAAAATTAACCGAGAAGCATTCCCAGGCCCAACACAACCAAGTTAACTTTCGGTATGAGGAAGGCATTTCATCCGAGTGTTCCTGTATATCACTCCCCCACCGGAGTATATCAGCCAATGTGCCTCAGCCGAGTTGTGGAGATGTCTTGGTTTTCGTCAACAACTACCAAGAACACCCCAGGTCTGAGATATGTCAGACTTGGCGGGTTGATCGTCTACCCCGCATAACCATTGCAGGAGTAGACCCGAGCGATGTTGCTTCGAAGTGGAGACAAGTGATCGGTTCGGCCGATTCATTGCATGCCGCGGTGGACTGGGGCTTTCGCGGTCAAACCTCGGGATTTGTTCAACACCTTCAGTTAGTGACGCAAATTAGTTAGTTTCTCTTGCCGAAATCTTCGACATGGGGTTCTTGTAGCTTGAAAGTGCAGTTGCACTACATCCGCTAATGTGACAGCGATGAAGACATAGAGCATGCAATCTGTCTCAGCCCGGGCAATCCTCAAAACCGGCCTCTTTCTACGCTTGTCTGAGAACCTGCAGATCTGATTATGCCAAATATTGTACTGATCGTCATTGTCGCATATTTGGGCCAGCAATTCTGGCAAAAGTCCGGCGGAACCGTGTTCTATGCGTGGGGTCCCCACATCTGCTCCACGGTCGGACCAGCGCTTGTCGGATGATGCCGCGGAGAATCGGCACTGGGATGTGGTCAGAGTGGTATGGATCGAATATCCAAGCCTGGATATGCATGGCTGATGTTTTCCGTTTGGGGAACATTAAAGTGTCATCTCTCCTGCTCGCTATGCTGTGAGGTAAAGACCTTGTTGTGTCCATGACGATCATGTGTTAGAACTCCTGATTTTTCTGCACTGCCCCTTCGTGATAGTCAAGCTAGATTCAAAAGTCACAGGAAGTGGGCTTTATTTTGATACCAAATACTGCAGGATTTGAGTTTACAAGACTGATCCCACTCTTCCCTTTAAAGGATTTGTGCAGCTCGGACGGGCGCTAAATCTTGACAAGCGAGAGCGAATATCGATTCCATTATCTATTTTAAAACTTTCATTCTCATCACATCATATCATACGTACCTCGAAGTGTCTCCATATGACAGAGTATTCTTGAAATGCCCCTCGACCAGCCGGATATACTTGGAGAACTATCACTATTAGACGATGTCCCCACTCCCGCATTATGCCCATTCTCATTGTACCTCATCTTTTAAAGGTAATTTTATCCCCTAAATGAACTCGTAAAGTCATGATGAGAGACTTGTCGAAATGCGTTTGCCTGCCTCGTTTATCATGTTTATCGCGCTTATCACCCTTATCTCGGCCTATTCCGCACTTCCGGCCATCTTTCCCTTCGCAACGTCCTTCGCCTCGATCTTGTCGCACACACCATGACTCCGGAAGAGACAAAACGAGATGAGTCTCCATCTCAAAGACCTCGTAAGCGGGCGAAATATACCCAGATCGCCTGGTGAGTCGTTCCGGGTTTCCGGACGAGATCATCCTCGAGCTAATCATCGCAGCAACGAATGCAAACGACGCAAGTTGAAATGCAGCGGAGGAATTGTCTGCGAAAGATGCGCCCGCGACAGCATTTCCTGTCAGTATGCCACTCAGCGCGTGGTCACTACAACCCAGGACGCGGGTGAGGTCAGCGACGATCGGTGTGATTCCCCCAATTCACTTCCGCGATTTAACGCATTCGAATGATATTCGCTGTGCTAGTCGCTAATCTATTTTATTACGATAGCATGGGGTCACGCTTCCATGCGGTCGATCTCCAGCTAGAGACGCTTCGGCGGGAGATGCGGACTCTTTCCGCTCGATTGCACCAACTCGAATCGGGCAGTCCCGCGGCCTCATCCAAGCCTGTCACCAGCGCCCAGGCAGCGGGAGGATTACATCGTATATTGAATCCTCCAAAATCCCCGTCATATGTGGGACCCACAAGTGCTGAGTTTGGAGTCGGTCAACCGCGCGATAGCCTATCTCATGGAGATGACAATAACCCCGTCGGCGATGAGGACGACGCCTACCTATCCACTGCCGCAGAAACCCCTGCCCCATTAGAACCACTGGAAAAACTTGATACTGGGGATCCTTTGAAGATCCTTGGTCTTGATGAAACCCTCCGCTTGGTACAGGTCTACGAAGATACGGTTGGCGTCATGTACCCCTGCGTCGATCTAGCGAGCTTGCGGACATTTGTAGTCGAAGCTTATCACTCGCAGATGGATCATGCACAAGAAGTCGACTCAGCTCCTACATCCGATCAAGACTGGTTTCATGCACGCGACATCCAGGTTTTGAAAATTCTACTGGCCACTGCTTTGCTTGTTGAGTCGCATGGTCGAAGCGAGCGCGCAGCCCAGTTGGCAGATAGTGTCGAGGACCGTTTCGCTAGCCGACTCAAGATTGCAGATGTGGATATGAAAGAAATCCTTATTCTCACACTGCTGGCAATTTTCCATTCCTATCGCGACGATGAAGTCATTGCCTGGCGTCTGACCGGCATGGCTGCGCGAGGTAGTATGGAACTTGGTCTGCACCGCCAAGATACATGGCAGAAGACCGGTGGTGTTTTCCCGGGCGCGTTAGAATGGATGTGGGCAAGTCGGCTCTTCTGGTGCATCTATGTGCTCGATCGGAAATGGTCGTTCGGGACTGGACTGCCCTTTGCTCTTCAGGACTCGGATATGGACACCAATTTGCCCGAGCCTGGACATTCCACTCCCTATTTGACATGTATGATTTCATACGCCCGTCTCAGCGCGAAGATCTGGGGCCTTGTTGTTGGCTGGTCGGATCGATCTCGCGAGGCAACATCGGAGATTTGCGCTTCATTGGATGCGCAGGTCCAACAATGGGCTCATTCCATTCCCGACCAACTGCGTTTTGACCCAAACTGGCGGTCTCCCCAGGGGTCCAAACATACTGATCGAGATATGATGCTGCAAGTACTTCTCGCACTCCAGGCTAACCAACTCCGGATTCTTGTTTACCGACAGAATCTCCTCAGCAGCGAGAGGATTGCAGGTGACATGGCCGGGGCATCCACGGCCGTTGAAACGGCGAAAAGCACCGTTCACATGCTGGACTACTTTAGCGGCGTCTCGAACGTGTACTTCCAGCGTCCGGAGCCGTTTAATTATTTCCTCATCTCGGCCCTCGCCGCTTTCTTCCTGGCCGTGCTTCATGGACCCGCTCGTTTCAGCCAAACCTGCCGGCCCGAATTCTACACTGCTGTTAACATGGTACGCCGTTCGGCAACCAGAGCTCGGACGTCTCGGCGTCTCCAAAAGATGATTTATAGTCTCAAGCGGATCCAGCTCAGCGTGCAGTGGCAACCCCAGAAAGGTCCAGCCCAGGCCCCAGATCAGAATCCTTCGCGTGCAGCCTACCCCCGTAGAACCGATGGTTCTGTTCCCCAAGAGTCACGAGAAAGGCCACTAGACACTCAAGTTGCCTGGAATATGACGCCAGCGTCCTCGACTGGTGAAACCCCTTCGGTTCAGCAGGTACCTAGTCTGTATCAACCGTCTGGAATCCCCACCCCACAACCATCCTCGTCTGCTTTCTGGTCATTGTCGCCGGGAACCGCGACCGAGGCTGATTCGAACGGCTGTGAGGACCTCAGTAGCTTCTTCGAGATTGCAGGTGGCCTATATTTCGATCCTCAGACAGAAGCGGAATTGGCCGGTGGAATGGATATGGGGATGTCTCACCCTCCAAACGGGCGCATCCCCAACGCCCTGGATGCATTTCAAGCGGAAGATGAAGCGTTGACCCGGGTGATGGCGGGCCTTCTCTGAGGAATCCCATTTCATGATAGCTGTTCAAGTATATTTAACTTGGTTATCTGTAAGCAAAGGACATTTTTTTTTGCCGACTATCGAGTCCCCGCATTCCCCAGTCTCGCGCCAGCGTGCAATTCCCACCAGTCGCAGCAGTGCCCAACCTTGTTTCAGCCCTCAAGCCTCTTTCGATCCTGCCCATTTCCAATCCGCATCACCCCACATGGTAAATTGATCGATTCTGTCATGTTGAGGGACGATAGACCTTGGCAAAGAGAGCACCTGCCCGTGTCCCAATGACAGTCGCGTTCGGTTTCCACGAATAGCTGACGAGGGATATATCGCCAGCACCTTTGTATAAATAAATCGGAAACACCTCCCCAGAACATGACCAGACTGATCAAACGTGCGATCAAGATGCTATTCAAGACACTGGCAGCACACGCGGCACTTTTCGCTGCTTTAGTCCATGGCTACGCGAACCCTGGCAGCTGCTCGGGCGCCTGCAATGTCCATGATCCATCGCTGATTCGGCGGGCGTCGGATGGGAAATACTTCCGATTTTCCACGGGCAACAAGATCTCCTATATGAGTGCGTCGTCCATTGCAGGACCGTGGACAACCATCGGGTCTATGCTACCGGGTGGATCGTCTATTGACCTCGCTGGCAAAGATGATCTTTGGGTAAATACTCCGTGTTTGGACCGGAAAGAGCGCGACTGGAACTAATTCCCTGTTTTCAGGGCCCCCGACGCGCAGCTCGTCAACGGCGTCTACCATGTCTACTTCTCGGTGTCGACTTTCGGGTCTCAAAACTCGGCTATTGGCCTCGCAACCTCCCCGACCATGGAATCAGGCTCGTGGACCGACAAGGGCGCCACGGGAATCTCATCTTCTTCGTCAAAAGCATACAACGCCATCGATGCAAACCTGATCAATGCCGACGGTACTTATTACATGAACTTCGGCTCGTTCTGGCACGACATTTACCAAGCACCGATGGATTCTGGTGCAACAAAGGCTGCCGCCTCTTCCTACAATCTGGCTTATCAGCCTTCTGGGAGCCATGCTGTGGAGGGCGCCTACATGTACAAGTACGGCAGCTACTACTATCTCTTCTTTTCTAGCGGTATTTGTTGCGGGTATGACACCTCCAGACCCGCCAGTGGAGAGGAGTATAAGATCAAGGTGTGCCGGTCAACGTCGCCATCGAGTGGATTTGTAAGTGTTCTGCCAAATTAGGCCTTCGAGGCATTTGCTTATTTCGCTAGGCCGATGCGTCTGGGACTGGGTGCACTAATGGCGGTGGGACGACTGTTTTGGAGAGCCACGGCACAGTCTATGGACCCGGTGGACAGTAAGTGATGACCGAATTTTTTGCCAAATTAATACTAATGATAGCAGGGGAGTCTTTACCGACCCGACATACGGGCCTGTGCTTTACTACCACTACGTACGTGGACACCACGATCGGATATGGGGATGGTCAAAAGCGATTTGGCTGGAACCAGATCAATTTTTCCAGTGGATGGCCTGTTGTATAGTTGCGGTTTATCGTAGTATTGCTTTTGGCCCAAGAAGGCCTCGAGTCACAAGTGGAAAACACCGTCGCTATAGGTCATCCCGAGTCTTTTCATGGCCGATATTCCTTCTATTTTTCATATATCCACTGGAATTTATGCTTTGCCACTGCTACCAATGATATCCATCCACCGAATCATCTCCTTGGCCAAGATCTGAATCCCGGTATCCATCAGCTCTGTCAGTGGACGGGTGGCATTTGCCCGAAGATTATCATGCCAGGGATCTAGCACGAGCTTGTTCACATTGAGCTTGGTCACGCCTGCTTTAATGCATGCCTGTGTCAACTCTGGAGGGAAGTCGTTTGTTCCATGGAGTACTAAGCGTGCCCGGCCATTCATTGCGTCGAAAACCTGCTGTAGTCTAGGTCGAAAGATTAGCATCGCCCAGAAGCATGCATATGAAGCGGGAAACCTCACCTATCCATGTCCAGATGTGGCCCTTTCGGCCCGTAGTCCCCGTGTATGTTGCCAACACTTGGAGCGAGGAAATCAACGCCCGCTGAAATAAACTCTTCCACGTCCGCCGGGTTTGTCAAGATTCCTGGGACCAGTCAGATGGTCCCCTTGAATAGTTGCACGCTCAACGTACCTGCCAGATCACCGGTATCCATGATACCATCTTCGCCGCCCTCAATGCGACCCGTCTCTGCCTCCACTGTGATCCCTCGCGCATGACAGTAGTCTCGCAACAGGCGGGTCTTCGCCAAGTTGTCCTCCTTCTCGTAATGGCTCATGTCGACCATGATCGAGTCGAATGGAAGATTATCAGCGACATATTTGATCTGCTCATAATCCTGCGCATGATCCAGATGAATGGAGATCGGAACTGAGGCACTTTTCGCGGCGGCTGCGGCTGCGAAGACCAGCGAAGGTGTCTGCTTCAAGGATGATGGAAACAGCTGGATAATCAACGGCGACCGTGCTTGCTCAGCGGCTCGAACAAACGCGGTGATATGCTCGATGTTGTATCTAGCCTGGTCATTAGTCCAATGTCGATATTATTGCGCGGTATCCTGATGGTACTCACACAATCGCAGCCAGCACCCCATAGATGCCCTTCTCCGCCGCCGTTAGAATTTGATATGTCTTATTCGAGTCGCGCCAGCTCATGGTGAGATACAAAGCTGCTCATGCCAATTGAGTGCTCGGCTGTTTATGATTGTTCCAGTCTGACAGAATGCGGGGGTTACACGGTGCCGTACCTCGTGCCGAGTTTCTCGCCACAATGAACGTGATTGGCCAATTATATGGTAGCGTCGATTCTTCCCCACCTCCGCATTTTCGTCTGCTCAAAAACCTCGACACGGACATCTTCTCCTTGTCTTGGACCCATTCGACGTCATAGTCGACATGCAGGGCACTACTGTACGACAGAAACGCAAGTCGCGAGGTCGGGGATTGCGCGCGACGACCGGTTGGTTAGTCTTCCCCAGATTTCGGAACTTTTTCATAGCTCACACATGCAGCCTTATCTGCAAGCGCCGCCATGTCAAATGCGACGAGGTGCCTTAATTCTCCATTGATCACAATAGCGAGTACATAAGTTCTGACAACGTCAACAGGTACAGCCTCAATGTGGTCCCTGTGCTAAGGGCCAGCGACCATGTGTCTATGCACCGCGGGGCTCTCCATATGATCGCGCCTCGACACAGATAGAGCCCAAGACACCCAGAGAAAGACCGATGGAGTTAGTCCGAAATTCGATACATGAGCCATTGCAGGTCTTGGTCGATGCGTGCGACCAGGAGCAGCCCATTCATCAGGAGAGCCCCGGGGATCTGCAGGGTTCAAGTGCCGTATCGCACCCAGCCGACAACCCCGTCTCCACAACTCCAGGCTTGGCCACGGGGAGGTCAACGTATGGATTTGTGCTCTCGCCAGGAACCGATAGCTCGGTCACGTCGAGGGTTGCGCCGCTTAGCTGGTTTGAGCTTTTGGCCCGGGATGCTGCCAATGCCGACGACCGGTTTCTCCTATCTCCGCCCCAGCAATTCTCACGCAACCAGGTTGACCTCGGCGATGATCCGCATAACAGCTCCAATTTGCGGCCCCGCAGTCTCAGAGAGCGCGAAAGTTTCCACGCGGCAGCCTTTCCACGAAATCCGGAAATCGAGCAGCGACTAGCCTCACAGACCCCCGATGATAGCTCCATCGGGGCAGAGGAGCCGTTATCGTGGAGTCCGAGCCAACCTGTATCCCTATCAGGCCTGGAGAACCACTTATTACATCATTTTGTGCGCGTCTCCAGCAATTGGTTGGACTTTTATGACCCACTCAAACACTTTGCCTCGGTAGTACCACGCCTCGCTCTCCAGAATGCTGGTTTGATGCGAGCATTGTTGGCGCTCTCGGCTCGACATTTATCTTTGGCCGCCGATGATAAGGCTTCGGCTCGAGGGTCGGTCGATCCTAATTGGTCAGTCTCGCGAGCCGGGTATACAATCGACCGGAATCTGGCGGTGCAATATTACTACGAGTCGCTCCATTTTCTTAGCAAAGCGATGCAGCACCCGTATTATGCTCGCAGCCACGAACTGATTGCGACAGCCATTCTGATCAGCACCTATGAAATGATCGATGGGTCTAATCAGGACTGGGAGCGTCACCTGAAAGGCGTATTCTGGATCCAGCGATTCCAAGACAACGACGGCGAATCAGGTGGTCTGCGATCGGCGGTCTGGTGGGCATGGCTCCGGCAAGATGTGTGGGTCGCCATGCGAGAGCGACGCCGGGTGTTCAGCTTCTGGCAGCCGAAGAAGCCGTTGTCCGAACTCAGTGCGACTGAACTGGCGACGCGAGCAACCTACCTTTTGGCGCAGTGCGTCAATTATGCATCGAAGGAGGAACAGGAATCCTCCGACCTGCCACGGCGCCTGGAACGTGGAAGCGAGCTATTGTTCATGCTGCAGGAGTGGTCTGACCATCTTCCGCCCGAGTATAGCCCTCTGCCGACAATCTCCGACATAGAGAGTTTCCCTCCTATCTGGGTTCATCCGCCGCATTATGGTGCAGCACTACAGATTCACAGCCTCGCACGAGTCTTGGTCATTCTACATCGCCCTTCATCGGGCGGTCTTGAAGACTATCGCGCAGCACATAGACTGCTTACTTTGTCCGTGAGCACGATATGTGGTATAGCCCGCGCTGCAGACGAGAAAGACACGGCCGCCAATCTTGTCTCTCTACACTGTCTCTTCGGAGGTAAGTCTATCTCTGTGGAAAGAAGAATGAAAAAGTCATAGCAGGGCTAAATAATTATCAGCTGGGATGTGTGTGTACACTCCGCATGAACGATTAGCTTTGCTCGATCTTCTTGATACCTGCCAGCGACGGGTTCGTTGGCCTTTGACATCTCTGAGAAAAGAGCTGGAGCTCGAATACGGGCGGGATGAATATTCCGCGATATGGTAGTATACCTCTGGGTCTGGACAGGCAGCTTTTGATTCGATTTGCCCGGCAAAATAAAACATACTGTATTATAGTTAGCTTGCTTTACATGCCGCTGGGCCTTGGCCGGAGATCCGCGGAGACATGATTGATATGAATAACGATGTCCATTCACTTTCCAAGCTCCAATACGAGTTTATCCAAAATTCAGTGTATAACATCACATCTCACTCTTCAATCACCGACTTGGTGCGATGGCGGAACCAGATGTGCAAGGACGTAAAAACAACGACTCCCAATGCCAGCATTGCGGAGATAACCGAGAACCCCATAATATACTTTGGACTATCGGAATCCGGGAAGAGATACTGCGACAATTAGTAACCGATCCAAAGTAGTTCAGAGGGATACATACCGAGCCGTAGATCTGCGCCAGATTTCCGAGCGCGTTGACGAGAGCCAGACTGACACCTCGCGCCTGCGGATTCATGCCCGCGAATGCAGAAGATGCGTAGGCGAGTGTGCCTCCATTCGTAGCCCAAAGGCCGGCGGCCATCAGCACCAGGAGGACATACCGGGCTGTGAAGTTATAGACGGCACACACGATGATGGAACAGGCCAACGAGAATGCCAGCCAACACGCAATGACCAGACCGCGCCAGGTAGGAATCTTGTCACTGTAATAAGATGAAATGGCCGTGCAGATAAATGCAAATCCATAGATCGGAACAGTCAACAGGTTGACCTTGTAATTCGAGGCATGGCCGAACAGGCCCTTGATCAATGTGGGATAGAAATAAGTCAGGGTGCTGGAGCCGACGATGACCATGTAGCCAACAACGAACACCCAGGTGCGCCAGTCTTGCACGGAGACTTTGATGGCTTGCCAGTTACTGAGATGCTCGCTGTCTTCCGTGGTCGCGGTGACGTTTTCGGTGGCGAGCCGTGCGACCGCGACATGTTTCTCGTGCTCGGACAGTCTCCTCGAGGTAGCAGGGAAGTCTGGAAGAATGAAGAGGGAGATAATTGCAAAACCAATGGTTGCAGCGCCTTCCACAATGAAGAGCCATCGCCAGCCCCGGATCCCGTGGACGCCTTCCAGGCCGTCGACGATTCCGGCGGCGAGGAGTCCTCCAAACGCACCGGACAGGATGGCTGCCGAAATGTATACACCAAATCGCTTGGATTGTTCAGTGCGTTTGTACCAGGAGGACAGAACGAGAAGGACACCCGGTGCAAAGCCAGCCTCGACACATCCGATGATCACTCGTAGAACAACCAGGTGCTTAAAGTCCTTGATGACGGCCATGAGGCAGGTCAACAATCCCCACAGGATCATGATAGAGGGGAGAAAAATCGAAGGACGAGAGCGAACAAGAATGAGGCTATGAATATTTTGTTAGATGGTAGTCTTAATTGTCTGCGTGGGTGATCTTACTTGCTGGGCACTTCGAAAACGACATAGCCCACGAAGAACACGACCAGGGCAATAGAGTATTGGTTGGAAGTCAGCTCCAGATCCGTCTCCATGCCGGAGATCTTTGCATTTCCAATGCTGCACACGCTGGGTTAACCCATGTCCAGAAAAGAGAGGGACTGCACTCCACCTACTTGGTCCGGTCTAGGTAGGACAGCAAGTACATGATCCATATCGTCGGCAAGAGGGTGAGATCAATCTTTCGAACCAAAGCCTTCTCCTCTTCCGGCGAAAAGGACGGGTCATCAGTGAAACTAGCATGCTCAATCTCCTTGGCCATGCCCGACTTATTCTGGCCTTCAATATCGGAGGAGTCCATGGTGCAAAGAAGGGATGAAATAACCCAGAAGCAGGGGCATTGTCCGCGATCCAGGATATTTATGCCAGGCCGTGTTGCACCGAGCTATGACGGCAAGCCATCCTGAGGCCATGGGCTGGAATCCGGAGTCAGGCTGGGGTTGATAGTGCCACCTCCGCATTTTTCCAGCTGCTGCTCCACGTTTTCCCGTTTCAGCTTAGCGGGCGCGCTCGGGATGCGTGATGCCTCGTCGCGAGGCCTCGGGTCGGGGTCGTCGCTTGCGCGGTTTCTTGGAAATTCGCATCGGTCGCGATGAGGTTGACGTCGGATGGGGATCAAGGTTAGTTGCCTTCGTGTTGATGGCAGCTGACAATGCTTTATCCAAATCGGTGCTGCTAAGGTGAATTAAGCTCATCGCTAGATCCACTCCACGATTAAACTCGGCTCAGAAGGTCGACATTTCGTTCTACTTTATCAAAGACGGTACTCTTTCGTGCTTTATCAACTATCCATGATACTCTTAGGTGATTTAGGTGACTCCCACCAAGTGTTATCCGGGGAACCCCAGCTCCAAATGTGGAGATGCCAGCCTTCTCCACCATGCCTCGAGCCGAAGCCAAGTCCCTCGGAGCAAAGCCGACGCAGCCTTCGAACCTCGAGATGGAGGGGTACTTGTTTGTCGCGCGGGGAGTTTGCAGCAGCGTGGAAATCCTATTAAAGGTACGACGCGCTGCTCGGGACTCGCACATCCCCGCATTTCCCAGCGCTTCTGCCCCAAATCGACTATACCTCCAATATGCCTCCCGTTGCCAACGACACTGCTGTGTCGGACGCTGTCAAGTCCGAGACGCCAACACCATACCTGAGTACCATGCCCAGCAACGACTTTAGCTGGCAGATCAGTCTCAACCAGAAGGTTGTTGCGATCACGGGCGCAAACCGCGGTATTGGGCTAGGTATTGCGGAGGTATGCTTGGCCAACTCGGCCAAGGCTGTCTATTCGCTCGACCTGATGGAGCCCGGCGAGGATTTTGCGGCTTTGCAAAAGCGGTACCCTCATTTCCGCTACATCCAGACCGATGTGACCTCGGAGGAGAGCGTGGAGAAGGCCATCAACCAGGTTGTGGAAGATGGCGGCCGCATCGATGGGTTGGTGGCCAATGCTGGTATGACGAAGCACCAGCCAGCACTCAAATTTGAGCGTCCGGAGCTGGAGAAGCTGTTTAACTTGAATGTGAGTTCCATCGCTCCGGTGCGTGGGCCTTCTAATGACTTGTTCAGGTATTTGGTGCTTACTTTTGCGCGCAAACGGCTGCGCGTAAGTTCATCGAGCTCGGCATTAAGGGTTCGATTGTCATGACCTCGAGCATGACCTCCTACCGACCCAACCGAGTAAGTCGGACTTGATGTCTGTGGAGCAAGCTTCTCATCATTCCTACAGGCTGCTCCCTCCGCCCCCTATGGCGCCACCAAGGCTGCCGGTAAGCAGATAAGCTATGAAGTAAAGACAAACACCCACTAACCCATGCTGTCTAGTCCGCAATATGTGCCACACCCTCGCCATGGAGTGGAGCCAGCACGGCATCCGCGTCAATAGCATTTCGCCTGGTTTCGTCCGAACAGCCATGACCTACTACGTCGAGAGGTCCCCCGACTGGGACCTGAAGATGCAATACTACGGTGGAATGCCTCGTCTCGCTGACCCGCGCGAACTCGGCGGTGCATACGTGTACCTGCTCAGCGACGCGGCTTCGTACACGACCGGCATTGACATTCCGATCGCGGGTATTGTTGGCGCGTGGTAAATAGAGGCATTGAATAATCGGCGTTTATATTTTTCACGAAGTACTCGAATACCTCAATATCAAAATCAACTGAAGGAATATACACTAGCAGCTCCGACCTTTGCGAGCCGATCATGCCTTGATTGGGCCATCCAGAAGATCTTGCCTAGCCGGGCTTGGTCACTAGCATGAGCGCATAAATATCACTAGGCATGCCGAGCTTGGACTTTTGTTCAACAATCACACCGAGAAATTTTCAACTTGATCACATTGTCTTCCGTTCAGATGGAGGGTCAACCACACATTGAATTACTTCAAGCTGAAGTCGACCAAGATGACGAAAGCTATTTTCGGATTCTGGTAGACGGCGTCTCTATCAAATACATCATCGTCCAGGCAAGCATCTATAGCGTCGAGGACATGTGTTTTGGTCCATCGCTGGTGTCGATCCTACCCAAATTCCCGCCCGGCAACTGGAACGATGGCTTGGTGGCCCGAGACCCCAACGACGGCCAACCACACTTTGTCCGCGCCTGCCTGACCCCATTTGCCAGCGTCCAGAACACCTGGCATGGAACGCGTGTCGACTACTTGGATCTCTCAATCGGAGAGAAGTTACGGACCGGCATCTATGAAGCGACGGGCTCGTTCTTCGATGGCATTGTTGTCGTCAAATTCGCTCGTTTCCCCTGGGAGATTCAACACCTCGAGAACGAGACCACGGCCTATCAATGGATATCGGGACATGAAATCGGACCACATTTTTGGGTCACTTAACGGAAAATGGTCGAGTGATTGGGTTTGTCATGGAGCGCATTACCGGTGCCCGACATGCTGGCCCCGGCGATATTGAAATGTGCAGCGAGGTGTTGTCTCGACTGCACAAATTGAGAATTCGACACGGTGATACAATCGATTCAACTTCCTCATTCATGATTCGAGAGCTATTTTGATCGACTTTGACACGGCTGAGAAATGCGACGACCATGACCTGCTTCGGAAGGAGGTTGACCAATTGACCGCGTCGCTCACAGACTCGTCGGGCAAGGGAGGAGGGGGTCTCCTATGAACAGAGTTGAGCTATAGAGCATATAGAGCCGCGGAAAACTGTATTGATGGGATAATCGACTTGTTCTTCAAACGCGGGGAAACCCGCGCACTCGGCCGAATCCGGCCCAAGCCAGAACCCGCAATCTCCTACAAAAAACCCATCGATTATATATGATCTCCCCAGTGACTCGGTTTTTTCGAGAGACATGGCCAAACCAACTGAAAAATCGGGAACAACAGTATCCACAAAGTACAATGTTGGCTGGCGACGCGTCGTCCGCAATTTCAGTCCATCGTCTGTCTCTATCTCCGATTGAAAGTACCGCGCTAAGAGCAGTGCAGATGGTTTGCCGTGACAATGGGCACGGGCATTGTGGCCGTTCTGATGAACTCGGTGCCATTTGATACTCCCGTGCTCTATTATCTATCGACCGTCTTCTTCTTATTGAATGTGGTCATCTTTGCGCTGGCCTTTGCCACTTCATTCGTGCGGTACAGCTTGTACCCCGAGATCTGGCGGGTGATGATCCAAGATCCGACCAACTCGCTGTTCCTGGCGACAATTCCCATGGGGTTTGCGACGTTGATCGAGATGTGGGTTTTTATCTGCGTTCCGCGCTGGGGTGCATGGGCGACGTCTGTGGCGTGGGCGTTGTGGATGGTTGATGTGGTTGCGGCGGCCTCGGTGACGTTGTCACTATCTTTTCTTCTGTGAGTTGTGAATTGTTTTGTGCGTTGATCCTTCCACTCACAAGTTATAGAATTTCGCAACGCTACATCACCTCGCTGGAACGGATCACAGCCCTCCAGCTCCTGCCCATCGCCGCAACCATCGTTGCTGCGGGCCTTGGCGCCGAAATTGCTCATATCTTGCCGAATAGGCAACATGCCCTGGGGACACTTTTAGCTTCGTTCGTTCTCTGGGGTATGGGTACCCCGCTTGCTCTCGCCGTCCTGGTGATTTACTACCAACGGCTCGCGGTGCATAAGCTGCCCCCGCGCGAGGCGATCGTGAGCTGTTTTTTGCCCCTGGGCCCGCTTGGCTTTGGTGGCTTTGGGTAAGCAAATGACCTGAAAGGCGGAACCAAAGTGCTCACCGGTAACCCAGGATTCTTTTCATGGGCAAGGTAGCCAGGGAGCTATTCCACGACTCTGATTTGATCGATCCTATCGCCGGGTCTATGGCATATGTGCTGGGTATTCTGATCTCTCTACTCATGTGGAGCTTCGGGTTAATCTGGCTGGTCTTTGCGCTTGCGACTGTTTTATATAGCTCGCCGTTTCCATTCAACATGGGCTGGTGGGGGTTTACCTTCCCGCTGGGGGTATACGCAGCCAATACCATGGAGTTGGGGGTGGAACTAGATCTGATGTTTTTCAAAGTCTTTGGAACGGTGGGTATCTAATCTATTCGAGGGGACATGGACATGAGCTGACAACGACCTAGATCCTGAGCGCTGCAGTCTTGCTTTTATGGGCTCTGGTGGTATCGCACACGGCGCGAGGAGCCTGGCGTGGGACTCTGTTTTATGCACCATGTCTCCAGAATCTGACAGTCAAGACGGACGATAGTGAGGATGAGCAACATCGAGCATAGAATATGATTGGTGTCTCTGTTGCTTATAGTTGTCCCCACCAGTAATCAATACCTGAAGGATCCAAGTGTTCTGCACCTTCGCTGTACGAGTGGATCCGGCCTTTTCAGCGCCTCAGCCAGCATCAGCGTCAGGCAATTCCTGCCGACCACGCATCAACATCATCATTGGTTGCATGCTGAACTCGCTCGTTCTCAGCCGCCGCCAAGATATGATCAAGATCACGCGGGCCGTGAGCCTCGTATTCGATGGTGCCCATGAGGGCATCACCATCCTGACTTCTACTCTAGACTCTCACCCAACCACATTGACCCAGGATGGTAGGTAATTCATTTTCAAACAAGACCGCATATCTAAGACGCTGATCTTTATCAGGCCGAGGGCGGCTACGAGTTCCCCTTCCTACGGGCATTCAATCAACCGGAAGTACACAAGATCGAGTACGATCGACGATCTCCACCAGGTTCTAGATATCTCCGCTAACAAACCACCCAGTTTGGTTTTTGTTCACGGTCTCAATCCCACCGGCCGATATGATCATCCCCTCAAGACGTGGACGCACGAGAACGGCAAGTTCTGGCCGAATGATTTCCTGGCTCAGGATATTCCGTACGCTCGGATCGTGGTCTACGGCTACAATTCCAACGTATCGCATCCACAAACCATGTCAACAGCCAGTATTAAGGACCATGCGAACACCTTATTGAATTTGTTGAGTTTGTTGGACATGGAGAGGAGTCCGCAGATGGTATGGCACATCTTAGGTGGAGATGACACGGGCTTACAGTGATAGCATTCCATGCCACCTAAGATTATTTTCATCGGACATAGTTTAGGTGGGCTTGTCATCAAGCAGGTAAGTCGGTCTCACTCCCCTTTATTTCTCCAATGCATCTAAAACGTACTACGAAGGCCCTCCTCAACGCCAAAGAAGATCCCAGATACAATTCCATTCGGACCGCCACCGCTGGACTGATATTCTTCGGGACTCCCCATCGAGGTGCGAAAGCTGTCGAGTTGGGCAAGATCGCCGCGCGAGTTGCACGCTTCGTCTCAAAGGGAGGCGCTAGCAATGACCTGCTTGATTGTCTTGAACACAACTCCCTCTTTACCCGGCAAATGTCAGATCGGTTCCGACACCAACTAGAGGATTACCGAGTAGTCAGTTTTATCGAGGGGAAAGAGGTGCTGCTGGGAGGTATAGGCCCGGCGTCCATCAGCCACGTAAGGCCAAACCAGTTGGACTTTTTTTCTCTTCCATCTGAATAGTCACTAACCTCTATAGTTGGTGGTGGATGAAGAATCCGCGGTTCTGGGTCTCTCCGGCCTTCGCGAGACCCAGCTCAAACTAGACGCCGACCATTCGCAGATGTGTAAAGTGGGATCTCGCGGTGCTATGTACCACCTCATCAAAGGAAACATCAAGCAGCTGGTCGACCAGGCCTTGCTATCAGACCAAGGATTCATTCCCCAGCCAACGGCGCATCCAGCCGGACCATCACCACCCCCCTTACCACCGAGGATGCATTCCAACAGCAGCACTCCATATGCACCACCCAGCCGGCCACCGCCAGCCACGCAACGGATCTTGGGGTCACTGTTCACGCCGATGGACAATGACCCCCGCTCCATCCGATCCGCAGAGCTGAAGAACAAATGGAAATGGAACGAGGCAAGGGTGGTCGAGTACGAGCTGTTCCAGGAACATCTGCGGACACTCGGTGCCGACCACGCCACCACTCTTACCGTGGGCTACAATCTGGCCGAGATCGAGCTAGAAGCCACTTGTCTGGATAAAGCCACGGACTGGTGCCAGTGGGTGTCGGACAATGCGGCACGCGTGTGTGGACAGAAACATGCACTGGTGATGAAGATAGAGTCTTACCGCGGAAGTCCTGCTCCAGAAGGGTCAATACCAAGAGGCCGAGTCGATCTGCGCCAACGTCCTCGCTCGTCAACAGATGTACATTGGTGAAGACCACCTGGACACGCTCGATACGCGTCGGCGATTGGGAATGGCGTACAACAATCTCAACCGGCGCGAAAATGCAGTCATGACCGCTGAGAAGCTTATCGAGTCTCTCAAGCGCCTACTGGGAGAGAATCATATCCGGGTCTTTGCTGCTGGTCTAGAGTTACTGCAGTATATCTTATACAACCACGATGAAGGCTCCACCGCTCTAATCACCATGCACCTCAAGGGCGATGTCCAAAATGCGCTGGAAATGCTGCCGGCCGTACACCGGGAGCTTCACGGTGCACTCGGGCCCGCGCACCCGCTGACCATCCGTGCCCTTGCTCTCCATGGCCAGGGTCTGATGCGCGAACAAAAGACTCTCGAAGCGTCGGAGAAGTTACGCCAAGCACTTACCATCTCAGAGGAATCGCTCGGCGCAGAACACCCGCTCAGCATGGAAATCGTGGGAAACATCGGCGTGATGTATACGCAGCAGAGCGGCCAATACTTCCCCAACCGGTCTGCACCGTCGGAAGCATTGCCGTGGTTAGTACGATATCTCAATTGGGTCGAGCGCTACAAGGGGGTCGACAATCCAGAGACCCAGGCCACGTTGGAATTGCTGGGTAATGTGCACTTTGCCGCGAGCGAGTGGGAAACAGCGCAGAAATACTTCGAGCGCGCGCTGGCATCCTTGCGGGGGACGAATAACAGCGTCGCGACGCAGCGCATCAACAACCAGCTCCAGATTTGTCGCACGTATACGATGATGATCAATCGCTCGGGGCTGGGATCCGGATCCGGGATTGGGAATTTCGTGTCCTCTTTGCAGAAGTTCAAGTGATGTACGCCAGAAGCATATATAGGCAATCATTATTATTCAAGATTCTACTTTACTACCTGGGTCACTCTCTACTCGGACCGAGTGAGGGAGGCTCCCCCGGGGTATCATGCCCTCATGTGGTTCCTCCACGGACTTGGCACGATTGGATCTCTAGTTGGAGAACTTCTCGGGGACGTGCTTGCTGGAAGAGACAGACAGATCAGCAATGTGCAGCGGTAACGATTCCCATTGGAACATACCCGGTGGACTTTTCGAACTGGCCACGAATAGCGTCGGTGGCCTTCTCGTTCTGTTCACGGTACTTGGAGGGGTCGATCTTGCCGCCGCTGACCTTGCTCTCGACAGAGTCAAGGGCTGGAAGGAGTTAGTGGTGTCCCCTGGATAGTAAAGCGGGAAACGCACCCTTGTCGAGGTAGTCCTTCTGACCACCACCGCCGCCGCCGCCCTGGTTGGAAGAACCGGAGTCCTTGTTACCACCGAGCTTGGAAGCGAGACCGGAAAGCTTGTCCATGTTGATTGATGTAGAGAGATGTAGAGGGTATAGGATGAGGAGATGACAAGAGAAGGAGGATGGAGGGGCATGCCCCCTTTTAATAGCGGGGTGCAACCATCGCTATCGCCGGTCTCGTCATGGCCGCGGTCGGGGTCCAACATTGCCCCACGGCCCCTCCATCTTATCGAGCTCTATGGCCAGCCTGCAGCCACTAGTCGCTCGGATCTGGCGGTCATGGCCAAGCCGATCTGATCTCGGTCGTAGCAGCGCTGATCATTGGCCACTGGTGGGGGGCTGCAACCTTCCTGACGTCATCGTCATTTCCGAGTGATTGCCGTGGTGCCTGAGGTATTATTGATGCCTGAGGTGGAGGCGCGAGTGCATCTGGGGAAGGGAGCGACGAGGGTGGAATATTTGAGTCCGGAGATCCTCAGCCAGGTACCGTTTGCGTCAAGGCCTCAGGCTGACCAGGTCTTTTTGCGGTTGGTTTCGCTTTCCCATCCGAAGCATTCCGCTCCGCCAGCAGACGTCTGATCGTTCCAACGGTGACTTGAACCAGTCCTCGTTCCTTTTCGAAGGCTATTCCTTGCAAGGGGCCAAGAATATTTCCATGGAATCCCCGGCGTTCCCCCATCGCGAGGGGACGTTGCTCGTGACGCCGCGTATCATACATGAGCCGGGTAATGCGGAGCTAGAACCCCTAGGCCGGAATTTTGGAGAAACATTACGCGGGATTCTGTTCGATGGAAGTGGACAGAAAGATATGCACAGCTATGTCAACTATGCGGCTGGCAAAGAAGGTCCACGGGCCGGATATGAATATGAACCTTGGCGGCTGGAGAGACTTCGTGCATTGAAGACGAAATATGAGCCTCGGCACCGATTTAACGTCTATGCGCCATTTGACTGACGCCAACACATGGGATATGCAATTTTGAATAAAGCGCCATTCTCGAGTTTATTGTGATCATCCACTTTCTGCGAGGTTTTTGCATAGCCATTGATGGTTGAATTCCCACAATTGTGTCGCCGAATAATCTCATTAAATTCTAACGCCACGTCTATCATCAACCCAAAGGCTTAAATTCACTAATCAAGCGTTTTACTGGGGGCGAAATGCCCAGTGCATATGCGTGTCAAACCGAACATAACCCCCCGACTCGATATCCCGATATAATCCTACTCATAACCGCACCGATGTGGATTGTCACGTTCATCGTGTCCTTGTTCGTCACCTAGACGTCCGGCAAGATGGACGATCGCAGCCTGCACATCATCTGTCAGGTGATAGTTAGTGTAATTTGATGCGTAATTGCGACCGTGACCACCACTATCGGCGCCAAGTTCTTTGCCATGTTCTTGTAAGTCCAAGCCCATGCGATTTCTTGACGGCGACTGATTTTGTCAGGATGCCTATGGTTCCTGTCTCTGCTTATCAAATCATTCTTGCCCAAGTAGCTATACACTATGGTTAAAAGTATCTTCCTACCCTACTTTTTGCCCTATAAACTAAAGACTTTTTAATACTATTTTATACATAAGATATAGTCTTTTTTTAAATAAGCTATTAGTACTTTTTTTAATAATTATTCTATAAGACAAATCTTACTAAGAATACTCTTAATTATTAACTAAAATAGATTCTTAAGATTATACTAAGCTATTTATGTATCTAAAAAAATTAATAAGCTTAGGTAAAAAGATAATTTAATAACTAGGTACTTAGTAAAGATAGATAGCTAGCGTAAAGTAGGGATTTAAAGATTTAGTATTATTAGAAATATTCAAGGGTAGTAAAGATAGTCCTATAGCTATAAAAAAATTATTAGCTAATTTAGACTATAAAATACTATTTATATAGATATAGTAAATAGCTAATTTTTAGATATCTTAGGTAAATTTCTATAAAAAAAAGCGATTAGGGGATATATAAAAGAGAGAAAAAAGTAGGGGTTAGTTATTAAGGTGATTTAGTAAAGTAGGGTAGGAAGATACTTGTAGACCCTAATATAGCTTATATTATAGACGAAAATCCATAGCAATAAGCCTACTACTACTTAATTCAATATCTAAGGTTCGTTTCGTATAGGGAAAAGCTATAACCATATTTTATATAAGGATAAGACTCCTTATAGGGTAGATACCTATTGATCAGGCTAAGGAATCCATAAAGAGGAGGACAGGTAGTATTGACTAATAGAACTAGTCTCTTTTATAGGGACTGATTCTTAAAGAATCAGTTAGGAGGCCACTAGGTACACCGTCTTTTAACCGGGGTACCGCTTGGCGTTCGCTTGGTATTCGACCCCGCTTCTTAGGTGACTTGGGCAGCTTAAATATCAAAAAACGAACCCCTTTATATTTGAGCTCCTAGTGATAGAAGATCTATAATATATTCTTATCCCTACTTGTTCTAGACGGCGATATATAGTAACTGTTGGGATCCGACGCCACTGTCGTACGCATGATCCCGGCAGCCAGTCCGATCACGACGGCCATACAGCTACCCTATAGCTGTGGAGAATGCCGACCAGCGGCATCTGGAGTCTGTCCGGCTGGTAAGGCGTGGCCTTATCCTTCAGCGCAGGTGGACTGGACTTGGTATCGCCGGTTGCGGGAGGATCTTCGGAACCACGCACATGGGCATTCGAAGGCCCAGTGACGACATGTTCTCGAAAGAGACTTTGTCCGACCGAAAGTGTCCCAGATTATATTACCTGATTAAAGGCAATAGTCGTTGTGGATGATAGCTCCGAGAGACCTTTTGCATGTGCAGAAGGATTAACTTTGTCCTTGGCCGGGGTTGGAATGGATTGGCTCGGGGGTCTAGGATGAGAATGGAGGTTCGACTCGGTTGGGAAACTGCGATTCGAAAAGGAGGCAAGAAGGTGGTAATCATCTAATTTCCTTGTGAAGTATGCGCGCCGTGCGCGTGCTCGTCGACTGAACATGAAGGACGAACCAGTCGCAGCCTGCGGAGCGCGGTTCCGGTTATCGTCTGCAACCAAGGATCTGTTAGCCATCATGGGCGAGGTATACGAGAAGAGATGCTCGGCAGCCCGGCGTGAATATCATGCATTTGCTGGTCGGGTGGCTCTATCGCCGACCGGAAGAGTTTGTGAATCGTTTAGAACGAAAGGAGCCGTGCGCTCTGATTGTTCTTGGTTATTGGGCCGTGTTGCTTACGTATATGGTCATCGTGGTTTATGGAAGGTTGGGGCGAGCACGTTTTATCGGGCATTGCCGGGAATCTTCACCCGGATTTCCGACCGTGGATTGACTGGCCAATGCAGAAGATGGGACTTAATAAAACTATTACCACGTGTCTAGGGGCAAGATAAAAGATCCTCTGTGCCTAACTTCTGGTAACGGGGTTCCTCTTCCACGGAGATTCAGCTCATGATATAATGTCTCCTTTTACATACGACCTTGCCAGAATGACAAGCATTCTATCTTTCTAAACAATTTATTCTCGCGCCGTGGTTGGGTAGTAAAAGCCCAGATGTTCAAGAAGACTGTCAGAACAAGTATAGATACGACAAAGGACTGGTCAGATGATGAGGGAAGCGGCTAGAGTAAGGCTACGAATCACAGGTGATAGGAAGGTGAGCCTTCGAGTAAAGAATGGATATGATATCCATGTCTTCTTAAGCTCTAGGGGCTTGGTTGTTTTCATGGATTGGATTGGCGTCGCCTCTTCGACTTAGGAGGGTCTGGACATCGCGACTACGCCCCGCAGGACGTCTATCCGATGCAGCTAGCTAAGAATTTCGTGAATGAATGCTCTCAGCAAAGAGGATTGAACTGAACTCGGGGCTGTGTGGAGGGTGAGAGGGTTGGGTTGCTTGGCAGAGTTCGGAAAATGAGTGGGACAGTGAACTAGTTAGTTAACTAGTTATCGGGAGCTAAACAGATGATTATTAATTTCGGCAGCTGATATGAGTGACCATTCGTTATTTCGGGATATATGCACATTAATCAAGTGATTGCAAGAGAAGGAAAGAAAAAGAATAGCAATGATCTCGCTCGACGTGACCACGTTTACCCGTACTCTTTGTTCTCCTGGATCATTCTACTTCCATCGCTCGTATCAGGAAAAGTCAACTGGACCCGCTGCCCGACATCGCGAATCTGCACCGGCGAACGGAAAATATCCTTCGTAGAGATACCCGGCCCAGTATTGCGCAAGTAATCACTCGCTCTAGACTGCAACGCCAGCGCCACGATTTCCGATATGGATTCCCAGCTGGATGAGCTGCGGGAGTTGAAGCAGACGTAGACAGCGTGAGCGATAACCAGTAGGCAGTAGATGAGAAGCACTATAATCGCGGCGATGGAGGTCGCTCCGCCCAAAGAGTACGCGTAGCCGTTGACAGTGACGGACATGGTGAACTTGGTCATGTTGGCCGTGTCAATGCCGGACATGTTCCAGAGCATGCCCCCGGGGCCAAGTTCACCTAGACCCTTGGCTTGCTTTTGGGGCATCAGAGGGTCAATCCATGCAGGGTCACATCCCATGGCAACCGGGCGACGGCCCTGGATCTCGATGTTCGGGATCAGGTTTGATAAGCCATTGCTCACCATCATGGAGAGACTAAGCTCCACGACGGACGTGAGATCCCGACCAGCGCGCTCACTCACGGGTTGCGTGGGCCAGAATCCCGCGACTGTGATGAGATCCTCGAGAGCAGTGCGGTTTGTGTTTGATATCCGTGGGTTGAGATATTTTGCCCATCGGGGCGAAAGATGGATACGAGGCAGCACGATCATGCTGTTCGTTTTAGAGACAGAGGCGTTGAAATAGACTTCTGGGGCCCATATCTGGTCATATCGCCGGTGATGACTTACTTGGTAATCCCCATCGACCCAATGGGCGTCTATTGTGCAGCTGAGGAGGGTGCCATTTCCCGTTGGGCTCGGTGGAATGGTGACAATGGCACCAAGAGAATGGTTTCCACGCTTACGGTCGGCGAGCGGAAACCAAAGAATGTCCGGATGGGTACCGCTAGCGCCCTTGATGACGCGATCAAGCGACTGTGAATTGGACACATTGAAGCATTCAGGAAGAGGCACTGGCTTATCGCTCGGGGTCCACTCAATCATGGGAAAATGAATCACATCCCCTTCTTCTATCGAGAGACTCCGTGCGCGACAGGCAACCGTCGTCACTGGTCGCTGTAAGTCCGGGATACTCCAAACCGCGCTCTTCCGCCAGTCGAAATGTTTGCGCCTAGGTTCACATGCACATACTTGATCCCAGAACGACCCTGCCAATGACAGCGCATCCGCCAGTGCCGATGTCAAGCCGCCAGTAACTGTCAACGGGAAAGAGATGGTGCTAAAGATATTCATCGAGCGAAGTCCATATTTCCCAATCACACGTGCAGTTGGCGGGAACTGGACCCAGGCGTACGGGTCATCCGGCAATGTCAAATGATTGAACATGGGAAAGACCGCGGCATGAAACGCCCTCCACCCGGAGAATGGACAGTCGGATTGATCTTTGTCAGACAGACACCCAGGGTTCACTCCATGGTCGGTGACCTCGGATGGCCAGAGCTTATCCCGAGTAGTGTTGAGCCAGAAGTCTGTCCCGCCGGCCGGCCAGTCGTCGATCTTGGGCACCATCAACACACCCGATGAGGGTCCGACAATAGGCGCCAGCCAGGTTGCTAGCAGAAGAACCAGAATGAATGTCTTCCCATATGGTCTCCTCCATTCCGAACCAATCATTCCCCACAGCTCCTTGGACCAGAGATAGCTAACATTGCTATACTGCAAGCCGGCAAACATGGCCCCGAAAGCGATTTGTTGGGCGACGATTCGGCGCTGAACGAACGTAAAGATAATAATAGATAGCGACGCTAGCATAGTGATCTCGTGAAGCTTCGTCGCAAACTGGAGTGCACCTAGCTTCGCTGTGTTGTAGCCCTGGATCCCCGGTACTTCGGTTCCGAGCCAGTATCCATATATGTTGATCCCTACCAGAAAGAGCACTGCACTGAATGGGATGACATGAATGAGGAGCTTAGATAGGGCGACCGAGCGACTTCTCCACATTGCGACCTTGGGATATTCTCCATTCTGTCCTTTAATGCTGGCGTAGATAATACCGAGCCCGAAAGTGCGAAAGACGGCTTCCCATCGGGAAGGGGTAGGGGGCGAGGCTGGCTCGAAGTGGGGTAGTGCGGGTTCATAGGCAGTATTATCAGTCCTAGACAGAGTCAGCTGAGATTGCTTGCGAAATACAAGGATGGCAACGAGAAGATACAGACAGGAGATGGTTCGTGTCTTCATGTTGCACCCTCGAAGACCCATGTGGGTCAAGGCAACGCATCGGCTGATTCTCATAATGAAGAGCCATAATGCTTTGGCAACAAAAAATTACCACCGATCTGGCTAGCCCTCATTCAGGGGTTGGCGGAGTTTAAAAGACACATCGCCAGCGATGCGGCTCTTCGTGGTGCCTTCGCCGTGTTTCAGCCTCCCTCTTTTTGTGCCGACACTGCTGCTGCACGCACGGCGTGGCTTTGGCGTCGGACTCAAGAAATGACGCAGGGTCGATTGTTTGTCTGTTCGAAATCAACCAACCAGCGCTCGATGCTCGTGTTAGGTGCATATCCTGACGGCCCTATTACCCGTTTGGGCAAGATCCTGACAACCTGCAGGCATGAGGAGTTCTTGCTGCGGCTGGAAATAAAACCAATAGGTTTGGCTTTGATGGAGGCTTTGCATTGGCTCCACGTTGCTGGCTGATAGTTAGACCTACACGATCGGGATCTTCCAAGGTTGGGGAAGCGCGGGACGCGCGACTGCACAGGCGAAAGGAAGGATATCAAGCCCACTTGCCGAGCCTTGGGGGATCCTAGAAGGATTTGAACTATGACAAGAAAGGCGACACGTCGCGTAGTGAATGGGCGCCTTAGGACGTTTCCATATAGAGCTCGGCTGTCCGTTGACCAACCATGTTCAAATAGTGAACATCAAGGCGAGTGACAGAAGAGCATCAACTTCCCAGGGCAAAACGTGGACTTTTGATCGTAGCTTGACATAGAATCCTACCCGCCCTGGTCATGGGATTTTCCCCCACTGGTCAATTCTACGGTCTCTCTACATGTTTGGTAGAACTACGAAGTGAATAGAGTTCGATCTCTCCTTATCTGGTTATTATTGATCTCTGACAATTTGGTAGACCGTAGTCTAGATTGCCTACTTAACTATAAAGGTCAATATCAAGCAAGTAGATTTAGCGCTGAGCGACACCCCTTCTACGTTGGCCCCCGGCCCCTTTCCCCCTGACACCCGCCCCTGGCCCCTGTTCCCTAGCTCCCTGCTCCCTATCATGGCTAACGGCCAGCTCCGGGGCGGGGCGCCTTTGGCCCCCGTGTACATAATATTCTTGCGTGGGCCATGAAACCTGTAGGCCAATAAGGGTCTTCCCTAACATCCAATATATAATAAGTCCGCCATCCTGTCGGTGAGCCTCCCACTCTGATAATTTCGCTTGACTCTCCTTTCTCCCGTCACTCAATCCAACCCTCTATCTGGCTCGGAACCGCTCCAGCGCGTGCATCACCGCTGGAGTTCTATCACATCATACCCGCTACTTAACTTGACGCGGACGAAAAGTCGATCGCGCTTCTAGCATACAGATATTTGTAAGACATTTGTGTCTCAAGCATAGTGGAACCATACTAATAAGCATGGCAGCATCGCTTACGCGCGATGGTCTAGATTCGTACCTTCAGTCCGTCGAATGCCAGAAAGGTATCAACTATTCATGATGCCATCGAGCCGCCGTACCGGCGATCTTAGCTAGCTACTCCGTCAGCGCAGAAGATTAGCTCGCTACGCCTTCCTAGTCAGTCATCTGTTCCCCATCTTCGTCCGCCTGACCTTGATAGGTGTCGCAAGAGCGAATTCATCTCTATACACATATGTACGTCGAGCTCCGACGGAAGAAGGATATGTGACTGCACATGGAGAAGATGCGGTGAAAGAATACGAATTATTCATCCGAAAAACCATCATCAAGGATAAGAATTAGACACCTCGGCGCAGAGCCTCAATCTTGGGGAACGCCATATTTTTCACGTAACAGCCTCTCGATTCCACTGTCCTTGCATAGTCCACTGAGGAACTTAAAGGTAGCGAAAGCGCTTGCCAGTTGCTGATAAAGTCCACCGATAGCAAATACTTTCAATTGGGTGAAAAAAAAAAATCACAAAATCCAAGATGGCTATTCGGCTATAGAGAAACAAACTCGGAAGAGACTTCTGACTGAACAAAACGTCAGCTCATTTGGTTTTCTTGCCCAGTAGAGTCAGCCTGCAAAAGGGAAAGCGAAGGCACATATTGTTAACAAAAGGACACCAACCATAGTGTCTATAACGAAGAGCGATCATGAAATGACAATAACTCTACATGAAGAAACACTGAGATCTCCGTGCTAGACAAACGCCAATGACTAGAGCCCAAAGAGTATCAGGATACCATACCAACTATACTAACCGCTAGATGCCATCATAATGAACTATAGTGCGCCATATTACGACCTCCTAGGAAGACCCCACTCCTCAAACACCAAAAGAAGTAACAAGAACCTATCAAACACACCGCCTTAGGGACAAGAAAACCAGCTAGACTAGGATGGCCGACGGGACCAGAAGGCCAGCCAGACTAGAAGGATCAGTGGGACCAAGGCGACTAGTAGGACTAAGAGGGCTAGCCGGACTAAGAGGACCAATGGGACTAGTATAGCTAGTAGGATAACCTAGTCATATAATAATATAGGAAATAGCCGCCTATTTACTATTATAAAGTATACTACCTATAACCACTAAATAGTATATAATATATAACAACTTATTAGGCAATAAGACGAAACTTATTAAGCGATAAGAGCGGAAGATAACTATTAAGCGATAAGTCCTAGACTTATTATACGATAAGTAGACCTCGGCAAAGACCGTAAGGGACCGGACCAGACTACAGACCAGACTATACTATATAGGGCCTAGTCCTAACTTTTGAAGGACTGTAGTAGTCCTAACTTTTTAAGGACTATACTACTATAGTCTAGTCTAGTCTTATAGTCCTATAAATAGGATAAATATAGAAAACCCTATAATATTTATAATTTATATAGAATCTATTAGTATTTTTTAGTATTCTATTTTTATTTTTTATTATAAATAGTCTAGGCTAATTAGTAATAAAAGATTAGAAGAGGATTTCTATAGAAATTATTTATAAAGATAACTTATATTAATAAAACTTAATTATTCTCTATCTACTAATTATATATAAAATCTATATTATATCTTAATCTTTTTAGAATATATTTTAATAAATATCTTTAGATATTAAAAATAGATAGAGAGATCTTATTATCTTCTAGCTCTATAAGCTAATTATTAGTAGCTCTTTTTTTCTTTAGCGCTTATAGACTAAGCTACTAAATAGATCTTTCTATAGAAGTTTCTATTATAAGATTTTTTTTATTATTACTAATAGGATTAAATATCTTATTTTTTTACTTAGTATTATTCTATTTTTTTTATATTCTTCTCTTAGATAAAAAGGAACTTATCTATTAGTATAAGCTACTTAGACTATATATTAAATTTTATTATATATATAAATATTATAAGATCCTAAATAGTCTATAGTCTTAATAAGCTCTACTAATAGTATTATATATTATAAATAGAATTAAAAAGCCTTTTAACCCTAAAACTATTAGCTAAAGTTATAAAAATATCTTAGGTAAGACTTACTAAGATAAGATACTCTATCTTATAAGTCTTCTAAAAGATAAGTAGTATTAATTAGATAGTACTTAGAAAGATATAAAATTAATAAAAATAATACTATAAAAAAGAGAGTTATTAAATTTATTATTTCTAAGATATCTTATAAGTTTATTTAGAGTAATTAGTCTTAACTAAAGAGAGATAGTAAATTTTAGAAGTATATTAATATTAGAGATATTATTACTTAGTAACTAAATAGATAAAATTAACTATATCTCTATATAGCGCTATTAGTAAGGCTAGATATAAATTTTAAAAGACTTTTTATACTATAGTACTTAGTATTTCTTCTATTTTAGTATTAAAAAGAACTTAAGCTTATTTTATAGGCCTAAGATAGTCCTAATTATATAGAGATTATTTAGAATATTATTAGTCTTACTATAATACTCTATAAGCTTTTTATATCTATACTTAAGTATTAGTTTTATTATTTTTTTCTATCTAATATTTTTTTATATTAGCTATATCTTTATTTTATTAATATAAATAAATAAGATATTATAGATCCTAAATATATTATAAATAATTATATTAGTTATAGCTAATAAAAATAAAATAAACTTAAAAAAAATATATATAATTAATAATAAATAGTTAATCTATTATTATTTATTTTTATCTATTTTTATATTAGTTAGATTAAACTAAATATAAAATCTATTAAATATAGTCTATAACTAATATATATACTAAAATATAAAAAATATAGAATTCTAGTATATTTAGATATCTTAGATTAGTATAAGTTTTAGTTCTTTTATCTAAAGTCTAATAAAGCTTTTATAATACTAAAGGCTTTTATTAATATAGACTATAATCTTCTAAATTTAAAAGATATTATATACTTAGTATTAAATAGAGATATAATAGTAAAATAGAAGAATAATATATTTTATTTAGGGTTTATATAATCTTTCTATTCTTTTACTAAGTACTATATCTCTAATTAGCCTATTCTATCTTTTCTCTATTATTCTATAGATTTATATCTATCTAACTAAGAAGCTTCTTAAGACTAAACTATATAATATATATAATATATAGTATATAAATAATTAGTATATAGTTAGAAAGCTTAAAAAATAAAATAGCTTCTTTAAAAGTAGTTAGTAATATATTATTATTTAATATATTATTAGTAGTAATTATAAATATATAATTAGTAATTTAATACTTCTTAAATAGCTTAAATAGAATAGTACTTAGATAGACACTAATATAGGAGCTATATAGAGATTTAAAGCTAAGTAAGATCTTATAGTAGTTCTACTTAAGATTAATAAAATAGTCTATAATTACTATAAAAGCCTAGTAAAAAAAAAAGGTCTAGTAATCTAATACTATAGAAAGCTTAGTACCCTCTAAGAGTATTTAGAGTAGAGAATCCTAATATTTTTTAACTATCTTCTAAAAATACTAATAGATAGTCCTAGTACTAGGAATTTTAGGGATAGTTAGAGTAGATAAAGCTATCTTAATAAAGATATAAAATTTAGGGTACTTAATAAACTAAAATAAAAAATATAAAATAATAATAAAAATAGTTAATCTATCTATCTAAGCTCTTAGTAAAAAGATATTTTTATAAGATAGAAGATTTACCTAAAAAGAATTATATAAGTTAGTATAAAGTAAGCTATATAAATAGTATTTATATCCTATTTAAGATTATTTTTCTAATATTATATATTTTACTTTTTCTTTTATAATAGATAGTAATTTATAAGAAATATCTATTTATTATAGATATTCTTTAGTACTAATTAGTAAAATAAATAAAAATATAATTATACTATTTATATATTATCTTAGAGGATCTATTAGAGATTATAATAACTTAGTAGAAGTATTCCTAAGAGCTAGCCTACTATTTACTTTTAAAGATATTTTATTTTATTATATTTCTATACTTAGTTTTTAGCTACTAAATAATAAAATCTTTATTAGATATCTCTATCTAAAATATATATTTCTTTCTACTATATAGACTAATATACTTAAATATTTAGGGAATTAGAATAGATACTACTAGCTATATAAAGATTATATTAGATATAGATATTAGTATTTTATCTCTATCTAGATTAAATAGCCTATTAGATATAAAAAGAAAAGTATATCTATTAGATTATCCTTAAAAATAGATAAGAGATAGTTATTTAAGAATTAGGATATATAGCTCTATAATATATTAATAAATAATATATAAAAAAAAAAAGAATAGTAGACCTAAGAGTAATAAGAAAGATATATAATTATCTTTTTATCTAAGTAAAAGAATAATTAAAAATACTAATAGTAAAGAAAATAATAGGTATATAATTTTAGATAGAGCTAACTAAATTATAGATAGTAATTAGCTAATAAGACCTACTCTACTATAGTCTCTATAGTCTAAGACTATAAAGACTATATAAAGACTATTAAAAGACTATAGAAACTACTAAAAGACTATAAGAACTACTAAAAGACTATAAAAACTACTAGAACTTATCTAAACCTATAAGTAATCTATATCTAAGCTATATTAACTAGTCTTAATTTCTAATAGCTATTAAAAAATCTAATATTTATAAGCGGTAGTATATTAAGCTTAAGTATCTTAAGTCTTTCTATATATATTTTAAGATCTAATAACTTACTATATAGATCGGAGATCTTAAGTACTTCTTTAAAGTAGGATTCCTTTGTCTAATATTATATTATAAGGGCTAAGCGAACCGATAGTAGTTTATTATCGGAGTAAGGTAGAAAAGCTAGTAAGTTAGTCTCCCCTCTTCCTAATTCTTTAAGAATTAGTCTTATTTAAAGATAGACTATTCTACTAATTATATCTTCCTTTTCTTATAATCTTTTTTATCTAATTAATAGGTATTCTACCCTATCTAGTAGTCTACTCTTATATTTTCTAATTCTTCTTTTTTAATCGCCTAAGGAGATTATAATAGTATCTTCTAACGTAACCCGTAAGCGAGCGGGTCATGTAAGCAAACGGGTCACCCTACCAAAATCGCTAATTTTAATCTAGTTTTATTCACCCAAAACACCATTTAAATACAAAAAAAGCTATCAAGTGCGTTTTTTACACTATGTCCGCTTATGCCCTACTTCGAAACAATCGGTATATTGCGGGGGCGCCCGATGAGGTAATGATTACGTTGTTTCTGGCTGCTCCGCTGGCTGCTCCGCTGGCTGTTTTTGCTGCTTTTTTTCATCCACCACTAGCTGGTTTGCGTCGCCAGCTATAAAACCATCTCTATATAGCAGTTGCTGCGCAGATTTGGCGCGTTTTATAGTCTGCTTTGCGTTAGTATTACGTAATAGCTCATTTTGGTGCGCTAGAAATGCAGCGTTATATATAGCCATCTCGCAACCCTTCACAATTTGGTCTAGCGCGCACTGTATAGGGCTAGTAGGGCTTGCGGAGCGTCGCTATAGTAACGCTTTTATAGATAATGCTTGTTTACCTAGTTATTTGGGGTTTTAGGGGGTTTTCATCGAAAAATCGCTGTCGCTACTAAGGGGGGGGGTCGGTGTTTTGAGATGAATATTTAGGGTATCGATTACCCGATTTAGATCCAATAGTACTAAACCGATAGCTACAAAGCTATTTTTAATCGTCTCCGATTTATAGTAAGTAGCGTACGTAGTAGGGAATTCAGCTAAGAAATCTAGCTTGGTAATATAGTTGACCCCGGTATGTATATACCCCTCTACTAATTTGCTATACTTGCGTTTCAAAACACTAAAACACCCTATATCTAGTGGTTGTAGTAGATGAGATAAATACGCTGGTATATAAAGAGGTATAATATCGTTTTGTGCGTAGATTTGGTCGAATTGGGGGGTAAGATAGCTACTATGGCCATCTAGCACTAGTAAGCGATATCGACCATATAATCGCGATGTAGTAGCTAGGATAAACTATCGAAGTAGCCAATTTAACCTAATTTTATCGCTAGTCCAGCCATTTTGGCTTATATCGATGCCCTAGCCAGTAGGGAGATCATCTAGCCAGCCAGAGATATAGCGCTTAGCTTTGAAGATAAGGTATAGCGGGGATATATATCTAGATGCGCCGATATATTCAATACTAGTAACCTACTCGCGGTTGCCGGGTTGTAGTAGCTTAGCGCGTCTATAATAGTCAGAGCGAGTGACTACTCTGGTTGCTGCTATCATCCCCATAGCAAACCCTGTCTCATCGAAGTTATATATATCGTCGGTAACGATGCCATACTTCGCAATTGTGTCGGAAACTAGGGTAAACCACTGCCGAATCTGGTTTATATCTTCGTTTTGCGCACGTTGGTAATCATAGCGACGTGAGAGACGTGTTTTTATCTCTGGTGTACGCTGGATAAGATTATATACCCATTTTGATCCGACGGTTTGGGGGGGGGGTTTCACCCCGCTCTGCGAGCAGCAAATTGGCCATATCTCGCACATGAGACTGATGGGGGGCGCCCCTCTCGTATCCATAGAAACCACCCATTTAGTAAGCGATTGCTCTTCGGTTTGGGTCAATTTATGGTTGTTTGCCCTTATCCCAGCGCGATTGGTGATACCGGTAAGCCGACGTTGCAGAGTAGTAAGCGGTACTTCGAATTGGCGTGCAGTTTCGCGGACTGAGCTGCTTGGATTTGTCTGAATAGCTTGGATAGCTAATAAAACCCTCCCCTCCTGCTCAGCGTTTTTTTGGCGATTTTGGGAGCGATTTGGTGGCATAGTGGGTAGATAAAGATGGTAGGGTTGAGATCGGAGAGTGATTTTTGGTGGGGTGACCCGTTCGCTTACATGACCCGCTCGCTTACGGGTTACGTTAACGTAACCCGTAAGCGAGCTGCCATTGTAAGCGAGCTGCCACCCCACCAAAAATCACCTCCCCAATCTCAACCCTACTATTTCAAACGCCTACGATGCCACCAAATCGCTCCCAAAACGGCCAAAAAAAGGCTGAACAAGAGGGTAGAATCTTATTAGCTATCCAAGCTATTCAGAATCAACAAATACCCTCGGTCGCTGCTACGGCAACCGAATTTAATATCCCCCGCTCTATACTACGTACCCGTCTCGCTGGTGTTACCAATCGCGCTGCCATCAGAGCAAACAGCCATAAATTAACCCAAATCGAAGAGCAATCGCTCATTAAATAGGTGGTTTCTATAGATACGAGAGGTACCCCGCCCCGCCAGTCTCATGTGCGAGATATGGCCAATTTGCTACTCGTAGAGCGGGGTGAAACCCCCCCCCCAACTGTCGGATCAAAATAGGTATATAATCTTATCCAGCGCACACCGGAGCTAAAAACATATCTCTCTCGCCGCTACGATTACCAACGTGCGCAAAACGAAGATATAAACCAAATTCGGCAGTGGTTTACCCTAGTTTCCGACACAATTGCGAAGTATAGCATCGTTACCGACGATATATATAACTTCGATGAAACTAGGTTTGCTATAGGGATGATCGCAGCAACCAAAGTAGTCACTCGCGCTGACTATTATAGACGCGCTAAGCTACTACAACCCGGCAACCGCGAGTAGGTTACTAGTATTGAATATATCGGCGCATCTAGATATATATCCCCGCTATACCTTATCTTCAAAGCTAAGCGCTATATCTCTGGCTGGCTAGATGATCTCCCTACTGGCTAGGGCATCGATATAAGCCAAAATGGCTGGACTAGCGATAAAATTAGGTTAAATTGGCTACTTCGATAGTTTATCCTAGCTACTACGCCCCAGTTACTAGGGCGATATCGGCTTTTGATACTAGATGGCCATAGTAGCCATCTTACCCCCAAATTCGACCAAATCTGCGCACAAAACGATATTATACCTCTTTGTATACCAGCGTATTTATCTCATCTACTACAACCACTAGATATAGGGTGTTTTAGTGTTTTGAAACGCAAGTATAGCAAATTGGTAGAGGGGTATATACGCACTGGGGTCAACCATATTACCAAGCTAGATTTCTTAGCTGAATTCCCTACTGCGCACGCTGCTTACTATAAACCGGATACTATAAAAAACAGCTTTGCAGCTACCGGTTTAGTGCTATTAGATCCCAATCGGGTAATCGATACCCTAAATATCCATCTCAAAACACCGACCCCCTCCCTTAGCAGCGACAGCGAATTTTCGATGAAAACCCCCCAAAACCCTAAACAACTAGGTAAATAAGCATCATCTATAAAAGCGTTACTACAGCGACGCTCCGCAAGCCCTACTAGCCCTACACAGCGCGCGCTAGACCAAATTATGAAGGGGTGCGAGATGGCTATACATAACGCTGCATTTCTGGCGCACCAAAATGAGCTATTGCGTAATGCTAACGTAAAGCAGACTATAAAACGCGCCAAATCTGCGCAGCAACTGCTATATAGAGATGGTTTTATAGCTGGCGACGCAAACCAGCTAGTGGTGGATGAAAAAAAGCAGCAAAAACAGCCAGCGGAGCAGCCAGCGGAGCAGCCAGAAACGACGCAATCATTACCTCATCGGGCGCCCCCGCGATGTACCGATTGTTTCGAAGTAGGGCATAAGCGAACACAGTGTAAAAAACGCACTTGATAGCTTTTTTTGTATTTAAATGGTTTTTTGGGTGAATAAAATTGGATTAAAATTGATGATTTTGGTAGGGTGACCCATTCGCTTACATGACCCGCTCGCTTACGGGTTACGTAACGTAACCCGTAAGCGAGCGGGTCATGTAAGCGAACGGGTCACCCCACCAAAAATCACTCTCCGATCTCAACCCTACCATCTTTATCTACCCACTATGCCACCAAATCGCTCCCAAAATCGCCAAAAAAACGCTGAGCAGGAGGGGAGGGTTTTATTAGCTATCCAAGCTATTCAGACAAATCCAAGCAGCTCAGTCCGCGAAACTGCACGCCAATTCGAAGTACCGCTTACTACTCTGCAACGTCGGCTTACCGGTATCACCAATCGCGCTGGGATAAGGGCAAACAACCATAAATTGACCCAAACCGAAGAGCAATCGCTTATTAAATGGGTGGTTTCTATGGATACGAGAGGGGCGCCCCCCATCAGTCTCATGTGCGAGATATGGCCAATTTGCTGCTCGCAGAGCGGGGTGAAACCCCCCCCCCCAAACCGTCGGATCAAAATGGGTATATAATCTTATCCAGCGTACACCAGAGATAAAAACACGTCTCTCACGTCGCTATGATTACCAACGTGCGCAAAACGAAGATATAAACCAGATTCGGCAGTGGTTTACCCTAGTTTCCGACACAATTGCGAAGTATGGCATCGTTACCGACGATATATATAACTTCGATGAGACAGGGTTTGCTATGGGGATGATAGCAGCAACCAGAGTAGTCACTCGCTCTGACTATTATGGACGCGCTAAGCTACTACAACCCGGTAACCGCGAGTGGGTTACTAGCATTGAATGTATCGGCGCGTCTGGATATATATCCCCGCCATACCTTATCTTCAAAGCCAAGCGCTATATCTCTGGCTGGCTAGATGATCTCCCTACTGGCTGGGGTATCGATATAAGCCAAAATGGCTGGACTACCGATGAAATTGGGGTAAATTGGCTACTTCGACGGTTTATCCCAGCTACTACGTCGCGATTATGTGGTCGATATCGCTTACTAGTGCTAGATGGCCATGGTAGCCATCTTACCCCCCAATTCGACCAAATCTGCGCACAAAACGATATTATACCTCTTTGTATGCCAGCGCATTCATCTCATCTACTACAACCACTAGATGTGGGGTGTTTTAGTGTTTTGAAACGCGAGTATAGCAAATTGGTAGAGGGGTATATACGTACCGGGGTCAACCATATTACCAAGCTAGATTTCTTAGCTGAATTCCCTACTGCGCACGCTGCTTGCTATAAATCGGAGACGATTAAAAATAGCTTCGCAGCTACCGGTTTAGTGCCATTGGATCCGAATCGGGTAATCGATACCCTAAATATTCATCTCAAAACACCGACCCCCCCCCTCAGCAGCGACAGCGATTTTTCGATGAAAACCCCCCAAAACCCCAAACAACTGGGTAAACAAGCATCATCTATAAAAGCGTTACTACAGCGACGCTCCGCAAGCCCTACTAGCCCTACACAGCGCGCGCTAGACCAAATTGTGAAGGGGTGCGAGATGGCTATGCATAACGCTGCATTTCTGGCGCACCAAAATGAGCTATTGCGTAATGCCAACGCAAAGCAGACTATAAAACGCGCCAAATCTGCGCAGCAACTGCTATATAGAGATGGTTTTATAGCTGGCGACGCAAACCAGCTAGTGGTGGATGAAAAAAAGCAGCAAAAACAGCCAGCGGAGCAGCCAGCGGAGCAGCCAGAAACGACGCAATCATTACCTCATCGGGCGCCCCCGCGATGTACCGATTGTTTCGAAGTAGGGCATAAGCGAACACAGTGTAAAAAACGCACTTGATAGCTTTTTTTGTATTTAAATGGTTTTTTGGGTGAATAAAATTGGATTAAAATTGATGATTTTGGTAGGGTGACCCGTTCGCTTACATGACCCGCTCGCTTACGGGTTACGTTACTAGATCTTTAGTACTTACTAATTAAACTATTACTAATCTATTATTAAATTACTAAAGAAAAACTATTTATAGACTATATTATAGGAACTTAAACTATAGTTACTAGGATTATAGATACTCTAATTATAGAAATAATAATTAGGGATATAGTAACTTCTGAAACTAAAGATATAATAATCTAAATTATAATAGTATCCCCTAAAACTATAGAAACTAATTAGATTAAGAGTAAATTAGTAGTAGAGGCTTTTTTAGAAATTATAATATTTACTACTAAACAGTTTGGGCTTACCACACAGCTGCCATTTTCGGCGTCACTCGACGCCTTTTCCGGCCGTCATTTGGTAACACGTGACCTCGATATACCGGCATATCCCCGCCCAGTTAACCACCACACACCAGTCAGCTCCACCCGTAGGGACCCCGCACACCGTTTCAGTTGTCTTCGTCTCCCTTCAGCCTTGACACTCTGCGTGGGCGCCAAAGATGGCCTCCCTGCACCCCGTTGAGCGGACCTGGCCTGTGGCCATATCACGTTGGTGCCAACCCACCCACTGTGGCTCCCTGCTTCTGCTCTTTTATGTCCTTTGTTCTTCCGCCTTTCCTCCTCCCTCGATCGCGAGTGCACCTCCTCACGAACTAGCTGCTCACTCGTCTTTTAGTGCGCTTCCGCCTGTTTGGCTATATTTAGTGCCGTGGCCTTATTCCTACGCACTTCCTCCGTATATTTGCCTTGGTCCTTTGGTTTCCTACGATCTTGGAAATGAAGCGTATTTGGTCGTCCCGATGGAATAGAAATCAGGGAAGCCCCTGAGGCGAGGAAGATATTACCACTACCACTAATACCGACCTAGACAATCAGAGTGATGCTATATACGAAACGGACTTAACAGAGCCGGATGATGTCTTACGAAAACATCTTAGATCGGACGAGAACCTTACCCTAGAGTCAGAGATATCTAATGGCGCTAGAGAGTTCTATAAGGACCTACTGGATGAAGGCGGAGTTGATCTCTCTGAGATCCCCGAGGATTTCGACAAAGTACTATAAACCATTAAACAACGAGAGCGGATTAAGAGTCGGTGGATAAGGTAAGTAGATTATTAAGATCTATTTCGTTCTAGTCTCCTAATATAGCTATAGATACTCTACTAGCTAAGTGCGAAATAGGCTAAACGAGCTAAAGTGGCATAATACTAAGGAGGCGCTACGCTAGGCGTCGAATAATAATATATATTGGTTCCTACGCTAGTGTCTTCTGCTTAAGTAAAGTAAGGATAGTCGATATTACCTAGGTATTAATAAAGCTAGTATACTTAAGACCGACTAGAAAAATCTTCGCTTATACTATTAGAAGCTTACTAAGATTATAATCAATAATAGAGATAGCTCAGAGATATAAAGGGTTAGGATACCTCGAATTTATCCTAGTTTAGCTTAATAATCTTAACTTACTATTATATATAGGGAATAAAGTATTTAGTATAAGAGTTTAGTTTAGATATATAGCCTATAAAAAAGACACTAGTATATATTAAGGATATCGGCCTATTTAATGAAACGATTTTATCGACGTAGGAGAAAAAGTTTTATCTTGGCTTCTAACGTATCTAAGTATATCTATTCAACTCCCTCGGTATCTTTACGGTGCACCGGCGAAACGCTTTATTAAGTCTATAGTTTAAGGATCTATAGATCTCCCTCTAGAAAGATCCTCGTAGAGGCCCGCCGGTTCCTATAATCGAACTTACCCCCAAAGGGACGAAGAAATTTCTCGGTCTAACTAAATTATATAGTAAGCGCAATTCCTATCTCCCTCTCTTAATACCTTAACTATCTCCTAGTATAGATTCCTCCTAGGAACCCCGGAATTTTCGACTAGAGCTATATAGCTAACCAATTAATAGAACTACTTTTGTACTTCCTAAGATTATTTATAGTCCCTCTCTAGTAATATACCTATATATATTGCTTTTTAGTATCCTATTTTATATATAGGCGTTCCGGAATTAGGGGTTGACCTCGAAAGCTTAGCTATAGAAACTCTTTATTAGCAAAGGCTACGAATAGCTTCTAGTACCTTTAGACCCTAATAAGGCTAATTAGTATATCTTCTATAAAACAGAGTTAGTTAAGGGTATTCTAACTATTTAGCGGACTACGTAGATATCTAAGTTAACAATATCCGCCTTACTGGTTATATTTAGGCTACGGCACCAACCGCAAAAACCGCGGTTATCTTGTAACTGCAACCGCAAATTTGCGGTTAAGTATAGCAAAGTGCTAACCGCAACCGTATTGTAGGTGGTTACGGTTAGCAAAGTGCTAACCGCAATATGGTTATAGTTATCTTACGGTTGTATAAACATTACAAATATGCCTAGACTCGTGACCTACTTATGACTATATAGATTATACGGTTTTGCTAGTATTTTTTAGGTATTTAGTATATAATTATTTATATCGGAAGGCAGAGAGGCATAAGGACTTAAGAGTATATTCTTATTAGGGTTTAGCGAAAGATGATTATAAAATCCCTCGAATTAAAAAAAAGAAAAATTTGAATTTCCCTCTATTTTTCTATAGTAGTATAAAAACTAAAAATCAAGAATAAATAAAATAAATTTCTTACTATCTTCTAATACTATTTTTAATAAGTTTAGACTATTATTAGTAGATTCTAGTAGCTTTAGTACACTTTATAAAAAGTATATACTAACTCCCTTTAGTACTAAATATATATTTCCGTAATAATACTATAGACTAACTAATAATATTAAAGTTATAGGAAACCTATATATCTAATCTCCGAATTTTATTAACAGATAATATTTATTATACTATATTTACTAAGATATATTAATATTTCTTATTATTTTATATAGGAATAGAGAAAATCATAGAATAGTACTATTATAACCGGAACAGATATATATTTAAACTAAAAATAAGAGTAAGTTAGCGACATAAATATTATATAAGAGTCTATAATAGGATAAACTAGCGAGGTTTATACTAGTGCGGTTAGCAATAAGATAACCGTAGTATATACTATAGTTAACTGTAAACTTATAGTTGCGGTTATAGTTAGTAAAGTAATAACTAAGACTGCAATTTTGCGGTTGTGGTTAGTAAAGTGGTAACCGCATTTGCGGTTATGCCGCAGTCTAGTTATATTTAGGGAGATCTGTGGGTGGAAAGGGGCATTTTATACCTACTAGTTCCGGTATAGAAGCGGTAAAGTGCTTAACAAAAGTAGTAAGTTATTTTATAGATACTATGAATTTTATCCCTTAGCTTAACGGCTAATATTATCTATAGGATAGGTAAGTAAGGAGTAATATATATTGATTATAAAGTACGCTAGCCCCTATACCTTTCTTAACTACTATCATCCTCTGTAGCTCGATACTAATATAATCTAGGTTATCTATCTACTTGACTAATCAACAACAGGCACAAGTTGAAGATTATCCTAAGATAGAAGAGGCCTAGTGTAACCTACATAAGATCCGCACAAAATACGAGGAGACTTAACAACCCGGCCTACTTCCCCGACTCCAGCAACGGGAGAAAGAGGTGAGAAACATGCGAAAAAGGCTACAACGGAGTTTACGGTATCGGATTCGAGAGGAGTTTGATGAAGAGCAAGCCTTTTTGGATATCGAGGCGCAACTTTTAGGTGCCGCGGCCAAGGAAGAGAAAGAAGATAATTCGTCCTTAGAGGATACTATATACCCCCTTCAGTTGCATCTAGTGTAGAGTCTTCTTTCCTACCTAGTTTCTAACTCCTTAGAAGATAAGTGGCATCGGCGTGATATAGGTACTACGGCTATTATACTTTACTATAATATCCTTAAAGGAGGTCTATCAAGGGGCCGACCTAAGCAGAAAGCTCTTAGTTCTGCTTTACTAGCTAGACCGATACCTTAGCCGAAGGATTTATAGTAGACCCAAAGTGATATCGACTTATATAAGGTATATATACGTAGTAAGCCGTTATATGCTACTAGGGAGTACCTCGAAACCGCTAAGTAGCCAGAGGCCTACTTTCAATACTTCGCGAGTAAAGGGCTTCCGGATAAGGCTCGCTTTCAGATGTTTTATAATCCCGGATATATTATACGCTATTTTAATGCTATTTATCTAAAGGAAAAGCCGCTTAAGTGTAACTAGTATGAATTAATCTTATTATATCGAATAGCGTTCTAGCGCTATACTCTTAATATGTATTATATACGGAGTCGCTAGCGTTACCCGAATCCGGTATAGGAACTCTAAAGAATAAGCGGGCTATGATTCACTTAACAGCAGTTGGCTAGGGGGAGGGGGGTTATTCTCCGAATAGATATAGGCATACACTATTATATTGCTTTTTAACTATTATTAACTAGGCCATCTAATAGTATATATATAATATATGTCTTTATAGGGGGTTGATAGCTTTATCTTTGATTACTTGCTCTTAGTACTTCTGTTTATAAGTTTTTTAAGGTCAATTCTATCAATTCCACTATATTTGACTATAAATAGAAAAAATTTTCATTAAGACTCCAGCGTAACCGTATCAATCGGTGGTTCCAGTTTTGCCTAAAAGGTATCGTACGTTTACTACCGCTTTATTTATAACGCCTGAAACGGATTATCGATCGCACTTATATCGGCTAGACCTTTCACTATGACGATATCTATCGTAAAAAGGAAATCAAGGACTGGTTGGAAAAGGAAGATCACTAGATTCAAGATTCATTCTATTACTTATAGGTTGGGATTTTACTTATGTTACTGGATTTCGTAGGATTAAAAGATTGAGATAGGATTAGACAGCAGGACTGAAAGGACCAGCAGGACCGGGAGAACTTAATTGAATTGGTTCAGTTTGTCTAGCAGGACTAAGAGGGCCAGCGGGACTGAGATAGCTAGCAGGACTGAGACGGCCAGCGGGACTGAGGCAGCCAGCGGGACTAAGGCGGCCAGCGGGACTGAGACGGTCAGCGGGACTAAGACGGCTAGTAGGACTGACACCTCTCCGGGCATATTAGTCACAAAAGCCGCGAGCCAGCAAGATTGGTATGGCTAGCGGGACTGGTCATGGGTGACACATTCGGCATATTTAGTCACAAGCCGCGGGCCAGCTAGACTAAGAGGGCCAGTGGGACTACGTGAATCGAAGGTTTCATCTTGCCCCACAATCGTCTCAGGACGAAACGTCCGTGAGTCTTACTCAAAAAAGGTGTCGCAGATTTACTACCACTTGATTCATGCCATGATAAACGGTCAGGGTTTAGACAGACAGGGTGGTCACCACTTAGCAAGGCACCCATCCCACAGTTTCACCGCAGTACACCCAAGATAAGATATTTATACACATGATCCCAACCCCATTGTTTTCGTGGCCTGAAAAGAAAGGCACTGGGAACCGGATAACTAAGCAAGGGGCTCAAGTTAAAATGCTGCTGCCCTGCCTACCCATCCGACTAATGAATCCACTAGCGACCTACAGCATCTATTTTCATCTTTCGATTTCAACTTTTGAGAAGAAAAAGAGCCCGGCTAAGAGAAATAGGAGAAGAAAAAGCAGGAAGGAATATAACGTAACCCGTAAGCGAGCTGCCATTGTAAGCGAGCTGCCACCCCACCAAAAATCACCTCCCCAATCTCAACCCTACTATTTCAAACGCCTACGATGCCACTAAATCGCTCCTAAAACGGCCAAAAAAAGGCTGAATAAGAGGGTAGAATCTTATTAGCTATCCAAGCTATTCAGAATCAACAAATACCCTCGGTCGCTACTGCGGCAACCGAATTTAATATCCCCCGCTCTATACTACATACCCGTCTCGCTGGTGTTACCAATCGCGCTACCACTAGAGCAAACAGCCATAAATTGACCCAAATCGAAGAGCAATCGCTTATTAAATAGGTGGTTTCTATAGATATAAGAGGTACCCCGCCCCGCCAGTCTTATGTGCGAGATATGGCCAATTTGCTACTCGTAGAGCGGGGTGAAACCCCCCCCCCCCCAACCGTCGGATCAAAATAGGTATATAATCTTATCTAGCGTATACCGGAGCTAAAAACACGTCTCTCTCGCCGCTACGATTACCAACGTACGCAAAACAAAGATATAAACCAAATTCGGCAGTGGTTTACCCTAGTTTCCGACACAATTGCGAAGTATAGCATCGTTACCGACGATATATATAACTTCGATAAAACTAGGTTTACTATAGGGATGATCGCAGCAACCAAAGTAGTCACTCGCGCTGACTATTATAGACACACTAAGCTACTACAACCTAGCAACTGCGAGTAGGTTACTAGCATTGAATATATCGGCGCGTCTAGATATATATCCCCGCCATACCTTATCTTTAAAGCTAAGCGCTATATCTCTGGCTAGCTAGATGATCTCCCTACTGGCTAGGGTATCGATATAAGCTAAAATAGCTAGACTAGCGATAAAATTAGGTTAAATTGGCTACTTCGACGGTTCATCCTAGCCACTACGCCCCAGTTACTAGGGCGATATCGGCTTTTAATACTAGATAGCTATAGTAGCCATCTTACCCCTAAATTCGACTAAATCTATATATAAAACGATATTATACCTCTTTATATACTAGCGTATTCATCTTATCTACTACAACCACTAGATATGGGGTATTTTAGTATTTTGAAATACGAGTATAGCAAATTAGTAGAGGGGTATATACGCACTAGGGTCAACCATATTACCAAGCTAGATTTCTTAGCTAAATTCCCTACTACGTACGCTACTTACTATAAACCGGACACTATAAAAAACAGCTTCGTAGCTACCGGTTTAGTGCCATTAGATCCCAATCGGGTAATCGATACCCTAAATATCTATCTCAAAACACCGACCCCCCCCTCAGCAGCGATAGCGATTTTTCGATAAAAACCCCCTAAAACCCTAAACAACTAGGTAAACAAGCATTATCTATAAAAGCGTTACTACAGCGACGCTCCGCAAGCCCTACTAGCCCTACACAGCGCGCATTAGACCAAATTGTGAAGGGGTACGAGATGGCTATGCATAACGCTACATTTTGTTACGAACTGCTAACTGGTCACGGTGAGTAACGTCCGCAAAGGTAATACTTCTCTTGGAATACTGCGAGCCTCAAGCGTGTCCGCAACCGTACCAATGCCTCGAAGGTCTTCTATGGACTCGGGTCTCTAGGGTGCTTGCAAGGTGTGCCAATTAGAGCGCCGGTCAAGTCAGTCACTTAGGGATCAAGGATCACTAAGTAAGCTCCCAAGACCGTTGGAGGTTTGTCGCTATGTTCGAACTGTGAAATACCAAAGGTGGTTCCAAGTAACAATGTAGAGATTGATTACGAAGAACTAAATATATGCGGTAAAGATCGTTCCTTATATATCTAGTCCTTCTCATCGCCGATAAGTCTTACCTTATCGCTACTAAGTCCCGCTTATCGTTGGTGAGTCCTGGCTCATCGCTGATGAGTCGTCACGTACTGCGTACCGTTCGGTGGTTATAGGCAGTATACTTTGTGACGGTGAATAGGCGGCCGTTTCCTATGTCACCACATAACTAGACTGGTCCCTCTGGCCCTACTAGTCTCGCTGGTCCTCTTGATCCGGCTGGCCTCTTTTGTCCCGCTGGTCGCCCCGGTCCCGCCGATCCCTCTGGTCTGGCTGGTTGTTTTGGGTCCCGCTGGCTATCTCAGCCCAGCTGGCTTCCTTGTTTGTCGGGCGGTGTACTTAATAGGTTACCGTTGCTTCTGCTGGTGTTTGAGGAGTGGGGTCCTCCTGGAGAGGTCATAACACATTTCTGGCGCACCAAAATGAGCTATTACGCAATGCCAACGCAAAGCAGATTATAAAACGCGCTAAATCTGCGCAGTAACTGCTATATAGAGATGGTTTTATAGCTAGCGACGCAAATCAGCTAGTATTGGATGAAAAAAAGCAGCAAAAACAGCCAGCGGAGCAGCCAGCGGAGCAGCTAGAAACGACGCAATCACTACCTCATCGGGCGCCCCTGCGATGCACTAACTGTTTTAAAGTGGGGCATAAGCAGACATAGTGTAAAAAACACACTGGATAGCTTTTTTTGTATTTAAATGGCGTTTTGGTTGAATAAAATTGGATTAAATTTACCAGATTTAGTTGGGGTGGCAGCTCGCTTACAATGGCAGCTCGCTTACGGGTTACGTTAGAGGAGGATAGGAACAGGAAATAGGCGATGGCATTCACAGCCCGGATGAGGCAGATTGTCCCTGGTCTCTTCCTTAGAAATGTCGAGGTATTATTCAAACGAGATATACTTTGAGAGAATCGCATTAATACTATAGTCTCCCTCACTAATACTAGGTGGGTGTGGTGGAATACCACTATAAGGGAGGCAGGTGTTCTAGAGCATCGTCACAAATGGGTTTAGTATGCGGATTTATCGACGCAGGACCTTCTGGCCTATATAAGTGACATCTGCGACTTCATCGACCAGATGGCATCGCCTATCCTTTTCTTATCCTCCTTCCCCGTCGAATATAAGCACGAAACAAATGAGCTATGCGATTCACCTTCGGAAGCCATATTAATCCACTGTGATCTTGGGATATCACGCTCGCTAACGATCGTTGTTGCCTATCTTATGCGCAAATACCGCCTTAAGCGAGACGAAATATTAGCATTCATTTAATCAAAGCAGAAAGTCAAGCCGAGCGCTAATTTTACTCATTAACTCCAAGTTTAGGAGGATATGGGCTATCAAGTATGGGAAAACGAAGAGAGGACTGTTGCGAAAGCACTATACCAAATTTTTTTGAATGATCGGGCTGCTCTTTTGGAGAAAAAGGGGCTCACCGGAAATGAGCTCATCGCACCCTAGAACCTATAATAAATTCATTGGTAGAAGTCATACCTACATCTTTGGCTCGCTAATGTATAGTATCGTAGTTTGCTTCAATTAGTACAGCACTCGAGGCTACTTGGCACCACTGAAAGGCTTGGAGACCCCTGTCTATTGCTTGTAAATAAGTACGGCGTACTAAGGGATAATTTCCATTTACCCTCCTGCCCCACAGTTGACATTGGATACTCTCAACACCGTTACTCTGTACTTTATCAACAAATTGATCGGCGTAGTTCTTGAATGTAGGTCCAAGGGTCGTCTTCCAGTCTTTTCTATTGTTCCAACTTGTAGCGCAGCTCGCCTGCATAACAATACTCAAGATCCAATACTTGTTGCACGGCTTCAGCAAGGCTGTTCGTGTTTCGAATGGACCTTAGTAGCTCTTGGAGCTCCTCCTCGTTGCAGCGACGAATCTTCTCAATCAAAGCGGATACAACAAGATGGTATTGTTGTACTTCCTGCTATTGGTGTTGAAGTTGATTGCCGAGTGCCATGTCCTCGCCGCCAATTGTCGTTCGATCGGTAATAAAGTCAGATAAAACTGAGGAAACAGCGGCGTAGTATAGAGCAATAGTACCTGGTGGTTGATTCATAGATAAAATTGTTATTTAGTGTGTAGGTACGAGCAAAATCGCAATTTGACTGACAGGCAGCTTGAATAGAAGAGAGTGTGAGGTGTGAAGTTGAATCCCTAGGATCTCCGCACACATCCTCGGTGGCCAGCTAAAATTACTTATGGGTTACTAGCTGTACGGTGAAGGAGTCTATGGCCAAGGGACGATTTTCTGCCCATTTTCTGCCTAACGCCAGAACCTGTAATTACGGTAACTTTGCTGTTGAATATTCTTATCGTTGCTACCCAGTTATATAGTCGATACTGAATTGTTCTGTCTGGCTGGGGCATCCGTGACACTACTCACCCTAAAATTGTTTGGATTGGCTACACAGTAACATGTTTTAAGGGACAAAGTACCCAACGTAAATGTCGCTTCCGCATTCACGTACAGTAAAAGGCATAGAGACCAATAAACCACACCTAGGCAAGGCAGTGGCCCGCAGACAAAAGATATCGAGATCACAGTATGTATTTTGCAGTTAACGTGCTTCAATCCGACGATAACTCACGACCTAGCGCCAATCAAGATTGCTTATCTATTTAATCCAAACTTAACAAAGGAGTAGTAGTTCGGCTATTAGGCTCTTCTGCAGAGAGTTTCAGTCATAGTCCCTCCAATGAATAAAGAACTTACGCTTGACGAATTTAAATGTGATACCTTGGTATGTCTCAGCCCGACCAGGACCATTCGCAGCGAGATTTTTCAGCCAGCTTTTCAGAGAAGGCAAGCCCAGGTTGATCTGTTTTTGGCCAGAAGTAGACTGTGCCCAAAGCGCCATCGTTGAAGTTTGAAGGATTTTTTCGGGCGTGATGTCGACGAATGTTGTTCGATCCTCATTCTTATATTCACCCCCAAGTTGAGAGATAAGGTCCTGGCATAGTCCAAATATAATCTCTACATCTATTTTTATGTACGTCTTTGCATACTTTTCTATTGCAGTATTTAATAAAGACAGCCGGTCCACTTATTGTGTCATCGAAAAGGCTCCTAAACGTGCTATATTAGCAGATGACATCTTTCCTCTATTTCCCTGTCTCCAGCCTTGAATCAAGTAGAACCCTGGGCATCATGAGAGGCGGCGTTGTTGGAGCCTAAAGCAGACAGCAAGCATCCCACGACACACTTGATCGTCGGATCATCTATGTCGTGGGAACACTGCTGAGAAAGGCCACGGTTTTCCCGTGCCCTGAGGATCCCGCAATAGTAAGTATCCCAGGACACGTTTGATCGCGGGAACGCTGGTTCCCTGAGAAAGGCCACGGTTTTCCGATACCCTAAACGTCCCACGATAGTCACATTCCCACGGTAATTCCATATACTGTGCCAAGAACATTCTTAATTTTGTACCCAGGCAGATCATTCATAGTGGTTGTGACCACGCCATGGGTATCGGTAAAGCAGGCGGGGACCTCACTCTCCTTTTTCTCCGTCATATTTAGAGCGCTAAGTAACAAGATATTAGCTATGTCCCACCTGTCCTAGATATTTAAAAAAACGGTTTGAGGGCATGATAGCAACTCACTGTAAACTTTGCGATTGTAACGCGAAATAAGTTGTCAATAGGAGGTGTCTATTAATGAGAACTTCGTTACAATATAAATAAGAGCTTATGTCTCCCAGATCGCAGATCTTCATCTGACCGCGAATTAGTGCCGTCTTATCCGTTTGAGGGATTTTGCATCATGCTGCCACTTAAAACAAGGTTTTAAGTAGACCGAGAAATAGGGATGGTCGGTCCTATTCCTTCTTGGGACATTCCCTGCGAGCCAATCACATCCTGGTATCACAGTGGATCACGGCCCGTTCTTGTCGCACCGATCTTTATGGTGAGGTCATGAACCACGAAATTCGTGCCTTGTCTCGATCTGACACCATATATTAACGGAAGATAAATTTGAGAACCATTTGATGCTTGTCAGCTTTTGCTTGAAATAGTATCTAGCTCCGTGGCGGACTCATGCTGTTGGTCATTGTCGCTCGCCATATGCATATCAGACACCAATGGCAGAAACTACGTACTACTACTCAATTGTGCCGTAACTTGATTTACACCTACCTTACTACGTAAGAGATAAACATTGGGGTCTAGCATCTTAAATGTGCCAAGCCACCGATATATTGAAGTGGCGCATTATAACCTAAATTTGAACTATCAGTTTAGTAGATCATTCTTTTATTGGTGTTGAATTGCAGCTTTGGAATTTATTCTCTGGGTGATAGATAACTCTAGGTTCCGCTTGATTTAGTATGAAAGCTCTGACGTGTCCACCGGCGGCATACTACATCTCAGTCGCCAGTTCCTGCTCACTGTCTAACTGGGGCTTATGGCGTTGAGGCCAGCAATACGTCCAAAAACGAGTGCCCGCAAAACGGCCACTGCATTTGGCGCCATGTCGCAGAAATGGCCCGTAATCTCACCTGCGGCATATAGATTAGGAATGGCGCCTTGCGGGCCAAGAACGCGCGCTTCCGTATCAGTCGCAAGGCCGCCAAAAGTGTAGACAATAGCAGCAGCCAGCGGGAATGCTGTATATGGTGGCGTGTCGAGCGGCCGAGCCCAGTTCGATTTCGGGGGTTCTAAGCCTGGGGTGGTGGCAAGGCTATCAAGGCTGCTAGCTGAAAAGCGAGATATGTCTGCGCTACAGGCTATGTTGTAGCTTGAGATTGTGTCTAGGAGCGCCTGTTCCGGCACCCCTATCCGTGCTGCCAGGCCAGAAATCGTGTTCGCCGTCACCGGCGGACAGTCCGAGCGGATGGCTGCTTCATAGCCTTCCACTTGGAAAACTCTGGAATCACACACCGCCCAGGCTGACCGGCCTGGTGCATCAAAATGGATGGTTCTAGAGAGACGCTCCCACGTGTCATGTACGAGCCCTGCGCCTTCATCGATGAACCGATTTCCATCCCGATTCACCACCACGCCATACGGATAGATGAGGACCAACGGCGCCGGTTTATCGCTGCGCGGGTCGATTATTTCGCTATGCATTCCATTCCAGTTGCCAGAGACCCTAGCCCCGTTATCCAGCGCCATTTGGATGCCGTCGCCAGCGTTCCAAGCCGTCCCCGGTGATATCGGCCGCAACGTCTCGGCACCGGGTCCGAGATGGGTACGCAGCATGTCCGGATTGCCTTGGAATCCACCGCTGGCGAGCACAATAGATCGGGCGATGAATCGGCGCTGGTCAGTTGCCTCAACTACGGCCTCTTCTTCGCCAAGATGAAGTCGCTGGGCGCGGCATTCATAGACGAGTCGGACACCCTTCGATTTGGCAGATTGCTTGAGTGCTTCGACAATGGCAGCACCTTTGCCGATGGGCTGGATCCTATTTGGCCAGGACTTCAAAAAATAGTCCATGGCGTGGAACTGCACCCCTTGCCTTTCGAGCCATTGGAGGGCTTCGGGTGCCTGGCTAGCCAGCTTTTCGAAATAGACGCGGTCGGTACCGCCGCCACTTGCAGCCATCATGTCGTCCACGAAGCCTGGTAGTACCTCATTGACTGATCGCATTCGCATGTTGGCAGGGCTCCACCTCGAGTTTCCGCCGCTGGCATGCTCGGGTGCACGCTCCAGCACGGCAATCTGCGCCGAGGGCATGAGTTCTGCCGCGGATATGGCGGCGGTTAGGCCAGCAATGCCATGACCAACTATGACGAGGTCGTACATGCTGATACACGTCAGTCTGCAGTCTAGGGGATTAAATTTCATTGGCGGTCGTGGCGGGTTGGATGGCTTACATGCTCCTGGTCTTAGGGAGACGCGTGAGTTAGATGGGAGAAGAAATGTCATGGGGACTGACTCAACTTCTGTTAACTTTGTTAGGATTCTCCCCTTCCCCTTCGGGTTTAGCGTCCCGACTTAGTCAGCTCTAGTATGAGAGTAACTAACGTAACTAATAAAATTACTAATATAAGAATAAAGTAATACCTCCTAATATTTAAAGTATATTACTTTTATAAGAGTAGTATAATACTCCTCTATAATTTCCTCTTAAAGCTTTACTAAGTGCTACTACTTAGTATTAGTATATATAGGATAAGATATTATATACTTTATACTACTACTATTTTTAATATAGTTAGTATAGCGATTAGAATAATTAGAATAAATATATACTTATTTAAGTCGAATATAATAGTTATAGAGAACTACTAATCGATAACCTTCTTTCTTAATATAAGCACTAAGTTAGTTCTTATAGATTAATAACTTCGATAATATAATTAGAAAAGGCTTAAAATATAGTAATAGGAAAAAGAGTACCTACTAAATATAAGAGTAGACTACTAGATAGGGTAGAATGCCTATTGATTAGATAAGGGAGATCATAAGGAGGGGAAGGTATGATTGGTAGAATAGTCTATCTTTGAATAAGACTAATTCTTAAAGAATTAGGAAGGGGGGAGACCGACTCGCTAGCTTTTCTACCCTACTCCGATGATAAACCGCTATTGGTTCGCTTAGCCCTTATAATATAATATTAGATAAAGGAATCCCTTTATAATTTATCCCCCTTTTTTCGAGAGTGGCTATCTATAGCCACTAATAGGGTTATTAAAGGAGATAAAGATAACTAAATTTTAGATATGTCTTAGTATTATCGTAATTCACTATAAAAGAAAAGTAGAGGGTTAAGAAGGGTATCCTTCCTTTGAGATCCTATTTATCTTTCCTAGAACCTAGTATTTTATTAATATTCTTACGCTTTAATATCTATCTATAATCTTTTCGATACTATTCTATTATACTATTACTTATCGGAAGATAGCTTATTAGAAATATATTATAAAAGCTATAGAGGCATAATCTATAGTAGTAGCGCCTCTAGTATTTCCGGATATCTCTTATTCTTTTTTATACTAGGCGTCGAAGAAATATAACCTCTATAACGCTAAGGTAAAGGTATATTATAATATATATAGTAATCTTTTTTTTACGATCCGATACTAATTCGATATAGGTTCTTAGAGGTATCGCTAGAGAGTAGATTATTTTAGTTAAACTCTTAGATTAGGCAGTAGAGACTTAATCTAGCGCTATCTATCTATCTATAGTATTATCTAGGGTAGCTCCGATTAGGGGTCTAACTATATTAGTTTAGGGCTCTATAGTAAATATATAAGCTACTATATATAATACTTTATAGGATCTAATTAAGGTATATACTACTATACTAGTTACTTATTATAAAAAGTAGAATATTAGAGGTAACTATATATTAAAATTATCTAGTATAAGTTACTAGTTTTTTGGTATTACTCTACTAGTATTTTACTAATTTATTATTTTTAGAAAGTATAGATTAATTATAATATATAGATTAGTATATATAACTAATCTTATTCTCTTACTCTAGCTCCTTCTTATACTTATCCTTAAAGTAATTATAATCGGATCTATCTAACTAATAGGGGTTATTAGGTATAGTATATAGTACAATTCGTATTTACCAGAGGGGTGCTGTTTCCGGCAACCCCCCGTCTTGGGTTTAGCGCCCGTCCGTCCTGGCCCCGGAGTGGTTTAGCGTCACCCCGATCAGGTATGGCTTCCCGCGCTATCCCCCAACAGGTACTGCTGCCTGTCTCCGCCTTCACGGGCCCTCGTCAACTATATAATCCCGCCGGTGCGTCGCTCGATGTCTCCTTCCAACGTCTGTACACTCAACCCGTTTCCCTGAGGCCGGATGACACTGCTCCGACTGCTGCCACTCGGAGATGACCGTCCCCAAAAATTCACGCTCCGCCCCCTGCTCCCCCACCTGTGTCGCTGCCAAGGGACGCTGGCGTCCACTAACTTGTTCGACATCGCGAGCGTGAGTCGCTGATCTATCGCTGATCTTTCCTGGAGGGTGGATGGTATCACTGACTGTATGCCTTCGCCCGTATGAATGCCCCCCTCCCCGAAATTGTCTACTGGGCCATTTCCTGTTGCCTATGTGAGCCCATTCCAACCCTTCCCTAAGGCGACCCATTCTAACCGTTCTTTTATTCAAAGGTCCGCACAGGGACCCGTTTCTCGTTTCCAAGCCAAGGACGATGACGTGTTGAGGAGGGGTCTGCACCTGCTCCGCGCATCGTGAATACCAATAGCAGATATCCCTCATGTGTTCCATTCCTGTCCGAAGGCCCACGCAGGAGCCGTGTCTCACTTTTGAGACGAGGCGATGACTTTTCGACGTACGTGCAGCATCCGCACCCGATCAATGCACCGTGACAACCAATGGCAGAATTGCCTCCTGCGTCCCCCGGGAGTCCCCTGTCCGCTGTGGCCGTTCAGGCGTCCCGATAGGTTAACTACAGATGATCATATGCGACGAGGCTGTGTAGCTGGCTGCATGACGACTCCATCAAACCCACTGCGAAAATACCCGGTTGGTGGAATGATGATGTGGTTACGCTTGAGGCCCAGGGCGAGGATGCTCCTGCGCGGGATTGGGGTGGTTGGAACCCGAGATTTTGTCGACTGTTGTGCGGCTGACGTGTAGCTGCTGGCCCTGATTCCCGAGAAAACCAAAGGGATTGATCCACCAAACTGGCCTATGAAGGCATCGGTATGTCTAAAGAGTTCGATCGAACCGCCCCTATTGTCCCTTCTGCGAATCGGAAATCTTTTTGCATTGCCACTCATGCGTGAGACCAGTGACAGCTATAGAACGGGGCGGGTCATGGTGCGAAGCGATGCGAGCTCCGTCACGGAATAGGAATATTTCCTTGCCTAGCGCATGGCTCGAACGTGCTTCTGTGGCGATGTGCTGATACAGCGGTGCTGCTTGGCGATGTTTGCAGAAATGATTTCGGTTGTCTTATAAACACTTCTCGACCCTTCTCCAATTTCTCTGTGACATACTTCATTTCCCTTCCAAAGAATTTGGACGCCATGCATATCAGCCTTGATAACATTAACTTCTATTCTCATCCCCCTCCTGCCAAGTCCCCGCCACGTGCCTTCCCTGTTTCCCGCTGGAGGCCATATGAGACTCCTCTTGCTCCACAAGCCCTTTCACATACACCCTTACCCAGATTGCCTTCCCCTAGAACCACGACCACTCTAGCTTCTGATGCTAGGTCAATTGCAGACCCTGGATTTCGGACTCCCACAAGGGAAAATCCTGATTTGTGTGCAGTTCCAAATGAATTTGACATCGAAATAGAGGAGATGGCTATGGCACAAAACGGCTCAGTCGCGCAGGACGCAGATCTGGACATACATTGCGACTTGGGGCTCCTGAACGGACCTGTTACCGATGTGACTCAAAGCCAGCGCACGTTTGTGGCTACAGGTATGTCAGACTATTCATGGAACCGAAATCAGGAAGCCTGACCAACGTTATCCATTAGGGCATCCAGACCGGCGCCCTTTGGTAGACGCTGCTAGTAACTCAGATCCGGCTTGCACGCCAGCAGAACCAGATTTGCATTATTTTGGTAGGCGCTGCTCTTATCTCTTATTAGGATTATTTATTTTAACACATAGTAGGCCCGTCCTTTGCTCCAACTGACAAGCTGGATTTGCCTCGAGACAGTACCGTGTCGTTCAGGAGCTGCGATAAGAGCGACAAGGATCCTACACCGCCCGAAGGTCAATTTCCTTGCGAGCGTATCCCGCCATTACCATCGCCAGGTTCTCTGGGAAGTCGGCACCCCCAAGCGGGGCCTGTCCCTGAAACCAGGATGCGTGACGAATCTGTCGTGGACGACACCAAGACCGGGCCCGAAAGCTGTGGAGACAGTGCGGGAGACCCAATTGACGGGTTGACAATCCAAAGTGTCCAGGTTAATGGTCCTTCAGTCCGAGAGGCTAGCCCGGATAACGATGGCAGACTCACCGAGGAAAGTCAGCCGCCTGCACCCCCCGGGCTCAGATCGCGAATTTGTCCGGCCAAACGACCGAAATTTCCTCTGACTAGCACCCGCTCCCTTCGCCCGCGACCATATGCAAGGTCCACTAAGTCAGAGCGATTACCTGCTGTTTCCGTGGTTATCCCAACCCGTCAAACCGATGAATTGGTGGCAAATATCACGATGAATTCTCCAACTAGGGCACAACATTATGACCATTGGGGCGACAGAAACAGCAGCACTATCAACCATGATCGGCCAACGCGGGCTGTGACAAGGGAGTATTCACCGTTTTCGGGTGGATCCCGTCCTAAGGCAAGAGGACGCCCAAGGAAAAGACCGAAGAGGACTTTGGAAAATACCACAACCTCGGCCAGTGATATTATCGGGAAATGCACCAACCAGTCCCAATCCCCCTTGGATAGTGGTTTTGCTGTTGGCCTGGGTGAAACACAAGAGATCTTCGGTCGCGGAGTCCTCCGTATCCAATCCCACGGTCCTCGACATGCTTATTTCATGACGTTCCTTCCAGAGGCTCCTCACCAATCGTCCCTGCCAACACCGCCTAAGATGCCTCCTTATCAGTCTTCACGCCTTGACGATACCACTGAGAATAAATCTTCGCGACAAGTAGCATGCGGGGAGCGTCATAAACGAACTAAGCCGACAATATGCGAAGATGGGGATGTGTGGTCGGGAAGTACCAATGGGCCTCGGACAGGGATTTCAAAGCAAACATCTCTCAGCAAAGGTGACCAGCTTTTGATTCAACTGAAGGAACAGCAGAAGTTGTCCTGGAACGAAATTGCCAAACATTTTCCTGGTAAATCAAGAGGATCTCTTCAGGTGCGCTACAGCACAAGGCTCAAGAGACGGAATTTTGGCAACATCACCCATGGTCTTGACGAAAAGATCAACTCTGAAGACGCAGCAAGAGCTTCGCGCGAGTCATTACAGCGAAGCATCAATACAGGCGCGTTATCCGAGCAAGATATGGTGACTTGACTGTAAACATTTGAATTATTATCAACCAGCCATAGCTAAAGACAAATCCGAAACCTCCAACCACCATAGTAATCTCGTCCCTCTCAGTTCGCCGGAGAAGTTGGGGACACATGCCTGTGCTCCATGCTGAACCCAAGCTCCATGGGCTTACCAGAAGAAAGTAGGCGAAGAAGCCCACGCTTCTCCAAGTCCCGGCAGAATTCATGTTTCGAAAATGAATACTCATCCGATAGGTCCTGATCCACATTGCAAAAGTCACCCTTGGTTACCTCGCCGTTGCTTCGCCGTTGGGCCCCGAGGCAGTACCACAACCGGCCCAGTATTCTGTCTATAGCTGTGCGCCATCCGGGGGTGGAGGCTGCTTCGTGGTTCGGTGCTTCGCTGATTGATTCCTTAAGCAAAGTCTCTGTGTGTGCGGCCAATTCAGCAAGCGTGCGATATTGGTTGTGCCAGCACTTATCGATGATATCGTCAATCAGCGGATCGCCATCAAGCTTCGGAAATTTCATGTCCTGGAGTAAGTCCATGACCTTGGGACCATGCTCGTATGGATCGTCAGCAAGACATTGGTTGTCATAAACCTCAAAGCCGTAGTTGATCAAGTAGTACAATGAACCGAGGGCGAACTGCTCTGTTCGAGGACCTAGGAAACCGGCGGTTCCTGACATTCCTTGGTCTGCCTCGTTACTATTGAGTAGTCTTCCGTACGGGCAAGAGCAAGTTTCGAAATCTGTTCCGAATTCGGCCGTGCAATCGAAATCCGACAGTTTCAGTCGGTTACGATCAAGCAGGATATTTTCAGGTCGCAGGTCACCGTGAGCGAGGTTAAGCGATCCGAGGAAAGCAACACCTTGAGCAAGATCGTTCATCCCTAAGTTTATAAGGTCAGCTCCCTATCAGCCGTTTGTAAGTGTCTACTAACATCGCTTTCGTAGTGGCAGAGGCTCCAACTTTTCCACTTTAGTAACCACACGAGTTTCGTGGTCCCGAGTAAGATTGAATTGTTTCCTATAGGCAAGGGATATATCTAGTAACACAGTTAGTAGATATATTAATAGCATACCGATATGGGCCGTACCCCTCATATACTCAAGAAAGATTCCATCGGTTGTATAGAGAAAACACTGCACCAGAGAGGGGCAGGGTGGATGCCGGGATAAAATCTCATAGATCTTGAGTTCTTTGCGAAATTTCTCTCTCTCTTCCTCGCCGGACTTAGGAACCTTGACCACGATGAGAGGATGGACCTCGTAGACGAAGGAGATGCCTCCTCCCCACACCCAGTGTACACCAGGAAATTTGCGTTGAATATCCATAACAAGACAGTGTGTGCTGTCTGCTCGCATATGAGGAAAGGACAAGGGGCAAGGGGGAAACAGGAAAGAGGACAGGGGTGATTGGTCACGTGATTAGGAATATTCTTCCTCTTCCTCAGTGAGATGCCTCTTGTAGGGAGTCAATCAACTGCTTCTCTTTCTCTCTCTCTCCTTCTCTTTAAAAGTCCTGGCTCCCTTGATACCTTCTGTCCATGGCTCTATCTCGGTTTGTCAGGAAGTATCTACCTAATGAAGACGAGACGGGACAGGACGGGACGGGACGGGACGGGACGAGAGCCTGAAGGTGGCTTGTAAGCAGATACAGGGAGAACCTGGGAAACACCAACACGATATGGCGAGTAGGATAAGGGATGGTATATCCAAATCTAGTCTTAGTAGAGACGGATATATGTTGTGTGGTGTCTAGTATATAACAATCTAAGATCAACAACCCCTACCGACCGCTGACCTGTTCCGTAACAACTATCCTCCACACGTAGCATACCTTCAAAATCAGTGGATCCAGCACTAGAGGCATTTTGAGAATTAAGCCAGGTGAAGCGCGGCGGCCGTTGTCATTTTACAATATCACGTCAAAAGCACACTATATCTTTATTCAATTTGCGGTTCTCAGCTAAAATCCACAGCAAATATAAGACATCCGTTTGCGTCGAGACTGACTGCGTCAGAAGAGTACCGTTTCTGATAGACTGTAAGTCCTCGAGTCACAATAACAGATAATATTCACTTACTGATATAGTGTCATCAGGTTGAAGCCTTTCGCCACTTTCCATCGACCTTCACATAAACACCATTGGCAATACAGTCAGGGCATGGGTCCCTTTTGGTTGTCTGGCCGAAGTAGCCTGTTGCCTTAATTGTACCACAACCGCCGCACCCATCGTGTGGCAGGACGATGCCAGGGGATTCAACCAAGTGCCGGCAGAGATAGACAGTCTTGTCAAGCGTTTTCTTGCACATGATTTCCTTAAGAGTTTATACATGCCAGTGTCAGTGATTGAATGATTGTCTGGCGGCTGGCGGTGTTCAACTCACTCGAGGTTCAATATCAATGTTGGATAATGGAACAAATGTTGGAGCAGTGTTAAATGACTGTTTATGAGTGAAAACTGTAGAGGGATGAAAGAAGGATGATGGAGGGCACAAAGAAGTATTTATATTCGAGGTGTTCCACAAGACCGAAGCAAACCTTGCAAAACTAGGACATTCGTGCTTGTTAAGATGATTTGGGCTCTTACAGTCATGAGGAGGGGTAGATGCAGTCAGCACGCACGAGGTTGTCTTGAATCGGAGGCATATCAAGATCTAACGCCAAATAGACATAGAACGTATACAGCCGCTAGCGCATGTACTACATGTTGTGGGAGGGGTTCGGCGGCGACGAGAACCAGCTCCAAAACACGGGCCGAAGCGGGGAAATACTCAACGGCGCATAATCCTTGACTCGCTGCATGATGGAGAGGTGGAGAGGAATTGCCCGCGGGGATTGGATGGCGCGACGAGAAAAGTGTTGATCGCGTCCGAGCCACATTCTCAGCATGAAAGGGGCCCTCTATCATTCGTCCGAGAGTGGCCTGGGTAACAAATAGGCGGGTGGTGCCCTACTGACGTGGCCCGCCTGACCTATTGTACAAGGATTAAAACACTGATTTCCCCTCTGGTCTCGTTCGAGCTTCACACTAAGTCACGTGCCGGACGGGTTCAAGACCAATCCCTCTCCGCCACATCATATTGTCTCCTTTACCTGGGCCCGTCCTGTCCCGTCCTGTCCCGTCCTGTCCCGTCCCCTTCTATTCCGCTTTATTTAACACTCGTCCTGTCTCGTCCTGTCTCGTCCCGTCTCGTCCCGTCTTTCTACCCCGTCTTGCCTCGTCCCTTCGTATTCATCTCGCTACACGTCATGGGAAGCTTGATGGATGAAACAGAGAGTCTATTCAAAAATTGGTTCCAGCCTCGTCTGGAATATCAGCTATCAAAAACACCCCCTATATTGTCCGATCATCAGAAGGATCAGCTGAATAGATGGGCTGAGTTGCTTGCAGAGACCGACCAGTCCCTGCAGACTCGATCGAAACAACGCAAAAGTGTAAGGCGCCGAGCCCGCGCATTTGCAAAGAATGCCCATATTATTGCGGCAGAACTTTTTATTCTGTGCTCTCTCTCTTTTACGATCTCTGCATTGCCTTCAATTCCCGATGGATCTTTCTATGATTATCTGCGAATTTGGTGGACAACCCAGAACCCTCCGACGTCACTTATTGAGAATGCCAAACATGTTTTCCAGAATATGCCATCGGGCATAAAGGCAAACAAAGCTAGCTCCGCCGATTCTGTGTCGCCAACTGTGTCAAACGACTTCACATTTCGACCAGAAACAGAAACTTCTCAGGGCTTAATTAATCTGGGTGACACGCCACAAGGTGGCTTACTGGATATGATTTCACCGGGTAAGTCCCACACAGATCATAAACTTTGAATGCAATTCATCTAAAAGTTTGTAGAGCAAGCTCAGAATACAGCCCCTCTCTCTTTCGCGGCTAGAGACGACGGCCTTTCGCGCTCAATAAATGATGTCAACCATGCGTCATCCGGAGAATTTGACAGACTTCGTATACCTTCGAAACGACCACGGATGAATCTTGATTACCTTCCAGAATACCCCTCGTCTCCGCATGAAAGCCAGTATCTTTCCTTCAATTTCACGAGGCGCCATATGATAGACAAGCTTCCGGAACCGTTCAAAACAGGAATCCAAAACAGCAGACAATGGAAAGATGAACAAGAAATAGGCGGGCTCTCTGTCACAAATTGCCTGTCACTTTATATACCAGCGAAAGTAAATAAGGATACTTTCTTGGTTGTTAGGATGGGATACTTGGATGGGTTTCAGGTCTCTGATCTATTGGGTATTGGAGATCCGGAAGCCCCGGAAACACTGAGGTGATTCAAATGATGGCGAAAAATGCCTCTCACTTGCTCACGGCTATTGTTTCTTCTTCTCGAATTTAACAAGGGCCCTCATAATATAGCATCTGAATCCTGCCAATACTTCTTTTTCAACTCGTCCATCATCTGGTCCAAATGTGCCATCTGGAATAGGGTTCCCTTCGCTGTCGGTGATATTGCACGAGCGCCCTTCAAATTCCATAATCATGTCCTCCTGAATCTCGAAGCACTTGTTCGATATCCTTTCCCACATTCCGTTAAGTGCTTTTTCGCCGACTGCATCAGGCATGGCTCATCGAGTGACGATCAACGTATATACTATACGGAGGATAGGATTGGCGCTTGCAACGAAGGTTGGACTGGTTGGACTGCGAGGAATGAGCTTTCATGCGCTTGAAAATAGACAGATAAGGTTAGGCAACTGACGGCTATGATGGAGCAGGCATCAAATTCGTTTGTTTTATAATCGACAGCACGCACTAGGCCGCGGCAAGATAACACGCCCACGCTGAAGGTCGAAAGTTGAAGGTGATAAGCTTCGGGTTCATACGTTAGACTGTCGACAGTTGTCAGCTGTGGTGGTTGCCCAAGTCTGGTGATGCCCGACTGAATGAATCGTGGGAAAGGAAAGTTTCGGGTCGCTACAGAGACCAAATGTGTAGCCCCGCTCCCCACTGTCACCCGAAACCTGACCTTGGGGTTCGCTGAGTGAGATCGCTCTTATTGATTGAGAAGACACAAGACTGATCATTGGGAAACAGTCTGAGTTTAGAGACAGTTTGTACAGTCGGATTGGTCGAACGAATGTACTCTCAGGTTTGTAACAATTGTATTAAGCATGGCCATGACTGAGCGGGCAAGACACGATTGTGCCGCGATGCGAGGATGCTTTTGCTGGGGAATCAATGGTCTCAGTATAGATCACTCTTGAATGTCATGTATTCTGAGATATTTTGCGAATGTGAAGTTCCCAACTCATAGGAGGGATAGTCAGGGATAAGACAAGACGGGACAAGGACGAGACGGGACGAGACCAAGAGTGAGACCACATGGGCTTGTTGGACGGGACGGGACGGGACGGGACGGGACGGTCATTTTATAACTGCAAAAAAGCAATTCCAAACTCAGTCGAACGATTCCCCTGCAACATACATCCAAATTCATGCACGATGCATGGGATCTTCGAATACAGGCAGGTCTAGTCCTACCGGAAGAGAGATGGACTGTTGTGGATATTGCGCCCCAGCTTAGGAAGATGGGATATTTTACGCAGAACAAGAAGTGGCATTATCGGCATAGACGGCCAAGGTTACGAACATATAAAAGAAGCAAGTCCTCGAGCTCTCGTCAACCTTCTGTTCATGATTGGCATTCCATTCGCCTAGACATTTCATATCAGTTTCCTTGCACAGATATACCCCAGCCATTGCACAACATGGCCTCGAAGACTTCCTCCTCCAGTCCCCAAGGCTTGACGCCACCGGATAGCCCATCAATGGGCTCGGATACGTTCCACGCTACCATGGATGATCTGAAGCATCTATTTGGTGTATTTCTTGAAAAGGCGCTACTCGATCTTACCAACCAAGATCCCCCAAACACGCCCATCTCCCAGGACCAGTCCCCAGCAAACCTCGACATGGTTCGACTGAAGCAGTTGCTGGCGAAACTCATCCCTGATAACTATCATTCAGTTGATCTTGATCCGAACAGGACTACATCGGATAACTACGATTCGGTAGAAACCATTGGGGCAACCCAGCCTACTCAGTCTTGTGTTGCCAGCAATGAACAGGACGAGAACGCTCAGGCTGTGGAGGTTGATCTCGAAAGTCCGATCAGTATTACATCGGACGATTTCAAATTGCTTGAGAAGTGGGCTCGGGAACCGACAGGTCAATTCAAGAAGGAATCGAGACCTCAGTTCAAGAAAGTCATGGAAACGTACGAACCACCAGCCACGTTTTCATTCTGGAGAAATATACTGACACTAGTGTAGCTGGGACAAAGAAGCATGCAGATACAAGGTTGCCGAATCAGTGGAGAGCAGCAATGATCAGGACGATCGTGCTAAGTATGTATTCGTTGTCCGTGAGCGTGTTGGTACGTGATGTCTTTGTATACAAGACCGAAAGTCTACTAATTATAATCAGACCGGAAATCCGAGGAGGTGACGCCGTACATTGATATCAAATCGGAATGGCTGCGCGATATCCTGTGTGGGGTGCTGCAAAACATCAAGGCTATTAGTCTGATGGAGAACGAACCATCGGTAAATCAAAACAAAAAACACTTCTAAAGCGAGAGGCTGACCCGAATCCAGATCGAGCAGAATATCCTGTTCCATTTTCTCGCGGAGCTCGAGGAATGTGCGGACCGCTTGAAAAACGACCCGAAGTTTGACATCAAGCACCTGAAGCATCTCAGCCTACTCATCGAGCACCTCAAGCATACATATGTTTCCACCTCGCAGAGCCTTCATTCAATGCTGCAGCATGGCCATATCACCTATGACCTCCTCTGGGCGCTCTTCAAGCCTGGCTCACACGTTTTTGCCACGTGCTTCGGCACAGGAGAGCCACGATGTGTAGTATTCGATGCAGGCCAAGAGATGACTCAAGATGACATCACATTTTTCAACCTTGAATGTCGGTTTCTTGATTATGATGGAGTCAGATTTGGTGAAGCTGGTGTCTTTCTGCGAATTCTCAAGTACCGTGGATCAAAGCCAATCAAGGAACTGGAGGCCTTCCCCATCTGCCATCATCCGAATCATGAACAAATCCGCAAAGACCTTATAAAAAGAGGCCAGAAGTTCCGTGACTTGGTCGGTTCACATATCCAGCACTGCAACGGGAGCGCATTCTTTATGAAAAACGGAAAGCCTATTAAACTAAAAATCAACAGTCGAGTGGGAGTTGACGCAGCCTTTTTCCGAAAAATGCAGCCGAATTACTCCCGACCTCGGCTGCATGATATCTGGGCAAAAGATGGCATTTCTGTCATTGACTTGGATATATTTTTTATGGCTGGTCGCGAACAAGAAAAAGAGAAAATGCAGGAAGGCAGTGTCGATGCCCATCAAATGGGCGAGAGCGACTTGCTGATCTGCTGCCCAACTGTCTGCTGCTTTAGTTTCAAGGAGAAGATGTTCAGTAAGTATCATATGGGTATGAGAGTTGTCGTTAAGACTAACAGAGTCAGTGGAATGTGCGGTGGGTGCTCTTGCGGACGTGCAGTGGTCTCCGGGGTCCTTTGAGTGTCTCAAGATCCCGCCAAAGACTAAGACGCTGCTCTCCTCACTGGCCAAAACTCGGTTGGACCTAGTGCCAACTCTGCCTTTTGACGATATCATTGATGGCAAGGGCCGCGGTCTAAACATCCTTTTACAGTATGTTGGCAGAAACTATCAAATTATTGCTTCCTGTCTGACTTCTTTAACTTCTCCAAGTGGTCCGCCGGGTGTTGGAAAGACGTTTACAGTAGAGGCAACCGCAGAGCGGTTCAACCTTCCTCTTTATTCCGTAAGTATCGTTCATTGCATTTAGCCGGGTTTTGTTAACCTGCCTAGATATCGGCTGGTGAGCTCGTGGTAGACCATGGTGATTCAAATGCTCTTGAGCAACAACTTGAAACCATTTTCACCATTGCCAAGCACTTCAATGCAGTGCTGCTTTTGGATGAGGCAGACGCGTTTATGGAACAGCGTACGTCCTACCACGACAACCACAATCGCCTCGTGACCGTTTTTCTCCGAAAGTTGGAGTACTACCAAGGAATTCTTTTCCTCACAACGAATCGGATGATCCAGTTTGACGAAGCCATAATAAGCCGGATCCATTTGACCATCAAATACCAGTGTCTGACAAGGGATTTTCGAAGGGAGATCTGGAAAAACTTATTGTCCAAAGCACAGACTATTCAAGGACCCGCCTTAGTTGGCCACGATGAGTTGCAGCGCCTAGACAACTTCTCTCTAAATGGGCGAGAGGTTAGTTCACCACAGCGCCAGTCAATGCTCACCAGCTAACCGCCATCAGATCAAGAACCTTACTTCTATTGCGCATGCACTTGCCACAGTCGATGAACAGCCAGTGAGCTATAAATATCTGGAAATGGCTGCGGAATCGAATGAGAAACTATCGGAAAAGTTCGGTCAAGAGAGTCGTGTTGAGAGCATGTATGTCTAGGGTCGACGGGACTAGTCTTTGGCGTCTTTATAGCAGTAAAGTTCAGTATACGACAGTTTCAGGGGTTTCCAGGTTACATAGCGAATAGCCTCTGGCAGGACCTTAAGGTAACGCCAGCGAACGTGGCCGAGGTGGCCAAGATGCTCAAAGCGGATGAGGAAAACCAGGATCTTGATCAAGAAATCCTGTAGACTTATTCCTTTAGTCTATTAGCATGTCTCAAGTTATTATATGTCTTAGGTAGGGAAACTTATAGCCGAGCAGGTCTTGGAATCGCAGAGGACGCCAGTTAGCGGTTCGGTGGCCCGCCAGGTCCGGAGACCGCAGTCTCAGGACCTGGTGCGTCACTGGCCCTGTGTCCTCTGGCTGCGGGCCAGTGTCTTCGATTCTAAATCAATGGTCTCATTTTCCTAATCTTCAGTCCTGGGGTATGTTACCCTCTTGGTCTCTAGTCGTCGGCCTAAAATAATCGGCGGCCTTCTTACAGCGAACATGTAACTCCACTAGACTTGAGCCTTCTCATGTCTTGTAAACTGCTACCGGAGATCTTCATAGACCTTGGTCCTACCCACCAGATTCTCAGTCCGTAGAAGGAGCCGTCTCGTTATGATCCTATTCATTAACACTACATCCCAACGCTATTTCCTAGATGGATTACGTTGTAACCCGACCCTTTCGCAAGAACATCTCGAAGGCATGCGATTTTAACGGTTCAGCACCACCTGTATTTGTGCTAGTAATAGAGAGGTTGCACGGCCCTCCTCACTGAGGTTGTGGGTCGGAACTTCAGGAACCAGTATCACCCTCACTGAGAGCTATCCTGTGCACTCACTGAGGATATTCTGAGCATTTATAGGCTCAGGCCACTCGCTTTTCGCTTTAACATCGGAAACCATACTTCTCCCCACTGAACTATGAATTTACCGCATCCGATGTGAGTGCTCCACCTGCTGGAATACTATGCTGATAAATCGCCCTCTCAGTCCCGCCGGCCCATGAGGAGTTAGATCTTTCACCATGACGTCATCGTAGAGCAACAGAAACCAAGAAGTGCGCTAGGGCTCGAAAGGGGAGTCTAGGATCTTTTGGGGATTCTGCTGCCTTAGCACCTGTTAGTTTACTCGAGCCATGGGGTTGGTTATGGCTGGATTTAACCTAAGCGCTGTTCCGTCGGCGCCTCGCCAACGTCAAGTCACGTTGGCCTTCGACAAAAGGATAAGCAGAAAATTCTTTTTCGGAAGATCATGACTTACGATGGACATTCTAGCTTATCCCAAATATTGATCCGAAGGTGAGCTGCAGGTGAGAACAGCAGTACAGCTAGAATAGCAGGTATATTTTGATACCCTCTTTATCCTGGTCCGACCCTTAAGCGCCGATCGCAAATAGCATATGGCCATGATTTGCCCAAGGAAATCGTGGCCTCTTGCTCATACAAAAGTTAAAAACTCCTTTTTACGCATTTGGAGTATTTGAAAAATATTTTGCTACTTCCTATCAACAAGCCTATACTTATAACCACTCTCAGTCGCATTTATAAACCATCCAGACATCGAACAGAGAATTTACTCTCAATGGCTGCTAAAACCTCTGCTCAACCCTCAAAGAGGAAGCTGATACACCAGAAACAATGTCGTCGCCGGACAAACCTAATGAAGAAGGCATACGAATATAGTCAGATGTGTGATGCGGATGTATACGTGGGTATTCGCCTCCGAGAAACGGGCCAGGTACATGTTTTATCTTTGGATGGCTCAGGATTTTGGGCATTTCTCAATTCCCAACTGGTATGTCGTGGAAACTCGGTCTTGTAGAAAATGCTAACTTATTAGTGTCACCATTACCCAACTCCAAAATTTGACTACGGCCCAACACCTGGCAAAGACTGAGGAAGACAAGTTTTATTATGGAATCATTATTTCAATACGTGCGTCATAGTCCAAATATAATCTCTACATCTATTTTTACGTCTTTGCATACTTTTCTATTGTAGTATTTAATAAAGACAGCCGGTCCACTTATTGTGTCGAAAAGGCTCCTAAACGTACTATATTAGCAAATGACATCTTTCCTCTATTTTCCTGTCTCCAGCCTTGAATTCAAGTAGAACCTTGGGCATCATGATGGGCGAAACGGACAGCAAACATCCCACGACACACTTGATCGTCGGATCACCTATGTCGTGGGAACGCTGGTTTCCTGAGAAAGGCCACGGTTTTCCGATACCCTAAACGTCCCACGATAGTACTGTAACATTCCCATGACACACTTGATCGTCGGATCATCTAGATCGCGGGAACGCGTGCTTCCCGAGTAAGGCCACGGTTTTCCCGTGCCCTAAGGATCCCGCGATAGTAAGTATCCCACGACACGTTTGATCGCGGGAATGCTGGTTTCCTGAGAAAGGCCACGGTTTTTCGATACCCTAAACGTCCCACGATAGTAACATTCCCACGACACGCTTGATCGCGGGAACGCTTGTTTCCTGAGAAAGACCATGATTTTCCGTACCTTAACGATCCCACGATAGTAAGCATCCCACGACACACCCGATCGTCGGATCATCTACTTCGCGGGATCGCTTGTTTCCTGAAAAAGCCCATAGTTTTCCGGGTGCACTAAGCATCCCACGACACACTTGATCGTCAGATCACCTACATCGCAGGAATGCTTGCTTCCTGAGAAAGGCCATTGTTTTGTTAATATGATTTTGCTAGTGCCTATGGCAGCAATTTGGTCCAGAAACCGTGTCGCAGGTGCTACCACGGTTGGTGAAGGATCATTCACCATACATAACGTCATCTATAGTGGAAAGGAAATCTAGTTCTACCTAGCTACCCCAACACATCGTCAAGCCCGAGGCTCCTATTTCTAAGTCCATAGTGATCGCAAGACTGCGGCTTAAGAACCCGTCGGTGTGGCGGAAGCAAAATGGGGTCGCAAAAGTCAAACGGCGTCGCAGATCGAAAAGGGTGTCGCAGAACCGAAAGGATGTTTTGCAGACTGTCTAGTGAGGAGAGACCACCGAATAGGGGGCCACTGCGGGACCCACTATTTCAGCAGGCTTATGAGCCAATGATATCATCCCTCACTGGAACAGCGAGGCTGTCTGGCTGAGGTCCGCATTCCCTGGCCTAGACTATCTCAAGACTGGTCTAGGCCTAGAATGATTGGACCAGGAGAGACGTAGTATTGAGAGCCAGCTCATATGACGTGTGGCCTCCTGTGTTGCCTATGCTCTTCATTCGGCCGTACTATGACTGATTTCCTCTCAAGAGGATTCTCCCATGAACAGAACCCTCTCGAAAGAAGTCTTTTGTTCTCGGTCTCCCAAGTGACCCTCACTCTTAATATAAGCTATTTGGATGCGTACTTCTATTAAAGATCTCTTGTGTTACCGCCTATAAGATGCCCTTCCCAACTCTATCATAGATACAAGACCTGTTTCTCATTCCCATGCAACTTCTGTTAGATTTCTCTCGGGGTGCTATAAATCTTGTCTGTATTATGTTCTTGTTTTAAGCAACATGGGTCTATGCATGTCTTAAATAGGGTATCTTATAAGCGCCTACCATTCCTTCCGTCCTGTACCCAGTCTTATATATATGCTCAAGATATCATCTAGGAGCAGGTTCTTCTCTTTAATAAGTCGCCCTTTGGCCGCGACCTTCTTTTCTGCTTAAAGTCCATTGGGAGACTTGGATCAGTCGATTTTGATCTCATACAGAGTGTAGTCAGGAGACTCAAAGCCGCTCGGGCCAATAAGCCAACCTGGACGCCAGTTGGCGGACTGAGAGCCAAGCTCGACGTACAGCCGTGGACGTACGGCCAATTTGGCCGTACGTCCACAGCCGGCGGTACTTGGCCTGGGGGCACCTGCTCTACGTCCTTGTCCCTGCAACCACAGACCTACCTCACCTGACTTTCAACCCATCTAGATACGGATCCGTAGATTTCGGTCACTACTAGCCTTACAGGCAACTGACAGGCATCTAATATGGACATTCGGCCACCAATGCCGGAAGTCCCTGTCCCCAAATCCACAAAGGCCGTCGATCACACTGGATAATTCCTGGTCCCGCTTGCAAATAGCAGAGGAAAGGAGCTACAAGGTCATCTGCATCTTTATAGAGGTATTAGTAACCATATCTTCTTTGTCTGTCAAACCCGCCCTACGAGGTGGATGTCCCGAACCCCGCTTGACCAGCATGTTTAGTCAGCTTCCTGGAAGCGTGAGTCACAGTGAGGATCGATTTCATTGGCTTATCAACCTACTAAAAAGGTGGGTCCCGCAGTGGCCCCCTATTCGATGGTCTTATCGCGCCGCCTGCGCGGCGTTGGGGTGAGCCGAGGAAAATCCATTATGCTCTAGTGATATATGAAGCACTAAGCAGATAAAAGACAGTATCTAAATAGGCATCGCAGGGCACACGGTTAGCTAAGTCCTACAACCTAAGGACTCAGGAGCCCCAAAAAAGTTATATAAATAGTCATAAAAACAATTTTATTGACTTCGTACGTAAATCTACATACAGTACGACTCATTAGAGAACTGCAAACGAGCGAGGATATGTACTGTATCAACGTCGTAGAATATACGATTCCATTTCAACTTAGAGGTCGCGTTCGGTTTTGTGAAATGGCGTTGGGTAGTAAGAGCCCTGGAGATGTTAGAATCTTTATTTTAGTTAAATGTCGTTCACGTACTAACTGAGAGCCCACAAAGGACCAAAAGTTCGAAGCATCCGCTGAAAATATAAAGACATGACCTGACTCTCGAATCTGAATGCCGACCCAAATGTCCGCATTGCACATCTTGCTATATTCATACGCCTTCTTCATGAGACTTTTCTTGCGACGATCCCTTTTTTGACGAGCCAACTTCCTCTCAGAACGGGCTACATGCGTTTTGCCAGAAGTTGCTATAGCCATTTCAAGCTTAGATGCAACAAATGAGCGATATGTGGTGGTTTGAATGTGGAAGATGAAATGTCTTGCACTGTGACAATTATTACATATAGACAGGAGAAGCCGTGCTATAAGTAAAGAGGAGAAAGAACATTTCACATTTTATATCCTGCGAGCCACGATTATAACATTGTGGAAGCCAGGACCAAGGAGCCCGAATAGGTGTCGCGCTCTAAAATCCGCTCATTGTCAGATCCGCGTTTCTCACCCTCTCTCACCCACCCCGCTATTCTAGCCATCACCACCCGTCGCTTTATCGCTCTTGGATCATCCCCTAATCGTCACCTAATTCCCCTACTAGGTATGCACTAGTGTTTCATTTTTTATGCTGACCCTATAGTGGCTGCAGTCTGCAAAGCATTCTTTCGGTTCCGCGACACCCTTTCCGATCTGCGACGCCGCTTTACTTCTGCCACACTGTTTTTTGGATTTATACTGTAGCATACTTGAAAATATCTCTACGTTTTTATATAAGGACGACACAGTGAATGGGAGGCCAGAAACGGCCGCTTTTGAAGCTGATGCAGGCCGCTTGCTCACTGTGGCCGGACATGGCATTATGTGCACCAAAGCCATAGCCGACCTCGTTTACTGCCACCCGTGGTTTTTGTTGGCCGTACCTAGTGCCTGGACTTATTAATCGACTGACATAATTTGTGCCGCAGCTGCCGTAGGCCCCATCCTGACACGGACGCAACGTTAAAGCAACTCTCACCCCAAACTCACCCCGGCGGCACCCACCTGTACTGGCAGGGACAGTGTTGTAGGGGTAAAAGTACGAGTGCCTGAGGTATAAACTGTTATCGAATTATTATATGAAACCACAGGGTGTTCCGGCACCGCATTTATTGGAAAAGACGTCCAGAGTTCGTTTATTGAATCTTATGTAGTAGTATCAGACATACGGTGGTTCCAGACCTTGAGCCAACCATTGGGTAAACGAAAAACCTGTTGCAAGCTTGTTCACACCTGTGCGACCGCAGCGCAGCTTTAACCTCATCAGATCCAGATAGAATTGACCTACAAGAACCTTACAATATGGACACGACTTCCCCTCTATGTTCTTTAATAATAAAAACCGGCATATAATTAGAGTACGTACAGATGAGCAATATTTAATCTATTCCCTCACAATTTGTAGGCTTCACTGCCTTCTCCAGGTCCTGGTCCGTAACAATCTTTGGGGTTGGGTAGTGTGAACCCTATGAAGTTAGTCCTATGCCGCAGAGCTGAGATTACGCGACATTACCAATTGGGAAGTAAGGAATGCCCAAAACCCAGAAGAGTCAGAGCATAGGATATGTACTTGGCCCGTTTCCCGGAGGCGAATACCCACGCATACATCTGCGCCACACATCTTACTATATTCGTATGCCTTTTTCATCAGGTTTGTCTTGCGACGGCATTGTTTTTGGCGTATCGATTTTCTCTTTAGGGTGTAATTAGAGCCGATGGAGTTTCTAGCAGCCATTGCGAGTAGCTACTTTAAGGAATTGTTACAAATGAATGTAGCCGTATGCAAAATGCATAGAAAATGTACGCAATTATAAGATATGCCCGTTGAAGGAAAGAGCTAAATAAATACAAATGCAAGAAATGCGCGAAGGAGAAGTTTCAGTTTCTGGACACACAGAAGACGATAATTCTCTTTTGCAATAGAAGGGAAACCGTGGTCTTCGCATGTTGAGCGGTTCATGGGCGTTGTGGCCTGCGACTCGCCCACGAACCCCACTTTCAGGCCATTTTTGGATCAACGTCGGGGGCGAACCGCCCATATCCAGCCCCACAGCTCACATGCAGTGCACTCACCTCCCAGGTGTGATCATAGGCCCATTTTATAAATTTAATTCCGACGCTCTCCGTGTAAAAGAAAAAATTTTCATTTCCAATACGTTCTTGGTTCTCATCCTTGTGAATTTTACATTGCTATTGTGGTCAACACTGACAAATGTCTGAACTTCCTACAGACTACCGATGCACGGTGTTTCCGAGGGGTGCTGATTTCCGAACTGTCGCTCACCGGGAACTGCCCGTCGAAAGCAGGTCGCCATCAGGGAAGTTAGTTCAGAATGCAGAGCACATCACCAAGCCACTTGCATGGAACGGAACTGTCCCTGGGAGCTCTAGTTTTTTCCCGTCTCCGGAAAAGAGATCCTTAGAGGAAGACAGGCATCCAGGGAAACGGCAGGAGATTACTTTCTGCAAAACAAGCTCTCCTTGGGCTACATATAAGAGATTTGTTGCTCTAGGCACGTCTGGAACGACTTACCTTGCACAGGGGCCTGCATCTTCTCCTGATATCGTCGTTTGTCGTGAGGAAAGGATTTCGGAGGCTGACATGACTCGAAACCTAATATCAACCAGCCATCCGAATGTGGTACAATTAAGGGATGCGTTCGCAGATTTCAATATCATATACATAGTATATGAACGAATGGAAATATCTTTGCCACGACTACGCTCCAGTGCACAACTTGAGAAAGTTCATATTGCTACCATATGTAAAGAGGTCAGTTTTTGTACGATAATGGTATTTATGTACTAATAGATCCCCAGGTTCTGCATGGACTTTTATATATCCATAGAGACCTGGGTGTCGCCTACGCAGGGCTTCTGTATGACAACGTTTTCTTGGATCTCTCAGGCTCGGTCAAAATCGGTAAGACATACAATTACTTGTTGATTTACGCTATGGCTAACTCTGCAAAGGCAACATTGGAACTGCTCTAATCGCGGGCAACAAGACACAATACAGAAGTAATTCTCGGTCTGTTGGCGTGCTTTTGCTATATATAATGCAGCCCGGTACTATGTGCCGTCATCCTGACGAGACATCAGTGTGTCATCCAGAGAAATGGGACAGTTCTATGGTCCAGTTTCAGAAAGCAACTGAGACTTCATCAATAGAGGAGATTTTAAATGTTAGTGATTCCAGAGATGGCCAGAATGTACGTTTTAGTGGCTAACACCGATTTAGCATTCCTTTCTAGATATGGCAGTTCCACCCTCTGCTCTTGTTCCGCTGGTGTGGAAATCCAGTAGAAAGGCAAGATTGATTTGGTCAGCAATTTCTGAGGAGCATTAGAACAAACGAAAGTAAAATGGGTTTCTTATATGGTAATTTCAAAGTAACATAAGTGCAAATGTATTTTCCACATAAACGCAAATGTACCATCTGCAAGGCTGCCCAATATATATTAAGCTCCATCCCTCCTCGAATCCAATATTAAAGGTCCAATATTAAAGGTGACCAATTCTTCAAGTGACCACCTACAGAAGCCTATATTATTGCAATGCAGTCCAATGACTCGGATAAATTTATCTTCCGGGAAAAAAAGAAGGTGTTTTCGCGGCCGAGCCAAAATATTTCTAGACCATCTAGACTATCATGGCATCTCGTCGAGAGGCAAAGTTGACGAAAAACACGTCGAACAACTAATTAATGTATTCCGGTCTGAAGGATGCATGCGCTTACACGACCCCGAACATTATGTCCCAGGTCTTATCTCTTCGGAAGAACTGACACGAGCTGTCTCATACTCTAAAATTCGGCGTCTACATTTGATGCAAGATGGGGAGCCCCCCATACTCAATCTCCCCGACAACTTGAAAATTAGAGTATTGCATGGTGAGCATAGAATGCGAGCAGCTGAACGATTCTTGGAACCAAGGGAAAAATGGTGGGTGGTCATGCTGTATACACCGCGTAAGGTCATTTCCCACAAATCTTGATTCATAACTGACGCTGCAACAGAGCTCGGAGAGACAACCAAAGACGCTATTCAAGAAGAGTATTCACATCAGTTGAAGTTTACCGATGGGGAGATATATCGGAACATCCGTCTTCATGCGAGCCGCCAGGACACACGTCGAGTGAAGAAATGGGAAGCAAGGCTCAGTAGCTCAAAGCGGGACGTCCTGTCTTCGCTTGACAAGAGACCAAACCGCCCGATCCGAGATGGTTTTAACAAAAGTCTGCCATTTAGTGGACTATGGGATGCTCTCAAGATCGGGTCGCTTAAACGGATTTTATCGCTGCGTTGTCCTGAGGTACTTGTCAGATATCCCGTTCAAGTTATTTAAAACACTAATAGGTGACTAGGAATTTGCGCACTATCTCTTTAGGGTATATGAAATATGGGAATTTTTTATGCAGGATCAACATTTATTCGGTCTCATCGATCCTCAAACAATTAACCAATTAGAGACTCTAACGCCAGAGGCTTCTCATGATGCACTACTAATTACCAAAATGATGGACAAAGGGGAAATACTCCCTGCAATCGAGGACTCTATCATACGAGAGGAAATAAAAACACGTATTTTGCAACACAGGGGCCGCATTCTATCGTTCAACACCTTTTTCGATGACTGGAAGTATATGGAAGCTCTAGTGAAATCTCTTCGGCCACTTTTACCCTCGGGTTTTCAAGGTTCGCTGCGTGATGAATTTTCTTCTATTTTCAAAAGTGACCGTCTATGCCCGGGGCAAATTAAGATTCAGACTGGAGAGCGCAGGTACCGAATTGAGCGTAGTACTTCGGACCAGCAAAAATGGTTGTCGTACTTGATGATATTTCTTGCCGCTATGAGGGATTTCCCAGTCCTCAGCCAGACCACACCTCGAAAGTCTAGGGGGAAGAGAAGCCTTCTATCGGAGGCTCACCGGATGAACGCCTATCATATCTTGCCCAGCTTGCCATTGAGATCGGTTTCAAGTCAGAGGAGATCGACCACCTTGTTGCTGCGGATCCTGACCTCGCAGCTGCCAGATCATTTTTGCGTCGGTCCCGACCACTAGACCGATATGAGATAGACGAACGGCATGCTTTTATCCTCTCACGACATATTGCAGGAGAACTAAAGCTTCTGGCTACTCCTTTGTCAGGGAATTTGTATCCTGAATTCTCAAGCCAGCTTGACAATATTCCTAAGCAATTCTGATCCGGGATACCAGACAACCAGTCTTACAAGAATGACCGAGAGCACCTCTATCTTGATGTGATCTACAACTATAGCCCCTATCCACGCTCCCACTTAACCTCATTGGCATTCCAACGGGATATATTCGTTTCCTATTTTGGCACAATGACGCTCCCACAATCATCACCTCCCCATGAGTCCCCTCCAGGTGGAAGTGACGACAGACGTGATCCGAGTTCCCAAGAAGCAGCATACCCTTTTTCAAATGAGAATGGGAATTCGGTTGACAGGGGTGACCCTTGTCAGCCAAGTACGATCCACGGCTCTGTCCCCTTAACCACACCAAATGATGCAAATTCTATCTCTGAGGCTAGAAATGTTGCCTCTCCAGCTGGGTCGAGTAACTACGAAGCCTACCATTCCGAATGTCCGAGTCGTCCTATGTCAGATTTTCCGCAATACTTAAGATCTATCGAGGCCGCCATATGGCCACACAGTCAGCGTTCTGAAAGCCCGCAGGTCGAAGCCAAATATGACAATATACACTCGCAATTAGAGCTGGATCCTTTAGCACCAGGCTTCGAACAGTCACTAGCCAAAACGATGAACGTTTTTCACTCCCTAGATAGCTCTATTCGACCATCAGATGCGGCGAAGACCTTCTTGTCAGCCCCAGACCTAATCGTTGTTTTCTTGTGGAACGAGGCAACGTATATCAAGTTCCGACAGCTTTCTGGACAGAGATGGGTTTTCGAAGAAGTCATGAACCTACTTGCAGACCGTGACTACTGCTTCATTTGGATAGATGGAGAAAAGGGTCGTCGTCAATGACGTAAATGATATTTGGGCAATAGGCCAAGAAGCAAGGCTTGTATTTGCCGGTCCAAAGATAGGTTACATGGATGAAGAGTCTAAAGAATCTTTTCTGAATTGGGTCGATGATATGGCAATTAGAGAAATTTAATTCATTCTTATCTTCAATCTATAGAAGATCTTTCGTATGATCCGCAAGCTATATAACAATCTCTATATAGGGTGCTCTCCTAAATAACAGTCTCTACGTAGGGCTATTGCCTATATAGCAGTCTCTATGTAGAATCTTCTCCTACATAATGGTCTCTACATAGGGCCGTTGCCTGCATAACAGTCTCTATGTAGAGTGCTCTCCTAAATAACAGTCCCTACATAGGGCTGTTGCCTACATAACAGTCTTTATGTAGGATTTTCTCCTACTTAACGGTCTCTACATAAAACTTTCGCCTACATAAAACTTACTAGAGCTTATCCGGCGGCGAGCCGCCCACGAAGCGCCATCAATGCGTTCCTTAAGCAACCAGGCCTATTAGTTTTGTTCAATCAGCATAGGTCCTATGGCCCGTCCTTGCATGTGATCACCATCTTGGTGGTCGTGAGCGGATCGCCAAGTGGGGCCACGGAACTGGCAAAGCAACGCGCAATGGCGCAAATCTTTTTATAGTAAGAGTAAAAGTGGATGTTTGTCTTTCAGACTTGCGCATACAAATTTCAGAATAAAAAAAGCAGTCGGTACAAATAAGAACTATATAAGTCTGACGTGCTCTTTCCCAGGATTATGGACGTTGAGCAATTCGCACCAATGGCCGTTACTGATATTTTCGCTCGGTCTTCATCACCAGCAAGAGGCATACACAGAGTTACTGACCAAGAATCTGTGGCACCTGATTCAATGGAAATTCCAGAGGATAGTCGAATTAGTACCCTATTCAAAGAACAAGATGCATTGTCAACTTCGGGTTCCGAGCATGCAATATTGCACTTTTGCAAATCCTTTTGGTCTTATACAAGATATCTTCTTATGTGCAGAATGTCTATGGATTCCTATCTGGCAGTTGACGCCAATTCTCCTGGACGTCTTGTCGCTATCAAGGAACATAAGCGTACAAAGAGAGACAGAGACCTTGTGCTGACATCCCAAAAACATTGTCAATCTCCTGGATGTGGCTCTAGATGAAGATTTTTTCTATTTTACTTATGAGTTAATGGATGTGTCGTTGCAAGAACTCATTTCAAGTGTGAAACTCGACGAGATACAAATATCATTCATGTGCAAAGGAGTGAGACCTCTCCACGCCAAACTTTGTCCTATGATCATTAACCACTCTTCAAGCTCGCTTGAAAGAGCTCTCAGCCACCCTGAGTCAGATCTCGCCGCTTATAGACCAACTTCGCAATTTTACAACTTATTACTTACTATACAATAGGTATTGCACGGACTTCAATATATACACGGAGAGCTCGATATAAGCCATGGTAAAGTTCAGTACGACAACATTTTCTTGGACAGACATGGCACTGTCAAAATTGGTATGAAGTCCATAAATACATTAGTTAGTACATCGCACTGACAATCTATCACGACAGCTAATATCGGGCCCTGTCTTCTTAAAGGAAATCAAACACTAGAGAGGCAGCGGCATGATATAAGATCTATCGGTTGGATTATGACGGGAATGATGGAGCCTGAATATGCTGCGATGGAACCTGTCGATCTTAATTTACCTAACCCAGAGAAGTGGAGTGAAACCATTCGAGATTTCCAAAAGAAAACGAAGAGATCCTGCCTTTGTGTCCTCCTGCAGCATGATTTTGTCAACTATACGCCAAAAAGGAACTTTCTGGCGGCCGCGGTGTTTGTGGCAAGGGGTCTAGTGCTTCACGCCTGAGTAGCAGGAGTGACATCCCTATGCGATGCATGTTTCTGAATGCGCTTTTTGAAGGGGGTTGGCTGATTCAGCGGCTGCGTCGCAAATTAAATCTTTTTACCCTTTGAACCCAGTCAACAGTCTGGGCCCAAGTGGCTCGTAATCCTAAGTTATTACGGTTGAAAGTCATCTGTGACCAGCGGGACTAAGAGGGCCAGCAGGACTAAGAGGGCCAGCAGGACTGGGAGGGCCAGCAGGACTGGGAGGGCCAGCAGGACTGGGACGGCCAGCAGGACTAAGAGGGCCAGCAGGACTGGGAGGAGAAATTAATCGAATTGTTTCAGTTTGGTCCAGCGGGACTGAGAGGGCCAGCGGGAGAGTTACGGACCAAACTGAAACAATTCGATTCAGATCTCCTCTCAGTCCCCCTGGGCCCCTCAGTCCTGCTGGTCCTATGTGGAGTTGCGGTTTCACCATGACGTCATCTTTGGAACAAGAAGTGCGCTACGGCCCGAAAGGGGAGTCTGTTTAACACCTGTTAGTTTACTCGAGCCATGGGGTTAGTTATGGAATAAAGAAAATTAGAGATGCAGAGATATTAAAAATTAGGAATATTGGGTAGGAGGTAAGTTTACAGGTGTAGGAATATTAAAAAACTGGAATATTGTGAAAGGAATATTTTACGGGGATGGGAAAAATAAAGAACTTCAATATTTGCCACGAGGAAATTTTAGGCGTGCTCTAAAATAACTAAGCAAATAAACTTACAGTAGTATAATATTTATTCTCTGGTAATATTAGTTCTCTTCGGTGTTACCCGGATTTAACCTTAGCGCTGTTCCGTCGGCGCTTCGCAAGTCACGTTGGCCTTGGATAATAGAATAAGCAGAAAATTCTTTTTCGGAAGACCATGACTTACGATGGACATTCTAGCTTATCCCAAATATTGATCCGAAGGTAAGCTGCAGAACAGCAGTACAGCTTGAATAGCAGGTCTATTTTGATACCCTCTTTATCCTGGTCGGACCCTTAAGCGCCGCACGCAAGAAGCATATGGCCATGATTTGCCCAAGGAAATCGTGGCCTCTTGCTCATACAAAAGTTAAAAAATCCCTTTTACGCATTTGGAGTATTTGAAAAATATTTTGCTACTTCTTATCAATAAGCCTATACCTTATAACCACTCTCAGTCGCATTTATAAACCATCCAGACACCAAATAGAAAAACCACTCTCAATGGCTACTAAAACCTCTGCTCAATCCTTAAAGAGAAAGTTGATACACCAGAAACGATGTCGTCGCCGGACAAACCTAATGAAGAAGGCATACGAATATAGTCAGATGTGTGATGCGGATGTATACGTGGGTATTCGCCTCCGAGAAACGGGCCAGGTACATGTTTTATCATTGGATGGCTCAGGGTTTTGGGCATTTCTCAATTCCCAACTGGTATGTCGTGGAAACTCGGTCTTGTAGAAAATGCTAACTTATTAGGGTCACTATTACCCAACTCCAAAATTTGACTACGGCCCAACACCTGGCAAAGACTGAGGAAGACAAGTTTTATTATGGAATCATTATTTCAATACGTGCGTCATAGCCCAAATATAATCTCTATATCTATTTTTATGTACGTCTTTGCATACTTTTCTATTGTAGTATTTAATAAAGGCAGCCGGTCCACTTATTGTGTCATCGAAAAGGCTCCTAAACGTACTATATTAGCAAATGACATCTTTCCTCTATTTTCCTGTCTCCAGCCTTGAATTTAAGTAGAACCTTGGGCATCATGTGCAGGTGCGCTGATATAAGGTGACGCTCTGGGCAAAACAGACAGCAAGCATCCCACGACACACTTGATCGTGGGAACGCTGGTTTCCCGGGAAAGGCCACGGTTTTCTGATAACGTAAGGATCCCACGATGGTAACGTTCCCGCGACACGTTTGATCGTGGGAACGCTGGTTTCCCGGGAAAGACCACGGTTTTCTGATAACGTAAGGATCCCACGATAGTAAGATTCCCAAGACACGCTTGATCGTGGGAACGCTGGTTTCCCGGGAAAGACCACGGTTTTCTGATAACGTAAGGATCCCACGATAGTAAGATTCCCGCGACACGTTTGATCGTGGGAATGCTGGTTTCCCGAGGAAGGCCACGATTTTCCGTACCTTAACGATCCCACGTCGATGTAATTAGATCAGCGGAGGGCTGAGGCAAAACGTGAACGACATTTAACTGAAATAAAGATTCTAACATCTCCAGGGCTCTTACTACCCCACGCCATTTCACAAAACCAAACGTGGCCTATAAGTTGAAATGGAAGCGTATATTCTACGACGTTGATACATATCCTCGCTCATTTGCAGTTCTCTAATGAGTCGTACTGTATATAGATTCACGAAGTCAATGAGATTGATTTTATGACTATTTATATAACTATTTCGGGGCTCCTTAGGTTGTAGAACTTAGTCAACCATGTGGCCTGCGATGCCTATTTAGATACTGTTTTTTATCTGCTTAGTGCTTTATCACTAGAGCATAATGAATTTTCCTCGGCTCACCCAACGCCACGCAGGCAGCGCGATAAGAGATAAGACCATCGAATAGGAGGCCACTGCAGGACCCACCTTTTTAGTAGGCTGATAAGCCAATGAAATCGATCCTCACTGTGACTCACGCTTCCAGGAAGATGACTTTAGTCAGCTTCCTGTAACCCAATCATCAGCTCGATTAGAGTCCAAACTATGGGGCGTCATGACCAGAAAACCGTGAAGTGGCCTGGACGTAAAGTAGAAGCCGGGTGAGAGCTGAGGCGCCTGGTTTACAGGCCTCCAGATAACTGTTATATGGTAATGGTGGAAGAGCGGGGAAAGAAAATAGGGTTCAGGATCGACCCGAAACTTATACAATAATAGTTCACCACGTTGTCTCCCGAATCTCTCCTTGCCACCGGGACAAACAAGACCTTTTTCGTCATCATTGTCGTCAATATGAATGGCATATTCGATTTATATACACCAGTATGGCAACGAAATGAAATCACACCCCCCTGTAACCGCACATCCTGGCAACAAATTCAAACTCATGATCGTTTCTGCAAGTCGGAAGGTCTGAGAATTCCCTCTTCAATGTGAGTTGAGACTCTCCATTACCTGCTTTCTCATCCCATTCCTTAGCAGTGTCGAACATATACCGAGGAACAGCCCGACATCCCATCTGCATCCCAGCGCGTCGCAGGTAGTTCTTAGAATCTGGTGCGCTCCGATTGTTACACTGCCACTCGAGATTTTCAGCACTTGGAACTCTCTTCGCCTCAAGACACTCCACGGCAATCCGGAAAATATTCACAAAGCCTCTTCGTAATGACTTGTTGGTTTTGAGGTTCTTTCGCACATCAGGATCGAGGTGCACGATGATGTAGTCGTTGTCTTCTACCCAGAAGCTGCCATCATCAATTTCTTCCTGCATAAGGTCGTACATAAGCTCGCCCTGAAGGGTCAAGGAGCTCCTCATTCGAGCGGATAGAAATCCTCCCACGCACTTCCCGCACGTACACCCGTATCGGAGGCATGCTTTATTAGGCCCCAAAGCATCCTGTCCTAACAGTAATGAAAGACAGGACACTGCGGCGTCGGGGTTTCCTTCAAAGCAATCTGATATGTTTGCGATCCTGAAAAGACCATATTCCTTTCGTGTTCGCATTTTCTCTAACTTCCCCTGCAGTGCTTCGAACGGGTTGAACCCATCAATGTCACGAGTAGCCTTCCAGGAGTCGGCGTGGTGGACATTCTCAAGAAGCCACCGCATACTTAGGGGCTTGAGCTCGCAAGCTGTCAGATGTAGAAGCGTAGATTCGGAGTTCATTACTCCATTCCAGCCAATCTTATCATCAGCATGAGTGACGAAAAACGCTCTGAGTTCTTCGTCCGTCAGAATAAGACTGGCATGATGAAGCGGCAACGCGTCACGAAGTCTTTCCATTTTCAGTTCTTTTACCTTGGTCAAACGATAGGTTTCATAGATAACTTCGAGTTCTTCATTCTCAAGATCTTCTGCATAGCTTCTACGCGGGTCGAAATCAGAAGCTGCCGCGAGAGCGCGAGACTGATGCTGGAGATCGAACGAAAATGCAAAACAGCGAGACGCTCCAATTCGACGAAAACCGCACGATCGCCAAAAGTCAATAGCACCGGATTGATTTCGATCCTGTGTCATCAAGCGTCCTTCTGCAGATTTGCCCACTAATTGTGGTCGGACATCAGCCGTTAGATATCCAGGACTGACTAGGGCGTGTAGAGTCCATGCTCGCTCAAAAGCCTTGTTGGAACCGTAGAAAAGATTTGCGTTTTTACCGTCTGGCTTATCGCCTTTGAGGAACTGTTTGGCCTTTTCCAAAAGTAAAGACACTACTTACCCCTTTCCGACGCAGTTCAAGTGCCGTAACGTGAACCTTTTCAATTAGGAAGAAACGGCCATGATCAAGCTCGTTTCCCCATATACCTGTTCCTCTTTGCACTGGATGGTCCCTGTACTTGGTCTGGACTGTTCCATATCGATCAAAGACATGGAACGCCACATCGCACATCTCTTCGCTAGGCTCTTCCATCCTTTCCCAGAATTCAGAGCGTATACCCTCTCGATGAATATACCGGGCTAGAGCGTTGGCGACAGTGACGCCATCGCAGGTGCATTCGGCGACAAAGTTTTTCATCCACTTGAATTCGCCCATTTCATCATCTGCCAAAAAGAGCCGAATCTTCACCGTTCGTGCTGGGTCACCAGAGGTGGTATACTCGTGTTCCTCAATTTCCTGTTCGTGACCGAAATCTTCGCTCTCATCATCGCAATCGTTTTCTGTCCACCATCCTTCCTCGGCCTCATCCGATCGATTGTACTCAGAGTCATCTTCTGTCGACTCATCATCTTCGAAGTCCATTCCTGGTCATCAAAAAACTGTTAGTATAGCTCCTACTTCTTATCTGTTAGTGGAAGGAAAGGAGAGCGCACTGCTTCGCTTGACGGGTACTCGGTCTCCCATCAGTTTCTCCTCATAATTTTCCATTTTTGTTACTAGCCTTGCTTCCTGGTCTATTTGGGCGAGACCTTTGCAATATAGGAGGAGAAGGATATTGTAGGTCAGTGGAGTGGCCAGAGCAGTCAGTCAATTCGTGAGGGAATGCACTGCATCTTGTACTTAAATAGGAGGCAGGCAGGCCGTGTGGATGACTAAAGGATATCGTGTATTTCAAGGTTATTGGCTTCTCACTCCGATCAAAGGTACTATCACTTGGGCAGGGACACAGAATGGGGGCGATTCTGGGTGGGGCCGGTTCGGCGGCGGCTCGCTGTCCAAGTGACGGATTGGGGCGATGGAATACCGCAAGGGTTCGCGTTACGGGTTGCTTTAGCCTTCGTTGGACCCGAGCCAATAGAATATGATAAAATAATACAAAAACTCTAAATTCTATTTCTAGGTTGGCGTGATCACTTTGCGAGAGCTCGTCGGCGTAACGCCCCCGACCTAAATTCCCTGAGGCAAGATATGGGCAAGTCCGCTCCACCGTGCGCGTTTCGCTAACGACTTGCTATATCCAACGGACTTGCTATGTCCAATGGCAAAAATCCCTCGCCGGCAATGTGATCATTGATGGCTATCGCGAGGCATAAATAGGCGGCAAACTCAAGAGTCTCCCTCAGGATTAGTCTCCCACAGGACGAGGGTCTCGCAGGACTAGAGACTCCTGAGAGGATCAGCAGGACTGAGAGGAGAACTGAATCGAATTGTTTCGGTTTGGTCCAGAAACGGTGTCGCGGGTGCTACCACTCGGTTCGTGTCCGAAGCAAAGTCGTATAGTTAGATCTTTCACCATGACGTCATCTATAGTGGAATGGAACCTGCGACCGTTTCAGAGCTAGACTGAAACAACTCAATAAACTAGCCGTCTCAGTCCTGCTGGCCACAGATGACTTTCAACCGTAAAAAACAATGCCGGACGGAAAATGGAATGAAACCGCTCCAACAGCTGATTTTCTTGCTAGAGATCTTGAGGGGGGGGGGCTCGGCCAATCCAATCAACATGACTTCAAGAATGTCTCTTCGCGAATCAAACGAAGCTTGGCCCTCATGGCCCACATTAATCCATCCCCTAGGTAACAAAGCCCCTAACTTCATGACCACTGCCGTTGCCATTTATTATTTTCCGTGTTGAAGACGGTCCTTAGGGGAACAACGATCTTGTGAAAATGCAAAGGAAACTTCCTATTCCACGTATACAACCTGAAAGGCGAGGAGATGTTCGCAATCGTGTGAAACGGGCATGCAGGGCTTGCGGAGAACGCAGAACCAAGTGCGATGGGGCCAAGCCTGCCTGCTCCCAATGCCGCGCTCGAGGTCTGGATGATTGCTTTTATTCGGAGAGCAAAGCAACTCGACAGGAAGCGGCGATCAGATCCATGCAGAGGGAAATCGGGAGTTATCGAGCACTGCTTGAGGAGGTTTCTCAAGGACTTGACGGATCGATGGCTGATCGAGTTGCTAAGACTCTCAAGGTATGCCAAAGCAATCTTTCTGAGAGGTAAAGCCGCCAGAATAGTAAGCTAATGACAGTCAAAAGAATCCACCAATACAAAAGACAGACGAGAGGCATGGTAATAATACCGAAAACCCCTCCTCTCCGCCCACTCCCTCGAACTTTCGTAGGCCTGCGAACGAAGATTACAACCGAAGCGACAAAAGCAGAGCAACCGGGTACATAGGAGCAAACTCCGAAATTGCATGGATACAGCAACTAAACTCCCAAGCTTCAAAACGGAACGACGAGGAAACAAATTCTGCCATTAACCCACAACTTCAATTTCCGGTTGACGATTCAATCGCATCAATGAACTATCACCTTGACTATAAAAGTCTTTCGAAGCCAGACCTGACTACACCTTTTGATCTACCACCAAAGTCACTGGCAGATGCGTTATACCAGGTTTACTTGGAGAAGGCCCATCCTTCCTTCCCAGTCATTCGACCTGATCTCTTTCATGACCAACTCGATCGCTGTTACTGCGAAAAGAGAAACCCTGGTAGGAAATGGCTGGCTCTGTTCAATGTTATTCTTGCTATTGCTTGCGCTCTAAGTCGACTTTCCGCGCAAAAGCAACCCCATGCGGTAGACGAAGACGTCTTTTCTGCTAGGGCTAGAGCTCTCGGTCTTTCTGGGCAACTTCTCTATGATCATAGCGATCTCCAGCAGGTGCAGACAGAAACGCTTATGGCTTTTTATTTCCTGATACAGTCGCAGATAAACAGGTATGAGTTTCGTTAAGATGCCCGCCTTTACAAAGAACGTCTGTTCCTGGCTAGATATTGACAAGTGCCTAGGTCGTGGAAAATGATTGGTATAGCTGCACGTTCAAGCATAGCTCTCGGGCTCAATATTGATAAGAGGACCAATATCCTTGACGTCAAATCGCGAGAAGCGCGAAGGCACCTATGGTGGTCGATATTCCGTCTAGAGAGCATTCTCTGTGTCATGACTGGGAGAGTTTCATGTCTTGGAAACGCTTCCCTTTCCGGATCTCCGCCATTCCTCGGTTCAGAATTATGTCTGAAGATTCCGGACATCGCTCAGCCCATCGATCAGCTCCAATGGACGGTTCACATGGATGACTCAAAATTGGATTCTCAAGGAAGGCTTTTAGGATCCCTAGTGCCAACCCGATCTCTCTACTTTTTCTACATGGTGGATTTGTCTTTGATTACCCACGATATGATCAACGACATATATGCGACTGACTCCTCCCAGGTGGGTTGGCGTTGGACCAATGGCCTTATCTCGAAATTCAGCCAGAAGGTGGCCTACTGGGCATCTACTATACACCCCTCATTTGGTTTTCAGAACGGCCAAGTTCAGCAAATACCAACAAGATCTTCAGTTCAATTCTCTCTTGCCCTGAAGTACTACAGTACCCTGATTTTACTTCATCGCCCTTGCCTTAATGGCCCTGCTTTCAAAAGCAGAAGCGACTCGCCTGACTCTGGCGCACGACTTACTGATAAACTCGCCTTTCGCTGTATCCGCGCCTCCTTGGCTGTCATTGCTCTCCTGCCAGACCAGCCGTGTTTGGATTGGGTATATGAAGTCCCACAGTGGTGGGACTTACTTCACATTCTGACACAGGCCATTGTCATTCTATTGCTTGGTATATCAGTTGACCCATTGCCAGCGGACCGAGGAAATGTCGCACCTCTCTCCGACCTTCCAGTGGAAAATCCTGTCTGGGCCAGTGTGGAAAAGGGTCTTTTCTGGTTGGAGTGCATGGGGGAAACCTCGGAGGCCGCTCGCCGGGCTTTCCACTTCATCAAAAGTATTATTCAACGCATTGTTCCGAGTAAAGTCCTCAGACACGAGGACACACCTCAGACGATCGAAAAATCCCAAACCCCCAGCGATCCTAAATTCCCGTGGCTGCCGGATTCGCCTAGAAGGAACTCAACTTCATTTCGCCAAGAAATCAATGCCTTGGATAATTCTGGCTCAATGCTGCCGCACTATTCCAGCAATTCTGCCCAAGAGGGTATACGATTTCAAGTCTCTCGAGAGAAACAATATCCGATAGTTCCATTGGCCGCCACGGTCCTGGATACTGAAATGAATGTACTCGACCCTGCTTCGATACATGGCTCGGCTATCGAAGACATTTTGTATAACATGCTGGATTTCGATCCTTAAATTTACATTTTCATAGTTAAATGAGTGAAACGCACTGTAGTATTCATCCCGAAGGTGAAGGTTGCTTTCTCGTACTTTGACCCGGGCATTCTCTCCCTGTGTTTTTGGCAGCGTCAGGCAAGGGTGTTGCAGCCAGCACGTTCGTCCACAGCTCCAAATCTGGACGGGTATTTAGTCCATAAACCGGGGTCCTTATGTTTCAAACCACAGCCCTCATATACCTATGCTGCTTGTACTAAGAGCACGATACAGGCAAGATATATAGTGCCCTGAGAGAATATTAACAGAAGTAATAATGGGATGAAAGACTGGTCTTGTTAATTGTCATTTCGACCAGATTTAGGACTTGCGGCGCAAGTTGAGTGTGAAGCAGACGATATAAGAGCTCACCGATCACAAAGATTCTAGGGAATCATTGTTAGCAACACTTCGTCATTAATTCCGCTGCAGTTCGTGAGTTTGCTGTTTATATCGATACCGGATTTACTATATTCCGGTGCCTCTTTTCTGCAGCAAGACATACGTCATTTGTACGTCACGTTAGTAGGTAGCGGCAAATCTATGCCCAGCTATTAGGATCAAATGATCGTACGCTTGTATTTTATATTCCGAAAACTATCTCCTATAATGAGATCAGCGGCCAAAGAATCAGGTTCCTTGGTGCGACTCCTCCATGTTCTACGCCAAGCATATATGGCTAACCTCTGTCTTCAGCCGCTCTCTGAAAACGAGAAACGCCACTTTAGCACTTATGAAAAACGGCCTCCTGAAGACCTACTTGGGAGACAATCTAAGGTATTCTGTTGGGATTGTTGGGATATAACTAGTTGACGACCCAGCTGACAACCAGAAGATGCGGACTTACTTCGACTCCGGTGACTTCGCTCTTTCCGCAGCTCATCGAGTGACCAACAACGGCTCTATTCAAACTGGAAGAGATCATCCCCATCGCGACAGCATTTCTAATCCTTTTGCTCCAGTCCCTAGCACCAGCAATGCCTCCAAGGATGCCAACGTGGACCTATATAGGGAGAAGGACGTGAGTCCTGAAAGAAGAAGTCTTCTCTGTCATGAGGCACATGCTGAGCATAAGAACTCGACAAGCAAGGAGGAGCAGGGAGAGGACTACTCTACACACTAAGGAAGTCTCGAGCCTTTTGTGGAAGGGGTTGAAGTTAAACAAATTGACCTATACATTCACCGATCAATATGCTATTATTTACAGCTACTAAGTTATAGCCTATTATTCGTCAACTGATGCTTAAAAAGTTAGTTTCCCCGATGCTCACTGGCAGTCTTAACGTTGGTATTTACGAAGTTTGGGGCCTTTTTGCCCCTTGGACTTGTTGTATAGAACTTTCAGTCCGTGCCATTAAATCCATAAGTTAAGAACGGAGAACGTAGGTCTTCCTTTCGCCTTCGCGGGCATTTTATTAAGGCTCATCAACCGGCTCACGGCTAATTGGGGTCCCCGTACACCATAGTCCATGCTCACAGACGTCTCACCAGGTAATTCCACGAATTGACCGGTTACAGCAAGATTTGTCGTCTTCTTGGTATCACCTCTAGACGATCCCCACAAGTCCGAGGCAATAACGAAGCTGTCCTCCGTGGCGACACGATGGGAATCGTAATCGAGCTTTTTAGGATTGGTTCCAATGGGAAGGCAAGGGAAATGTGGATTACGTCATGACTTCCTCGCATGTCAGTCAAAAAGGCCACCGTAAAAGTAATCCAGGTTCCACGTAGTTAATCACTTAGCTGGCAGCTATTGTCCAAATGATGTGTCCCCAACAAGACGTCCAAGGAAAAGCACACCGGATACCTAAAAATGTCAACGCTTGGATCCTAGGAAGCAGTCTCGCGTCACTGGCATCGGCTGTTCATTTGATTTCGGATGCTAATGTGCCAGCCTCTCAAATCCATATTCTAGAGTCTGACAGCACCCCCGGAGATGGTATAACTAGCACCGGTGATCCGGTGAATGGGTATGACCATCGACCAGGGTGTCTGCCCAGTTTCAATGACAGTCGCATGGAAAAGTTGCTTGCCTTAGTGCCTTCCGAAAACGACTACCGAAGGACCGTCTTGAAAGACATGAAAGACCTTTATGGCAATGAGGCCTGCCAAGATGCTCCGTTCACACATACCTTGGTTCAGGGAGATCACGGGGCGAAGAGAATGAATATCAATGAACTCGGTCTATCCCTCAAGGATCGAATGAAACTGATTGTGCTGCTGTTGAAATCTGAGGACAGCCTGTCCAGAAAACGGATTGATCAGCTTTTCAACGGATCTTTTTTCAACAGCAAACTTTGGGTTGTTATCTCTACTATGTGCGCATTCTGTCTCAAATTCCTGTTGATCACTGTAAAGGCTAAGAAATAACAGATTTACTTTCCAGCCATGGCACAGCGCTGCTGAATTCCGTCGATGCCTTCGCAAATACTTGCACGAATTTCGGGGCTTAAACGCCAAGAGACCCCTAGATTGCACTCAGTTCAATCAATTCGAATCGATCATCCTACCAATCATCCACTTCCTTCAAAACAAAGGGGTTGATTTCCGACTCCGCACCAGGGTAATGGATATCGTATCTCATTCAGACGGTCGCGCGAAAAGCATTGTAGCAATACGTGTATTGCGTAATGGCTCAAATGATACAATCACTGTCTGCGACGATGACATCGTTATTGTCTCTCTTGGCTCTGTCACATCAGGCTCGATAAGTGGTACCAACAGTTGCCCGCCCATACTGAAGACAATGATAGCCGAAGACGCACTAGATGAAAACTGGTCGTTGTGGCTGAATCTGGGAACGAAGGATCCGAGGTTTGGCGATCCCTACAATTTCTGTACTCGCGTCACCGAGTCCAGGTTGGAGACTTTTACGGTTACCCTTAAAAATACCGAGTTTTTCGAGCGTTTCATCAACCTGACATGTGACGAACCGGGTAGGGGAAGCTTGGTGGCTCTCAAAGACAGCACTTGGAAGATTAGCATATGCCTCCCCCGTCAGCCATTTTTCTCTCATCAACCCGACAACATACAGACTTTCTGGGGCTATGGCCTTTGCCCAGAATGCGAGGGTCGTTTCGTGAAAAAGCCGATGCTTGCTTGCTCCGGGAAGGAGATAATGACCGAAATATTAATGCAGCTCGGTTTCCCTTTGGAATCAACCCTCAGCAATTCCATCACAATCCCATGTGTCATGCCACGAAGAACAGCTTCTCTATTGCCTCGAGGTTCTGGCGATCGTCCGAACGTGATACCAGATGAGATGGCCAATCTTGCTGTGATCGGCCAATTTGCAGAAATCTCAGACGAGCCAACCGTGAGTATGGATTATGGAGTACTAGGAGCCCAGTTGGCAGTGAGTAGATTGATGGGTCTTCATCAGGAGCGAGAGAAGACAAGAGTACAGCTGAGCTTTTCTTTCTTGGATTTGCTATTCTGACAGAAGACAACAACCACTTTCTGCGGTCTCATGCTTAATTTTAATAAAAATTTTGAATTCTAATTTCTATTTCACCACCTCGTTTCTCCACTAGCCTTCGTTGAACTCACAAATAGGCGGTCCTTTATATCAGCAGAACCAGTTGATTTAGTCAGATCAAAGTAATAGTAGACTTACCAATTAATTGAGAATCAATGGTAGCTGCGAGTATAGAAACCAGCAATTCTCTTTGCACCGTTCCTTCCCGATCTGGAAAACCAAAATAGTTGGCTATCAAATTAAAACACAAAACTCAATACGCAACTGCAGCTCGGCCAATCATTGGTGTTGCAATCTCTTTGATCGACGTAGCGAGGACTGTGATGGAAATTTCGGATCTTCTTGGTCGCCCCTTTTCGCGCTTTTCCTAGGCTGCTCTTCTATTGTTTTGAGATGAGCGCCACTTTCCCCGACCAAACTACTCCAAGGTGGAGAAAGGAATAGCAGCGGAGCAACCAATCATTGCATCCACAAGACAGTACCAATAGAAAGAAATAAACGATCAACCTTGAGAAAAAAGAACCCCAACCTCAAACAAAAGAGGTGGGGTGTTTAATTGTCGCTGTTGGCTGTTATAAAAATATTCACACAGAAATTACTACTGCACAGCTTGGAGGTGTATTGTACTACGTACTAAGGCGTTAGTAGAGAATGGAAGTAGGCCATGGGGCTGGGCGTTCGCCCCCGAAATCAAGACACCCGAGGATCATCCAAGAATGGCCCAGGAAGTGGGGTTCGTCGGCGAGTCGCCAACCGACTTACAGTACACTGGCTCGTTTCAGTCACGCGCAGTTGAACTAGTGCCGGGGAAGTCCTTCCGGGTGACGATCGTTCGGGGAGATTGAGATTAATAGTTTCCCCACCATTAGTCCATTAGGCGATCACACGTAGGCATCAGCACCTTGTCTCACAGACGAATAGTGAATGCAGGCCTTTGGTTGGAACAATACACGGCTAAGCAAATAGCGACTCATAACTCAGGCTGCAATTGTGAACTAGAACCTCTCGACTGGAATGGCTGTCGACTTCCGTTGTGGATATTAAACCAACAACTCGCAGTTTTCCAAACCTGAGCTTTGTATTCTTTATTCCCTCTAAAGGATGGGATGAATGTGAGATCTGCACAGCTTTTTCAGGTATGAAGATGAATGTGCCATATGGATAATTGTCGTCGCTGGCCTGAATGTCGAAGTCAACGTTGTCGGAGGCGACAGCAGGAACCAACCTCGACCCTATTGGTTGCTCGGCGCTATTCCTGGTCATATTCAATCGCCTTCGGTTCGATATGGTCAAATGAGTTCCGTCGCAATTTGGGTTTGCAGGCTCGGAGGAAAAACCATGGCTCTAACATTGTTGCCTTGTTCCCTGGCTTCCACGTGAATATGATTTGTTCCAAGACCATCTCGGTCTGCCATTTATGAATGAATATCCTTGAATAAGAGAACTAGACTTCCTCCACTGACATATTACTAGGATGAAAACAGTCTACATAGTTATGGCACCGTAAATAAGAGATGCGGAGGATGGTAATTTAGAGAACGTATATTATGACTAATGTCGGGAGTAAGGAGGCCGAAAAGCACACACGAAGTCTTAAACCTGCGGGTCATTAGACTTCAATCTTTTCGATCGACGCAGCGGAGGCTTTGTGTCGGACGCTTTCCGTCTTCCTAGACACCTCTTTTCTCCCTCCTTCTGCTCGCATTGCTCTTGTTGGGGGTCGCAGTTTCGAGATGAATGTGTTGCACGTTCTGGCAGAGGTCCTGGCTCGGATTTTGCCGCCATCGCAGCTCCTCTCCTCGATCGCCTTGTTGGAAGTTTGGTACCGCGTGGGTTGATAGCTGCCATGTCAGAGCCAGCAGAAGTGGCGGAGTTTTCAGTGCCAGACCAACATGGCGAAGGCTTCGTGGCAGGACGTTCCATCAAGCGTGGGTCAATATTTGCCATTTCAAATTCGACAGAGGAGGCGGGGGTTATGGTGCCTTGCCCGTTCTCTGATTCCAATGACACTTCTCTGCTTTCGACGGATGAAGTGTCGCTGCAAGGAAGTTGAGGCCTTTGTGGCAGATGACACAGCTTAATGTTGACATCATATTCGTGCACCTTGGAAGCGTGAGCCAAAAATTCGGTGATCTCGGTGAACTTAGGGACATTGCGGCAGGCTTCCCAATTGCAGCTAATCCCATCGTGCGCGTGGACCAGATGAGAGTCAATGAGGTGGCGACGAAGGGAATCCTTTCGCTTGGGAGGAAATTTATGCGGAGGAGGATTCGATGCTGAACGACGAGACACACCACAACAAATGATGCAGACATCTGTTGGGCACACAAGAGAGTCTTCCTCAGGAAGTGAAGGCTCTTCTGGTTGTTCAGGCAATTCATCGTCATCAAGATCCCAATTGCCACGGTTGCCTCGTCTGCTCGATTCACAGAGTTCCAGCAACGCGACCATGTCCTTGGTAACCTGGACACGACGTGCAAGTAGCTTGTCCTCGTCAAAGTTCTCTGCGTCTGGACCGTAAAAATTTTCAACAAGACGTGCCCGTTCAGAAAACACATACGTAGGGATAGGTAGCTCCCAGTCCTCATCGGCAGAACTGTCAGCATCACATCCCTCAACATCAGATTCGCCGAGAAGTTGATTGATCTGTCTGTCGATTTCAAGCACAGGTGCATTCTGGAAATAGTCCTTTCTGGCTCTCTCGCGAGTGTCAGTTGCCAAGGTTTTCCGGAGTTTGGCCAAGTCTTTTTTGACGGCTTCGTGCCTTTGATAGAGGTGCGGAAACGGCTCTCGGGCGTTCTTGATAGTGCCGGCAAGGGATCGCATCTCCGCCATGAGCTCTCTCTTCTCTCGCCTAAGCTGCAAGATTTCTGCGTGTTGGCATATGGCACGCCTGTGCGTGTCGGTAAGATCGGATGGTGCTAATAGATCCCTTTTCCTGAGCATGCTCCCAGCGACACGTAATAGACCGTCCTGAGACGGTCGAAGAAGGACGACATGCTGGAGGTCGCGCCCAATGAATTGCGATTGGTAGTGCTTTTCGAAAACTGCGTCGCCGGACTGGCCAAGCACCCTTTGCCTTTCCTGGCTCGTGAAATTCCCTGCGAACAAATCAGATATGAGAAGATTTCCGTCATCATAGCGGGGATACAGTTCGCCAAATTCTGAAAAGTTCAACCGGTAACGTACGATTGACTTCATTCGCAGCCCAACGGCGGAAGTTGTAATGGCCGATATCATCTTCGAATCTAGCATCCCGACCCAACTCTCAGAGCGCCTGCCGACTCGATGCATAAGTCATCGGCAACGACCCATGCAATTCGTAGCCGTATGGAGTGCGCTCAAGACGCCGAAGGAGGGGCATATTAAGAACCTCGGGCTTCCACCGGAGGGCAAGGGACGAACTGCGTTTTGGAACTCGCAGCCGCCAAATGAGCTCCGGTGTGAGCTTGGTATTGGCAAAAGCTTCATCCCGGAAGGCGAAAGAAACGATTTGAGCGATCGGGCAATACGCCAGCTGGTAGTCGCCGTGCATGAAGAATTTGGTTCTGACGGCCAGGGAATCAGTATCAGACCAGCTACGCAGGAATTTGAGGTCGAGGTCACTCTTACCCATCAGCGCCTTCTGGTCGGCCTTTGAGATTGCGAAACTCGATGACGGCACATAAGACATCATGTTTGCTTTGAGGGTCTTTCAAATAGAAAAGTTCGATATCACGATAGCAGACCGAGTCCGGAAGGTCTTTCGCGGAAACGTATTTGGGGAGGTCACTCTGGAAAGGATGGCCCAGCTTGCGTTTGCCCAAGGATGAATCGTCAGACGAAGAGGAATTCTGTGGAAGCAGGACGCCAGGTCGAGTCCCGGTAATGGCGGACCAGAGCTGGACTGTGGCAAATTGGACGATCATATTTCCATGACGAAAGAATGTCGAATGAACCCAGTGATGGCGGTAGATCACACAGAAGACATCCACATCTAGCGTATTCTTGTCCTTCGTTTTTCGGGGAATCTTGCGATCGGCCGGGAAGACACCGTTGAGAAACTATGCTAATTAGCCTACCGCTCATGAGAACAAAGGAGGTACCCGTACTCGTCGCATCTGTTTATGAACATCGTCATTGACGCTGCGATGGGCGAAGAGCTCGAAGTATTGACAAAGTCGGCGCCAGTATTCGTCATATGACTGAAGCGTCTTCTCTCTTGACGTTTTGGAAATCCAGTCAAAGAAGTTCATGTAGGTCGCTTGGTCCTCCAAAAGAAGGTAGTCCACGTAGTCCTCGTTCGACTGGATGCAATACCTATTCTTGTATGTTATTCTCCGATCACCCTCATTTTCCGACCGACTGTACACCCACTTTCGCCAGTAGCGTTCGACAGTAGCAATACCTATCAAAGTCCTTGGTTTGAAGTTTGGGGGGAGCCATCCCAGACTGCGAAGATGTTCCAGCCTGGCTCGCGTTTCTTCGCAGAGGATGGGATCGGTCCAGTATTGGTGCTCATCGGCCTGAGTCGGAGGTAGTGGGATAGGTGCCATGGCAGGAGATCAGACACAAAGACCAGGATTTGGAATCTGTGCTGGGGGAAATATGGGAAATAATAGCAGGGCCGACCTGGGACGCGGAGGATGGGGACGAGAGAGAATGGGAGAGTGCAAGGACACGAAAGAGAGGGAGGACGGAGCATCTTATAGGCGCCCGACCAGGGCCGGTGAAAAGTGAAGGCACCTGGCTTTCGCTGCAGAGGGGAGCCATTTTCGGCGTCGTTTGGTCGCGAGTGGAAACGGGGGGAAGATCTGTTGAAGTTCAGCGCTACCGTCACGACAGGAGAATGACTAACAGTGCTGGGCGGGTGCAGAATAGTGGTCGTCGAGGGCGGTGGGTGGTCAAGTGCGCCCGCCGCGGCCCAAAGTTACGGGTGGAAAGGCGGCCGTTTCTGGCCTCCAAAGAGGCCATTTTCGGCGTCAATTTCACAGGTCCTCATATTCTAGTTGTAATTCATGGAAATTTTGCTGAAGACGCAAGTTGCTAAGGCACCAGGCAGCGTACTGAGCCATCCAACCAGGAAGCGTATCATGTTGGGGTAGTTTGGAGAATGCCAACGATAGGCAGTCAATGACTGCAAGCTGCTCATCTAGATTATTTGGCTTTCCCATATCCCGCAAAACAGCCGTGAACTTTCCAAACGCCAAATTGTTAAGTTCAGGGACCAGATACGTGTCACTGAATATGTAGACTCGTAGGTGACATAGCAGGGTGTGTGCCTGCAACGTCTTGTTTTCGCCGCTCGTTGGCTCCGACTCCACAGACTTGGATTTTTTCTGTTCGGGTTGAGGTACCTCCATAGGCGTTAATTCGACATCCGTATATTCTCCCTTGTAGCACCACTCAATGAACCGTGCCACGGTGTCATGAGTTGTCTCATTGAATGTGTACTGCCCAGAGGTGCTCTCCGAGAAGTCATTGGAAAAGGCTGATTCAAGAGCTTTGCACTTCGACTCTAATAGCTTTCGATGGATCTTCCATGATCCAGAGCCCGAGGTGGTGCGAAGCTCGACAGTATCCGATCCTAGAAATCTGGTTTCTGTTAGCAATTTCCTTATGTCGACATCGCGTGGTAAGTCATACTCAACGAACGGCAGTCCTTCTCTGGGCGCCATTATTTATGTGACTGGTTCAAATCCTTTACCGATTGCGAGTTGCAAAAGGGTTGGGGGAGAAGAACAAAGATGGCTTACCCCGCACCTCGCGTTAATTAAGTTATTTACTAGCGGGTTATCGAGGGTTCCTACGGGTTCTTGCGGGTTTTCTTCGGGTAACCCGAAGAAAACCCGCAAGAACCCGTAGGAACCCACATAAACCCGCAGTCTACAGATTACCTATTTTCCTTAGAAAATTTTCAAGTCCCTCAGTTTTCTCTTCTCTTCAGCCCTACTTTATAGCTTAACAAAGACCTTTTTAAAGGAGCTTATCAGGTAATAAAGGAAGGCCTTAGTATTCTATTGGTCTATAAAGCTATTGGCTAGCGGTGTAAACTATCGAAATAGAGAAAATTAATGTAGTTCTTAAGGATACACCTGCTTTATCCTATAGTTCAAATATATTTCTACGACAATACAAACCATTTTCAACCACACTACTTATAACCCACCCCAACATAGTCGCAATCACTTAAATACAGCGCAATCTAAGATGGCCGATTTTTATTTATTAGCATATAATGGAATCTCTCTTAATTTCGCGAGATTTAAGGTTAAATAGTTGCGTAAGTCAATGAGGTGACTAGAACAGCCATAAATGACAGTATTTTAATCAGGTTAATCAGCAGTTTTATGCGTCTTGGCATAGCCTAATCAAGAAATTTATGTAAAAATGGGTTCTTGCGGGTAACCCGAAGAAAAACCCGCGCGGGTTCGGGTGCGGGTGTGGGTTGGTTCGGTCAACCCTCGGGTTTTGCGGGTGCGGGTTGCGGGTCGAGCTTTTTAACCCGAAACGCGGGTTTGGCGAGGTCTAACTCTAGCCTTAAGTGTGATCCGCAATCGTACCAACGCCGCGGTGGGCCTTCTATGGACTCGGGTCCCTAGGGTACTTGCAGGTGTGAAGGGAGGGCGCCGATCAAGTCAGTCACCGTAGTGAGCTCCCAAGATCGCTGAAAGGTTGTCGTAGTATCGAACAGTGAAGGTTTACCAAAGATGGGTTTCAAGTAACAATGTTAGGATTGATCACGAAGAGCTAAATACAGTGTGGTAGAGACAGTCCTTATATACTTAATTCCTCTCATCGCCCGATGAGTCTTGGCCCATCACCCGATGGGTCGTCACGTGTCTTTGGTCGTAGGTCCACCCTGGATCTACGTCCAGCCTGGCTATAGATCCTTTCCTCGGAATCTGTGGTGGCCTTACGTCTATCGCTCGAAGGCTCCTAGCGCCGTGTGGCCTTGGTACCTCGTTTAGGGCTACGCGGCTCCGGTCGTGGGTCGGCACGTGATCTAGGTTGATTGGGTCTGAGTGCCTTATTTATAGGCTTATGACCCCTCATATTGTAGGGTTCATAATATAGAACTCCTAATAATAGGGACGTAACCATGATAGAATCCCCACTGTCGGATGAATTCGACATAATCATCCCAATGAAGAAACGTTTCATCGGTTGGCGGGGGTTGTAGAAACACATACTCGGTGCCGGGCCCCGGGGGGCCAGTGCTGATAGCGGGGCCAGTATCGGGGCCAGTATCGGGGCCAGTATCGGGGCCAGTATCGGGGCCAGCGGGGGTGGCATCGGGGCCAGTGAGAGCGAGAGCAGCAGCAGCGAGAGCAGGGGGGGTAGCAGACATCTTGGACAGAAAATGGGGTCAGATTTGGGGGTCAGGAGGGTATGTGTAGAAGAGAGAAGAAAAAAACAGGCGATTTCGATGTTATAGAGATTAGTTACTGAAGTAACGATAAATCGCTAAGATAAGCGACGATGACATAAGAATAATGTGCCAAGCCTGATGTGTCCCGATCAACACCCGCTTTAGTCTTACTAGCCGTGTCAGCCCCGTTAGTCTCCTTGGTCCGGCTGGTCCTCCTAGTCTTTCTAGTCATCCTGGTCCCGCTGATCCCTCTAGTCTGATTGGCCGTCCTAGTCCTGCCGGCCACCTCAGTCCAGTTAGTCTTCTTGTTCCTAGGGCGGTATGCTTGATAGGTTCTTTTGGTGTTTAGGGAGTAGGGTTCCTCTGGGGAGGTCGTAACACTCGAGAGCTTTATTTAGTGGTTTTTGGCTATAGGGGGCCCTCGTCCGCGTCGGATTCGGTCGCGTAGAATAACGAACGTATGAAACGCGAAACTCTCGCGAGAGCTTCGCTAAATTTGGTTTTTTTTGGACCCGAGCAGCTTCGTAAGCCTCGATGACGCGTATTTCATCCCTTTTTAGGGGGTTCGGCATACTGGATAGCGAGGTAGGGGGTAAAAATGGGAGGGGTTGGGGTTAATTAGGAAGACGGTGAAATCTAGGCAGACGGTGTGACAGACCAACACCGTCATCAGGTATGGGTCCGCAGAAAGGGACAGATAGTGCGTTCCCAAATATTTGAAGCAATGATGGGTTTTCGGGCGAGACCCTTCACCCATTTGCTGGCTATGCCCAAGTCTCCACACGTGGCCCCGTCCTAGACTACGCACTTCGCCCGCTGTGGCACTCCCACATCCCGCTTCCCCCTGTGGCTGTTATGCCCGGTGCCCCGTAGGATCCTGTGGTGCCCCGTGTTGGATAGTCTAATCTAATCCCTTTTTCCTAGTATCTACTCCGTACCTGCTCGACCAATTCCTAAGGACCTCGCTATTCTGCTATTTCACCCACCTGTCTAATTTCTCATCAAAGTACCGCGATGTTAAAGCATTCATTATTTTCCTGGCTGCCTGTGCTCGCCACACTAATGTTAGGAGTTCACTCGGTGCAAGTCTACCGCACTGAGCTCCTTCTCGAAAATGAGGAAATAAGGAGCGAAGTTCATATTCATACTTCAAAGAGATTGAAGTTAACCAACATCGATGAAGTGGAAAGCCTCATACAAGACGATTTAGTGCCCTGCCAGGACCTTTTCTCGACTGGAAAACCCCTACCGAAGGCTGTTAAGGGTTGCAGGATACCCTTTGTATGCAGTAAGGATGGCACTGAGAAGAATAAAGGCCGCTATAGTTGCATTGTATCTGGGAGTAGGTATCTTACCTACTGTGGCGCCAGCGATATTCGTCGTCTCCAACTTTGCGACGTAGGGTTTCGACCCATTCCAAACACCGAGAACACTGGGGTTCACGATTCCGATCCTCCCGAAGTTCAAGATACTGCATCTGCGAAGCCAATCGAGTACAAAACTTCAGTCGGCGAATTGAAAAAGAAGGTCATCATACTTCTGTATCCGGATAACTCAAAATTACTGTCACCTTTACGACCCATCGCGAATCAAGAAGATATTTCCTGCGACTCTCTCTTTACGAATGAAAATCCGTACTTGGGCTCGCCCGATGTTATGTGTAAGGTCCGACTATCCTGCGCCGGGTCTCCACACGCCTACCACTGCCTGATACGCCTCAAGGCCAAGGCGAAGCAACTTATATTCTGTGGCGCCAAAAATATCGAGCAAGACGAGCATATTTTATACTGTGACAATCAATTCCTGGGAATTAAACCTGATGAAGACTTTCATACCCCTGGAGATGGTCCAGTGAGTTTTCAGACGTCGACTATCGGGGCAAGATATATTGTTAAGCTCAAGGTCATCATCCGAGGTCGGAGGAAACGAATAGACTCGACCGGACCTATGAGCAATGAGCCATATCTGCCATGCAGCAGATTATTTACGATGAAGGCCCGTCTAAGACGAGGTTCTAAGGGTTGTAAAGTCAACTTCGCATGCAAGGGGAACCCAGGCGCCTATAAATGCCTATTGAGGGAAACTCAAGAAGGTCAGGACCTGTCGTACTGTGGCTCGCCCGATCTTGACGGCAACCAGATATCATACTGCGATCCTCAAGTCCTTGGTGTGAAACAAATCTCCGAAAATACCCACAAAGGCAAGATTATGAGGTATAAGACAACTATCATCGGCAAATCCCAAGATTCCATGGTGTCCATATATCTCCTACAGGAGACAGTCAAATTCAGGCAATTGATGAAGGCAAAACTGGATGGCAACGAACAGCAGGTTCCATGTGACTTGCTCTATTCAAAGCCAACCCGGCAGCCAAATCCTCATGATTGCCAGCTCCAACTATACTGTGCCGGTAATTCACACCCCTCAACATGCCTGCTCACTCAACCAGGCGCAATGGTTCTGCACCACTGTGGTCCGGAGCGCAGGGATAGGTTTGAGGTCTGCAATATGCAAAATCTTGAGATTGGCGAAGATGAGGATACAAGGACGGATAGCGGTCAAGAAGACTGCGATGGAGACATCGACATGACCGAGGCTCCGGGTTTGGGGGATCCCACTCAGCCAAATTACTACGTGGTACATCTACGCTCTCCTCCTACAGACTCCGACTCGCGGGCATTTCTCTACATTGATCCTCTTGGTACGATCAATTATTTACAAGGAACTGGAGACTCGCATACCAACCCATGGCATCCAATGTGTTGGGAACTACCTCAATACGATCCCGGATTCTACGCCCCAAGCACTGCATGCCAAGCCGCGATCGGCTGTCTGGACGATATTCTAGAGGCAAAGTATATTGGATGTCGTCTCATCCAGGAAGGGGATCTCTGGGGAGTGGATCGCTGTCAATTCGCAGTAATTGAAGGGCTACCCTGGTGTAACTTTAATGATAATGGGTTTAAAGCTGGAGGTTTCTGAGACTCGGATAAACTATGGTTTTTAATCTTCCAATATCATCAGACATGATTCAAGATCAATCCTGCCTACATTAGTATTCCGGACGGCAAGGTGCGCGCACCTAACCCATAGGGGTAACTTACATGGGCCCCCATGTAGATTAGGGGTTTTGATTTTCCCATAGTTAAGAAATGTGGGTCCGATCCCCATGTAGATTATTTTCCCGTATCGTAGAGCCCCCATTTTCGAGTATGTTTTATAGGGAATTCCATTTTATCATCATTTTCAATTTCAGCCCCATTCAACCGTAGGAAATTGTGCAATGGAGGTTGGAAGTTAGCCGGATTTTTTGATAGGGTGACCGTTCCCGCCGACCGTGATCCATCAACCACAATTCCACCGGCAAAGTTACATGAATTCAGCAACATATACTAATGATAACAGGAACCAACCATATACCTGTCTGCCAATCCCAAATTCAGCGCAACTATGCAATGCTCATATATCATTTCTTGCCCTTCTCCGAGGCCGAATCGGTCTTCTTGGTCAAGACGCCTTCCGGTGGAATGACCGGTGCCCCAAGCATCGGGGGAAGCTTCACCGGCTTGAATGTCGCTTCCTTGGAAAACTTGACATACCCGTTGAGATAGGCATGCGCGGATGTAACCCTTTTACTGTCCTTATCCAGAAGAATCACGGATCCATGGTACGGGTCGTCGCGGTTGGGTGTGGGATGAGGGTTTCCGCTATTCACGTTAGTTGTACTCATCTAGAGGGGCCTGCGTAATTCAAGTTTCTTACATTACCTGCGCGCTGACAACACGAGCCTTCAGCCCGGAAACTTCATCGATGGAACGCTCGATTTGCTGGATCAACCAGCTGACGTCAATGGTTGTCCCATGGAGGGTCCAGTTAAGATGCTTCAACTGTCTGGCAGTGCTTGAGAATCCTCGCGAGGCCATGATTGTTGCTATTTGTAGATAATGCAGGTGCCGCGACTATGAGAACTGTTCTGGAGCATGAAGGTGATTCGATAAATCCGTGTTGTTTCTGATGAGCTGTGGTACGCACCTCTCTTTATAGTTTCATCAGGAAGGATATCAATTAGTGCATAGTTCGCCCTGCCTGTCTATCGTCATGGACTGCACAAAGCATCTCCGAACCATTGGAAGAGAAGCTACGGAATGGCACAAGGCGTATCGCGCTCCCGAAACATCTTTGGGACTAAATATAGGTACTCCTAATTATGGCTGTTCTTGCACTTCTAGTAAGGCCCTCTTCGACCTACTACATCGGTTGTATTGCCGCCTCCTTTCCCGAATCTGCTCCGTGATTTTCATGTCTCGGCCGTCCAATAAAACTCGAAATGATAGGGTATTATCCACGTTCTACACGATTAAGACCGAGGCTTAGCTAGGGACTGAAACGGCCCGCATTGCAGGCGGGCGCTTACTCCTTGATGCTGGATGAGTTTCCACCACGGCGCCAAAGTCGGGGCGCAGCCTCATTGACCAGCGGTATCCACCAGTAGCAATATGAAACAGAAAAAGAGTAATAATAAGAACCAATGGTCACCAATGCGCTGTTGGGCAATACAGGAGCAAGAAAGACCTTGGGTATGGTCAAAATGTGGTCTCGGAATCGGAAGCGCGTGACGATCTTGGCGGCGTAGGGACAGCTTGTTTTGTCACCTGATTATCATTCCACGTGATCACGTTCACCAGCCGCGCGCAGGCTCCTTGATCTTCAACATACCACTGACAACACGTTCTCCCGTCTGCTTACGGGGAGTACCTCTGTAATGAACAATATAAAGCCATTTATTCGTCGGTTCTCTACCTTGCTTCACAAAAACCCCTTTCTCATGCCTTCTCCTGGGCCGCCTTTACCGCACGGCATACTCGTTGATGAAGAGATCTCGCCGGTATATGATTCCAAGTACTTCTACCCAGCGAAACCTAGACAAGTCCTCGCCAACCGTTACCAAACCCTGGTCAAGGTTGGCTGGGGGGTGTCTTCAACAGTATGGCTCGCGCGTGATTTGCAAGGGTATCCTTCAATTTCTGTCCAGTCCCAGGTTCTCCCTTTCTCTAACAAACATATAGGTATACCGAAGGCCTAGAGAGCGTCGTGGCACTCAAAATTACCAATAACAATGCGATTTCCGCTGGTCATGAGCGTGAAGTTGAAGAGCATATTTCCATGGCAAACCCATCCCATCGCGGTCGTTCACTTATTCGAACATTACTAGGCTCTTTTGAAGTTAAAGGTCTAGAAGGCTCTCATCTATGCCTTGTGTATCCGCCTATGAGGGAACCATTGTCGATGTACCAGCGACGCTTTGACGACAGAAAGATGCCACTGCCCCTCATTAAAACATATATTCGTGCTCTTCTTACTGGGCTTGATTATCTGCATAAGGAATGCAGGATAGTTCATACAGGTAGGTTCTTCGGTTTTGCTTGCAATCGGTGATACTGAGCTTACATGGCTGCCTAGATCTGAAGCTTGAGAATATCATGGTCTCGTTCGAGGATCCAGCCGTGCTTGCTGATTTTATTTCTTCTCAACTTGAAACACCAATGGCATTCAAGATTGATTCGGCGGGACGACCAGTGTATCAGTCCCGTACTGACTTTGGGCCACTCAAAAGCCTAAGAAGTATACCACAGCTTGTCGACTTCGGTTTAGCCACTAGACTCGAGGAAGACGACGATTGGGGTGTCTGGCCTATTCAGCCAGACCACTATCGAGCGCCAGAGGTGATCCTAGGTAATGGATGGCAAATGCCTTCGGATATTTGGAATCTTGGTGTTCTGGTGCGTGTGCCATTGTTCTCTCGCGTTGTTGTATCCACTAATACCAGACTAGTTGTGGGATATGATCGAAGGCAAAGAGCTATTTCGGCATATTCATTGTCAACAAGGTCGCTACGATGCTAAATTGCACATCGCCGAAATGATAGCCTTCCTCGGTCCACCCCCTCCAGAGATCATTCAAAGGTATCAATATATGCGAGAGTATTCGTGGCCAAAACCTATCAGACGAGAAGACGGCAAAGTATGCGAGACCGCGGAGGAGTATTTCTGTGGGCCATTCTTTGACGACAAAGGTATTGCTAGGCTTCCTATATCGACCAAGTTATTCTCAGACTCACAAATATCTTAGGTCGCTTCCTCTATGAAGACTTTATCCCCGACCGCGAATTAGGTGACACAGTTTCATTCCTTGGAGGAGAGGAGAAAGAAGCGTTCTTGGATCTCGCCAAGGGAATGCTTGCCTGGCACCCAAATGCGAGAAAAACAGCTGGCGAACTAGCAGAGCATCCTTTTCTTCAACCGAAGCCAAACGCCTGATTTCTGCGAGTCTTGATGCCAGTTCGGCGATGCAACCATATTACCGGTTGAAGCGTTAGCGCTGTCTTTTTGAGTGGGACCTAATAGGAGCATTGGTGGCCATTGATAAATGCTTCCATTCCTGGAGCAATTCAACATGGCCAAGGTCGCTCATCTCATTAGTGTCCTGTCTGGTGGGCCAGACATCGTCTGTAGAGATGATAACCTCTTCCCCAGTGGGATGACTAGATCCGTATTATTTCCTTTATATCTAAGGACACGCAAACAGCCCAAGGAAGGAGGCCCTTCTTATACCTGAAAATCAATAGTGACAGAGTTAGCCACGACAGGTAATTAGATACTGATGTGATGCAATTGTATTATGTTGCACGATTGGGACGTAAAGCCGTGAGTGATCGTGTGGGACTAGGCTATAGCGTTGCATGTGCTTCCCAGACGAGACAGAGTGTGAATGCCCACATCTATCCGGAGAATAAGCCCCCCTTTCCCTCCCTCCCCTAGCTAAACTGCCGTTCAGTGGATCATGGCTCGCTTGATCTTTGGAGTTCCTGTACCGGATTCGGGCAGCGCCAGCGACTCCGCACACGATGCTCATCAAAAGCATGGCGCTGGAACGCCATTCGATGTAACAACGTCACTTCACACCAGTTGCACTTAAGTGGCTTTTCCTTCAGATGAATAGCATCAAAATGGCGCGTTACACAGCCAGGATCATGAAACATCTGAAAGCGAACCTTATCCGGAAGCCCTTCACTCGCGAAGCATTGAAAGCAGGCCTCTGGCTGCTTAGCGGTTTCGAGATACTCCCTGGTAGCACGTAACGGCTTGCCACGTACATGCACCTTGTATGAGTCGACATCACTTTGGGTCTGCTGTAAATCCTTCGGCTGAGGTATAGATCCAGCTAGTGAAGCAGAACCAAGAGGTTTCTGCTTAGGCCGGCCCCTCAACGGACCTCCTTCAAGGACATCACAGTATTGTACAACAGCCGCAGTACCTGCATCACGCCGATGCCACTCGTCTTCTAAGGAGTTGGAAACTGGGTAGGAAAGAAGACTCTGCACAAGATGCAACTGAAGGGGGTGCATGGTATCCTCTAATGACGACTTGTCTTCTTTCTCTTCCTTGGCCGCGGCACCTGAAAGTTGCGCCTCAATATCCAAGAAGGCTTGTTCTTCATCAAACTCCTCTCGAATCTGATGCCGTAAACTCCGTTGTAGCCTTTTTCGTGTGTTTCTCACTCCATTCTCCCGTTGCTGGAGTCGGGGAAGCAGGCCGGGTTGTTGTGTCTCCTCATATTGCGTACGGAGCTTGCGTAGGTTGCGCCGGGCCTCTTCCATCTCGGGATGATCTTCAACTTGTGCCCGTTGTTGATTAGTCAAGTAGCGTGGACGTCGCGTGTCTCGCCAACGGCTTTGCCGTGTGACAGCTCGCATCAGTTCCACGTCTGGGTCGAGGCCACAGATAACCCGGATCATGTCGGTATCGAGCTGCAGAGGATGATAGTGGTTGAGAAAGGTGCGGGGGCTAGCGTGCTTCATGATCAACATATGTTGCTCCTTGCTCACCCACCCTGCGGACAACATCAGCCATCAAGCTAAGGGATAAAATTCATATCATCTACGAATGACTCACCACTCTCGTTGAGCACTTTACCACTTCCATACCGGAACTGGTGGGCATGAAATGCCCCTTTCCACCCACGGATCTCCCCAAATGTGACCAGCAAGGTGGACATTGTTGACTTGGACATCTGCGTGGTCCGCTGAATGGTTGGAACGCCGTTGATCAACTCCGTTTTGCAAAAGATATACCAATCAGCCTTGTTGGGGTCTAAAGGCACCAGAAGCTGTTCGCAGCCTTTGCTGATAAAGAGTTTCCGCAGCTGAGCTTTCGAGGTCAACCCCTGATTCCGGAACGCCCGTGCGTGAAACAGGATGCCAAAAAGCAATGTATGCGGGCATATCACCAGAGAGGGACCATAAATGATCTCGGGAAGTGCAAAAGTAGTTCTGTTGATTGGTTAGCTTCATGGCTCTGGTCGAAAATTCCGGGGTCCCCGGGAGGAATCTACACCAGGAGATGGTCGAGGCATTGAGAGGGAAAGACAGGAATTGCGCTTGCCGTACAATTTAGTCAGACCGAGGAATTTCTTCGTCCCTTCCGCGGTAAGTTCGATCATGGGAACCGGCGGGCCTCCACGAGGATCCTTCTGGAGGGAAATCTGCAGATCCTTGAACTGCAGACTCAACAAAGCGTTTCGCCGGTGCACCGTAAAGATACCGAGGGAGTTGAACAGACACACTTGGATGCGTTGGAAGCCAAGATGAAACTTTTTCTCCTGCGTCGATAAAATCGTTTCATTAAATGGGCCGATATCCTCGATATAAACCGGCGTCTTTTTTGCAGGCTGCGTGTCTAAACCAAACTCTTGTACCAAATACTTCATACCCTGCATACAACGGTAAGTCGAGATCATCAAGCTGAACTAGGATAAATTCGAGGTGTCCTGACCCTTCGTATCTCCGAGCCGTCTCCGTCGTTGATTATAATCTTGGTGAGCTTCTGATAGTACAAGCGAAGGTTTTTCCAGTCGGTCTCAAGTGTACTAGCTTTGTTGATGCCTGGGTAATGTCGACCGTCCTCACTTCGCTCGAGCAGGAGACACCAGCGTAGGAACCGATACATATCATTGTTCGACGCCTGGCGTAGCGCCTCCTCGGCCTTTCGCCATTTTGGCTCGTTTGGCCTGTTTCGCACTTGGCTGGCAGAGTACCTATAGCTGTATTAGGAGACTGGAACGAAATGGATCTCAATGATCTACTCACCTCTTCCACCGACTCTCAATCCGTTCTCGTCGTTCAATGGTTTGTGGTGCTTTGTCGAAATCCTCAGGGATCTCAGAGAGATCAACTCCGCCTTCATCCAGTGGGTCTTCGTAGAACTCTCCAGCGCCGTCGGATATCTCTGACTCCAGAGCAAGGTTCTCGTCCGATCGGAGACGTTTTCGTGAGGTATCATCCGGCTCTGTCAAGTCCGTTTCGTATGTAGCATCACTCTGATCGTCCAGGTCGGTGTTGGTGGTAGTGATGATATCTTCCTCGCCTCGGGGGCTTCCCAGATTTCTATTCCGTCGGGACGACCGAGTACGCTTCATTTCCAAGATCGTGGGAAACCAAGGGACCAAGGCAAACGTGCAGAGGAAGCGTGCAGGAATGAGGCCACGGCACTAAAATATAGCCTAAGAGGCGGAAGCGCACTGAGAGATGAGTGAGCAGCTAGTTCGTGAGGAGGTACACTCGCGATCGAGGGAGGAGGAAAAGCGGAAGAACAAAGGACATAAAATAGCAGAAGCAGGGAGCCACAGTGGGTGGGTTGGCACCAACGTAATATGGCCACAGGCCAGGTCCGCTCAACGGGGTGCAGGGAGGCCATCTTTGGCGCCCACGCAGAGCGTCAAGGCTGAAGGGAGACGAAGACAACTGAAACGGTGTGCGGGGTCCCTGCGGGTGGAGCTGACTGGTGCGTGGTGGTTAACTGGGCGGGGACGTGCCGGTATATCGAGGTCACGTGTTACCAAATGACGGCCGAAAGAGGCGTCGAGTGACGCCGAAAATGGCAGCCATATGGTAAGCCCAAACTGTTTAGTAGTACTTTTTCTATTTAATTAGGAGTTACTACTAACTATTAGACTATTTATTATCTAGGATAGTTTTAACTTTATATTTATCCTCTATTTCTTCTTTAAGTTCTATATTAGTAGCGATTTTAGTATTTTTTAGTATAGGTTTAAGTAATAAGATATAAAATATTAGATAGATTCTTTTTATATTTTCTAGTAGCTTAAGTTAGTAGTTAACTAGTCCTATTCTTTCTTTAATTATAAAAGGTCCTAATTTTAGATAGTTAAGTTTTATACTTAGTTACTTAGTCTTAATATTTTATTATAAAAAATAGACTTTCTTTCTCTTTTTTAGATTAGAGCTAACTTAGTAGCGCTAATTATAGTATATCTTTATATATAGGTTTAGAAATTCGATATCTTAAGCTATTTATATATATAACTATCTAATTCCTATAGCTAATAATCTTACTAATTCTACTATAGTTTTTTTATTTTTTAGTTTTTTTATTAACTTTAGATAGTATCTATAGTTAGTAAAAAATAGTATTTCCTTAGTAGTTAAATATATTATATTATTATATATAAATTATATAATTAGTAATAGTCCTATTTAGTTATTCTACTAATAGTTTATATAATACTTTAGATAATATTTAATTATTTAGTTAATTTATTTATTCTATCTATTAGTTTATAGATAATAGACTATTAAAAGACTATAGTAGATCCTAATTTAATCTATAAAAGATTACTATATATTAGATATAAATAACTTATCTTAGTCGGAGGTAATTTTACTTAGTACTCTATAGTTTATAAAGATATATTAAAATAAGATATTTACTATTTAGTTTATATTAATATTTTTAGTAGTTAGGATTATATAGGTATATTTAGTAAGTTAGTTAATAATTACTATAATTATATTATTTTCGTCTAATTTCGGTAGTTTTATAATAAAGTCTATTATAATCTATTTCTATAGTCTTATTAGAGTATTTAAGAGCTATAGTTCTCTATAGAGAAGATATTATAATAGTTTATCCTATTAATAGGTATTATAATTCCTAATATATCTCTTTACTTTTCTATATATATTTAGAATATAGTAGTTATAAGTAATTTACTCTATTATTTTCTTAATTCCTATATATCTATATATTAGTAGATTATAATATCTTTTAATAACTTTATTTTATAATAATTATAGTATATAAATTAGTCTATAGATAAAAATAAAGCTATTATTATTTATAGTTCTATTTTAGTCTATTTTTAAGATTTTCTATATAGATTTATCTTTAATAGTAGCTTTTTAGACTTTATCTATCTAATTATTATTCTCTATTTTACTAGTTACTATAAGTATTTATTAGTTATAGATAATATCTCTTTATTTATTAGTAGCGAAGATAGTAAATACTATTTTTTTAGTTCTAATTTTATAATTAGGTCTTTTACTAAGTATATTAGCGACTATATTTTCTATTCCTTTATAGTAGATAATCTTAAAATTATATTATATAAAGGTTTCTACCTATCTAGCTTATTATTAAGTAAGTTTCTTTATTATAGTAAAAAATATTAGATTATAGTAGTCTATTTTTACTATAATAGTATATTTTACTCTTTTTAAGTATACTTTTTAGACTTAGAATACTAATACTATAGTAAATAGTTCTTTATTATAGATATTATAGTTAAGTTCTATTAGAATTATTTTTCTAAACTAAAATATAATTAGTTATAGTTTCCTATTATTATCTAGCTAGATTAACTATACTCTTAGAGTATAGTCTAATATATTAGTTTTAAAGATAATTAGTTTTTTATAGTTAAAGATTCTAAGAATTATTTTTTTTTTATATAACTCTTTAAGTCTATAAAAAGATTCTTTAGTTTTATTATCCTAGTTAAAGGCTTCTTTTTTCCTAGTAAATTAGTATAGTCCTATAGTATATATTAAATAGCTAAGTATTAGTTTCTAATAGTAATTTATAAGTCCTAAGAAGCTCTAGATATCTTTAATATTTCTAGATATAGGCTATTTAATAATATTTCTAACTTTTTTTTCTTCTATCCTTAGTCTATCTAGGCTAATAGTATATCTTAGAAAACTAGTTTTCTAGATATAGAATTTATATTTCTTAAGCTTTAGAGTAACCTTAGCTTCTCTAAGCTTCTATAGTATTTTCTAATTATATTTAATATATTTAGCTTTAGTCTTAGAGAATACTAAGATATTATCTAAGTAGATAATAATAAAAATATTAAGATATTCTTCTAATACTATAAAAATAAACTATTAGAAAGATACTAATATATTAGTAAGACTAAAAAATATAACTATATACTTAAAATATCTAAATTTAGTCCTAAATACTATTTTCTATTTATAGTCTTTTTTAATTCTAAATTAGTTATATACTTCTATAATATTATATTTTATAAAATATTTTACTTCTTAGATCTAATCCTAAATCTTATAAATTAAAGATAGTAGATAATAATCTTTAATAGTAACTAAATTTAATTATTAGTAGTCTATATAAAATTAAAGACTTTTATTTTTTTTTAGAATAAATAGGATAAAGTATCTAGCTAATAAAATAGATTTTTAAATATATTTTTTTTTTAAGTTTATATTAATATATTTCTTTAATATCTTAGATTCTTTCTATAAGAGTTAGTAGATAGGTTAGAAGATTAGTTCCTTATTTTCTTATAGATTAATCTTATAGTTATATAGGCTATATTCTAATAGTATACTCTCTTCTAGTAGTATAAATATATCTTAGAACTTCTAATATTCTTTAGAGATCTATATTTTTTCTCTAGTTATATAGAGATTTACTAGTTTATATTTAATTATAATATATTCTTTTAATTTATTATCTATTATATCTAATTATTACTCTATATTAGTAACTATATTAGCTTCTAGTTTCTTATACTATACCCTATTTCTAGACTAAATACTCTTTTTAGGTTCTTTTTTATAAAAACTTTAATAAATATCTATCTCTTTATAACTAGATATCTATTTAAGCTTTCTTCTTTTAGTCTAGATTTTATTAGTCTATTAGTATTTATATTAATTAAAAATAATAAGTCCTTTTTATTAGTTAATAGTAAAATTATATTTTCTTAATTATAGTATCTTTAGTATAATATTATATTATTCTAGATTAATAATATTAAAGTTAACTATCTTATAGTAGTTTCTTATAACTATTAGTAGATTCTTAGTTTTATATATAATTCTAGAGTTAAGTAGTTCTCTATTAAGTCTAGTTAAAGATAGTAGTTTTTCTTTTAGTTGCTACTAAATTATATTCCTCTAATAGTACTATAGACTTATAAAGTTTCTATTTAATCCTAAATTAATTATTATTTTTATATTTTTATATATAATATTAATATAGATCTTTATATATACTCTCTACTAGATTATAGCTAATATAGATCTAATCTTTTTATTACTATACTATATTCCTATATATTCTTCTTTCTAGTTAAATTAGTTTTCCTAATTTATTAGTTATAGCTCTACTCCTAAGTTTAATTTTCTTTAGTAGTAGACTATATAGTTTTTATTATAATAACCTAAAACTATCTATATATTATACTTAGGGTATTATATATAATCTTAATATATATATTAGGGATACTTATATAGATAGATTAGTTTATTCTAGGTCTACTTTTCCTAAGTTAACTTATCCTATTAGCCTTTTATCTTATTACTTAAGGTTTCCTAGCTATAGCTATTCTTAGAGGATTCTTAAAATATTTCTAAGATTATTCCTAATATTCCTAGGAGTATAAATAGAGTTTCTAGGATCTCTAGTATTCTTAGGATTTTAATTAGTATTCTTAGAATATCTATACTCTACTCCTAGGAACTATCTAATAATTCCTAGGAGTCGATAGTATTCTAAGGACTATACTAGATTTATTCTTAACTCTTTAGTTCTTATAATAGTTTCTTAGTTTCCTTATAGTCGATCTCTAAGAATATTTTATTTTATCTTTTCTATTAGTATAACTTAGTAAGTTAGTCTAAGATTCTTATCTATTCCTAAAGTTTTTTTTTTATAGAATTATTTTATTATATATATCTAATAGGGTTTCTTAGAGTTAGTTGATTTTACTATCGATATCTTATAGTTAAGACTTTTTCTAACTTAGTATTAGTAGCTTACTACTATCTATAATTATAGATCTTTCCTAGTCCTACTCCTATATTATATAGAGTTACTAAGGCTTTTCTAGTTTATATATACTAGTTATATTATATATATCTCTTTACTTTTAGATTATACTTAGCTATTATAGTTTCTTTTATTATTTACTCTAATAGTCTCTTACTTAGTATTCTAGCTTTCTATAGTTAAAGTATAGATTATTATTTTTTTATTATTTCTATTTTTTAGTAGATATCCTTACTATATTAAGCTCTATTAGTTATAATCTATATAGATTACTATACTATACTTTAGGTTATTATTACTTACTTCCTTAGTAGTAGAATCCTAGTAGATAGTTTTATTTATCTTTTTTAGCTTCTTATCGCTAGAGCTTTTATTTATAGATATAGTTATCGAATTTAACTATAATATTAATTATTTTAGTTAGTATCTATAGCTAGTCGATCCTTATAAGTTTATTTTTAACTTTTTTTTTAAGTCTTTACTTAAAGATCTAAATATATATATCTTTATTAAAATTAAGATATAAAATAATTTATTAAAACTTAGTAGTATAGATACTAATAGATCTAGTCTATCTAAGATAATCTAAATATCTTTCTACTATCTAAGTAGTATTAATATTACTAAATATCGATTTAAGTTTTTTTTAAATATAGTATATAATATAAAGATCTTTTTAGTAGTATCTCTTTAGTCTTTTATATATTTCTTATTAAACTCTTAAATAAATAGTTCGAATTAGATAAAAGCTTATTCTTATAAGTAGATAGAGATATAGATAACTTTATTATATTATTTAATATAGTAGATTATATAAAGCTATATATTTATCTAAATAAAGAAGCTTCGAAGTTTAGTTTAAGTTCTATTAAAGAATTTAGGTTTCGGAAGTTTTATACTCTAAGTTATCTTTTTATTAGCGCTAATAAGCTACTTTTAGAGTTAGGATACTATCTCTATAAGTTTAGTATTAGTTAGTAGTAAAGATACCTATTAGCTAGAGCCTTATAAAATATTATTAGTACTATTACTAGATACTATAATAATAATATCTTTATAGTTCGAATAATAGAGTAATTAATATATTATAAACTACTAACTAATTATAGTAAGTAATATCTATAAAAGTAATACTTCTCTTAGGATACTATAAGCCTTAAGTATATCTATAACTATACTAATACCTTAAAGGCCTTCTATAGACTTAGGTCTCTAGAGTATTTATAAGATATACTAATTAGAACGCTAGTTAAGTTAGTCGCTTAGAGATTAAAGATCACTAAGTAAGCTCCTAAGACTATTAGAGGTTTATTGCTATATTCAAACTATAAAATACTAAAGATAGTTCTAAGTAATAATAGAATAAATTAATTATAAAGAACTAAATATATATAGTAAAGACTATTCCTTATATATCTAGTCTCTCTTATCGCTAATAAGTCTTATCTTATCGCTACTAAGTCCTACTTATCGTTAGTAAGTCCTAGCTTATCGCTAATAAGTGGTTATATACTATATACTATTCAGTAGTTATTAGTAGTATACTTTATAATAGTAAATAGGTAGCCGTTTCCTATATTACTACGTAACTAGACTAGTCTCTCTAGCCCTACTAGTCTCGCTAGTCCTCTTAGTCCGGCTGGCCTCTTCTGTCCTACTAGTTGCCCCGGTCCCGCCGATCCCTCTGGTCTGGCTGGTTGTTTTGGGTCCCGCTGGCTATCTTAGTCCAGCTGGCTTCCTTGTTTATCGGGCGGTGTGCTTGATAGGTTACCATTGCTTCTGCTGGTGTTTGAGGAGTGGGGTCCTTCTGGAGAGGTCATAACACGTGACCAGTTAGCAGTTCGTAATAGATTAGTAGAATTAGACTATGGTATAACTATAAATATAGTTACTACTTTACTAACTATAACTATAAAATTATAGTCTTAGTTATTACTTTACTAACTATAACTATAACTATAAGTTTATAGTTAACTATAGTATATACTATAGTTATCTTATTACTAACTATACTAGTAAAGATAGTCCTATAGCTATATAAAAGAAATTAGCTAATTTAGTCTATAAAATACTGTTTATATAGGTATAGTAAATAGCTAATCTTTAGATAGGGCTTAATTTAGCCTTTTTGAGACATCTTAGACGAATTTCTATAAAAAAACCGGTCGGGGGATATATAAAAGAGAGGAAAAAACAGAGGGTTGGTTGTTAGGGTGATTTAGTAAAGTAGGGTGGGAAGATACTTTTGGACACCGATATAATTCATTTCCTCTGCCATTGGGGAAACGTTCCGCTGCAATTGCTACTGCAAATATGATTGGCAATACCGCGTCGATTTATGGCAGTTACGTGTGGCCGTCATCGTCGGACCCGCGGTATATTCTAGGGGGTAGTGCGACGGCGGCAATTGCACTACTTGAGGCATTGATGGCATTGATTATCCGTATGGTCCACGTACGAATGAACAAGCGATTAGAAGAGGTGAAACTTCGCGGGATGCCCATCCTGCGCACGCGACGGACCTCGACACTCGAGCTGTCGGGTTCCGGTACATCCTATGAGTCTTGGATGGTGAGTACAATGCAATGGAATGAATGGAAGAATAATGCTTCAGTATGAGATGTGATAGAAAATGTGTCGATTTTGTTGTTTTATCAGATGCCCGTTGCAAACCAGGGGGTTCTCACATTTCCAATTCCTGATTAAACCCATATGAGGTGCTGTCATCTGTAATCCAAATCTCAAATTCATCAATAATCCTGGCTCTTCTTTCGATATTGTGCAATTCTCAGTGCAAATACTCTTTGCGTCACCTGACCATCGCCATCGCTCTCGCCATCACCAGCCAATCACAGTGTGTGTTTCCCCTCCTTAGTGTGGGTGCGACGACAAAGTGATTCCCTCACTATGAGAGAATCTGTCAATCTCGATACATTTCTTTCGTTGCAAGCATGGTATGGACACCCTTGAATGCAGTACCTACCACTAACAAGAACAGACTGACGGCGCCTTTACTTCTATTCCAATCCTCGATTTCATGCAGACATTGAACCCCTCGACGAAGCCTGCCTTTCTCGCACAGCTTCGTGAGGCTCTGGTCAATGTCGGCTTTTTTTATCTGCAAAATCCACCCGTCTCGTCCGCCGTTCGAGATGGCTTGACGGCAAAAGCACTGGAACTCTTTCAGCTACCCTTGGAAAAGAAGCTGGAGATCGAGATGGTCAACAGCCCTCATTTCCTTGGCTATTCAAGACTAGGCGCCGAGATCACCGCTTTAAAATCGGACCATCGGGAGCAATTTGACGTGAGTTTGGACTGGCTTTCCGTGGGATCATATTAACCAGACTTGATAGTTTGCAACTGAGCTCCCGGCTCCCGGTCCTGACGAACCGCTGTATAGAAATATCGTGGGCCCAAACCAGGTACTGTTCTCGTTGATTGAGATTCAATCCTCCAGCTAATTATAGTCCTCAGTGGCCCGATGAAAACGCAATCCCGGGTTTTCGTTCCATTTTGGAAAAATACCTTGCCGAGGTCAGCAACTTGTCCGAGTTGTTTACAGCACTCATTGCGGAGTCTTTAGACCTGCCTCACACGGCGCTGAACGAGGCATTCGATGTGGCCCAGCAGCATAAATTAAAATTGATCAAATACCCCCCACCACCGAGTCACGGCGCTGAGATTGGCTTTCAAGGAGTCGGCGCCCATAAAGATTCCGGGTTTCTCACATTCTTGCTCCAAGCGACACCGCATCATGGCCTCGAGGTTCAAAACAAAGCTGGCGATTGGATCTCGCTGCCACCGGTCGCCAACACGTTCGTAGTCAACATTGGCCGTGCTCTTGAGGCTCTGACGGGCGGCATCTGCACAGCGACAACCCATCGTGTCAGTCTCCGACCCGAAAATTTCGTCGATCGCAATGGTAACCATCTCGGGGCGCGGTTTTCCTTCCCTGTGTTTCAAGGTGTCAGCCCCGACCTCTCAAGCGAGCGGATCACGCTGGTCATCCCGGAGCACATTCGGGATCTGGTCAAGGATAACAGGGTCAAATCGGATGCTGAAGCTACTTTCAACGAGATGTTCCGCACCAGTATCGGTGAAGGTACCTTTGTGGCCCGAGTGACAAGCCACCAGGATGTTGGCCAGCGCTGGTATCCCGATGTTTTAGCCCGGGCATTGAAAGGGCAAAAAGATTTTATCGCCCGATGAGCAAGTTGGTTTCCTAGATTTTACCATAGCTTGTATTGTTTCAGATCCGAAGGAGCCGGGCAAGCATTTAGGCGGAGCATTATCTACCCCTGGCCTGCATATTGCGTTAGCCATATGTTAAGATCAATACTACCGTTCAGACATAGATACTCTTATTGTTTATATATCAAATACCCATTGGAAAATGCGTCCTAGAAACCATTTTTACAGAGCACCAAGTGGGTAACGTTATATGCAGGCAGGGGGGTAAAATGCACCGTGGGCACTTCAAACGCGGGAAGGGCGCAAGCCAATGCAACAATCCCTCGGATTCACCACATTCTAGAACCCAGCATCGGTCGATAAATCTTGAGTTCTCCCGCGATATGTATTTTTTCTTCCAAACGATCACCCAGCTATGCAGTGGGTAATTTCGCTTCTCTGGCTATTGGCTGCATCCGCTGCGGCGCGGTCAACCGACGGCCTTTACAAGCTGGTCGAACGACGCCTACCTAACCATGTCGGCCACTTTCGATTCGAGATCAGCAACCAAATAACGGCCTCTCATAATTATGACCAGTTTGTGGTGAAAACCACAGCGAATGGCACGGTTGGGGTACAGGGCAACACGATCAGTGCCTTGTCATCGGGGTATGCATTTCAAGCCGATACTTGATCAGCCGCTAATCGCCATCAGCCTTCATCGTTACTTGACCAATATTGCTCATGTCGATATTTACTGGTTCATCGGTAGCCGATTACATCTTGCGCCGTCTAAACTTCCTCTTCTTGACAAGCCTCTCAATGGATCCAGCACGGTTTATTGGCGATATCACTTCAATACAGGTATGTCCCAGTGTCTCGACCCGTCAAGGATGTATTTAACAGGGCAAGTCACATTCTCGTATACAGCGGCATTCTGGACCTGGGAGGACTGGGAGTTGGAACTTGACTGGATGGCCCTCCGGGGTGTAAATCTACCCCTCGCCTGGGTCGGTCAAGAGAAAATACTGGTTGACATGTTCCACGAGATTGGATTGACCGATGCTGAGATTGCACCTTTCCTCAGCGGGCCAGCCTTCCAAGCATGGAATCGCTTCGGCAACATTCAGGGCTCCTGGAATGGTGATCTACCCCGAGCATGGATTGATGACCAATTCGATTTATGAGATTGTCTACGATCTCTTTCTGGATCAAGCCTGGTCCAACACTGCTATTGACACCCGGGACTACTTCCACCGTTGGGTACAGAGCCGATACACGGGAAGTGGCCCAATACCAAAGCAGCTATATGAAGCATGGGAGATTATGCGAAAACCAGTGTACAGCAATACCAACCCGGACTTCTCCGCCGTTCCGAAGTCGGTCTTTGAGCCGAAGCCGGCAATATCCGGTCTTCTGAGTTCCAAGTTTGGCCATGGAACCAATCTGACATATGAACCGGCGGTAGTAGTCAAAGCATGGAAAGCTATGCGGGAAGCAGCAGACCTACAACAAGAGTTGTGGTCCAACCCCGCCTATCAACACGACGTGGTCGATGTGACCCGCCAGGTCCTGACCAACGCCTTCATCCCCATGTATGAAGGGCTCGTCTCGACTTATAACACCAGTGGCTCCGCGGATGATTTATTGAAGATAGGCCATGACATAGTCGAGCTTTTGCGTGATCTAGATGCTGTGCTGTTCACCAACGAAAATTTCCGACTCTCCACCTGGATCGGCGCTGCTCGCAACCAGGCACATGGAGACGCAGACTACGCATCGTACTTGGAGTATCAAGCCCGGAACCAGATCACCCTATGGGGGCCGAACGGCGAGATTAGCGATTATGCATCGAAGCAGTGGGCCGGCCTTGTGTCATCGTACTATGTGCCTCGTTGGGCGCTATTTATCGCATACTTCAGTTCAACACCTGCTGCAGCTTATAACGAGACTGAGCTGAATGGTGACATCCGCAAGTTTGAACTTTCATGGCAAGAGAAAGCACTTGAGATGCCGACTCTCACGACGGACAACGTGGATTTGCAAAAGGTTTTGGATCGGGTGCAGCAACGGTGGCGCATGATTTTCACCGTGTCCGAGTGATGGTTTTAGCTTGCTAGGTCCCCATAATAATAGTCTGTCGTCGGCGATTTCAATTTATTTGGTCATATGGAGGGTCAACGTTGCCCCACTGCGATCTGCAACGGTCTTTGAAACGTGCTTATCCTCATCACCCGCCCCGATTAGAAATGCGCACCCGCAAGCCTCCGAAGCATCCCTGTTGGCTCGGGGCTTTATTTTAGAATCCATGGTGGGCTGCTCTTTTGCTATCTTCTTGATTTTACAAAATGTCCGAATACCTTTCGCCGTCTGAGCGAACGCCGCTCGTAGCGGTGAGCCGTCCACCGGAGAGGCGCGTGAGTGTCTCGCGGGGAGCGGGGATCATCACACTCATGGGTCTTTTCACTCTCATTCAGTGTAAGGCTTCAGATTACCAGGCGAGGGGGAATTTTGCTAGTGACTAAATTCCCTCGCGTAGCAACAAACATGTCGATGATGACCACCGCGCAGTCCAGCATCGCGGCGGACTTGGATGCCTTTGCGGAGACGACATGGTTTACCTCCTCATATATGGTAACTTCCTGATGAACATGTCTTGGGCGAGATCGCTAATACTTCTAGATTGCCATGTCGAGCGTTACGCCCTTGGCTGGACGAATCTCAGCGATTTTCACCCCGCGTATTTATATCGTTTTCAGCAGTACAATCATGGCCATCGGTCTATTTATCACCGCAGCCGCCTCTACCTTGACCGTGTTTCTCCTTGGGAGATCAGTTGCCGGGATCGGTAGCGGGGGGCTGATGAGTGCGACAATCATACTCGCCCTGGATCTCGCCAGTTCGACAAGACGCGGATTGTTTATCGGCCTCATAAGCACGGGTTATACAGTTGGGCTTTCTTCCGGGGCAGTTCTGGCGGGCTTGCTAGCGCCAACGCTTGGATGGGTTTGTGGCAAAACTCTGGTAGGTATCACTTTGGCTAATCCTTTCCTAGCGTTTCCTCTTCTGGTCCCAGGCACCTATATCATTGCTATTGGGTCCGTTATTGTTTTTTGTCATACCCACTGTATCCGAAGATTCTGCAGAAGAGGAAAAAGTGTCGTTGTTTGATCAACTTGCCCGTGTAGACTATGCGGGCTCTTTAACACTGGTATGGCCGTTCCTCGGCTCAACGAGTCAAATTAACAAAATCCAGGCAATCTCCGTCGTGCTCCTCCTCTCCAGCTTAGCATCTCCCGAGATAATTATTTGGCCCATTTCGGCTTCCGCGATTTTATTCGGCCTATTCCTGTTGATCGAGTCGCGCTGGGCCCGCGAGCCAGTCATTCCGGTCCATGTCCTCCGCACGCGCAGTGTAATGCTGAGCTGTGTGTCGAGTCTTGGATTGATGATGGCTCGCTGGTCGGTACTTTTCTACACTCCAATATACGCGATGGCTGTTCGGGGATGGTCTCCTGCATCTGCAGGGTTAATACTCGTTCCCACAAATGCTGGGTTCGGAATTGGAGGTCTCCTGGTGGGGTGGCTACATATTCGCCAAGTGGGAAGCTACTATATGTGAGCTTTCTGTCCATGCTGAATGGCTATGTTATTCTGACCAAACCATCGCACTAGGTCATGCCTTACCATTTTTGTGCTCTTCACTGGGGCCACATGCGCTCTATCCTTCTTATCAACTCCAACCTCCCTCACAGCTATCTATCTAGGAGCTGCGTTCCTGAACGGACTCTTTGCAGGAGCTTTGATGAACTACACTCTGTCGCACCTACTGCATCTCACACATTCGAATGTCCACTATATCGTGACCGCTTTGATCGGCATGTCTCGTGGCTTTGCGGGTAGCTTTGGCTCAGCCGTCGGAGGTGGATTTTTCACACGAATTCTGAAAAACTCCTTGGAAGCAGGTTTCAGCAAGCATGGGCTATCCCCGAGGCCACATCTTGTGCACACGTTGCTTGGAAGCCCGGCCACGGTCATGCATTTAGAAGGACTCGAGCGAGTGGTCGCAGTTGAAAGCTACGAACATGCAGTGCGCATGCTTTTCATAGCGGGCGCCGGCGTGGCATTGCTCTCGACGCTTTTCCAAGCAGGAACTGGATCGGATTCGGCCCATTCGAGCAATAGAATGAGGGATTCAGAAGATGCCAACGAGGCTTGATGTGCTTACCTATTTTCTTTTACGCTTTTCGGTCTACTAGAAATTGATTTCGTTGGTTTTTTACGACGCAAATTCTCTACCACTGCCTTCGGCCCTGCAATCTCTGATAAACTTTCTTGGTGGAGAAACAATTTTCCTAATTAGGAAGGCTGACTCAGTGGGTACTTTCTGCCTTAATGCCTGACTCCCTCGACTCCGTCGATCTTCCCTCTTGACGTCGCGATTCAACTTCGTTCTACCCGCGCTTTCACCACCTCACTCCACCAAGCACTTCAAGTCCCTCTGTCAAGATGCCGCGTGCCGTCCGAGGTAAGCTTTTTCCCTCTCGGCGCTGAGCCTCCCACTCACAACGCTGTCCAGGTCTGCTCATCGAGTGCGATCCATCCATCAAAGCCCTGATCCTCAAATATGACGAAGAACGGCACGATTACATTGTGGAGGACTTGGATGATGAGAATCATCTCGTCATCAAGGAGAGCCAGCTTGAGAATCTAAAGGCGCGCCTGGATTACGTACGTGTCTTTGGATGCCTTGAATTGCCCATTCTAAGCTGTGCAACGACTGACAACGCATAGGATCTTGACCAGAAGATCGTCAAGCTCGATGAAGAGTCCGAGTCCGAATAGATTACGTGCGCCCGTGAAAATATGATATCGCGCCGATTTAAGTCGCACTCCGTGAAGACTGCCTACGAGTTGCATTGCGCCGGTCGACATCTCTAAGATCTCATTCTACACCACCTTGGCACCTTCTGTCTTGAATGGGAATTGCTCCCGGTGCAAACAGACCAATACAAACCACACAGCAAACTCAACCCCTTCTGAATTGATGCCATCGGGTATCTCTTGACATTTGATCGCGCATGCTGGGAAATTTGCCTAGCACAGCACTCTAGGAATGGGCATCATAAGCCGCAAATATGCGAGTCACCTCGCATTAATCGAGTGAAACTCTCGAAGGCCTCGAATGGACAGTGCCATTGCGCGGAATTTCCCGCGGACGAAAGCTGTGCGACTAGCCATTGATAAAATCCTTGGCGCACGGCCTGTGCCTTTTCTCTCGTTATCAGGGTCTGAATTTTCCTCGGCCAGTATCATAGTCTAGCACATGGATCATAGGCTATTATGAGAGCACTGCGCTGAATAGCGCCAAAGGCTATTGCGATTCGATGAAACGGAATATAAGTCAATTATGCGTGTGGGCCTCTGAGATTACTCTAGCAGGACCCGAAACTAGTAGTTTGAGCTTTCTGTCGGGATTTTCAACACACCTTCATAACATCGACAGTAGTCACTCAATCTCCGATTTCTATTCAAGTAGAAGGGATCCTCATGAGATGAAGGTGATGTGTATGGTATGGTCAGTATGGAGATTCTAGTACATCTCGGAGCAGAGGGCGAGATGGCTATAGCAGCAGTAGTGATAGTCTGGCGGTGGTGTATTCTTATTAGAACACGAGGATAGCTCTTCGGATTTCAAAGCATGAAACAACCAGATTCGGATTCCAACAAATTGCAGACATTGGAGTGGTAAATTCACATCGACGTCAGGACTATACAAGTGGGTCGTTCTGATCACTCTGATTGGTCAGTGGGGCATGACTGGTCGATCCCTCCATATATCCATCGCTTGATCTTTTTTACATTTCCCATCGAAATGCCCTATGGTAGCTGAACTGCAATCGGCTCCATGATTGTGTAGTCCCCATAATACCAGTTCTCTCAATGGAATATGATTCAGAGCCATGAAAGACATTCCCGTTCCCAATTCTAGAAGCATCTACATGGATCTGGAAACTTCGAGTCACCACGAGTGGTGTCTTGCCACTTCGCGAAGACGTGACATGAGACTTGAAGATTCTAGAGTTTGCCACCATCTGTTTTGTTGATAGAAAAAGTGTCACCCCCGCGGATATAAAAACCTCTCATCCCCCATCTTCTCCTCCTCATCACTCATCTTCCAACTTCCTCAAAACTCCCAACCAAGCTTCATTTTTCCAAACCACAAGTCTTCTAATCTACTTGACATCACCATGTCTCTCTTCCGTACCCACTTCCCCTCCGCCGACGTCGAGTTCGGCCCTCTCTTCCGTCTCTTTGACGACTACAATGAGCACCGCACCGCTCGCCACCACCAGCCCGCTCTGCGCTCCTTCACTCCTCGCTTTGATATCCGCGAGGGTGGGGATGCCTACCACCTGGATGGCGAACTGCCCGGCATCGCCCAGAAGGACATCGAGATCGAGTTCTCCGACCCCCAGACCCTGGTCGTGAAGGGTCGTGTCGAGCGCGAGTACCACCACACCGAGCCCAAGGACAACGACAAGACCACCGAGAGTGAGACTGCCGTTGTCGAGGCTGACAAGACCCAGACCAGCCACCGCTTCTGGGCCAGCGAACGCTCTGTCGGCGAGTTCCAGCGCACTTTCTCTTTCCCTGTCCGCGTTGACCAGGACGCTGTCAAGGCCAGCCTGAAGAACGGCATCCTCTCCGTTGTCATTCCCAAGGCCACTGCCTCGGCTACCAAGAAGATCACTATCGAGTAAGCGATGGCTCTTCACGACGACCTCGACGCCCACGCGTCACGAGCTACGATCTGAATGATTTCGCTTTTCTACCTTTGCTTTTGCTTTCCCAGAATGGAAGTTTTGCTTCTCTACATCATGTACTAATTTACCCAAATCAATTTGATCAATAATCACCAACTCTTCCTCCTCTCGTAGATATGTACTTCCCCAATCCACAGGCGGTCGGGCCTTATCGCGGCTTATCCGGACCGAGGCATGTGAAGTAGCTCAAGAGCTCCACTGCGCCCAGCTTTCTCCTGGATCCTCAGCTCGTTCAATTCAGTGTATTATCTCTCAACAACCTGTCCCCTTCTAGTTGCTATTTCTCCATCATGGCGCTGAACTACGATTTCAAATACTTCACCGTCGACTTCCCGTCCGACTACCCGCATGTCGCGCACGTGGAGATCAACCGTGCAGATAAAATGAACGCCTTCTTCGAAGCGTATGTCAAATGAACACTTCCCAAACCTCCTGCGGTGAAGTAATAACTAATGACTCTACTAGGATGTGGCTCGAACTCGCGCAGGTATTCAACCGACTATCGGAAGACCCCGCCGTCCGCGCCATCGTCCTCAGCGGCGCCGGCGACAGAGCTTTCACAACTGGTCTGGACGTCAAGGCTGCATCTGAGGGCAGATTTGCCAGTGAAAAGATCGATGACCCCGCCCGCAAGGCGGTGCACTGGAGACGCCATATCGTCGAATTCCAAGGGTGCATCACGTCGGTCGAGCGGTGCGAGAAGCCCGTAATCGTGGCGATGCACGGGTTCGCGCTCGGGCTAGGAATTGACTTGTCGACGGCGGCGGATGTGCGGATCTGTTCGCGCGACGTGCAATTCGCCGTCAAGGAAGTCGACATCGGGCTCGCGGCTGATATCGGCACGCTCAGCCGGCTGCCGAAGGTGGTTGGGTCGTTTGGGTGGGTGAAGGAGTTGGCGATGACGGCGAGAGTGTTTGGTGCGGAGGAGGCACTGCGCGTGGGATTTGTCAACTCGATTCATGAGACCCGCCAGGATACTATTGCGGCGGCGTTGAAGCTTGCCGGGTTGATGGGGACGAAGAGCCCCGTCGCGGTGCAAGGGACGAAGGAGATCTTGAATTGGTCGCGTGATCACTCGGTGCAGGATGGACTGCGGTATACCGGGGTGTGGAACAGTGCTGCGTTGCAGACGCAGGATATCCCGGCGGCGCTGTTGTCCGGGATACAGAAGCGGAAGCCCACGTTTGAGAAGCTGTAGTGCCGTGCTTGGCTCAGATATTGTAAATGTCCTTGTATGTAGCATTCAATCATGACAATATCACTCGACCACATGTTCTGCCATGTATTCTAAGGGTATCATTATTGGGGTCTTTGTCGAGACATTGTTTAGCCCTCGACATAAATAGAACACAGGTCGGCCAATTCAAATGTATTCACGTATTCCTGGACAGAATATTGAACTAGTAAGCATAATCCAATTCTATTCAACTTTAGGATACCAAAATTCTCCATGCTGATTTCCACGCCGCCAGAACGCCGAAACACAAGTCGTTTCAGCGGTTTCAGCCCCCACACCGGCATCCTCCACAACGGAGGATCTCTCTATTTCCGTGAGTCTTCCGGAGGCTGGACTGGACAGGTTTGGAATCGCAAAAATGCAGTCCCGTAAATCAGATCGACCGGTGGGTTTCAATGTCCCGCAAATCGGCAGCTTTAGCTCCGTCGCTGCATGATGCACCGCGGTGCATCTCCGCTGTTCAGACTGCACCCAGATATTGACCAATCCAGGCTGGGCTGGGGCAGCTATGTCGCCCCCTATACCGGCTAAACAGTCGCCAACAAAGCGAACGGAGGCCGCAGTACACGCTCCTATATGCGCGAAGGCCGCTTCGACGGGATCGCCGCCGTCGTGCAGCCCGGCGACTGGGTAGTCATCGAATTCGGGCACAACGACGGCAGCTCGGTCTCGACCGACAACGGGCGCACTGACTGTCCCGGCACAGGCAGCGCGACCTGCAGCACGACCTATAACGGCGTGGTGGAGACCTTGCTGACTTCCCCGGCGTACATCGAGAACGCGGCCAAGAAGTTCATGGCCAAGGGTGCGAAAGTGCTGATTTCTAGCCAGACGCCTCACAACCCGTGGGAATCCGGGTCGTTTGTCTATTCTCCGTCGCGGTTTGTCGGATACGCCAAGTTAGCGGCGGAGAATGTCGGGGCAGCGTATGTGGACCACGGGGCTTATGTTGCGAATATCTTCGAGTCGCTGGGCCAGAGTGTCGTGGATTCGTACTTCCCATCCGACCACACGCATACCAATGCCGCGGGTGCAGAGGCAGTGGCCAAGGCTGTCTTCAAGGCGGTTGTTTGTGACAATGTCGCTCTGAAGAGCTCGTTGACCACGACTAGTTTCCCGGGCAGAGAACAATGAGAGAGGTTGATGCGTAGCATTCATAATATGTGCAAATGGCTAGAACGGAAATATAAACACGAGGTATCATATCACAGCTTTTGATCACCGGGTCTCGTCCAAGATGATGCGGACGATCCCGCGTTTGGCCACGCGGTGGTAGTATTGATTCAAGCCCTTGAAGCGAGCATCGAATTCGCCGTGCGCCTGTGCCATTTCCCGCAACACTGGCCACAGCGAGCAGTCGTCGATACTGAAAACCGCACCCCCGAGATAGTGTTCTCCTTCCAGAGCATGCTCGCAGTGGTCCAGGTCGGCGTCGAAGATGTCGGGGGAGTTGGTGCAGTGCTCACGCCACCGCACGCGTAGATCCTCGATCCATGGAAGATGATGCCCGCCTTTCAGATTTTCAACGCCCGGCCGGGTAGACTCGCCAGGTCCTTGAATGAGGTGCTTCAGGATGGCCAAGTCGCCGGTCACAGAATGCCCGCGCGAGTCGACATAAACTGGCTGCTTGGATGCGCTGTCCCCCTCAACCTCCATCGCGGAATGGTCGACTGTCTCATATCGCACCCCATTCTCTCCTAAACCGAGTTTCACTCGCAGGTCTGCCACCGCATCTCCGCTAAATACCACTTGCGCAGGAGCCGTGGTGACAAAGTTCACCACATTGAATCCCTTTCCGTACACCTCGTCCCAGTTAAACTCCGTAGACCGGTTTTCTTGTCCAAACGCGCGGATGAGTCGCTCAATTTCCCCATCGTCTCCGTGGACCACAGTCTCTCCTGTTTCCGCGGTCTTGCCCACAGCTCCCTGACCCCAGATGTTATTTGTCTTGGGATCGATGTAGGTGCCGATGTGCCGGAAAGTGAGCGAGATCCGCTCTCCCCAAAGGCCTTTTCTTCACTGGATTTCGTGTTTTCGGGCCGCTTGTCAGGCCGAATACCATGCAACCAACGCATGTTGGTTTCCTCGCCAAGAACAAAGAGGGATCCGTGGGCAAGAGGTACGCGCTGGGTCGTCCGGCAAGGTTCTCCATCTTTGGTTTCGCCAGCGGAAGTTTTAGTACGAAGGACCATGACCCGTTCAGCGCCCAGGCTGACATTGCAGATGGAAGAACCGCGGACAATGTCAAGGGTCTTATCCGAATGCTCGGAGATACTGTCCTGTCCATCGCGGTACAGTTGGATGAGGGCATGGTTCAGCGGGTGGCCCAACACCCGTTCCACCGCAACGCGCACTTCATCCACGGCCGGTGAAAATTCATTGAGTGGAGGAGACTCATCCGCGGGATGTCTGTAAACGGGAACGGCACCATCGTCTTGAGCGCGGCCCTGTACCGCGACCAATCGAGGCACCTGGCCTGACAGGTGATACATCTTTTGCCAGCACACTTCATTTCGGATACGTTCAAAGGCATCGGTCGGCAGATCAATGTTTTGTAAAATGCGGGAATCGCCCTCGCCGATCTTGTCCGGTGCATCCGGCGTGTCCGATGGCTTTGGTGAGCTTTTCGATGGGCCATCTGAGGTCTGCGACTTGGCATCTGGCGCTGGATCGGGACGTTTTGGTCGGCGCACTCGAGCGCGCACTTTTTTCTTGCCTTCGGCAGGAGCCCGCGCCTGGGCAGACGCGGCTCGCTGCGCTCGGGTGATAGAAGCCATCTCCACCAAACTGCATGCATCCTCGTCCGGTTTGTCCTCCGGGGTTGCGGGATCCTCGGCCTGAACCTCCAAATTACCCATGACACTTTCAATACCCACGGGAGCGGTCGGTCGCCTATAAGGACTGGGCCCGCTGCGCGCAATATCATCTGTTTCCTCGTAATCCAACTCTTGGATAAGCTCCTGTGCCTCGAGGCCCGTTGCGCCAAGGATATCGGCCATGCAACGCATCGCTTCTCGGTGGCGGTCAAAGTCGCGGTATCCCAGACAATCCTCGACCAACGTCACGGAGAAGCCGTTGCGCACAGCATCAAGAGCAGTCGCATATACCGACACATTTGATAGGGAACCACACAAGTAAATCTCCGTCACGAACCGCGTGCGGAAAGATAGTACGAGATCATTTGATTCCAATGCCGAGTACCCCGTCTTGTCCAGTATCGTATCCTGATCCAAGTCCAGGGCCTTGAGAACGGGCGCGGGGAGTTGAAATCCAGAGCTTTGCGGCGCACAGCAAGTCGCCGATTCACCAGAAAGAAAGGCTTCCGGGTCAACAGGCTCGGGCGGATCATCCTCCGACGCAGCTTCAATCACCTCGTCCGAGGACGGCATGGGCTTCGGCTTGGGCTGTTCCTTCTCCAAGATGATCCGGTCCCCGAAGTTCCAGTCACTGAGAGACTGCGCCGATTCATACTGCGAGCGAACCCAGATGACATCGCCGCGACGGCGGAAAGCGGCGACCAATGGAGGGAGGTGCTCTAGGACATCGGAGATATTGGGGACGTGGAGGGCACCGGATGGACGGACAAAGTCATTCTGGAAGTCGAGCAGCAGCAGGGCCTTGCGGGTCTGGATAGTGGGCAGGTCACCGAATGAGAAGAGACTCATCGTATAGACATGGTACGAATGCGCCAGGTCGGAGCGATCGAGTGGGTGTTTGCGTCGTGGGGCGTAAGTTCGGGGGCGGAGAATGACACCTGAGGCAAAAGATTATACTTGGGCATGTGGATTGAGACGGGATATTCTGGCGGGGTATTCTAGCGGGCCAAGGATGTGGGATCGAAGGCCGTAGGATAATTCCTATTTAATTTAACCAAAAAAATCCCAAGTGCAAATGGAAGGTGGCCAGACGATTGCCATGTCATGAAACCAGACCGGGACTTGACCTCCCCACGACCCCATCCAATATACTATGTACATCAAAATAGCCCGCAGATCGTTGCAAGTGTCTCGAATACCCCAGAGCCATTCTCAATTGCACTCGCAGTCCAATCACGCTTCTTTCTTTTCCATTTCCCACCAACTTTGGCTCTGAACGCAACCAGCTTCCCCACCAGCCAATCACAGCAGCCCCGGTGTCGGCCGGGGAGCGGTGTCGTCTCTCCGGTGGTCACGTGCGGTGACTCGACGACGGAAGCTCCCCAAACTTTGGTTTAAATCCACTGGAATTCCTCCCAATTCTCCCTTCCCCTTCTCACTCTCCACTCTCCTCTCAATTCACATTCACAATGGCTTCCCGTGGTCTTCCCCGTGCCCTTCGCCTGGCCCGCGTTGCGGCTCCTCGCTCCGTGGTCACTGCTGCCCTTCCCCGGCCCGCTCTGGCCAAGATCGTCCCCCGTGTGGTCGCTGCCCCGGTGACCCCCGTCCGTGGTATCAAGACCATTGACTTCGCCGGCACCAAGGAGGATGTCTACGAGCGTGCCGACTGGCCCCGTGAGAAGCTCCAGGAGTTCTTCAAGAACGACACCCTCGCCCTCATCGGTTACGGCTCCCAGGGTCACGGCCAGGGTCTGAACCTGCGTGACCAGGGCCTCAATGTCATTGTCGGTGTCCGCAAGGACGGTGCCTCGTGGAAGGAGGCCATCCAGGACGGTTGGGTCCCCGGAAAAAACCTGTTCGATGTCAACACCGCCATTGAGAAGGGTTCCATCATCATGAACCTGCTCTCCGATGCCGCCCAGTCCGAGACCTGGCCCGCCATCAAACCGCTCCTCACCAAGGGCAAGACCCTCTACTTCTCCCACGGGTTCTCCCCCGTCTTCAAGGACCTCACCAAGGTTGACGTCCCCAAGGACATTGATGTGATCCTCGTTGCCCCCAAGGGCTCTGGCCGTACCGTCCGCACCCTCTTCCGTGAGGGCCGTGGTATCAACTCCTCCATTGCTGTGTTCCAGGACGTCACTGGCCAGGCCAAGGAGAAGGCCATCGCCATGGGTGTCGCCGTCGGCTCCGGATACTTGTACGAGACCACCTTCGAGAAGGAGGTCTACTCCGACCTGTATGGTGAGCGTGGTTGCCTGATGGGCGGTATCCACGGTATGTTCCTCGCCCAGTACGAGGTTCTCCGTGAGCGTGGCCACAGCCCCTCCGAGGCCTTCAACGAGACCGTTGAGGAGGCCACCCAGTCCCTGTACCCCCTGATCGGTGGTAACGGTATGGACTGGATGTACGCTGCCTGCTCCACCACTGCCCGCCGTGGTGCCATTGACTGGTCCAGCCGCTTCAAGGACAACCTGAAGCCCCTCTTCAACGAGCTGTACGACAGCGTCCGTGACGGCACCGAGACCCAGCGCTCGCTGGACTACAACTCCCAGAAGGACTACCGTGAGAAGTACGAGGCCGAGATGCAGGAGATCCGCGACCTCGAGATCTGGCGCGCCGGCAAGGCTGTCCGGTATGTATCATCTACTCGTTTTAATCCAGTGCAATTGCTAACCCACTTCCAGCTCGCTCCGCCCCGAGAACCAGAAATAAATAATACCGTGATACCCAAGGGGGAGGATATTGACAAAAAAGTTATGATGTACTATGAACTGTTTTGGGCATCGGTATACGAATTTCAAGTACGGCGACCCAGCCGATTCAATTGCCATTCAATCTTGTAGACTGGACTCGTAATCTATCAATTAAAAAGGTTCGCCCTCGCAAGCAGAAGCGCTGTAGCTCTCTCGACTTTAGCCGCCTTGTGAGTGGCTATGTCGCTTCGGGCGATGTCTCAATCATTTCTTTACCTTGGACTTAAACGGGGATCTGTTCAGGCGCACAATGGAACGCACGCCAGCATGGGGAGTGCATATCGACATTGGTTGACGAGAAGTAGAGTTGATGGAGAGTGGCAGGATAGTTCAAATCCCTAGATCCAGTGCATCAGATAGCAGTAATTCTCATGCTATGGTATTTGAGTCTGTTATAATGGATAGAGTATTAGTTGTCTAACGAGATTCGCAGCCAAAATGTATGGGAAGTCGGGGGCGAACAAGTCACCTCTGACTGTTTGACATGACCACTTCTCATCCAGCCTTATTACATCTTCTCGGAGGGCACCATGGGGAGAAAAAGGCGGAATAGAAATAGAAGGATTGCGAGGGGATGAAGGAAGAATGAGAAGCATAAGCGTATAGGTGAAGTGGCCATACTGAACTCTCGTTTGGCATATCTAATCTATCTTCCTTTCATCCCCATCATCCTTTCTTCCTCTCCTTTCGCCCACAGATTCAGATTGATTCATTTCAACTCCTTTCGCCATCTGGATTCCCGATTGGACTCTCCAGGGCTGAAATAACACAACAGTCATGCCTCGCTCACTTCTACTCTTTGTTTACATCCGGAGAAGTGGTGGCAGGGTGTTTAAAAAAACACACTGGCCCGATTCCCCTCTCGGAGATGGCACCCTTTATGCGCCAGGAAAAAGAGGTCATGGATGTGGTCCTCATGAGCGTGATCCTCAAGACAATTCGAGGAAACTCCCAATTCCGCAATTGGTACAAGCCGCCGGTCTATATAGGAGTATGCCGTGCTAATTCCCGTCTCTAGCGTCTACGTCGGGACATAGCATCCCAGCAGCACGTACTGCGTGGTTCTCGAGCGTCTTGCAGCGGACTCGGAATCTGATTGCAAGTCAGAATCCGAATCCGAGGCAAGTGACAAGGGAAAGGAGAGAAAAGTGGAGAAAAAATGATTCCAGAAGGCTGGATCGTGAGTTTGATATTTCGCTTTTTGCAGTGATGGGAGGAGTTTCATTGGATGCTTCGTTGACTTTTGCAATGCTGTTGAACTTTCCATTGGCATCATACTCAATATAGTTCCATAATCTGACTGGCGTCCCAAGTTTCATTATCTAGACCCGCTCCTCGACCCTTCTTCATCAACCCTTTATCTCCATCTTCACTTCATCATTCCCTTTCCAGAGCTTAAACATCACAGCCACAATCATGCCGGATGATTTTCTACTATATATCTTCTGCAGATCCCGGCTTTTCGGTTCCGAGCTTGTAGCCTTGTAGCCGGTCCGATTCCAGTTTCAAAAGAGTGATCTGAACATCCAAGAAGATGAGCCGGTGAACGTTCCCTTCATGATCCTTCTACGGGCCCCGGGCAAAGAACACAGTTCTGATGAAGGGTACGGCCTCACACATTTTTGTCAAACAGTTGCTAATCTAAGGGCCTCTAGTGGCCATGGCGCTATCTGGAATTACAACGATTTGCACGGCACGGTATGCGCAGGTTCGCCACCTGCTCGCAAGGATGGTCAGAGCGATGACGAGAAAAAAAGAGCAGCAGGAATAAAGCCAGTAATGCGGGGAGGAAATTTGCAATTTGGATTCTCAGTCATTGGACTTGGTGATTTGGAGAATGGACAGTATTCACTTTGACATCACCTTGACAACTATGAGCCGAGTCTAGCTCCCCATAGTACGCAATCAGATCTTTCTGGACTCGATGTTATCGTATTTTGTATAGTTCATTCACCGTGATTCCAAGAAATGATTTACACGCCCTCCTTTTACCAGTTGGCTCTATGGTATACAATGCCTCTATACAATATCCCGAGGAACCAACGAAATCCTTTCAAACCGCCCAAGAACGACCCAAAAGCATCATCGACAGTAAATGAACTATATTCTACTCGAGATCGACATGGATTCATTCCCTGGCATCCCTGCCACCGCCGAGATCCACCATCAGACCCGCTCGACCCCATGTCTCCATCTCCACCTCATCTCCGACTCAACATCCACCATGTCTTCACCCGCCGAAACAGCTCAATCGCTCACCCCAGCCGCCGTTCAGGCGGCCTACGATCGCATCCAGTCGTACGTGCACCGCACTCCGCTGGTAACAAGCAAGACACTCGATGCCGTCGCCTCAACCCCGCAATCCGGCGACGCGCTAGCCGGCACGCCATTCGAAGGCCAAACCCCGGCACACCCGCGCTTCCGGCTCTTTTTCAAATGCGAGAATCTACAGCGCATCGGTGCATTTAAGGCGCGCGGGGCATTCCATGCGCTGCTGCGCTTGATCGAGGAGCGCGGGGAGGACGAGGTGAAGAAGCGCGGGGTGATTACCCATAGCTCAGGTACGCAGCGGGACATGACTGCGGGGAAACATAGGATCGTCGTGGTAGTGGATACTCATACAAGATGCAGGAAACCACGCGCAGGCGCTCGCGCTCGCGGCATCGTCGTTGAATGTCCCCGCAACCATCGTCATGCCGCGCATCAGCACGCCGTCCAAGATCGCCGGCACGCAATCACACGGTGCGGAGATCGTGTTCAGCGGGTCGACGAGCGTGGAGCGAGAGGCGATCGTGGCCGATATCCAGGGCAAGACGGACGCTATCTTTGTACCGCCGTACGATGATCCGAATATCATCTGTGGACAAGGGACGACGGCGCTGGAACTCGATGCGCAGTTTCAGGACCTACAACGCGGCAAGTCTCTTGATGCAGTCATCACTCCCATTGGCGGGGGTGGATTGAATGCCGGGGTTGCCACCTATTTCTCGGATAAGCAGACCAAAGTGTTTGGCGCGGAGCCGAGCTTTGAAGGGGCGGATGATTGTCGACGAGGGCTCGAGGCTGGAAAGCGAGTTGACCGAGTTGCCACTTTGACGATTGCGGATGGACTGCGTACGCCCGTGGGTTTGTTGAACTGGGAAGTTCTTTCGGATCGGCGCAAGGTCGAGGGTGTATTCTCTGTGACCGAGGAACAGATCAAGGCTGCCATGCGACTGGTGCTGGAGCGCATGAAGATTGTCGTCGAACCCAGTGCGGTTGTTGGACTGGCCGTGTGTTTATTCGATGAAAACTTCCGCCGACGGGTCGAGCAAGAAGCGGGCGAGGCTGGATGGGATGTAGCAATTGTGTTCAGCGGAGGCAACACCACCGTCGAGGCCATTGGCAAGTTGTTTGACCAGCAGTAGATGCCGGCATTGTACATCAATAGATCATGCACGCATTCATTGATCCGGTAATGGTATCTCGATCCCAGAGTCCCGAACGTAAAAGGAAAAACTGCCACCATTATGTGCGTCAATGCCATCCACCACACGCCGTGGCCACTCCTCGCGATCCCACCCATTCACCCACGCGGAGAACTTGCCTTGCCGGACAATGCTCTGTCGCATACCGGCCTCGTTTCGGGCATCGTGTGCACTCATGCCCGGAGGAAACGAGCGGATGGCATCGCGGTGCACGATCAGACGAAGAATCGGATATGTTCCCCAGGGAGCAGAGAGGGGCGGACGGAGAGATGGTAAGCGAGAAGAAGTCCGGTCATACGGACCGAAAGGACCGGAAGCGGCGACATTCGGGGAAGGAGGCCGGCCGCCAGAAAGCGTCGTGTATAGCACTGTACAGCCAAAACGAGCCTGAAGGCGCTTCAGCTCTTTGACCATGTCGCCGTACAGATCGGCCAGGTAGAAGCTTTGCTTGAGTTCGCGCTCCCGGTCAATTTCTTCCCTCGACCGACCAATGTCTTCGGTGCGAGCCACTTCGTCACGCAAACGATCTTGCCAGATGAAGGCCGTAGCACTGTCGACGACTATCATCTGCAGAGGTCGAGAGAATGAGTAGTGCTGGGAGCCATCATAGAGGTATGTGTCTAACGTAGACAGAGTCGCCAAAAGAGAAGACGACGAGTGAGGCCGAAAGACATGGACATACTTCATGGAAGAAAGTAGGAGAGCTTGAGTGTCTTCGTTCGATAGAGCTGAACCAGTCGTTTGTCCACTCCGCAGAGAACACCGCTGGAGAACAGCGCGAGTCACCATCAGCAGTCGATCAGCATCAAACCGATCATCCGCGTCTATAAAGACAACGGCAGCTTCTTTGCCTCCGATATGAGTTTCCCCGTAGGAACGCGGAAGAATAGCATGAGCAATCAAATAGTACAGTAGCTGGGACTTCCCTGCTCCAGATAAGCTACTCGATAGCTCAACCACTGGCGCTGGCCGCTTGCTCCGTCGAGCAAACCCAGACAACACCGGGTTAGACGGTGAATCAGGTTCTGCCGGCATTTGACCAAACACAATATCATCCTCGTGGAGCAGCATCTCATCATCGTCGGGGTTCGGCTCTCGTGCCAGCTGTTGGTGCCGGGCATCGGCAGGGCCCGTCGCTCTCAGCATGAAAACTTCCAGCAGAGAATCGAGAGCTGGCACCCCAAATGTCTGCGGCCTGTCCTCGCCATCTATAGGACAGACATTGGCCAGATCATGAAGAAGCTAGAGAGTCAACGCGACGACCATGCACCTCGAGGAAACCACATACCTCATCCAATCCCTCCGAGTGCACATCAGCCAGAGCCGATGCGCCCAAGCCGGCAGCCATGACAAGGATAAACCATTCAAAGCCCCCAAACAAACATTCTGCGTCGTTGTCGCAACTCCGTGAATCGCGGCTCGATGGTGCAGTAGACCGGAGTGGAACCGCAGAACTCGGGCTCGGACTGCAACTTCAACACTTCGACTCTCCACCTCTCCGCAACGCGACCTGCACCGCGCACAGCCTGGATCATGGCACCACTCGTCCCCGTATTCTCCGCCGATACACTACCCGACCATGTTAACACCGTGCGGCGCAACTTCCAGGATAAAAAGCGCAAAGGCACGCAGGTCGACTTGAAGGAATGTCCGCTGCTCGAGATGATGCAATACTCGTGCAATCCACCGCAGGAGGCCATTCCGCAGCCCGGAGTGGTCGTGTGTAAGCCGGTTGTCCGGCTCTTTCGTCGGTGAGTGCGCGTGCGTCCATTTCGACCTGGAAACATGTCTGATGCGTAGCAGCTGTGCTGGCGGATTGACGGTGGAAACTACATCGTGGGAACCAATTCGGCAAGCCGAGGAGAATCGAACGCACATGGCCGAGACAAAGGCATGAGCCTTGCGTGTCTCCGAGGAATAAAATGCATTGGGTGGAGTTTGGATTAGAAGAACCGGGCATCAGCATTAAGGAATCATGACATTGTGACTACCCTGGCATATTGCGTTACCCACATGATACGCTATTTCTTTATCGAAAGATCAATACTACCGTTTGGAAATGCTCCTATTTGGTATATCTTAAAATAACGATTGGAATACGGATTGGAATATGGTCCTAAAACCCATTTTTACAGAGCAGCACCAAGTGGGTAACGCAATATGCAAGCCAGAGGGGGTATGCTATGGGGTATCTCCTCGAAAACAATTCCTAATGATACACACGCGCCAGCCCAACCCAGAAGAAAACGCCGATATTGCAGTCCATCCCACCAACCCATCATCCCGAGGCCGCGGCGCTTTCCCCTGGCTCGGCGCTGGGCGTTGGCTTAGACGATTTCCCATCAGAGCTCTGTCCACCCGTGCGCCGCCAGTAGTCGCGCTCGCAGTTGACGATAGGCCCCATCTCCAGATTCCACGAAACCTTCGACTTATCGCCGTCGGTTGGCAAGGAATCAATATCCATGGCTGCGGGGCCCCGCGCATCCTTTTGTAGTTTCTTCGCCAGCCCCTTCACAGTCTTCTGGAACATGCTCTCCATACTCTCCATGCGCTGGCCCCATAGTTTCTTATCCCGGCCACTCGAGCTCGTCGGGTTGTCGCGAAAGGCCGCGCCCGCCAGCTTCCGTAGTGCCTCCTCGCCATGGCGCCCGTCTTCGGCAGCGCGTTCCCGAATCTTGCGAGGATCGTTGTCTCGCTCAGTCAAGACCGCCGTAGTTGAATAGGTATGTTTGCTGGGGAAGTCGGGAAAGTTCTTAGGGACGTAGGAGCGATTGGTCTGGCCTTCCTCATCTCGCAAAGCGTTCAAGAACGGTAATTTCCGCTTGACTTCGTCTTCGGGGGGTGGGGATGAGGGGAGTGTCGGAGTCCGCGAAACCGAGCCAGGTGTTGTAATATACTTATCGAGGCCACCGGGGGAGATGCGGGTGTGTTTCAAGGCGTGTTCGAAGTCTTGAGGGAGTGGTTGGGTACGACGAGAAGACAGCATGTATTGTCGGACGAATGTGGAAATGTGTACCATAACTATCGCGCGCATCGGGTTAGACATTGCTTTCATGGGATCAAATATGCGTCCTGGAGCTACTTACACTCTTCTGTTGCGCTGCGGAGGCTGGCTAGCGCAGCGGGATCGGCTACGTGAAACCCGACATTGCGAAGAATCTGACTGATGGCGCGATTGACCAAGTGCTCGAAGTGGGCATCATCCTGTACGACGGGTTCGGACGCGGGCGGGAAGGACACTGGCTCGTGCAGGCGGTGATGGTGGTGATAGTGATGCGTCGGTCGCTTGTTGGCAGCGGCTTCAGTGGCCGAGGCAGATCGCTTCATGGGGACAGACGAAGCCATGGCCAAAGTGGTTCTGGTCAGGTCGCTTTCACCTGGAGCTTGTTGATGAATCGGGTGGTCACGTGTCGACACCTAAGGCGACAGCGTCATGAGCCAGATGGGAAAAGAGGGTGATGAAGGAGGGAGAAGAAGAAGAGGATAGTAAAAGGGGATGGAATAAAGATTCAAGGCTCCATGCGCTACATAATTTCATTCCCAATCCCGCATTTCCAGTATCAAGAACACCCATCGAGCGATCGAACCACCGACCAATCCGGAGCCTCGCTTAGTCCGCCCGAAAGCTTCAACTTCACTTCCCGCCCATTTCGCTCCGTCACTCTCTCCCCTCCTTCCGTCCACCGCAACCGTCCGAGGCAGGTCTCACTCTGTCTTCGCTCCATCGAGTGTCTTGTCGACAGTCAATTGACGCTGTTTATTCACCACAATGGGCGCCGCTATCCCCCCCATCACCGGCGTAGGTGTCCCCCTTCCCTTCGAGCCGGGATGCCCCGACCAGCCCGGTCGGGCTGTCTAACCCATGCTGAACGATGAGCTGACTGTCGATTGTCTCTGCAGATGCTCCGCCGCGGTCTGGTTCTGGACCTGAGCACCGCTTTCGGTGAGTGTCATGACAGTGGTCCGCGGGTGGCATGATCGACCCGCGATCCACGATTGCGCAGATAGTCCAAGATCACACGAGCTGGACTATGTCCCCTGGAATGACATGCTAACCGCCCTCGCAGGCTTCGGTACCACCTTCGGCTACCTCTGGTGGTACGGTAAGTAGACTCAAGTCTCCATGTCTGCCCGAGCACACACGCTGACATCCACGCTCTCCAGGCTTCCACCTTCCCCGTGTCCGCGAGCGCGACACCTACTACGCCCGTCTCGAGCAGGAACGTGCCGCTGAGCGCGCATAAATCGGTCGCTAGTCCTCGAATGTCAGCCCATCGGCATCAGTCTTCTCTTTGTCAAGAATCGTTACAGAATACAACCCGTTGAACCGAATTTTGTCTTCTCCATCCCAAGCGAGGGCTAGACCGGGGAACCCGTTGCGCCGATTGTATATATACCTGTGATCAAATTTTGAACCTGGATTTCGCTACACTCTCGCGTGGATGACATAGATGTAGTTATATTGGTCCGAGACTCGATGCTCCGCTCCACCTGGACATCAGCGTAGATCATGAGTGCCGAGTCGAGTCGGGTCGGGTCTATTGAAAACACTCAAATGAGAAAGAAAAAAAAAGACACGCTAATTACGCCGGTTATATGTACGCATAAGCACCCATGACAGCCACCATGCAACTCCGCGCCTCAGAGCCAGTTTCCTGGCTTCAAACGATCGTGACGCCGATCTCGTGCCCTCATCATGCGGGACTCGTCGCACATCCTCGCACATTCCCGCGGGACCAAGTTATCGTAGCACGCGCTCGTACTGGATGCCGCGAATACTGCTGCCACTCATGGACGCGCGCACGTTCTTCTTGAAACCATCGCGGTTCGTGCGAAGATCATCTGCGGCCTCTTTGTTGAGGGGGTCCGAGGCGTTTGGTTCGAGGAAGAGGAACTACGCAAACCAAAGTTAGCCTCTACCAATCCTTCATAGGAATCATGCCATGGCACTATGGGCCGTGCATATGAATGCCCCGCCACGAGCAAAAGACCTGAAACATACCTGCATGCCGACGATCACGGCATTCAGATTCAAAACGGGCTTCCAGTCCTCGCGCAGGATATTCAAGCATACATTGCCGTCGAGATCGATATTGGGGTGATAGATCTTCTGCGTGCACTTGACCTTGGGCGGATCATGCGGGAAATTCTGGTTGACGCCGAAACTAAAATGGAACACGCCGCCCGTGTACATGCCCTCGTCCGGCTCGATGGTGAGGGTAAAGTTGAGGATGTCGTCCGGGTTCGGGAAGGACATTTTCATCGTGTTGCCGAGCGTCAGTTCCTGGAGGTCTACTCGGGCAACTATTAGTATGCGGGTCGGAGATGAAGATGTGCATTGTGGCGGGGCGCGGATGGGAGATGACAGACCTCGTTGCACGCGTAGCTGGGCGGCGGTGACCTTCTTCTTCCTCTTGCCAGCACCTTCAGCATTCTCAGCTTGTTGCTGTTGCTGCTTCTGTAGAGGCACGGTGGTGAGTTAGGTCCGTGTTAGGAGGTGTGGTAAAGACATACCATTGACCAGATCTTCAACATTTTGGCTGGGCAGTTACCAGGTAAATGACTGAAAATAACAAGCGAGAAGCGAGAGACCTAGGCCGGAAAATGCTTGAACGCACAGCGAGAGGAAGCGCGGGTTGATGGAGGGATGAAGGCGGAGAGCGAAGGCGAAGGTCTTGCGGGGCTCCGCCCACAATTGGGCCCGATCATGACGGAAGAATCCATGACCGCCTAAACGTGACGTTATCTGCTACATCTACTCAAGAACTTCTAATCACACATTTCATTGTGTCCCGCATGCTTCTCGATTGCATCACTGGTCCAACAGAAATTCCGGTTCACAGGACATACTGGCATCACACAAGACTAAAACGGACATAGGTAGAATACATATCGCCAAAAGAATGGAAAGAATCATGTGCCAAGAAGGAGGTTCGTGAGAGGTTACGACTGTTCATGTACGGGCTCTACCGACGAGCAAAGCAGCACTTGATTCCAGTGCGACCCAGGAACCAACAGGCGCCGATGAAGCGGAACAAGGCCATGGCGGCGTTGGACCACAAAAGTGCCTGGAAGAAACGCGAGGTACGCGAAGTCGCCGTGTTCTAGAAAAGGTTAGATGGTGATGAGAGTCCTGTTCGTGGGGGAAACATACCGTGAAGCCAAACTTATCCACCGCTTCGCTGGTGATGCAAACCGCCATAAATGCATTACTGAAGATCCAGAAAGTGACGAGCCGTGTGCGGAAACTCTTGTACGAGTCCTCGAGAGTCTTTTCCTCGTGTTCGACCGGTGCGATGTACGGTGTCAAGGCACGCTTGACGGTGGCCTCGAATTGGCTGTCAATATCCGCCTGCGGCTTGTCGATTTCTTCAATCACTGCGTCTTTGCTGCCTTCGTCCTTGGTGGTCTTGGCGGACGGCAAAGCATCGGCCTTGTCAGATCCCTTGGTACCCCACGACACATCGTGCCAGTTGCTGAAGGCGTAGACATTGAGGATGTTGATGTAAGACGACTGCAGAACGAGGTACTGCGGGAACGAGGTGAACATGTGCCATGGATCGGCATACATGAACGACGCAACAAAGTAGAGGCCAAAGGTCGCAGCCAGAGCAATGATAATGATACCGGCGCCGGACGATCCGAAGAAAGACTTGAAGAATTCTCCAATACCCTGATCAGTGGTGAAGTCCATGGGTGCACCACCACCGAAAGCGCGAATCACCAAGTATAGCGAATCAACCACGATGTACAGTTGAATCACACCAAAAGCCACAAAGGATGCCAGGTAGGAGAACTTGGAGCCCTTGGGCCGGTTGCCGAGAGCAAGGATGAACTGCAGGAGCAGGAATCCCAGGTAGACGTACTTGACGATGGTGTTCACGATCGGGGTGGCCTTCTTGCCGAAGGGGAATGCGGTATTGTCATTGCTGGGACTGGGCGTGCCGACCAGGTCGATAATCACAGTGGTGGTAAGCCAGTAGGATGCCAGCGAGAACCAGGAAAGAAAGGTCTGGAACATATTATACAAGAGCTGAACGTGCAGGAAGAACATCCGCACAAGGTTATGTCCGCTCTTGTACATACGCCCGAAGTGCATCAGAGAGTAGATACCGGCAGCAAAGGATCCGTTCAACCAACGGCGACGCTGGGAAATAAACTCGGGGGCACCTTCGGGGACATCAGTCTCTCCTTTCGAGGCTTTGACATATGACAGATGCCATTTCGAGCCGGCCTTGGCGACCAATTCGAAGCACAGAATTCGATCTTCGGCCAAGAACATGTTCTTTTTGAAGATGTTCATGCCTTCAATACCCTTTTTACCCAGTTGCTTCGACAGAGTGTGATCTCCATGGAAATATTGCTCCAAAGGCCGTCCCATGATCGCGCGGAATCGATACGCGGAGAAAGCACCGGGCAGGACCGACACGTAACCGAAGGAACTCTCGAGCGGTTTGTCCAAGATGTTACTGATCTTGTACTCGAAATTTTGGGCCGCCACGAGCGGGTTGATCAGATTGCGCCAGCCCTTACCAAGCATAGCGTGGATTTCACCACACGCACCGCCGAGGTCCTTGTCGTTGTAGAACGCCTCCCAAAGCGCCAGGAGAGATTTGCTTCCGGGTTTCGTGCCCGCATCGAGCAGAATACAGATCTCGGGGTTGAGCAACCGACCAAACGCGTTGAAGAGCCAACGGTGGGAGTTGATTTTCTTGCTGTTCTTCTGTTTCAGACAGAACATCATCTGTACAGGGGGCAGAGTACTCGGGCCGTCTTCGGCGGGGCGAATCAACTGCTGATTCGGAGTCACTGAGAGCTGGGTGGTATATTCGAACTAGGGAGGTGGTTAGCGATGGACTCGGTCTGCTTAGATTTGTCGACACTCACGATATGCGCCACCGTCTCCTTTCCATCGACATCACGCTTCATGATACCGTCTTGGTAGATACCGATGGTAGCGAGGACGTCTAGGACATCTTTATCGCAAGGATCAATACCATCGAACACCAAGGCCACGACAATCTTCTGCCATGCGGGGCCACCTTTGTTCCAGAACTCGGACTTTTTGATGTTGACGATATCTCTGATATTTTGCATGACACCGTGCAGGGTACGAGCAGTCAGGGTCTTGTCTTCGTTGTAGTAGGTAATGGCGATCAAAAGCTCGGTGTGCCGGTTATACATCGCGGGACGCAGATTGTACCCGTTGTGCAGGGTGAACTCGTTGGGATCGCACGTTGCCGCGGTATCTAAGAGCGCCAGTGATTAGTTTGTTGCAACGAGCAGTTTCTCCCGGGGTTCAAGACACATACATCGCATGTGCGTGAACTCTTCACTGCCGCCCTCCAAATCATTGCGGTATTTGGCTTGGATGGCATTCTGGATGGCACTCGGAACGGGATAATCCACACTCAGGACAGAGCCCTGAACAAGCTTGACCTTACGAGTCGCATATCGTCGCAGGTTGCCCCCGCCGTTTCCACCACCGGGGACTTGTCGCTGACGCCAGGCCTCAACGGAGGAGGTCTCGCTGCGGGCATAAGGTGATGCCACTCGACCGGGCACACCAAAAGCCGCCGCGGGGCTTTCGCCGGCACCCGAGTAGGGGTCGTGGTAAGCGGGAGCCCCCTCAGACGCGTAGGTCTCGGTTAAACTGTAGCCGGAGGCGGGGCGAACGGGCGACACACCGCGCGAGTGGGGATCGTCGAAAGGCGTTGCGAAGGGGCCCTGCTGGTGGGACAGGAGCCCGCGGGACGCATCCTCATCCTCGCGGTACTGGAACCTGCATCAGCACCGAGAAACAAGGGGTACGAGCACACCCACTTACCTGGGACGCCGGAACATCTTGCAAACGTGGGCCTTCATCGTAGTTGGGCGAGTGAGCGCCGGACCCTTGGTAGGCCATGATGTTGCGCGCGAAGAAACTTCAACCAAAACGACGAGAAAACAGAAAAGAGGGGGTATCCGCGAAAGCAGCTGAAAATCCCACGGGGCGACAGGTCAGATTCAGCCACCGAGGGGGACCAACGCTGGCGAGGTGACAGGAAGGAAAAAGTAGGAAGGAATCAACCACCCACTTCACACCCTGGAATGTGAGAAAAGAGGAAGCAATGCGGGAAAGGGGGAATCTGGTCGCAAGAAAAAGGGAAACGGGATGCGGAGACGGAAAAAAAAAAAAGGAGGATACAAAGTGAGACTAGAGTGGAATTGCTTAGACCGAAGCAAAAATAGACATCTCTAGCCCGGGAAGGTTAGGCCGGGCAGATGAATCTATGGAGATTGGATGCACATGCTCCATCCCTTGGAATCTGTCTATCTACGGTGGACGGAGTAGTAGTGCGCGATTTGGGTCTGTGGCGAGCTCGCAAGGCTGGAGATGAGTGCTACCCAATGCTGTAGAGTCCAGCCCGGGTACTCCGTACTCCATAGAATACGATACCATTGCCATCCTTGGATCGGCGTCTTTGTCTTGCTCAAGAGTTGGCATGTCTCACTCGAGACCTCTGTGTTGGCCATACCCCTAAATCGGTGCACTATTTTTTTTTTCCTTCTCTCTTTCTCCAGATCTCCACCTGCCCTGCACTAGCACCCGAACCCAATTAGGGACTCCACCGTGAGTCAGCAGGACATTCCGCATTCTTCGCGTCTTTTGCTATGCGACGGCATATTTGTACGATCATTTTGAAGTCTGTCATATATAGCGAGCGAGTTGTCCAACCAAAATAGTCGATTGGTCCATGTGGTTCGGGGATGGGTGGAATCATGAACTGCAGGAGGTGAAGAATATCGAGAAAATCCCGACAATCCCGACAATCCAGAAAACGCAGAGAATCATGATCCACTTAGTCAGCCTCACTCGTCTACGGCCGTGGCAATAGTGGGCTTAACCACACCGCCGTGTCTCAGCCTCACGGCTCCTGAATCCGCCAAGGCTTCGGCTTATTTTTCAGGGACGATTCGAGATTCCATGGAATATGGACTATCTGACCTGTTCCTGCTCCCTCAATCGTGTAAACTGGCCCTGTCAATTCCCTCGATCCCCTGGACGCCGTTTCTATTTCCGTGTTGACACCCCTCCCCATCCTTCTCCGCCCGCAGCCAATCACAATTCCCCGAGCACCGCAATTTCCCGGCCCGTCGATGATCCGAGTCCAGACCGCGTCAACTTGCGCCCAAGGACTGACGGGATTGTCTCGTCCAGCGACTGCAAGGTGCCGGGCAAGGAGGGAATCGAGGGAAATTGCTGGGGATCGAGATGTGAATTTATCTACCGCCATGGTCATGGTTTCCGCACGTTCGTCTTTTCTCTGGTCCTCCCAAATATCCTAATTAAAAGTCCCGTTCAAAGGCGTTGGTGGAACCCAAGGCTGTGTTGGTGCTCGGACCCGTCCCTCCCCCCGTTCAATCTCGCCCGGCCGTGAAGGTTCTCTCGTCTCCCACTCTCGATCCGATCGTGGATTCATCTCCTTCCCCTCCACCCAACTGGACGATGACCGTCCTCAGTCCGTCCTAATCGGATCTGCCACACTCGCTTCTGCCTCTGTTTACGAACCACTGTTTAACGCTCACGACTTGACGCCGTTCGAGCCTACCACACTCCTTTATTCCTCACGCGCTCTTGCCTTGACTCCGTTGACCGGGTCGTTTGTTGATATACCTTGATTTCCCTCGATTCTTTCATCATGCTCCTCGATCGCTCCGACCTCCACGCCCTCGCCGGCTTCTCCCCCTCCACCTCCCTCTTCAAGCGCTGCGTAAAATGCGACGATGGCTTCCCTGCCTGCCCGACATGCAAATCCGACGAGACCTGCTCCGTGACCAGTCCATCCTGTGATCAGTGTGCCCAAGCCAAATGTATCCCGAATCCCAACGCTTCGAGCGACCCGCCGCCCAAGCAGAACAACGCCGGGGCCATCGCTGGAGGGGTTGTGGGAGGTGTGCTTGTCCTGGTCGCTATCCTCTTCGTCATCTGGTGGTTCGTCATTCGTCCTCGACGTGCGGAGCGAGCGGCCCGGCAGGAGAAGAGCAACCAATTTTCCGCCGCCCGGTCTGAGCGCAAGTCGACTCAGTCCATCGCCTCCACCGTCCTCACGCGGGCCTCCAACGTCATCCAGATCGCCTACATTCCCGGTGTCACCAATCGATCTCCCCCGGAGACCCCTCATACGCTAGTGCCCCCAGTCCCTCCTCTGCCGGGTGCCACTCCCGACCAGCACTTCTTCATGCCGGGCGATCTCCGGGACTCCTCCTGGACGCAGACCACGGGCCACCAGAGTTTCTCGCCAACCCTTCGCAGCAGTGTCGCAACGACCGTCTACCGTAACGACGCCATCGTCAGCGCTGCGCCGGCCCAACAGATTCAGCGTTCCCGGGCGAACATCGTTAGTGTTCACAATGCCTCCGGTGAGAACACTCCGACCGCTTCAACCCCGGTGATGATCACTCCGAGAGATGCGCCCGCAGTGCCGGCCATCACCTCCTCACAGCTCGCCAAGGCCGAGGCCACCCAGGATGGGCCATCGTCGATCGTGGCTCGCACCGTGACAGCTAAGCCGGTCATGGTCCGCGGTGCCTCGGTCAAGAAGAAGGACGGTTCCTCCCCACCTCGAGAAATCAACTCCCCCAAGCCGGCGACCGTTGCGTCGGGTAGCACAGGGAAATTCGACCACAACACATCAACATTCGACGGAAACTCGTCGGACGAAGAAGACTATGACGAGACGCGGCCCTCTACCCTCTCTCACTCCTCGGGAGCCAAGCACAACGCGGCGTACACGATCGACGACAATCGCTCAAACCGGAGCGGTCCATTCCAGGACCAGCCCCAGAGCAACAGTGTGTCATCGGCCGTGAACCACAACCGCAGTGACAGTGCCGGTCATCGTCACCGTCACTCGGCCAGCTCCGGCTCCACCCACCGAACACCACCCCCGCGTGTGCAGAGTCCCTTCTCCGACGCGAACGAGGTTAAATGAGCGCGTTTTAGGAATTTCGGATTTGGTTTGATTTCGTGAATTCTCTATATATCTTTTTGTGACTGTTTTTCATCTCCTGGTTTTTTCACTTCCTTGTATGTATGGATCCCATCGTGGTTAGGTATATTTATCGGGCGTCGGTTCGTTACTCGGTGCGGTGTACAGCGAGAGGCACTCGAGGGAGCGAAACATTGAAACAACTTTCTTTGATATCCATTACCTAGGTATCGTCTGAACTCAGCAATAGGCTAGCATGGACTTAAGCCCGTCATATTCCAAGCATGGCTTGAGGTTTATTGTCTTGCCGTATCTAAGGCCTTGTAGTATAGCTGGAGGCCTTGCGATATATTATACGTCCAGTCTATCGTAATTTTATTCGCTTCTACCTAGGTAGACTGATTTCCCCTTTAGTGGGTTATCTTATAAGCTCCGAGGAGGGGAATGTGAGATGATTCTCGAGGAAGCCGAGAAATATATATATATATCGATCACAACCTTCGGCGCAAATGCAACCCAAACCCACATACACACCAACACGCGAATCAAATTCTAAAAAAAAGGGTATCTACCAGAAAATCCACTAAGCTACAGCCTCCTCCAAGCCCATGCCACGCCCGATCTTGCGAATGAGCGCCCTCTTCAAGAATGCCTCGCGTGCCAGGCCGCGGGTTTGGCGGGACCACAGATCCACGCCGATGACGCCGCGGACCAGTGCGGCCTGGAGCGCGTACAATGCGTGCTGAAGGCCTTGTTCTTCCGCGACGAGGTCATACAACTGCTTACCGACGACGGTGGGCGCGACGAGGACGTCGTCGATCGGGGGGAGACCCGATGGTGTCTCGGGTGGATTAGCCAAAGACGGATTTGCAGAGGCGGAGCGGGCCTGGGCATCGGCGATTGTAGCGTCGGCGCGGTGGATGGATTGTTGTAGGGTGGAGGTGTTGGTTTGGAGGGTGGTGTGGAGGGAATTCAAGGCGGTCACCTCGCCTTGGAGGGTTACCATTGCGTTTTGAAGAGAGCCAGTTTGAGAGACGAGGGATTGCGCTGCGCTGTCGGATTGCGCGGCCTGTGAGCGGAGGGTTTCGGCAAGGGCTTGGGAGACTGCATGGAGGAGGGCATCTTTTTCGGGGTTTGGGGGGATTGGAGGTGCTGGTCCCGTTGGCACGAAGGATGGTAGTTCGAGCTCAAAGGGTGATGTAAGTAGATCTGGAGCTTCGGATTTAGGTGCTGGTGCGGCCGGGGGAGGATGTTGATAGCCTGACGGGTAGGGTGAGTGTTGGGGATATGGTGGTCCTGGGTGCTGCTGTAATGGAGGCTGCTGAAATGCCTGAGGAGGTTGAGAACCAGGCGGTCCGGCATGACGAGGGAATGGTGTCTGGTGGGGAGCACCAATGGGGCTAACTGGTCCACTGGTAGCTCTGTACGGTGCCATTCCCTGGGACACCTCGGGGGAAATGGGTTGCCCCGGTGGGACTGAAGATCGCGGAGGAAATTGTCGAGGCGCACCAGATGCCGGGCTATGAATCCCCATTTGACTTGGAATTGAAGCTTGCCTGGGGTCATGACCCTTTGGTGGCAGCGGGGGCAGCGGTGGGGGTGATTGATATCGCTCCGCTGTCTGTGACGGTTGCTCACCCGCACCCACTTTCGGGGGAAGTTGTGGAGGCGCGGGCCCTGTCGGTTGTGGTGCCGGTTGGTTTTGAGCCCGCGAGGGTCCCATGCCGGGTGGTAGCGGAGGTATTGGGGGTGGTGTTTGGGTCTGTTGAGGCGGAGGTGGCATCTGTTGTCGATATCGCACCGGAGGCTCCTTGGCGAAAACGTCTCGGAGAATAGAGAGAAGGTCAACGAGATTCGATCTCTGTCCGATTAAGACATGTCAGTGGAGCAAAGACCCAATTCGGGCAATAGTACTGACATCCCACGCCTCGGCCCAGTGTGCCAGATAATGATGATATACGCGTCCTTCCAGCGTGACGTGCTGCCCCATACGGACCGCCATATCGTTTGTCGGCGTCACGTAAACCATCGGGGGCTCGCGGGGGTAGGAACTCGGGATCCAAAGGGCAACGGGGAACCGGTATGTCGTGCCACGAAAGACGACAGGCAGCGTGCCCACAATATGGAGAAGCAAGGCGGAGAATCCATTCTCATATGCTGGAAACAAACCGGTGAGAACTGCGACTTTCCAGTTTCTGGAGGAAACTCACTGTATACATCGGTACGAGGGGAGAGCGAGGGGTACTGGCCGAGCGCGTTGGCCACATCGTGGTAGGCCCGGTTGGGATCTTGGTATGTTTGCTGGGGGTCGTAATGATCCTGGAAGGGTCAGCCGCAATGCCCGAGCTTGAACAGATTGAACATACCTTGGTCAGTACTGAGTACAGCCAGTTGAGTGTCCGCTGGGGGACCGCCATGACGGGAGTGGCAGAGTTGAGGTCGCGTCCTCCGCACCGCTTCCATTTCCCCGCAGTGTCCTTGGCGATGTTCGCATCCCAGTATACGGCCATCGGGTTTCTGGGCGAACAAAAACCAGTGAAAATCATTGAAAAGAAAAATACATTCCATTGATGTGATCGGTTCCATCAACACGGGCGCCACTTTGATTTGTTGTGATGAATCGCTGGACTTTCCAGGTACTCGAAATTCATAAGAGGACTTGAACCAAATCTGTAAACCTGGGAAGATATTTAAACCTGAGCAAAACAAAACGGTGGAATTCGACACTTCTGGTTGATGAAAAAACAATACGATACACATTGCATCGGGCTTCGGATATATTTCCGGCAGGTTCTTCATTGCCAGCAAAGATTCCAAGGTTGTTCTCTGTTTCTGCCATGGCTGTCTCGGAAGTATACAACGTACTATAGACGAACGCGCCTAGCGGGATGAAAACATGTCCTGTCGGCTGTGCAGTTCCTTCTATATGGCCTGGAACACTCAATGACCTAGAAGTCTACCGACACTGAAAGTCGAAGAGATGGGTTAGTTACTTGTACTACAAAAGAAAGTAGGGAATTTGACTCGCGCGGGAGAAGTATCGACTACAGAAATACGATAGCAGTCACTGGAAAGAATTCTGACTTGGCAAAGACTAGTGCTTTGCATGCAACACAGTCATCACTTACTTATTTGCGCCACAGGGGACTTCCCTACTCCGACCAAAACAAAGTCGCATGGACGACGCCACAACCGCCACGCGGTCGATCTGGCAAACAAGGGCCTCAACTTGGCTTTCTCAGCCGGGTCCTGCCGGGGCCGGGGGCCAACTTCTTCCTATGACGCAAGGGGAACCTCCCAAGGCTAGTCTTCGAGCATCCTCTTAGATCAGGCCAGGGCCTGTGCATGCACACCAACTCATTGGCCACGGGGTCGTGCCGAACATCAGCCCGAGACGATGCTATCAGACAGCGTGCGGCGTATGACCCACCCAGGTGTTCAACCGGAACCAGCTCTCCTGGGTTTTCCCTCGTTCGGACTAGTCAATACAGAGGCATGAGCAGGAAGCGGGTATGTTTGGATAAAAGTGTCAAGGATCTTCCCTGTGAGGTCGCACACACCGACTGAAACGAAGCAGATGAACGTAATGGATTTCTAAAAGTCCATCCTGGAGAACGATCAGCCAAAACCGAGAGCAAAACAGAGCACGAGTGTGGAAATGCTTCGACTCCGACACTTTCGCCCCAAAGGCCATGATCGAGTCCACTCGGGAACGCCTCCCGAGCCCCGGACTTGGAGAAGTATCCAGGGGGCAATGCGGGGCCCCGCACTGATGCCGGAGATGCTGCGGCGTATCCGAGGTTCTCTCCATTACAGAGTATTGTCAACTAAAATCCTTCGTCACTCATTGGTCCTTTCATTCATCCTCTACGCCCCGAAGGTATAAAAGACCCTCGCGTCCGTCCAATGCAACCCAAATTTCCCCGGCTCTGAACGATGGACAAGGCAGATGAATCCTCCAAGGCCGAGTTGGGCCCCAAACCCATGGATCCCGAGACAACCCATGATGTTGTCTTTGGTGAGATCACAGAAAATGGTCCCAACTATCGCAATGTGCATATCCCAAGGTGAACTGCCATGGAGACCCCAACATCGCCCTGACACCTCGCTAGGTCAAATTCGCGGATACCGTGATTCTGATGATGAAGACTCAGATCGGTCTGGGTCTACTCGCTATTCCCACGGCCTTCAATATCCTCGGATTAGTGCCGGGAATCATATGTCTGTTCGCGGTGGCCGTCATCACCACCTGGGCTGATTGGATGATTGGACAATTCAAGCTGAACCATCGCGAGGTGTACAGTATCGACGACGTGGGCGCCTTGATTTTCGGCCCCATTGGCCGCTGGCTGCTATCCGTCATCTTCTGTCTCTGTTCGTACATCGGGAAACTCGGCGGGTTAGGTTTCCTAATATGGTTAATATGTCACAGATTGGATTTTCGTGACGGGCTCCGGGATTCTCGGTATATCCATTGGCTTAAACACCGTCTCTACCCATGGTACTTGCACTGCCATCTTTGTGGCTATCGCCGCGGTCTTTGGTTTCTTGACGAGCAGTATCCGCACGCTGGGTAAGATCACTTGGCTGGCATGGATTGGACTGCCGTGTATCCTCACTGCAGGTACGTTTCCCGCTCCTATCTGGGATTTATTAACTCATCTCGGCATGATCTGCAGTTATTATCGTGACGGCAGCCGTTGGGGTTCAGGACCGCCCATCTGCTGTCCCGAAGACCGATACGCCGTTTGTCTCGGACTGGAAGGTCGTGGGAAACCCGTCGTTTGCCGAAGCCATGACAGCGGTTTGTAATCTGGTCTTCGCCTTTTCCGGCACACCGGGATTTTTCTCGATTGTTTCTGAGATGCGGAATCCACGCCAATACACTTCCGCCCTAATGATCTGCCAAGGTACCGTGACGACCGTATATGCAATCATCGGCTGTCTCGTATACTATTATTGTGGCTCCTACGTTGCCTCCCCGGCCCTCGGCTCGGCCGGAGGACTGGTAAAGAAGATCTGCTATGGCATCGCTTTACCGGGACTGATTGTCACCACGACCATTGTCTCACATGTCAGTCAGACACACCGCCATCCCCCGAAGAAAAAGTCTATCCACTGACAACGATCTAGATCCCAGCCAAGTTCATCTTTGTCCACATTCTCCGTGGCTCTCGACATCTCAATAGCAACACCCCTACTCACTGGATCTGCTGGCTGAGCTGTACATTTAGCATTACCGTGATTGCCTACATTATCGCGAGTACAATCCCGGCCTTTGACTCTTTGGTCTCTCTAATCGGCGCATTACTTGGCACAACCATGTGCTTCCAGCCCATGGGTTGCATGTGGCTGTACGACAATTGGTCGAAGGGCCAACACAGCTCGAGGCTCTGGCTGCCAAAAGTGTGCTGGAGTGTCTTTGTGGTACTGATTGGAAGCTTTTTGACGGTGGCAGGTACGTATGGATCGGTGCTGGGCATTATGAGTGCCTATGCGAAGTCGGGAGGGTCGGCTGCATTTTCTTGCGCCGACAATTCAAATTCGACCTGATCTTCAACGAAGACATGCTTTGAAGGTGCATCGATGGACAGAAAGGTGAAGTTCATTTAGACTAGACCATAGGAATAAATGAGATTCTTCATGACTTTTATTATCTAGAAGGCAGATGACTTATCACCAAGCGTCTTCATCTCTAGCAACAGACCAACGTCATTCTTATTCGTTCACTGCCACTTTCACACTCGTTCCTATTTCCTTAAAGCATGAGACATCTATTTATCGGGCTGAGTACTCGGTTTCTTCGAGATGCTTTCGTTCCTCGCGCACTTGTTTTCACGGGGCTCTCCACGGGGCTCTCCTCGACGCTCTCTACGAGTGTAAACTATACACCCCCACTCGTCGAGATCCCCCAGCCAAACACGCTCCTCGGACTCCCTACCGAGATATTATTATCTATAGCTGACTTTCTCCCCTGCAACGATCGAACCTGTCTTTCACTCTGCAATCGTCAATTCTTTGCTATCTCTCATCTGGGGTATCGTTCTGGACCGCCGTCAGGGAGAGAGAAAATATCTTTCTTGATGAGTCTGGAATGAGATATACCACCCGGCTTTTTCACATGCCACGCGTGCCATATTCTTCAGAAATATGATGCCTCGAAAAATTACGGTCACGCAATTTTTGACTCCATTCTCTCTCCCGTGCTTCCCTGCGAACGCAAATGGAATGAGAATCGTTCCTTAATCATGAAACGCGAAGAAGCGGCTATTTATGGGAGCTCCTATAGACTATATTTCTTCCATCTTCAGCTTATCATGAAGGGTTTTCGTTATGGTCGGCAGTATGGCATCGGCAAAGAGACCCTATCCTACACTTACGTACAACTCGAACGTGAGCCTCTGGAAAGACTTTTACTTTGTTCGAGCGACGCAAAAATCTGTGGCTATCCCCCGGTGCTTATTATCCGAATTCAACAGATGGTCTATGTGCCCGCTAACAGGGGGTACCTGTTATATTCCAACTTGGATAGGTGTCTTCGAAATAGGATCAATCGGAGCTGCAAATTCACTCAAATGCCGGTATCTATCCGCGGGCATGTTACATCGTGGGATGTTGAAGCTTTGAGCAATAAAATTGTCAAGCGCCATAGCAACGGAAAAATAGATCCCTTTTTGACTCACACCTGTACTCGACCTCATACGGATTTCAGCATTGAAGTCTGTCGGCACGAATCAGACTTGGCTCTAGTCATCACAAAGTGGATTGATCTAGGCGATGGATCTACCCCCGACGATCCGAGATGGGCATCACGCACCCGGGGAGAGAGGCTACGCTTTCACCCTGAATACACTGTCAGACTCAACCCAAGAAATTTCAAAAGCAGTGCTCGAGTCTTCTTCGACGAAGCGTCGCCTCAACCTTTGGCTTCTTTGCGGTCCCGCAATTTTGAATATCTCAAGGACCGGCGATATAGAGATGTCATGCAGGAAAGAGACGAGGGATTTTGGGGACTCCCAAGAAAAGTCTCCTTATGTGAATAGTTTGCGACACAGACATAGAGTAATGAGAAAAAAGTTGATTCATAGCATACTGTCTTTCAAATTATTGATATATGGGTTTCTCAGTTTAGGCTTTTTTTGGAAGTGGAGAAGGATGGAATTCAGTTGGAATGAGAGTCACGATTTGCATGACTCTTTGTCTATTGATGAGCTGGTCTATGAGTCGGATTTCATTCCTGTCTAGCTAATGTTACTACTACGGATCCTCTAGCAGGTTATCTCTGGTTTTGCTGATAGATCATGTACTCAAAAGACCCCGAAAGACAATTGGAAAGACACTCGGAAAGACCCGATTTTGTTGGATATCCGAGTGGCCTCTGAAATTGGAGATTCTTGATAGCAGTTTGGCCCTGAGGAAGTGAAAGGTACGATCCACTGTATGGTATGGATACTGGGCATGTTACCCGCAGGTACGATGTTACGGGGACATGAAGTCCAGCTTGGATCCTTGGTCAGCTCTGCTTTTGTATCGTCGCTTGAAAGACTACCCAAAAGTCTTCTTTTTGTTGTCTTCTAGCAGCAACTCTTAAATTAAAGACTTTCGAAGGCGCGCTTCTTCCATCATGAAAGCCTATATACTCGCCCCATCCTCCCCCTGGCCCTGGGAGCTAAAAGGGCTACGAGGAATATGCCTAGAAATCAGGCAATGGTGGGACTTTCCCAAAACTGTCACAAGGACTTCGGCCACCCGAGTACAAAGCCCAAGAGATAGGGAGAGGACCGAGAGGCTGCAATATAAAAGGATTTTGTCATCATCAGAGCTACAGCATCAACAAACAGGACTAAGAAGACCAAAAATCGCCATGTCACCATCGAAGCAGCAGTACCAAGATCCAAGGACACCAGCATCTGAAAAGATCATGTCACTCCCACGACAAAAAATGTCAAATTCTGGAATCCCTAAGCAGCAACCAATTTCACCCCCACGGCAGCAGTATCAAACTCCTGGGGCAGATCAGCAGCAACCAGACGTGTTTCAGGCAGAGCAACTTCGCCAGCCAACACCCCCCGCCTCGCCAGTCTTCATCCTCCGAGAAACAAAACATGCGAGTGCTTTTAACTGGGATCGACCCTCGGTAGTCCCAGACGTCGATATTCAGGTGGTCCGAGAAGACTTCAGGGGCAATGTAATGACCCTCCGTCTGAGCGACCTACTGGCTAATCGAGATGACCCTGTCAATCGAAGTGCAAATGGCGACTGGGTGAATGCAGCCGCGGTGGATCTCGGGATACTCATCAACTACCTGGAGCGCGGACATTGTTTTCTCACTGGAGAGCAGTTGTGGTGGAGCAATTACCCCCTCGCACGGAGACTGGCAATGGACTTAGACATCCAGGCAGGCGAGATTCTGAACTCCCAGTCAAATTTTGCCTCGACGGTGGAGCGAAGCATTGCGTTGATATATCCCGGGCTTCGATTCCCTTCTCTGGATCCTTATGAACAGGGCGCATGGTCACCGTTGACTGGACTAGGCTTCAGTATCATCCTCCGACCCGCCAATGCCATCCGTAAGACCCTCACAAATCGAGATGGGGACAAAAGAAAGAAAATCAAATGTACTAACCACTGAATCCTAGGTCCCAATCCCCTGGGGCCCCATCGTCCAGGCGCAGTTCCTAATCCCGATCCATTGGAGTTATATTCCCCACCCTCGGCTCAAGAACGAGCTCGATCTCCATCACCCTGGGAGCAAATGCCGGCAACTCCAGAGAGCCATGAGCCAGTGACAGATTCCCGGCGACCGAGAACAGAAGAGGACGATTTCACACCTCCACCCACGCAGAAAAGAAGAAAAGAAGTTTACCAGCCGGATTCTGCGGATGTAGAAACTGTTTTCGATGAGACGGACTTCTCTGACGATGAGACATGTTACCTTGATCAGGATACACCGATGCCTAGGCCGAAGTTTCTGTCCGGATTATCTCTGGGGAGACCTACATGGACGCTGGTCCATAGGAAGAAAGCACCGGCGTGCAAGGGTCCAAATACAATGAAAGAGAGTCCACACACTCCCCTGACGGAAATCTCCCGGTGAATGAACAACAGCGTTGGATTCCAAATCCAAAGAGAGATCTCCGTTGCTCGGTGCCCCCCGAGTATTAAATGCCGAAGATACCGAGTGCTTTGTGGTTGACTGATGAGAGATGCAGAATTCGATGACATTTGGCAAGAGGGGAGGAGGACAATACCTAGTCACCTAGTATCGAAAATGAATGCAAAATGTTGTTTGAATGTCTTTCCAAATGTCTTTCAAAATGTCTTTTTTTAATGTTTCAAGGTTTTTTGAACCCCTTGAACTAAATACCCAGCTTGACTTTAGTCTTTTTCTATTATTCTTAGTTATAGATATAGTATAAGCAGTTTGCTTTGTAGCCTACTTTTTATATTAAGAGATATGTTTAAATACTTCATATTTTGTTTAAAAAAGCTCTATCTGGAAAGCAATTCATACTAGAAACCTGGAGGAAAATAATCGAGAACGTCAGCCCCTCTGTTAGATTGACAATCTCGGCTAGAGATGTCGAGCCCTTGAAAGCCCTCGGCTCGGTCCGAGAAAGACATGGGATCGATTTAATCATCATCCGAGCAATAATGCAGCAGTATAAACAAGATGATAGAAAAATACATTCAAAACCCCAACCTAGATAAATCCCCTCGCACACGCCCCGTTGAACCGGTGATGCCACCATCAACCACAATCTTCTGCCCGGTGATATACGAGGCCTCGTCCGATGCCAGAAAGAGCGCTGCTTTGGCTACATCCCACGCATCCCCCATCCTTCCCATCGGAACTTGCCCGTCGCGCTGCTTCATATAAGCCTCCTCGTCTCCCCCGGAAGCATACCGCTGAGCGAGCGCTTGCGTATAGGGCGTGTAGATCAATCCGGGAACGACGGTATTGAGGCGAATCCCCCTATCGGCATACATCACGGCAGTGGCCTTCGTGAACTGCATAATGGCCGCTTTCGTGGCCGAATAGGCGACCTGTGGCTTTCCGATGTACCTCAATCCCGCGATGCTCGCGACGTTGACCACCGCACCCGAGGCTTGTTTCTCCATGATGGGAAGCACATGGTGGCAGGCGAGATAGACACTGTTGAGATTGATGTCGATTTGCGAGTTCCAAGTATCCTCGGACATAGATGCCGGGCAACCTGGCTCGGAACGGCCGACGTTGTTTACCAGAATGTCGATACGCCCATGTATGGTGACGCAGTAATCAACCAATGCTCTGATGGAATCGGAATTGGTGACATCCGTCTCGATCACATCGCACACACCATCTTCGCTCTCGATGCGCTTTTTGGTTCGCTCGGCGGAGGACAGAGAGCGATTGCCGCCGACGATGAGGGCGCCCTGGCGCGCAAAGAGGGCTGCGATGGCCGCTCCAATTCCCCATCCTTCGTCGCTAGACTGTCCGAGACCGGTGGTGAGAACAATCTTTCCTTGTAGATTGAGCATGATGAGAAAAACAGGTAATAGACCGAGACAGAATCACCGAACCCTAATTTTATGTTTAGTTGAGCGACGGAAGCGACCCGCGCGGAGCGGATGGCATCCGTCGAGCCCGACGGGTTTAAATGTTCATCTCAACGAGCTTGACGAGTGAGACTTCTGTTAGTGCAAATCGCAAAATGGAGCCCAAGAACCAAGACTATGATCTTCAACACCCGATCGTCTCGGCATCGGGTCTGCGCCAGGGACTGACCTCCTACGGCAACGCCCACTTCTTCCTGTTATTGGGAAAAAGTATTTATCAAAGCTCTCGGATATTCGGAGGATGCGCTCTGACGGCCAATCATCGGAATTATAAACACATCCCCCGGCTTCAATCCATGCTATGGGAATGCAGCACAGTTGATGGATGCCGCGGAACAAGGCATTCACCTGCAAGGTGGCATCGCCATCGACTTCCCAACTATTAGTCTGCATGAGAGTTTCTCCCACCCGACAAGCATGTTTCTGCGCAACTTTATGAGTATGGATACCGAGGAGATGATCTGAGCCCAGCCCTTGGATGCCTGTATCATGATCGAAGGCACGCATTTTGTTAATCAAGAACACAAACCCGTAACTGATGGAATCAGAGCGTGACAAGACTCTCCCAGCGCAGATAATGGGAGGCCTTTCGGCCAATAAGCCTATTCTGCCTCTCATCACTGGTCCCATTATGCCGGGCGGTTACCAAAGGAAAAGAATCGGGGCGTGTACGGACTGCCAAAACAACTGGGCGTCATTCCGAGCGGGCAAGATGGACCTGGAGGAAATCATGGCTATCAACGAAGAACTTGCCCCCACGGTTAGTACGAGCACACCATCACGCTCAATCATTCGACCACTAGCCTCTCCACCCGTCGTCCTCGTTGATCGTCGTCCACAGAAATATCGCGCCGAATGGAGCCGTGATCAAGGCATCGGCTTCCAAGGACACACGACTCCTTTGCCACACGGGACCAGCGGGCGTTTTTGATAACCCAAGAGATCTAGCCTTGCGTCTGGATGATCCAAACTTAGAGGTGACTGCTGACTCGGTGCTCGTCTTGAAGGGGATTGGTCCCGTGGGAAATCCTGGAATGCCAGAGGCCGGTAGGATTCCCATACCACGTAAACTGGCGCCGCAAGGGGTGACGGTTATGCTCCGGATCTCTGATGGGCGACTGTCGGGGACTGCAGGGGGCACCATTGTCTTGCACATCTCGCCCGAATCCGCGATGGTCGAGTCACGATTCGGGGTCGTCCAGACAGGTGACACGGTGGCGTTAAATGCACAGAATTGCATATTATGGGTTGAGGTCGAGGAATCTGAATTCCAGGGAACGAATGTGGCGGAGAAAGCAAGCCGAGGAGGTCGTTGTGGAGGAAAGGAAACATCGACGAGAGTATCGGGGACTGTATGAACGGAGCGTCACCCAGGCACACCAAGGCGCGGACTTTGACTTCTTGACCGCAAGGCCCAAAAATGGATAAATCAGATGATCGGTTGCCTTGAGAAACATGGGGACTCGATAGGCAACCGACAACCCCGGTTGGGTTGCTTTGTTCTCCTTGATATTGTTCTCGCCCCGCCTACTATTGTCCTTCATGGCTTCATCCGCCATGATATTGTGTCCACCACCCAAGCATTGTCCCACGGAGAGTGTTCGATATGGAAGATCTTGATCTTTGCCTAGATAAAGCTTGGATGATTTATATTCGCTTCGCCTCGAGCTCCGTCCTATACCGCGTGAACAAGAATCATCATCGCCTCCATCCCCGTGTCTACCCAAGCCGCCATGGATTCGTTCAATCCATATCTCCAGAACGTCACCTTCCGCCGGCCGGAAGGTGAGCTGATCCAAGTGCCAATGGATGAGCTGGATATGTTCCTCCAATACAACGTGCGCATTTGCATCAACTATGCATCGCAGCTGGGCGCCTCGATCGTGCTCTTTCTGATCCTTCTTCTGCTGACTCGCAAGGAAAAGAGAGGGTCTCTGCTCTTTGTCTTGAATTCTCTGGCCTTGCTCTTCAATATCGGCCGTCTGCTGTGTCAGGTCATCCATTTCACGACCGGATTCGAGGAGGTCTACGCATACTTTGCATTCGACTACTCCGCGGTTCCCGCAAGTGCATACGCTATCTCGATTCTCTCGGTCACTCTCGAGACGTTGGTCGTGATCTGCACTATGGTCTCTCTGGTGATGCAGGTCAATGCAGTCTGCAAGACGCTTCGTCGCCGATATCGACGCCCAATGCTGGTCCTCTCAGTCTTGATGGCCCTCACCCCGATCGCCTTCCGCATGGCCTGGATGGTGGAGAACGACATCTACATCATGAAGGCGGAGAGTATGGAAGACGTGCTCTGGCTCGAAAGCGACACCAACATCATCATCACGACGAGCATCTGCTTCTTCTGCGCCGTCTTCGTCACCAAGCTCGGCTACGCGATCCGGCAGCGCCGGCGTCTCGGAGTGCATGATTTCGGTCCCATGCAGGTGATTTTCGTCTGCGGGTGCCAAACCCTGACGATCCCGGCCATACTCTCGATTCTGCAGTACTGTATTCGTGTTCCGGAGCTACACTCTAGCGTGATCACACTTGTTGCCATCTCTTTGCCACTCTCCTCGATCTGGGCTGGTATTACTCTGGGTTCTCGACGTGCGCACCCTGATCCGGACCGCTGCCGCAATTTCTGGCAGGTACTTGCATTCAACTCCGATGGCTCGACTCTGCCCTCGACGAAGCAATCCTCGACCGAGCTGATGGCTCCCGGTGTGGCGCAGATGTTGTGTTATTCTAACCGGACTTCTAACAAGTCGGACTATGACTCCGAGTCTCCACTCGGGATCTCCGTCGAGCGTGGCCTCTCGGTGAACAGTGTTCACCGTTTGGATGTCTGAGATGCTGGTGCGGTTTGATGGAGGAAGGGACTGGGGTTGTTGTCCGTGGTCTGACCTAGGGCCGTATCGAAATTCAAATATTCATACTAAAATCTATCATCTATGAACTTGCTTGATATGAAACCATGGTACCCAGAGTCTCGTCTTTCGTTAGACCGGTTTGGCTTTCATGATAATCCATCTAGCACTCTTGGTTGATTTCTAGTTCCCTCTTTTCTCCTTTGCTACAGCTTATATTCCGAAAATCGAAGCCGTCGCAATCTATCTATACCCGTTCTCACGACGAACATTCTTCTCTTCTAGATCATCGTGTTTCACATATCTATCAAACCTGCGGCCTTTATTCACTGCGAAGCACCACAAGGCCACAGACTGCAGCGTAGGAGCGGATCTTCTAAGTCACGGCCACCGGCTCCTTGAATCGGAACTACCTCCAGAACCATCTCGATCATCATGCCCGCAGAAAGTTCTGGGAGCGCGACCCAGAACAGACCTCAAGACTCGAACCAACGATCGGAAGCCCACGCAGATAACGACGGAGTTGATGGCCCTCCTCGGGAAGAGGTGAAAGTTCCGAAGAAGACTCGCAAGCCTGCCTGGAAACCTTCTCAAGCTGCACAAGACCTGTCTCCGTTCACCCTTCGAACTAAGTACGCCAGAATGTATGTATCATGACCTTACAGGTTGATGATATTCGGGCGAGTTACTGCCATAGAGATCGACAATCGGCGTCCCGAGTGTCTCACGGGCGAAATCCCACGCCAACTAAGACCAGACTGACAACTGCTGTGGCTATTTTGACAAGGCATTGATTGTCATTGCAAAAGACAATTGGTACCCAAAGAGATATAATAATGTAGAAAGTCCCACCGAACCTTCGATACTCCGATCTCATAGAGCTGATGCGATGATTAAGAAACGAAGGCTATTTACACACGGAACGCTCTATGTATAAGCCGTATGCGCCAGAGCATTCACAAGAACAAAACCATAACGAGGACCATGCTAATTCAACTTGACGTAGTTGGCTGTCCAACACATGAGTAACCACGTTGCACACGCAGGATTCGATCGACAAACTTACCCGGAAATTGGCCTTCGCGACCATTGACCCGCCCCGACCACCACTCATTCTGGTTGTCGGTGCGCTGCGTAATCTCAATCACTTCGCCCGCCGAAAAGCCCAAATCACCATGTGCTTGAGCTTCGTAATCGTAAAGGGCGGTGACCGTCTCCGCGGGCGCGCTGAGATGGGCGGGCTTCGCCCTAGGTGGGGGTGGAGCCGGCTTGCTCTTGGCAGCGGCGGAGAAGCTGCTGCCTGTTGGGCTGGGGCTGACCGCGGAGGAGTAGGGGGGCGGGGGGTTCTCGTCGGCGTTGGATGTTGACCGTCCACGGTTCATGGAGCTCTTGCTGTCAGAACTCTTCAGGTGGGGGTTCAGGCGCGACCCTGACCGTTGCACGCCCTTGGTCTTGAAATGCACAATGGTCAAGGCTTCCGCCTGCTCCTGCACATTGCCGCGCTTGGCCTCGAATGCCTCCTCGACGTCGAGTTTGAGGTTGAAGTAGCTGATCTGCATGGTCTGCATTTTCTCGTGCAGGGTGTAGAAGACATTCAGTTGCATGTAGTAGAATGACTGGAACAGTGGGCGGATGAACTCGGCCTCGAGCGCGAAGAGCTTGGGCAGTTCATCTTTCAGCAGGTCATTGAAGTAGTTAAATTCCTGCGTCGCCTGTTCAACGTCGTTCTCCGCCTTATACAAAGCCTTTTCGTCTTTGATCGACTTGTCCTTCTTCTCTTGCAACTTCTTCAGAGAGGCCCGGTGGCGGTCATAATCCAGTTGCTTGTGATCGCGCTTGGCAGCCACCTTGCGAATGATCTTGATCACTTCCAAGAGCTGGTCGGCAGGGCTGACAACTCGGGTCTCAATCATCTCCAGCTCTGGTGCCAGTGCCTCCTGCAGCTCGCGCACCGTCGCCTCGTACTCTTCACAGGCCTGAATACCCTCGGCGTTTCCTTCGTCATGGTAGGAATTGGGATCGGAAGCGCGGCCGGAGATTGGCTTGTAGATTTCGGCGATCGACTTGGAGAATTCGATCTGGTGGCTCAACATGCCTGGAAGCGAGTCAGTCATCTGTAATGCACATGGGAGCTCTGGGCATACCGTTGATGGCCTCAAAATACTTCTTGGACTCATCGTGCAGCTTCTTGGTCTCCTTCTCCAACTCGACGAAGCGACGCTCGGCATCGGTGTAGACCGCATCCTTGGTGTGCTCGCCAATATTGAACTTGACCTTGAACTGCTGCGGGGCCCGCACAATACTCTTCTGGAAGCCTTTGAAGCTCATGGCGATGGGGAGGTGTAGAGAGAAGGAAAGGAGTGCGCCAAGGCGGGGTGTTCGGCCTTTCCGTTCCCAACTTTCGATTCACCTATGACATAAGACAGTCCGTCAGACTTCCGCGTTGTGTGGCTGTGGGCGATCGTGGGTTTGCCCCCAGTGGCGCAGCCGCGTGAGATTCCAGATAGGGCGTAGTTGCGCAATAGTTACGCCGGATTTCCAGGTTTACGGCGAGTAATTATGGAGTTCGACCAGGCGCCAGGATTCTCGGTGGGCCAGGGCCGACTGCCCGGTGATCACCGGTTGCCAGCCCTACCCGAGCATCGTGAACTGCGAAGACCCAAAAACCAAATAAAACAAGTCAGTCCAACAGACCAACTACATTGATCCTTCTCATGATTCTTGCCAGCGCCCATCGGGCCATATTATCTTGCGGGGGTTACGGACGTATTTGCTCTCATACCACGTGATCATTCTCTTTGCTGCCAATACAACTGTAGCATTAACTATCGAGTACCATCGTCGGCCCTCTCAGTGGTGTTGAAATTGAAATTGGTTACTGAAATTCTTCGAGGCATGATGACCATCGCTGATACAATCTCGTTTCAACTCTATTTCGTGGATCTTATATATTTCGACCATATCTCGAGTACAGCAATTTTGATTGACATTCTGGGCGAGGGCCCACTGAAGAAAGAAGAAGCTCACTCTCATCTAAGACTTGAATGCGTTATGACTGAGCAATTAAACATGACAAGAGACCGGTGAAAAATAAAAGTAGAAACTATGTACCCCTGACATCATACCCCAAGAGCCTGCCAATTTTGATTGGCGTTGTCAACAGGCATTATTATCCTCGGATGGATATATAACGCTTGGATTGTAAGTAGGGACCCAAGTCCTTGCGCTTGCTCACTTGTGGTCAATGGAACAGCCAGGAACGCTTTGATTCTGGCCAGGTAATAACATCATAGACACCTTATGGGCCAACCCAATATAGTGGGTGGCATGATCGGTCGACCACATTGGCCCGGTCCACTCAAGCAGCCCTTTGACTTCCTTTAAAACCTCCTGCTTCAAATGTACCTAATCCACCAACTTCTACCCAGCCTGGCACTCCAAAATGACGAGGTCCTCCATGAGTGATGTTGCCTCAGGCCGATCGGAGAAACCTGTCTCCGGATGACCTCAATCAGGAATTCCCCGAGTTATCGGGAAAATGTCGCCTCTCTCGTTTTCCCTCTCCATGCTTCCTTGAATCATCACCATCATGTCTGCTTCCCCAGCTTGGAGACAGGCATCTCGTGTCTATTCCCGGCGTCTGTCCTCGCGCAGCGCCTGGGCCCCCTCGCCAGGCCTTTGCCACCGTCCGTGGTACTCGGTCCTATGTCACCGAGACCAAGGCCGGCCACGCGCAGGTCAACGTTGAGACTGCGATCAAGGAGGAGCAAAAGAACTTCATGAAACAGGCCGGTGTTGCGCCCCAGAATGTCAAGCTCCCCGGCTCGTCCGCCTCGGGCGATGCTGCGATGAGCCCGTCCGCGGGAATCCTCAAACAGGCCACCGTCATGGATCAGGGCACCCGGCCCATCTATCTCGATATGCAGGCGACCACCCCGCTCGATCCCCGTGTTCTAGACGCTATGCTGCCATACCTGACCGGCATCTACGGAAACCCGCACTCGCGCACCCACGCATACGGCTGGGAGTCGGAGAAGGCTGTCGAGCAAGCCCGTGAGCACATCGCCCACTTGATTGGAGCCGACCCGAAGGAGATTATCTTTACCAGCGGCGCGACCGAGAGCAACAATATGAGTTTGAAGGGTGTGGCGCGGTTCTTTGGCCGCTCGGGCAAGAAGAGGCACATCATCACCACCCAGACTGAACACAAGTGCGTGCTCGACAGCTGCCGACATTTGCAGGATGAGGGATTCGAGGTGACCTATCTGCCCGTCCAGAACAACGGTCTCATCCGGATGGAGGACCTTGAGGCGGCTTTGCGACCGGAAACTGCCATTGTCAGTATCATGGCCGTCAACAACGAAATCGGTGTGATCCAGCCTATGGAGGAGATTGGTCGTCTATGCCGGTCGAAGAAGGTCTTCTTCCACACGGATGGTGCCCAGGCGGTCGGAAAGATCCCGCTCGACGTGAATAAGCTGAACATCGACTTGATGTCGATCTCCAGCCACAAGATCTACGGACCGAAGGGTGTCGGTGCATGCTTCGTGCGCCGTCGTCCCCGTGTCCGTCTCGACCCGATCATCTCTGGCGGTGGCCAGGAGAGAGGTCTGCGCAGTGGAACTCTGGCCCCGCATTTAATCGTTGGATTCGGTGAGGCCTGCCGTCTCGCGGCGACTGACATGGATGTAAGTTTTATCTCCCCTTCCTTTTATTTGTTTCATCGCACACCATGATTATACACTGCAAGAATGACGAGAGACCCTGGGCGGTAGCTCCATCCTCGGATGGTGCCCGGGATCAATGACGTCTGTGCAGGGGTAATGAGTGGGCTCCAGCATTAGATCGCTCTTGTTGTCTACGAGATCAGATGCTAACCTCCACAAGTACGATACCAAGCACGTGCAGCGTCTGTCGAAGCGCCTGTCCGAGGGCCTGCTGTCCATGGAGCACACCACTCTGAACGGTGACCCCAAGGCGCACTACCCGGGCTGTGTCAACGTGTCGTTTGCCTACATCGAGGGCGAGTCTTTGCTGATGGCCCTGAAGGACATTGCTCTGTCGTCGGGTAGTGCATGCACCTCGGCCTCGCTGGAGCCCAGCTACGTCCTGCGGGCCCTGGGCAGCAGTGACGAGAGTGCTCACAGCAGTATCCGCTTCGGCATTGGTCGGTTCACCTCGGACGCGGAGATTGACTACGTTCTCAAGGCGGTGCAAGACCGCGTGCACTTCCTGCGCGAACTCAGTCCGCTGTGGGAGCTGGTGCAAGAGGGAATTGACCTGAACACGATTGAGTGGAGCCAGCATTGATTACTGCAATTCAAAACTCGGGCGTTGGCTTGACAATGTAACAACATGTACAGAATGATAACAATTCATCACTCACCATGACCCCCACAAGTATATACTCCGTAGTTGAAGTAGGAATAGCCTCCGGCGTCGGGGGCCCCGCGATGACATAAGCCACTAGCGTGGGTGGCACCGCAATGTGCCCAACGCACTAAAACGCACTCCGACGCTCGGTGAAAGCGGGAGCTCCGGTTCATTTTCTCGTCCCCACCCCCTCCGCCACCGCCCACACCCATATCGCGAGCACCCATCTCAAATGCCCGTCTGCGGGGATGCGTATCATCAGACATCCGGGTATCTAGATCAGATATCGACATCGCAGAGAACAGCTCTCAACCACCCCCGCCTTCTTTGCACTTCTCCCACCCTTCCCATGGGCCCCGAACTGCAGACTTGCCCATCTCACCCGTCCCGTCCTATATCGGAGACCCCTCTAGAATCTACTTAGACCCCCCGCGGGTCCTCGCAAAGGCTCGCCCATGCTTAGAAATGCCTCTGTCCGTGAACTTTCCATTCCGTGCTCGGGCGATGATTACCATTCTCCCGGAAAAGGATGAAAAACTCTGCGGGAATCACGCCGTTCCTCCCCGGTCAGCCTGCTAGGGAATGGTCGATCCCCGAGCCCTTCCCCTCGGTCAGAAATCCGGCTCTGTTAAAGTGTATTCCCCTCGCTGGGTCTCCGTTCGTCTCCGGGCCAAATTAACCGGGGTCATCGCTGGTCCTTCTGAATCCGCCACTTTTACCCCTCGCCCCGGTTCCTGGCCTTTCTCGTAACCCATCCATTCAACTGCCCATCGCATTATCCGGAGTGCTTGTGTCAGTCCTCGTATCAGAGTCTTGCTTGGATTCGTCTATTGCGTGATACTTGGAGTATTGCGGAAATTGACATCCGAATGGGTACGGTTGGCATTGGTCTTACGCCAGCATAACGGCTCCTCCGACCTACCTTCGCCATGTTGCCACCAGTGCCATCTCCGGCGGACTACGACATCTCGCCTGATCATGGCTTCCTCTCGCCAGAGACCCCGCTGGAGGTCCTCCCGGACCCATACTACGCCCAGTGGGAGGCGATTGTGCTGAACCTACAACCACTCTTGCTCAGCAAGCGTATTCGAATGGTGGTGAACCGACTGCCAGTTCTCTCCACAGTACACCTACAAACTGATGCCGAATGGCGACGAGCGTACGTCGTATTGGTTTTTATGCTGCATGGCTACGTATGGGGTGGTGATCGTCCCGCTGAGGTAGGTAACCCACTCCTGACATTTCCAGCCTCTGGTATTGACAAGTGGTAGATCATTCCTCCCCAATTGACCACCCCCCTCTTCGAAGTCTGCGAGCGACTCGAAGTCCCGCCGGTAGCAACCTACGCCGGGGTGTGTCTCTGGAACTACAAGCCCATCTTCCCCGACGAGCCAACCGGCGACCTGGACAACCTCGCCTGTCTCCAGACCTTCACCGGGTCACTGGATGAGCAATGGTTTTACTTGGTCTCCGTGGCGATCGAGGCACGCGGGGCCCCATCCATTCCCCTGATGCTGCAGGCCATCACGGCAGCTCGCGTAGGCATGGCCAAGGTGGTGACGGAGTGTCTGCAGCAGCTAGCCGAGATCCTGGACGAGATCACCGCGCTCCTGCAGCGCATGTACGACAACTGCGACCCATACATCTTCTACAACCGCATTCGGCCATACCTAGCGGGCAGCAAGAACATGGCCGACGCCGGGTTACCCAAAGGCCTGCTGTACGACGACGGCCGCGGCGCCCCAGAGTATCGCCAGTACGGTGGCGGCAGCAACGCACAGAGCTCCCTGATCCAGTTCTTCGACATCGTGCTGGGCATCGAGCACCGGCCGACGGGCGTCTCGCGCAATGACTCGGCCAGCACCAAGTCACGGCATGGCTTCATCCACGAGATGCGCGCCTACATGCCAGGTCCTCACCGACGCTTCCTAGAAGATGTTGGCTCCATCGCGAATATCCGGGCGTTTGTCGAGAGTCACCGCGCAGACCCGGTGCTCCGGGTTGCCTACGATGCGTGTCTGGATCGGCTGCGCGCGATGCGGGACGCCCATATCCAGATCGTTTCGCGCTACATCATCGTCCAGTCTCGGGCGCGGACGTCACAGCCCGTCAGCCCGAGTCGACCAGCCGCAAAGAATCTCGCGACCGCCGCGCCGCCGGATAGCAAGAAGCTGCGGGGCACGGGTGGTACCGCGTTGATTCCGTTCCTCAAGCAGGCCCGGGATGAAACCCACGAGCCGGCTATCGACGCCTGGACGCTACGGGTGTTAAATAAGGGACACGCGGATCTGTCGTCGGCCTCGCTGAGTAAAGTCGGCGAACATCCAGACGGCCATCTCGAGGTGGTCGGACTCTGTGGGAAGTGGACCATGGACGATAGCGAGGGAGGTATATGTCACTGGTGACCTGGAGCGGTTTGTTTTCTAGCTTGTATTGCATGGGATCTTTCCTTGCCGCAAGGGTGCGGATCGGCGTCAGGGGTTCTGCATTTAGACCGTGCTTAGACACGACAATGACATCTGAAAGATCGACAGCTCATGTAGAATGTTCCATGTTGTTTCTATTTCTTGTTCATGACGCGGGGGCGTCGGTCACGTGCCGTGACATCAGTGCGTGATGTCATCCATCAGGGCCTTGGAAGCAGTGTCGCGATGGAAATATAAAGAGTGGGAATGTCAGGGGAGTCGAGTTAGATCTAAGTTGAGATAATCCAGTTTCACTACTTTCATCGTCACACCCAACCATCCACTCTCCACACTTCTACAACTTCCACATACATCTACATCTCCATCTCCATCTACATACATCACCATGTCTGACGGCAACGCTTCCACTCTCGGCTCCTACGTCAACCAGGCGTCCGGCATGGCCCAGCGTGCCTACGGCGCTGTAACCGGCGACTCTTCCACCCAGGTATGTCACGTCCACCCATCACAACCACCGATCACAAAACCCCTAACAAGCACAGGGCCAAGGCGAAGCCGCCCAAGAACAAGGCAAAGCACAGAATGAAGCCTCGCACACCGCCGCCAAACTAGGTCCCATCTCGGGAGACCCCAACACCGGCGCCGTCGCCCAAGACGACCCCAATCGGCCCTCCGGCTCCTGGGACCAGACCCTCGGCTCAGCCAAGGAATCACTGGGCAACATGATCGGCAACGAGAACCTGCGCCGCAGCGGCGTTGAGCAGAACGCCGCTGGCAAGGAACAAGAAGCCAAGGGCCAGCTGAAGGACTTCGGCGCGGGCGTGCAGAACCGCGCGCAGGGTGCGCTGGGAAGTATCGGTGCGGCCGTGAGCGGTGATCGGGAACAGGAGGAGAAGTTCCGCGACATGCACGACGAAGGCAAGGCGCGCCAGCGTGGTGCCGAGGCTGATATGGCCAAGAAGGGTGGTTACTAGGGGACGATGCTTGGTTATGCTTGGCCGCCCGGTGATTTCGGGATTGCGTGATGAGTTACGATGGACTTTGATATCCAATTTGATACCATTCTAGTGAATGATGATTTCAAGAGTACTTATTATGGTGAGGACTGGAGAGGTAGAGAGGATGTCCTTGCACCGATCGACGGCCGATCATGTAGCATTCGTGCAGAGTATGTAAAATTCTCCGATGGTCTTACCCCGCGCCTTGGTCATGATCCAGGGATCCGACGGTCCAGGCGAGTCTGGGTCCATGCGGAGAGCGGAGCGACCAGAATGGACGGTGAAATTGGCTCATACGTTTACTCTACAGTACTTGCATTCTTACTTTCATCCCACCCAACACCATCATGAGACTGGCAGTGTATCTTTTCTTCGCGGCGATTGTATGCGCCATCGAGCCTGAGCGCCGGCAGGCATCGGAGACGGGCGTGGACATTGGACAGATCTCTACCGCGCTGTACATTCCTCTCTCCCCCTCCTTCTCTTTCCTGCAAGGCCAACTAACAACGACAGTGCCCATCTCAAGCCCAATTCCACCGCGACGGCCAACTTCGGCAACATCTCGCCGCCGCCCAAGTCGCTCATCCCCGAGATTCTCTCCGTCGTCCCGATGCCCGTCCTCTGGGATCTGATCAATCCGGCATCGCGGCAGTCACTCGCCAGTGATTTCCGCGCGGGGAATACTCCCACCTGGTACAATAGCCTACCGACCGACGTGAAGAACTACATGTCGGTCGTACGGGAACAGATCTCGGGCGGTGCATTGACGGCCACGACGGGGCTGGCATACGAGACGACCAGTGCAAGCACGAGTTCCGCGAGCAGCAGCACGACAGACACTAGTGATCGCGATCGCAGCACGTCAACGTCGAGTGGAATGGCCGCACAAGCGACGGGACTCACGGCATCAACGATAGGCGCAATTGGGGTGATCGGGTTGGCACTAGCGCTGTAGTGCACCGTGGATCCCGACGTTATAGTGCGGCGTGGCAGATGAGACAAAAGATTGGATAGATGGCATCAACGAAGGATCTCAATTTTGATCACACCAGAAAATTGGATATCACCTATTATTCGACTATTGAACCACGAACATGAAGAGTGAAACACATGACTACGGAGTACCAGGTGGCGTTTCCTGAAAAATGGCCTCGGTCTTACCCTGATGGCTTCCGAATAGATTAAACGGGGGATATAAGGTCCTGTCGATCCTTTCCCCAAGCACGGCTTCTCCGGAGTGGAGCCGTGGATCGCGTCCAACCCAATGACCATGTACAGCGCAAGTCATCTCTGAAAAAAGAGGCTCGACCGCATGTTGCACGCCGATCTCTTTCCACATTGCGCTGGTCTGGGGGGTGACAGACCCTGGATCCGCGATGCGGGGAATCACTTGGTGTACGGAGTACGACGGCGTCCTTCACATGAGCCTGGAGGGATCGACCTCGGTCGCGCACCGCTGCTGTCGCGATCCCCGGACGTTGGCTTGGTGTGCCATGGTCTGGACACACCTCGCCTATAAGGGGATGGGGAGGGGGAGGGCGGTGGTGAGGGGGATGCGACTTGGATTGGATTTCTTTCTTGCAATTCAATTCATATTCAAGTTCACTTTCAGTCTTCATTTTCATTTCAACTCACATTTCTTGTACGGCAGCATGCGTCTGAGTATCCTCCTCCCCGTGCTGGTGGCACCCTTGGCCCTCGCATCGCCCGATCCCAAGCCCAATCCCGTCGCAGAACCCGCACCCGCGTCCACGGGAGGCCTGCTCAATGCCCTGAGCGATGTCGAGGGATTGTTGAGCGAGAAGAACATCAATGACCTGCAGACGATCATCAGTGGGGCGGCTAAGCTGCTCTCGTCGAAGAATATCGATACGCTGCAGGATATCCTCACCAACGCACACACCTTGCTCACCAAGGACTTTGTCGATAATACGACCACCTTGATTGGCGATGCTACGCCGGTGCGTATCTTCATGTGCAAGATCCGAGTCACGCTAACTGGACGCAGCTCGTGGAGGACGTGTCGAAATTGCTGGGGGGAGTGCTGGGCACGCTATAGATGGATCGGCGCAGATACGACGATAGTACACGAAATCGACGAACTTTGGATAACTTTTATAAATTGATCGCACACGTATCTCATAGCCTGGGTATATACAAGACTCTAACAACAGAAGACATGGAAAGAAAATTAAACGACATTCAATTTCCCCCGCAGCCGCTCTTGGTAGTATCGCAGCGGATACCCCCGTAGCTTATTCGGCATCGCCGGGTACACTGCGACCGAGAAGCCCATCCAGGTGCGGTACATCGCGCGGGTGGTCACCGTGGATCGCAGCCCGTACGCATCACGCAGCCGCGGCGGCAGCATCTCGATGGTCACCACGCGCAAGAACGGCTTCATGGTCTGCACCCAGCGCGGCATGTCCGTGCTCTCGCGCAGATCCTTGGCGAAGCGGGCGGCATCCGACGACACGGTCAAGCGCGGGACTTGGTCGTCCCAGTACGACCAGAAGGCCTGCCGGGTCTCCGGCCAGGTGCCGGGGGGCAGACCCAGACAGTTCATCAAGAGGGCGAATTCACTGTACCCGCGTTGGGCAGTCTGGTAGTCGATGCGCCCGTACACGCGCTGGTAGAAGTCGGTGGCGGTCGCGTACAGCGTCGCGGCCATCCACAGCTGGAGTGGTGGGTGGTGGGCGAATCGATTGTTGCGCCCACCCCCGAGACCGGGAGCTTCACCCCGGTGCAGCAGACTCAATAGTGCCTGGCGCTCGTCGCGCGAACCAAAGACGAGCGTGGACAGATAGCTCAGATGAGCCTGTAAAGCGTCCAACAGCTCGGTGGCGAGATCTTCTGGGTTGGGGTTCTCGTTCTCTTCGTCACGAATGGCCGGCATGGCGGCCTGCAGCAACAGAGCGGCCCCAGAACCCGCAAAGAGGATCCCCTCCTGGAGAATCTGCGGGAGAATCTCCAACTGCTCGAGGGCGTGTAAGCGGCCCGAGTCATTGGTGACGGTGGGATCGGGACCCTGGTCATGCGAGACCTCGGGTTTGGAATCCACGGGGGAAACGGGCGACGAGGTGGAAGACATGGTGGAAGTATGGAGGAGTATAACGGGAGGTGGAAGGAGGATTAAAAACCCAAGGCTTATTCTTGGTCCCCCCGCAACTTGGCCGCGCCGATCTCTTTCTCATGTGAACCCCCCATTGATTTCTTTCCCCCTTTTTTTTTCTTCTCAATTTTCCATGACACCAGACCGCGGCTCGCAGCGATCAACCATCCCCGCCGATCCTTGCAGCATTCGGCTCGTGGAACCCCCCGATCCTGTCCTCGTCAGGCAATGCTGCTCCGATGGAGCTCGCAATAGTCCACTTTTCTTTTTTGCACCCCCGCCCAGGGAAATGGAACGTCCGGGGCCTGATCCCCTTTGCACCCCTCTCGGTTAGTCGCTCGGACTTTATAGAGGATCGCCTTCCCCGACTTCTTCCTCCACCACTTCACCCCCTCCACCATGGGCAGGATTACTGACGACCGACCGGCCTACCTAAGCTCCGACGATGCCAAGTATTCCCTTGGTGTCCACCGGGGGCCATTGATGCCCGTCGGCGGCGATGAGGGTTCCAAGCTCGAACAAGTCGAGTCCGCGGGGGGATCTCGCTGGCAACGACCAATCGTACGCGCAAGGAGAAGTTTACGCGCCATTGGAAGCGATTCTGGTGTTGCTACTTGATCGGGAATGTCATTTTCCTGGCCATCTTCTTGCCAGTCTTGTGAGTCGGGTGCGATTATTTTGTTCATCAATGTCATACTAACGCTGGACAGCTTCCTCGTCGCTATTCCCGCTATCTCCCAGCTGGTCGTCGACAAGTCCGACCTGGTCCTCGTCAATGCCGCCGTCATGCAGCCGAGGCCCGATTCGATCCAGTTGACGCTACAATCAGCGCTGGATTTAAAAGTGGCGCTGGACGTGCGCATCGAGCCCATTAACTTGGCGCTCTTCATTCGCAACTCCGGCGCGGGCGAGCCGTGGGCCAATGCGCGTATCGACGGCAAGATCATTAAGGGGAACACCACCCTCGGCATTGAGGATGTCCACACGCCGATTGTCAACAGCACGACATGGTATCGATATGTGCACAACACCATCTTCCAGAAAGAGACGGCTCTTTCCGTGCGCGGGACCACCAATTCATATCTAGGGGTCCTGAAGTCCCAGGTCACCATGGATAAGGACATTATCTCTCCGAGTAAGCCGTCTCTTTTCCAACGTGACCACACTGTCAACTAATTCCCCTCCAGCTTTGAACCAATTCAAGGGGTTCAGCGTGGAAGACAGCACACTGCTCTTGAAGCCGTACGATAATGGCACAAATCTACTAGGGACCGCCGTCTTGCCCAACCCATCCGTGCTCACTCTCGACATTGGAACGCTCTTCCTCGACGTCAAGAGCGGCGATCTGGTGATCGGCAACGCGACGGTCGAAAACCTCCTGCTCAAACCCGGCGAGAACAAGCACCCGCTGACGGGTATTCTTGACCTGCACATTATCTTCCAGAACCTCAAAGAGGTGCTCGCGACGCAGGCCAAATCGATCCGCAAAGGCGTGCTCAGCCTGGACACGGTCACCCGCTCGGTGGTGTGGAACGGTACCTTGGTCCCATACTACACCAAGGCCATGTCGGAGCTCACGCTGACCGCGGACGTCGCGCTGGGGGACATTCTCAAGAATACCATCCACGCAGCACTCCACGGGAACGCCACGAGCCTGCTCGAGAAGGGCAAATCCGGCTCGGGCAACGGCAGTTCCCTGATCAGCGAGCTGAAACAAAAGTACGAAGCCACCAAGGACAAGAACGTGCTCCACACCCGCAGCGACCGGGACCGCGACAGCGCCCGCATCGCCGAGGCCCTTAAGCAGAATATCTACATGCGGGAAGTGTTCAAGGGCGAGGACCCGGCCAAGCGGGACTCGATCATCGACACGTTATCCAAGTGGTACACGAAACTATGAGGGTCAATCCCCGGGTTGGCGGTCGCCGCGCCGCGTGCTCTGACGCGATATGATATTCCTTGATTCCCCCACGGAGAGGCCTATTTTGGTTCGGCGTTTTGGTATATACCTGCAAGCAGACGATAATATGATGACTTGATATGCATGAATTCAGGGAGATCCCATCTGTAGACTATCACCGCATCGCTAAAACTAGAATACCCCATCGAATCCATTCCTCGGTTCCGTACTCCGTACAAGGACATTTCTCTCCGAACCTGGTTCGTTCGATCTCCACTTCCCGGCCTCCAGCGCCACCGCATGCTTCGCGCATCTCCGACCCCGTACCTCGGCCCCAACCCCAGAATCAAGCTTGTGACCCCGAGTCGGGCCCATCGTCTACCAATCAGGGGGTACACTCGGCGGGTTCGTGGGGAATGGCCCCGCGAATAACGGGGGCGGTCATTGGCGACCGGAGGAAAGTGGGTGTTACGCGGGGACGGGCTCGGCTTGGTGCATGGCGTTTTGCGGGGACGCCGAGAGCCCCACGGGGATGGGGATGGTGGTTTAGCGAGGTGAGTTAAGCGGGAGGACCCGTTGTCTTGTGATGGGGACCGAGGGAGTGGATGGTTTGAGTGCTTTGACTCGAGTGCCTTGTCACGGGCTTGTCGATGGATGGGAGCAGGGTGATGTGCAGCGCCGCTTGTGTCATTGCGGGGCTATCTTACCCGGAGAGATTTAACTGGTGTCTTCTAGAATTGAAGATCATGCTAGTGTGTAGGTTCCAAAATAGTGTGAGTTCTGAATCCATGACATCGTCCTATGTTCCATTTCAGAAGAACTGACTCGTACAGAGTTCAACCATCGCTCAAAATGGGTGCGTCTACAAGATTTCCAGCGTTGCTTTCAAACATTCTGCTGATACCATTCTTTTAAGTATTATCTGTGGTAGACATACATTCATCTGCCACCGGAATAGATGCAAGCGCATGATTAAATCCCCTTCAGAGGTACCGGGGTTGGCATTGAGAATTATTCAAGGTATTCTGATAGGACCATGGCACGTCGATGTGCCTCGGTGAATCAGTGTAGCGAGACTGGCGGAATGTATGTCGTTGAATATGTAGCCCTGTCACGGTGTCTGTCGGGTTGACAGGTCGGGCATTCATTCTGTCGGGATGGGGCTGTTGACTTGTTGGATGTTTGAGAATCGCGATATTTCGAGGTGTTGTCGTTCAGACTAAGCTATGGCTTCGTCCACTTCGTCCACGGTGATTCTTCAAGCCGGAATAAATGGTGTTTGGGGGTCGGGTCGACACCCGGTATTGACTGCAGGTTTCTTCAACCGTGATAGAAAATCATTCGGCTAGCACAGAAGCGAGGCCATTCAATCGAGGCCCATCGGAAAGATTCCCCGTCCCGGTGAGAGAAGCGGCCGTGATGGACGGCCCGGTGGGAGCGCCGTAAGCACCGAGAATGCAAGAAGTGAGAAACGCCAGTCGCACGATCCACAACAGACTGAAATCCCTTTCGGAGGCCATGATGAGTAGAATCGGGTCACACGTTGAGAAAATTTCGGGGCCCGGTGGTTTATGAGAGAGTCGTGGCGCCCGGGAGCCTCGTCGTTACACTCGTTACCCTTACAGGAAGAGATGCGACGTCCAATCGCATCGGGAAGTGTCACACGTTTCAAATGGGGGCCAAACGTTCAAAACACCAAGTTGCGATCGGGTTGGGCAAAGTTTGGGGCCGTTTAATGTTCTTCAGTTGAATCGCCCCAAGTAATAGTAATCATGCCTTTACTGTGTACTCCGTACTCCGTACGGAGCATGCAAGATCGGTTTCTGCTCGATTCAGTTCAACCTCATCCACACGACAGCCTTGTGAATTGGATCTCCTTTTGGGGGACCTTATATGGGGTACAGCCTCGCCAAGGCTTCATTCCTTACCCCTATTCTACGCCAGAACAAGGCTGGGATCAGATGAGGGTGTATTCTATCTTGTCGTACCGTACGAAGTACGGAGTACAGAACTTAAATGGTATAGTCCATATGGCCACCTTATTGGCCGTTCAAATATGTTGAGCCTATCGCTGAGCTGGATTTATTATTCGTTGCTAAACATCTTCACTCCAGGCAGAGATAGTTCTTGAGAAGCCGTGGAGAATTATTGACAGCGCATGTCACTTGCTCTACCTCATCCGCCCATTCTCCAGCTAGTTTCATAACTCTTGTTTTCTCTCCTGCATCCATCTCTTTGCGTCACGTCTTTCGAAAGCCTCTTCATCCCCTCAAGAATTTCGAATTCTGTCGCGTCAAGGGTAAACTCTGGTGATCTGCGATGTATACCTAAGCAGCCGCAAGAGTTCCCGTCGCGCTCATTGATCTCGCAGGCTCAACACGAATTATGAATGGGGTGCCGGACTCGTCACAGCTGTCATTCGTCACAGGTTTCAAAATGGGAGACTTGCGATTTGCACGACAGATCGGCTATCCTAGAATAGTTCAGTGTACCCACCTACTATAGAAGAAGCTCCTTATTATCTAAATAAACAAAACAAATAGTTATTTAACTAGTTACCTCTGAGAGAGAATTGGCTATATAGTCATTTTATAAAAGGGATAAGACCCCCTAAATAGATTTTGATATCTAACTCTTTAATTAGGAGGAATATTCTACTAGTGTTCGATATTTTCCTACTATTATCCCTAATCGTAAGGGGTAGACTCGGCGCTAACTTTAGGGGGGCTTAGTAATAGCTTAGGGCAGAGTAGGTGCTAGCTTAAGGGGGTGGATTGTTGATTTTTTTCTAGAAAATATATTATGATACTAACTTACTCTGTGTGAGGGAATTCGCTGAAAACACTAGATGATCACCTATTTTAGGTGGTGGAGCTGTCGTGCAAATAGCAAAACCGTCGTGCAAATAGCAAGCCTTCAAAATGGGGCCAAAGCCAACATGCGATTGAGTTGGTAGCGTGGGAACTGGGGAGAAGAGAATCCTCCAATTGGTTGGCCCCCAAGTAAACAAGATTGGCGAGCAATGCCCACCATTCATCGGGAAATCTGAGTGGTGTCTTGAAGGGTCTTAACTCAAGCATTCCTGATTCATTCTGGTTTGGATCATCGGGATTGACCAACCCAACCTCCGCACAAGTTGGTGTTTTGTCATACCGTTGCTCCTACGCCCTCCGCCATCTCAAGCCAGGCCTGGGGTTGGAAATGCGCCAAGTGACATAACCGCGAATCTCTCCACTGGTATCTACAGAGAACGGAGTATGCGGAGATGAGACAACGGGGTTGAACAAGGGTTGTGCGATGTACGTGCCCGAGACGGGATTGACTCGATCGTATACTTAGAAACCCCCTTCCCGCTTCAATCGGCCCCCGGGGCGAGCACATGACGCATGCTTTCTCATGAAATAATACCTGGCCATCTCAGCTCCCCGGAACCTAAGAAAGTCCCACCAAGACTCAGCCTTTGTGTCTATAATGGCATGTCATACTGGTCTCGGCAGAGGGAGCCTCCCAGGTAGGCTCCTACGACTGGTCTTTCTCATCTCGGTCTGGATTCTCGGCGGTTATGGCGCCCCCTCGCACTTAATCCCAGAACCATACAATCCCATCGACAAAACTATCGCCTCTCTCGATAAACCCCGATGGCAGAATGCACCTCCCGCTCTCGTCCACCGAGATTCAAACAACGCCCAGGTTGATTGCTGGTACCTAGGCCAGAGATACATGGATGGAATGACGATGGTTTCCTACGGCTCGCGGGACCACTATACGGACGGAAATATCGCAATCGGATGCCTGAGAGGCAGCGGATATTCGGGAATCATATCGTCGGCCATTGTGTACGAGTTCGATCAAAAGATAATACCACCGGTGACGGAGCCGGAGGATAACCGGGACACCGGGGGTCCCACCAAAAATCAAATCGCCAAAGTGACGACCGATACAACACTCTACAATGTCGTGCCCATCATGGAAAAGCTCACACCAGACGGTAGCGGGCTCCGCGGGGCCGCTGTCAAGGTGCACAAGGCATTCCAACTTGCCCCGAATGATGTGGAGCGTATATACAAAGACCTAGTCCCGAAAGGTAGTGATGAGGATGATTCTGATGATGAATCCGGGCATGGCTCGTTCCTTCTGCTGGAAGAATTGGATGAGAATGGCGCAGATCTGATGAAATCATTCGATTCGGGAAACCCCGGCTTTGACCGGTTTTCAATGATCGATCATTTGGTGCGAGGGATAACATATGCACATCAGCATGGCATCTTTCACGGGGACATCATCCTCGCCAATCTAATGAGTACCGGCCAGCCAGACGACTGGAGAATCATTGATTGGGACGCGGCCCAGGAGCATCCCAATTTAAAAGGTAAGATCGAAAACCCCACGATCCATATCCAAACAGGAAGCTCACCAGTCCCATATTAGACGAAGAGGAAAGGCGAAAAAATGAGGACTTTGCTACAGATGTGGCAAATGTCGGACTGTGCCTATTGACCGCGTGTTCTCGGGCCATGGTCAATGATATAGGCAAGGACGATCTCAAAAATATCATCAACCGGGAAATTATGACCAAAGAGCTGGAGTCATCGCAAGTGTTGGACGTGCTGAAAGATCAACTTCATCTCAACGTTCACGCCCATCCATTTCTGTTTGCCTTTGTCGCCCAAACGCTCTGCAAAAAGGCCATGCGGTTGACGATGGATCAGGTTTCATACAACATGCGCTATTTCAGTAAGCAACTTCCCTTTCTCGAGTGAAATGGTAGGGTGTTGGAGGTCATGTCCACAGCGTATCATCCGTGCTAGTCCAGTGAAAACCAGCGGTAAATATTGACATGTACCTGAACCTACAAATCACAGCAAGAATATCATCTTAGCTGCGAATAGTATAAAATCAGAGATTAAGAGAAAAGCCAACCACGAAATTCCGGTTTGACCAAGGTAATGCCCCTCGTCTGTCCCTCAACTTATTACTAAAGAGCTTTTGGCTGGCCATCCCTTGGCCTGTCTCAGATGCACAATCCGCCTCACGAAAGCCATCACCGTGTAGATCTTCGACGCCCCGTGGGGCCGAGTTGTCTAAAGGCATACCCCAGAACAACCGTCCGCCCCGCATATTATATATCAGAATTCTTGAACCGGGTGATAGTATTCTCGACATCCTGGATTTGGTAAGTTTGATACTAGAAATACTCTTGTTACATAGTTTTCAAGGAGTGTGGCGAGTGCAAGGCAATTGACAGACTGTTACCATTCATTCATGCATGGACATACGCGTAGGGCCCCATCTCCAAATAAAAATTCCCATCAAGACCGAATGACAGTGTATGAATGCTCTAGACTCTAGTAACGATCACGTTTTCCCAGGAATACTCGGGAATACTCGGGAATCCTAGTTCCAGGCAGTCTACCCGGATTATGACGGTCATTCATCTCGGCGACAACAGCCTGAACATATCCAAACTCCACTGCTACTGGCCACGGGCAAAAGGCGAATCATGCCAGTGGTCTAAAATGGTACTTTCAAAGATATCCCAGTTCTTCCTACTTCTTCACTACTCCGTGTAGCAAGTACAGTGAGCATCAGAGCCAAATCTCCATGATAGAAATACATTGAGTAGCGAGAGAGGTTGGGGTATAGGCCCGATATGGCCAAATGGCAGGCCCTGATAAGATGCGATCGCTTGGCACCAAATGATACTACCCCAGAAATGTATACTTATAAGAGTCATGATGATGAGAAATATTGCAAACCGCAAATGCGATTGTAAAGGGACTGTAGCTACTAGAAGAACTTTCTTCCTGAACACCCCCCTGATAAGCCATCACGATTCCCCGGTCCTTGACTTGCAAACGTCCAGACACGTATATTTGCGATCGAGATGCACACGGTTCGATTCGTAAGACAACCTTGTATCACGAGGGACAAGTCACCCATTAAAAACAATCTGGTATAGTTCTCGCTCCGCCTTGTACCCGCTTGTAGGTTCGGGCTGTGCACACCATAAAAAGATCAGAATGTCTTAAAATGACGTGATCATACTAGAAGCAGCCATACCATTCTGATTTGAAAAGTCTCACATTGATTCCCAACCAGCAAGGTATTCTACCACTCCCACCACCACTAAACCCGTCTTTGCATTCGTCATCGATTATGATCGCAACCGTTCCGAACGGCGCATCTATATTTTTAGGACGCGGCGTTGGCTGACGCACGCGCGGTCCACAATGCACTGTGGCGGGTCTTGGCGCGATTGATTGGAGCGATGATATACATCTCGACTTTTTAGTGTTGAGGCGCAGCTAGCTTACGATAGTTAAAACAAGAAAAAAAAAAGAAAAGAAAAATATTAAATCAATTCATGCATCCAACTCCAAGCTATGCCCAAATATAGAATAATTACAGTGTCGCGGTGTCGGCGCATATGTAGGATCCCGTCCTGGATATAATGGCACAAAATCAGCAAAACACCCATCCCAAACGCCAACTGATACCATGGCAAGGATTGACTGGTCCACCCCCGGTAAAAACAAAACGGGGCGAGGCGTGGTGGTATATGATCGTCGCTGCAACGAGCCGAGATCCCGTCGATCGATCTGATGTCCGGGGGTCGGCCTCGTCGAAATTTTTTTTTTTTTTTCATTTTTTTTCCTTTCTCGTAGATTTTTCGCTTCGTCTTTCTTTCCTTTTTGAGGTCCCTCCCTAGAGGAACGGCGGCTGGCTATTTCCGCCGTATTGAGTTGAGGATCCGATCAGGTTGGGCGAGGAAATGCTACCCTGGGCACTGCCGGGCTTCCGGCCCGACAAGGAGAAGACGGACAGTCGGCGGGACAGACCCCGACTCAGCCGGCGTTGCGGCTGGGACCAGGCATCGAAGGAGATAATCGACATGGGCCGCGACCGGGGCGGACCGTGAGCGGTCTCCGGGCGCGGGCTGGTGTTGAGGGTATCGCTGAGGTAGAGAGTCGAGCGGCGCTTGATTTTGTTGGCGGTGCTGGCGGGGTCGCTCAGCTGCAGGGAAAAGTCCTCTTTGATATCGTCGAGGGCGTGCGAGACCCGGCGCAGGAGTTTGGGTTTCTCCATGATGGAGGGTTCTCGCTGTTCATGGCCGTACCGTTGCAGCGGCGTGGCGGCTTCCTCGTCCATTGGGGAGGAGTAGAACCGGGGAGTCTTAGGCATGGTTCGCCGGGGAGTGTGGGAGCCCAGCGAGAGGGTCGAGGGGGTTGCGGGTGTTGGTAGGGGAGGTGAGGCTCCGAGGATGAAACGCTGGAGGAGTAGGAGCTGTTGGTGGATGATGTCAACATGGTCGTGAGTTAGGGTTGGAGATCGCAGGGGGGTGTGTTTGCAGGAGGCGAGGTCGAGGAGAGTTCAGAGAAAAAAAAAAGAGCAGAGGGAACAAGCGCCATCGCCAAAGCTGAGATGGAATTCCGAAAAAGACTAAAAGTGGATCAAAGACATTGAGTACTTTAGTTCGCGAGCTACTGAGGCGCCGGCCCGTGTAACACATAGATGACTGTAATTTTGATGTTTCATCGCCTTTGCCTGGGAGCGGGGCAAAAAAGGAGTTGAGGCCATTTAGGCAAACCAAGGCAAGCCATGGAATGGGGGGATTTGGAGGGATTTGAGGGGGAAGTAGAAATGGAAATAGAAATGGACAGTGTTGAGGCCGAAGTGGTTCGGTATCAGATCGGGATGTCTCGGATTCTGACACCACTTGGGAAGAACGGGGGATTTGGTTGGTACACGGTAGATGGTCGCATTCGACCGTCCCGTGTTTCTTCTCCACGGATTCACTTCAACCGTGGGTTTGGTAAGGGGGAGTGGTTCTGCCCGGCGCCCGATGATTGGCCGGGGGAGATGGTGGTTCAGAATTGTTGTTTACAGCACAACACACTCAACACATACATAGATACGATGGATATAAATGAGTATACCTCTGCTCCGGATGTACCCCCGAGATGGAGTGATCTCCCGGTAGTTCGTAGGATGAGACATGGGGCCACAGCCACGATGCATCCGACGAGGCGCAGGCATCCAATACCAAAATTACCACTAGGAATCCCACCCCGCACGGAATCCTTCGGACTCGTATCCCAAAAATATTCACGGTCAACAATGCTACATTCAATTCGATCTATCTACATCACAAAGCGAAGGTTGGTATCTGTCGATGGTGTCAGCCCCGGAGTTCCCGCGCTCGCGTCACACGACAGATCCAACTTACCAAGGGGATGGCTGCAGCTCAGCTGCGGCTTCTGGGTATATTTCCCTTCGAGTTCCGCCCGGATCGTGTTTAGCAGCTGCAGATAACTCTGATGCGGCCACTGTTGCAGGGATTTGATAAACGCCCAGCTCAAGGCGCCCCGCGCCTGCCCGTCCTGGAATGTGTCCGCCCTATGGGGACCGCGCGGTTAGCTCGGGGGGAGGAGAGACGGTGGGTGCCACGGCGTCCACTTACGAGGTCTGGGTGTCCTTGGATCCGGAGAACATCACCACGTCGGCCGGGGACGTCTTGGTCATGATCGTGCGTTCGCGCGCCTGTCCGCCGTTGGCCGCCTTTTTGAAGAAGCCGATCGCCGTGTTGGCCATGCTGGAGAAATCGCCCTGTCCGTAAGAATTGATCGCGCTGAACAGATCCTGCGCCGCCTCCTTGGCCAGATTGGGCTCCTTGAGGACTCCCTGGGTCGAGTAGATGTACGGCAAGTCCAGTGCCGTCCCGGAGTGGCACGAGTCGAAGATGGCCGTCAATCGCACACCGGGCCGCAGCGGACGCACCATGATGGCATGCATATCATCGTCCACGATATGCCCCGCCACGCGGTAATCCAGAGGGTAGATCACGTCATCGTACCCGTCGTCCTCGTCGCCGTCTAGGTCGGGAGTTCGACCCCCGTGGCCCGAGAAATGGACAAAGAGCGAGTCGTGGGGCTGCGCGTCCTTGACGAGCCACTGCATCGCCCGCAGGATGTTAGCCTTGGTCGGGACGCTCATCGGGTTCTTTTGATCGTCGGTGAGAATGACCATGTCCTCGCGACGGTAACCAAACTTGTCGTGCAAGAAGCCCGACATATTGGTCACATCGTTAATACACCCTTTCAGCGCATTCGGTTGCCCAAAGTAGTTGATGCCGATAAGCAGGGCCTTGCGACGACCGGTACAGGCGGAGTATTGGAAATTGTAGTTTGACGGTGCGCCCGCGCCGAAATGTTGGTAGCCTTGGGGCGGCGGTGGTGGAAGATTCGGTGAGCTCGCCCGCGGCGGGCCTAGTTAAAGATCAGTCAACAAGGCAAGAACCTCACAGTCCCCTTATGTTGGACTCACCATCGCGATGTACACTCAAATGAGGCTGGTGCCCCGGCTGCGGCGACGGCGTATGACCGTAGGGCTGCGGAGGAGCCCCGTATGGTTGTGGCGGCGGCGCATGGCCATATGGCTGCGGCGATGCCCCGTACGGCTGTGGAGGGGGATATGGCTGCGGCGAGGGCGGTTGCCGATGAGCATAGGCACCAGGATATCCATGAGGGGGTGGTTGGTGATGACCATGGTAGGGCTGGGGGTAGGGCTGAGGCGGGGGATGCGGGGGCTGCCATTGGGGGGGATGTTGATACCCGGACCACGGCGGTGGTCCCCCGGGCGGCGGCGGTCCTGGAGGCGGATAGTACATGTTTGAGAGATTCAGACGAAAATCAACGCAGAGAGAAGATCAAGAACTGGGGACGGAAAACTCCAGGGCTGAAAAGGTGGGGTCAAGCTGAGTGGCATGGAAGCCGAGGGCAGGCAATAAAAAACACATCACCAATGAATTGCATGGAAACACGCTCCACCTTCACTTTTTACTCCTGAAAAGTTGTAGGGCTGCAGGCAACCTCATTCTGCGTCACGTGGGCCCACGTAAGCAGTCGAGTTCCAGTGGCAACAGAGCAGAGCCGCAACTCGTTTACAGTGGGCCCCCCGTCTATACGAAAAGTCTCTGGGGCCTCGCAGAGCCGCGTGGTTGCGTGACTTGTGCCGATCAGAGAGGCTGTGTTATCTCTCCGTGAGCCTCATCGTCAATTTAAACCCGGGTTGTCCTCCACTTCGCATGATGGAGTGTCCCTGTTGATCCGGAAGTGACATCCGATTCTTCCCAGCATGCTGCCCCGGCGGCTGGACTCGCTTCCCTTCGATGTGTTCTACCAGATCGCGATCTCGCTGGACGACCGCGACTGCGTGCACTTGAGCCGCACCAATCGAGCCCTTTATGAGTTGATGGACAGTGATCTCATCACGAGAAAGATCGTCGAGGTATCATCGCTCTTCCCCGCCCGGGGGCCAAAGCTTACGCTCCATGTAGGAAGAATTTCGATACAGCAAGGAGGCCCGGTCAGCCTTGGCGCTGGGTTACCGCAAGGCTCTCGGCCATCGGTTCGACATCAACGAGGCGGTCGCCACTGCCGCTCCGTACTCCGCTTCGGTGCTAGCGTACGGCGGGTCCGACTTTCTGTACCATCAAGGCTTTCTTTGCTATCGGGCGGGCCATGAAATCCGCCTGCTCAATGTCCACGGCGCGGGCCGACTGGAGCGTGTCCTGGATTTGCACACCGTGCTCCCGCGCTTGGAATCGGCCGCCAGCGTAGACTCGGTGCATTTGCTGCACTACAGTCATGGGATCCTCGTGTGTCAGGTCGAAGGCAGTGCCCAAGATACCTTGCTCGCCATTCACATGGCCCGACGGCCCAGTCCGCAAAAGCAAAAGTCAAAACCGGGGCGTTTGCTACTACATCGATCCCTTCCGGCATCGTCGTCGATCTTTGTGCGCCACTCCGGCTCTTACCTCTGGTATGGCATCCTCGCCCCGGGCGGATGGCGAGTGCAGGGGGTAGATTTGGCCACCCAGAAATCCATTGATTTTCCTCTCGACCAAATCCTAGATGGAGATCTTGGTCAATCGCTCTGTTTTGAGATCTACCAGGATCATCTCTATGCTGTGTCCACCCAGGTGGCTTTTGCCGAGGAGGAAAGATTCTCATCTTTCTATCACTGGTTTTGCTACGCCCCTCGTATCGGTCCGAAAGGGAATGGCCGCCTCTGGCGTCGTGAGCACCGTGAAGGTCCAATCAATGAGATGTGGACCGATCTCTCCATCCGCACCGATGAATCCACCGGCCGACCCGTGATTCTGGAGTGCCGACGTGAATGGCCCGATGGCAAGAGTGAGAACCACCGCACCTACTACACCGAACCTTTGCCGACTCCAGAAGAGGCTTACTCTGATGGGGCCGCTCCTTCGTCGACGTGGATGGAGGCGGACGATGATCTAAAGGAGTCTTCATCTAAAGGCCCTTTGGTCAATCGCCAGCCCTACGACCAACGGCCGGAGAAACGGCTCCGCCGTAATTATCATGCCGAGTACGAAAGCAACGACTCGGCCCAGCGACAAGAGTTCATTGCCGCCCGCACCAAATTCAGCGGCTACCATCTCGCCGCGTCTACCTTTATCGATCTCGTGAATGACCCGGTATCCGACGGCCTTCGCTCACGGGACCGACTCCGTCTACGGACGAATTCCAGGAAGCGAAAGTGTCCAGTCGACGAAGAAACCGGTCTCTTATTCCGACCGACCCAATCGGGCTTCGATGTCCCTGCCGAAGGATCCGAAGAACGCTTTACCTCGCGCGGCGTCCACCTGTGGCCAGCGGACGACGCTCCATCCGAACTCCATCGTATACTGTGCCCTGATTCCCGGACGGGTGCTATACGTGCGATTTGCGACGAGCGCTCGCTTATATACTCTGTGCCGTGCACAGACTTGTTACCTGAATATTCTGCGCCAGACCACCGGGCTCTGCTGCTGATTAATTTTGATCCTAAGATCCGGTTTCCTGGCTTGATTGCGCCGGGTACGACGCCGCCACCGGAGACGGAGAAAATTTTTGCGAAGCTGCAGCCGACGAATGGGTCTATAGTACGAGATGCAGAGCCTCTCTACAAGACTATTAACTGGGGATACTGGCTTCGATAACAGTACTGCTCGCCGAAGGGCGGTATAATTTCATGGTTATCACTATGGAGTATAATCAAATCTCAATATACGATTCTCACAGATATCTCGTATTCCTTTAGTCTCCGTAGAGGTAGATAAAGCTTCTAAGGTGGTGACCGGAATCTGTGGCCCCAGGGGCTGTTCTAATTTTATATCCCAGCTAGGGCGACACCCATTACTCACAATTGGCCGGTAGGGCATGTGGCCTGGTGCATAGTCTGAGATATAGATGAAGCTCCAATTTATGCCTCGTTGATTGACGACTCTGTCCACTCCACGTGCGTTGATGTAGCCGGTGCCATCATCCCCTTACTGATGGCCGTCTTCTCCACCACCTCCTCTTCATGGTCGATGTACTTCTGAGGTCGTCTTCTGCAGATGGCATCGGGGTCTTTGATCACAATGAGTGAGGGATCCCCACGATAGTACGCGTCAATATCCTCGAGGCTCCGATTTGCTACAGACTCAATCAGAATAGCTCCAGAACTTGACGCAAGCACGAACCTGTCTCGGGGTAGAGGAGATAGATAATCGGGAGGAAGATAGCGTTGGTGACCGTCCACACAATCCCTGTCGTGCACTATTAGTCTATGCCGGGACACCCATTCAAGATTGATGTCACCACTTACAGAATTTCCAGCTGATGTTTTGAATCCCGATGGGTGTGATCTCGACGATAGTGAAATTTGTGATCCAGTCGGTTGCCGTTGCCAACGCAGCGCCCTTGGTTCTCATCGGGAGAGAATTGATCTCGGTGGGGTATAACCAGGGAACCGAGAGCATGCCAATACCGAAGCTGGCATGGTACTAGAGAGTCCCGGGTTAGACGCGAACGGGACACAAGAGCAGCGCAAAAGCGGGTAACTCACGAGGAATATAAACGCTACCGCCGCAGAGCCAAAGGCTTTGCTATTACTCGAAGACTCCGAAAATCGAAGCAGGATCGTGATGACCAAAAAGCAAACGAACTGGCCAAAAGTCGACAACATCATCAGTCCACGGCGGCCCATCCGCTCGACCAGCAAAACGGCAAGACCGGCAAAGAACATATATGAGATGGCGTTGCAAGCAGTCAATAGACGAGCCGTGCTCTTGTCTAGCTTGACCGCTTTTTCCATGATCGTCGGTAGGTAGTAGCTCATGATGTTGATGCCGCCGAACTGCTGCATGAACTGGCTACCCGCGCCCAGGAGCAGCCGGCGAAGCGTCTTGGTGTCATGTTGTTTCTTTTTGAGCAGGTCTAGCCAGCGGATGGCATTTTCCCGCTCGTATCGAATAGTGAATTCGATTTCATTCCGTTGAGCGATGACAAAGGGGTCGGTCTTGTCTTTAGCCTCGAGGCAGCTGATGATTTCCACGGCCTCATCTTCTCTTCCGTGGGCGAGCAGCCATCTGCAAATGTCAGGTCTTTCCCTGATTGCACAGTACCGATAGGAACTGACCTTGGCGACTCCGGAAGCCAGGGTGTTGTACTCCACAAGATAAAGAGAAAAAAGAATTGAAACGCCAGCGGAAATCGCCAGGCCACGGATCCACCGGCGAAGGAGAGACCGTAATTGATCCAGTTCACCAAGCAGTATCCCCCGATGTTCATCATCATTTCCACCATGACCAGCTTCCCGCGCCATTTCAGCTGCGATGTTTCGGTTTGCCAGACCGGTGCCGTGGCCGTATTTACCCCGTTGCCAATGCTGCAGATCGACCAGGTTAGCTTTTCTGTGGCAGTGCCCCAATTTGAAGATTTACCCAGAAACCACACGGCCCACAAACATCTGCGCGAGACTGAACGATGCCGCTTGAAGAATCGCCCCGACCGCCATGATAGTCGTTCCCAAGAGAACCGCCTTTTTACGACCCAGTCGCTCTCCGATTGTAAATGCAAAGATCGCACCGAAGAAACAGCCCACGTCATAGATGGCAGTCACGGTCGATAATGTCTTGGTCTTGGTTGGGCCGACGAGGTCATGGATTCGGAGGAAGTCATCGGTGATCACAACACCACCTATAGTGACGTTAATAGGTGTCTGTCAAACCACTCGGAATGACATACTAAAGACGCCTTGATCGTAGCCGAAGAGCGTCATATCCGTCGCGCAGGCAACCTAGAATACGAATGTTAAAAATACCCATGCAAGATATTCAGATAAAAGCTTACCGTCACCCAAAACGTCAACCAGCCTCCCGTGAGGCCAAAAAAGGGCCTCTTCGATTCCGACATATTCACAAGCGATAGTCAAGGGACTCCCAACAGGGCCACTGATTCACGGGAGGGGTAAAAAAGGAGCCAGGGCGGCGTGGGGGTCGAACGGTTAAATACATCTATTCCCTTCAGCAAAACCCGGCTATTTGCCGCATCCCTGCTGACCGGCTAAAGTTTCAGGGCTCGGCATGCTCTCCGACGCCCCTGGCACGCGGGGTGCGGCAATGTAACTTTCACGAGCCTTGCTTTTGCCGTGTGGGACATTCCGGATGCAGCAAATGATCGGATCCGTGGTTCAGACTGGTTCGTGGAGATGATGCCGAGCGTGGGGGTTGCGGGGGTTTCTGGGGAATCTGGGGTGATCGACACTGTATGTAAGATTGCATTAGGTCATGACCAGAACAACCTGTGATGGAGTATTTATTGTTCATAGTGGATATCCATTCTTCAATAGAGATTATGTCTTGTACGAAATATATGATTCTTCGCTCGGGACACTCATCCGATGCAACTGGGATTTCGCTAACAGTCAATAAATTCCAGCCAACCTATGAAATGCATTAGGCAGCTCCCTGCTTGACCAGGCTAGGCGACCCTTGCCACTGAAGCACACTCTGAGTCGGACCAAAAAACTCCTTGAAAGCCTTCGTAAGAATATCATCGGTTAACTGCATATGCTGGCCAGGCACGGTCCTGAAATCAAGCTTATCTTGCTCATCCAGGATGCGCAGCCCGAGCCAATCCTCCTGGTAGATCGCCCGCTCCTGCAACGGCGTGACCTTGCCACTGGTGCTGTTGACTTCGGCAAAATGCGAGCTCTCTCTCGGAATTGAGATGGTGTCATTCGCAAACATGAACATCGCGAACATATTCAATGATGACAGGTGCGCTTTGTAAGTCGCATTCTTGCGTGCTCGCTCATTATTGATATCTGCAAGGAAGTTGCTGTGCTCAAGGTACGCATCAAGTTCCGTCGGATCGCGGAAGTATTGAGCCGGGACGACCTGCGATTGCACAAGATCTGACCACCGACCTGCGCGAAGGAGGCCCTCGATGGAGTTGCAGACCCAATCCCCCGGCTTACAGGACTGAAATTCCGAGATTCCGTTGTGCTGGCTTCCAAAAGTCACCAGGTTGTGGACGGGCGGACTGTTGCAGCGCTCGATGTAGCCGCGAAGAAATTGCCCACCTTGCGAGAAGCCCAGTGCATTGATGCCGGGGGCTTGGCCGAGAATGGGGTCTGCCGCGATCTGTTCACAGACAAGCTGGATCTGCTCCGTAACGTTGCCGAAGAATGTTGCCGTACGATCACTGCCGCCCGTGTCCGCCAGCCGGATGAGGTGCACGTGTGTGCCGGGGTTGGTGGTTTCGGCGAGGCTGGCGACGCCTTGGAGGCCTTCACGTTCGAAGTCGTCGCCAAGCCCGTGCCAGATAACCAGCGGAAGCTGCGTGGGTGTATCTGCTAGTTCATCGTTCCAGGAAATCGAGGCAGAGATGGCTGGAGCAGCCAAAGCTACGAGGACGTGAAGGAAGCGCATCATGACGTGTGGAGGTTGAATGACGAGGGATGGGGATGGTGGATCCAGGTGCTCTTATCGGCACGTGACGGTCCCAATCTACTCGCGGCTCTTTTCAACAAGGTGATTGCGAATGATATTGAAGCTATGAGTACACCTGGCAAGGACTGCCATGGAAATTCAACCATCCAACTCCTGCATGCGAACCAGCTGACCGAATATCTTCACCCTGCGTTCAGGATCACGCCCAGTTTGATTTGACGGACTAGAACAGTCGTATGGCATGCCGCTGTTGTCAAAACAATTGAAGAGATCGTTGTCGCGTAGTAGATGCTGCTGGGTTTGTGAGAGACAGCTCGGGGACTCACACTCTGGCGTCTTGTCGACCAATGGCGTTGGCGATATGGCTATTCCTATGGTGCTACGATAAACTTCACAGCCAACATCTTCAGCTGAGCTGCGGTCGCGACCAGGACCCACGGGCGATAAAGCTGGAAGGCGTGGGGAGTCATGTGCAGGATAAGGAACGGTTTCTTGGGACACACTGCGAGCCAAATGTCCCCGCGATGATAGGGGCGGGGAGCTAGAAAGACATCTGCTCGCCAACACGTTGCGTTCCGCCAGTTGAGTGTTCTTTGCTCCGGGTGTATACGGCGGGGCTTTCGAGCGTGTTCCAGATAATGGTAAGTTGTGGGTTGGATGCAGAGAAAGCCGGTTGGGTGTGAAATTCCAGGCAATCTGAGAAGTAACTTTGTCATTTTGGTCTGATGAGTGTGGGATAACTGGATCTTCATGACCAAGGCGCCTGGGCGAGGTACGATGCATAATCATTTCTGGGATTTCGTCCGTGGGAAGGCCCACAGGGCGGCCATTGATCTCAATATTGAGACCATCCAGGCAAATGTCCTGCTCAGAAGCTCGACGGCTTGTGCGATAAGACTCAAATAATGTCGGGAGCGACTGATTGTCCCGGGTAGCTGCCAACCGCCTGCGATCAGTATTGTTAAGCCTCCGACGCTTGCCAAATTGTTTTGTTTCATGCACTGATGCAAATGACAACTCCAATGGTCGCGAAGCCGATACCGAGGCCCAGTCGGGATCTTCGAGCAACTGACGCTTGAGGGTTTCCATACCCTCTGCATCGGGGTGTGCCCTGACCAGGAACAAAATTAGTATCAAGACGATTGCTACAAACAATGACTCCCATTCTTGACGTCAGTCACTGACTGGGCTTGTGAGTTCCCTCTGATCTGTTTGTCCTCTGCGCTGAGATTCGGGAAGCCTCGACATGGAGTTGGTTGGCGTGACTCTCGACCAGCCAATGGTCGACATTGGATGAATCTCTGGCGCTGGGGTTTGGAAATTTTCCCATTATTGAATGAGTGGCGGCGCAACTGACCTCCTGTCCAGTTCATGGTGCTTGTGGTTTCAATGAATGGTCGAAGTGGAGACCTGACTCGGTCGGTGTCAAACCATGCAAACACATCACATGACCAGACACACAAAATGGATTTTTCAGCGCGACTCGATTCTTCCCGCAGACTTCGTTCTTGTGTGGTTATTGACCCTTTTCTCCAGGCCTCCCCTGGACAACTCACTGGATCCACCGGTAAGCAGGCTCCTTTATTTTTGAATTCCTTTCTTTTTGTCCCATTCGGGCTGGGACCTGCACCCTCTACCTGATGAACAACCAAATCAAAAGCATAGTTCACCTGAAGATCTTCGGATCGCTGAACGACAACCTTTATCCATCTTTCACCTTATCTGATTCCTTCTGTCCTTCTGGAAATTCTGTCGTGGCTGGTTTAGCAGTATCGTGGCTGACGCAAAATCCACAGGGTGCCCAAATGCATAGCTGCCCAACGTGGGTCACAATGGCTCGCCCCGAGCCGTCCCAAACTTCAGTTCAGATAGATAGAATAATAAATGAATCAATCGATCAAAATCATTATTATGGAGTACAGTTGCATGCTGCGTGACCTGAGTACACCGTCCCTTTCCCCTCGTACGGGCCTGCATGCTCCTGTTCCGCCAACCTCCGACGTGGACAACTCTCCTCCATCCAAACCCCGGAAGGCTGCGAGCGACGCTGCCGATCGTCCAAACCGGACATCATGCTGCAGCGTCAGCCCCGAAAAGCCACCAATCGTGGCCGAGTACGTGCGCTGCCAAGCACACGAACCGCTGAGTCGGTCTCACCGCTACAACTCGACCAGTCGGGGGCGTCCAGTCGGGAACCGTTGCTGCAGATGTTATCACCGCCAGTTTCCAGCACTGGCCATGATGTTGCCAGCACGTCCTGCACCCTGCGAGTCTGGCACACGCCATGTTTGAGGACTGCCCCGCCCTCTCGCTTCGTGTGCGCTCGCCCACTACTAAAATGCGCGGATCGCCCCCTTTCCATCCTCCTTCTCTTCTTCCTCTCCCATCTCTGGATACCCCAATCTCTCTTCGCATACAACTTCTCTTGACCGACCTCTTCTTGATACCCCATATCTATTTACTCTTTTGCCGCCCCCTGGACTACTAGGACGGCCTATTTGCACTGCACCCAATTCCCACTGGTCATTTTCTTTCCCAAGGACTCTTCCCATTATTCTCCCGGGACAGGATTTGCTTTGTTGTTTCCCAGTTCAGTCTCTCGACAGAAACACACCAGGTAGTCCCCTTCACAATTTCCTTATGCTTTTCCTATGCGTTTCTTTTCTCGCCGTGGACCTGTACCGTCGCCATCTGTTCTCTTTTTTCCCTGGATTCGACCTCGCCCATGCCTCTGGACCCAATGGACCTTGATGCTACCCTTGCCGGTGCCTCTCTGCCATTTATGGCAACTCAAAGAATGATGATTATCTTTGCCCTGGAAACTCTGCCCTCAGCGCCGGACGCTGGGTGGCTGGACTCGTTTGAGTGCTGTTTAATGTGACACACTTGATCGACGCTGCCCCTGGATGAAACTACCCCCAATGCCTGGATTTTACCTTCTCTCCCTTCACTCAATCCTGAATGAAGTGGAATGGATTTTATTTACCTCTGGAACCCCTGGAACAAAAATTTACCCCGGAATTTGACCTGTGACCCTGGACAAGAATGAAACCACTGGATTCTTATACATGACCTTGACTCTTACTCTCCGATGCATGGAACTTCCCAGGACCCGCTGGACACGAGCTAATGTGCTCTCTCGAATGGGACTTGAAGCCTCTGTTTCTATTGCTACTCTGGCCACTGAATGCATGGATTTGACTACCCGACATCTGGTCCGAAATGATACTACCCTGGAATACCTGCGGATGATGCTTCATGTAGCCGGCCATGACACGACCTGGCTTGACCATCACTACGCCCATTAGACCCCTGGACATGACCCCAGCTGCGACCATTCGACCCAGGACCCTGAACTCTGCCCCGGATAAACTCAGCCATGGATTTCTTTTATTCCATTGACAGTTTGGTGCGTCCACTGCCCTTCTAACCATCATAGCCAAAGCTAATCAAACATAGGTCTCGGCTCACTCTGGACCTAGGAATTTTTGCTACTTTTTGCTTTTCATCATCGGTTGTGAGGTCTGGTTGACTAACTTATCATGCTTATCTATAGACCTTCACATCACACAAAATGTCTCCCAGGACAAGCAATGACTCTGACCGAGTCTCTCTTTCTCAGCCCAGACATATGGCTCAAGGAATGTCAAGGCCACTCCAGGATGATGACACCTCTCTATGCTCCAGTGTCTCTTCAACCCATGGAAACCCCCAGGACATGAAAGACTGGAACTTGAACTCTACAGATTCTCTCGATCAGGCCATTTCTTCCAAAGAATCTCCCCAGGTGCAAATGCTTTCTTTCTCGCTGTCCCAGCAGCTGATGACCCCCACGGTCGGACCTAATGATGTGATGTACACAGGAGTGGACTTCCCAGCAGTCCCAGACCTGCATGATCATGATCATAGTGAATTGCCGCGGGATTTATATTCCTTCGTGGATCTTTCATCCATGGATAATGATGTCTGTGTTCAGAGCAGCACCCCGGATGATGCTTTCTCTGTTGGACACAGCTCCCACACCGAGGATGGCCACTTAATGAATGCTTCCGAATGGAATCCCATGTACCCTGGAACCACTCTTGACCCCCTCTCATCAGGTCTTTTCCAGTCTGTGCCGGTCTCTCCGCCGTTGACGGAGGCCAGCAATGACATTTCCGTTACTTCTTGCTCCCACCCTGGATTTCCTTCATATCTGGCCCCCGATGACACCATCCTCGGAGACTTCGCTTCTATGAGCAGCCAGCACGGGATCAACCCGACTGAGCCTCTGTTCCCAAATGCCACTCCGTCACCATTGAGTGAAAAGGATCCCAACAGGTAGGTCCGAGGCAAAGTCCTTCCGCGGACGATTTTCTGACTTGCAGTAGAACCATCAGGCCCTCCAAACAAGCCCGCCGTGGAGCCTTGCCGACCGCTCAGCAACAGGTCAAGACCGAACAGGAGTATTTCCCTCTGACAGCCCGCCAGAGATCCAAGGACGGTGTTGACTCTCGCAACCCGCGGGAGCACCACTACTACTCTCTGCCGACCCACAATGATGGAAAATACTATTGCCCATTCGCTGCTGGAGAGAAACCGTGCAGCCACCCGCCCACCACTCAAAAATGCGCTTACCAGTATGTTCTCACAGTTGTCAAAATGAGAGGCATCGACAGCAGAAACTAACCGATCATAGCAAATACCTGGACTCTCACTTGAAGCCCTACCGCTGCAAGGTCGCAGCCTGCATGGATGCGCAACTGCGTTTCTCCTCGAATGCCTGTCTTTTCCGCCATGAGCGTGAGGCCCACGGACTCCACGGCCACGGAGACAACCCCCACCTTTGCCTGTGGGAAGGATGTGAGCGATCCGTTCCCGGATATGGATTCCCGCGTAGATGGAACCTGTACGACCACATGCGGCGGGTGCACGACTACGCATCCTCGGAGCGTCACAGTTCCCCGGAGACCTCGCCATCGGGCGTCGCCCCAGCGCCTAAGAAGAAGGAAACGGCCACCCGCAAGAGGAGAGGAGGAGTCACAGACCCCACCCCGGCGCCGACCATGAAGCGTACTCGCTCCGTCCATTCCCAGGCCGGTTCGGTCAAGGCCACCACGGCGCAGCACGGCCAGCGCCTGCAGAACGCCGAGCGCAACTACTACAAGTGTCGCTCGCGTCTACTGGACGATCTCAGCAAGATCACCCCCCAGGATACCTCGATGCACGAGAAGGTCAATGCCAGCCTTCAGGAGCTGTTCACCCTAGGCCTGAACTACCGCCACATCGAGGCCAGCCAGGCCGTCTCCCAAATCCCGAATGGAATGCCCGCGTGAATGTCCCAGCCAAGAATCCTGTAGCTTCTTTCCATTCGAAGAGAAGCGCAGCGATTAGGAGTTTCTTTTTCTCTCTCTGGCCTTTTTTGAGTGAAGCTGCCTGCCGCGCCGCTTTCAACACCGGAAGGACTTTTTGACCACGATTCTGAAGAGCCGGAACAGACATCTTTCTTGTCCTTGGAGCTCATCAGATATCAGCCGAGATCAGACCGATGCCACATACGCCATGGTCAACCCAGGCAAAGCCTTGGATTCGGGCGAAGACCCGGACACTCTTCGCCTCGAAATCCTGAGGATACCGTCCTAAGATTCACGCTGGATCTTTTGGAGCGGCACGGCTTCTCGGTAAAATGGGAAGAATGAAGACTTGAAGGAGTCAAGTTTGGGGATGTATTCGTAGAGGATCTACGATTGAGATTTCTTTTGTTCCATATATCTATTTTTTGTAACGCTTCGCTACTCTTCAATTTATGGAATTGCGTTTTGATTCGTGTCCTCTGGGCATTCGCAAATAGTTTCTGTAAATGTCCGCAATTTCCCTGTCGCCCTATGATCTCTTTTGTCAAGTACATATGGGTTCCAAGTCGAGGTGTCTAGTGTTTTCATTTGATACTTTCCGCGTCTTGCGACGCTTACTTGAGTAGAAACGTAGACGTGGAAGATTGACCCAATTCATTAGATGGCTATATACTAAGTAGCATCCATTCCAATGTTAGTTCTTCCTATCCAAACTTTCTATTCTATGTTCGCAGACGATATAATGCACTGGCCGCATAAAGGCAACTTCTTACGCATCTGCTGATAGCTGACCTAGAAAACCTGGATGATCTACTTACGATATCGATTCTATGCCTATGTCGGCTTGGAAGGAGGTCAGATCACTTTTCAGTGTTCTGATCGCTAAGGATGGATTTAACACTTTGGATATATAGGTGATCGGCAGTTTGAGATCTTCAGGGCCAAATATCTAGGCTTCCCTTCGGCTATATTTTGGGTCACTGATCTGCACCTCCTGGAGGATCTGTTATTCCCGAAACTTCAATAACTATTTATGTACTCTGGAGTGGCCCCCACAAGGATGATAATACGGGGGCCGATGTTACAGACCTCCTAGGGAGTCCCCGCTCTCATGAAACATTAATCAAACAGACTTTCTCATGAACGAGGGACAAGAAGAACCTCTCAATATTGAGCTGAGATGGGCAGCAACGATTATGTGACAACGAAGGGATGGATCTCTCCTTCGCCGTCTCACTAATAACTACTCTTTCTTTAAATATAATATAGAAGAAATATTCCCCATTGAAATATGATTATCCTCTGCAAGGGAACAGAGAATGCTGTTGCTGATATGCTCAGCCGATAAACAAACACTTGAATATAAGACACTGTAGGAGTTGACACAAATACAACCACGTAGCAACCAGCACTATACGTTTACATACATCCACCACCCCAGAGTCCCTTGGAATGGTAGGTGTTAGAGCAATCGATCCCAATGCCCACGTGCACATAACCCCTGGTGCCGTTCAAGTGATAAAAGACATCACCCGGGATCCAATCCGTGTCGCCATCAAGGACGACCTCGTGGCTTTCCTTATTGGGTGATTCGTCATAATGGATATCAATCACTCCATTGCAAACCTTGATCGGTGTCGCCTCGCCTCCTAGAAGAAAGAAAAAGTCAACGATCTGTCCTTCACCAACAGTATGTAGGTTGGGATTCCTCTTACCAATGCATCGATTGTCCTGCACTTTGCCGACGGGATCAGAAGTCCCGTGGCAGCCCTGCAAGCCCTCAACCTTAAGTTTGCAGTCCTCGCCCTTGGAGATGAGTGTCACTTTGGCGCCGTCAGCGACGGAGCGGTGCCTGATGACATTGGCGCCGATGACCGTGAAGAGAGTCGCGGTGGTAGCGAGTGTTTGGAAACGCATTGTGGAGCGAGTATTGTCACTTTGAAAGTGTTCTTTTGTGGTCTCGGCTTTTGAGTAAGAAGGACTTGACATGGGGGAACAATGCCGGCTTAAGTAGTGGGAGAACGGAGTACGAGTGGCGATCGTCATTACTGCCAGGGCTGCGGATGGGGGCTCTTTGGATTGCACGTTTTGTTTTGATTTGAGATTGACATATGGAGCAGTCGGGAATTGAGTCGCAGGTATAAGCTATCGGGAATGAAGGTGGGAACCGTGCGGGAATTTGGAGTGTGGAAGTGGACTCGCGCAGACGGAATGTCGGCATTATAAGAGCCGGGGGATCGGCGTCGAGACTGCCAGTTGGAAGAAGGAAATTACTTCAATTCCCCAGGAGACAAAAGGTCAACTTCTGTTATACGTTGAAGACTATCTTCGCATTTTCGAAATTTTAAGATATAGACAACTTACCGATTCGGCATCACGAGGGGTATCCGAAGCTTAACTTGCCTGTAAAAGGTGGAAGAGTAATGTTTGCCTCTGTAGGGGAACTTGTGCTCTATGATTACTGGTCGAAGTGTGACGCAGACTAGCGAGAAAACAAGAAACAAAATGTGAATGACTGGATGTTCAAGGCGATAGAACTACTCATGATAGACCACGCTGATCCAAGTATTCGGATCAGAATAATCTGGCCTTTGCCAAACGACTCAGACGTTCTGGACGAGGGTTTGTATGTGGAGGCCACTTTGCAAGATATACTAGGCTCGAGATAACTGAAGAGCTCATGGGAATTATGGCGAATGCTAAGGGTATTTTTCCATGAATATTTCATTTCAGGGTCTTGTCCCGCCTGTGGTTCGAGGCATAGGAAAAAGGACTTTCCGTTAAGGCCAGACTGATGTCCCGGTCAATTGTGACCTAGAACACTATAAAACCGTTCGCCTACTATTTCTATAGAACTAGCGTAGTATTATATTTTCTTTCTTTAAGCTGTATATAAGCAGATCGTAGCACCGCCTAATGAAGTAAGTTCGGCCATAGCCCGTCACAAAAAGGCGGCTATTTCTAGCCTCCAAAACGGTCATTTTCGGCGTCAACTTCATAGGTCCTCATATTCTAGTTGCAATTTCCTCGCAATTTCTCAGCGATATTTCCAATGCTGTCGTTATGGCATTCAAGTATCGGGTTGATCGGTATGATTCAATAATCGCAGTCACCTCATGACCTGTCTAACTTCTATCATAAATGCGAGGGTATCAGTCAACACTCAGGCAGTTTTCATGCACTCTCCCCCAATTTCTCCGGCGCCCATCGCAACTCGTATCCAAACACCGTTCGGCGCAGTTTTTCGTCCTATGACGCATCAGTATCTATCTTCCGACAAGACAACCTCACACTTACCCCGGGATCATTCTCGAATAGCACATCATCCATCATCTTCTCAAAGATCTTCGTGACAGTGAACCCACCCGCCTCGGCCAGCGGGAAGAATCGCTCGGTCTGCGGCAACAACCAGGGCTCATACGGAGTAAAAATCACGAGCGCCACCGCCGCAGCCTCCTTCTTCAGCGTCTGCTGCATGGTTTTGACGAGGTTGCCATGCTCGCGATGACTATACACGACATCCGCCATAATCAAGACGTCAAAGCCAGCCGCCGGCCCAGGTGCAGGCAAATGCGCCAACAGCGGTTCGACCGTGCTGCCCCATTTATAGCCCTCCACGTACAGCCGCTTTTGGCCCGCCGGGCCGGCGGGGATGAGAGCCGCCGAGAGATCGGCGTTATGCTGCATGTTGGTCACCAAGTCCGGATCGGGGTAATCGGTCATAACGACGGTGCGGGCACCCTGGATGGCGCTCACGATGCTGGGCACGCCGGCGGCGGCCCCGATCTCCAAGACATCTTTGTCACGGATAAGGGTGGACGTGTGCTTTTCTATATAGTGGGAGCTGGTCCGGCCAGCGTTCCAGAGCAAATTGGCTAATTTAAGAGACGAGTTGTTAGGTGGTTATTGAGGTGGTGGTGTCGCGTGGGTGTCGTACCATAGAGGGGATGGGATCCTACCAGCCGCACACGCACCGTCTGCCCCGATAGCATGTGGTGCTCGGCGAAGGTGGCAGGTTTCTCTTCGGGATAGAACCCCTCCGGGTCCTGGAACAAGTCCCCCGTCTCGAAATTATCGTCGGCCATGGTGGGCTGGAGGAGGAAAAATTGCGCTTTATCGAGGGCTTATCAGCGGGGTAGATGCCTGAGGCATTAGGTGGTGTGGTATAGAGCGGTTTGAGCAGATAATTACATGGGCAATTACTGCCTGTGCCATATTTGACTTGTAGGAAGTCTTTTCGCTGGTATAGTATCTTCAGTGCTGCTTAATTCTTTGTTTAGGTCCCGAGAAGCGACAGCATTGGAGCCCCTTAAATATAACATGTTAAGCGTATTTACTACGGCGTCCAAGACACAACTCAACAAGCCGTTATTTAATCCAAATGCTTCTTGCACAGCTAGACCGTTCAGTTCGAGCTCTACAAGCATGTCTACTCTGGATGTATTACGGTATTACGGCCATTCCTTGCCTCGGCTCCGGCTCCGGGGCCCCCAAACCGATGTCATCAGCCTCACGATCATGAGCCACTAGAGCGGATGGATGACTCCGATCTCGGAATCCTCGATAATTAGTTATACGATCCGCGGGATTCTCGGGGCCATAAATGGGAGGCAATCAGAAGTATGAAACGATGCGGATGCGGGGTTATGGTTGTTTGCCTGGAGGTGTGACTACTATTTCAGAGCTTATTTTTTAAAGATGATGTAAAGAATTCAATCAAGTACGATCCATACGATCCACCAAAAGGGCGACCATGATGATCCCACCTGGGCACCTTTGATCCATCTACATGAAATAGACATTGCGACATCCAAAGACACAGCAGTCTACTCGAAACAGTCGAATAGTCGAACCATAATTCTTACACACTACGAACAACTCTCCAATCTCCCCAACTCCCTGTTTATCAACATTGCCATGTGCCGGAATACGACCGAGGCAGTGTACGCCGTACGGTAATTTGCCACTGCGAACGTGTGGAGAGGAGTGGAGATACGGCCCCCTTACACGCGGGTAATCGTCGGATCGACGAACTGGAGAAATTCAGCATCACCACCCTTTTCTCCCTTTGCACACACACACACTCTCTCTCTCTCTTCCTGCTCGGTCGTTGTCTACATTCCCGCTTCGTACTTTGGCTGCAGGATTCTCGCCCCAAATCCCTCACTGTGTCATCATCTGCAGAACTTCTGCAGAACACTCTTCTGCCGTCGCAGGGCAAAAACCGCTGCATCCCTCGGAACCACCATCCAAAGCCTTGGTTCTCACTGACCTGCCAGCGCTGCCCCACCGTCTGTTGCCCGGTGATCAGACGACATGGATCGATCAGCCCATCCTCCCCACGCCCCCGCCCCGGCCTCCTTTGCACCTCCCGCACCCCTCGATTCTTCCAACTTGACCACCACCGTCGCTCAACCCTCAAACCCGTACACTATCCCCTCGCAGCCAGCAACCCAGGCCTTTGCCGCTCCCTTGCACTCCGCCCCGGCCTGCTCATTGCCCGTCATGTCTCAAACCCAGCCCTTGTCTCAAGCCTTGAACGACTCGGCTTGCTCGGCGGGGATACCAGTCGCGCAGACCGGCACCTCCGAGCCCCTCCAGCGATCGGACGTTGCACCCAATAAGCAATCTACCGCGGACCTCTACCCTCACCAGATCGAGGGTCTAGGGGGGCCCAAAGCGACTGCACCTTTCTTGCAAGACTTGAATCTAGTTGCCGAGGCAGCCAAACGAGCACAAATGGGCATCGTCATGCGCGACCTCGAGAGTGTGACTCTATAATTGCGTCCGGGGCCTTGCTCTTTGCAAGAGGGACGACGTGCGTCCCCGAAGTACACACGGACTGGGTCTGTGGTACGGCGCTGTGCTGGAAGGCCTCGCGGGAGCCTGTTGTTGAACGACGGGCTCTTGTTGGTGCTTGGCATATGGGATGCCCTTGGATGTGGCTTCCAACGGGAGTCTGGCCTCCATGTTGGAGAAGTCGCCATTTTCCCCTCTTTTTCGGCGTTATATATGCCTCCGATGGCGTTTTGCTTGGCTTTGAATTCCTTCCCCTCATCCGATACCACCATTTCTTCCGAGACATTTGATTTTCCTGTGGGTAGTTCAGCTTTCTTGCATCTTGAAACAAGGACACATGGACATAGATACCTGCCTGCCTGTGCAAATGATTGAATCCATGCCCAACCATTGTCTAGACGGTATTTCCGTAACATTATAAGTAAACCATCAAATGGGCTTTGAAATGAGTGGTCTATTCAATGGGTTTGCGATGTATACGCGGAAATGCCTTGTGCCCCAACGAGTCCAACATATGCTATCAATGGTAGGTTTTTAATTGAATAATAAAGACCAAACGAAAAAGAGTCGACATTTTCGTCCCAATCAAAAGACATAAACATCGGAGTGCTCACTACGACCGATGTACTATAACCATAACTTCGATTCATGCGAACTAAGAAGATCCAAGCGAAACACTTTGTAAAAATTAGCCTAGACAGGCCTGTATGTTTTCCACCGTCTTCAGAATCATCATCATCGCTCTCGCAGCCCTCAACAGTGACCTATTCCTTTCCCGAAGCATCCCGGCTCGAGTCCTCGGCTTCCCGAAAACGGTTCAATCTCGGCCCAGAGTGAATTTTGCCCCGACAAGCACCTACAACATCTTTCTCAATCAGCTTCAAGTGACCACCTCCAATTCAATACCCAATTCCCCGTTCAATCCCGGTCGAACCTGCGCCTGAGTTTTCCGGATTCGGGAAACCGTGACGGGGCAAAAAGAAGTGCCCGACCCACTCTTCCCCGGAACATTTCAGATTTTTCTTGGCCGGCGATATTGCATTTGCTCTAGACCATCGCATTAATTTGAAGCGTGGATGTTGATCTAAATTGGATTAATCACCTCCATTCTCCAATTGCTGGGACATCTCCATCTGGTCCATCATGACGGACGAAGAGTCGTACGCGGTTGGGGCCAAGGCCGAGATTGATGAACCTCTTCCTCTGGACGCCGACAAGCCGGTTTCTGCAAAGGACTTGGAGCCGTTTGGGAATGAGGAGACGGCGGAGGTCAAGTATCGGACGATGCAGTGGTGGTATGTTCAATTGATTCTCCGGGAAAGAGAAACGCTAATCACCGCTCTGCAGGCACTGTGGAATGCGTGAGATATCGTCCTGCCATTGATCTGGCCTGCAACATATTGACCCCTTCTCTAGTCATGATTGCCGAGAATGTCTCGGTGGGAATTCTGTCATTGCCTTCGGCGGTGGCGACGGTTTGTTGCCAATGATCATTGTCTATGGAAGAAGATCCCGCTAATTCCTTCTACAGCTTGGCATGGCCCCCGCTGCCATCATGATTGTCTTTATCTCGGCCCTTTCATGGTACACGGGCTATGAGATTGGTCAATTCAAGCTCCGTCACCCCGAGATCCACAGCATGGGAGACGCAGGCGAGCTCCTGATGGGCCGTTTCGGCCGTGAACTGCTGGGTCTCGGGCAGCTTCTGCTGTTGATTTTTCTCATGGCGAGCAATATCCTGATGTTTAATATCCTGATGAATACCCTGACGAATCACGGCACATGCACTTTGGTTTTTGGGGTCGTCGGCCTGATCATCTGCTTCTTGGGCGCATTGCCGCGAACCATGGACAAGGTATACTGGATGAGTGTCATTTGTAAGTTTGGACGTATCTGTGCCATTCTCTTCAGGATTAACACCTCCCCAGCCTTCTTGAGTGTGTTCGTTGCCACGGTCATCACCATGATTTCCGCCGGCGTCGAGAGCAAGGGCTACATCCCCATCCACGCCACGACAAACGTGGGCTTCCGGGACGGATTCCTGGCCGTGACCAATATCATCTTCGCCTATCTTGCGCACGTCGCCTACTTCGGCTTCATGTCCGAGACCGAGGACCCGCGCACTTTCAACAAATCGCTGGCCATGCTTCAGATCGTCGATACCGTGCTGTATCTGGTCAGTGCTATGATCATCTATCGATACATCGGACCGGAGGTCCAATCGCCCGCCATCGTCTCGCTCAATCCATTGATGAGTAAAATTGCCTGGGGTCTGGCCATTCCAACTGTGGGTGTATTCTCCCGCTATTCTTTCGTCCCAACGTACTGATTCACTCTAGACCATTCTCTCCGGTGTTGTTCTGGGACACGTGGCATGCAAGTATATCTACGTGCGATTATTCCGTGGCTCGGATAAAATGCATCAGCGCAGTTTCCTCTCCATCGGTACCTGGGTAGCGATCTGTTTGAGTGTCTGGGTCGTGGCCTGGGTTGTCGCCGAGTCGATCCCGGTTTTCAACAATCTGCTGAGTTTGATCGTGAGTATATCCTACCTTTTTACCTGGCTCACCAGCTCACACGAATCTTTCCATAGAGCGCATTATTCGGCAGTTGGTTCAGCTGTAAGTGTCACTGCGGTCTATCCTCCAACCCACCACTAACTCCCGCTAGTTGGACTCCCCGCCATTTTCTGGTTCCATATGAACTGGGGCATCTACTTCCGGGACATCAAGAAGACGTTATTGACAATTTGCAATATCGGGGTCTTGGGTATTGCCTTTGCTATTGTAAGTGATTCTGGATTCTTTCTTCGCTCTCCAACCCATGGCTGACTTCTCAGTGTGGATTGGGTCTGTGGGTATCATCTGTGGCGATTCACGAGGACGCGAGTTCTCAAAGCTGGTCTTGCGCCAATAATGCGTGATGAGGATGACCGGATTTTATCGAAGCGACTTGTTTTGACTGCATAGGTTCATAGGTCATGGTCCGTTGAATGGAGAGCGAATCGAATTTGGATGATATTTCCACTGCTATTTTTGAAGTCGGGAATGCTTGAAGCGAGGTCCGTGCATGCTAATTAGGAGTGGTTTGCCATTCTCTATACATCTATCTCACTGCCAGTCCTATGACTTCCTCGTGGCGTCTTCGTACCATCACCATGACATCATGCGACGAAGGTAAGAAAGTCCCCGACGCTCTATTCAGAATAGCCATCTACCGTCCGATCAACCATCTCCAACCTACATGCAAAAATGTCAACTTCCAACTCGCCATCCATGGCCAGCGACCCCTCACCCGCCAACGATCTCGACCATCCCAACGACGCAGGAGTCACCGAACCCATAGACCCGGTCCTCCTCGACGAAGAAGAAAACGCACTCGAGGATGGCATAGCCGACAACCCCGTCGCATCACCCACGCAGCCCTACACTCAATACAACGACCTGAAAAAGTACAAAGGGCAACTCTATTCCGGCATGGCGATCGGCGGGTCTCACACTTGGAACTACGACCCGGGCACATGGAAAGAGACCAAGGAAGAGCCGGATCTATGGCGAATCGAGTACCAGACGAACAAGCGACGAGCGCGGAATGCGCCCCGGGGCAGCGGTGCTGCGCCGGGGACGGAGTATCACTGGTTAATTGTGGCGCACCAGGTAAGGGATATAGTTCCAGCGATGTCCAAAATCAAACAGCAGGATCTAATGGCCATCCAGCATGTGCGCAAGATCGACGCCAATACGTACGAGACAAAAATGACGGGGTCCAAGTATAAACTGGCGCACAAGTCGGTTACGGCGCGGTCGTGGTCTATTCCGACGGTTCGAGAACAGAGGCAGCGTGAGATGGATTTGCTGGATGATGCACGGCGGCGCGTCCAGGGTCTGCCTCCGGTGCTGTCGAGTGAAAAGGTCCGCGTTGATCGGCGCGAGAAGGGACAGCAGAGTCTGGATGCGCTGTTGAACCAGGCGACGGCGAAACAGTCGGGTTCGAAACGGAAGAAAGTTGCATGAGTGTTGTTTGGGGTATACTTGACATCACGTCTATATCGTTTATTCATGGATAGTCCTGTGCTCTGTCTAAACACGGACATGGTTTACCCGCATCCAGACATTAATACATTGGAACATTACTCCGGGTCTCTCCCAAAGCTCTTCACAACCACGTCCGGGCCTCCCACAACCCCCTTCATCCACAACGTCAATAGATTCTGCTCCACAATCTCGTCCTTGCGTCTCTCCACCTCGTCCACATCCCAATTCGCAAAGAAGACCCGGCCCGACAGATACTTCTTATCACCACTAGCCAGCCACACCGCAGCACCACCCGACAGCTCCGGGGTATCGCGACTGACGGTCTTCAGATATCCCACACTGCGGGACATATCCGTGGCCACGACGCCGGGGTCGTAGGTCACGGATGTGATATCGGGGTACTCGGCACTTAAAAACCCGGTAAATTTATACATGGTCGTCTTGGACATTGAATACGGGCTCAGCCCGGGAGGGGTCCCCATCGACGACGACGAAGTCAGATTGATGATGGTCGTGGGTCGCTCGGGATGAGGGCCGGTCAGGTGGAGAAAGGCGCGAGTGACCAGGAACGGGCCTTTAATATTGACTTCCTGATTCGGCTGAGCAGATGGCCATGAACGGCATGCGGGAGAGGCAAGTCACTTACATGCACGGCCCACCACGTGTCGAGATTCGAGCCGGTGATGGTGTTGGGGGGTGCCAGGATCCCCGCATTATTGATCAGGACATGCGGCGTGCCCAGCTTTGTGTGGATCTCCTCAAAGGCCGTGTTCACGGCGTGCTCGTCCGTCACGTCGAGTGGGATGCACAGGACTCGCACGGCGGGGTTGGTCTTGGTGATCAACTGTTCGGTCTCCTTGAGACCGTCGACCGATCGACCGGTCAGGACGATGGCTGATGCGCCGGCGACGGCGAAGGAAGCCGCAAAGCCCTATTCCGAGTCAGTTCTGGTTGGGTACATAGAGGATATGGCACGGGATATCCTTACGAGTTGACCGAGTCCGCGACTGGCCCCCGTAATCACAACAATCTTGCCCTCCTGCCGCAGCTCAGGTCGAGCAGGGTCGATGGCCGGGTACAGATCACGGTAGACATTGGCGGTGAAAGCCAGGAATTTGGTGGCATCGTGGGGTCCCCAGTTTTCGAGACCCATGGTGAGTGAGAATATACGGTCAAGCTGCCCGGAGGTCAATGAGTCTCGCGGGGTTTTTTATAGATCTCGGTGGAGTTGGCTCGTATAAGCTAAACGAATCGAGCCATGGCCTCATGTCTCGTGATTAGTGTATTTTGGCCCCCGAATCTTCATGCAGACAAAGTAAGCAAGGAGGCGGGCCTAAAGAACCCAGTCCAATCAACGCGTACGAGTCTAATTCCAAGCGGGGGGGGGGGGGGGGGGGGGGGGATATCAGCGCGGGATGGAGTGGACCTGGGAGTACTACGCAACAGGGAATGAATGCCTATGCGTTAAAATACAATCTACTAATCCCAGCTGCACACCTGGCCATATATACTAGTACCGTCTATTTGGTCTACGGCAACAAGCTAAATACAACATCCACACGGACCGCAGCGGAGAGCGTGGGCCTAGAGCGCGGGATCAAAGATAAGCATATGCAGAAAGAAGATCAAAAGAACGGAATATCAGACAGCGGGAAGAAACACAAAACGAGATTCGGCGCAGCAAAGGTCCCGAGATGAATTCGAGGGCCCTGGTCCATGCACGCGAGGAGGTTGAAAAAAAAAGGAAGGAATTATAATCATGTACAAAATGGGAATTGAAATCGGGATTCGCACAGGCTGGCGTCGGATCCAGGTATAGAAAGGGAGGCGATCAGTATGGAGGCCGGCCGATACCGCCGCCGCTCACATGGCGCCTGCTATAGCTTCGGTTCAGCGCGGCTTGGGCAGTTGGCTGGTCTCCATTGGCCAGGATGCTGCCTTCAGGCGCCAGGAATCCATCCAGGAGCTTCTTCAGCTCGTCACGCTGGGCACCGTCCAGAGGAGTGTCCCCGTTGGAGTCCATGGCATTGAAAGCGTTGTTGATTCCGGTAGCAAGGCTGTTGTTGCTGCGACTCTTGTCTCGGCTCAGGGACTTGTTTCGAGTCTTGCTGGCATTGAGTTCGGATGTCCCTTTAAAGGACGACTGGCGCGAGTCCGGGGCGGTAGACGGGCGCTCCAGGAGCAATGATCGTTGCGAATCGTTCGGGAAACCACCGGGAATGGACAGCGTGGGGGGAATGGGAGGAACCGGGGGGATGTCGTCCGAATTGGTTCGGCTGAGGGGTGGTTTATTGTCCGCTCCCAGGGCAATCGCCGAGGCTGAGGCGCGCGGGGTCTCTACTCCATCTTCATCAAGGTTCTCCGGAGCGTCGGGTGGTTGGACTGACGCGGTATCGCCATCCACCTCGGAGACCGAGAAGGTACCACTGACCATACTTTCGCTGTCGTCGGAGACATCGCTCATGGCCGAAGCGTCAACCTGGCCTCGCAGCGGACTGCGTTTTCGAGGATTCTCATTGTTCACAGAAAGCACCCTACGAAGCTCCGTAACACGGACTGGAGACCCTTTGCTTGAGTCTGGTTCCGAGGTGCGGGAGATCTCGGGGACACTCTTGCGTCGGTTCTTGTTGGAGGCTGACCCGGCAGGTGATCCATTGGCGGCTCCATTCGCAGGACTATTGCGAGTCAAGGTGCCCCCTCGAGAGCCACTCAGGGAAAGCGTCTTGGCGCTTTCTTTTTCAACCGCGGCAAGGCACGCTTCACGAGACCACGAGGAAAGCAGTTGTTCTTTAACGGACGACGGAAGGCCACTATCAATCTGTGATGACGGAATTGCCGAAGTGTGACTCAAAACAGGGAAATTAAATCCCCGCGCAGGCGAGGTTGGTGGACTCTGAGGTGGCGATGACACCGATTGGCGATATGAGTCGTCAATACCTCCAACGAGAGCATCGGCATTTCGAAAGTATGACAGATTGACAGATGCAGTATCATCGGTGATCTTTTCACTCGGTACAGCAATACCGTCGATCCCGGTTGGTGGCAAACGAAGTTGCGAAAGCCATTGGCCATTTTTCCGTCGCTTTTCCACCTCATTGCAAATCTCAACACCGGCATTGGTGGATTCAATGTTGAATTTTTCGGTTATAGCCAAGAGATACCCGTGAACCAGACTGCCGATATTCACCCGTCCGGTGGCCGTTCCGAAGTCAACAGAGGTAAAAAGATCATCCTGTAGCTTCAAGACCATCGGGAGCCCAAACTGAACTGCATTCACACCCAGGTTTTCCACGAGGCTAGCCAGGACAAGGTGGAGCAAGAGTACGTCAGAGGTGACGGCAGCGGCGTCAATGGCAGCATCGTAGATAGACAGATGCAAGAGGCGAAGGAAAGTCGACTGGGCCGCCAGGGCCACGATCTGTGTTTGATTGCCAGGCGCCGACGTGCTCCGACGATTAGGGTCCGACTCTCGTTTGGATGCTGTTTTGATATACTTAGGGGTGTCTACCCGGGCCTTCAGGTCATCCTTGTTCGTCTCCAGATCAAGCCATGACAAGAAAGCATCGGCGTAGGCAAAACGAACTTCCTGGTCGGAGTCCCGGAGAAGGCTCTGTGTGCCTTCCCATACGTGAATCCCAACGGGATTCCTTGCCTCCGATCCAGCAGTGGTAGCGGGGGCTCGCAAGTTCGCCACAGTGAGGATGGCCTTGACAGCGCGGAGGCAAGTCAACTTGGCAGCCGAATGAGTAAAAACTCCTCCATGAGCTTTCTCTCCATTGACCTCGGCCGATTGGTTCGAGTCAGCCGGGGCCACGCCACCTTCATGGACGGTAGCCAAAGTAGACGGAGCAGCAACACTTTCCTGGTTGGCACTAGGCTTGAAGCGCCGCAGGATGGCCCGCACCATGTCTGCGATCTGATCTCCATAGTAAATGTGGGTGGCTAAGTTCCCGATGGCCTGCTCGAGAAGAGCGAGGAACGCTTTTCGCTGGGCGGAGATAGCAACCACATGGTCGGCACTGGAGTCGGGTTTCTTTTCCGTCTCGGTATCGGGCGACAGCACTTTGATAACGCATTGCACGAGAGCAAGCAGAATGTCCATGACACTCAGTCCAATCATGTTGACAGAAGATTTAAGAAGCCAGTCCACCACCGAGAGGATGGTGAATGCCGCGTCCAGAGCATCTTCCTTGAAGTTGGTTTCGGTCAAGATATCCATCGCCGTGACGAGAATCACAAATCGCACTTGAACGGGGCACCAGTTCGCGACGAGTCCGATCAGAGAAGTAGCCCAGTTGCCATCCTGAGTGGCTTTTGACTCGTTTTGGGTGGGTGTCTGGGGAATGTTGCGCTTAGTCGAGATGAACTCCAGGATGGTTGTCGCCGCAAAGCGAATCTGACCGCGATTGCTTCCGGAGATGATTATTTTCTCCAGGCAACGTAGTGCCAAGAGTCGTGCATCCAGCTCCGCCTGTCGATCGACATCGGCGGTCGACTGTGCGGCCAGAGCAGGGTCGCCCTGGTCACCCGTGGTATCGACTGTGTGGACTGTTGCAATACTCAGTCGCCGGTTTGCATTTCCGTCTCGCTCGGGTCTTTCGGGCTCGCGCAGCCGTTCCTTCAATATAGCCAGCACATCTTCGTCGGCCGAGTATAGGTTCTCCAGAATCACGGGCAAAATTATCTTCAGGGTAGTCCCGCCATCTGCGGCCAGGCTCTCCGAGCTAACGACGCTTTTGATCGCCCGAAGACCGGCATTTCTCCATCGAATGGCGACCGGGGGGCTGGTCTTCGCGGGCGAATGTGATGGGTGGGCGAAGCTGGCATAGGACCGTATGACATCTCGGTATTTTTGGGCAATGCCTTGCTCGGCGGCAATGGTCGCGATATCTTGGTGCAGACAAAACGTTTCGAAGGTCGTGAGAGAATCCTCTACCAGGGAGATTTCGTTTGACTGTAGGATCGTGTCGAGGATGGTCAGGACAGAGCGCGCGTAGATGGGTAATTCGCGAGGGACTTTTTCGATGAGCGCGGTGAGGATATGGAGGGCGACCTGGACATTTCTGCACGATGTCTGTCAGCTGCACGGGATCAGGTCGATCTTCGGAATGTTCCAGCTCACCCTAATCGGCGTCGCCAGACATCCTTGGCCACCCGCTTCTCCAGGAAAGCGCCGACCTTGGGGAGCTTGCTGCGACGAGTACTTGCGTAGTAGAGCAAGTAGGAGAGTTCACTCGGATTGGGCTTCACCTCCGGCACGCCTTTTTGATATCGAGGGTAGCACTTCAGCGTCAAGACCTGGTGCTTCGGCCGACACGACTGACGGACAGACTCCATGAGAATAGGGATTGGGACGGCCCCCGAGGTCCACGAGCGGGCGCAGCTGATTGCGACAGGAATTTCACCACGGAAATAGGAGAAGCGAGTCGCCTAGCGCTGTGAAACGGCCATGGATAAGCGGGCTGTCAATGGGAACGTTCGAAGCCACGGTGGACGGGAACGGGGCTGTCTGATGAGGTAGTTGGATGGCGATCACCAGGGGGTGGGGCTCATCCAAGATCGCAGACCAAAAACTTCCGACGAGAGCAGAGGATTATCCAAGTATGATCGGGTCTTGCGAAAAGGGGAGTGTGGATTCGGAAAAGCGCCCAAAACCTCCGGCCCAAAAAAAAGAGAAGGTTGGGGGAAGCTCCGAGCGGTTCGGACGCAGACGATGTCAACGTTGCGACCTGGCTACGTTCCTAAAAGCTACATGGGTCCCTAATTTTGAGACTGAAAATTTTCAGCAAATGTCATTGGAATTCGTCAATTGCCTCGGGCAGAGAAGTACAGGCACGACCACATGGGTAGTGCCGCATGCGGCGATATCGATTACGATACTTTGCAGGCGCTTGATCCTTCATAACCCCGCAATGTCGTCAAGAGCGAACTTTGCGCATATTTTCGGTGTGCCCTGGAGCGCTGGTTGTCCCTGGCCTTGGGCCGGCTTCGTACCTGGTGCTGTGGATCGACAAAACCCCCCGGCGGGTCGGCCATGCCTCGGTCGCATATGAACCCTCCCCCGCAAAGACTTGGACAAAATGCCGAAATAACGGGCGATCATGCTTCCAGCTGGGATGGAGTGTTGATCCCGTGATTCTCTCCCAATTGCACTGACAGCTGTTTATATTCCGAGTCGTCTGTTCGTCCAGCGCCAGCCATCAGGTCTTCGATCCATTCGCACCATCCTGCTTCTCTGCCGGGGCATCGGTGTCGATATCGCCGGTTTTTGCAGTTTCTTCGGGCACGGTCACCCCAGCCAGGCCTTCAATCACCTGAGGCATGATGATATCACGGCGGAATCTTTCCTCCTGGAGTAGACGAAGCGCGCGCAGGGTTGGACCCGGATGAGTGAGGAACTGCGAGTATTCGGGTGTCTTCCAGTAGGAGTAAAGGTAGGCAAGGTATGCGGCGAAGGCCTCGACATCGGGATCCGAGCCATCGTCAGGGTCATTGTCATCAGCGCGAGCGATGCCGAGCAGACCGGGGTACGTGACCGCCAGGTGCGACAGATAATAAGGATTGGCAAGAGACGAGACAAACTCCAGCTCCAGGGTAAATCGGGGATTCGTGAGGGTCGGAGGCTGCGCGGGCTCCATGGTTGAGGTTTGGTTGAGATTTGAAAGTGGAAGGCGTGGAGAGAGAAGCTCGAGCTACGAAATGCCAAGACCGACCATCGGACACCGGAACAATCGGAGTATGCCAAGATGAAAGTAACATGTATACAATCCTCGGCTTTCGGTATCTTATTATTCAGTGGAGAAATGACTGGAAAAAGGTGGTGTACATGACGAAGTACAAGATATCCCAGTTTCTCGGGCAATTGAACCGGCGCCGATTACAACCAATTCCTCTTTTTCTCCATGCATCTGCCGTCGCCTGGCGGTTTGAAGGATCAGATAGTCTCTCCAAGGGCTCTTTTCAGTTACCAAAAAGCCGTCAGTAGTAGTCCTGTTCACAGCAGTAGATATGAAACAAAGACTCAATTCCATACCTTCTCCGGAGGCAAGACCTATGCCGGGCAAGAATCTCCCAATTCGGGGATATGTTTCTTGTAGTTCTTGTTCTGCTCCTTTGTATCCCAATGATGCATGTACGTAAGGCATTGGTCCTTGACCGACTTGTACTGGGAATCATCACAGTTCTCGTTGAAAGATTTCCAGTAATCCATGGCGTCAGAGCAGAAATCCATGCAAGGGCCCGTGTTTTCGAAATCTTTCTTGTCCAGAATCTCAGCAGATTAAGCGAGAGTGATGATCTGGAAGACCACGGCAGCCATACGAGTGAACCGCATGATGAGGGATGTCGAAAGTAGAATTGATTGAGACGACTTTGGAAGGAATTGGAGGCGTAGAGTAAGAAGATGAAGAACAATCCATGGGCAACTAGGCGATCTTTATATCTCTCGGTATCGAAGCCCCCGGGGCCAATGAGTCTGTCTGTTTTCATCTTCGAGCTTCATATTCCAAAGAACTGCCCCCCCTCGGGGCCGAAGCTGGGGGCGTGTCAGAGTCCGGGACCGGGTTCAATCCTGAACTGTAAATCGACATTCGAAGTATGTAAGGAGCAGCAGGGGCGCCGCGCTCTCTTGTAAGCCTTGCCTTTCTGAAGAGTCAATTGGCAGTGGCAGTTGAAACTTCAGGCCTATAGAGTGGCGCGAGCCATTCGTAGGAAGAGCTCAGAAAAGCTCAAGAGCCGAGGGGATGCTGTCAAGCTCTGATGGTTGATTTTCTGAAGCCTAGACTAAAACAAATGCCGCTGTAAGGAGTTCTTTAATCTCTTGGGGCTTTCCTCTCCAGGCGTTCGGACGTCTGGGGGGCCCTGCAAAGTTGGGGCCGTCTGTCATCGGCAGGATTCAAAGCTAGAAGGGATCTGGGTCCATGTGGTGACATTGAACAAGGCTGGCCTTGACTACTGTATCTCATGTCACCATTTTGCTTGGGTTATTGATGTCTTCGAAAGTATTTATTTTTTTCCAAAATCTCATCGAGGCTTTCTCTGAGGGAACTACCTCAGGTCCGCATCTGAAAGACTATGAACTTTGACTTACATCCAGCCGTACAAATTGCCCGTGTGAATCCTGGCCTCAGATCCTGAGGCCCCAAGCAGTTGATCAACCACGCAAGGTACCAGGCCCAAGCCTGGATAGCCCTCCACATGCACCTGGCGAGTGTCCCTTTTCCCAGGAACGCATCAATCATTGCGTAGGGTGTAACACGGGTGCTCTCGTCGTGCCCCGGGCTAAGAGAGGGGTCAGGTTATTTTCTGACTATTTCGTGGGGTATTTCTTCTCTTTCTTCAACATGGCGATCGTTACTTAGTCCGGACAGCACGGTTTGTTTATGGGCGCTCTATTTACTAGTCGGGGCTAGTGACCAAGGCATGTTCTCTCCATATTCAGAAGGTCTTCCATTGAAATCTTCGGGCCAGTTGATCTCAGAGACTAGTCAGATATTAAATGTGGTTATAAATGTGTGTGTGTTTTCTTCGGTGTGGAGTCGGTGCCCACAACGGTTCTCCATTCTTGAACGATGTCTGCATATTACACTGGATGTTTCAATGTTGCGAGGTTTGTTTTAAAATGCCCGATGTTCAGTCGATGCACTGAGGTCTACGCTAAACCATCCGCTAGATGTCATCGGGGCAACCGGTGTCAGCCAATCCTCAGTCTCCCTCGGGCCATGAAAACAACTTTGGAATATATATATCCTGCGGCTGCTAGATGAGAAATCTCCAGATCAGTACTAGAGTAATCTTTAACCATTGCTTGGTTGACTTGACTTTCTTCAGGCTGTTCCACGTCCATATCGGTGAGTTACCAGTACCAGTGTAGCCTCAAAGGCGATAGGCTCGGCCATTTTTGCTAGCGGTGGTGCGTTATCTGGTGATTTGTAGCATGTAAAGTGACACACGCTACTAGACAGATCGGACTCGGCATGCCAGCTTCCAAGGTTCGATGGATTGTATATTTATGCTAGACTAGCGCGTTGCTGACGAGTCCACTAGGCACTATCAGAACGTAACGCTCTGATGCCGGTATATATAACAGGAATACCTCTCTGTCCCTTGGCTCAACTGTCGATTATGGAGGGTTTGTGCAAATCAAGTACATGGCCTCTACTAGAGTGTTGAACCAGGGCAGCTCCACTCCCGATGTACGGAGTGATGTACGGAGTATGTATATTTCGCTGATAGCTCAGCACTCATGGCTGGGTCCTCTCAGGGATGCATCGACAATGACCCCTCCTGCAGCCAGACTACATCTGTCAGGGATCGACGCAGCTTATTGGAAATGGACAGATCGAGTCATGCCCTAAAAACGGGCCACGATCTTATCCAAGCCACTTTTCGGCCCCCAGTCAACACTGACAGGGCTACGTAATACCGAGGCATCAGGGATCGAGTTGCTTGGCTTCCCCACTGCAGCCCCAAAATTGGAATTAGAATTGTGGCGGGCGCTGCTTGTATCCCACAGTCGATTTTCAATCCGGCCAGACTCCATCCGGTCAATTCTCGCGTAGAAAGCCAAGTGGGATGCGGCGCTCCTAGCGATGCAGGCTCCTCAGGCTATTGAATCCACGCGACTGCCAACGAACGACTGGTCACGGGCGTCATGGCCCCTTGGCAGGATCGACGATGACGCCTCGGGGCAATTCCCATCGGCCCTGTCAAAGTCGGGACCGTGCGAGATCTCGAGGCCAACTCGCGTGCATTTGCAGGTCAGCCATGGCATTCCGACCGTCCGAGATGACATCAAGGGGAGGGCAAGAATGCGAACGTCATTCCGAGCGGCTGGGACGAGGAATCTCTTCTTGCTCCTCCGTCCTCGCCCTCCCAGGGGAAACGTCGTCAGTGGATCCAGTGTCGATCGCGATGTAGAAAGCACACCCCTGGATTTCTCACGGGGGAAAGAGATGTCGGGGGGTTTCTGCAGGGAATTAGTTCGTAGCCAACACACTCTCTCCCACCCAAGAACAACGGTCGATTTGTGTTGCAGCGGTGGTGAAGAAGACCTGTCGGGACGAACCTGCCGATCCGTCTTTACTCATCCCGTGTCCCTTTTGCCCCCCCGCAGAGCTTCGTCTTCTCTTCTCCCTTCGCCGTGTTTCATATCCTCGTGCGACTCCTTCATCTCTCTCTGACTCCCGTCACTCGACACTTCCACTGTTTCATCCAACATGAATGCCCCTCCAGCGCTTGGGTATCCACCCGGCGTCTCGCTGGCCACCGGTGCGTTACAGAGTGAATTGCGTATTCCCCCCTGATTGTTCAACCTGAGACTTAAAATGTCCTTGCCGTGCAACCTCCCGTGAACCTGGCTCATTCATGTCCTGGACCAGATCGTCAAGCGTCTCCCACGGCCGTCAACTTTGGTTCCAATAACCCCTTTCGAAACCGCGCCTTGTCTCCGTCTGCAGGCTCGGCTACGGGCTCCTCGGCCAGTACTCGCCCTGAACGGCCCCGGTCAACCAACCCATTCCTAGACGACTCTGAAGCGCTGTCCCCTCAGTCCGCCCCGGGTCTGACCTCCGGCACAACCATGATCTCCCCGAGCGACAAACCAGACATGACCAACCACACTCGTGATCTTTTCGTACGAGGATTTCCCCCGGAGAGAGTGCCTGTGCTAATCGATCGCAGGAGAGCCTGTCAATCAAACCCGCGCCTACAGTAACTGCTGTGCCCGCCGTGCCCCCTCCCGGAACCAAGCCTCGCCCAGCTGAGGGTGCCTCTCGTGTGCCCTCCAACCGCTCGAAACCCCCGCGTGAACGCCCCCCGCCTGGACCTGCAGCGGGGTCGCGCTCTAAGGACCCCTTCGACATCTTCGCCGATCCACCAAGGAGTTCCAATGCGGGCGCTGGAGGCTCGGGAGACAAGCCCACGCGGAGACCCCGTCGGAATTCAGAGTCGTCCGTCATGGATCGGGCGTCGAAATTGTTTGATGACGATGATGACAAGCGTCGGCGGGAGCGTCGCCACCGGGAGCGCGATGGCCGTCACCGCGACGGCAAGCACCGTTCGTCTCGCAAGAACCGCCAGCTGGATATTATCGACAAACTGGATGTCACTAGCATCTACGGGACAGGAAGTGAGTGAACGAACTGGGTACTCGATCGGCTCTCTTGACTAACGGCGATTAGTGTTCCATCATGATGGCCCATTTGATGCGTGCAACCCCCATCGCAATCGACGAGGCCTGCGCGCGGCGCCGATGCAAGCCTTCCCCAAGAATTCCAGCAACATGGCCATTGGAGGCTCAGGCCCGGTGAACCGCAACATTGACCTAAATCTTTTCCACGGCCGAATGGAGGAGGGGTATAATGACTTCAACACCGGGATCCAGCGCCAGCCCGAAACGGTCACCTTTGACCCGACTTCCCGCGACGACCCAATTCACGGGCCTCAGAGCATGGGTCTTGGCACCAGCACATTCCTTGACGGTGCACCGGCCAGTCGTTCGGCCATCGCTCGCCGCCAGAGCGAGAACGAGCACCAGATTGCGCAGGCCGGAGGTCTCCAGCGCAAGAAGAGTTTGGCCCAGCGGCTTCGCGGTCGCAGTGGCGCTGGCCGGATCACCTCGCCCGAGGCCGTCGTGTCATCCCCTTCGCCGGGCCCAGCGGCTCCAGCCGCGGCACCGTTGGATTCGAGCCACTCGGCGTCCTCACGAAGCAACGAGAGGAACCCGTATTTCCAGGATTACGATCAGGAATGGGACAAGAAGGGCGCGCAGATTGAGACACGCATGGAAACTGGGGGCAACCGGCTGCGATCGGCCAGCAGCCCCAAACAGTCGACCACTCTTGAGCGCAAACCTACCAACGAGCGTGGGTACGATGACACCAAGCTCAATGCCGGCGGCGGTGGTTTCTTGAACCGCATGAAGAGTCTGCGCAAACCACGACCGGAGCGACGCACCAGCGACTAGGCGGAGACTTGAATGGCCCCGTGGCAGGGAGTGATGAATCTTTTTATGTGTAATACCCAACATTGAGCGTCGCCAGCACCCGGTGCATGCTGGCGTTGATATCACTGGAGTAGGTTGGTTGATTCAGGGTTTGGTTTTTTTTTTTCTCGTTGGATTTCTTTTCGAGGCGCATGAAACACGATGTCCTGGTGCGCAGGCGTGCCCATGACTTCCGCCTCGGTTCTTGTACCTCGTATTGAATAGCCGCTCGTCTCATGGAATGTATTCTTCTCATTAATGCGTGCATGTTTCAGCATTTTCCACTCTTATAATCAACTCGGGGAGCCCGAAACTAATCCGCCAGTGCTACGTATTTTACGCGCCGTGCATATAAGTGGCGAGATATTATGCTCCCCTTCCCTATCATTCTATTCCCGATCACATCCAACAGATCATGTTCAAATCTCCAGTCTGGAACAAAACGGACACAACCACAGCCGCCGCTTCAAACCATTGGAACCGGCACTCCTAAATGGCGCTGTATAGTTCCAACCCGGTACCAGAAACAAGACACAAGACACGGGCTCCTGCACCAGAAAGTCTTTACTCTGCGCAAATTTTCCCATCTCCGTTCCAACGAGCAAGATTCCTATCTTCTTCCAGACATACTTCCCTACCGCGCTCACAACACAAACACATCACTAAGCCCTCCACAAGATCCAACCTGCAAATCCACAGCGTCTACCTCCTCAAATCCCACAACGACACCGCGCTCTTCGTCGAAACGGATCCCGAAACGGGCACCGGGTCGACGCATCGCATTTTGCATGACGGGACTATATCGGCCGGTCTGCGGCATGAGCGCACGGTCGAAAAGCGCGGAACTACGACCGAGATCCGCAAAGTAGGGGTGACGTCTGCGGCGAGCTACCCGGTTTCGTGGGAGGTGGTGATGAGCAAGTTAGTGGGGGAATTGAGTCGATCCGGCGGTGGATTGCTGGGGCCCGGTGATGCCGGGGGGTGGAAGGGGCGGGCAAACCGTTCGAGGCACGGGTGGGCAGTGGAGTGAAGATGGCGGTTTGGACGCTTGAAAGAGTGATTCCGGCGTTGGAAGGGGCGGGGGTGTTGGTGAAAGTGCAGCCGGGGTGGAAATAATGGGGAGAAATGGACTGTTTCTGTTTCTTTACTTGGATGTACGGAGGACTGGGTGTGGTTGGAACTGGAGTTGATATCTACTCGAGGAAGTGTTGAATCATGTTCATTCATTAAATCATGCCAGACCTGGAACGCCGTGCACGCATGCATATGGTATTTTACTCTCGAAATCAAAGCCCAACTCTTACTGCACCGTCGACGTGCTTCGCGGTAGGTGTGGATTTGGCACCGCGATACCGGCACGGCGTTTAGACTGGGGCTTGGGTCGGGACAGGGTGTATCTAGGGATGGATTAGCAAGGGCCTTCGATCGTCCATGGAGATCAACCACATACTTGGCAAATGCACGCGAGAGCGCCTTTTTGGCGCTGACCTTCTGACTGCCAATGAACGAGTCCACGGTCACGGCAATGGCGCGGTCAATGTCCTGTGCGGAGCAGTACTCGGACAGGCGCATCTTGCAGAAGGATTCGGCAATACGCATAATAGCTTCTAGGTGACGGACCTACTGGAGTTAGCGGTCTTCTTACATATGGGCTTGAGTAGACGTACCGTGATCGGGTATGCTCCCGTGGCCAGGGATTCGCGGCGCATGTCCGCGAAGAGACGTGCAACCTTATCCTGGTCAATCTGGTACAGCTTTGGGTGGCAGCGCTCGCGAGCGTAGAGGATGTACTTCCGCAACAACTCTTGCGGAATTTCACCCTCCTTCTCTTCCTCGGACTTCTTCTGCTGGGCAGCACGCTGCTCAAGCTCTTCTTGCGAGGGAGGCAGTCGGCGACCCTGCTTGTCAATGCGGTAACCTTCTTCGTCAATGAGATGACCATCGGCATCGACCAGATCATTGTGCTCATTGCGTAGAGGACGAGCCGGGTTGGCACGGTGGTGGGACTCAATCACGAAGTTAGCGAGACGCTCATCTTCGCTGGGATCAACCAGATCCCGGACCACGCAGAGAATATCAAAACGAGACAGGATAGGCTCGGTAAGCTCGACATTCTCGGCAAAAGGCTTGGTGCTGTTGTAGCGACCACCCTGAGGGTTGGCGGCCGCAACCACAGCACAGCGAGCCTGGAGGGTGGTCACGATACCGGCCTTGGAGATAGAGATGGTCTGCTGTTCCATGGCTTCGTGAATAGAGGTTCTATCCTGGTCGTTCATCTTGTCAAACTCGTCAATCAGACAAGTACCGCGATCGGCCAGCACCAGAGCACCACCCTCCAAGGTCCACTCGCTTGTCAGCGGATCACGGCGAACGCTTGCCGTCAAACCGACAGCACTGGCGCCCTGACCGGTTGCAAAAACAGCACGATGCGCCGTCTTCTCAACGTACTTGAGCACCTGCGACTTGGCCGTACCAGGGTCACCGAGAAGCAGAACATTGATATCACCACGGATGGACATCTTGCCCTGGGCCTGTTTGCTGACACCGCCAAAGAGCGACAAGGCGACAGCAGTCTTGACATCTTGGTGGCCGTAGATACTGGGGGCCATGGATCGGACGATCTTGTCGACAATTTCCGGATCGCGGGACAGAGCTCGAATCTCACGCTCGTCCTCTTCGGTGAGGTTGAAACCAGCCAGCTGGTCATGAGCCTTGACGACATGGTTCGCCTCGATAATCGTGGCAAAGACGGGGAAGCCGTTCTTGTTGTTCAATTGAGCATCGTAGCTGTTCCGGTAGATGCCAGTGATCTCGATCTCATCGCCGGGCTTAGCCGTGTCGATTAGGTCGGCCAGCAAGACCACCTCGCGTTGTCGGGGTAGACGGCCAGCGGGAACTGAGCCAGGCGATTCTTGCAAAGTCAATTTCTGGTAGTTGCGGTAGACGGTCTTCTCGGTGTTGACGGTGAACGGGCCACGAGACTGGCAGTTCTGACAGAAAGAAATCTTGACCTCGGCGCTTGCTTCTTGCTGGAAAGGACCCAGCGTGATACCACATTTCTGACACAAGAACATGACATACTTCAACTGCGGGAAGACACCCGTGCGACGGGTGACCACACCACCAACACGGACCAAACAGTTAAGATGAGACTGACGAAGCTGGCGAAGGGTGTAAATGATGGGCACGTCGGTGATGCGGACATGGATTTCGTTGTGGATGTCGTGGTATTGGGGGTAGTGGAAGAGAGTCACGTCCAGCGCCACCTGATCAAACACCTTCAAAACCTCGGTGGGTTCATTTGCAAGGAAGTATGATAGAGCAGCCTTGGTCTCACTCAGATGGGCATATGACACTTCCAATGAAGCCGAGTTCACTTCACCAAGAGTCTTGATTCGGTTACCATACACTGACTGGCCACTAGGGTCAATGAATTCTGTCAGGAAGGCCTTGAACTCGCGGTAGATCGAGCGGAGAACGGGGGGCTGAGTGACCCAGTCCGTGATGTTGGATGCCTTCACATCTGCCAACTCCTCGAGTGAGAGCTCTTCCGCCCCCTCATCGGCCATGTCAATATCCTCGCGCTCTTCATCATAATGGTGTCGGCGGCGGCGCGGCTGACGCGAGAGGTCCATATCTAGGTCATCATCGTCCTGCAAGAAAGCAGCCGGCATCCGGCGTCGACGGGCGAGTTCCCGATCTCTCTGGTTCAAGCGCGCATCTAGCTGTCGGCGAGTCGCAGCATCGAGTTCATCATGCTCGTCATCGTCGTCGATGTATCCTTCATTTTGGTACTGATCATCCGCCGCATCGCGATAATCCCGTTCATAATTATCGCCGAACAGGTCAATGCCGTCCTCATCCTCGGCCAGTTCATCAGCATCGTCAATATCGGGAACAAGCTCCGCCTCTTCCTCCTCATCGTCGTCTCCTTCGTCAAATGGCATGGGAGGCGGGGACGAACCCAAAGCCATAGCTGCTCATCCTGTCAGTCCGGACTCGACCTTTTCGCCAGGGATATACATACGACTGGAAGGAGGAAGCGGCGCTGGAGAAGAGATATCATCTGGTTCGCGAGAGCGCTTGCGAGTGTTGGCTCTCGGGCCGCGATTGCCAGCCGAGTCGCTAGGATGGAGTGGACTAGGGTTGTGAGCTGAAGCGCCAAAAGAGAAAACAGTCGGAAATACTGACTCCATTGTGTTTGATCTTCCTCGCCAATTTCTGTGCTGATGGCGATTCAGAGAAGGTGGGTGGGATCGGAAGATGTCTGCCCGAAGCGTGGGTGATCAGAAAGGGAGGGAGAAAGAAGGCGGAAAGTTCATGTGGTCGGGAACGCGACGCGACGCGACGCGTTTCAATTAAACCCGCTTGGGACATCACGTGGCTCTGTGTTCTACGGGGTGGTGGAAGTTTTGTATGGGAACTTATATGCCAGTTGTGTGAATGATCTTGAATATCCGGCACAGTTTTATCTTCTCATGCTGGTTTACCATCAGCCCGTCGAAACTATTTTGAAATGCTATGTCGAGTAGGCCATTTGCCCTGTGTATGAAAGCCCAGCCACAGATGACAAACTCGCACCGCCACGAGGTCTCATCCAATCAACTTCCCGATCTCAGGGTGCTTACCCGTCATAGAAATCCGGCAAACAAGACTCATCGTCAAGTTGTTCCAGAATATCAAAATCCTTGTCTTGTTGGCATTTCTTCTCGAGCTGGTGCTGTGCCCTGTGAAACCTGTCGGGAATAATATCGTCAGACTAAACAATCAATCGTTGCGCCGCCTGCTTCTCCACTCAAAATGGATAACTCAAGTACCGACCACCCCAAGGAACGCGTCGGCCGGCGCGAGAGCTTTGGTTCGCAAAACTCGCAGACGGCCAAAGAGTACGCGCAATCATAATTCCAGCTTGACGCGATCACTAATTTCTGTAGATTCATCGAGTCGCAGATTCAGTTGGAGGCTGATGCACGCGAAGCGCTTCCCTATGTAAGTCACTCGACAATATCCTCCTTCCAAGCTGATGGTCCTTAGTCTTTCGACTCCTGCACCTATGCCCTAGGCCCACTCCGGCAGACCTTGTTCGCGTGTCTGACCTGCAACCCACCTCCGGCCAACGCCGACGAAGCGCATAGTCCGGCCGCCGTCTGCTACTCGTGTTCTATTGCCTGCCATGGCGAACATACCCTGGTGGAGCTTTTCAGTAAACGCAACTTTGTTTGCGACTGTGGAACCACTCGCATGCCCTCTACATCGCCCTGTACGTTGCGCGAAGATCCGAAGACTGGCAACAAGGGTGTCCACTCCCAAGAAGCGGCAAAGAGCAACACATACAACCACAACTTCCGCAACCAATTCTGCGGCTGCGCAGGACCATATGACCCACATCAGGAAACAGGAACCATGTTCCAATGTCTAGGCCTGGGAACAGTTGAAACCGGCGGTTGTGGTGAGGACTGGTGGCACCCGGAGTGTCTGATCGGCCTGCCGCGAGATTGGCACAAAGCCAAGGCAAGCGAGAAGATCTCGGCAAGTGGTGGTGGGGATGCTGCTGCCGATGATAATGAGGAGACTCCACTGCCTCCCGGATTCCCCGACGAAGAGGAGTTTTGGCAACTGATCTGCTTCAAGTGCCTGGAATCTAATCCATGGCTGAAACAATACGCTGGAACCCCCGGCTTTCTGCCACCAGTCTACCAGAATGGCGGATTGAAGAGCTCCTTGGTAAACTCGACGGCCATCAAACCTGAGGAACCGTCGACAAAACGCAAGGCAGACGAGGAGTCCACCCAAGAAGAACCATCGAAGAAACGCAAAGCGGACGATGAAACAGGCCAGGACGAACCCACCGCCAAGCGACCCAAGGAAGAAACATCAACACACGAACAACCCAAGCTGCCCACAATCGAAGAGACGCCAGTGCCTTCTAAGCAAGAGGAAGAGACACCAACAGAACCTCCAAAGCCAAAACACGCATATCTCTCGGCCTCGGCTCCCGTCGAGGCTTTCTCTTTGTTTTTGCAGGAACACTTTCATGACAAACTCTGTCGCTGTGCTGAATGCTACCCGAGACTCGCACCGCACCCGCAACTCCGAGAAGAAGAAGACACGTACGAACCTCCGCTCTCGGACGATGGCGAGGCCGACGGGGCGGCGAGCACCGGCACCGGCAGTCTTCTAGAACGCGGCGAGGCAGCACTCAGCAATGTCGACCGCGTACGCGCGATCGAGGGTGCGATGATCTATAATAACCTCCGAGATAAGGTGAAAAATTTCCTGAAGCCTTTCGCGGAGAGTGGGCAGGCTGTGAGCGCGGAAGATGTCAAGGAATACTTCGAGAAGCTGCGAGGTGACGACCAGGGGATTCGGGATGCAGCGGGCCAGGCTGCGGTTGGTAGAGATGATGACGGTGGGAGTGATAACCGGCGTGAACAGGGTGGTAAGTTAAATCCGCCCTTACACTCTCTGCCTGTCCATTCATGAACTGACCTGCTTAGGCTATTAACATCTTTCGGGTGGGGGTTTTTACCTGCGATGAGACACAGGGATTGAGATTTCGGGTGCATAGGGCTTGATTTACGAGCGCATGTGGGTAGGAATCAATTGGTTATGCAATTCAAGAGGTATCTGTAAACTAATGCGAACCCCAAACCAACGCCATGCGAGATGTATCAAAATGGTGGAATGCAAAGAGAAAGCCAAATTACTCCTTCAGCCGTTTCGTTGCCCGCAATAACGAGTCATCTGGCATCCCACTACGCTTTGTACCGGGCAGACTGCCAGTGCGCATATCATTATCGTCCTGAGTGACTCGGCGATGCGGGTATTTGCCCTCGATGCCCTCGAAGCAATTCCCACTAAGAGAGCCGCCGTTGGTGAAATACGGATGCTCGAGGGCTTCCTGCGCCGTGATCCGCTTGGTAGGATCGTACTCGAGCATGCGCGAGAGTAAATCGAACCCATCTGCGCCCGGTGTACCGGCGCTGGAGTTGGCAGCGTAGCCGCCGTTCTTCAGACAGGTTTGATACCAACCCTCAAGATTAGGGCCTCGATGGAAATGGGTTGATTGTCGGTGCATTGCGAGGGATTGAAGCTGTGTATATTCGGGCATCGAGACGAGGCCCGGCCAGGTTTCCTTGCGGGGGAAGCCTAGAATGTCCACAATCTTCATCATTTGGTTGCGTTGGAATGGGACCGTCTTTTTGCTGTCCATCTTTGCTTCTTCTCCTTTAAAGATGGGACGCAATGAGAGAAGTTCCGCAAAGATGCACCCCACGGCCCACATGTCGACTGCGGGAGTGTAGTGCCGGCTGCCTAGGAGAAGCTCCGGAGCGCGATACCAGATGGTGACCACGACCTTATCACCCGAGAAAAGTGAATTGAGTGGCTTATAGAATAACCGTGCCAGGCCCAGGTCCCCGACGCGGATAGCACCACTCGATGTGACGAGGATGTTGGCTGGTTTGAGGTCTCGATGCAGCACCCAGTTGGTGTGGAGGTACAGCAATCCATTGAGTAGCTGGAATAGAATAGACCGTACCATGACGGCAGGTATAGCATGTCGCTGTGGTTGTGTGTGATGGTGAATGATCTGAAGGAGGTCATGCTCCGTGTACTCAAACACCATAAAAATACACTTATCCTCTAAAATGATCTCCTCCAACTGGACAACATTCGCATGCGACAACTCGGTACAGAGGGACATCTCGCGAATGGCCGACTGTGACAATCCCGTATACTGGATGGTCTCGCCCTCTTTGTCGGGCTTGAACCTGCAGACGTCAGCGCTGAACTAGCGCAGGGCGCTGCAAGGATTCCATACTTTTTAATCGCAAATTCTCCCTTTTGTCCATTTTTCCCAATCGCCTTATATACTCGACCGTAGGTGCCGCTGCTGATAAAGCCCACGATATGATATCGGTCCCGCACACGGACTTTGCTGGTATAGCCGGCGGGCCGGCGGGTGTCTAAGCTCTCTACCAACAGATCGAGGTCAGCCCTGATTCCGGTCGTGACGGTATTGGATGGAGCGGGGGATAAATCAAGGATCAACGCGCAACCAGCAGGTGTAAGTATGATCGCAGCCTTGCCACTCTCGACAACCCAAGACGACATCGACTCAAAGGGACAGAAATTACCACGCGGATAGAAGCCTCCAACAGAGTTCAAAAGCGGGAATCCTTTCCCAAACATGTTGCAGGAGAGACAAAAGACCAATCCAAGAATTTATAATTACCATCGGTGGGCAGCAAGCTCCGCTTCAGCACGGTCTTGGCTCGGGCAGAGATCGAACCGGACGAAGGCGGGTTCGTCAGACTCATCTCAGTCCAACTAGGACCTTAGTCAGCCGTCAAGGTCGGAGGTCCTGTCCTTGCGATGGAGGGAAGTGGCGATTGTGGTTGGAGGAGAAAAACGCGGAGTTGTGGAATCGCGGGAGCGCGGAGTCGGTGACGGGCCCGGCTTATCTCTTCCGACGTCATGTTTGGGCTTCCGATCCTCCTTCCACTTCCCACTCATCATGGCGTCGGAGACTCGGTCGAGCATAACCCCATATTTGCTTTATCTCGTGCTCGTGACGACCTTGGGCCCACTCCAGTTTGGCTACCACTTGGTACGTCCGCGCGTTTCTCCGTCGACTCGCCCGGGCTTCCTCTAACGCGACGCAGGCCGAACTGAATGCCCCCCAATCAGTGGTGACATGTGAAAAGAACAGCATCCATTCTTCAGGCGCAGGAGTCAATAGCTTGCCACAATGTCTACCGATGAACCCGTCGCAATTCGGACTGGTATCATCTATCTACACCCTGGGTGGTCTGGCGGGAGCTCTGCTGGCGGGGCCTGTGTCAACTAGCTATGGACGTCGCCTGGCACTCCGCGCAACTACCATCTTCTTTGTTCTGGGACCGATAGCCGAGACGCTTGCACCCGCTATCTCACGGCTCGCTTTAGGCAGATTCCTGTCGGGGGTTGGGTCAGGCGCGGCAATCGTGGTGGGACCGATCTATATCTCCGAGATTGCGCCCCCGGAGTCCCGGGGCTTGTTTGGATTCTGTACTCAGATCATGACGAATGTTGGAATCCTCCTAACCCAGGTTCTGGGTTACTTTTGGAGTCATGATAGCTGGTGGAGAATGATCTTTGCCGTGGCCGGGGTCATTGGCATGCTTGAACTTCTAGGTTTGTTTCTGGTGCCCGAAAGCCCGGTGTGGCTTGCAGAGCACTACGGAGCGAGTCAGGCGCGCCCGGTTCTACAACGGATCCGCGGTCAGGATGCAGACATCTCCGCGGAGCTCGAGGGTTGGTGTAGGCTCAATGCTGCCTCTGGGGAGGAAGAAGCGCTGCTCGCATCTCAATCGGACCCGACCCGCAAGCAACAACGGGTTACGATCTTGGATGCGGTGCGGGATCCTCACTATCGACCGGCCATCATCGCCGTAGTCGGAGTGATGATCGCGCAGCAGTTTACGGGGGTCAACAGTATCATCATGTACAGCGTCTCATTGCTGCAGAGCATCTTACCGACCACGGCCGCTCTGCTCACCGTGCTGATCTCCGCGATCAACCTTCTGATCACCTTAGCGTGTTCGCCATTGCCCGACCGGATCGGCCGGAAGACGTGTCTGTTGCTCAGTATCAGCGGCATGGGTTGTAGTTCCATCCTGCTGGCGCTGGGCATGTCCTGGGATCAAAAGATCGTGGCGGGACTCGCCACTCTATTGTTTGTAGCCTGTTTTGCCGTGGGGCTCGGTCCTGTTCCCTTCATGCTCGCCTCAGAACTCGTCGGAGCCGAGGCTGTCGGAGCAGCACAGAGTTGGGCGCTGGCGGCCAACTGGATCGCGACCTTCGTTGTCGCGCAATTCTTCCCCATCCTCAACGAGGCCCTCGGAGGCCGCGGAAAGGTGTACTGGGTCTTTGCGGGTATGGCGGGGCTGTTGGGGGCATTCATCTACCGCTGGGTACCGGAGACCAAGGGTAGAAGCCCCGAGGAGGTCTGGAGCCGAGTGGACCGACGGCAGGATTAACCTGGACTCCTCAAATCAAGTTTGTCGTGTTCCCGATCTCGTTGAAATCGCTCATGCGGGGTATTCCTCCGGGCGTCCACACAGACATGCTCCGTAGAATAATGTATTGAGTGCCGGAAATTAAATCGGTCAAAGCACTGCGCCCCAGGGAAATCCTCGTAGGCATCCAAATTGGCGGTGGAGAGATGTGGAGTATTCAACCTACCTGACGTCGTGAGAGCCTCCATTGGCATTGTTTCTCGCTGCCCCACGATTCTCCCCTCCTCGTGCTCCCGGGCCTTGTCCCTCCTCATCTCCCCCCATCTCCGGCATTGCCACTTCCTCCCTCAGTCTTTGTCCACGCGTTGGGATCGACCCGTGCCGATCGCGGATCGTCCTAGCTAAGCCTTCGTGGCCCCCCGAGCTCTGATCCATCTTCCTTCCAGCTTCCCGGTCGTGATTGTCCTCCTCCCCGACACACACGACTTGTCTAGTTGCCGCCATGGTTCGCTTGCCCATTCCACAGCGGCTCAGCTCGCATCTGTCGGCGCGGAGTGCGAGCTCAACTCCGGGGCAGAGCAGAAGCACCAGTCCCATGCGGGCAGTGGACCCGAAGCCGCTGTTGCTGAAGGTCACGGTACTCAAGGTATGGCGGAAGGCCGGACACGGCTCCATCTACAATCGTTGGCTGACCAGCTTCGTTGACAGGGACGAGATCTTGCGGCGAAAGATCGCGGTGGCACAAGTGATCCCGTGAGCAAAGGCTTTCCCCGGGACCTTGGAATCGATTGATCAGACTAACTCGCGACAGTACCTAGTGGTGACCTTGGGAGACGCCAGACAATCCACGCCGACAATATTCAAGACCCTCAACCCGGAATGGAACGTGTCCTTTGAAATGCCCGTGGTGGGGGTACCGCTGCTGGAATGCATCTGTTGGGATCATGATCGGTTTGGCAAGGATTATCTGGGTGAATTTGACATTGCATTGGAAGACATCTTCTCGGATGGTCAGATCAATCAAAAGGTGTGTGTGGATCAACAATTGGTGCGAGCTCTCCACTGACCCATGCTTCAGCCCACATGGTATACCCTCAACTCAAAACGCGTGTTCCACCGCTCGAATCGCAAAAAGAAGAAGGACAGCACGGTCTCGGGAGATATTCTGTTGCAGTTCTCCCTCGTCGACTCTGCAAACCCAACTGCCCCGCCCGAGGATGTATATCGGAAATTCAAAAACCTGGTATCTGTCGGCGAGGAGGATGACCAAATACCAGCCGCCGATCTCGATGACCTGGATCGCGATGAGGAAACCTCGGATGAGACTGATGACCCGTCAAGGCCAGAGGTCGTGGAAAAGCGCAGGCGTCGACTTCGGTTGGCACGCTTGAGACGCAAATCATTGGCTGCACGTGCGTATCAATTCTCGGGCTCTGGCACTGGCGTGCAGGGCATTGTGTTTATGGAGATCTTGCGGGTCACGGATCTGCCCCCCGAGCGCAACGGTATGGTCATCACTACTCAGACTCTGAACAGATCAAGTGGTTGATACATGATTCAGTGACGCGGACATCCTTCGACATGGACCCCTTTGTTGTGACTTCCCTCGGACGAAAGACCCTGAGAACACCGGTCATCCGACACAACTTGAATCCAGTATATCATGAGAAGATGGTATTCCAGGTCATGCGACATGAGCAGTCCTACACGATGAGCTTTACCGTCATGGACCGAGACAAGTTCTCGGGTAATGACTTTGTTGCATCGGCCCATTTCCCTCTCCAGACTCTCATTCAGTCTTGCCCGGAGGCGGATTTAGACACTGGTCTCTATCAGTTTGTGGAGTCCGACAATAACAGCGCGGGCGCCAAGCCCGGTTCTATATTCATCAGCCCATCACCGTCGTCTCAAAATCTCTCCAGGATGGGACGACCGGGGCTGACATCACGCACCTCGGCGAATTCTATTTCGGCACAGTCGGCGCCACCATCTGTGCTGGAAGTCCCCAACAAAATCCCACCTACCTCCACTCCAGCAGAACCGAGCGTGGAAGTGGACAGCAGCTCCACGTTGCAAGTTGTATCCTCGATGACAGAGGCCGAAGAATCCGTTCCCCCGGCGGACGATGAGGGTCTACGGACTTATTCCATCCCTCTCACCCTTAAGAATCGAGAGCGATGGGAGGATAAGCACTCGCCCGTGCTGTATGTCAAGGCCAAGTACCTACCATACAGTGCCCTGCGGCAGCAGTTCTGGCGATTGATGTTAAAACAATATGATGCTGATGAGAGCGGCCGGATCGACAAGGTTGAGATGACGACGATGCTTGACACGCTTGGTTCGACGCTGAAGGAATCCACCATTGACAGCTTCTTCCAGCGGTTCAGCGCCGAAAATGAGCAGAGCGATACCGCAGACCTGACGTTCGATCAGGCCGTGGTCTGTCTAGAGGATACGTTGCAGGCACTGCAGAAGAAGAATGCCGCACCTCCCGTGCCTCGAGCAGTGCCTGCTCCGCCATCGGTCGGGAGCCAAGAAAGTGATGAACTCTCGAGTAACGATGGGCTTCCTGTGGAAACCAGCACCACTAGGCCAGCCAATGCCGACCCCAACCGGACGGCTGTGCCTACTATTGTGACCAGTGATGAGCAGACCAGCTCCACGGAAGAAGATCTCCAGCCAGATGATCTCGGGGATGAGAGAGGCGAAGAGCATGTTATCGAAATCCGAGAGTGTCCTCTTTGCCATCAGCCTCGCCTTGGGAAGCGATCGGATGCAGATATTATCACCCACATTGCAACCTGTGCGAGCCGTGATTGGCGCCAAGTCGACAACTTGGTCATGGGTGGCTTCGTGACATCCAGCCAGGCCCAGCGCAAATGGTACTCCAAGGTTATTACGAAGATCTCCTACGGTGGATACCGCCTGGGAGCGAATTCGGCAAATATCCTCGTTCAAGACCGGATCACGGGCCAAATCAACGAGGAGCGAATGAGCGTCTATGTCCGACTTGGGATCCGTTTGTTGTACAAAGGACTCAAGAGTAAGGACATGGAAAAGAAAAGAAGTGAGTCTTGAAAGGCCCCGAACATCCAATCGAAGTCGCTAACTAGGGGTAGTCCGTCGAGTTCTACGCTCTCTCAGTATAAAGCAGGGGCGGAAATACGATGATCCGGCATCCGCCAGCCAAATCCAGGACTTTATCAATTTCCATCAATTAGATGTGGCAGAAGTCCTTCTTCCCATTGAAAAATTCCGCACTTTCAACGAGTTCTTCTACCGCGCATTGAAGCCCGAGGCTCGTCCCTGCTCTGCCCCCGATGAGCCCAAGGTTGTCGTGTCCCCTGCCGATTGTCGCTCCGTTGTGTTCGACCGCATCGATGATGCTACTAGCATCTGGGTGAAGGGCCGTGAATTTTCGGTAGAAAGACTGTTGGGCGATGCCTATCCCGAGGACGCCGCGCGCTACCAGAACGGGGCGGTGGGTGTCTTCCGTCTGGCACCTCAGGATTACCATCGTTTCCACATCCCGGTAGACGGAATTATGGGTGAGCCCAAGACCATCGAAGGCGAGTACTATACCGTGAACCCGATGGCCATTCGCTCGGCGCTTGACGTGTATGGTGAAAACGTGCGGGTTTTGGTACCCATCGATTCCGTTGCACACGGCCGGGTCATGGTCATTTGCGTGGGAGCAATGATGGTTGGCAGCACCGTGATCACCCGCAAAGCCGGCGAAAGGGTCTCTCGGGCGGAAGAGCTGGGGTACTTCAAGTTTGGCGGTAGTACCCTCCTGATCTTGTTCGAGGAAGGGGTGGTCAATTTTGACAAGGATTTGGTCGACAACTCGAAGGGTCCCTTGGAAACACTGGTAAGAACCCCCTTCGCCTTCTAGAGGTCGCTTGTGGCTAACGATTCATAGATCCGTGTTGGCATGTCTGTCGGCCATAGTCCCGATATCCCCCAGTTCGAGCCCGACATGCCGAAGAAGGCCGAGAACATCACAGCCGAGGAGATGCAAGAAGCGAAGCGACGTATTGCAGGTAGCTTGGCGCCTCCCGGTGATCCCGGTCAGTAATCCGGTTGATATTATTCAAAGGAGTCGGGCTCAACTCCCATCACCTTTGCCGTTGGACATAAATTTTGTGTTGCAATATTGGCGTTTCTTTTGTCTCTTGATTGGATGCATAGCGACCTATTTAGCAGCATCTGGCGACATTTCCACGATGCATCATCAACTGTGACTGATTAGGAGGATCTCATCGACGTTGGTCCAAAAGTAGATTCGATTCACGTAAATGCGGTGCTTCCTAAAACGGACTAGCGCCCACGCGCCCCCAAAACAACCGCGTGCCCGAATCACTCCAACCCACCTTCTGTACCCTTGCCGCCCGCAGCTCCCCTCGACATTGCGGGCGCCATCCACCATTACGTTTGCTATCGCTGTAAATGCGATCCCGGCGTCAATCTATTCCCCGCTTGCTATCCCCGTCGACCCCGATCGAGGGGGTAATCCGACGTTGCAGGCTGCAACGGTAACTCGCGCCAACGCGACCGCTCGCCTCTCGTCGCGCCCGTTTCTCCTTGAAGGTCTCATTCAAAGCCGACGGTCGTCTCAGAAAACGCGCAAGTGACAGATTGTCCATCGACTCGGCGCGGTATTACCGGCCCACTCAACCACGAGCAATCCCGAGTGACCCCCTCCTGACATGACCACCGCGGTCCTGGCGGCCACGACGACCACGGTAAAGCGCCGCGAACCCCTGAGGACGATTGGAATGGCGGCTTCTCAGGCGCAGTCGCGCCCTGCGCCCGCGTCTGGTGGAGCCGGCAGAGGACGAGGGCGACCGACGCGAAACAGCGCAAGCCAGCAAGGGTTGGAGGAGATTACCACCAATGAAGGTAAACGCAAAGCAGGTGAGTGTTCCGGGGCCAGGCGGGATTTGTGCGCGTGAAGTGCTGACGTGCCTGCGACAGATTATGAAGAGGACGAGGAGGGGTTCTTGTTTTCTCGATTGCCGTCAAAGAAGTCAAAGCCGTCACCCATCCCCGAGGCTGAGCATTCAGATGTCGAAAATGTGCCATCAAAACCTACGCCGCGCAAAGGGCGGCCGCCGAAGAAACGAACGATAGAGGATGCGGGTGCCGTGTCAACAAAGGGGACAACTACTGAGCTCCCCGCGAGAAAAACGACTCGGGGCGCCGCGAAGAAGACGAATGTGGATCTTGCAACTCAATCAGAAAATAATAGGCGCGCTTCATTACGACATTCCGAGACACCCGACGCGCACGAGGCGAAGAAGCCCAAAAAGGGACGGACCGGACGAGTCAAGAACGGCCAGACGAATGGATTTATTTCCCCGGGGCAACCTCCCGCGGGGACCAAGGTGGCTCTCCCCGCGGCCGACACGCCGGTCATCCAGCGGAACAAAGAGTTGAGAGGGGCAAAATCGTCCAAAGGGGGGCGGCGAAGTAGTTTGGGGATGCGTGGGCGAAGAGCCAGCTCCTTGATTGACTCTGGAGCCTCGAATGGTAGGCAAATCCATCCGGTATATGCGGAACCAAACATACTCACTTTTCTCATAGCATTGCCCCACCGAGAAGTCGGCACGGCCGAATTCTATAAGCATATTGCTGATGACGGTCTCCCCGAGCCGCGCAGGATGAGGCAGCTGCTAATTTGGTGTGCCACGCGTGCACTGAGCAATAAGGCCTCTGGCAACCACTCAGAAGATCAAAGCACGCGTCTAGCAGGTGAGAGATTGTGTTTTCTTTGCACAGAGATGTGTGACTGACTCGAATGCAGCGCGTGTGATTCAAGAAGAACTACTCAAGGACTTTTCATCAAAATCTGAACTTTCCAACTGGTTCAGCAGAGAAGAAGTGGCTCCTCCTACCGTGGTTGTAAAGAGGCCAAACCCACGGAATGTTCAGAATATGGAGAAGATCAAGGAGTTGGAAGAGCAAATACAAAAGTGAGACACCACGTCTGGCCTTCTACGGGGTGTGGACTGACATGATCTCGACAGGCTACAAAAAGAGCGACATGCCCTGAACGCGTTGATGAAGCAACCCGCAATTCCCCGCCTTATTCCAGAATCGCCCAGGCCATCTCCCAACCAAATCAACCCCTCTCTCCTTGACCCCTCTCAGAAATCTCTATTAGGATCTCTCAACCCCTCGCCTTCAGCCCCGAGTGCCTCGTCCTCTACACCCATAACCCATCCACCTATGACACCATCCACCGTCTCCACTCGTCTTTCCCGAATCACTACCGGCCTTGCCCCGACACTTGATGCGTTTGCCGCGGGGGTTCACGACATTGAAATATACCGGTCCACCGCCGACGCTGTTTCGTCACGGATACTCCGTGTTTGTGCACAACGCCTCGAAGAACGCGATCAGCAGAATACCCAACAACGACTCGCGATCGAAGGCGAGGATAGTGAACGACCTTCCAGCGCACCACGGCACCGGCCCCGGGAAGACATCGGGCTTATTCTCGGGGCGCTCAGCCGGGTCGAGAGGCGATAGTCAATCCCGGGATTTTCCAGCGAATCTCTTTATACTTTTTCTTCCTCCCGCCATTCCGAGGCATGGGGTGAGGCTGCATTGAAGTGATGAATTTGATGAACTCTTTTCATGCCGGGAGTGCTGGGCACGGCGCAATTCAAGGGTCTGCAGCGGGAAGGCATGGGTGCATTGCAATGGTTCCGTGAGCACAGGAGTTACGGTGTTGCTGTTTAATATACCGCGATGGAATGGATGATGTTTTTGGTCTGAGCGATTTTCTGTGTAGTTGGATAGCTAGCAATTCACCATGTTGATGGACCTTCCTCGTGTCTCGTAATTTCCAAGATGACTTGCGTTGATGACTATCTCTGGATATATTCTATGTAACAGTTTGTAGGCCACTTCGGATGAATGGCAAGTGCATGCCAGCGAGTGGAGTGTATACACTGAACACTCATCCGAGTCTATAAATACAAAGTTCGTGGCTGACACTATCCTCCTGCCTAAACCAGACCCTGCAAAGTTAGATCGAAGTGCCCATTTGCGCATCCCCTCTCGGATCTGCCGATATGATGCAAGTCCAATGCCCCACCGAGGCCATTTTATTATTTGTTGACGAAATGCCTCTTCTAGACAGGTCGATGCCGACGAAGGCCCCATGGGAGAAGTTGTGGATCCTAGACTTTGCCTATCAAAACTCTACAGGTGACCTGCGCGAGGATCCGCGGGTTCCGGGCAGCCCGTTGACCTTGCGAGGAGAGTCCAGCCTGACTGTCGCGGTGAGGTCGGAGGGAATTCAACACCCCGCATAGTCTTGGATGCAGGAATCTCGTGTCCCTGCATGACGATCAGGCGCACAGTCCAGCAGCGATTAGTCTCTCGGGCCGGTTCGCGGCTCGCTCGACAACCCATGGTTTTGCATTGCGGCGAAATGCGGTTCTTCGATGAGTGAATCATCGACTGCGAATCCAGCTGGTCTTTTCTTGTGAATCCGATGAGGCAGTACCCCAGCGCGGTGGTCTCGAACCGCTCTTTCTCCGGCATGGGCATGCCCTTCACTGAACCGTGCACCTCATGCGCGTGTCACCGAAACGGCCACCGATTAGGTGTTGGTCCCTGCGTTCCCCTAGGTTGGACGGTCATCCTCGGCAGGCCCAGCTGGCGGAGGAGCCGTGACACGACCGAAAGGAGGGAAGAGCCGTCCGGGGGGGTGACACCGGAGGGTGGTGCAGTCGCATCACTGCAGCGAGGGAGCCGAGGAGGAGAACTGCATCTGCAGGAGCAATCGATTTCGATCCAGAACATGGACGACTTGGTTTGAGACAGTCTGACGGGAGACTTCCAATCGGCATCCCGAGCATCCACCCACTCGAACCACTATATCCAGACCCAGAGACCGCAGAGGAAACAGGAACAGGCCGGAACCGTGAAGCTTGAACCGCATCTGGGTGACACACGGGCAAGAAGGCTGACATCATGCGGAAATCGGGGAGTCGTTGTGACCTCTCCTCGACATGTACTTCCCCGGATGATTTCCGGGTTGGTGTGGTTGGATTGACAATGGACACACCCACGATCCATCGGGCTCGGGCTTTTTGCAATGAGCGTCCATGATCTCTCGTCTCCGTGGAACGGGAATGGCTGGGTTGGAGCTTGGACGTTTGCCGTATACCAAAGTCCAGACTCGCGGGAGCTCGGAGTATACCAGTCTAGGGCGGTTTGACGTCTGAGACTTTGCAATTCCCCCCCGGTGATTTATCGTGGCGACATGGCAAACCGGCACGGATGGCTTTTTTTTCTTTTCTTTTCTTTCCTTATCCCTCCCCTCTTGATGACCAAACGATTACCACGATCTCCGTGGTCCGTGGGTTGTTCCAAGCCCTCAATTCTGTCCCTATCCGTATGGAGAAACACCCGCTTCCCGGCTCGTTTGGCTTTTATATTTGGCTTTCCCCTGGAAATTCCCGTGTCCTGTTTCCTGTTTCCTGCTCTCAACCTATCCGATCTGCGTGAGTGACATAATCTCTCATTCCTGCATAGCTCCGATCGATTCTCCTTGTGGAGTACCCGCATGGGCTCGGGAAAACAAGGCGAGGAGCTTGGGCCTACGAGCTTATCGAGTTGGTGAGGTCACATAGCTGAACGTTGCTAGGGTCTTGGTGTCAATTACAGTGACCTGGCTGAATCACCCAGACCATGGTTGGAGGCTATTTTGATCTTCTGGCTACTCGCCGTGCAAGTACGGATATGACGGTCAACTCTATCAACCTCCCTTCGCCATCATCCCTGCCGAACGAGCCACCTCGGCACGATGGCAGGCCCGGGGGGTAGATGCTCAGGGCCAGCATCGGAATGCATACATTCTCAAGCGTACCAATCACGTCAAATTTACGGTTGGCGAGCCCGAGTCCCGGACACTCACGGGCGAGGGTACGGACGAATCCCGACTGGATCGCAGGGCTTCTTCAGTATTGCCCCAAAGGCCGCAGCCGATAGCCAACATTCCAGCTACCCAGGACAAGGGCGCCGGAGAGAAGCAGCACACCTCCTTAGTGGAGGATCGCAGGGGATCTGCGTCCACAGATGTCACCGACCTGACGATCTACTCCCGAGCTACCTCACCGGTCACGGTCAGGGACGATGAGATCACTCCCGTGGCCATCGACAAGGAGCGAGGTATATCCAGCAGCCAGGACCAGGCGTTGGATCTCGCATCTCTTTTGAACTGCCCGCTCAAGTCTCCCAAACCGAGTCCTCGACCTAGTCGTGTCTCATCGATTGCCTCTATACCCACCGAAGCAGTCTTCCCGCTAGGAGAGGGGGACAAGGTTCCCATAATCAGCTTCATCGAGAAACAGCCCTTCTTCGCCGACTTCACAGACGAGGATGAAGTGGACCCTCTCGATGGGCAATTCACACCACGTACCCGCGAAGCTCATCATCTCGTACAACAAATGTCCCGCCCGGACTTTCGCTTCTTGACTCGCCCGCATGCCCCGTCCCCCGACTTGTTTTCCGGTCAAGTCCCTCCATCGGAAGACCGGTCCTCGGGCAGTTATGTGGAACGGCCCAAGTATTACCGCGGGGGTGTACTCTCTTCTCTGCTTAAACTCTACGATCACCGAGGCCGCAGACGCGCCTCTTATCACCAGGATCGCTCCCGCCAGGGAAGTACCTCGGAATCCAGCGATCGCGGTCTCTCGCCGGACCCGATCTGGAGGCCGTCTCGGCCAAGGAAATGGTACGAGAAACTACCTAGTCGATCTAGCACATCTCTGAGCGGCTCGACCGCGAAGAACTCCATCACATCCCCGATTTCGATGCTGAAGCGGTCTCGCAGTAGCGGGGCCATTGGAGGCGTGGCTCGACGCTGGACGAAACCGCAGCTCGAAGATGAGATCCGGATCAGTGTCCACATTGCGGACCTTCTCTCCCGCCAGCGGTATCTCATCCGGCTGTGTCGAGCTTTGATGAGATACGGTGCCCCGACCCATCGCCTCGAGGAATACATGCAGATGACTTCTCGAGTACTGGAGATTGATGGCCAGTTTCTTTATATCCCAGGCTGTATGATTATCTCCTTTGACGACGCTTCTACCCACACAACGGAGGTGAAGGTGGTGCGTTCTTCGCAAGGGATTGACCTGGGACGACTAGCGGACGTTCACGAGATCTATAAAGAGGTCATCCACGACGTGAGCGGGGTCGAGGAGGCCATCCAGCGACTCGACGAGACAACCAAACGGCCCGGGAAGTTCCACATTTTATTCCTGATCTTTGCGCACGGCTGTGCGAGTGCATGCGTGGGACCGTTCGCGTTCAATGCCCGGCCTATCGATATGCCTATTGCTTTCTTACTGGGATGTCTGCTGGGCATTCTACAGCTGATCCTCTCTCCCAAATCCAGCTTGTACTCCAACGTGTTTGAGATTTCCGCGGCGGTGTTGACGTCCTTTTTGGCTCGCGCCTTTGGTAGCATTCGTTTTCAGGGCGAGCCGTTGTTTTGCTTCTCCGCATTGGCTCAGGCTTCGATTGCCCTGATCTTGCCGGGGTACACGGTACTGTGCGCTAGTTTAGAGCTCCAATCCCGGAGTATCATCGCAGGTTCGGTGCGCATGGTGTATGCGATTATCTATTCTCTCTTCCTCGGGTTCGGAATCACCGTTGGCACCGCAGTCTACGGCCTCTTGGACTCGCAGGCATCGACGGAGTACACCTGTCCAGCCAGTCCCATCACCAACGAATACCTTCAGCGATTCCCCTTTGTCCTCCTCTTCACCATCTGCCTCGCTGTCGTCAACCACGCCAAATGGAAGCAGATCCCCTTGATGATGGTCATTTCGCTAGCGGGCTACGTGGTCAGCTACTTCAGCTCGAAACGCTTCTACTCCAACACCCAGGTCTCCAATGCACTCGGCGCGTTTGTCATCGGCGTCATGGGGAACTTCTACAGCCGACTCCGGCACGGCCTCGCGGCGGCCGCCATGCTGCCCGCGATCTGGGTGCTTGTCCCGTCGGGTCTGGCCGCGAGTGGATCGCTGATCTCGGGCATCACCTCTGCCGAGGAGATGACCCGCTCGCCCTACGCCGTGGTGGCGAATGGCACGCAGGGATTCGTCGATGCAGCTAAGAACCTGTCTGCCGCCGAGGCGCGCAACCAAAGCTACGGCGTGGTCTTTGATATTGGCTACGGCATGGTGCAGGTAGCGATTGGGACGACCGTGGGCTTGTTTCTAGCGGCGCTGGTCGTGTACCCACTGGGGAAAAAACGCAGTGGCCTGTTCAGCTTTTAATATCACGTCGTCACTGCTGCATATTGTTTGGCTTTGATTTTGCATTTATGTTGGCCCCATTCCACTGGGTTGGAGCTTGTTCACTATACCCCATTGTTGTTTGCTTTTTTTTTCTTTTTTCTTCTTTTTCTTGCCGAGTCTGCCGGTCTATGTTGTCATGGCCCGGAAAAAGCGCAGTTGGAGGATTCCTTTCGCTTCGCATCTTGTTTTATTCTCCACCGTGTCATACATAGCAGAGGCCTAAGCAATCCCGAATTGGCATGCCTGGTTGGGACATACATAGAAGCTACGATTCCACGAGTCATGACCTAATCGAGATCCCTTCTTCCATCCTCTATCCATATTCTCTTCTGTGTGGTTTTGTGGATCTCGCAATCCTCGCCCCGGGTGGGTGGATATGAATCGACACTGCACCCACTGGCCCCCGGTGCATGACGCGGTTATAGATGGGGATTTGGGGTCTGCAAAAGTTACTAGAACAATCTATACGGAAAACCCGATCAAGACTCGATCCATCCGGATCTACACCGGTGGCAATCAGTACCGTGCGCCTTCAACCTCATCCTGATCAGGGATGAATTCCCGGAATCCTGCCGGGTACAGAGTATTCACAAACTAAGAAATCTCAATGCATGAAGCTAAGAATTAGCCCCGGTCACACTATAACCCAGATTCCTGCATCAGCCCACGCCGGGGGCGCACCGGCGTCGAAACAAAAAATACCTCGCCTTCAACCACCGGACCGAATCTCATTCGACCACAAAGTCCATGATGGAGATCAGATAAGACAGGATGGGGCGTTGGCGGGCCCGGGGGCCAGACATGGGGCCGCGGGGGCCGAACTAAGCATCGTGGAAAACCCCGAGAGTAGCGGGTGGAGAAGGCAAAGGGCGGAACAAATGAAGCAATGGATCTTGAACCAAGGTACGGAGTACAGGAAATGGAGGAGGGAAGGAAATGGGAAATGTATAAATTGGACGTAGTGGACGGACGAAAGTTGGCATCTTCCATTCCTCTCTATCCATCTCAATTCGGTATACTTCACTTTGAGAAACATATTTTCCACTTCTCCACTTTCCACCATGAAGTTCTTCAGTGTTATTCTTGCTGCTACCTTTGCGGCTCTCGCCAGCGCGAAATGTGCCGAGGGTACGTGACTCCTGCCTTACCGTATCCCCAACGCTATCGAAGAAATGATGCTGATGTTTTTGTAACGACTTCAGTGGGCTCAGGTTGTGGCACTGCTTCCACCGGCAATTGCTGCGAGAAATTGATCTGTGCCGCCCCAGAGTCGGGCAGCCAGGTCCGCACGTGTAAGCCCATGTAAGAGTTGGATTCGAACAGAAAGAGGACGGCGGGAACCAATTAGGTCGCCATGACTATGGACATTTTATGCACGTCGGTTGAGTGGAATCATGTATATATAGACTAGCCTTGGGAGTTGACAACGCTCGCAAGGCTGGCGATCTATTGGGAACTATACAAATGGACCTGATGCATGACAACAACAAACAGATGAGCTACAGGGAGACAATTCAAAACCAAATCTTAGCAAAGTTATGTATTGCACTAGCAACCCCTAGACAGGGAACAGAATAACCTGGCGGGACATAACCGGATGCACGCCAGAATCTCCCAACGCAAAAGACAATGAACCAGGCCGTGTCCGACGCTTGCATTCCTCGGTGCTCAATAAAGATAGCTGGTGCGCAGTCCTTCTCAATGAGAAGGCCCAGAGAAACCGCGTAGGGAATGTGGTGGAACGGATGTGGTAGAAAAGGGGAATGGAGAAATGGAAAATAGAGAAGCGAAGAGAGTCGTTGCAGACTGATCCAAGTCTTTCGTCAAACACGAACACGTCACAGCCAGCAGTGCTTGAACAGGCACTGCCGGGGATAAGAGCAAGAGAGAACGGCAGGGGGGAATTTCCCCGAAAGTAAGATCAAAGGGCGGCGATCAAAATCAAAGTCATACGTCGCTGTCACATGATGGGTGGCATTACATGAGAGGAGTTTTGCGCTTCTCGGCGCTCGACAGCACAAGCATCGGCATCTTGCGGCGTTCGGGTGCCTGGGCGACCTGTCCCTGGCCCGCGACAACGGCCGCTACGGATGGTGACGTGGCGGAAGTGGCCGACGGCGAGGATGCATGCTCTGCGCGGACCTCTGCAAACTTCGTGCTAAAGTACCCGTCCTCGCTGGTCGGCGTGGCGCTGTGGAAAGGGCTCTCCGGGGACTTGCGGCTGGATTTCTCCTTCCGCTCCGACCCAATAGCACCATTGGCCGCCGCACGCAAACTGCCTAGGCTAGGTTTGCTGGAAAGACTACCGCTGCGCACGGTTGCATCGTCACCGTCCGAGAAGGTGAATTCTTTCTCGCTGGAAGGGGTGTTGGTGCCTCCACTGCTGTTGTATCCGAAGCTGCGGGTGTCCCCTCGGCGCTCAATGCCCGCGCGCACAAGGTTATGAACAGCGCGGCGCCGCTGGCGCGTCGCAAAGTTTTTGCTTCCCTCGTGCTTGGAGGTAGGCTTGGCGATGAGATCCTCGAGCGAAGGAGGACCGCGCGGCTGGCGAATCGGGTGTTCACCGGCGCGGCCTTGACCGGGCCCGAATGTTCCCGTTGCGGGAGTTGGGGGCAATGCAGCAGATCGAGGACCGGGTCCAACATTCGCCTTGGTGGTGTCGATGTTGGCCTTCACGCCGGCGTGGAACGGCTGGTTCTTGCGCTGATTGCGCCGGAACGCAGCAGAATTCTCCATGGGCGGAGATGGTGAACCGACGGGCGGAGAAATAGGGTGCGCAAAGTGCATAGGAGAAGACACGTGGTCGGCAGGCGGAGAGATCTCTGCGCGGAACTGGGGAGCGCGCTGACCAGCTGCCTGGTTCTCCATGGAGTATTGCGGCGAGCTCTCCTCTTGGACGCTTTGGTTGTCCATAATGTAACTTTGCTGGCCAGTGAGAGGGTTGTACACGCAGAACAAGCCAGGCTGGCCAGGAACCGGTTGCACAATTGGCTGCACACCCTGTTGCAGCTGCTGTTGGTAGATACCCATGCCAGCCATGGACAGCGGAGACATCTGCTGCGGCTGTTGGGGAAGAGAAGCCCCACCCAAGCTCATACCCTGGAATTGCTGGGCCGCAGCAGTCACGCTGATCAACTGCTGCTGCAAGCGCTGCTGCTGTGCGGCGAGGAAAAGATTTGTGGACATCAGCTCCGCGTAGGTATTTTCGTCGACGAGCTCGCCACCGATGTCAATCATGGGAGGCGCAAGCACCTGTTCAGGCAGAGTGTACATCGGGCGACCTTGGTGCATGTTCGACCCCTGGTTCGAAGCAAAGGTATGCTGCGGGAAGCCAGCTCCCGTGGCGGTTTGGGGAACCCGATCCAACCCTCGATTGGCCAGACCGGGGAAACGCCCACTTTCCATGCCGTTGCGTTGTTGATGTTGCGAGGGGATGGTGGCAGACCGGGGAGCGGTACGGAGCCCGGCCAGGAGATGTGAGCGGCTGGTGCGCGGAGTCGTGATTGAGGCCGAGGGCTGTGACTCGTCGATGGTGGCCACTTGGGGAGGCACACTCAAGCGCTTGATGTGAGAACCCTTCCCTCGAGAGGCAAAGCCGGAGCTCGGCACCCCGAGGGAACTGCCATTATTGAAGGAATTGTTGTAAGTCATTTGAGCAAGACCGCCAGCGTCCATACTCAAGAGTCGCGCAGGAGTAGGCGGAGGGTAGGATATGTGCAAAGGCGGAAGAGAATAGCGTTGGTCACGTTTGGATCCGTTCACAGGGAGCGAGCGTTTGGGATCAACCACAAAGCTTCGAGCTTGCCCGGATGAATTAGATGATTAGGAATGTCTAAGACGAGAATGGTAAGCCGCGTGGATGGAGAGCGGGCGCAGCGGATGAGGAGTTTCGTGGACGCGAGAGACGTGGTTTCTGCAGATGTGCGAATCTCGGGTTAGTGAGCACGGTCACTCGGGCTGACCAGAGCACGCACCACAAGCGAGAGTATGCAGCGAGAGAATGAGCGACAGGCTCAACGAAGACGCAGCAAAGGCCCGTGGCTGATGATTATCAAGCTGTACAGAAACGGAGTTTGGGTGGTCGAGAATCAAGGATCGGCCGAGAACACACCAGACCGATGTCACGGGGAGAAGGCGAGGAAAGCGCCAAAAGGGAGGATTATGAGGATAGCGAAGCAAAGTCCCTGGCAATCAAGATCGAAAGAAACGGGGGAAAGGATGGAGGGAGATGCTCTGCACGTCCCAAATGAAGTGAAAAAAAAACAGAGTTGACGCGAGTGCACAGAAAGGCCCGGAAGGCTGAAACACGAGCCGAGAGAAGGCCGACCGAGGTCAGAAGTCAACTGCGAAGGCGAATGGACGAAGTGAGGCCCCAAGCACGATGGCGGAGACGCAGAACGCGATGGATCGCAGAACGGAAAAGGGCCTCGGGAAAGTCGGCCAGACGCCAGCAACTCTTCAGGGGCGGAGGGAATCAGAAGGAAATATTTGCAAGCGGGAACTTTTTTCGGGGGAGGGATTAAGAGGGGGTTGAATCCCAATCGACAACGCAAGTTGCAGAGAAAGAAAGAATGCAGGGACAAGAAAAGGAAAGGAGATTGGGGGGGAAGAGGAGAAGAGCAGAAGCGAAGACAGTGCGGATGTGGGGAATCGAAGTGATGCCTGAGGCTGTCGGACCATCAAACCCGTGACGAACCCGTGATTCCGTGGGAGTGAGGAAGAAGAGAATCGAGAGTAGGAAGAAATGGATTTGGGGTGTTGATTTTCCTTGTCTAGCCTTACTCCGTACACGTTTCCATCCCTCCCCTTCTACGATCACTCTCCCGAGCTGAAGCCCCATCCGGCCCTCGAGCCCCGACCAGTCTTCGACTCACAATGTCCCTGGAGCCGCCCGGCGCAACTGCCAAGCCAGCACGCCCGGCCAATCGTGGGAGATGATGAGGACGGTGGCAATTCACCTCCAGCCCTCTGTTTATGTCCCATGGGTCATTCCGGTCATTCTAGTGCCGGGATCGGTCTTGCTCACATCCAATGGGGCCTCGTCAAAACCAGCTCAATCAAGGCCCACCGGTACCTATGGGAAGAACATTAATCAGCGTCGATTGAGAGGGGATCCCTTATGGGCCCCACTAACCCGTGGTAGCTGCAGTTTCATGTACGACAGGGCTGTCTGCCAATCAAGAGGATCCAGGAATGGTGCGTGTGCAGAGTGGCCGAGGTTCATTGACCGAGATATTTACATTGTGCTGTACACTTCCCATCCCGAATCCATACAGTGCACCCGCGAAACCTACTCTACTTCGGAAAGAAGATACAAGAAACAGACCAAGAAAGGAGAAGAAAGAAAAAAAAACAATTCCATGGGGTATCTGCGGGCCCCCACAGGCGGAGGCATGCCGGAGGAAGAGCACAATGAAAGTCGTTACAGGTACAGGAAGAAGCAATGGCTCAAATGTCGACGGCGACGGGCCCGGAAGGCAGTCCAGAGGGGAGCGTGGCCGATTCGTGCTGGACGGGCAGTCGCTGTTGAGCAAGTTCCGGGGATGCACCCTTGCCATTCACGCGGTCGAACTCCAAGGTCTCGGCCAGTTCGGCCGCCATCGGATCGAGTTCTTCCTCTTTCAGCCCCGTCGCGAGAGCCACGAGTTTGCGATGCACGTCGAATTTAGTGCTCACTCCCGCATCGGCCGTTTGCTGAGCCAGGTCTTTCACTGTGGCACGTCGGGTCTGCTGGGCGAGGCACAGCTCACGTGCCAGCTCGTACCGAGCGACCAGTTCCTCCTGGCCGAGAGAAGATGGATCGGTAGTCGAAGGCTCCATGTCGCCGACGGCTTTAAGTGAAGGGGCAAGGCGCGAATACTGGAGTTGCTCGAGAAGGGACTCATAGCTGGTACGAAGCTTCTCAAATCGGGCTAGATGACTGTCACTCGGCTCGGCCTCGGCCTCTTTGGCAGTCAACGCAGCCACTTGGTTCTGAATCTTCTGACGATCCGACTCGAGTTGCTCGTACAGGGCTTCTGGGTTGGCAACATCCGTGGAGTCTTGCTGGCTGATCTTCGAGTTGCCATAGGTGACGGCCAATTTCTTGTTTGCCTCCGTCATGATGGTCCCGATCTTGGTGAGCAGGTCGGATGTGGCCGCGACATCCGCGACCGGGGCGACCGATTGGTGATCAGATGGCATCAAAGGACCTGGCTCGCCGTCCAAATGGTCATTCGCCATGGTGACGGAGGATGGAGCTGGCGGAATATCATGGTGTGTCTGGAACTGTCTCGCGATGCCGGACGCGGTTTCTCCCTTCTTGTTCATGAGATCCCCCGCTCGAGGGCAATGGGTGAGGAGCATGTTTACAAGACGGAATGCACCATTGCGAGAAGCCACGAGAACGGCCGTGTCACCGTGATCGTCCTGGCATGACAACAAGAGGTCGATCTCATCTTGCGAACAAGTTTTGCAAAGCTTGTCGAGCAGCATCTCGCAGTAATATCGAGCGCTTTTCCATTTCCCTTTGCTCCTGGTGGTCTCCGCAATATGATGGAAGAGCGTGGCCCCGAACCAATCCCGGAAAGACACGGTATCGAGTAATAGGTCCAGTATGGCAGGAAATGTTCGCTTTTCGTAATTGTTTGTGAACAAAACTGCTCGAACCAGAGGTGTTTCTTCATGCACCGACAGTGCCTTCACGTCGGCTCCTCTCCGAAGAAGATCCTGCACAATCTCCAGATCACCCATGGCGCAAGCCCAATGCAACGCCGTGTTTCCGGAGTCATCGATAGAGCGGTCAATCTGAAAATGTGCCGGCGGCTCCGGGGGATGGATTCTGGTTGCTTGTGGAGCATCGCCCACCGTCATGAAGTAGTCCAGAAGTTGATCGCCGTACATGATATGCTCTTGTTCTGTGAGGGACATGACGGCCGAGTCGTTCATGCCACGCTTGCGCTTGCGTCCTCCATGAGACATCTGGAGCATGTCTTCATCACCCACCATGGATGATGATTCAATCGTGGCTCGTTCAATCGACTCATTGTCATCGAACCCGGTACTCATCTCATATTGTTCATGAGAGAGGGCAGGGGGCCCCATGCTTCGCTGTGGCTGGACCACGTTGACGATTTCAGATGCCGCAGTTCGGTTGGTTGATTTCCGCGGGGCTCTCGGCTTGGAAGCATTGGAGTTTTTGGGTGCCGGCGGGGGACTGCGATCCCCAGCGACAAAGTCGAAAATGGGAGCTAGCTTGGGGAAGATATTATTTCGCTCCGCCAATAAGCGCCCCTCGGAAAGGGGAATCCATGTTCCTTAGCAAGTGTTAGCGGGTCAATTCTGCTTGCGGATCAACCGGGGATAGTACCTTGATATTTGCCATAACCACCCTGCACCTTCTCGTGTACACCCTTTTGGACTTCCCTTTCGAGAATGCGAGTTCTTGCAGGCTTGTCAAAACCCGCTGCCTTGAGGATATGTGTTGCATTGACCCAGTCATCCGATCTCCGTCTCATGACACTGTCACCATCAATCTTGAACTCGAATACGGGGACCTGTAAAGGACATTAGATTACGAAACCAACGAGCGGCGGCCGCATATCTCATTATGAGGAAATGAGGTAGGCGGGGGAAACATACACTGCTATAAGTGGCAGAGTAGATGGACTCCATGCCCGCCATGATGGGCTTCGCCGTTCAGACGAATCAGTGGTGCTGAGCAACAATGTGGCACGCACGTTGGCGCCCGGGAGCCCCTCGAAGGATCCACAAGTCAATTGAGTGAAGAATGTTTCGGCGCCAGGCACATTGCACACGGAGGTGAGCGGAGGGACACGATTTGGCGGGTGGAGCTCGAGTCGCAGGGACGCGCGCAGAGACGCGGTCTCCCCAACCGCGTAAAGTGGTAAATGGACGCTAGTCCGGTCTGGGACATCACCTGATACAGATCACGTGGTCACATCCGGAGGAAACGAACATAGCAAGACAAGCCGTTCCGCCCAACCTCGCCGCCTTGCTTGCCCTTCTCCCCTCGCCATTGCATCCTCGAACCTGGAAAAATGACTGTCGTCGAGTCGGTCAAGAGCGCCGTGGGCCTCGCGGAGACCTCCGGTAGGTACACCGTGGATTGACAGGCCTTCAAGCCTCCGACAGCAAGCTCATTCAGTGTACCAGCAACCCGCCAGGAAATGTCCGACGCTCGTCTCCCCATGCAGTACCGTGACTCATGTGGCCACCTCCTGATTCCGCTGAACCGCTGCCGGCAAGCCGAGTACTACCTTCCCTGGAAGTGTGAGGTACGGATCTTCAATTTCGCTCCGCCCGGTTTTATGAGCCTTCTCACGTTACACTAGCTAACATTTCATCTGCGATCAGGATGAGCGACACTCCTACGAGAAGTGCCAATACGACGAGTTCAAGAAGCGCGTGGCCAAGATGGACGAGCTCCGCGCTGCCAAGGATGGTGCCCGCAGCAACTAAGCTTGTCAAGCTGGAGCTGAAGAGATATGCTGTTTCATTCTGCGTGGTCAGGACTGCTGGTCACGCCGCAGGTTATGTACATAGACGATATACCGCGACCGCTCATGGACTGCCTTTTGTTGGCGTTGGGACTTTCACGTTGCGAATCTCTTGCAAATCCGCGGGCCCAGACTCCCTCGCATTATCATTCTTTCGACGGAAGCATCTCCCACGACCCGTCGAAGTTGCTTATTGGATTTCTTTTCCCGCCGTTGTCTCCATGCGGTTCAAACTATGCTTGAACTAGAGGGCAACTAGAAGCTCTCGATGACCGCGGCTCCGGCGGCACAGACCCCCGACCATCAATTAGTCAGCTATAATTTTCACATCTTCGTATTGGCCCGGTGGCTTGCATATCCTGCAGGCAAAAAAGCCTTGAGATGTGACCGAGCGCTGCGGTGGTAGGTCGGCACAGCGTGACGCCCGTTACTCCGCGGGGATTGGCCTTGGACGGGGCCAGGATGTAGATACCTTCAGCCGTGTGGAGGACTCGAGGCATTGAGAGTCCGTGTACGGAGTAGACTTGTACTTCCCACGTTGATATACTTACTATTCGGGACATCCGCTCTATAACTAGTTACAGGCCATCACCTGATTGCTTAGAAATCCATCCCGCTATCGCCGTTTCTGCCCCGCCGGGAAAGAGTCGCGCGGCATCTGAAAAATTCCCACTTCATGCAAGAATTTAAAAGAACCGGGCGGAACGGGGCTTGGGGACCATGCGCCCGTTGACTCTATAAACTGTCACTTCTTGCACCCCTCTGCTGTTCTGTGCAGATCTACTCCCCGCATCTTTGGCTTCTCTGAGCGCTCCGAGATCCTTACTCGGAAACTAACATAATGGGTCTTTTGTGTGTATCCTTTTTTGCAATTCCTTGCCTGGTTCCTGTTCAATGCTAATCTCAACAATAGAGCGCTGGGAACCGCATTGGAATGGCCCGAGGCCAAGAAGAAAGCCGACCAGGTGCGCCAGTGGGGAATTGAGGTATGCGCAGTGGAGATGCCGTGGCGGATCTCGAAACATCAGCTTACCATTCCACAGCAACTACTGGCAAACTGGCGGCGTGCCAGGGGCAAGGAACGAGATGTGCTCCTCTGGGGTGACGAGGTACCGATTCCAGACAACTTCAGCCATTTATGATCAAAGCTTACACCACGTTTTACAATAGGTCGAATACCTCGTGGTGGCTCTTGACGATACGGCCAAGAAAGCACGGTTATCTCTAGCCCAGGCTGAAATTCTCAAGTCTCTAGCCCGGGATGAGGCCCTATGGAAAGCCGGAAGCTGCAAGAGCCCGGAGAACGATGGCCAGTAAGGGCAACCCCTCCGGATGATAGTTGGCGGGACTGATGGGCAACAGCGATGGCGAGGAGCCGCCTCATTTCCATCCCGAATTCGGACGATTTATGCTCGAGGCGACGCCGGGACGCCCATGGGGCATTGGATTCAAGGACCTGCTCAAGGTGGAATCGAATATGAAATGGAGGTGGGTTGCTCGTGTGATGCACATCCTTCGTGCGGGGTACTGACTCCTTCTCAGGCGGGAGGTTGCGAAAGCCCACATGGGACCCAATGAGTCCCCCATCACATTGACGACGTTTCCTCGATTGGGGACAAAGGATGACTACATCCAGCCCTACTATCCTGCGTCCGGACCGGCTCTCCGCTCTCAGTTCGTTCCGGACGAGATTGCCAACCCTCACATTCGATTTCCCACATTGGCTGCCAACATCCGATCTCGGAGAGGGCGCAAGGTCGAGTTGAATGTACCGGTATACAAAGACTTAAATACCCCATCGCCATTCAAAGACCCCACGGTCAATTATGATCTTCATATCTGGCCCGAGGACGATGATGTCCGCAACGGAGCCGCCAAAGACGACCATGTCTACATGGACGCCATGGCATTTGGCATGGGAAGCTGTTGCTTGCAGATTACCTTCCAGGCCAAGAACATGACTGAAGGCCGAAAGCTGTACGATCAACTGAGCCCACTAGGACCCATTCTCCTGGCTCTAACTGCGGCAACGCCCATCTACAAGGGATTCCTTGTGGACACGGATGTGCGATGGAATCAGATCGGCAATGCAGTCGACGACAGGACCCCGGAAGAACTTGGCGATGTTGTAAGTCACATTCCCGCGACGTCCATTTCTGAAGTAACGTCTTCATAGCCCCTCAAAAATGACCGGTGGAGAATCCCCAAGTCTCGGTACGCTTCAAATTCAACCTATATCTCTCAAGACCCCCGCATGCGCAAGGAATACCTGGACCCGGATCTGGTAGTGGATGAAGACATCAAAAAGCGCCTCATAGATGGAGGCCTGGATGAGCTTCTTGCCACCCACTTTGCCCATCTCTTTATTCGGGATCCACTGGTCATTTTCTCGGAAGACCTGGAGCAGCTGGACGTGAACAAGGGAGACCACTTTGAGAACTTGCAATCTACGAATTGGCAGCATATGCGGTTTAAGCCGCCGCCATCCGACAAGGATGATATTGGCTGGCGAGTCGAGTTCCGGTCCATGGAGATTCAAATCACCGACTTTGAAAATGCCGCTTTTAGCATCTTTATTGTCTTGATTACCCGAGCCATCCTCAGCTTCGACCTCAACTTCTACATCCCCATTCAACGGACCACTGAGAACATGGAGACTGCCCATGCGCGGAATGCCGTGCTCGATCGGAAGTTCTACTTCCGCAAGGATCCCTTCGCGCGCCGGGTGCCGAAGAACCTACAGCAATCTTCCAACGGAAGTGCCTTTTCTTCCACCACCTCGTCAGCCATCAATACACCTCCACCATCTCCTCCCCTCGGGCCGGTAGAAATGGAGTATGAGCTAATGAGTATATCGGACATCGTCAATGGTTGTGCAGATGGGACCTTCCCGGGCTTGATCCCGCTGGTGGAGTCATATCTGAACAGCGTCAACGTCGATGTCGAGACGCGGTGCTTCCTTGCCACTTACCTCGATCTGATCCGCAAGCGAGCCGACGGCACCCTCTGGACCGGCGCTCGGTGGATCCGTGAGTTTGTCGCCAAGCACCCGAGCTACAAGCACGACAGCGTGGTCTCGGAAGAAATCACCTATGACCTGGTCAAGGCCGTGGAAGAAGTGACCGCCAAAGAAGGCCGCCACGGCAGCGTGGGATGGGAGCTTCTACGAGGCAAAAGGAACTAGATCAATTTTTTATTCGAAATTCGCCCCCAAGTAGATAGAGATTTTGGGAGGCAAGCAAGTGCATATATCCGCAACCATTCCGAGGCAGACCTCCGGAGCCATGATTTTGATGATAATTCCATCAGTGAGAGCCACGCATATCTCATCTCGTGTTCTTAATCCCCTCTGGTCTCATCAAATGACCCCCAAGCCTACATTTTGGGAGCCCATCAACCTTTTTGTACCACGCAAACCCCGATCGACCGGGAATGAGCACAAAGTGATACAGCAGGCGCCAGACGGAGGGCCAGCACTGCAACGGTAACAGCACGCATCCAACAGAGCAACAGCCCCGAGGACATTTGCCGAATCGAGTTAGAATGGAGGCACCAACCCCGGAGCGTGAGACTCATGAACACGCAGTTCTCACATCTCGGAGCCGACACCGATTGTCCCACCATCACAGACCATCGACGATCCGCGCGCAAGTATGTGGGCAACCCCGAGACCGAGACGGTCGATATCATCGCCGGGACGCGGGGCTTTCTGGCGCACTCAGCACCAAGTCCCGTGTAGACTTTGAGAAACATTGCGTTCGTGCTGGAGGCATGTCGCTTTCGCCACCGGCGCCGACGGCCCTGCGCTTCTGTACGATTGGCTCGTTTATCGAGTATGTGACGACGTTGACCGACGAGATTGACGAGCGGATCTGGGATCCAGAAGTGAAGGTACACGACGTCGGGAATCTGGCGACGGTGTGGGCACCATTCCGGGCAAAGATCAACGGGGTCGTGGACCATGTGGGCGCGAAGCTGTTTGTGCTGCACAAGATGAATGGGGAGTGGAAGGTGACGGGGTTGGCGGATTCTTGTCGACGACCGACAGAGGAAGAGATGCAGATGAAGTGATAAGGGAGCAGCGAGCAGCAGCTTCGATCTTTGGTTTCGACGAACCGGGATCCTAGTGAGCGGCCGGGGGTCTGCTGTGTCCTTCTAGTTCGTTGATTTGTTGCGAGGCGCCCAGCTCCGGCATGGTTCCATCGCCGTGCAGCTCATTCAGGCGGACTTGCGTGTTGGTGATCTCGGGCGCGGGCACTTTCGTGTCGAATGCAGACTGTCCCGGGCCCGGGCTGGTGGGAGATTTGTAGGTAGAAGGCATATAGCCCATATTGACGTTGGTTGCATTCTGTTGTCGACGTCGGCCGATCAAGTATAAAGCTGCGCCGATCAGCGCGGCCCCGGCGACGACACCGACGACGATTCCAGCGATAGCACCGCCGGATAGATGCGAGGAAGAAGAAGAAGAAGAAGAAGAAGAAGAAGAAGAAGAGGGTGAAGATGCAGGTGAAGATGAGGGAGAAGGCGAGGAAGAGGATGAAGGCGAGGACGTCGGCGAGGAAGTAGACGATGATGCAGACGACGACGAATCGGTCGAGTCGACTTTGAACGACATGATCGGCACACTCGCATTCCTTTCCAGCATATGTTTGGCCCAGCCCATGGCCGAGCCTTCACACTGGTCGTTCTCATACAAATACACCTGAACATGATCCTCTTCCGAATCCCACTGGAAATGGTTGCCCTGGGGGTTGTTTATTTTCGAGCAGGGCTTGGGCGAGCTCCCATGCTCGACCAGCGTGTTGTTCTTTGAATTGGTCCAGACGAGTGTCCACGCGGAGACGAACGGGAGAAGGACGAAGGCATTCAATGCCAACAGCATCATCAGTCGACCCATTGTGACAGGTAAAAAGTGGAGCGGGAGAAGCAATAAGGTACAACGAAGCCCAAGTGCGGTCCACCCCCTTTCTTATGGCGATGCGAGTGCAAGGGAAAGGGGGCAACAGGATTCTCGTATTCGACATGCGGCTCAAGGTTCAGATGGATGGCAGGGCATCTCATTGGCGGATATCATCCTCGGCGCCATCCGATCCCTGCTGTATCAGGAGAATGATCTGCGCTAGATCTGCAGAATTTGACCCGTTTTGTGGCGGTTGCAGTTCACACGGGATTAAAAAGCCAATCCTCGTGGTTGCAGGATTGGCAGCTGAAGACAGCACGTTGCGTATATGGTGCATTGACAAGAGGAAGCCAAGAAACTAGATGACTCAGGCGAGCGAGTCTCGTATAGATCCTTGCCATACATTCAATGCTGAATCCGTCCGACAATCAAGAATGATCTATGTCATTGTGATGAGTTTATTTCTATGCTATAGATATTTAACTTGATGAGGCATGTCTAAGTCGCTCGAGTCCATGATTCAGAGCTATTTGAAGTGGTTTAAACCAAAGTCACCACGCCACCAGCGGCGAGCATAATATCAAAAGATATGGAAACAACGCCCGGGCTGTTACTTTATTCGACACTCGATTTCGTTGGTTATTGGACTCACATATGGCCCACAGACTGCCACGTTCTATGTGACCTTCAACTCCTAGCCAAGTGCGGAAATACTCATGCTTCATATCATCTCATTCTATGCTTATTTTGATGGTGGATCTGCCTATGGATATCTTCCAAGGTTGTCATCCTCGATAATTGGTTATCGCTGTTGTCCTTTCTGAGTTCTGCGTGTTTTCATTGATCAACACATAAAAGCAGCTTGAAGCATTGCCCCGGAATTTGATCCATAAGCTAATAATTCAATCCGGTCTAGAGTCGAACCCCTCTGGATAATCTTGTTATATCCAGTCCTTAGAACCACGAAATAAACTGACCTCGATCCGTCAAATCAATTGGATCTATGGCAAATTGTTGGCATCGAATCCATTGACGTGTAAAGAGGAGTGATCCGGTAGTTACATACACCATTCCTAATCCCGTCGGTTTGCCAGAAATGTATACTTCATCTATAAGAGCCACACTATATGCAACTCCAGCACCAAAACACTATACCGGTGTAAACAGCACAACCACCAATAACATGGATATCCCATATACGTCGCAGCTTATGGGACCTCTTCACTTTGGAACCTTGGTGATTGAAGGAAAATTGACATGAGACGCTCGATACGGAAGAGTACACAGATAGCCGCGTGGGCCAGTGCCCATGTGGGATACTCGGGACTCGGTGCCGATGCCCAGTGGTACAATATATCTGCGATAAGAACTAGCAAAATGGGCATACAGGCAGTCCCATTGTGTACTGTGTCCCAATTCTTGCGGAGCTCATGAGATACCCCGACCAAGTCTTCTCATCTGGGTTTAACTGCCTTGGAATGTTATGTCCCATTTGAGAGGTCACAATAACGAACTCTTCCGAGCCGCTATCACGCAACCGGCACGTCTATTGCGATCAGTCTAGAGAACATAACCTCCGATCTGACCTTGGAAAGCATGGCATGCTTACAACCACATCGACCTGCCCAGATAAAGTCACTACAACCTTATGTCTACGCACAATTCCACTTGAGATAATGCTATTCTCAATAGGACCGACAGTACCTTCACTTTCAACTTCTTCCTAGTGGTGACTGGGAAATTATCTCAGCATAGGTCTGCTAATCGTGGGCTATATAATCGTCAGTACATTAAGATCCTGATCATTATAGGCTGTCACTCCGACGATGACGGCGTTCGGTTCAACAGTTATCAACACTAGTAACTAGTATACTGGCTGTTTCTATCTTTGTGATTTACCAAGGGTTTCTATCAAAGTGAGCATCGGCGTATATACCCACTACCACCGCCAGACATATTCCACAGCTGATTCATTCTAAGGCTTTCCGGCATACCTCAGTGATCAGCACGTCTCCTCCGGATGCTACCAATAACACTGAACGAACGCCTTCTCGGGCAACTCTCCAATGTATGAGAATCTTCATCTATAGTGCGAGATATGAGCGGAGGCGTCCATCTGGCATACTGTTGCCGATTCAAGTGCGTATCGCAAACGCGCCACAAGTCCAGGGCTCCACGCGTGAGGTAACGTGTGTCTTTCATAATATCACGGGCAGTCAGGTTCTCCACAGAACTCGATTTACCGGGTTGTCGCGGTTCTAAGTTGACCTCCGTGTTATGATGGTAGGTATGTGGGCATCGGATTCATAACCTAGATCCAACCCCGAGATCAACTCGGTCTGTTCGGTTGGGATGTATATAACAAGCACGGCCCTGGAACTTATTGTCGTGGGTAGATACATAATATATAGCGAGATGGGATCTATCAACTCCGTTGCCTGGATATGATTTTGATGGTAGTTACTGTCCGCGACTTTTGCCGGGGGCTCGGAATGCATTTTGGAGATATGTATACTTCATATTTCTGTTCACAGCCGAATGGAATTACTTGCATTGTCACGTCCGCCCTTGGTTTTTATTTCGATCAATGGCCTCATGTTACAAGCTTCCAAGGTTCATGGTGTAGGTGGGCTCTCTTGCAAACCCGGCTCCAAAGTAATACATCCAGACGGATGTCGCGAATGTTTTGCCACTTTCCATCGATGCCTCACCCATTGATCAACTTTTTATCCATTCTCGTCTGCTTAGCGACAGGCCTTGGTCGAGACAATCAATAATACGATACCCGTTCCATGGACCGATCATAGAATGCGTGGCAATCAGCGGAGTATACTCTGTACTCTGTGCGGATTTCATCCCGACCATGTCTCACATTCGGCCGATTCTCGGCACAACACATCGTCTTCGCCATTCTCGGTTCGCAATCACGAAGCACTCTACTCCGTATTTGCAAGACCACGTGGATCGCATCGGATCGACCCGGCCGAAGCATCGTCATCGCCTCGTCAGGCTCATCGATACCACAATTCAGCTATTGACCAACTATTGCACTACGGAGCACCAAGTACGAAGCACGAGTATGCTCCCACGCCATCGGTTTCGGTGGCAGTGCCCACATCCAAATCGGCCTAATGTCCCCTAATTCGACCCGTTCCTGAATCACTCCCCTTGAGCATGCAAGCCGCCGCCGATCGGACGCCGCCGATCGAGATCTCGCGTGGGGTTCGCGCACGAGTTGCCTTGCCTCCCACCACCACTCGATCGTGCCACGGTCCGGTACCGATGGAGCCGGCGATTCAATAACTCGCCCCATCGATGGATCTCGGGCCAAGTCCCCGAATGCAGATGGAGATGAGGCTATTGAATCCGAGCCTGTCCCTTGGGAACAAAAAACGACGATACGGAGTAGAGAACCCGCCGACGCCAAAAGAAAAAGAAAAAAAAAAAAATAAGACCTCGGCCACCCCGTTCAATCCACACTTACTTCCTCGAGACTAGCAGCAGACCGGATCTAACCTCCAGCGCGTCAGCTTGCAGGAGCGCTTATTGAGTGGGGAAAGGCCCCGATACGGAGTATATGTACCTAAATTTACGATGGACACGGTAGGACTTCGGGGCGGGGGCGCATTGCCGGTCGTTGATTTGTTTCTCGCGCCCCCAAACCCACGTTGTACGGAGTACATGCTCCGTACGGAGTACTCCGTACACATTGCTGGATACATCCTTCGGCCATGTCAGGATGGAACCTTCTGCAGCCACCGCCAGATGTGGCTTACGCTAGAGTCGCAGGAGCGCGAGATCCGAGATTTCTCCAGATCGCGATGGCGCTAGTGACGTGGCCGAGAATCACAGGATCGGGAGCCCGGGTGGGTTGTTTGGTTTTGCCTCTAGGGATGAACGTACGCAAGACAGAGAGACGCGCCTTTTCAAGGTTCGATATCGTCCCGCGCGTGGGCGGGCACGAGCCGACCTGAGATCCCATGTCATTTGAACGCCGTGGTGGATGAAGTAGGGATCGACGGGAAGCCACGCAGCGTGAAGATCGGGGCTCCACGATGAATGAGAGACAAAGTAACAGTAAATGAAAGGACTTTTGTTTGTTTTTCTCGTGGTACCACATGTGCCCCGTAAATTTGGCTGCCTCGTACAGAGGGGGGCAGCGTTGGTTGCCTACTCCGGGAGGATAAAGGCAACGATGAGCGATACATCTTCGTGCATTAGACTCGTTCGGGACGACTCGGTCATGCACGACGCATGCCATGATCTCCAGTGGAGCAATGCGTCAAATACCATAGTCCGCGGCATAGTTCGCTGCATCTCGGAGCCTCGACAGAAGGGCATTTGGGGAGGAGCAAGCGACCCGCCGCGAGGCTGGCAGGAAGATATGAGATCATATTCGGAGATCCACATCGCGTCACCGACTTTGGGGATGGTACGGAGTATTCGTGCCGTACATACTGCAGGAGTACCGGTATTCCCCCCCCCCCAATACTCCGTGCTCCGTGGCACAAACGGGGGACACATGGGGTCGTGAGCCAGTACTCCGTACACGCTGTATGTAACCCAGGAATCAAGGGGGGATCAAATCAATAGTCTCGTCCCGCCGAGCCGGGACTTCGATGCAGACCAGACTCCACTCGCGTGGCCCCGCCCGCTCCTGGTAGATAGACTTTGACCGACCCATGGGCCTCAGCCGCCGCTAAACACCGGAGAGCTGGGTGCCAATCGTCGGGGAATGGCGAGGCGCGGCGGGAGTGATTGGATGGGAATCCCCGGTAGGCAGCATGGTTGAACGGCGATCCAAAAAAACAACGAGAGATTGCAGGATTTCAGGAGGGTCACAGGAAGGCGACGGTGCGATCGGGCTTCAAGAACGGTGGGGATAGTCTCGGGACGAATCGAAGCGAAGGAACAGATCGTCTCACGCTCCGTAGTGCCAACGATGTCGCAGGGAAGGACGGAAGAACAATCGACTCCACCCCGACCCGGAGGGATTGTGATAAAGCGGGAGGCCCGAGAGCGGAGCCGTTCTCAAATACTCCATACCGTACGGAGTACTCTGTAAATGTGTGCTCCGTACTCTGTACACAATGCGACGGACGTTGAGAATTCCTAATATCAGCTGACCGAAATCACCTGCATCCTGAAAAGACATGGGTCGATCGTAGAGCACCCAAATGCACCGAATGCAGGACTCGAAGTCCCCCTCCCGTTCCCGATAGGCTTTACCGCAGCGATCTCGAGGCTTGTGTGCCACACGGCACAGGCCTCTCCGAGATCCAACCAGGACGCCCCGTCGAGCGGCAATTCCGTCGTGGACACTGTTTAGCGTGAAGACCGCAGCGATGGCAAAGTTCGATAGTCCTACCGATGTCTTGATTAGTGCCCCGAGGGGAAACCCATGTCAAGTGCCAAGTTGGCCGGGCTCCACCCGGGCAGTAGAAGCGCACGTTCTGGGTATAGTCCTCCGTGGAAGCCACTGCCCTTGATTTCATCGAGATGGTTCCAAAGACAATACGGAGTACGGAGTAGACAATGGTCGATGGCATCCGTGGGAGAATAATACAATCGAACAGAAGAACGCCAGGTCGTAGCAGGGCGATGACGAGTGGAAAACCCATCTAGAAAAATCCCGACACGTCGGAACGTGGCCGAGGAGGGAAAAGCGACCAATGCGATCCATGGTTGGAGTCGTCCCAAGGTTTCCTAATTTCGAGATCCTGAGCTAAAAAGACAATGATAAACAAAACCGCGGATTTCACAAATTGACTCAAGTCCCGACCGGTTCTTACCGTGTACGGTCAGGTCAGTTCGTGACAGTCGATCTCCACAGGGATTCATGATCCCAACACTCGCGCCCCCGCGCCGGGATTGAGTTAACTCGAACGCTGCGGCTCGGATCTAGTCGGGAGATCGTGACAAAGAGGGAAAGGGAGAAAAAGACGAAAAAGACGAACAAGACGACAAACTTCGTCTGTATCCCCACGCCCTTCTGGAATCCCTCCAAATCTTGTTCTCCCCCAAAAGAAAACATCGATCCCCCCAAACCAACCAAAACCCACCAGCAAATCCCGACGGCGGCATGATTGGCCCCGGTCCACGATTTCAAATCACTGCGGATCTGGGATCTCGATCGATGCGCCCCTGCTAGCGCAGCCTCGGGCCCGGACGTTTGGAACCGGCACACCGTTCATTCCAAATTTCAGTTCGTCGATCCCCCAGTTCCTTCACGAGCCCGACGCAAAATCATAAAATCATCACGGAATGCGATCATCCACCGGGCTCAGATCCCTACGCAGATCAGATCGGACTAGATGCCCATTGCAGAGACGATCGTGTCCCCCCCTCCCCCTTCCACCCCGAACGGGGACTTTCCCTGCGCACGAACCGGGACCTGTCACGCCCAACGGGGCACTTAAAAATGACAAATCTTGAGACGCGCGACGCGCCCCCCATCCCACACCCCCTACTCCACATCCGGAGCCCTTCACGTACTCCGTACATAGGTACCTTTTTTTAAATTATTTTTTTTTCCCCCTTCCGCAGTTAAGGTGCTCGCTGTGATTCGTCGCGAGTCATCCCCGTCATCTGATGTACGGAGTAAAATGTATGGAGTAGCGGTCGGGGCGTTGGGGAGATGATCCTGACGACGAACTCCATCCTCTCGCCCCCCCCCCCGATCGACGCGATCTTCTTCAGGAAGAACGTCCTGCATTTTTGTACTCCGTAAGAAGCGGGTGCATGTCCCAAGCGGGCGATTCAAGGGGGTTGTGTACAGAGCATAGTACTACCTACTTTGTACTCAGCGCATACCTTATATCGGGATATTCTCGTGTACAACACAACGCGATTGGCGCAGGCGAGCATCTAATTCGCGGCTATCGGGACAGGAATGGCAGAGATCAAGCGGGAAGGACGCAAATCTCGATACGGATGGCACCTCCGGGCTAAGACTAGTGCGGGAGCCTCTTTTTTGGGTCTTGGCAATCCGAACACCAACCTGACCTGGAATTACATATACATCCTCGATTCGGAAGTACGGAGTACACATTGTTCAGCCACCTCATACCTCATACGGTGTACGATTCCAACGGCGTGGTCATAGGAATCGATGAATAAGGATTGATCGCCACACCGCGCGCTGTACGGACCGAAAAATTCATTGGGCTTGGCGCATATTTTCCCCGTATATCGTCGTGTCTCCTTACCAGCGCCCGGGCTATTCCGGTCTAGGTATACAGCCGACACTCGACATTCGACACTCGATCCTCTTCCCATTCCCGGAACAAGGATGTGGACTCGGCCGGTGGGATTTTGTATCCGGTGCCACGCCGAAGTATACGGCGCCACCATCGGATCGCCATCGGATGGCGTCAGGTGGCACGCAAGGGACTGCCTAAAAAGTGTACTTGGTACGGTGTACTCCGTACTCGCTACTTCGTATAGGAGAGTGCATAGTCAATTGAGGCGGGAAAAAAAAATCCCGACTCTTTGGCACTGGAATACACCAAGGATCAGACCATTCGAATATCGCCACCTGCCTAACACATCCCGGGCAATCATGATAAGATCTGTGGAGGCCAAAGCACAGATCGGAAACCTAATCGTCGACAGCGGAAGAAACGACCGATTCAAAGTACGGAGTACTCCGTGCCCCGGAAAGAAAGCCATTCATCCAGTTCTTGTTATTGTGGTTCGTCCAGTATGGTAGCAGATGCTCAAGGGCAACACAAAAAGCTCAGAATCGTACACACATCACAGGGACATATTGAAGACACGCGCGAGAGTACAACATGCAGGGTATAGGCCAAGACGCAAAACCAAAGACCGGGCGAAAACCAGCACACAAAAAGGAGGGTAGGGGGTAATCGGTGCTTTGAAGCCGGGCTCCCAACGCTGCGAGGGTATTATTTAGGAACATTAGGAAGAGTCGACACCGGGGATCACAAATCATGGGGTGAAAAGAATCCAAAAAAAAAGGTCAATGCCAGATGGGGGTAGTGCAAAAACAACTCGTGATGGGACCCCGAAAAAGAATCATCCTTGGAGAACAAGGGGGAAAAAAAGACCAAAAGAAAAGAAAAAAGAAAAAAGATCATGGCCCACTGAACTCCTTTTTGCCTCCCGTTTCTATGTCCCGCCTTTTCCCAACGCCACAAGAGAAAAAAGCAAGCTTAATGACTGGTGGGCGAAGCGGAGTCCAGGACCGACTTGGGCTTCAGGTTCGATCCCAGGGTCGCCGCTTTGTTGGCACCCATCTTGCGGGTCAACTTGGCGTAGTGCAGACCGCACGCGTTACACAGCGTTCGGGCACCATCTGGACCCCGACGCCATTCTGGCGTTTCGGCTCGGTTACAACTGTGGCAACGACCGGGAGGGGCCGCCTTCTGCAGGGACAACTGGGTTAGCCATCCAGAATTTAGCAAAGTGGGACAAAACCTTGGAAAATGGGAAGGGGGGTTAAAAAAAAACTCACTCCACGCCGTTTTTTCGAATCGGCCCCCGCGAAGCCTCCCGCTCCCTTGAACTCTTCTTGGTACATGGCCATGTGCTCATCTTCGCCGGACTTGTACGCCTTGCGCTGGGCCATCTGCTCGGCCAAAGCTTGTTCCTGGGTCACCACGGCGGTCCGTATCCGGACCAGGGCGTCTTGGTTTCGACGCTGCATGTGAAGAATATCTTCCACCTCGGCCAATGAAGGGAGTGACCCCATCACCGGGCCAGACCGTTGTGTTTGGTGTGCCCTGGCGGCATAGTGTCTGGCAAAATCCAAGGATCGTGTGCTCATCTCGGCAATCTGTTCCAATGTGGCAAGACGTTAGCCCGAACTCTGGGACGGCGGACCATGTGGTCTAGATCGACGGGTGCCAATCTCGCACGGCCGGGTTTTTTGACCACCCGCCACCCCAACCACGCGGGAAACCAAGGGACCAAGGGAAGGAAAATAGAAACTAGAAAATCCATACCTCGTTGAGGGACGTCTCCACATCGTAAATGTCTAGGTGTCGTTTCACCGAGTCGCTATGGGGCTGACCCGGAATCGGGCGGGCCATGAACCCACCCTTGACTTCCTCCACTCGGGGCGCACCCATGTACGTGCGATTATCGTAAGGAGCAGGAGGGTATGTCGGGCCACTCGGCTGCTGGGGAAAGGAGTAGTTGGGGGTGAAATGGCCGTAGCCATTGGGCGAAGCCACGCTGCCCGCCGAGGGCGGCGCGCTGTAGTCGTAGGCGGAGGAATTTTGCGACCCGGAGACCGAGGTATGACCGGTGTTGGCACTCTGGGTCGGGGACTTGCCCGTGCTGAGCGAGTGCAACGACGCGTTCCGCGATTCCTGGGTGTTGACGGACGCCACGCTGGTGCGCGCCGCCTCGGCCTGGTGAGGGTAGCCCGGTTCTCGCATCAAGGATCCGGCAGCCGGGCCATTGGAGAAGGGATTGGGCGGACCGGCCGGACCCTCGCCACTTGACCGGCCGATGAGATGTGATGGCGGAGCAGCGTGACCGGATTGTGGTGGCGGGCCGGAGGTAGGAGCGGGATAGGGGAGAGGGTTATCGTTGCCTAGGGCCTCGTGGATGGAAGGGAGAGATTGCCGGGAAGCGGACTTGTCCTTGTCATCTTCTAGAGCTCGACGCGACTCGGTCGGTGAGTGGTAGCCCGGTTGCGCCGGTGCGCTGGTCGCCGGCGGCGCGTAGGCGTACGGTAGCGGGTGTCCAGTATACATGGCGCCGGGGCTTAAGAGAGGGGCGGGTGAAGCAGTATTCGAGTGTTTGGGCGTAAACCCGGGGCCGTCTTTGCCCAGGAAACCGATGGCGGGCAAAGGATCTCTGCAGGGGAGGATCGAGGTCAGCGGTGTATCTCTCGCGGCGCGGCGCCACCAAACCCACCTGTGCCTAGGAGCAGCTTCCAAAGACCCCATCACGATCTGGAGGGGGTGAGGAAGGAAGAGGAGAAAGGCGGGTAATCAATGCGAGTCCCGGCCTCATGAACCGTTGCGGTGGCGTGAATCCGATCGGAGGTTCCAGCTAGATCCGGGTACCAGAGGAATTCAGTCCCAGACGCGGCCGAGAAAGCCAACGGTTCGAAGCTTGGCCGTGCGACCCCTTGAACCAGGCGCAGTAGACGGTTCCACCGGTTCAATGGCGACTTCGAAAGAGACCCGGATTTCAGATGGGAGTTCCAAAGGCTTCCAACCAGCGGGTGGCGTTACAATCCGGATGGCGAATCAAGTCCGATGGAGGGGGAAGAGAAGTAGTTTCATAGGGAGGGGGAAAGCATTCCCTCCAAAGAGGCGTTTTTTAGGAAAATAGTCCTAGATCGATCGTGGCCAGCACACGCAAGGGGGAATGGATGGGTCGAATCCGCGTGGAAAGGGAAGATTTTCCGTCTTGGGAGGAGAGGGGGAGGGGGAAAATGCCAATCCAAGTATGAAGCACGAGGTGGAATGGGGGAGTTAAAGTAAGATTTCGATCCCGCGATCGATATAAAAGCGAAAGAGGGAGGGAGGGGGCGAAGGAAACCAAAATACTCCAAGAGGATCGAGACTACTTCATTTCGGGCTTTAGATTGGAAATGAACGGGGGGGGGGAGGGGGGGAGGGAAGCAAAAAAAAAAAAAAAAAAACCAGAAAATCAAAAAGAGTATCACAAAAATCAAATAAAAAAAGATACGCCAACAGGAAGTTTAAAAAAAAAAAAAGAAAAGAAAAAGAAAAAGGGAAAAGAAAAAAAAAGAAAATCAATAAATCGAGCGTTTTCGCATCGGAGGAATCAAGTGGATCGAGATGGGGCGGATCGAAAGTCGACGGGACGATTGATTTTAGCAGGGGAAATTTACGGGGAAATTTGGGCGATCGCGTTCTGACGCCGTTTTACGGGGCCAAAATTACGAACCGCGGGATCGTCGAACTATGGGATGGAAATGATTTGAGCTGTGGAGTCCAGGGGGCAAAGGGGATTAATTAGCGGGGATTGAGACTCGACTCGAGACCTCTACGGAGTACTCCGTACTCTGTAGGTACATAGACTCAACCCGAGTGCGACACGATTCAGGTGCAGGTACCACCCGGGAGGGTGGTCACATCGAGGGGAAGAATATCGAAAATATCGAGAATATCCGGGGGTGATGAGATTCGTGGTTCATCGGGTGAGGGAATAATATCCTCTCTCCTAAGATCGCGGGTTCCACCTGCAGGTGGTAACTATGGGAAGCATCCGCGATGGCATGTTTAGATCTGAGGAATGTGGTGGAGACCGGCCACGGTGACACAACTTCCCATCGCAACTGGATCGACACCCTCCAATCATGGGAGGGGAAAACAAAATAAAAGCCCCAGGCCAAGGACAACAAAATGAAACAATTGCCCCGAAAAGAAAAAAAAAAAAAAAAAAAACAATCGACCACGCGCTCGTTCCATGGATAACGCCCCTTGCTCGATCTCGGGCCCAGCCGCTCCACGAATTGAACTAACAGTCCCTTCGACGTCACCCTCCGACGCCAAATTAAATAGTCACTGGTCCTCCGGCTAGCTGTTCCCGAGAAAAACGCAAGTGTCGGGGCGCCTTTCCTGCTCGAGTACGGTGTCCGATGGTGAGGACTTCCCCCCTCTCTCTCCTCCCCGGGACCCCCTTTAAGCTTTACGATCGAGATCGGACGTTATTGGTGAGATCGCGGTTGTGCATGTCGACTGCAGAGACCCTACATCATCGGTAGTGGGTGGGGGGAGGGAAACAAGTATAGGAAGCCATCGCGGTGACGTAAGAGAAGGCGACAGTCATGTCCAAAACTCATCCTAAGCTTATCGGGCGCAGCGAATCCTTCAGGGTTAGACTACATATGCCGCTTCAAGGCTGGAATGTGGTTTGCCTTGCGCCCCCCGTTGGACCCGCTCCAACCGTTGTATGTCATTCCGTTTTTTCTCCGCTCCCGACCTCCAACTTGATGACCCTCTCCCCCCCCCCCCCCCGGCCTGGAAGACCGGAATTAAACCGCGACGGAGTTGGGTTCCCAAGACGATGGATCTTGCCCAACCTCGGGGTCTCTGATTCCCGCGGAAGGGAGTGCACAGACAATGGGGACCCATAGTGGGTGCAGGGGCTAACGGTCACAGGTCCAACGCCCGGGGCGCGAGGTAATCGGCGCAAGATCTTCGGGGGTACCTCAGTCCATGGGACTGGGTTATGGCCTTGGCGGGCTTTGTTTTGGCCCCCCTTCTCCCCCAGCCCTGCAGAGATGTGAGAGATTTGTTGATGCGGTCGGCATGCAAATTACGCTGGCACCGCCGTGTTCTGGTGCCTGGAGCATGCGAAGCATGCGAGGCAATCGACGCAGTGTCCTGCGCGAGAGAACCGACTTGTCAGACTTGATCATCTGAAGGATGGTTGACGGGTCCGAGATCGAGTGATGCGAGGCATCGATCTACATCTCGCTGCATTGCAGTTGACCTACCTAGCACACCATCCGGATCGCGCCATTTCAGCCACGCTACGATGTGTTCCGTGCCCACCCCTGCGATTTAGTGCATGCACGGTAGGTCACTTTCATCTGCCCCCGAACTCAGATGCAAGTCTTGCTGCGTCTCCACCAGATGCACGATCCGGCGACCAGGGGGGAAGATGCTTCTCGCCCAGAACAGCAAGGCCGGAAATCAAAAGCAGGCAAAGGAAAATAACAGAAAAGAAAAGAAAAAAACAATGCACGCCGCGTGGATCGGAAAGATGCACTCAATTCCCAATGGTCTCTGCATATTTGCCGCCGCCCCCGGCGTTGCCCCGCGCGTTAGACCTTTCGATCTGAACCGTCGGAATCTTGACCAACAGCCCGGTCGCGGACTGGAGGCGAGGCCGGGATCAGATTAACAATAGCCGCCATGGGAAAAGTCCTTGCCAAGGTCCCGCTGCAGACTCAAAAAGCAGTCGCGCGCCAGGAAGGAGAGGGGGTCCGATGCCGGGTTGCCTCTGGAGGCAACCGTGCAGCAGCTCTGTTGGAGACTGCGTTCCACTGCCAATGCACGAGCGGGATTTGGGACCAGCCGGAAGCCGTTGTAGAGCCCAGCGTGGTATTTCCTGCGGATCTAGTATCGAGATGTCTCGCTCCGGCTCTTCACACACTGTGGGGAAGTGTGAATATCCCGGCGATGGTGCAGCTTCGTGGTCGACAGCGTGCCAATGATAGCCCTCAGCTCAGCTCAGCTCAGCTCCATCACCAAGCTTCTTCCCCTTCGATCAGCGATACTCCGACCCTTCAACTGGGGCGAGATCCGCTTTGGCGGTGCTAGTCCCGCTTTTCCTACAAAAGCCCTAGTAACATACGGAGTATTAACTCCCGACCAGAGACACCAGCTGCGACCGGGAGGAGGGGGAGAGGGGAGATCCCATCACACAGGGAAAGATCGACGGCACGCGATGGAGAGAACAGGCCGTTAGGACCGTTTTAGACTCCGCTCTGAACAGCTCCGCTTGATGACTCGACCCTGACAAAGGCCGTTGCACCTACCAGCCTCCTGAAAGAAGTGGACCGGCTACGATCGCTAAGACGGCTGATCAGATAGTCCTAACCGCATTGGAAAACGAGCGGCGGCACCATGGCTGAACATGGCAAGAGATTGAGATCCGATCCCAATTTTACTTCCCGGGGAGGTCAGTCCCCTGCCGTGGTTGGCTCTGGAGAACCGACGACGGTACTTGGAGGTATTGGCGCCACGGTGCCCTCAAAGAGGCGAAACACAAAAAAATAAAATGGGACAGTTACGGGTCAACAACTGGACATGCTGACACTAACGGAAAAACTTCGAAAAGAGAGGAAAGAAAACAAGTCGATCGTCGTGGAATCCCGCATGCCAGTGTGTTAGCTCGCAAGGCGATGATCACCGAATCCTCCATCTCGCCGGGATCCGTTGTGATGGGAATACTCAAAAAAGGGGTGACGCACCGGGTGTCCGCTATGACGACGGCGATTTGACAGCAACCAGCGTGTCGGATTAGCATAACCAGGCTTTGGGGCCATCAGCAAAGGCCCCGGTCACTCGGGTCCAGCTTCGGCCGCGCAGGATTTGGGTTTCTGCCGTTTAGCAACCCGTCTTCCAATTTCTGTGCTTGATTATTATTTGAATTGCCGGAAGTCGCAGCCAGAGAGGAACAGAGGGCGACCAGAAGAGCTTGGACGTTTGGCTCCACTCGATTTAACCCTGTCTGGAGGCACGACGGAGAGCACGGTTCACAGGCGCCCCCGACACAGGCATACCTCCGGAGAAGGATCGAGGACCGTTCCGTGAAGCGACGGGACCATGTCCAGGATCTGTTTCTCTGCTGCCTTCAACCCAGCATGCCAAATTTTCGGTCATGGCACTACGGAGTACTGCTCCTCAATTTCCACCCGATGGGTAGGGTTATCATGGAAAAGGGGGATGTCCCGTTCGGTCAACCCAGACAAGATGACAGGCCGGATCATGCTATCCCCATCAAGCTGAAGCTGGACGAACAGGGCCATCTGCAGATATCTTGAACCTGACAGGCCGGAATCGCGGGCGAGCGGGAACTAGACCGGGATAACGGCTGCACCGCGACGAAACGAGGAGCCATGGAGGCCCATGATTCATGTTCTGCGAGTGTTCTATCCTCGATCCCTGGAAATCCGCGCGATTGTATTTTGGGCCCTTGCAATTTTGCTTCGCAACGCTAGATCCCGGTCGAATCCAATCTGGATCCCCGGGCTCATACGACGGTGTCTGATCGAGGATGCATCGTTTACAACCCAATCGCCTTGTGGCTTGGAGTGTCTTACTAGCTCCAGCCCCGATGAAACCTCGTCTCTAGTGTGGTTCTCCGGGTATCATATCATGATCATAATTCCCGACACTAGGCGAACCGCACGTGAAGGCCTCGGCGGACCCAGTTTTCTTTGTTATGATTACGATATTGATGCTACGTCCCATGGGGTGGGTTTAGAGTATTTCATGGGGAAAGATGTTGTTGACCAGGGACGGGAGAGCAGCCCATCTGAACTGGGATACCTTTTCCATTCCCAGTCTCGATCGACATGGTCTCGTCCTGCCAAGGGGAATGAGATAGGGAACCGACGGAGTGGAACCGGGATGAGTTTAGGCAAATCCTCATGGGGTGGGAGGAAGGGGGCCATGAATTCGACCAAGCCGGTCCGTTCCCAGGACCCACGACCTCGATCGGCGTGGAGAAGGGAGTGGGAATTTCCCAATTTCCCCCAACGATGAGTGGTTGCTGTGTGATGGGCTCATTCCTCTGACAGCGGAGCTTGGAGATTTCCCAGCCGTTTTTTCCTGAGCCCTGACCATGCCCGAAAGGAGAGAGCGACTCCGTCGACTCCACTCTGCAAAGCGTTTCCCTTGGCGCAAATCCCGAGTCGGAGAATAATTCCTCAGGATACTGGGCATTTTCCTCTTCTCCAATATGGGGAAGTAGTGCCCAAAAAAGACCAATATTGGAGAACCTCATCACACCCTCCCCAACCGGGTCAACGCTCCGTTGTGTCCCCTCTTTCCCCCTGAATATCTTTTCTTCACTCCGGTCAAAATTGGATCGCAGGAGCAGGGGTTGATGCCGGTCCACCTAATCGTTGAGCTTAACCCTGAAACACTCGCTGGGATTTCCCCCCTCCCGGGAAATCGGCCTGTCCACCATTCAGCGTCGTTCTGCACTTATTTAGATCGACAGCGGCACGGACTGAATCACCAGATCCCGAGGCGCAGGCACCGTGACCAGCCACGCAACGGGGCCAAAGCCTCTCTAATTGAGATCCACCGAGTGGAGCCACGGGTGGAGGCGACGATTCGCTCGAGTTTTCCCAGATTTGCAGATTCCCAGATGTCCAGAATATCACGCCAATAAATCAGAGTTGACAAAGACTGTGGCGATGGTGACGCTGGAATGGAATATGATGCTCCGTCCGTAGCCGACCAGCCGAATCCTCGAGGGGAATAGGGATTTTCGACCACCTCAAACCCTGTCTTCGTCCTCGAGCTTCCATTCCCGGATGTGGATTCCGTGTGCGGTGGCGACTACTCGCTCTCGTGTAGCTTGTACTCGCACTGTTGGCCGAGTACGGAGTACACCGGTTCTACCTCGTGGTCCCTGCACCCAACATGATTCAAGCTCGACCGGTTCAACGGTCGAGGGCGGCACAGAAGATGTGTCAGGAAACAGCCACAGCATCGGATCAGCGGAAGACCAGCCGCGAGACAGCAAATCACTGCGCGGGTGGCGATGATGATCCGTCTCGCACGAGCCTTGATGACACGGCAGCCGTTGGCTCCGGACTTGATGCCTGTGGGCTCCGAATTGGCGAGGTCTCCTCATGACCTCAGCGGACCTTCGATTCTGAAGAAGCCTAGTGCGGGCACGGCCTCGAGAAGGCACAGTGGCTGTTCGCCATGACACGGGATCCTGGCCTCTGCATTTCCTTTGCTCGGCCGAAACTAGACGCCATCCCTGCCAACCCTATGCAATGGGATCTTTCCGGACGCACTTCTGTCGTGCGGGATCTTCTGCGCCGTTGTGCGCGTTCATTCACCTATTTTTCGAGATCGGCAAGGAGGTTAGGGGCTTCGAGGTAGGGGCTTCGAGGATCGACGGTGTGTCCGCAGCGATGTCACGAGTACACCGGCACGGAGTTATGGCCGGGGATATCATTCTTCGGGAGAAGCCAACAAGGACTTGCCCGCTGCCCTTCTACCATACTGACCAGTATTCCGTATACAGGGGACGGAGGACATACCCATTCCATCACCCCGAATATCCACCTCTCATCCAAGGACCTTCGGCAATTGAAATTCGACGAGCCGATTATCCCTGCCACGACCATTACTTAGCCTGATCCTTCAATTATAGCTGCTGCTCTGTGTGGAAGACGCAGGGATGTTTCCAAACCCATCCAATTTACGGAGTAAACCCCCGAAGAACACACAACTCGTATTGGAGGTAAATGGTTCCTAAGATACCATTCTCGACAGATCAATCCCCACACGTCTCCCTGTCATATTGAGTGCCATCTGCATGTCGGCCGTGTTTGACAGGTGCCAAATGCATCTCTGCATGAACCATCTAGACCTAGACCGCCTTTCCCGCATTTGAGTTTGTCTGACAGCGGAGTTTCCTGCACCAAGGCTCGTTTATTTGTCAGACAATCTGCTTGTTGACGCCGGTACTTGGAAACGCCTGGGAGAAGGGAAGGGAACGGGAGCAAACAAGTCCATGTCCGTGTGCTGACCAAACCTCTCCACAGGGATACTTCACCAAGTCCCTTTCTCACCCCCACCCTCTTCCCCTTCCAGTTTGACGCTTTCCCGACACTGGCTACAGAGTATGGCTGTAATGGGAAGGAGTCTCAGGAACGGGCGAAATGAAACCGATCCGTGCGATCGTCGATGAAAGCATAACCGAACGATCGGCAATCTACAATCAAAGTCCCGCCACCTGGCATGGACCGGGCACCGTACCAATGGGGCTGGAACCCTCATCCGCGGGCCGCTCGATGGGCAGGATAGTCTAACGGCCGCGTTCTGGCTGGTCCGGCTGGTCCCCACTTCCTCGCTACCGGCGCTCTCCCAACGGTGTGGTCTAGGGCGGAAGAGGATCCCCGCTCCACGTCCATGCGGAAGCCCTGCATTTCCATGAGCGGAGGACCCCGAGTGGTTGCCTCTGTTCATGTTGTCATTGTGTTCTATTCATACTCCGTACGGAGACACCCATTTGCTCTCGGTGGGGGGCGGTTGGACTCGTATCGATGGGTGGAGTCTCCAGGAGGGATTCAGGGCGTCCCGGCTTAACGGCACCGACTATCCCTGTGGCTCACGATGGGTGCTGATCGGTGGCAGTACGTAGTCTGGGGCCAAAAAAAGAAAGAAAAGGCAACGGCAACGGATTCAGGGGATCATCAACAAAAGTACCGAGTACGGAGTCCTGGCCCAGCAAGGTCGGGCGTAACTATGACTCCGGTGATTCTGGATTTGCCTCGCATCGACCGGTACTTTGGTGTGATCGATGTGCATCCGATCCGGCCCCAACTTACTTTCCCCAGCCAAGAAGGTGGCAAAGGATCCGATGGCTAGTGCGGTGCAGGATTCATGTGTCACCGAGACGAGATACGGGGACTTCGTGAGGCCCCCGAATATCAGAGTTTCTGCTGTATCCAATCTGTCAATAGTCCAGCATCCGGAACGAACTCCGGGGGGCATGGCAGATCACCAAATCCCGAACTCGTGCACGGGTCAGGGCGAAGACATCGCGTCACTATACTTTTGCTCATTGGACAAGGCTCACCCGGTACTCCGTACTCCGTACAAGCCTCCCTTTAGGTCGCTTGCATCGGGCGTATGCAATGCAGGCTTCCGCTTTAAGCTGCGATCGAATCGAGTCCATCCACAACATGACATGTCGGTCCCCGCGAGGCTAATCGTGGGAGAGGCCTATTGTGGGCTGTGAGTGGGGGGAGGGCCTCGCTGTATATGTCGTATGATCATTTCTCTTGTAGGCTGTGAATGCAGCATGTTTTGTCTTGATTTTGGGCGTTCAGGGTTCTTGTCTGCATCTGACTGGTTGGGCAATAGCCCCAAAACTAGGACGTTGGTGTGGAGTGGTGCACGACAGGGTCTAGATGTCATAATATATGCATAGTCAAGCATCCTTTTCTTCAACATGATGCAGCTTCCCGGCCTTGTATTCCTCTTCCACCAAAGCGAAAGTACTGGCAACATACCGAACCATGTCAGCCGTTGGCGGTGGGTCCATACTCGACTAAATCCTTCTGGGCTTGCTTAGTCCATCGACGTGAGCTGACAGTGTCGATTGAATGGTCTGTCTATGCTGACAGCCCCAGCCCTACTGACAGAAAGAAAGAAATAGAAATCCTGAAGCAGCCTGTGGGAATTCCAATGGCTCCGTCGAGGACACGTGACTACGCGTCGCGGGGAGATCTCGACTTGATCACTTTTCCCTCCTTCACCCTCTTCGTTCCCTGCGTCCATCTTGTGAACCATCAAACCGACATCCAAGATGGCCAAACCTGTCAAGAGTCTTGCAGAACTGGCTACCCTGTCTACCCTGTATCGTCAAGGCCAGTTGGTACCAATATCCACAACATACCAGCCCGTCCAAACCCTGAATGATTCGATCACTTCACTCGTCTGGGACATCACCAAGCTGCAGGTTGACTGCATTGTCAATGCTGCCAACACTTCCCTTCTCGGGGGAGGGGGTGTTGATGGCGCCATTCACCGGTCGGCCGGTCCCCAGCTCCTCGAAGAATGTCTTCAATTGAACGGCTGCGACTATGGCGAGGCCAAGATCACCTCTGCTTACAACCTCCCCTGTAAACGGGTCATTCACACGGTCGGCCCTATCTACGACCGGGCCCTGCGCTCTGACCCGGGTCTCCCGGACAAGCTTCTCCGTTCGTGCTACCGACGGAGTCTGGAGGTTGCGGTCGCCAACAACATCCGGACCATTGCCTTTCCCTCGGTCAGTACCGGTATCTATGGCTACCCGATCAAAGCGGCCGCCCTTGCAGCAACCGACGAGGTGCGAAAGTTCCTAGAGGCATCAGAGAATAAGGACAAAATCGAGCGGATCATCTTCTGTCTGTTCCGGCCCGAGGATGCGGACGCATATGCGGAAGCCATTCCGTGAGTTTTCTCCTTTCCTAGTGATAGTCTTGCATTTTCTGACGCCGCATAGGCTTACCTTCCCTCCTACCGAGGAGGACCTTCGCCGTGCGTAGCGGTGAATGTTCCGGTTTTGTCTCCCTGAGAGATAACTTCTGCAATCGGCACGTCACGATTGAATGATGACACGCGTCCATGACAGTTTTCTTTGTTTCAATATAATCTGAATGTTTGGGGTATTCCCCACAACTATCATCCAGTTCGGTTCATGCATTATGCATTATTTGTACCTGTAGATTGTAACTCCGGGGCCATCGTCTTCGTTGCGAAATTATTCCAAGGATGGAAGTTGTAGAACCTCAGGCCGAGGTTGGAGTGCAAACAGTGCAAATAGCCAAGCTCCGGTATCACTCCGCAGTTCTGGATTTCGAACTTGGCTCGAAATCACATTTGCAAGCCAGCAATGAACATTCGTGCCTTGTTTTTCATGATTGCCTAGTCAGAAAAACTCATATCCATCCATTGATACCCCTCAATCGCCAGCATGCCACCGCCAAACTCCCAATCCAAACCCGCCAAACCCCAAGTCCTCTCTCCAGCAGACGCCAAAAGACTCGCCAATCGAACAGCATTCCCTTTCCAGATCCCTCAATCACCTCCTATCCCCAATGCCTCAACACAAGCCCCGACGGTCGGTCCCAGCCTCGCACCCAAGGGACCCATCCGATCCCTCTTCTCCCACCTCCGGAACCGCTACACCTCTCTACCAGCGCCTGTCAAGCACACATGTCGCGTCCTCCGCGTTCTAGCGCCCCTCGTCCCGATCAGCCTCTTCTTCTCCGAGCACGTTATGCAAGTCATGTGGGTGCGCGGCCCATCAATGACCCCCTACCTCAACGAAGACTACGACCAAATGCAAACAAAAAGCGACATGGTGCTGGTCAACATGTCGTCGCTCAGCCGCTTCTGGCCCTGGAACCGCACGATCCGACTAGAACGGGGGATGGTCGTGACATTCCGGTATGATTTGATATCCAGTCTCCGCGCAATATTCGGGATTCCACCCGGGGTTGGGGTGGATGTGCAAAACAGACTTTCTAACGACCTTTCCCCTCGCGGCTTTTCTAGATCACCAGCAAACTCGTCTCATATCGCTATCAAACGTATCGTCGGGCTGCCCGGGGATCGCATTACGACTCGCGAGCCCTGCATGAAAGCCTCGCAGATCGTGCCGTTCAATCATGTCTGGTTAGAAGGTGATGCGGAGGATCCGCGCAAGTCGCTCGATAGTAATACCTATGGGCCGGTCAGTGTCAGTTTGATTACGGGCCGGGTGACGCGCGTGCTGGGGCCACGGAGTCGGGCGCTGGATTGGGAGGATTGGGAGGCTAGTAAGGATTACCGGCAGGGGGTAAGGGATCGAGTGGTGAAAGAAGCCGTCAAGTTGGAGAGGCCGGCATTTGAGTGAATTTGTGAGGATGTGAATATTCTCTCCCCTGCTTGCATATGCCTACCATGTGGTTCAGATGTATATAGATCGGTATCACTGGGTCTGCGTGTATTATTATGATTCGTGTCGTGTTCGCGTGTGTACAAAATATAGAGATAGAACGGCGATGCCCGAAAGAATTCATCGCGGATGAAGCAAAGTCCTTGCTAAATACCGGGCCATCATTCAGAAACGAACCGGATATCTTCTTGTTTCTCCTCTTGCAGTCGGTCGATCTCCGAGGAGATGCTCATCACCCATCGGTCCTTCTCGACTCGACTCCGGGCTTTGAACACGATCGTTCGACCATGTTTACCGAGGGTCGACACATGTCGCAGGGACCGCTTAGCCGCGCCTTGTGCATCGGTTTCCTGGGCGCGGAAGTAGCTCTTTTGCAATGGCTGCCAAATGACAAAGGTGATGGCCGTGTCCTCATCACGGCTTGTGAAGGAACCCGAGGAGAGGTAGACTCGCGGCAGGGCGTGCAAGCCTGGATTATTGCTATCAAATGTTTGGTTGGCATAGAGTAGGTCAGCCTCGGTGACGAGCCCGGAGTAAATGTAACAGTCGCTCAAGTCGATGGACGTCTCGAGTTCCTGGTGGATATGTGGAATGATGACTCCATTCCTCTGGCGCAGCGTATTCCGGAAAATGAGCAGCTTGCCATCAGTCAGAATCGAGTGGCATCGAGCGAAAGTGGTTCGGCGACGCGGCTTGCGGTAGAGCAGGCCAGAAAGCTATTTTCGTGATTAGCATTAATGGCTGGGCCAACATGGTAGAAGGATAGAAAATGTACCTTGATTGTCCGACAGCCTGTCAGCGCACACATATTGTGCAAATGAGGAGAAGCTTCGGCCTTTTTCACCTCCCACTTCTTCGCAAACTGGCCCAGGAGCGACTCCATCTCTTCATCGATACCCAAAAGCTTGAGGTTGCGTTTCCGCACGGCCTGGAGCTCAGCTGCATCATCGGCACTGCGCTTCCTCCAATACTTCACCAATGCACCTAATCGCTTGACCCATTCGTCGCGAGTGGTCACATCGTACGCCTGCAGGCGAATGACCAGGCCGTTCTCTAGTGCCATCTCAAAGGTGCGATCATCATTGAATTGTCCAGTGGAACCATCGTCCTGTCGGGAGTCCCTCGGCTCAGGTTGGAAGTCCACTGCGGGTCCTTCCCCGATATTGGGGTCCGCGGAACTGCTCCCACGTCGGATCGAGCGCACTTCCTGCACGCGGCATAGATCAATATACCCGTCAGCTTGACAAATATTATGAATGTTTCTCTGTAGTTGTGCATAGGCTTCCTCGTCATGTCTTTCAACATATTCAGGATTTCCACTGGCAAGCCAGGCAATGTCGCCGTCTTCGACGGGATAGGGATCGATGTCCCAGGACAGTGGCATCTGGTCCATGATTTCCCTCGGGGACGGTACAGTCGATTCATCTGTTGGAGCAAGCCTTGGTGGCGTGGGAGGGAACGCCTTTGCCGGTCTGCAAAACAAAAGATGATGATCCTCAGTGAAAAAGTATAGCCGCTTGAAAAACATCTTGTTCTTTCGCTGATGCACACCCTTTTGAGATGTGAGTCGAATCAAGAAACCCTCGATCGGCGGTGGCTCATGCTCCTTTTGGCCAGCGTCTTTAACTGTGGTAGAATAATGATGGCGCGGCCGGAGCTCGAGTTCATGGGATGATTGCATGGCAATAGAACCATACATGTTTTCTTCATTAGTGCCAAAGATCCACTCTAAACGGTCGTAGCGCTTCCATGCGAGGCCCATCTTCTCAGTTTTGGACCATGACTTGAGCACATCGGCCCACTCCGGGCAGCCCTCAAGCATTTCCATGCAGCCTTTGATTATGGCAGCAGCAGCAAATTTTTCCTCGGCTGCATGTCGACCAAGGATATTCATGTAATGCTTGTTATTGTCTGTGGCGCCTAATCGAGCCTCGACGTTCTGGAACGGGTGCTTGAAGATCAACGAAACCCCTAGATCCGGAACGTGAATGGGGAGCTTGGTTGGGCGCCGCCAGCCCAGGACTTGACGGACAAAGGTGTACCATTCAGCCGCATGGGCAGAAGACTTCGGGCGGATGATGTAGATCTTGGTGCCGCGTCTGCAAGGGTGCCAAACGACGAGAGTCTTGTCAAGCGAGGAGTAAAAATTGACCCTCGTGTTCCTATGATTCAAGTGGATCTCGTGGTACGGAGGGGTCTTGTTGTTTGGGTTCTGCATGTCCGGAATCACACGCGTCCGGTACATCTGAAGTGAAAACGGCGCATGCTCGGCGGAGGTTTTCCGACATACAACCAAGAACTCTCGCCATTTGTCAACGGGTCGAGTTTCCATCCGCAAGCTATCGTTCTCCGTGTAGTCATCGGGAAGCTTTTCTTGCATCGTCTCTTCGATTGAAACCAACATTTTTTCCGCCTTGATAATCTCGCCATCCTGGACTTTTCGCCGGCGTGGTCGGTTCGCAGAGATGGTACCCTGAGTCTTGGCTATGCGAGAGCGTAACCGCTGCTGCCTATTCATGAGTTTATCGTCCAGGTTGTATTTGTCCATTTTTCGGGTGAATCGCCGGGGGAGGTGCCCATTGCGCCTTGTACCATCTTCCTCCTGTGACTCATCTTCATCCTGAGGTTCTTGGTGCTCCAGGGTAACCTTGGATATCTTCGAAGCTTTGCTCTTGGGCTTTTTCTTACGCTCCGTCTTGTTTCGCAGCAGCTGGGTGGTAGAGTCGGCTTCGCTTGGCACAGCAGAGGCGGTGGATATTAACGGACTCGCGTTGCTAGGCCCCGCAACCGTTGGCGCCTGTGAACCACGCGGTGAAGGTCGCTCGCTAGGGGGATCCAATCTCGCGTGTAAAGTTGATGAAGTCTGGTCCGTGCCAACCGAGCTACTGGCTTCCCCAGTGCCGGTGGTCATTTCTTCCCTAGCAGTCACAAAGGACGACGAAGCATTCTCATTGCCATATACAATGCCTTGCTCGTATGCGCTTGGCCTCCTGCTCGGCCGTGGTGTGGGGTCCGAATCCTCTCCCGACGAGGGTGCTCCATCTTCTGCCTCCGCAGTCGGATGGGTCAATGTGCGCATTTCACCCGAAGGCTCTTCGGCAGCTTCATATTCTGCTTCAGCCACTTCGTCTTCTGCCAGGGCCTCTTGGCTTGTATTGGTGATAGTCAAGGCGATTTCCTCCTCTAAATCTGGCAGCGTTGGCCGGGTGGCGTCTTCGCCATGGTGTCTGTAATGAGAAGCAACGGGATCCGCTGAAAACGAAAGCGTCTTCGACGTATAGTTCTTGAAGCGAAGGCGTGATCGATACCAAGACTTGCGATGTCCCTGCAACCAACCCTCGGGGATCGGACCGATAAAGAAGCGCCGGCTTGTCATATGTAAGTGATGGGCAGAAGCATGGCGCTGCAATCGAAACCCGTCAGCCTTGATTAAATTGGCCCATTATCGCAACCTACCAGCTTCCGGTCGGTAAAAGAGCCCGATTGCAAACCTTGATACTGCTCACTGAAGGCAGCACCGGGCTCGGGCTGCGATGAGCCGCCGCCTTGCTCCGGATTGCTCATAGCCCCGATACTCTACCACGATGGGTTCGACCGAAGAACACACGGCTGCACCTCCAGCGCGAGGAGCAGCGGGGAGATCGACCAGGCACGGGGAGCACACTGCATAGCGCGATCGAGGATCTCGATGCAACATGGGCCAATGACGTAGAATACAAACAGAACAAACTTCACACACCGCGCGCCGATGCAGTTTGCAGTTTGGCATGTTTGGTCTGTTTGTATTTTGGCTGGGCTTGCGTGGCAGCGGTGAAGGACAACAGTTGATAGTGGTTCCAGCTGTCATTTCTTGCTTGCTTATTCCTTTTCTTCCTTGATCCTTTTGTTTTGCTTTGAAATTATGGCTACCTGGTTTGATACTATCAGCAAGTCCTTCGCGGACGTCCCCATTGATGCCGCCAACGACAATGCCATCTCCACGGCCGAGTTCCTCGAAGCCGCTGAGGCCCTGGTGACTCTGTTTGGTAGGTGGTTGTGTCACTGCATGTGGACCTCAGCACTAATGCAGGAACCACTATAGATGTCCTCGGTTCTGCGGCCTTCACTCCGGTCAAGAACGATTTGCTGGGCAACATCAAGGTCCGCCGAGCCCCTCACCCTCATCCCCTACGTTGACAACCCGAGGCTTAACCCCGAGCGCAGAAAGTCAGAGACAGGCTGCTGGCAGCCCCCGCCGAGTCCCAGACTCTCCAAGACCTTGTGCTGAACGAATTGAAGGCTGGCAAGAAGACTGCCTCCGGGGGTCTGCTTTGGTTGTGCCGGTAAGAGATGCATTCTGATTGTTGCAACATGGCAGTTGCAGGGCAGTTGCAGGAACCACAGCTAATCTTTCTGGTATCAATAGTGGTCTCGACTTCACGGCCCAGGCTCTGCGCCACAACCTCGACAACCCCTCTGTTGAGCTGTCTGCCTCCTTCCGCGAGGCCTACGGCGGCACCCTCAAGCCCCACCACTCCTGGGTCGTCAAGCCCATCTTCAGTGCCGCCATGTCGGCCACCCCCTACCGCAAGGACTTTTACAAGAAGCTGGGCAACGGCGACGAGACCAAGGTCGCCACGCCTATGGAGAAGGAGGTCGCGGCACTGGAGAAGGTGGTGGGCATCCTCAAGACCTTCCAGGCCCGCAAGGACGTTCAGGTGGAGTAGATTTCCGAGGTGTGCTGGAAGCAATTGAGAACGTCCTCGGTTCGAATTTGATATGTACATATTGAATCCGTGTCTCTGCGAGCACGTGAGTTCTTTGATCTAGCGAATCCACTTAGCTTGGCTGTGCAGCTTGAATGCGATCAATGCACCTCATAGTCCATATTTGGTTCAAGTGGGTTCCAGCAGGGTAAATCATGGCAGTCTCGACTAGGTAAGTCCACACGACTGCGGGTTGGTAGACGGTATGTAATCCCACTCGCGCTGTATGTACATTTCGAGCTTGGAATGATACAAGACCCTCCCGGGTCGAGAATGCCAGTCTGCATTATTGACAGGGACCGGATGATTGACGCCATATCGGCTAGGAAGGATTCCACTGCGATGCTGGCCATATAGTTTGATCATTAAGTTCAGCCGGGCAGGACTATCATACACGAAAGTGAAATGATTCATTGATGTCCTGTACACCAAGAATACTGGGCAAGGTTGATTATTAGTCTCCTCCCCGATTATCTCCCGCTCATATCTCTCTCCTCCCGTCTTTCCCAGATCTCCTACGCGAACGCCTCTTGGCATCCGGACAAACGTTGCAATGCGTGCCAGCCGATCTCGATCCACCTCCCGGTGGATCCGGTCAAATTATTGGCAAGCACTCCGTAATCTCCGAATCTTCACCATCGCGCAGATCCGGTCCTTTGGCACGGCAGCGGAGACTCGCCCTGCAGATCGATGTTTGAGGTGTTGCAGCGGCATATCGATTCGGAAATGGAGGTGGAAGACCACGGTTGAGAGATCTCGATTCAAGATGGTCTCCCCGAACCTTGTCCCCGTCAATCATGGGGATGCGATGCCCGATCTTGACGATCCGGGCCTCCGAACACATGCAAATGGCGAGGCCACGGCCAACCCCGGCCTCGGCAGGGGTTGGCATGCCCGTGAAGAGTCCTCCCCGTGGCAATGGCCTCGTTTGCTCCAGGCTAGAACCCCTCGAACCCGACTAGCGGTGGGTCCGGCTGGTTCTGCATGGTGGCGGGCCAAGAACCCGCTCCACATGGCGTCGAGTAGCGCGTCTCTCTGCCGATGCTTCTGGCAAGGAACTGGTTCACGCCGTGCTGAATTGCCCGAGCATGAAACCCGTGTTTGAGGGGCCTCGAGGCCTGGGCGTTTCCAACCAATTCATGGCCTGGCCTGCCAAAACCCCACCCATAGGTGCGCTAGAGAATATCGCGTCCCCCTGTCTTCGTGGATTTTGACTTTTCTCCCCGGCCATGGGTCGGGAAGCTGTCAATCCACTCACCATGTACTCCGTACGGAGTACACCAATCCTCGACAATCACCTACTGCTGTGTTGTCGGCCATGTCGACGTATATCGATCGTACTCAGTTCAACCACGGCATCGCTCAGCTATTACCCCCCAAGGCCATTGCCGATGCGGGTCAACGTTTGGATGCCCACGCATGGTTTGATCCCGCTAGTTTCACGGGTGCATATCACCCGTTTGGGGACACGTTGAATATTTTTGAATTCGGGGATCTTCCCTCTGGTCTCGCCCTTTTGTAACCCTGTCCATCCCCGCTTGGCGTCCCGTTGCTCGCCACTAACGCCCGGTGTCGTCAATGCTTGGCCCCTGTGGATTTTTTTTTCTCTCGTATTTGGGCACTTTCTCGAAAATTTTCTCCCCTTGCAAAAATCCGGGGTTCTGAGATCGGGACTTTTGCATGACTGGTTCCCTGGATGCTGGGGATCATGAATTGCAAGTGATCCAGTTTCCTGCGCCGTCACCATGTTACCTCTCCACGGCCGGAGCACGGCGATCTTTGTCGTGACGACGGTCTTCATGGGCATTTCCTTCATCGCGGTCTGTCTGCGATGTTTTGTCCGTCTAAGGCTGGTCAAGGCCTTTGGGTGGGATGATGCGCTGATGGTCTTTGCAATGGTAAGATTGAAGGCGGATCTCCTCGCGATATGTCGAGTCCCGGCTCATGCTGTTGTAGATTTTGAATATCTTGTTCGCCCTCTGCGGCATCACGGGCGCATTGTATGGCATCGGCCAGAAATCCCTCGATCTTAGGCTTCGAGGCACCATGGAAACCGCCATGTTTGTACGTTCTTCGCAGGGCGCGCGGTTCCAAATCTATGCTAACCATGGCATTCCAACAGTGGTGGTGGCTCGGCCAAACTAGCTACGTCTGGGTATGCGCCGTTGCGAAAATCTCCATTGCCGTGGCACTGCTGCGCTTGACGGTCTCGCGAGTCCACACCCTGATCCTGTGGGCCGTGATCGGCGTGACGTCGACCATCGGCCTGGTCTTTTGGTTCATGTTGACCCTGCAATGCCGGCCGGTCTCGTTCTTCTGGCAGCAGGTCCGGCCGTTGATGGATCCCGCGGCCGTCGTGCATGGCAGCTGTATGAACCTGGACAACATCATTGCCATCGCGTACGTCTATAGTGTCACCGCCACCTGCTGCGACTTGACTCTGGGCTTGCTACCCATTTTCCTCGTGTGGAACTTACAGATGAACACACGAACGAAGGCAGCGCTGGCCGCGATTCTGGGCATGGGATGCGTGTATGTTCAATTGATCGGGTGCAGATCGCGTGCATACTAACAATCTCAACCACAGTGCGAGTGCAGCGGTCATCATCCGCATTCCCTACCTCCACGATTACAAGGACGAGGATTTTCTATGTAAGTGTGTTCCTTCACGGGTTAGCGCCTGGATCAAGGGCGATAGGACAGTGAACAGACCCGCTAATACATCCTCAGACGCAACAGCCAACATCTCCATCTGGTCCAACGTCGAAGCCAGTCTCGGCATTGCCGCGGGGAGTCTCGTCACCCTGCGCCCTCTCTTCCGCTGGTTCCGAGACCCCAGCTCGGGTGGGACCCGAAGCAAGCGGACCGGTGGCAGCGTGCCACTCTCCAGCGTGAATGCCGGGCGCTCGGGGGCCCCCTCGGCTCCTCATTACTGGCGACCGGACCTAGATCCTGAGGACTCGCACGCCGTGATCACTACGATTCATACGTCAAATCAGGGGAGTCGGGCGAGTAGTCAGGAGGATCTCAATCCGAAGCGCGCGGCCGTGGGGACATTCTTTGGGGGTGTTAATGTACAAAAGACGTTTTTTGTTTCGGAGGACGATGCTTAGGTGTTATCTTTATAGTGTATGAATGATTTCCAGGATTGAGCAAATGTGGTCCACTCCCGTGTTCCACTATTGTTGTCGAAGAGTTCCTCAGATATATATTGCTACCAATCCCTGGCATGTTAGTGTTGTGACAGGCCAATCCTTTCCAAGGTTGGTTGTTGATGAGCTCACGGCATTCCAACATATACTACTTATTGCACTCATGCTGGATAGAAAAGAGGAGGCTTATCAGAACAGGGCACGGATGTTACCAAGGTACATTGCTATCTGCACCAGACTACCTAGAATGGAAACTCTGGAAATTCGAAAAGATTAGGTCTGGTTCATGTAAGTGTCTCCGATCGTGCTTCCAACAGCTCTGCCGGGCTAGCTCAATCGGTAGAGCGTGAGACTCTTAATCTCAAGGCTGCGGGTTCGACCCCCGCGTTCGGCTCTTCCTAAAAATACAAGTGGGTTCTGGGGGTTCACATCTTTTTTTCTTTTTTCCTTCCATTCCTCTTTTATTTTCATTTTTATTGTTGCATTTCCCGCCTTTCGACCGGATTAATTATTTCTATCAATTACGGGTAGGCATGGAGTATGAACAAGTCAATGGATTATATACTGCTTCACAAACCCAACGCCCGGTTATGCACATACCACCTCATGAGGCGCCCGGGAACGCCCATCGGAGGAAAACGAAATAAAAAGCAAGATATGAATGACATGGTGTAAATAGCAGGACGCCGCGCCTCCAAAAGATGTAAATGAATGTTAATTACCCGTCGTGATTCACGGATTGGTCTGCAATGTGCCCGTATAGACACCTTCAAAGTCCAGGCCAGAAAGCATACCATTGACGCGGTCGATTTCGCGACTCAGATCCTCCACGTTGACGGCGAGACTGCTCACTTCGTCGAACTTGCGTCGGCGGTTCGCGTCGGCAATCATCTCCGACACAAAGAATTTCTGTTCCTCTAGGACAATCAATCTGTCTCGCAGAGACTTTTCCTCTGCTTCCAGCGCCGAGACAGCGCTGCTTGTATCACTGTTCACGCTGCTGGTACTTGCGTTGGCACCGATGCGGTCATTATATTTGATGGAGACAAGTGCAGAATCTCGGGGTCGGTCGCCACCCGAGGACCCGTTAGGGACGGCTGGGGATCCTGTGCGGCTGGGTGTGCCATCGGAGTTCGACGTTGCATGTTTCAGGACCTTGGGAAGGGATTTCAATGGCAGCATGTGGAGATGAAGAAAGTTGCTGGCTTGTTGGTAGATGGCCTTCTGTAATCGTCGCTGTGAAGGAGATTGGGTTGGAAGGTCCCGGATTCGCCGCGCTGCAACATCATACTTCGCGAAAGAATCCATAAGCCGTTTGCGAACCTTTGAGGCATCGGCAAGTTGAGCTGGAGACGGTGGTCGTCTTGGATCTCTGCCAGGATATTAGCAAGAATGCATGCTACCCGACTTCTCGAGACATACTGTAGTGCAGCAAGGAGCTTCTGGAATTTCGGCAGATGCAAGCGAATGCCCCTTTCGAACTGAACAAGATTCTCATACGCCCTAACCTCGGGGGCTTCCGCGAGACATCCGCCTCGAAGTCCCTCCTATCAAACAACGTGGTTTTGCAATCTTTACAAAGCCTCACGTCCACGTTGATCAGCTTATTGGCAGGGGTCTTTTCTGCCTTTGCAACTATAGAGAGTTAGACACGAGGCACGTTTGAAGCTTACTCGGGCAGTCTCACCAGGTGCAATGCTAAGCCCAATTTCACTGGAACAACCAGTAGCTGGATCACCACAGACAACCCGCCCGCAAGTTCTGCAGTGGTGCCGCCGAAAAGAATACCCCGAAAAGTCTTGTTGGCAAAAGGGACACCGAGAGACACTAGTGTCATCCTGCCAACTGACAACCGTTTGCTCCACAGCTTTGCGTTGGTCACTTTGCCATGCGATAGTAAATAGCTTGGCTGCACCCGGGTGGATTTGATCAGGTGGTAGACTGGCTAATAGCTGCGTAAGACGTGTCAATCGTTTCTCGAGTCGGGACACTTCAAGAAATTCCTTGTCGACGGTTTGTTTTCTGATAGACTTAAAGAAAGCACCCTGATCTCTTGTCACACCTATGTTCTTATTAGTTGAATTCGGAGACACATGAAAAGGCATGCAAACCATTATGATCATTGTAGCCCTCCCGTGACTTATAGCAGGTCTCACACACCCGAGCCCAAATACCTCGCACCGGTTCATGTTGCGCTGATCGGGAAAGCTTCATCTGATACATTGTATGCTCCTCACAAAAGAGCTTCCCGCATTTCCGGCAGTTGACGCAACGGTTGGTGGCATTGAGGCGCCGCCCGCACGAGGGCTCCAAACAGGTGTCATAAAGACAACCAGCCTGCCAGTGTTCCTTGGTGATGAGGTCTTCGGGGTCGAATACCTTGGGAGGTTCGGGAGTGCCGGCATGCGCTGCAAGAGGTCGGCTAGCGACAGAGGTAGTCTGGTTCTCGTTGGACTCGAACACATCCAAGCCTTTAAGCTTCTGGTTCAGTACAGCGAGTGGTTGGAAGCGCCTCGCCTTCTCCATTTGGACCTTGAACCAGTCCTTGACCTCATCTTGCCGAACTTCTTCAAGATTCTGGTGAATATCGTCGAGGTGTCTGTGAAACTATTAACCACCGCGGCGGGATATCGTTGCGAGCGGGAGGGGTTGCAGCCGTACCTGTTTAGTTGTAATAGAGTGACCTAACACTCGGTTAGTGAGAAGCTTCCAATACGGAGAAAGAAGACATACCATCTCCTCACTGCAGATCGGACAGGATAGCTGAGCTCCGGGAGCGGCCGGTGCCGCGGATATTGACGTGTCGCCATTCTCCAGTGAGATGCGCGAGGTAAGGTCTTGGGTTTCGGATGAGAATTGGGATGCGGAGGTTTGGGAATTGAGGGAAACGCTGCTGGTGGTCGGCGAGAGCACCCTTGGCTTCGGCTGCGGGGACGGGGCTGATGAGAGCGCGCTCGGAGTGCCCAGAACACGACCTCCGCCCAGCGTCCTCCGGGACATGGCTAAGAGGACATGAGAAGCCGGAGCAGAGAGATCTGTTTCAGCCCAACATCAAGTTGGCTGGACAGGTTGCAAGCGCCCGGGAAAGCAGTTGGAGTGTTCGATGGGGCCGTGACGATGTGGAGCTTGGCACAGCCTCAGGCAGAAACAAACATGGCCACATGGATGGATTGGCAATTTGGGTTGCTTTTGTATTTATTGATGGATTGATTGTATTCATTCTGGATACATCAAGTAGATCCGTCTCTATTCTATGTACAAGGGGGCATAGTGAAAGGTGCCAATGCAGAATGGACCTTCCAAGACCGCAACAATAAAAGAGTCAACAACTAGTCCAGAACCGCATTCCGGACTAGATGGATACTCTTGGACCTGGTCAGGGTTAGCGGGTTAGTAGTAGTCGGACCATCATGGAATAAAGATCGTGATATTTTCTTGGTCGCTAGTAGAACAGACAAGCAAAACACTTTTTTCGGGACAACTTTTGACAACTTTTCATATTTTTTTGTTTCTTTTTCTTTTTTTCTGTCAAATGGTCATCAAGCATCGCAGTCTTCTCCTGTCACGGTGGCTCAGATTTGTACAAAACACAAAACTCGTAACATCGTGCCTCCTATACACAATCTTGGACCCAAACCCAATGCATATCCTCCCGACGTCGAAACCCTTCCTTACCGCTCATAGTCACGGTGATAGTTGGTGCCGGTATTGGGGTTGTCATATTCTCGGTGGACATGAGTGGTGCCGTCGTCGCGACGGTCAACGTCACGGTGTCGGTAGGTCCCACTCGGGTCGAGGCGCTCGCGGTGATGGCGGCGTCCATCACGGGTGCGATAGTCTAGATGCTGATCATAGGCACCGCTGCTGGGGTCGTAGTTCGTGGTGCCATATCCCGAGTCATAAGTCGTGCCGTAGTCGACGCCCGAGACATCAGTGCCATAACCGGTGGTACCATAACCGGTCGAGCCATAGCCCGTGGTACCGTATGTGCCGTAGCCAGTGAGGTCGTAGGTCGTGCCAGTCGTACCATATGTTGTACCGGTGGTATCATAGGTGGTCCCAGATGCATCGTAATCGGTGCTGTAGGTGCTGTCTCCGTATCGGCGGTCAGTCATCTTGAAGGGAAGTGAAGAACTTCGAAATGAAGTTGCAAGGATAAAAAGTGTGCTTGTATGCGATAGAATTGGATTTGATTCGAATCTGATTAATGCTCCGTTGGCCTGGCGTAAGCCGGGGCTTTATACACACTTGTGGCGTACGAAGGCACGGTGATGATTTCGCGTTGACATCACACCCACTGGTAAAAGTCGCCAGCGTGGAGGCAATATCGAGATATGGCTGTAACCCATTAGAAGCATATGCTGCAATCTGGCAAAATGCCGATGAGAGATTTTCTGGGGAATTGGATTCCAGACTGTCGCCTCGGGAGGCGATGTGGGTGAAGTTCCAACCCGGTCCACTACAATTGGCCATTCTCATTTTTGCCTCTGCTGCGCGTGATTCTTGTGATCAAAATAGGCGGAAGAGGCGGTGGATAAGATGTCACATTTTATGAAAATGATTGTCCGAGGGCTCCCAAGGCGGATAATTTGCGCTGGAAGAAGGGATATACTGAGATCAAGATACAATGTGGCAACTATAGGCCTCAGGTTCCAAAATAACCATGAATGATGCTTGTTTGCCACTATCGTCCCACGTGAAGGGATGGCCAACACCCAGAGGGCTCGGCAAGATGGCCGATGTGATCTACACCCAAGGAGAATTGACCAGGAAATATACACACGGAAAGTGTTGAATTATAATATGTTTTACAGCCGCCAATGTAATTCGCCATCCTAGCCAAACCAGAGGAACACCGCACTCAGCTCTCCCGACCCAGCGGTACCAGCGAGTCCGAAAGAAATTCGCTTGCATTCATCAAGTCCGTGCTTCCATACACGACTCTGCGCTGGGTCCCGGGAGCACGGTGGCCAGAGGGGGCACCGTCGGCGCCTTGCTGGGAAGTCCGATGTACCCAGTCTTGCAGATTACCGTATTCATCCATGCTTCCACCACCCACGGTAAAGACAATAGCTTCATTAAAGGCTTGCCGGCGCTGACCGAAGGTGGCACCGGTACCGGGACCGGTGCCACCCATACCACCGGGTGCTTGCTGGCTGCGTGACGCAGATGCTGGAGGCATGGCACCCCGAGCGTTGGCGCTGCGCGGGTCGAAGTAGAGATAGTTCTCTGTTTTGGCGATGGCGGAGCTAGATGCTGCAGCGGGATCCATAATAGACTCAGTGATCTTGGTTACGGTCAGATCTTTGTTTGCGGGCAGGAAGTTCTTGACACCGGAGATGAGCGAGTCGAAATTGGCGCCAAGTGCACCGGAGGTGATACGGTCCGTGAGGCGGTTCGAAAGCGAGGAGAAACCGCGGAAAAGATCAGAGGATTGCTGCTCAGGAGCTGCGGTTGTCATCATGGTCATGCGGGTAATTTCACGAACTTGCTTGACATAGGCGAGGGAGGTGACATCAGGAACACCGGCGTTGGTGAGAGCTTCTTCAAACTGACTCATTTCTGAGCGGTTGAGCTCGGTTTCAGTGCTAAGGAACCAGATGATAAAGAGTCGTAGTTTGTCTTGGGGGTTGCTGCCTTTGGCAGGATCGTTGATCAGCTCGAGCAACTGTGCCTTGGACTGTTTGGTGATATTTTCCTCCAGCTCGAAAAAGTTATCCAGCTGCCGGTCCTTGATGCCCTTTAGGAGAGCAGTGGCGATGTTCATGTGCATATCAAGCACAGCCTTACGCTCCCGGAGCTCCGGAAGCAGCGTGATAGCAGCCTTCAGGTGTTGTGCGGACGAGCTAGTGTCATTCTGGAGATCTTCGATCGAAGAAGCACCAGTCTTCTTCGTGATATCATTTGCGTCCTCCTTGTACCGAGTCAACTCGGCATCGATATCCTCAGCAACCTGCGGGAATGGTGCTCCGGCATTTCGCTGCCAGAAGAAATCATTGCTATTCAAGTCATATGACTTCTTGCCACCCTTGCCCGATTCCTGCTCAACAGCGTCCAATGTGATTCGGTTCAAGCGCATTTGGAGCACGTCCTGCACCAATGATTGGTAAGTCCAGGAATGAGAGAGCATGGGAACCAGATCAACGTTTCGGTCCATGACGATCAGAACTGGGCGGCTCGAAGGCACGCCCGGGAGGGTTCTTTGATTTCCCGAGAAAAGATTGTCCTTAGAATTGAGGATATGGTCACGAAGCTTCCGATCCAGTTTAGTTGCGATCAATTCCGCCGCTCCGCCCTTCGGGCATCTAATAATAGGTATAGAACCTAGCTAGTTAGTCCAATCGCGCGTGGATGTTAAGGGGAGAGCAACTTACCCATAGTCACGCTTACGCTGAACAAGCCACTGACCACCTTATCGACAATCGCATCCAGATCCTCGTCACTGGTCTTCCCACTGTTGATCTTGTGGTAGGCATCATTTCCAAGGCCTAAACTGAAGAGGTCTGGCTCGGCCACAACGAAATTAAGGTATTGGTCAAAGACCTGTGCGATGTTCTCAGATGCGCCGCTGGTGGCTATTTGAGAAGCAAAGTCCTCGAGGAGAGGGCGAGGGACCGAGGATAGGAAATTGACATAGGCAGGGGAGTATAGGCCGCCGGAGATATCGTTTGTAATCGCTTGAATATTTGTAGCGTTTGGTTCCACTAGATAGACAACGGGAACATCGGGAATGGGGTATCGTTGTGAGTTGATGTTTCTGGGGGGATTCAACATTAGTGTCTAGGGCCCGAAGGAAGACTCAGAGGTAAAACCGCTTGGGGCCATACAGATGAATGGTAATACCCCATGCACGAAGGTCGTTCACCCGGAGTACGCTGCTGATGACATCGCGACCCATACTGTCGAAGACCAAGACCTTCCAGATTGGGTCGCCATCTTCATTCAAGATCGGGGTGGACTGGGAGATCAAGCCACCTTGACCGGGGGAGTCGTGAGCGGAGTCATCGCTAGGACGTGGATCATGATTCAAATTAAGAAGCTTTTGAATGGAGGCTAGAATCGAGGTCAGCCATGGGCAATTGCAGTCTCGGGGGGCGCATGAATGCATTCCACCACCTACCGACCTGACGGTCCCGCAGGGACATCGGGTGCGCCATGATAGAGCAGGGACCACGAGCAGGATATCCAATAAGCTCCTAAGGAACAAGGCAGCTTCACGACATGAACACTAGCCAAGAAGGACCTCGACGTGGGCAAGATGGCCTCCCACTGTTGACACGGTCCACCTCGACCGCGCTGACATAATGCATACAAACACTGCAAACCGAGGATCACATGGAGTCATCGCACTCAAAAGTGTGCTGTAACCGAGAATTACCGTAAGTCTGTAACTTACCCCTTTAAAGCCAATCAGATTGACCTCATGACCGAATCATGGTTCACGAGAATACCGGAAGCCGCCTAGCAGACAAGTTGTTTCCCCTTCCACCTCAACTCCTCCATCAACCTCCCACCACCCAGTCCCCCCCATCCCCATCCCATCCCCTTCTTTTCTCCGTAAAGTGAATGGCGATGCTGCTAGAGTGGCTCCTTGTATAAGAGCCGTTCTCTTCTCTACCCCTGGTGATCTGAGGCATAAAGTGCGAGGAAAGGAGAGAGTGCAAAAGCTCTGCAGGGGACAACTTGAAGCAGAAGGCTGGATCAGGCTGAACCAGGCTCGATCAGATACAATCAAACGCATCCGCGGGCGCCCGGAAGATCCACGAAGATCAATCTGGGTAGGGTATTGCTTTCGGTGTATTGGCAGCAGGCATTCAGTCATTTAAACCGCCCTAACGACTTGTCACTACTGACGCGCTGGGGCCACGGTACATGTGGGCTAAAGCACTCTCTGTTTCTTAAGTGTCTCGCCACCGTCTCATTCCCACATTTAAAGGTACGCAGAAGCCCATTGCTGCTACCATCCGCGTCGTGCTGCCGCATAGCGCCCCGATCCATTTTGGCATCCTCTCATTACTTGACTTCTGCAGCCTCGGTTTTTGTTGCCGCCCTTCGTTCCAACCAATCAGAGCTCCTCCCTTTGTGCCCCCGCACCTGGCCCCCGGTTGAATTTGGCCCCGAAATCCGGTCGTGTTTGGGAAGGCGGTGGATCGAACTGAGGAAGTGTGGACCCACGTGATCCTCGGGGTAGTAGCTTAAAGTTCCCGTTGGGTGTTTACTTGCGGAGAGTCCATCATGGAACAGTCGACGGCACAGAATCCCTTGCCGGGGATGCCCCACGGGGTGAATCCCCAGGGACAGCTGCCTCCGGATTATTGGAATGGCTTGGACCCCATATACTCGGATACCCACCTTCAAGCAGCCCCGCAAGCACGGCAGGATTCAAGTGCGCATCAAACACCGCTGGGCATTAGCTGGGATCACCCGGTATTCCAACAGCAACCGCAACAGCCAACCCGGCCACAATCTCAGTCCCAGCACCGAAGTCACGCCACCCCAACAGATCCAAATCATGGAATCTACACAATGCCCCAATCGTGGCAGCCAAACCCGCTGCATCAAACAACGCGAGGGTACGGCGTTTCGTCGTCCTTTCCCTCCCAGCAGCAGATACCGGTTCCCCCGTACCAGCAAGGACAACTTTCTTTTGACTCCCGCTCCATCAATCCCTCCGAAGACGCTTCTTTCCCACAATACGCCTTCCCACCCAACTACTTCGATCCACAGCAACTCCCTACTCAGGCGTCTGAGCAGGTACTCCACCAACAATCGACCGAGTTCCCACCCCCGACACCTCATTCGAATCTTCCGCAATACGCCATTCCCCCTGGTTATCCCCCCGACCTCCATAATACCATCGACCTCACACATGATTTCCCCTCGGAGGCCGGAATGTCTCATCAAACCATCGACCCGCAGTTTATCAACCCGGGGGCTCAAATGCCAGGACATCAGGGTATTCAGGAAAATATGCTTTTTGGAGCTCCCCCAAATTTCCAAGCGAATGACGGAAGAGTTTTCAACTACTACCAGAATGACATCTCCATCCAGCCACAACCACGAGCTGTCCCGGCTCTACAGCCAGCTGGTACGTGAGCTTCGTATTTGACCATCAGAATCTTAACTAACGTGATCAGGTCCGGATTTCTCAATAGCTAGATTCCCCCACCCTGATGTGGTTATTCCAACAAAAAAGGCTGGAACCAAGAAGCAGACGCAATCTAAAAAGGCTGGTGCCAAGACCCAGAAGAGCAAGAGCCGGTCGGGTAGCCCGAGCTCTAGCGATGATTCCGAGCTGGAAATTGAAGCACCGGACGAGCCCTCTCCTATTCCTGCGACTCGCCCGACTGATCCTGTCGCGGCTGCAGAGTATGACACCCTTCTAGCGGTCTGGTCGCCTCGGAACAAGCGACCGACGGCAGATAAAGTCAAGAGCGCGTTAGTTGCCTTTAAAGATGTCATCAAAGTACTCCGAGATGCCTGGAAGGACCAAGTTCAAGCTATGAAGCTAGCGGAGAACCAAGGGAATAACGACAAAGCCACTCAATTAAAGCAAGATGTGGCTCTCCAGCGCCGCATCATGGATATGATTGTGGTCGTCACCATGGAGACGGGTCATTCGATGATTGTTGAGAAGTATGCCCTCCTCCCCAGCATGATTTCCTTCTCCCCCGCTTTCCTCCCCTCCCCAGCACATGGTTATTATGACCATAGAAGTCTGAAGCGAATTGAGCACGTCGCGCACGTAAACTCTTTGTGGCATTGGATCAAATTACTATCAATTGGGCTAGAGTTAAGGGCTTTCCTCCCGTGCTCTGGCATGATTTCATTTGCCAATGTTTTGCCCCCAAAGCATGTGGATAGACAAGACCCCACCAGTCTGAAGCATATGATCCTAAGGGTCTTACCGGATTTTACACATCTTCGGTGGCATCCGAGAAAGACATTGCCCCTCAGGATTCTAAAGTTGCCCAGGGTTGGCACCATTTGGAGGCCCTTGCCGATTTTCATTAATTTTATACATGATGACTGACCACGAATTGTATTGTAGGTTGGGTGAACATCCCATGGCACTTGCGGCCGTCTATTCTTTCTTGGCAGATCGGTTCCAAGCCGCGGATTACGAAGGTTCCTTGACCGTCAACTTGCTCAAGGTTCGTGCATACCCGTTCTTGCTTTTTGATCTTCGATTTAACATTGAACATAGTTACTTGCGCGCTTTACCACTGTGGATGAAGAATTGCTTCAAAAGACAAACATTGCAAAGATCCTTCCACGGTTTGTTAAAAAAGGCGGGCCGGTCATTAAGGAGCTCGCCCAGAAAGTCATGGAAAATGCCGCGGCCTCCACCAAGCGGAAGCAAAACAACGCCAAAGCAGGAAATGAGGACTCGTCCGCTAAAAACTCCGGCGCAGACTCGCCGTCGGCCGATCTCGTTGGATCCAAACGTCCACGGGATGGAGAAAGCAATAGTCAACCTGCAACCAAGCGCATGACTGTGACTTCTAACCATAGGGATACGAGTAAGTCCGGCGTAGCTACCAATGGCTCAGCCAAACGGCCAGGGGAAGTCGCTGCGAACGGAAAGCAGGGTGCGGCTGCTGCTCGCCCAAGGGCAAACATCGTCGCACCTAAGCCCTCGAGTCTATTTGGTACTTTGAGCTCTGCGTCGAAGCGTCCTGGGACAACAAACGCTGAAAGGGCAGCTGCTGCAGCCGCTGCGAAGCCCATGTATGTCTCAAATTTGTCTCCCATTAAGTCTAGTGATGTGCTAACTTCTTGCCAGACCCGCCAAAAATGACGAAAAGCCAGCACCCCCTCCTGCAAAACCAGCTTTCTCTTTTGGTGATATCATGGCCGATTTGAGCAAACCAAAGGAAAAGGTTGTTGCGAAGCCTACAGAGGAGAGACCACCGGAGACCGCAGAAGAGAAGGAGAGGAGGTTGCGGAAGGAGTCGCGTCGCAAGTTGCGCGTTACCTGGAAACCAGATGACTCGCTCACCGAGGTTCGACTGTTTACCCATGACCCCGAGGAAGAACTTGGCCCCGGAGATGGATCTTTACGTGGAATGGGGGACGTTAAAGGAGAGGGTAGTGTACTCAAGCTTCACAAGGACCTAGAGGAGCTCGAAGAAGAGGATATGGGTGGTATCCGCGAGACAAATTACCATGACTATGTCGGTCTTTCTGGTAAGTGCCTGCTTCCCTTGCTGGGGGCACTGCGGTTTCTGACGCTATTAGAAATTGAATTCGAGTCGAAGGAAATGAAGGATGCCAATTTCATCAAGCGTGGTGGTGAACAGCAGCCCTCTAGTCCAGAGAGGACAGCACAGGACCATCGCGAGTCGACGACCCTCATGGTCTTTTACACATCGCCGGCCGATGTCCCTTCAACACCCAAGGAGCCTCCCGCACCTGACCCAGATGAGGTTGTTCCGGATGAAGTTCAATTTGGTGAACTGCCCGATCATGTCAAGGTCCGTACTATTGGTCCACCGAAATTTGGGTTTGAACTCGATACTGATTAAAATTATAACAGGCTCGACAAGAACGTTACTATTCATATATGAACCCCAAGCCTACTGTGCCTCCTGCACAGGAATCGCAACCCGCTGCCACAGGCGGGGGTTTCGACATTTCAGGCCTCCTCAAGCTCATAGGTAACCAGCAGCAGTCAACACCCCCACCGCCACCTGTCCCTCAGCCTCCTGCACCAGCGCCGATGGTAGACCTCGAGCGGACAATCAGCATGTTTCGGCAGCAGCAGGCACCGCCACCCCCTCCGGTGCCTCAAACTTCGGCAACGCAGCCCCCGGCGGCGGCCATGGGCCTGCAGGGTGTTCTGGATATCATGAAACAGATGCAACCGCAGGCCACGTTCCAACAGCCACAGCAAACACAAGCTGCAATGCAACCCAATTTGGGTGCCATGTTTTCACAGCTTGCCGCCATGAACCCACAGGGAGGGCCACCCGCACAACCAGCTACGTATGAAGATCCCGATCGAAAGCGTATGCGCGAGGTTGGCCAATACGACAGTTTAAACGACAGCCAATGGGCGCGAGGGAAGCGGACCAAGGCCAATGATCCCAAACCCGTAAGTACTGCCTTTCATCTGCGCAATGGTTGAACCAGATTCTAATCTTATGAACAGCCCAAGGTCGGCCTCGTTCCCTGCAAATTTTGGGCCGAAGGAAAGTGCAGAAAGGGTGAAAACTGCACCTTTCGTCATGATGCTTAGATCCTTTTTCAGCGAGCGCCCCCTTTCCAGATCTCATCTGGCTACGTCGACTAATATCGCAGCGCATTTTCTTTGCGCCACCTCTTCACGACGCCGACATCTCGATTGCATTCTTTGTCTATGCTTGTATTTCCTTTTAACTTTACATCTCTATTCCGGCGATGCGTTGGCGCCTAGTCCAGGAAAGCTTTCCTGGCAGACATGGGTTACATGGAGTTTCATGGTCCCCGACAGGCAAATTTTTCACGCAGAGCATCTTTCTTTCTTTTTTCTCCCGTGGTTTCAAGAATTGCGCAAGTTCTTGCATGGACCTCTGCAAGGAGGGGTCAAATGGCGTTCTCGATCTTTTCCGTCACCATATCTTGTCTGTGCATGCGGATCTCAGCAGGATGTTGCAGATATCTCGGAGACCGGACACGGAACAATGACCCAATGTACATTAAGATACTATCTCAACACCATCTCTACAAGAGTCTCAATGTCTTGAGCGTCTCTCTCCACTTGTACACGGATTAATGGTAGTGCCAAATGAACGCCCTCGGTTAAGATACAAGATTGAAAAAAAAAATGAAAATCAGAGCCTGACACCGGCTAACCGACAAGTCCCTTGATACATTCGCTCAAGCGTGACTTGCATCAGCTCCAGATCAATAGACTCATGGGCCCAATTCGCCAACGTGCGAATGCTCAACCGCACCAGTGCAGCCCAGTTCGCCGGCGGGACAAGTCTCCATCCACCGGGATTACGCACGGACTGCAGATGGCTCAGGACAGCGCCGATGATCTGGATCGCGGCGCCAAACGTACACCGCATCACGTTCCAGATCCACTCGTGGCGGAACGAGTACCACAGCCTTGGGATAATCTCAGCGCAGTTGTCGATGGTCTTTTGGGCCTGGTCGAAGATGCTGCGGAAGATCTGGATGTTGGTGGGCGTGTTGCTGTGCCAGCAGCTTGGCAGAGACTGGTAGTGCACCGCTAGGTAGAAGACGGGTCTGTAGATCTTCTCCAAAGAAACATGGTAACGGCCCCGGGTGAGGGATTCGAGATCCTGGTTTTCCGCTGGCGAGGAGGGAAGTCCATCGCGGGACATTTGGTACCTGTGGCCGTATTGGTGAGCGTTTGAGAAGTATGATGCATGGAGTAGAGATACGTAAACGAATAGATTTGACCGGGGAGTATCGGGGACCAGAAAGGAAGATTTAATAGATTAGTGTGGCGTACCAAGACAATACGACCTTGAAAGCCTCGGAGCTTCGCTCGGCGATGCCGCCAACGTTCGTGAGCCAGCCTTTCTCGCCGTGGCGCCACATATCAATGAGCATGTCGTTGACCGTGCGACGGTTGCATATGGATGCGATGTAAAACCGCCAGCTTTTCTCCTCGTCCGTGCCGCTGAGCTCGCTATGTGTGTCGGCCAGGGATCCATCATCATGCACTTGGTCTGGTGCTCTAGGAGCCTTGGGGAATTTGGGAAACGGATCTGAGTAGCCGAGACTTTCGAGTCCGCTGCTCCAGAGAGGAAGTTCACTCTGCATTTCACTGGGGGTCTGAATTAGCCAATCTCCATGAGTTTGCCCTCGACGGATTCGGGAAAGTCCCTGCGACTTACTGCTCCGCTTGAATGCACGACCAATACATCCGCGACTCCAAATTGTGATAATTGGCATCCGCCATCCACCTCTCTCTACACAACGACCGCAGCCGAACTTCCAACCGGCACGACGCCTGCTGAAAACAGAACCACGCCTGCAAAGGGCGCATCGCATGTCGGTGATAGAATCCCGCCATCAGAAAACACTGAATGTCCGTTGGTGACGTATGCAGCGAGCCAAGGCGCTGCTTAGCGGCATGAAAGTACGCCTCGGCGAGCTCGATACTGGCATCGGACAGTGGTGGCGCCTGGAGCCGATCCAGATCGTCGGGAAGGTCCCCTCGTACTGCAAAGGAAGAGTTGCAGCAGGCTAGAGCACATGCTAGCAGCTACTAAAAATATGAGCCCTATAATCCACGACCTAGTCTCAGCCAATCCTAGATTCTTGGGTTCACGCACCACTTGACACGATGGACCGTCCCAACCTAGCCCCTGCACTGTGACCTCGCGGGCATGGCGCTCCAATTTCTCTTTATCAACTACGGGGTTTCTCCGATGTACCAGCCGGAGATATTTCCGACAGAGATGCTGAATGTCATTTAGCAGCGAGCCAATGCCCATTTGCCGGGGTGGGGGCATGCTGGATTGGGCTTGGTTATCCAGGGAGTCGAGCAGAAACGATCGGATATGTTTCTCCGCATCTGTGATGACCGCGTTAAAGATGGGCCAGCGAAGCATGTACTCGGGTGAATTGGCTGCGTAGAGAGTGAGGGGATCATGTTCGCAGGCTCGATCGTCGACCACAGGACCGTTGTCTCGGAATTGACTCCCCGATAGAGTGTCGGTACATGGACTACTGATGTTCGGCATTGATAGTTCCAAGAAAGAACCCTTCAGCGAGTGACTGGAGGAGGAGACATTGGAGGTCCCGTCTTGCTTAATGTCCTCCAGTAGGGAGGTGATGTGGCTGAGGTGTTGAATGATCTCGTTGTTGGAGACATCAAAACCCGCTGATCTGCAGGCACCATCGATTTAGTTCATTTTATTTTTTTGGTGATTGATTTAATCCCCGGGGAGTTCCACCCGGACGGGACAAGAAGTACGGGGGACACAAAAATTCAAGCCACAACTTACTGAACTGGTCGTGGGGAGGCTTCGGGATAGACACAGTCGACCCCCTGCTGCGCGCAGTAACTACAGACCGGTCTGGCATTGTTGCACCGGGTCTTGCGCAAGCGGCAAGTCTGACAGGCAGTAGGCGCCCGCGTTCGACTCTCACGCTTCCTGGCGAATCTCGAGTCGGCAAAAGCCATGGTGTCGTGGAGTGCAGCGGTTACCCTTTGAGGAAGACCAGGCCACACCGGGGAGCATCGGGGAGACCTCGTGGAGATGTGAAAGATGATCGAGGACGGGCCATGGACGGGGAGGGGCCTACTTAGAAGGAAAGTTTACGGTGTACGCAGTGACCATGTCCCCGGGGCGAGAAACAAAGAGCGAAGGCGACGGACGAGGGTGAGCGGGTGTGGCGTGGCCGGATGCGGCTAGGAAGAGTCGCCTTGAACAAAGAAAGTCGAGGTGATGCTGACGCTGCCGTGCATTCACCCCCTGCGAGTCCCCTCATGGCTCGAGCAGGGGTTCCATTGCTGTTGATTGGAAGGGGATGGCTCTGGATGGTTGCTGGCCTCCCCGAACAAGAGATTGGCGAGACATTCCCCACTCTTGGGCCGCCAAACATTCCTGGGCGGATGGGATGGTCGAATGGAAAACATCGGGGGGTCCTATACAGAGTCGGGGGGCCGGGGATGTGAGCTGGGATACCCCGGCGGAGGGTCACTGGTTGACGCGCATCTGGCCTGGATGTTAACAAGTCATGGGGAGAACCTCGAGTCTTTTCCACGCGGGTATACACTGGAGGGAACAAGAGGAATTGATCCAAGCGTGTCGATGAGAAATGAGGAGACCGAATCGTCGATTTCAACCACTATCGCTAACGTGCACAGAACAATCGCCCCGGGGTGCATATGGGTACATGTACAGAGAATGAGATGCCAACGCCGAGAGAATGCACATGAGACAAGGAAGAGTTGTTCATCGAATTTTCCGTTTGGTCCGCTTCGCCGAGGGTGCATCGCACAATTCCGTCCACGAATCTTCAAAGCCGGTCTTGCGTGGGCCCATCTGGCCCTCGAAGAAGTTTAACTGACGCACAACCTCCATTGCGCCGGTACCCAGACCCATGGTCTTACCCATAATGATGCACTCAGAGACACCCTCAATGAGATCGGTACGGCCCGCACCACCTGCATCGAACAGATGATCTGCCGTTTTCTCGAAGGAAGCGAGCTGGAGAACCGAATCACGCATCTTGGCCAAACCGAACCGAGTAATACCCAGCACTTCGCCCTTGTAAGTCATCACGTCGGCCAGTAGCTGCATGTGGCGAGGGTCGATGTCCATGTCCTTCATGACTTCACTGATCTCGGTGACAATTGTGCTGCGGGCAGCTTCGATACCCAGCACGTCCCGCGCTTCCATGACATTGTTTGTTTTAGTGTGAAGGCCATCCACACCCGTGGTGGTCATGCACTCTTTCAGACCATAGCCTTCCACCAACAGGGTATTCTTGGTAGAAGTTTCATCAGTTCGGATGATGGCACGATGGGCGTGCGGGTGACCCAAAATCTGGATATTAGGCAGAACGCGCTTCAAATGTTTGAGACGTAAGAAAGGGTCGACACTCGTAGCGGCGATTTCTGTCTTCGACAGACCTGCTTTACTGGCTGGGTCCAGGTCGATGTAAATCCGGATCCAGCTTCGGCTGTAACGGAACTTGAGATCATCGGCCTTGAAACGCTTATGACTCTTGATGGCCGCGAGGATTTGCTCCACTGTTAGCTCGAGCTGCAGGTCCTGGATTGTCTTCAGGTTGATCTTGACGGTAAGATAGGCCTCGTTGCTGGTCCAGTATTCCGTGACAGAGCGCATCACATCACCAAGATACGTCTTCTCAATCCGACCTTTCACAATCCGCGCCGCAGGAATTGCGTCCTTGGTGACCAGCTCGCATGCGACAACTGGAGTACTGATCTCTTTGGAGGCATTGATGATCTCCTTGATACGGGGTACACCCTGCGTAATACTCATACCTGCGACACCAGCAAAGTGGAAGGTCTTGAGGGTCATCTGTGTGCCTGGTTCACCGATGGACTGGGCACCGACAGCACCCACTGCATGCCCTGGCTCGACTTGAGCTCGCTTGTATTTGATGAGGCAGGTTGTGATGAACGCCCTCAAAGTAGTCTCCGTCAACTTTCCGGTGTGATCTAGACCCTTTCGACTCTTCTCATCCGAGGGATCAATGTCCCCGCCTCGTGAGATCAGTTTGTTGGCCCTCTCTTGCACATAATGCTCAACCGAGTCAAGGAAGTCACGAGCGCTTTCAAACTGATCGATGCCGTGGTCGGTGCGATCCATGTATCCCAGCTCGTTGCCCATTAAATCCCTGCGCACCAGCTTGGCACGTTCCTTCCCAAGCATCTCCTGGCACACCTCCATTATCTCCGTGGGCAATAAACTCCGCTCGTCATTATTGTAAGTGGTCGATTCGGAGTGAATGAAAGTGCGGTCGAAGTGAACAGGCTTTGCTTTACCTTCCATGTCCACGGGGTCCAGCTTGTCATCGCCATACTGGAACTGCACAATAGCGGCAGAGGAGTTTCGAACGGTGTCATCGTACATCGTCGAGAGATCTTCGAGAGACTTCATCAACCGACGAGACATATAGCCGGTTTCGGCAGTCTTGACAGCGGTATCGACCAGACCTTCACGACCGGACATTGCGTGGAAAATGAACTCCGTAGGTTCCAGACCAGAGAAGAAACTGTTCCGGACGAAACCCTTGGATGGTGGTTGACGGGCATTCTTTGGGAAGTGCGGCAAGGTACGGTCCTGGAAGCCATCCTGAACACGAGAACCGCCAATGATTTGTTGACCCACAAGAGCAACCATTTGGGACACATTGATACTAGAGCCCTTGGAACCCGACGTAGCCATGATCAAAGGCGAGTTGTATTTGCTCAACTGTGCAATACACTCATCACCAGCTTGCTGGCGGACCTTGCTGAGAATACCGGATAGTTGGTTTTCCATTGTTTGCAGCTCGTCACAGCCGGGATATTTCTCCAGGGTACCAGCCTTGTATTTGGCAATGACCTCATCACACTGTGCGTAAGCTTTTTCGACGAGATCATTCTTCGAAGCAACCAGTCTCTCGCTGGGGTATACGTCAGTGATACCAATAGAGAAACCGATGTTGGTAAACCAGCGCGCGGACAGTTTGGACAGCCGATTCATGCCTTCAGCAGCGGCAGCAGGTCCAAAATCACGAAGCATAATGTAAAACACATTGTCCTTCTTTCCTGAACCAACAGTGGACTTATCCATGACACCGCACATGACTTCCGAATTACGGATAATCAGCCAAGCATCATTCGGATCCAGATCCTTCGGAGTGCCATCCTTGGGTGCTTTGAATTGCTTGCAGGCAGCATCGAGGTTGACCAAAACAGGGTCCTCTTTGTTTGGATGCATCAGCACGTTGAAAACCTGTTTGCCGGTCCAAAGCATTTGCGGCTTGAGCACGGAGGGTGGTGGTAGATCAAACCGTGTCTTCGGACCCAGCATGTAGAGACAAATTTGGCAGAATGAGCCGCGGTCAAAGAAGTTATCCTTGCTGCTAAGGAGATAGGCAGCACTGATGAAATCTTGAATGGCAGAAATGATCGGCTCGCCATTCTTGGGCGTAGCTAGGTTGTTTTTCACCCCCATCAGCTCCATCGCCTCCGCTCTGGCTTCTTCCGTCTGAGGAACGTGCAGGTTCATTTCGTCTCCGTCGAAGTCGGCATTGTAAGGATTGCATACACACTCGTTGAGGCGGAAGGTTCGATGGGGTCGAACTCGGGCAAAATGAGAGAGGATACTGAGCTTGTGAAGGGATGGCTGCCGGTTGAAAAGCACGATATCACCGTCCTCAATATGTCGTTCAACCATGTCACCTTCTTGCAATTCGTTGGCCATGTGTTTGAGATTACCGTACTTCAGCATCATTTTGAAGTCGGAACCTTTCTTGACCAAATAATTCGCACCGGGCCATTTTTTGCTGCCATTGCGTACCCGTTCTTGCAGTTTCTCCTTGTTGTAGCGGGTCACAACTTCAGGGTAGGTCATATTCTTTGCGACCAACTCTGGGACTGCGACCTCGTCGACTCTCAAGTTAGGATCGGGCGAAATGACTGTACGACCGGAGAAATCGACACGTTTGCCTGACAAATTGCCACGGAACCGACCCTGTTTTCCTTTCAGTCGTTGTACAAACCCACGGATTGGCTTCCCAAGATCTGCTTTGTTGAGACCTGGTACATCGCTGTTGATGTACACTGCAATCTGAAGCTGCATGTAGTCCCAGCATTCCATGATGGTCTGGACGGGGGCGCCCTTCAACAAAGCGTTCTTGAGGTTGATGTTGCTCTGAACAATATCACCCAGCTTCGCAGTTAAATCGTCTTCTGTCGAAGCCCCCTCTTGTCCCACGGATGGACGGATGCAGACCGGAGGAGCCGGAATAAATTGCCAGAGAAACATTTCAGGGCGTGCTTCGCTTGGATCCAAAGCAAGCAGTTCACAGTCGCTGTTGGAGATCCTTTTGAAGAGCTTGAGGACACGCAAGGCATTCATATCATCTTGCGCTTTCTTGAAATGTTTCTCAATGTCCGCGTTCGAATTCCGAGCCTCGGCGAAAGACTCGTCAAATACGGTCTTGCTGAGCGGAGGTTGCTTCTTCACCGATGTAGAAGAGTTGAAAGCACGGAATTTGTCGTGGGTGATCTTGAGTGCACTCGTACCAGCTTTCTTGACCACGCCGTTGATTGCATGACAGGCCTCGCATTGCCGAGTTTTCCGGCAGCGCTCATTGATGCGTTTCGCGATCTGGTTTCGTCGGAGATTGTCGAGTCCGGGCCGACGCATCTCACGCAGGAAAGCGCGGCGCTCCGACTCGGGCAGAAGAATGCGCGAACATTCTTTGCAGATTTCCTGGAGAATCCCAATGACACGCTTGAAGTACCCGACATGGAAAGCCGGTAAAACAAGCCTCACATGGCCAAAATGACCATTGCATTCTTTCAGATGATTGCCACAAGTCTTGCAGATTGCGGTCTTGTTCGAAATGCCCATGCGCGGATCGAGAGGGCCATTGTTAACAAGCGATCGGTCGTGCTCGAGATCGAAAAACTTTCGGTCGGAAACTTCCACCACAGCTTGGCCGACAATATCGTCGTTCGTCCTATGGGAAGAGAATATCCTGGTCAGTGATCATGTCTTGCTTCGCGATAAACCACACCTAGCCGAGCAGCGAGGCAAAACAGGATGCCATACAATACACCAAACTTCAACTCTTTGATGACTTTAGGTACACGATCAATGACCTGGGCCTTGCCCAGATCAATCTGACCACCCTCGGGAGGCTGCATCGCGCCACTGTCAAGGGCAGAACATGGCAAGGTGACTCAAAAAGGTGACGTTGTAGCGGGCGGGTGTCGGCCCGTCGCTAGGATTCCGGTACCGACAGATGAAAGCTTGATGAAATGGACCGATTCTGAATGAGCCAGAGTAAAAAAAAAACCCCAACTAGCAACCCCGTGGAAAGGTGTCAAGATATGAGAGAAGGTGAGGAAGAGAGAACGCGGCGGGGTTGGCGAACTTTTTTCTGCCGCCGAAGCTCTGCTACCACTTTTGACCGCCTATTGTCTACATCAATATTGGGGTCGCTGCGTCGCCCAACTTCACGTTTCAGGCATTCTTTTTGCAGGGCAAGGAGGGAAAGTAGTGACTTTGGAGTGAATTCAGCGATACAGCGTCGGTACGGCCTCTACTTTGCTTCGGGTTATAAACGATTGGCTATCAGAGGTGAGTATTTTTCCTATGAAACCACTTTGCTTGACATAGATCTCACGCTGGGCCAGGTATGTAACAAATGCCGATCAGCAACGGGCTAGACCATATATGTGGTGGGGAAATTTTCACCAGTGTACATGACGCTGCCTCCTTTGGCCCGAAGAAACTCTTCGATTTCCATCAGGCGGATATATTTGGCATGTGCCTTCCGTCGGAGTACATAGAGTGAAGGAGGGTTAATCCTGAAGGGGGTACTTCGCTGCGCTCCGCAATCCTGGACCGGGTTGCCGCCCTGTTGGACGGAGAGTCGCTGTTGCCAGCGGGCGTCCCACCTTGCGATTGACGCATCCCGACTCCTAGCCTTCCCCACCACTGGCTCCCTGGCTGCAGTCATCGCACCATCCTTCACTCATTCTGACCACCTGGTGGGCTGTAAAACTTTATGAGAATAAGCTACTAAATAGTCCAGTGGAAGCCAAAGTCGCCATGAACAGATCCATACTAATGAACGCTGTTGTCGTCATTGGAACCGAAACTCAATCTCTCGGGCTCGTAGCCGAAAAAGGGACGCGAGTCACTCTAATACATCAACAACTACCTATAAACGGCATAATTTGCGAACGTATGTTGAATTGTAATAATCATCTACAGTAGGTCGCACAACCGCACGGACTGCACCAGTGGATCCCTTGAAGTGGAAACACATTGTATGTACTACCATGTGTTTCAAAATAGTGACCTGGAGTTGATTTGTAGGGAGGTATACGTCATTCCCCACGGGGAGAATACCTGAATTGTTGTTACGTTCCTTCGTCGTCCGGGTTCCAACCGAATCCTATGTATCCACTCGTACACAGCGCTGCATAGGCCCTGCCTGGCTAGTACGAATAGACATTCAATATCTGATATGAATAAAGCTTTTACCGATCTAGCGACCCTCTACGTTCCCGGAATGATTCCTCAATCTACTCTTACTGGCCTGATTTCACCCACCGATTCTATCCGTGAGTGGCAACGAGGACCCGCAGGCTTTTGATGAAACAAGGGCCTGGGGACTGCAATGATCCTGTCGACTCAGGGCGCCATGGGGCTACTATGTAGCGTATACCACACAGGAAACCAATACTACACAGACTCCACGGCTTCCCCGTAGGACTCACTTTGAAATACCCTGTATCAGAATCTGATTTGAGATCCCGAATAGATTACTTGACCAGGTGGTGTTATGCACACAATGTTACATTCCCCAGGCTGTGGGCAACGGGGCAACTTGAGCTCATAATGTGGAGAAGGCGTGGATGGGAGTTCTATAAATATTGGCCTACTTAGAACATCGAATACCATCCCTTTCGATGTTGATATTTTGACCATAATTCTCATTCATCAGTATCCACTAGACAACCATCAACGACGAGCATCAGGCAACAGCCAAATGGTGCCACCTCTATCTCCCTCCCAATCCAGCTGGGGAGCAGGGCCTTCCTTTCCAACCTCAACTCTCGAGCCATCCTCATTCTCTTCTCCATCGCCCTTGAGTGTTAGAAGTCTTATTCGTGTGCAGAGGGATGAATCATCAGATCTGTCTTCATTCCCAACCCCATGGGAAAGAAGACATGCCGTTCCAACCCCAGCTATGGAATCACTGGAGTCTTTCCTCTCGAATTCGGGGGTTGAAAATGTACTCCAAGCCAGAGCCCAAAAATCAACAACTACCCAGAATCCTCCTTCCACCACTGAGGAAGTGGAGGAAACCTTGGCGACCCAGGTCACCGTGGGATCTCAGCCAGATATCTGCAAAACTCCGAACTTTTTGTGGAAAAAGACGATGTCGGTTCCCGGCGGAATCGTTTTTCGTGTAACGGCCGACAAATTCGGCTGGGGTCCCGCGGGCTCTGTTTGGAACATCACGACCAGCGGTGGCGCCAAGTTGGTGCATATGAATGCTAAATGCCAAGGCAGAATTTGTTCGGTCAAGGGAAGCAATCTCGAGGATGGAACCATCAAGCAACGAGCAGACGGCAGTTGGTTCATGCAGACCACACCCCACATGCAGCCCACCCTGATGATTTCGGGCGAACTGGTTGCCGAAAATCGGGCTTCGGAGCAAAATTATACCCTAGAGGTCTCCTCCCAGTTGGCGTGCTGGCTCCCAGTGGCCAAAAACTGCAGTGGCATTAATTTTGTCAGCAATCAGACACAATGGGAGGCCTATACAGTCGATCGATATCTGGGGGATATCACCAAACAGAAGCATATCAACAGCTACTATGACCTCGGGGCCAAACTAGCGGACATCGCTCTGCCTCCCCAGGTTGCGAAATACCAGAGTTGCCACATTGACAAGTCGTTGAAAGATTGTCGCCGACCAAGCCCCAAAGATTGCGAGCGTCAACCAGACCCCAAGCATTTTTGTGCCCGGATGTCGCTTGAGGCATAAGTTACGGTGACAAGCTTCGTGGCTTCCATCTATACTGCCGTAGACGTTGCAAGCAAAGACATGGACAACCTGATTGACACCACCGCGTCCCAAGTCTGGAAAAACATGGTCAACCAGGTCTGGGCTGGGTCATATTCGGCCGAGAAAGCGTCCATCGCGGCTGCCCTTGTCGGGTTTGTTATTGGCGCGGCTGTGATACTCCAAATTGTACTTGCAATGCTGTTACCGGGGATCGGGGCTGCCGCCGGGGCCGCCGCCGGGGAAGCCGAAGAGGTGACAGCGACAGAGGTATTAGGGATGACAATCGAGCAAACAGCGCCTCAAGCAGGAGGGAAAGCGGCGGGTGAGGCAGCAGGGGAAGCGGCGGGTCAAGCCGAGAGTGAAGTGAGTGGAGCGGGTGGAGCGGGAGGACGAGCTGGATCCGACGAGATAACTCCTGCACCGAACGAAGCACCCAAGAATGGGGCCAGCGAGGGAGCCAAAGACGGCGCCAAAGACGGCGCCAAAGACGGAGCCAAAGACGGAGCCAAAGACGGAGCCAAAGACGGAGCCAAAGATGGAGCCAAGAACGGAGCGACCAAAGGAGGCAAGCAATCGACACTACAAAAACACGGCGCCAATTTGGCGGGTTTCTTCGTGGCGGCCAGCATCTTCGGATCCAACGGGGCTGCCTACTACGCCAACACGCAGAAAATCACGGAAGACCCCAATACATCCAACAGCCAGTTCAAAGCGGCCAATTTCTACAAACGGCAAGCCCACAATATCCTCGAAAGCTCAAAACAGTCCCTAGTCGATGCCATGAAAAGTAAGTCCACCGGTCCCGACGCCATCACCCAGATGTTCGAGGGGGGTCAATGGATCAGCTCGAAGACCCTGACCCAAATCGATGACGATGGTCTCCAAAAGAGCATCTCACACTGGTATGCACGACAAATGCTCGCTCATGTGGTTACCCAAATGCTTCACGACAACAATGCCTACATCCTCTACGTCCGATATGGGCCTGACACCCACTGGATGCATACCAAAAAGGGGTTTACCCAAGAGGAATGCGAAAAGGACTGGGTAGGAAACCCGCATTGGAAGTTTGCGGCTACCTGCAACATCACATACGACCCCGATGGGGGAAATCCCGGCATGGCCGTACTTGCGCGAACCCCGGTCAAAGGCAGAGGACAGGATGCCCTCGAGACCATGGCTTGGTTTATCGAGGCGGTAAAATATATGAACGAAACCCTCGATGAGCGAACGGTCATTGCCTCTGCCATGCATGGGCAATTTATGTATGGAATGGGCCGTACCCTTCGCAACAACCAGGACTTGTACGCGATCAAGAAGAACGGATTAGCGAACGTCCAAAAAATGGTCCGCCGAAAGTATTTCCGTGAGCCTGGTCTTATCGCCGTGCCAGTCTGCGATAGTGTCAGGAATCTTGTCTACGTCCCCGGCTCGTGGGAAGTGCTCAGACATTGGAAAGAAGATCACGATGATCTCTTTCCAGCGTACACATGGCCCGACGGCTTCGATGAGGCGATAAAAAAGCGTTCTGACTCGGATTACGACGAGGGGAATGCCATTTACGCGGCCGCCCCATGTCCATGCCAAGACTATACGTATAAGTCGGAGACATTCATGGATCACCTCCAGTCAAACGCTTCGGATCATATCAAGGATGTCTGTCGGTCTTCTCATGGAATCCATCTTCCTCAGAAAAAAGCACCTTTAGCCCTGGCAGGCTTACCCTGATTTGGTCATCAAGTCCATGATAATAATTCCTTACAATGAACTGTAAACTCTTCAATCGCATAGCGGCTGCGTTTCTTTTCTCTTATTTTCCACCTTTCCCGACTTCCGCTCTTTGCCTCGAAGACGGTTGAGATAATTCCTGCTCCATGCGTCCATATCGTACAGAGTCAAAGGTATGATATGGTATAATTCAATTGACCACAGACTACTGGAGCAGCCCAGGGGAATAAAGCAGAATGGCTCAAGGCAGTGCATTCAGTCTTAATCCAGTCTAGCTTGACATTTTCCGGCTAGTAGAGAGCCGTCTCTCACGGGGGTTAGCGAGCTCAACCTGAAGCGCTTACCAAGAATAGCCATACCTGGAACAACGGTTGATTCCGCTACAAATTCTAAAATGCGCAGAGAAATGGCCGCGTATGTTCGATAATCAACAGATTGAATCATCTTGGCAGACCCATGGATCTGGGATCTGATTAGCGATGTCATGTTCCAGCATCACTGAGCTACGATGAAGCGAGGGAAAGTTAAGACAAGACACTGCTTTGTCACTTGCAGCCGCTATATACATCCGAAAAAACTGAAATGGGAAAAACTCCAGGAAACAGAATTCTGCTGAACAACGTCGGAATGCAAGGGTGCAAAAACCTCGAAGTGCGGCCAGATAGCGCACTCCAGGTATGAATCTGAACACCAAACGTATGACAATCAGAAAGCAAGGTCTTCCATAGAGAATCAACGCAAATCAAATTCATTATCCAAGTACTCATACTTAATCCGACGGATTTCCATAGTATATCGCCCCATTAGATAAACTAGCGCGGTACTTCCCCTTTATACCGCCGCAGTTGCTCGGCTTCAAACTTTTCTTCACATCGTCACTGACATGGTCGGTAAAGTAACTTTTCGTTCCATTGCTGGAAGCTGCCCAGCCGCCATGGCATATGCAGGGATCTGTGGTGTGGTAGTATTCTCCCTGCACTAGATTCCTGTCCTCCCAGTCCATCATCACTTGTCCCACGCCAGGGACGTAAACCAAATCCTTGACCACACAGACTGGAATGGTGAACACGCCAGGTTCGTCGAATCTCAGAGACCTGTACATCGCTGCGGCACTCTCCAGTTCTTGATCATTGGTCGACAAATCTTTCTTGAAATCCCGGTCAAAAAATGAGTAACCGTACCCATTCTCTGCTTGCCCCGACAGTGCGCTCTTCGTCATTTCTGCGACGGTGAAATTCAAAGAATCATAACTGAAATCGTCGAGCTTGCCCAAGCTCAATGCGCCCTTAGAGTAAGGCCGCACGAAGACAGTCATGCCAGGATCACCATCTGGACCATATGTTTGGTTACAGAAGGTCAAGTATTTCCACTCAACATTATCGCCCTTCCAGCGTTTCTCGCATTCTTCTTGGGTGAATCCGATTGGCTTTTTGCAATTCCTGTCCTCACATCTGACAGCTCCCTTGTACTTGGTGTCTGTGCCATATGGGATGTGTAAGAGATAATAGCCATCATCGTATAGAATCTGGCTGACCACACGACCGACCATAGCCCGTTCAAACCAATCTGTAATGTTTCCCACTGAATTGACATCGTTGAACACATTGAGGTTATGTGGTCCCTTCGGAGCAGTAACCCAGCCCCCTGGACCCAGGAGAGAGATAATGCCTTTTTGACCAACGTTGTCGCTCGTATAGAACTTCTCATAAGTCTTTTTGACTCCATTGGCCATTTGATCGACATTTTCTGTGTATTGGACACCCGCTTTGAATAGCGCATCGGAGCTTCCTGGGTCAAGTCCTTTAACACCAGCCAGTATTCCAAACTCACTGGCGCTAAGGATGCTCACCGCGGTGACGACCCCAGCTATAGCTGCTGCAGTGCCCGGGCTCAGAATCGCACTGATAAAAACACCAATAGCTGTTAACACTCCAATCGCAGCACCCGAAATAGTGGCAATGGTGGCCCAGTTCGATTTCGCAGCCTCCTCGTGGAAAACAGTGACGGCTTTGTCTACCGCAAACTTGACATACTGCTGAGCCCCGTCCACTGCCTCCCAAACCTTATGCAACCACGTGGTGAAATGCACAATAGATGATGTCATAAGCAACCCGCGAATCCAGGTTGCATTTTTAGGGTCCCAGGTACAATCATGAATACCAGGTGGCTCGCATTGGAAATCACGAGGATCGTTGATAGCACAATGATCTTTGTCATGATTCACGAAGTCACCATATGCCTGAGCCCGGAAATCTTGAAGGTTGTTGAGATTGTTGTCGCTTATATATGATCTCATAAACTTGTCAACCTGGTAAGCGTCCCACTGTTTTTGAGAGTAAAAGTCACGGCTGTTGCATTTGAGCATAATTTCTTGTCCGCATGGCGGGAAGCCGAAAATATCCACAGTGTAATGGGTCCCATTCCGGGGGACCTTTTGTTTCGAAGCCCTCCGATCCTGAGTATTGGCCTTAAGTACGCCTGTGATTGCGAGTGAAGCTTGCATGTTTTTGGTGACCTTCATGTACCAGCTACCATCGGGGCGCATTTTCATCTGGCCATCTTCATTCTTGTTGCCGTCACCGTTGATACCGGTGCATGAGCTCCCCTGGCATCGGGCTTCCATGTGGGTCAACTTGGCCCCATCACCAGCAGTAATGTTCCAAGTCGTATTAGCTGGGCCCCATCCAGCACTACCAGCCTTGATCATAATCGCTCCAGTTGGGATCGACATACTGGTGTGAACGGAGAGATAGGTCCCGCTACAGATATGATTATCCGGCGGTCCCACAGTAACCTGAGTTACCACGCTATCGGTAATTTGGTATTGTGATGTCGTGGTACTGCTCGATGTTATCTGCGTAGACCGACCACTAGTCGAGGTGTTTGGAGAGCCACCAGAGGAAGTCTGGGTAGTGCGGCTTGACAACGTAGACTTGCCCGATTGGCTAGTTGTGGATGGAGCCACTGCAGTAGACGAAGTCGTACTAGACTGGCGAGTGCTAGATGGAGACACCACACTCGATGACGTCGTGCTAGTGCTAGGCGAAGGAGACACCACACTCGACGAAGACTTGCTAGTGCTGGACGAAGGAGACACAACACTTGACGAAGACGAAGACACCACACTCGATGACGTCGTGCTAGTGCTAGGCGAAGGAGACACCACACTCGACGAAGATGTGCTAGTGCTGGGCGAAGGAGTCACCACACTCGACGAAGATGTGCTAGTGCTGGGCGAAGGAGTCACTATACTTGATGAAGACAAGCTAGTGCTGGACGAAGACTTGGTCGACGTGCTAGTGCTGGGCGAAGGAGACACCACACTCGACGAAGACGAAGACACAATACTCGACGAAGACGTGCTAGTGCTGGGCGAAGGAGATACCACACTCGACGAAGATGTGCTAGTGCTGGGCGAAGGAGACACCACACTCGACGAAGATGTGCTAGTGCTGGACGAAGGAGACACAACACTTGACGAAGACGTGCTAGTGCTGGGCGAAGGAGACACCACACTCGACGAAGACAAAGACACAATACTCGACGAAGACGTGCTAGTGCTGGACGAAGGAGACACCACACTCGACGAAGACGAAGACACAATACTCGACGAAGACGTGCTAGTGCTGGACGAAGGAGACACCACACTCGACGAAGATGTGCTAGTGCTGGGCGAAGGAGTCACCACACTCGACGAAGATGTGCTAGTGCTGGGCGAAGGAGTCACTATACTTGATGAAGACAAGCTAGTGCTGGACGAAGACTTGGTCGACTGGCTAGTGCTGGGCGAAGGAGACACCACACTCGACGAAGACGAAGACACAATACTCGACGAAGACGTGCTAGCGCTGGGCGAAGGAGATACCACACTCGACGAAGATGTGCTAGTGCTGGGCGAAGGAGATACCACACTCGACGAAGATGTGCTAGTGCTGGGCGAAGGAGATACCACACTCGACGAAGATGTGCTAGTGCTGGGCGAAGGAGTCACTATACTTGATGAAGACAAGCTAGTGCTGGACGAAGACACTATACTCGACGAAGACTTGATCGACTGGCTAGTGCTGGGCGAAGGAGACACCGCGCTCGATGAAGATGTGCTAGTTCTGGGCGAAGGAATCACTATACTTGATGAAGACAAGCTAGTGCTGGACGAAGACTTGGTCGACTGGCTAGTGCTGGACGAAGGAGACACAATAATCGACGAAGATGTGCTAGTGCTGGACGAAGACACAACACTCGACGAAGACGTGCTAGCGCTGGGCGAAGGAGATACCACACTCGATGAAGACTGGCTAGTGCTAGGCGGAGGTGACACCACACTGGACGAGGTTTGGGGAGGTACCACGATTGATGAAGGCTGGCTAGTGCTCGATGGTGTAGGCACCACAATCGACGAGGGCTGAGTCGATTGGCTAGTACTGGGCGGGGGAGGTACCACAATCGATGAAGACTCGGTAGACTGACTCGATGGACTAGTAACCACCGAAGAAGACTTGCTTGAATGGGTGCTGCTGAATGGAGGCCCCACAATAGATGAAGATTCGCTCTGCTGGCTTGATGTAGGAGGCATTCCAATCGATGAAGATGTGATTGACTCGCTGATGGACGAGGGAGGCACAACGATCCACGAAGACTGAGTAGTAGACTCAGTGATAGGTAGAGTAGATCCAACACTCGAGGATGTAGTAGGCTGGCTGCTACTCGGTGGCGGAGGTACCACATTCGTTGAAGACGTAGTTGGCTCGCTGACAGACGAAGGGGGTATCGGGGTCCATGAAGACTCGCTCGGTGGGCAGCTGCTGGATGAGACAGAAATCCCGTTTGATGAAGAGTGGGTCATCTCGGTGCTGAATGGAGGGAGTATCGAGGTCCATGAAGATTCGCTCGATGGACTCAATGGAGGGACCACAGTCGTTGGAGTTGTAATTGGCTCACTGAGAGATGAAGGGGGTATCAGGGTCCATGAAGACTCGCTTGATGGACCCAATGAAGGGACCACAGTCGTTGGAGTTGTAAGTGGTTCGCTGAGAGATGAAGGGGGTATCAGGGTCCATGAAGACTCGCTTGATGGACCCAATGAAGGGACCACAGTCGTTGGAGTTGTAAGTGGTTCGCTGAGAGATGAAGGGGGTATCAGGCTCCATGAAGACTCGTTCGGTGGGCAGCTGCTGGATGAGAGAGACCCCTCATTCGATGAAGAGTGGGTCAGCTCGGTGCTGGGTGGAGGGAGTATGACAGTTGACGAAGAATCAATAGGTTGACTGCTGCTAGATGGAGTAGCCACCACACTTGACGAAGATTGAGGCGAGGTAGGCTGCATGGTAGGTTTGCTAGTGGAGGTTGTCGGTAAACCGCCCAACGTAGTGTGAGTAGCTGGCGGCATTATCGATGTAGACTGAGAAGAGGCAGACTGGGTGGTGGGATTATCACTCCGAGTCTCTGGAATAGAAGAGATTGAGGCCGAGGTGGCTGTTGGTGACGACTCATCCACGGTTACCCAGAGGGTCAATGTCAAAACTGCACAGGTCATATCTGGCTCGGGGGAAAGACCACTCCATGTCGCTGCTGCAGAGGGAGCACAGCTCCAGACAATCGGAGTGGGTTCTCCATGGTTCCAGGTCAAGGAAGTAGTAGGTAAACCACATAACGTCACCGGCGTGGGCGTTGTCGTTGGAGGAACCGAGAATGATATAACTGAACTCTCAGTCCAAGATACCACCGAAGTTGCAATCCATGAATCAACTGAATATGAAAACATCCTTCTTCTTCGTTGTGGTGGAATACACCAAAGGACCGGGGGAAAAGGATCAACTCGGAAGAGATGCAATGGAAACAAGGCTGGTTTATATCCGGAGACGCGATGTCACAGGATTCTGTCTCGGTCCTTCTCCCCGTCCCTCCCCGCGCCCCTCCCCGCGCAAGTGAAATGCCATTTGGAGCGAGAGTCAAGACCAAAAAGGGTTGGCCCCTATAACTGTGGGGGAGAATTCAGGCACCGGAGATTAGCGCGAAGCTATGGTGCCCGCTGTGGATCCAAAGCGATGTTGGATGTACACGAGAAGTCCAATCGCAAAGCACGAGATCAGTTCCCGATCTAAGTAGTGATGAACATCCCCAAGCAAAATACGGAGTACCCCGTACGGAGTAGCAATGCCCACGAGGATCGCCCGCCCAGGAAAACAAGGCTCCCCAAGTGCAGTAGCGCAGTTTCATTGCGGCAAAACATGAACCCTTCTGTGCCAAGTGTGGGAGACCCAAAATTCTTCGCTGAACTCGTCTTCGATGGGTTAACTATCTCTTGCTTTTGGTTCGGGAAACCCGGCCCTGATCCCTAGCCCGCTTTCTCTCACGGACTCCTCGGAGTTTGAACTGTACAAGTGCAAAGTCTAGCTCAAGGCTCTTCCTCTATATCTTGGGATCAGAAATCCAAGATGCAGTCTCCAGTCTCCTGATTCATCCCTGGCACATCCACGCAATTTGGACCCCATGGGTACTCCATACTCCGTTGTATTCGCACCGCTCGTGGGTCTCGGTGGAGTCTTACTTCGTAGCCCAGGCTGGAGGATTTTTATGTCATGGACAGTGGGAAAAACATTTTTGATACTACGAGATCTCATAAGTTACCTTTTCACGATCTCCTAACTCGCGATTGACACTTATACTCCGGCTTATGGTAGAATCAACAATGCGCGGAGTGGAGGCGCGTGTCACTTTCTGTTCCCTATACGGCGAGGTTGAAATCTCAACACGGAGAATCGAATGAGGGCCGTCCATTGTTAACAGGATTGTGCAAAGAAAAGTTTCCTTTCTAGTGCGGTGCATGTCGGAGAGCCTTTCCAATGAGGTGCTTTTCGCAATCATATTTCCCGTGACTATTCACATCCGGACCGGGCATTGGAAAGCGAGGCGCAAGGCTCTTGCTTTAATCGTATCTCTCTGGCGGATAATATCGGAATTCCGACCGAAAGGAGATGGCGATCAGTAAGGGGGAAAAGGGGAAAGCAAAGGCTCGTTATGTCCTGGAGCATAGTCAACAGTCTCCTACTGCTGAGAGAACAACCGAGAGTCACCCAAAATCATGCGACTGCCGTACGGTCAATGACACAAACAGGTTAACTCCACCTAACGCTAGGCGGATAGCAAGTTAAGTATGGAGTGTGGAGTATGGAGTAGTCCGTATGGAGAGTATGGAGAATGAGGTATGGAGTATGGAGAAGGGATTAGACGAGCGACCCAATTTGATGATGCGGCGTTGGTTTTAGAAACAACGCAAGCCTCGCATCCTGCGAGGCTCACGGATCAAGAAATCAAAACAACGCACACATTTTGGTAGTGATCAACATTTCCTGTTCGGGGAATCATGTGACTTCTCACGTGGGGTCCGGGGGTCTGAGATATTAGAATGATACATCATGTACACTTCGTGGCCCTGGTATGAGACAATCTCTGATCTCTCGAGGCAACCTGTCCGTCGACACGATTGTTTCCCCAATCCGGGCGTGGATCAATCGGAAGGTGATCGAGGTGCTTCAACCACCGGATCGAAAAATATTTGACGAGAAGGGAGAGGCTCCGAGGCTGAGAATCGCCCCCAAACCCAGCCCGGGTGTCCTGCACGGGCCAAATAATGACAGGGCTGCGAGCAAATCGCTGCTCTGCATACCGGGGCAAATGTCATCACCGCCGAATTCAGCCTCACTTGGCCCTCACCCTCACCCACGCCCGGCAGAAGACCTCGTGTTTTTGCTTTATGAGCAGTTATGGGCGCAATGGAAAGTTATCACCAACCCCTGCTGAGGCATCTTCATACTTTCTCAATCAAGCCGGTCGATGATGTCCGAAAACGCCTCGCTCCATGATCCCGAGTTTATTCCGATCTCCCGAAGCTACCAGAGTTGCGACCGCCTGATTGACAGTCCTTCTGAGAGTATCTCCGAAAAACCTGCCCACCACCGGTCCTGGCGATGTCGTCGACGGTCGGCCCAACAAACATGCAAATTTCAAAGGCGAGGACTGTTCGAAGGCTGGAAGTTCACCGCGTTCTTGGCTTTCCTCTCGAGCGTGGTGGTACTCGGTTTCAACTTGGGCTTTCTGGTTTACTCGACGGTTCGTTCTCATGCTGGCAATGGAACGACTCTTGCCAGGGGGACTGCGCAAGAATGCATCGTCTAAACACAGTTTTGCACTGGGCGATTAACTCGGGCACTATTCTACTATCCGCCAGCAATTTCGGGATGGTATGCCATCATGCCCGCATCTATCTATCCGACAAAATCCCACTCGGCTAATGTGTTGCCCCCCTGTGTAGCAATGTCTCATCGCTCCAACTCGAAAGGACGTGGATCGCGCCCACCGGAAGGGTAAATGGCTTGACATTGGCGTGCCAAGCGCTCAAAACCTATGCGCTGTTCCCTGGAAGCGCTCATTCCTATGGCTTTGTTTATGCCTGTCCTCTCTTCCCTTCCACATGTTCTACAACTCCACGATTTTTTACAAAACAGCGGTTCCGGCGTACGATATCTTCGCTGGACCCGGGTCCTTGCACGAGATGACCTGGTCGGACGTTCATTTGATGAATCAAAACAAGACATCGGAGAAGGGGGAGTCTCTGAAAGGTCTTCTCCATGCGGCCAAAAATACCAGACTCCACCATATGGATAGTGCGCGCTGCGTTACCACTTTTGCGCAGACTTACCAAACATCCTATAGGAAGCTGCTCTTGGTACCGGAAGATACCACCAATAACTCGTACGCTCTGGTGTCAACAAATCCAGTCTACAATCCGCATTTCAATCAGGGTAACAGATTGATAGATCCTTACCAATGGATATGCCCTCTCGATGGAGGCACTCGGGATCATTGCGATACATTCGGCTATCAAGTGGTGCAGAAATGGGCCGAAAAAAAGAACTGGACGGTCAATGTTGAAAAGGAATTCCAAGTTCCTCACGTCACCCCTCCGGAATACAGAATTCAATACTGTCTGGCGGAGCCAGTACCACAGTATTGCAGCCTTCAACATTCGCTACCGTCGACAGTTGCGGTCATTGTTTCAAATGTTGTCAAGACAGTCATTCTGCTTTACATATGGCTGAGCACGGCGAGAGCTCCACTTCTAACCATTGGAGATGGAATCGCCTCTTTCTTGCGGCGCAATGATCCCTATTCGGAAGGAATGTGTATACCATCGGACGGGAGCACAATCTACATACATCCGGTATATGAAACTTTGCCTTCCCTCCGAGATAAGGAACTGCGTCGTCCAGCCGAGTGGAAGGATATCAAGAGGCGATGGGGGTCAGTTGTCTCTTTCCGCTGGGCATTCCTCATTTTCTTGTGAGTTTTATCCCTGCTCCACGCTGTGCGTCATTTGCAAATTCCCGGTAACTGATCGCCAGTGAAGTTGGAATCTGTTTCTGTTGATCGGTACTCTGTTATTATGTATGGCGTTGTTCGCAGATGATGCAAGACGCACAGGACTCTGGAAGATAAAACTCGGCGCCATCACTTCCCAGACCATCGTCAGCACCGACTCATCCGGTCAAAACTTCGTCGCCAATGCCATCACCGCCAACTTGCCCCAGGTGGTCTTCTCACTGCTATACTTTGCCTTTAACAATATCCTGACCTCGATGTGTGTCTCCGCCGAGTGGAGCCGTTTCGGCCACACTCGTAAGAGCGTCCGCGTCTCTCATAGTCCCAGATTATCCCAGCGAAGCAACTACTTTCTTTCCATCCCGTACCGCTACGCGTTACCACTTATTGCCATTTCGTCTATTCTTCACTGGCTTGTCTCGGAGAGTCTGTTCAAGATCTCCATTGAAGCGTATGACTCGACCATGGCCCCCGATCCCTCGCGGGACCTGTATGCATGTGGGTATTCCGCCGTGGCTATGACTAGCGCTCTTTCAATTGGTGCTTTTATGCTTTTTTGCTTGATTGGGTTGAGCTGTCGCCGATTCGAATCAGCTATGCCGGTCGCGGGGAGCTGTAGTCTGGCTATCGCTGCAGCCTGCCATCCGAGACTCGACCCAAATACAGATAAAATAGGAGGTGCGAGTACGGAGGATGTGGAGTCCGAGGACGACGGGGAGATCATGGCTCTTCTGCCTGTTAAATGGGGATCAATCCCGGTTGATGGTCCTATTGGACACTGTGCCTTTACTTCTGGGGACGTCAATCCACCGGAGAAAGGTCGAAAATATCAGTAGCTTCTAATCTCAATAAACCATCAGCCATTATAGAACAAAACGCGAATTGAGAATTTAGATGATCATTTGGGAGGAGTGATTCTTGCGACGTTTTGAGACTTCGATTGGACGATCTCGTCGTCGGGAAGAGAGCGGGAACAACGCCAGCCACGGTTCACCCAAAACCTTGACTATGCGGGGGCCTCATCGATCGGGGATAAAAATGATAAGTACTTGTACATATCTGATTTGTCTATTATACAGGTTTATTTGGCCAGGAAAGCCTGGAATGCCTTATGTTCAATCACAACGTTGCCCACAGCCCGAAGCTTTTTCCGACCCTCCTTTTGTTTCTCCAGGAGCTTGCGCCGACGACTCACATCACTGGCATGTAGTTTGGCCAAGACATCTTTGCGGTAGGGCTTGATCGTTTCACGGGCAATGATCTTTTTGCCCACAGCAGCCTGAATGATGATTTCGAAAAGCTGCCGATCGACGTGTTGCTTGAACTTGGTCACCCATATTCTTCCCTGACGGTTCACCTGACTCATGTGCATGAGCCGGGACACGGCATCCACGGGCACCTTGTTCACCAGAAGCTGCAGCTTGACAATGTTGCCTGCGCGCCAGGCGGATTCCTCATAGTCCAAGCTGGCGTAGCCTTTTGTCGATCCTTTCAATTTGCCGAAAAAGTCATCCACAAGATGTGCTAGGGGTAGCTGGTACTTGAGGATGACCTGGCTCGCGGTAAAGTACTCAATGCTCTGTTGTTCACCGCGGTTGGCTTCACAAAGCTCAATGGCCTTCCCGAGATATTCCTCGGGGAAAGTTAAGGTGGCCAGAACGTAGGGCTCCTGGACCTCGGCAACCTTCAAACGCACATTGTCGTCATCGGGGAACTTGGCAGGGTTGGTGACTATATCCTCGGTGCCATCCTTCCACACCACCTTGACGGGAACGGAGGGAGGGGTGATAATGATGCTGGCGCCATGTTCCTGGCGCAAGCGATCTTCAAATACCGAGCAATGGAGTGTTCCCAGGAAACCCATTCGGAATCCAGCACCCAAAGCTTCAGATGACTCCTTTTGGACCGTCACACTTCGATCATTCAGGATGAGCTGGTTGATACTGTCTTCCAAGTGCTCAAAATGATCCGCATTCACGGGGTAAACCGCCACAAAGACCATTGATTTAGGCTCTTCGAATCCCGGGAGAGGTTCAACGGCCTTTTCAGATCCAACTCTCGTAAAAGTGTCACCGATCTTGGCCTCTTTGCTTCGTTTCATACCGGGATTGAAATAGATGTACCCGACTTGGCCTGCCCGGAGAACAGTCTGTGCTGTCTCGGTGGGATACATAATCCCAACCTCACCCACATAGTATTTAATACCGGTCGCGAATGAAACGAGCTGTTGACCTGCGCGCACTTGGCCGTCGAAAATACGCACCAAAAGAATCACCCCTTTATAAGAGTCATACCACGAGTCGACGAGCAACATCCGTAAGGGTTTGCGACTGTCGCCAACGGGGCTACATCGCGCAGTCAGTACATCAGGTGTCAGCTGTATAGTCTGCTGGGAAAGTGATCACGTACGCTGGGATCTTCTCAACAACCGTGGGAAGAATCTTTTCAACATTCAATCCAGTCTTGGCAGAGACACCAACTGCATTCTCCGTATCCAGTTCGAATGAGTTCTTCATCTGTTCCAAAGCCCGCTCCGGTTCCGCCGATGGCAAATCGACTTTGTTGATGACAGGTATCAACTCTAGACCTTGTGCGAAGGCCAAGTAGAAGTTGGCGACCGTCTGTGCTTGGATGCCCTGACTAGCATCAACCAGAAGCAATGCTCCTCCACAACTAGCATAACTGCGTGACACCTCGGCACGAAAGTCCACATGCCCCGGGGTGTCCACCAAATGCAGCAAGTAGTCCTCGCCCTGGTGATTGTAGATCATGGTACACGTTTGCGCTTTGACAGTAATGCCACGTTCGCGTTCCACGTCGAGTTTATCCAACACTTGCTTGTTTGTCCCGGGTTTGATCGTACCGGTGAGCTCCAGCAACCGGTCGGAAAGCGTGCTCTTGCCATGATCGACGTGCGCGACAATGCAAAAGTTACGATACCGATCGAGGGGAATGGCGGCAATGCGCTGTTCGAGATCCGTATCGGGCGAAGAAGGAGGCGCTTTCGACCGAGCATTCCAAATTGAAGAGCTCGTAAAGGATCGGAGGGAATTGTAGCGGGACGACAAGCCAGCCGGTGACTTGAGGCCCGCAGCCGGACAATTCGGCGCTGCGCTCAGCCATCGAGCTAACTGCAGACATCCTCGCATCGGGACTCCTGCAGTGGCATTGAACAGGAGCAATTGCCTTGTGAATTCACCGAGAAATGGATGGGTCCAGGACGTGTCTCGTCGCGGATTTTGCGATGCGGAGGAAAAATCGGGGGTCGCGGGCGGTGAATCCAATCGCTGCGGCGACTATCGAGCATAAACAAACTCCCAACTTCAACCTTGCTGTTCCTCGATCATCATGCCGGAAACAAAAGACAAATCCAAGGTCCACAAGCTGTCCATTAAAGGTATATTACTGAGATGCACATGCTAAGTTGGTCTCAAAGCTGACTCGGTGCCAGGATCGGCCAAGCTTGTGGCCGAGTTCGTGAGTTATCAGTGCCCCTCGGAGAAGAAAGTCGAACGCTGACAATGAGTAGTTTGAATACTCGATCAATTCGATCCTGTGAGCTGCATAATGTGCTTCAATTGGTGACCCTCGCTCATTGCCATCCCACTCCAGGTTCCAGCGTGGTGTCTACCCTTCCGATGACTTCATCACGTAAGTCCTGAGAGAATTTTGAGGATGTTAACAGCTCATGAATGCTAATGGGGTGATAGTATTAAGAAATATGGTCTCAACATGCTCGGTGCGTCCCTTTTGATCCGCTCCCTTCCAACACCGCCTGGACAACCGGATTAACCCCGCGATAGTGTCGTCCGACGACCAGGTCAAGGCCTACATTAAGAAGATCATGTCACAACTAAACAGGTGGATGGCTGGTGGCAAGATCTCAAAACTGGTGGTTGTGATTACCGACAAAGAGACTGGGGAGCACGTTGAGCGGTGGCAGTTTGACGTATGTCTTGGAATCGATGCTTTACCCTTCCTGTCTGACGACTAGGTATAGGTTGAGATCTTCGGGAAATCGTCTAAGAGCAAAAGCAAGAGCTCTTCCGGTGACAAAGAAAATGCGGCACCTGGGTAGGTCGGGAGTTTTGAGCCGCGTGAGCGCTTGGCTGACATTTTCACTCGCAGGGCTGCTGAGCCTGCCACCGAGCCTGCAGAAAAGTCCGAAAAGGAGATCCAGGAAGAGATCCAGGCTATTTTCCGTCAAATCATCGCATCGGTCACCTTCCTCCCGGTGCTCGACGGGGAATACACATTCAATGTCCTTGTCTACGCCGACGCGGATTCCGAAGTGCCTGTGGAATGGGGCGACAGCGACGCCAAGGAAATCTCCAATGCCGAGAAAGTCCAGTTGCGGAGCTTCAGTACCAACAATCATCGTGTTGGTACTCTGGTCAGCTACCGACTGGCCGATTAAGTTACGACTCTACCGGGGATGCTCTCTGCATTGGCGTTTGGGGATCAGACATGTCATTTTACAACCCAGCAGAATGGTTTCATAATAACAGCTGCACTGTGACCGATTACTCGTTTTTGTTCTGAGAATTCAATAAGCCCAAGGCAATTCCTTCAGCCTTGGGAACCACTCATTACCCACTTCACCATCCCAGCGAAGCAGCTCTCCCACCACATCTTCGAATTCAGCATTGGGAAAGACACTTTCTTCCATCCCCGGATACCAGCCCCGCTTGACTCTTTTGCCAGCCAAGTCTGCCTTGGTCCCATAAAGATCCTGTTTCCAGAGCCCAATGCCCTTGGATGCCTCTCCGGATGCGAGAGATTCCAACGGAGTGACTTCCTCAGGTGGATTTATTCCTTCCACAAAAACCTCGCAATTTAGACGTTGCAAAGAACCAGGAAGAGGAAGCAACCCGACGGCGGGGAAGTGGCATTCCATAAAACGCGCTCGTTTGAACTCGTGAGTAACAACCGTGACTCGCTGCGGATAAACACCCGTGTGTAGTCGAAACCGGAGGAGACTGAATAGCACATTCTGGTAAGAGTCGGTTGCATGAGTCTCGGAAAGGATCCTTGATGGGTCAATTGCAGGGGTATTTGTTGGATCCTGGAAATAATGGTTGTCTTTGACGAAGTTCTATGGTTCTGGTTGGTATTTTCGTTCTCATCACACCTGATGGCAAAATATGACGATTGACCCACCAGATATGAGTCCCCTTCACTGATATTGGTACGAGGTTTCTTTGTTGGACCTCTGGGCGAGGTATTAGTGGATTTTGTCGTATCTTAAGTTGTGTTTACATACCCTGAAAAGATCAACACTCCATTTGGGTCCGATGCCAATGCCCTGAGTCCTGCTTTGATATGGTCAACAAACGTGGGGACCTCCCCTCGCTGGAAAGACTCGATCAACCTGTTCGTAGCATGGTCAGCACGGGATCTGATAAATATCAGGAGCCCCCGGCAAAGTGCGCGTGGCTGACCAGTTATCTTCCGAATTGTCACCTTGGGGGCTACCAAGGTATATGGCATGGCAACAGACAATAATCAGATGGGTTGCTTGTACACTGGCATCACCTCCCATCTTAATGATCATGAAGTATGCCAGGATGCAAATGCATCGAGCCAAGACCGAGGGAGGGGAAAGTGCACGGATCACACGTGGATTGGCCCGTGCACGTTGTATACTTGATTCAATCAATTCACTCGACGTAGAAATTGACAATGTAAAATAAAATGATAGGAAAAGAGATTTTTGTTTTCTTGATGTACACGTCCAAACACGCTTCCCTCCCAATGTAAACACTTCCCTCTCCATCCTTCATCCACGTCCACAACCTTTCCCACACCACTTCGTTTCTCCAGTTATTGTTTACCCTGTTTCATTTGAACTTTTTTCTCACAGCATGGATCCTGCTTCCGCATCCTCATCGGCCGGCCAAATGGCTGGTGGGGCCAATTCTTACAACCAGGCTTCATCCGGCCCTGGAGTCGCGCGTGGCTCCCGCCCTCGGGTTCTCGTCCCTCCGGTATCTCATCAGTCATATCTTTGGTCTTTGAATCTTTTATCTAACTAATATTGGAAACAGAGAATTGGAAGTACACCAAATCTCCGGTCAAGCTACGACCGGGGTCGGTACGTCCTTGGGTTCGTTCGGTCAATGCCCCGCCAGGTCCAGCTTCGTAAACTTCGCCATATTCAGCAAAAAATTCTCCAACTACGGGAGGAGCGGCTTGCTGATCTGGAAGATCAACTTGAGAGGCTACAAGATGCAGAGCTTGGGATGTCTCAACAACTGCACGAAGCATACAAGAATCGGGACGGCGAACCCAGCCATGTCTTCTATGCAAGCTGGTTGCAGCGCACCTGGCTCAGGGTAAATACCCAAGTTGCAAAGTGCAGAGCGGCTGTTCTCAGGGAGCGTGCACGTATGGCGATCCAGAGAGCAGAGACGTTGTCGCAGTTTGAGGCCAGGTTATTTGTGACCCTGGGCTATGTTGGTCATGCTTTTTCCGTCCAAAAGCGCTATGCTCACTTATTATAGGGCCGAGCCTTTCTCGCAGCAAACCCTGCTGTTTTGAATGGCATTTTCAACTCCCATCAGGCAGGCTCCGAGGAATCCTCGAATATCTCAAACAATCTTTTGCAATTGTATGCCCGACACGAGCAAGTGCTGCAATCGCTGCAAGTGGGACCGCCCATGCCCCCGGCGAACCCATTCCAGACCAATGGCTTTCCTCGACAAGGAAACCAGGCAATACCTCAGAACAATCCGTCTAATACTTCCATGCCAAATTGGAACTCTGAGCAAATGGAACAGATGATACTGCGGCGCGATCTTGCGACCTTCTTTGCGTCAAATGGTACTTCGCAGAACGGGGGCCAGATGATGGCTCAGGGAAACATGTCAAATCATCCCACAAACCGTGGCCAGCAGCAGGTGCATCAAATAATGCCCCACGGAAATCTTGCAAATGGCGCCGCTTACAACGGTATGTCCCAGCGCATGGGCCAAATGACTACTCCGAGGAACATGTCGAATCATTCCACCAACCGTGTTCAGCAGCAGGTGCATCGAACGGTGCCTCATGGAAGTCTTGCAAATGGCGCCGGTCACAGCGGCATGTCCCAGATGATGGACCAAATAGCGATCCCGCCCATATCTACGCGCTCATTGGGACCAGGTGAATTGTCTCAACGGATTGAGCAGATGCTGGCCAAGAATAACGCTACCAATGCTGTCGAACCAATTAATGATTCTCAACCGATAGATCGACTGACATTGCAGAACAATCTGGCAAATTTTCTTCCTTCATATTCGACTCCCCAGCAGATGGAACCCCGGGAGAATCTTACGAGCCCTTCTACACAACCCGTAAGTCCATGAGATATTATACTTTTTACATCTGCTAATAACCAACAGTCTGAAGATTCGAGCGGAAGCAACAACGCCGCTTTCCCTGCCGACCTCCAACTACCCACAATGGACTCCCAGGGGCCACCTGACTGGTTTATGCCCGTTGAGGACCCGACAAACAATGCCAATAATCCCACTTTGTCCAGCAGTCTCGGAGCTGGGACGAAATTGGCCCAAGCGGTGCGCGATCTAGAGGGCCAGGGCGATCAGCTTGCTCTTCCAGGCACAGGAGATGAACCATTTGATATCGAAAGATTTCTGAACGACAGAAGAGCAAAACAACTTCCAACAAAGATGGAGGGCATCGATGAGGATCGAGAGAATCAAGATGCTAAGACTGAACAAGGGAACGATGGCATGAATTACGAGGATGACGATACTCTTTCCGAGAGTGAACGCATCGACTAACCCGATCAAAAGCCTTTTGCGATTCGTTCACAATTTTGTTTGAATTGAGATGAAGCATACTGTGGCTTGATGTACGCTACCTCTGTGGGCCTCCTGTTTGATTACATCTGCTTGTTGCTGGGACGGGCGGAGCTGGCCTAAACGACAAAAATAGCCACGAGCGATGGTCTGTACTAATAGAATTTGTCTGAGAATATACTATTGTCAAATTCTACTGTGCTATAATTAGCAGTGGTCTCTCTAGAGGTAGAATTCCGAACGAATTCTAAAGTTCGTGTTCGAGAAGTCGCGCACGTACAGTTGTCTCCCCCGCGGATCTGGCGGATCTAATCTCCGAACAGAAGTCGCCGCTAGCGCCAACCTTAAAATCAGAACTACAATCGACAGTCACTGTACAAGTTTGCTGGATAGCTCAACCATTTTGTCTTTCTTGGAAGGTAACGATATTAAAAAATTGATTCTCATTGGTTCAAGAGAGTTGCCTTTAAAACTTGTCCTTTTCGTTAGCAAGGGCTATGAGCTTAAGATACATGCAGATTCGAACACCCTAGACATGATCCATATACGGGCGTTTGAGTAGTGGGTCGACTGCTTGTATGCATCTTGAATATCCATAGGGAGGATACCTATACTCAAGATCGATCCTGCTTCAAGAAGTTTTTAGATACATGTAGCAAACCACTACTCTTTCAGGTTGGAAACATAGCTGTGCATTACCACCTTGTATAGCAATACTTAACTTCGGTAGTCCCCGTGAATTTTTGAAAAATCCAAGAGTAAGTGAGATGGATTCGAAGAGACCCCCAGAGAAACTAGGCGGTGCTAGTCCAAAAACAGAAAGGCAGCGGTGAATACAGGCCAGTGAATGATCCTGAGGCAGTTTCCGGCAAGAAAAAATAGAACCAGGAAATTGATTGCTGCAACTATAAATTGGGCCTGACTGGAATCTTCTTTCTTCCTCTCTCTGTATTCGCCCATCCACCCATCCTCCATCCCAACACCTTTTGCATTGACCCACTTCATACCTTTCTGTTCGAACTGCTTTTCTTCCATCATCTTTGTATCTCACAATATCAAGATGGTGGATCCTGACAAGAAAATTCCTGACTTATCACAGGACAAGTCGAAGAGTTTCCTTTCGTTTTTCGATCATGAGAGGCGCCATCGCCACACTCTGACCACTCCATTTGGCAGTCGTCAGGCGACTTCATCTGTGAATTCAAGTGATGATTTGAGTATTCGAAAGCCCGAGGAAGAAGATGTTTCCTATGCTTCGAATGCGCGAAGTACTCGTGTGCGGGGTCCTCATGATGACGACGAAGAACTCAACAAAGCCGTCATTCAGAAGATACTGCAAGAGGACAACCCCTTCAACCTGCGACGGCGCGCGACTCCCCGAAAGTTCGAAGCCCTATGTGATCATACCGAACTTCCTCCTAGGGCTTCATTCAATGCTCAACATGAACCTCGCCGTGCCTCTGGACATTCAGCCCCCCACACCCCTGAACATCCTGGCTCTTCTCGCCAGAATTATTTTGCACGTGAGCGTGAACATCCTCGCGGGGTTGACCTTCTTCGGTCTAGTGCTCGGTACCCTTTTGGAACTCAGTTAGAGGTTGAGTCTCCCACTCCTCGTGAACCTTCCCGTGCTCGATACTCTGATGGCACCGTCAGTCCCTTGGGGCCTCGCGAACGGTCCCCCACAGCTGAAAGACGCACGGTACAGACCATTGCAGGTCTTCGGTCCTCTCGATGGGATCACGGCCCCCTACCCGAGCGGACACCAATCCAAAGTCGCGCTCGAGATCAACATGTGCAGCGTAGAGAAGAGACCGGCAACAACGTATTTCGTCAAAGAATCCCCAAGAGACTCCGGGATGATGATTGGGAAGATGAGCGAAGAATGCCACAACCCAAGCGTCGCTCTACCAACAAAAACATCAGCCATGGAAAGCCCCATGAGCCAAAGACCGACATTAGACTGTGTGAATTCTCGGATCCCTGCCGCATGAACCCATCCCCCGATGGCATGCACTGGCGCAAGGTGGTCTCACACATTTTTGGCCGGAACAAGGCATCCACCAAGCTTTTCCCGGATCCCGTGTGGGTGCACTACTGCCGCAAGCACTACCAACGTGCCCGGTATCGGGCAGATCAGTGGCCATTCACTCAGTGTGATCTCATTTTGGAATCACTTTATCGCATGGAGCAATGGGGTGGTGTCCAATCCTTCGAGCTTACCCTGCGTCGACGCGAGCAGGATCGGGATCTAGCCCAGCCACCCACGCGATATTCAGGCCCGACTCGCTACCTGCAATCGGGCCGTCGTCATCCCACTGCTGTCACTGCACCTGTGCCGGACTGGCTACGTAGGGAGCTTGGGAAATTCAAGTCATTTGAGGAAATCCGCCAAATCGTGGATCGAGTCCGCGAGTACATGTTGGCTTTGCGGCGGGAGAAAAGGGCCGAGCAGGAGGGCCGATTGAGAGTCGCCGAGTCTTCACGCCAGGATTCCGGCAGTACTATGGGCCCTGGAAGTTCCATCGACACTTCCAACAACAATCGGTATCCGCCTCATCGGACTTTTCACCATGGTGGTTGGCAGGCTGTGGCCCCTCCGAGAGGGTCTAACACGAAAAAGTATCCGACCACCGCGCAGATGAGCCTGGTTCGATTCCCCGATGTTGAGATCCTTCCCACTTTCCATGGTTGGGTGTACGACCATGACAACTTGCGCCGTGCAGAGGAGCGCACCGTCCAACATCGTGCGGCCGAGGCTGAGACTCGCGAACATGACGCTGTAGCGCGTGAGGCTGCTGATCGCGAGGCCCGAACCCAAGCGCGAGCTGAGGCCGCAACTGAGCAGCTCGAGGAAGAACGACGCGTGCACAGCGAGCGGCATGATTGCCGCGACTATCGTCGGGGGAAGATCACTCGACAGGAGACTCGCAACGAGAACTCACCGAGTCCTGCGCTATCTCGAGACACAGAGTCAAAGCCCAGCGGGGACTTGAGGTTCTAAATGAGGGGTTAAATGGAACTTGAAGAGGGAGGGATAAGGAAGTTGCTTTGGGGGGATTAGTATGGGGTGGGGTGATGGATAGCATCCACCAATGACGCCGTCATGTGGCAATCGTCGACTTGCTCTCAAAGTTCCCTAGCATTTGCTTCATATTCAGCTAACCTGAATATTACTTCTGAAGGGGACATATTTTGCTTTCGCGTGGAGGGTTTGAACAGTGTGGCTTGAACTGATCTCTTTCGGGATTGATCGTTGAATGTGACCTGTTGATATCTCTCCAATGGGACAAACTCCGTTGATTTGCTCTAGCCTGGATGGATTTAGCCTGTTATAAGATGAATTCCATCGATTTGCTTCGTCTCTCTCCGTGGGATATCTTTTGACCACTTGTCCTTGGTACTTTCGGTGAACAGCTGCAGGTGGCCTCGTCCCATGCATGCTTAATCGACTTCAGCTAAACATCAATGTAAAAGTATCGATTTTGATGCAACAGAAAGACTCCCTACCCTACAAGATGTGAATAGTAGAAAAGTGCGCTCGCTCAGAAATCACCAAATGCTCAATGTCCAATGCACAACCACACCCAGCCGCTCCAGTAAGAAACCCCAATTACCAAGATTAAGAAATCAAAATGTATGGAGGATGAGTTCATGATCGTCGTTCGAGGTCTAGCTGGCTACGGCCAGCTGAGCCACGAGGTCGGATGCCACGTCAAGGAACGGGTAGGGGCTGGTGACTTCCTTCTCCTTGTTCTTCAGGCGCTTGCTGATAGGGTGCCATTCGGTGTCACCATGAGCGCGGATGACGTTTTGGTATCCATCGCATTTGAAGTCGACCATGTAGTTGTTTTCTTCGAGTTGGTACAGTTGAATATCGACAAAGACCCAGACTCCATGCGCGATATTCGGGTGCCCGCTGTTTTGGGTCGCTGATGAAGGGCCGGATGTTGTGCCGCTGTCAGACGCAGAAGACTTGGCGTCTTTCTCTTTTTCCTCGTGAGGGACGGAGATACCGGAGATGTGGAATCGGCGACGCAGCTCTTCCAGGTCACTGCGGCTGTTGTAGACACTGCTCGTGACACCGGGGGCCTTCACATTCTCCTTCAACAGCCGTGCGCGAATAAACCAAGGGTCCTTGGGGATGTAATAGTCGGACGGAAGATCGGGGTACTTATTTTGCAGGGGCTTCGGCTTGTCGGGAGAACTTGAGTCGGGGCCGATGTTGGTCCCCGACTCGACCGGTTGGATATCCCACACACCACCTTGGGCAGCGATTGCCCGGTAAAGATACAACATTGCCTCATAGGGTTGATTGCGGGAGCGGATGCCAAACTGCCATTTGCGAGACCGCTTTGGTTGTTGTGCGATGGGGTGACCGATTGGCGGTTCAAATCGCAGCTTGTCCAGGTCGACCACACTGCGGGAGTGGGGCTTCAAAGCTCGAGTTGTGAGGGCTTGCTCCTCTTCCGTCAAGTTCCTCTGCTCAGCCGCTTGCCCTTCTACTGATCTTCGAGCCGCCTCTTGTTGACGCTCCTCGAGCATCTTGTGACGAGCCCTTTGTTCAATATCCCGTTGTTCCATGAGTTGATCATGTACGTAGGGAAGACTGGTTGGCAAGATGCGGACATGACTGAGGCGGGGTGATTCGCAGTCCTCTGAATCAGCCTGCTGAGCCTCTTCAGGACGTGTACGCCGTGCACTGGCCGTTCGGGCCATGACCGGAGCAGGAGCCACTTGTGCTTTAGGGATGACGGAGGGTTTATCGGTCACTGGAGAAGTAGGCCCTTTCTGCTGGGAAGGGACATTTTGAGCCATCAGATTGTCTTCAGTCGGGGCTATAGAGACTCAGTCAGCAATTACTTTCAATGTCATACCGGCAAGGAGTCACGCACAGTTGGTTTGCATCATCTCATTTTCAACGACGATGGAGAAGGCATCTTTGATCGCGCTAGGCTCCGGGTGCCGTAACGCGTCCTCAATATCATCTCGCCCATATCCCATGCTCCGCTCAAGCTTCGCGACCGCAACTTGGTGAATCTTATGTTGAACAGGCAGTGGCTTCCCCGGTGCGAGTTTGTTCGAATCAATTGCCTTATTCGGGTCGACACCAGTGGCAATGAATTCCTCCGGCGGCGGCTGAAGATACTTGGGCAAGTTTTTAGTAAACCAGGGGTCATCGCGGATCTCTCCAATGGTAATTCGGTGGACCGGATGCACCTGCAGCATTGCGCGAATCAACCGGGCGGCACCCGGAGAGATGTATCCCGGGATGTGAAAGTTGCCGGCGGCGATCTTCTTGAAGAGGGCAGGGATATAGTCGTCATCGAAGGGTAGCCTTCCCACCAACAACACGTATAGAATCACACCACAACTCCAGACGTCCACCTCGGGCCCGGCGTAGAGCTTGCCAGAAATCACTTCCGGTGCGGCATAGTTCGGACTGCCGCAGCTAGTCTTGAGGAAATTGCCGTCCGTCATGATATTGCTCAACCCAAAATCGGCGATCTTGACGTTCTTGTGGCTGTCGATGAGGAGGTTCTCGGGCTTCAGGTCACGGTGCACGATCTTGTGTCGGTGGCAGTATTCGACGGCACAGATGATTTGCTGGAAGAATTTGCGAGCCTCGTCATCGTTGCATCTCCCCTTTCTTACTAAATAATCAAACAGTTCTCGTTCGGCGTACTCGAGCACCATCACAATGTCTGTTTTGGTGGCAATGACGGTGTACCTAGCGGGGTAATCTGGAGTCAGCAATCCACCCACGCAGACGCGTATGTACGCAACACGAGATCGGTTCGGTCGACACATACAGCTTGATAATATGAGGATGCCGTAGCAATTGAAGGTACTGGATCTCTCGCTCCACGCGTCCAACCATATCTCTAGACAGAAGCTTGCGACGCGAGATGATCTTCAGAGCCACCTGGCGACCACTGGGCTGGTGGATGGCGAGTTTCACCTTGCCAAACGACCCCTCACCCAAAATCTTGAGCGTCTGGTATTGATCCAAACGCTGCATGTCCCTGGTGGTGGCTGGAGACTGCGTCTCAGCTTCGGCCCTCCCGGTCGGGCGCGAGGGCGGCGGCATTGCCATGGCGGAGGAATTCGAGCTGGCGGGTTTTCCGGCACGTTCACGCGGACGATCACGGTCGGAGGGAGCCAGCGAGATGGAGAGGTCTTCCTCGTCGAATGCGGCGGCCATGATGAAAGGACAACGTGACGTGATTGATTTTCTGGTCCCAGCGGTCCGCACTGCTGACTGTGCCGTGGTTCTTTCGTGTGTGTGTTTTTATCCCCGTGCCTCAGCGCATCGCCAATCGATCGGCCTCGACTTCACCGTAGAAAGGTGGAGCTCGGTAGCTGGGAATTCTGTCCTCAGGGGAGCGGGGCGGAGGGGCGGGGGGGAATGATGCAGCTTTGTGTTGTCGAGAATTACCCGAGGGCCGCACAGGGTGGGAATTCGACGGGGAAGGATTCAGAGAAACGGGACGAAATGAAGACGGGAAACCGAAGTCGCAGGTCGGACGAAGAACGGAGACAATCGAAAGCTCCCCGAGTCCATCGTCCTCGTGCACTGACCAGGGCCAAATTACACGCATCGGACGGGGCGGGGTTCAGCCGGAGTTATCGGGATCTGCCCTATTTGTATCGCGAATTGGATATTATATTTCGAATGGTAGGTTGGACAAGATCGTCTGAATCCATCTGACTTGACTATCATTCTCTTCATGTCTTCAATGGCCCAGATGGAGTAACCCGTCGACTCCCATAACACTGTCCATAATGGTGGGATGGAATGTTTTCTACCAGACGCCATCGTCGGAAAGAAAGCCGATGCCCCCGGAGACACCGTTGATTGGATTGCACGCTGCCCAGTCAGTATCTAATATAACACCGGAGATGGTTCTACAGGGCCAGAGCTCAAGTAGGTATAATGGATGGAATTGGCCGACTTTTAGGTTGTATGTATGCAACTATACAAATGATTAATGACCCGCCATGTACACCGACGAAAGCGTGAAACCCGGAACCCTGCCCAAACTCCAATGCCAGTAAGATCTTGAGAGGTTTGTATGAACAAGAATCAACTCGCCTTCAACATGTCCAACATCCCTTTCGTCTGGCATGCATTTTGAGCCATCTCCACCTCGTCGCGCACCCGGCGATGCAACCGCTGCACCAATGTGTCAATCTTGGCGGATTGCCCCAGATTACCAGAATAGATATCAAGCAGGTTCATGGCAACCTCGACACTGAGATCGACCAGTCGTGGTTCCCGAATGTGCTTGTAAATCCATTGCAGGACAGGCTGGAGGGTGACTTCATCGCGGTCTCGTAGTGACGCGCGGAGAGCAGACCGGTGCCGGAGGGCTGTGAGAAGAGTGAGCTGGGAGTTCTTATCGCTCGTGGCGAGAACCTGATCCAATGCAACTGCATACAGCCCCTTGCGGAGATCGTGCTCCCAGGGCTGCTCCTTCTTTCGTCGCTTCGGGTCCTGGCCTTCAATCACAATGTCCACTCCCTCTCCAATGAAATCGCGCCCACGGAGACGCTTCTCCCACCCGGAACCGCGCAACTTCTGCTTCTTGGCGACTTGTCGGTCGTGCTCGTCCAGCTTGCCGGCGAGCATGGCTTCCATCTCCTTCCGGCGCTCGCGTTCCTTGATTTTCTGCTGCCCAGAGAGGCGCGTCTTCACGGAGAGAAGTCCGGACTGCATACCCACGGCAATATGCTTGTCTTCGTGCGCCATGCCCGAGGTGATGGTCTGCAGTGATAGAATAGGCGATGGGTATTTGGACCCGGAGACTGTATTCCACCCCGTAGTCTCAAAGACTTTCATGTGTCCATCCAAAGCACCACTGAGCAAGCGCTCTCCGTTCGAGGCCAACGCGAGCGAAGTGACTGTCTTCTGGTGGCTCTGAATCATGTGCAGAGGCTTCCCTGCCACAATATCCAACACGGCGATCTTGTTGTCAGCCGCTGCAAGAACTGTGGTACCTGCGGGCATGGGCAAAACATTTTCGATCGGAGCCGCCATCTTGAAGGTCATGGCTGCGCGGCTTTCCACTCGAGGATCCCAAATTCGGACGGTGCGATCATAAGACCCAGATACAAGCAAACCGGATGAAGCCATTGAGCCTGGCATGAAGGAGCCACTGCGCACATAATCGGTGTGTCCGACGAAAGTACGTGCGCTGGACTCGGCGGGCAAATCCCACAACCGGACAGTACGGTCATCGCTGGCCGTGAAAACTGATGTTGGGTCACTCGGCGAGAACTTACTCACCCACACGGGCTGCTTATGTTCCTTCCAGGTCTTCAAGATTGCGCGCGACCCAACATCGAAGACCTGGACGGTACCGGTGTCGTCACCTGTAACCACCACTCGGCCATCTGGTCGAACATCTGTTCCGCGGACCGTATCATCGAATCGTGTGATTGTCCGTAAGAGCTTGCGTGTACGAATCGAGTAGATTTGAACGCGGGCACCGGTCGTGACGGTGAAGATATCCGGCGGTTGTGTCAGAGAAGGGAATGCCGTTGCGGATGACGGCGCGGAGGGCTGTGTGATCAGATTGACTGGTCCATTGGCCGGGGAAGGAATAAGGAGAGGGTTCTTGAAGGTGCGCCAGTATTGTTGCTCGGGCGTAAGGCGGGTTGAAGGTAGCGAGGCGAGTTTGACCTGCTGCAAAGGCAGGACGGGGGCCGCCATAGTGGACGAACGGTATCAAGCGATTATTCGCAGTAGGTTGAACAATTCCCGCACGGACAAATGGACTCGTAAACTGTGGCTGGCCGAGGCGACGGTTGAAGATTGAGGATCTTTTTTTTTTTTGGAATAAAAAAGTTCGCCCTGCCCTATGAGGTATAGCGGCGGGAGCTCTTTCTGCCTCAGGTTGAACAAGAATCATAAGGCAGAGTTCAGGCATCAGAATTTTCTTCCCCGCTTTCATTGGCCGGAAATATTGGGTTGAGAAGTATCGTTTGAATACGTATAATTCGGAAATCATGCTCTCGAATCGGTGCTTTATACTATGGACTGCGTCCTTGACGTGCAGTTGAAGAATAAACTTCTTACATATTCGGGACATACACCAACCAGAACCGACATAGAACACTTTGAAAAAGGTTCACACATCAGAGCATACACCGACCTTGGTTTTTGACGCTTTTTTTGACCACTGCCTTGATATCAGATAATGTGCATTAGAAATGGTTTTGAAACTTTGTAGATGCCCATGAATCGAAGATTGGACCTGCTATGAGATTCGAGAGTGGATTGGCCCTTGATTAAGTGAACCTTTACCTTGGCAATGCGGATGGATCATATAATATGGACAGGGGATGCAGCTGTTTTGGCCCCCTGGATTATAATCAATAGTGAGTGACTGCAGTAGTGCCTGGGAGGAGTCAGCGTACGTCCAAACCAGATCAACATCGAGATTTATATTTAGCCCACGAAACAAGCTCGACGCCTGATCCTTCCCGCATCTGACTTGCATCATTGGCCTAGGCCTCTAGGCACCGGAATTTCTTCCCTTGCGCCTCGTAAGGATGAAAATAGAAGTTGCGGAGCAGCGAGGACATTGGCACAAGACCCCCGTTCTCACAAGTCCACTGGGGCGGTGTTACAGGCAACCCCATTTGTCTCACCATTGAAGCAGGGGGTGGGTGATACAATGGATTTTGTCGAGATCTGTTTTAATTCAATAGCCATTATTGAATTAAGCTCGAAATGTCTTGATTTATTGGGCGGGAGAGTCGAGGTGGACCCGGAAGACGGTATAGTGTTCGGATGGTTGTTATGGCAATTAGTGGGGAGATGCATCTCAACCCTACAGGTGGGGTGCTGCGTTGACAGCTGCAAGGTCGACTGAAACCGGATTCACCCACAACGCTATTGAAGGATGATGATCGTATTTCTCGGCTCGCCAATAGTTGCATCACTTGATGGTGGGTGCCCCCTGTCCACGTCCGGAATGCTCGATCTGGTGGATCGTCGGTGGCTGGGGAGTTGATCCAGGCTGACGCTGCCGATCCACATCGTTTGATCGTTTCAAATTGATTTCGCTTGCTCTGTAAATTGTCGAGACCATGATGTTCAATAGCAGGTTTTCTTCCTGGGACCAAGAAATGGGTACACCGGACAAGAAAGGGAGAAGTAGATGCGACGCGATAACGGTAGCTTTGTTTATCAACATTTGCGGTTCTGTCACGTACGGTAACACCCCATGGATCGAAGTCGGTCTGGCCGGACAATTCAGGGGAACCAGCCAATCGGCGATCGGATCGGATTAGCCCCAGCCACCCTCAATACCGCATCTGACATTCCCTATCGCCTTTTATCTTTGGCGCTCCCCCTCCCTCTCCTCTTTCTCTCCTCCCTCGAGCTCACATGCAGGAAACCTGAGGTACCGGGTCTCCATCATGTCTAAGCTCTCCAAGGTCAACCATGCCGCAGGCATCTTTGCCGACATGTCGGTTGATGGACCGCCCATTGGCACCCTGGTTGCTATTATCGACCGGGCGAAGAACCTGCCGAACCGCAAGACCATGGGCAAACAGAACCCCTATTGTGCTGCCCGTTTAGGTAAGGAAGCCAAGAAGACACAGACTGATCTTCGTGGAGGGCAAACGCCCCGATGGTATGTTCCCTGTTTTTGTCCTGGTATTGTTTACTTCCACTAACCCGACTCGACTCATCTTAGGGACCACGAACTGCGATTCACCGTCCATGAGTCACCGGACTACTTCAGGTTGAAAGTGTCTGTTTTCAACGACGATAAAAAGACCGATTTAATCGGGGAAACCTGGGTTGATTTGCAAAACCTGATCATCCCAGGCGGCAGTCAAAACGATCACTGGCATCCGCTCCAGTGCCGCGGCAAATACTGTGGAGAAATTCGGATTGAGATGACTTTCTACGATACTCGAGAGCAGGATGAGGCCGTGATCGAGAAACGCAAAGAAGCTGCAGAGAGAGTGCAAAATAAATCAAATGGCGGAGGCCCTTCAACTTCTGGATTGTCTGGTCCGCGACAACCGAACCCAGTCAAAAGACGGCCACTGCCCAGTGGACCTGCAGGAGCCACCCCGCCACGATCCTCTGCCCCCGAACAAGCTCAATCGGCCCCTCCGTTGCACCATCCAATGCCCTCGCGGCCGCCCATACGTGAGCACGCCCACACCGTGCCCGCGGCGAGTGGTCCCGACTCTTTGCCATACCCCCCACGACATTCTGAGCCTACATATGACGCACCTTCCTACAACTTGGCGCCTAGCGTGTCCCATGGAGGCCACGAGGCCTCGGATCATCACCAGCGAGAATGGGAAGCCCCGTCCGCTCCTCCAGCCCTCCCCGCAACACGACAGAACAACCACGAAGCGCCTTATGCTTACGAAATGCCCGAGCCCTCGTATGACTCGCGTCCTCCGCAGCCGCGCAGTCACTCTGACTATGATGCTCCGCCAATGCGAGAATATCGGTCAGCCTCGCCTCAGCCGCCATTTGAGGATGAAATTCACGGAGGACCCTATCATGACTATGGTGCCCCGTCGCACGAACCCTTCAACCAGCTGGTCTCTCCACAGTATAAAGCGAACCCCATGACATTCGGCCACGTCTCAACCTTCTCACCCCGTAACTCGGCTTATGTCGACGAGCCAGCACCTTTGAAATTTGCTCGGCCAAGCTCCTCATCGGGGCCTGGCGAAGACCCTCGATACCAGCATCACCATACTCGGGCTTTGCAGCATGTTCCTCGACATGACAGCTACCACCCAGAGTATGCTACGATGCAACCGCGAGTTGAGGATGAAGACGAGGATGGGCCTCCTCCCCCTCCTCCAGTTCATCGATCACGAATGGCCCAGGCCGGACCGCCAGCCCAAACATTGGCCAGCCAGTCCGGCTCTTCCTATACACCATACAATCCGCCTATGCCGGCGAGTCTCGTTGCCGGGCATGAGTCTGAAGATCAAATGGACATCCCAATGTACGAAGACCGAAGCAATCGGAGACGCAGTTCTCACTTTGATGATGAGATGATGATTACTCAACCTACAGTCCCCGCATCCGCATCCATGCCAGCGCCGTTACCGGCCCCCGTGCCCTACGAAGCTCCGTCCTACCCCGTTCAGGCCTCCCCGCAACCCATCGATGAGCGAGCCAGCTTGACGGGTAGCCGAGGTGGCTCAAATAGCCCCGAGACCCGCCTTGTTACCCGCAAGTCGGTTAGCCCGCTACCTTCGTCGTCCAGTGATCGTGGAAGCAATCCATTTTCCCCGGACTCCTATAACACCCTGAACCCTCATGCGTCCCGTCCATCAAGCAGGGATACCTCGCCGGCATACGAGTCGCCCTCCCAGGGTAGGGGCTTGGCTAGTCGCCCGCAGATCGAGCCCGTGCGGGACTTGGATCAACCCATCATTGGCGATGATGGCCGCGAGATTGATCCTTCCGATCATTTGCCAACCGAAACCTGGGCCCCCGAGCCGGAGAAGAAAAACCGAAAGCCGGAAGTTATTATCCGGTTCAAGCATTCTGCGAGACCTACGTCTCGAGGAAACGACACTCCTTCCCGTAACACGGGTCCCCCGCGGGTGGGATTTCGAACTACACCGGAGACAAGCTCATACGGCGCGAGCAAACGGTATACTCCTACACAAGTGCATACCAGCCAGGAAATTGTGGGCCGGACTCCACCACCGATGCAAGAAAACTATGGAAATTATAGCCGGGGCTACAACAGTCCTGCATCCACCGAACGACCTCGCTCCTCTCATCGAGGCTCGGTGTCTCCTACGCCCAGTGCACGCTCGCCGCTATATGACTATAGCCCAGGACCGCCTATCCCGTCCAAGGTGCCTATCTCCCAAGGGCCCCCGAGTTATCCTGTTTCAGCCAGCAATGCCAGCACCGGCAATCCAGGCATGGATGCTTTAAGCCGGGAGCTGAAGACAATCGACATTGGGTCTGCGGGATGCAGCCCCAGCCGCGCGGTGCGGAAGTATGTGCCTAGACCACCGGCGTCAATGGGATATGCCAGCTAAGCCCAACCCAAAAAAGCTTACAAACTACTCTGATTCTTGTAATGATTGATGTACACCTACCTCCTCTTGTGTGCTTTGTTATTTTTTGGGGCACTTTCTGGGCATGATTGAAATGTGCATTCGACTTTCGCAGATATCAGGAACGGGTGGCGTTTTGGGTTTCCAACGTTTATGGGTTTATTTTGATCTCCTGCATTTGCATTTGTATTTTCCTTACACATACACGATGACCCGACGTTGGTCTTGAAGATTCTTGAAGATTGAAATGATACCGAGAATATACCCCATCGCATTGTTATCCCACCGTACTTCCCAGTGCCTCCAGCCAATCACCCTATCGCTTATCAGCTTCCCCCGCCTTTCAGCACCGGTCGACTTCAACACCACCATGGCTGGCCTGACAGTATCCCAGCGGTCCTTCTTCCAGGAAAACGGCTATCTAGTGATCCCCGACTACCTTTCGCCGCCCGAGATCGAGTCCGCACTTACCGAGACTAACTCGCTTCTCAACAACTTCTCGCTCGACACCCACCCCCTCACCCAATTCACCACCGGCGACGATGATAAAGCCGACCATGTCGGGGACGACTACTTCCTGAGCTCGGGCGACAAAGTCCGCTACTTCTTTGAGCCAGACGCCTTCTCTCCCGACCCAGATCCAGCAACGGGCCGCGCAGCGCTGCTGAAACCGAAGCATCTCGCCGTCAACAAAATCGGCCACTCCCTCCACACCCTCTCCCCGCCCTTCAAAGCGATCTCACTGAATGCGCGCAATGCAGCCGTTGCACGCGATCTTGGATTCGTCGACCCGCGCGTCTTGCAGAGCATGGTTATCTGCAAGCAACCCTCCATCGGCGGCGCGGTCCCGTCGCACCGAGACTCGGAGTTCTTATACACAAACCCGCCTTCGGCCGTTGGGTGGTGGTATGCTCTGCAAGATGCGGGGCCGGGGAACGCAACATTGGGAATGTGGAAAGGCTCGCATAAGGGACGCAAGGGTGGCCACATCACGCGGCGCTTCGTGAGGAAGAGTGACGGGCATGGAACGGAGTTCGTGGAGAATGACGGGCCTCGTTTGCCGAAGGGTATGGAGGAGAAGGCGATTGATGGGCCAACCGACGAGGAGTTGGAGATTTTGGATATCAAGGCTGGATCTCTTGTGCTCATCCATGGCAATGTGCTGCACAAGAGTGAGAAGAATACCAGCCCACGGAGTCGGTATGCATACACTTTCCATGTCATCGAAGGCGCCGATGGGTGGGAATATGATGGAAGGAATTGGCTGCAGCCGCCCGAGGGTGGATTTTCGAGCTTGAGTCAATAGTCTCAGATATGTGTTCATATACCTCTCTCCGGCTTCATGTTCAGATATGTATTTTGCTTGTGCTGGTAAGTCAGTAGTGTGGCATTAGGTGTAAGTTCCAGGCGATCTCCGTGTCAGCCGGACTAATATCGGCAATCTCCTTGGTTATACACAAGTCATTCATCGTCCCAGCTTTTCCTAATACGAACTTCCCAGCTCTCGCAGCGCATCAATCATCGCCATGAGATTGTAAGAAGTGATGAGAGAACTTCTCATAAGCGGAAGCTATCCTGATATGGAAATCGTATGCGAGGACTTCACCTTCAAAGTTCACCAGAACATTGTATACGTGCCATCTGCTTTTTTCAAAGCCGTTCTGCAGACTGGGTTTCAGATAAGATCCCATGACCTCGATCTTCAACACTTATTATCAGACCGTGCAAGGAATTGGCCACGAAAAGAATCACGCTACCCGAAGACGAAATTGACACCATCGAACGCGTGATCTCATTTCTCTATCTACACGAGTATGACGAAGTTGGCCAGATCATTCCCGTGCAAGCCGAAGTGGAAGCCAGAGCCCAGACCGGATCTTCCTATCCAACGTCCAGGGAGAAAACAGAATGGACCATCGAGCAGAAAGGAATGGCCGGCAACAATCACCTCTGCATGTATCTCGTTGCCAATAAACGCCGGCTTGAGGATCTGAAGGAGTTTACAGCTACCAGAATTCGTCTTTGGGCGGATGAATTTCGGCATTCTGCAGATCAAATCACTCTTCTGGCTCCCCCTCGCGACACGGTGCTCCTGCCTATGGTTGTCGAGATGATATCGGAGAATATCAGCGTGCTCGGTCGTCAACCGGAGTTCCGCTCGCTTCTTGGAGAAACACGGGGAAATCAGGCCATGGACGGTCGCAACGGTAGAGCGGCGCTTAAAGAACCGGTTGAGTATCTAGGGTCATTTTTACCGCACCCCTTACTAGACAGAACCTCATCCACCTCTGGAGATCCGATCCTTTTTCCGTTTTTCCAACTTCACGGATGAGGTCTCGATGCACGCGTTATTGGAAGCCGTCGGTCGCTGTCTTAATATCCAAGCCCAATCATACTAGCTAGAAATTCAAATTAATGCGTCACTCCAGCTAAATACTAATCACGACTCATTTCCTTGGGTTAGAGCGGGCCAGAATCCGGATTGTCCGCAATTGCGGGGCCGATCGGCCATGATCGATAAGCTGTCCTTGCTTCATCCCTCCTCACCACTTCTCCAGCCATTTTCCATCATGACAACTCGGTCACTACGTGAAATCTCGACCAACAACGTGCGCACTTTCAAGCGCCACTATGTGTCCGAAATTTCGGGCTCGCTGGGCGACCTGGGAACTTTCCTGCCCATCGCCATCGCGTTGGCCGTGAATGGCACCGTGTCGCTCACCAGCACGTTGGTTTTCTCCGGGGTGTTCAATGTTCTGACGGGGATTTTCTTCGGCATTCCGCTGCCTGTCCAGCCTATGAAAGCTATTGCTGCGGTGGCCATCGCCCGCAGTTTCTCCAACGGCACGATCGCGGCCGCCGGGATCTTCGTCGGCGCGTGCGTGCTCGTCTTCAGCGTGACTGGCCTCCTGCATTGGTTTGCACATGTCATCCCCATCCCCGTCATCAAGGGCATCCAGGTTGGCGCCGGCCTGCAATTGGTGATTTCTGCCTCTAGCACCATGCTGGTCCCCCTTGGGTGGGCGAGCCCATCCTGGGCTGACAACCGGATCTGGGCGCTGGCGGCATTCGTTGCGTTGATCGTGACCAATATCTACCGTCGAGTGCCCTACGCATTGACTCTGCTGGGCGTTGGCCTCGTCTTTGCAATTATTCGCACGGCACTGGTCGGACACATGCCCGGATTTGAGCTGTGGCATCCATTCACCGTAGTTCCGACGCCCAAGGAGTGGCGTGTCGGTGCTGTGGATGCCGGAATTGGTCAGCTGCCTCTCACGACGCTCAACTCCATCGTGGCCGTTGTCCACCTAGCCCATGACTTGCTGCCCGATGTGCGCTCTCCGTCGATCGCCCACATTGGTCTTAGCGTGGCTGGTATGAACCTGTTGGGATGCTGGTTCGGTGCGATGCCCGTATGCCATGGCTCTGGCGGTCTCGCGGCACAGTATCGCTTTGGGGCGCGGTCTGGGGCCAGCATCATATTCCTCGGAGTGTTGAAGCTCGTTATTGGCTTCCTGTTCGGAGAGAGTCTGGTTGATCTGCTGAAACGATTCCCCAACGCGTTCCTTGGTGTCATGGTCATCGCCGCCGGCCTAGAACTGGTCGGTGTCGGCGAGAGCCTCAACACGTCCGGTGCTCGAGACCTAGGTCAGGCTGGCAGTGGTCTGACACACACGGAACAACATCTTGGTCCCATGCTTACGGATGAAGAGCGCAAGCGTCGTTGGACCGTGATGATGGTGACCGTGGGTTTGCTGATTGGGTTCAAGAATGACGCGGTGGGATTCATTGCCGGTATGCTCTGTCATTGGGCCTATGAGCTTCCAGGGTGGTGGGAAAAGGTGCGCAGTCAGAGGGAGGAGGGCAGATTACGCCTGGACTAGGTGTCTCTTGTATCCAGATATCGACTTATTCCCGGAATATGCAAATGGCATTCCCAATAAAAATCAAAAATCAAGCACGAAAAAAAGGATAATGTCAGCACTGGGATTCGAACCCAGGGTGATCCGAACCAACCCATCGACAATACTGCAACATCCCTTCCGGACGCAGGCGATGCCAGCATACAGAGTGAGCGATCCGCCTTAACCATCCAGACACTCTGACTTTTGGTTGCTGGGGAGACCCACTATTGACCATCTACCAATAACGCACCATTATTATGATCTAGCGCCTTGGCAGGTTCCACTCTTGATCTACCCTTGGACAACTCGAATGTTAATAGTGTTCATCGTATTGACAGCATTCACCCATGCAAATATCTACATAAAAAAAAAAAAAAGAAAAACATCCCCTAAAGTTCCTCCGTCACAAAAGCATCATCTCGCGCCCGGGTATCCGCGGGCTCCGATGTATCCTTTTCAAAATCCCGTCTCAGTCGAGGATGTCGCGTCCCAGCACCCGCGCCAGACCCAGATCGCTGATCATACGTCCCCAATGCAGGATTATAAATTCGATCGCCAAACGGAGTCATGCCAAGATCATACGAGCCCCGATCAACAACGTCGTCGCTGATAAACTGCGTCGCCGCCTCGCTCCCGTGCGCACTCCCCGCGTCTTCGGTCGAGACCCCCGTCGACCCCTCATCTTCGATATCGGTGATCCGTCGCACGCCACCCGCAGATGTACCCTCGGGTCCCGGTATCTCGATCTGTTCCTGTCCTGTGTGGTCGTACCGACGCTCTTCCACAACGGCTGGCTGGCCGAGATCCTGGTGCGCGGTTCGTACGGTCGTGGATCCGTCCCGGTCTGTCCGCGAACTCGTGCTGTACTGGTGTCCGGTCGTCGTGGTACCGTCACTGCTATTGGTGGTCGAGCTATAGAAGTAGGAGGAGCTGATGTATGAGTCGGGCATTTTGGGGTGATGACGTGGGCTGGGAACCACACTGCTGAAATGCACTGTTCAATTTTGTGGGGTATGACCAAAGGGTAGATGCAACTTTACATTCTAGAAGCTTGTTTGGCCTTCTGACCTATATATTCCTATATATTCCGGGTGGTGGCAAATGATGATATTATCTGACATCATGGGCCTTCGCGGCGGCCATTTGAAGTGCGGGGGCAAGTGGCATGCCCTGGTATGAACCCGGTTGATGTTGATGTGGGAGCCAGTGAAAATTGTTTCAAATACTCATAAAGGATCCATCGAAACTTTGCTGCGAGTAGACAAGGAATCCAGCCCCGGGTGGAGGAAGGTTCAGTCGAGGACCTCCGGGGAACCCCTGGGGCCGCATTGCGCTTGGAAGTGTAGCGGAAGAGAAAGTATTCAAATCCCTGTCGTAGAAGACTGGTTTGGGTATCAATTGGAGTGATGAGGTTTCTGGGGACTGAGCGTGAATTTCTGAGATATCGCCACGCTACCAACCTTGGAAGTGTCACCAAATCATAAGATGTTTGAAGAATCACTAGTGATAGGTTAAGAAACTGGATTCTTGTCCTTGACCAGTAGATTGGTTATATACCTCTCGAGTTTCTGAGGGTGGTTACGTCTTAAGGTGTGGTTAGCTCCCGGTTTGGCTGAAAACTTCTTGCTTGAGAAGATCATTCGGAGCCACATAAACAGTATGGGATCTTCTAAGGCTGATCACGTCTAAGTTTCTGATCAGAATCCATGAATTAAGAAACATCGGATTGGATTATGGTGAAGATCATTCGTGCAAAATTTAGCGAGGTATATTTACGCGAGATATATCGAGCTAACCACAAATCGCCTGGACGATTCATGAATCCACCCCTAGGTTTGAAAGGGTGCCGATTTCCTGGGCCAGCAAGAAACCGTACGTCACTGTTCCCGCGTCTAGCGTGAGACCACGCAAGTGGATAGCGATTGTTGGATGTGATGGACTTGGGCATCTGGGTGTGCAGTATGCCAAGATAGCAACCGAGGATCCCCAGATTGTTAGATAGAGCGAGACCTCGGGAGCTTTGCACATACGATTAGCAGACAATCTAACGTCGAATTAGCCCTGGAGGACTTATTAAAATCGGTCTATGTTCGACTGTAATAGCCCCGAGATTATATGGCTGGTATAGATTTGAAGGTATCTTATCCACTACGAGATCGGCAACAGTTACTCCAGCGCCAGTCCTGATATCATATAAGCAGATCACCATCGTCACAGAAGACTATTCATCGCTTTGATCGTCAGAGTCACTGGTCACCATGCCGTCATCAATTTCCATTTTCTTCATGACCGCATCACCACTGCGCCCCTTTTTCTCTGCGGCAAACCATGCATCCCGTCTCTTAGCCTCGCGCTCTGCCTTACCTGCTTGCCGCGAGACTTTACCGCGCTGAGCAGCCTCTTGCTTCTCGTGTAATTCGTTGATGTAATCTTGCAGATGCGCGAGGTCTGAGCGCAACTGTGAAACCTCATCCGCAGTAGCGTGACGAACAGTGTCATTAATGGTTGCCTTCTTCTTTAGGTTGGCCAATTCCGTTTCGAGTTCGGCAACGTGAGCGCTGGAAGCAGTGGTTTCTGGAGAGCTACCCGCGACGGACGCGGTCAGAACAGGTGAGAACTCGGCAGTACCTGATTGGCGGAATGAGGATAGCTCAGCCAGGCCCTCCTGGATCATGGAATCGGGGAAGGAGGTATGGGTGAGAGCCTGAGAAAATTGGGATAGACTATTCGATCGCGGCTGTGACGGCGCGACCAGGTGGGTGTGGAATGCGTATGTCGCTGGCACGGCGCCAGGAGCGTGGGAGGGATCGGCAAATGCATTATCATGGCGTGGTTTGACGACAGTGTGGGTCACCCGTTTCAGTTCCTGCGAGGGGTGCAGCAGGCCGCTTGGTGGTAGCATGACCAAATTGGTGACAGGGTGTGTAAAGTCCGCCGTCGAAGTGGCGAATTTGCGGCGGGCAATGTTCCATGACAACACCTTGCCGCTCTCGTGTGCAGAGAACAACGTGGTGCCATCATAGGAAAGGGAAAGAGCCTTCACAGCTCCCGAGTCTGCCGAGGGAGGGAGCCATCGCTCTTCGTTCGACACCTGACCAGGGGTAGATTGTAAAGCAGGGTCATGAAGAGGATGCTGGAAAGAATTCGCACGGTAAAATTCTATCGACTGGATGCTACCGTCATCATATCCGATGTAGCAGGCCCGGTCAACAGGGTCCAGAACGAGACATGTTGCAGGGAAGGGAAGAAGAAATGTCCGTAAGACACGACCGGTGTGATAGTCCCAGACAATAGCGGTGTTGTCCTTGGCAGTCGAGACGGCGATGTTGGCACGGCCACTGCTGTGACCTAAGCCGAGTGATGTGATCGCAGCGCGATGGTTAGAGAATGTGCGGACCGGAGAATTCGAGGGCTGATCGTGACCGAGTGCGGGCCTAGAGAAGGAAAGAATTCCTGAAATAGACCATACGTGTATGCTGGCATCAGATGATCCCGAAAGAATGAAGTTGGAGGTGGGGTCAACGACGAGGGAGGTAACGGGCTGGAGGTGAGAGGCTGTGGTAGTGACTTGGCGTCCTGTACATGTCTAGAAGCTCCGTTAGATAAGAAGATCGACCTTATACATCCAAGAGATGTTTATGGAACCAGTCATACCTCCCAAAGAATCAATCGGCCACCCTCCGTACCGAGAACTAGCACATCGCCGTACTTGCTGTCGGAAACTGCAATGCTGCGGATCCGCTCCGGGAAAGGCACCACGGCTTCCTGATTTCCTTTCTCGCGACTGTAGACATGGACTACAGCTTTATCGGCTTGCGCGGAAAAAATATGTGACGCGCTTACAGCGAGACAATTGGTCGTGGTTGAGCTCTTCTTGAAGGTGGAGCGCAGCTGGGGCGCGGGCTGGAATTCCTGCACGCAAATGCCGACATCTCTTAGCGTGGCGGTCGGAGTTTTTGCGGATGACAGCGTCGACGCGACAAATGATTCGGAAAGCATTGGGAATGGGGCGCTTGCACGGAGCGAGACAAGAGAGGTTTTCAACCTGGGGAATTTTTTTTTGCGATAACCTCGATTGATAAGGCGGGTTTGCATTGTTTGCCAGGCTCCGTCTACCAGGAAATGCGCGTCTACAACCGTCCACGATGTGATCAATCCCAAACTCTCAGCAAATTCAATCGGACACGGACGTCTCAAGTCACGATGAGGTGCTGACGCGATCTTGCGACAGACATCTATCATTTACGCGGGCCGCATTCTGGAGTGTAGCGGGGCGACTATGTTGGACCTGTCAATCCCGGAAATGGAGAGGGACTGACGATCGGAGAATTTTAATGGACGTGTACTAAGCATGAGAACCATCGTGACGATGCATCTTCTTTTTCGGATTCTACGACGGTTCTTCGGCATTGGCAATTTCAAATTCTGCACCGACTGGCATTTGAGCCTCGGCGAAGCATTTTATATTCAAGTTTCAGACCGCAGGCACGCATGAGCCACTCCGATGCAAGGGATGGCCACAGCCGATGAAGGGGTCCTCCCCCCATGGTTGCTACGAGACACAACATCCAATGAAGACCCGCTTACAGATACCCTTTGGTCGATCCTATTGCCCTTTCAAGGGCTGTGATTCGCCCCGGCAACCCTTCCCCCTCTCCCAATCCCATTTGTCTCATTCCTGATACCCACCGCGCCGCCAAACTATGACGATGATAGGCGATAGCGAGGGTCTATCCACGTTGACGGGGTCCTGCAGGACCCCAGAGGGGAGATATCGAGCCAATCATCACCCACAACCCGTGAGATCTCACCTAGCCCCGGAATGCAAGGACGACGCGAGCTCCATTCCTGAACGATATTGTGTTGGCCCGTGTCTGGCGCGAGCTGAGATCAATTCGTGCTGGAGGGGCAACCTGAACCTTTGAAGGGGCCGCTCCGTCGGGCATACCTTGGCCTTGTCATAGCAAGGCGACGGTCCTGCCAAGGGATGTGCAGTAGTGTCCCTGTTGATCCTACATCCACCTGGAACTACCCCGACTAGCGCCGCTCTGAATGTATAAGGACATATGGAGCCCCTGCATAGCCGGTGATTTTCTTTGTTTTGACCGATGTTCTGCTCTCGCTGCTGCATCTCATTCTCATCTGGGTAACTCTTGTGCGACCACATTTTGCTTTTTTGACCTTTGATCTGGGATCGGGGCGGTTTCGTGTAAAGGACGCACCATGTCCACGATGGACTGCGGTGCTTCCAAAATGCCCAACAATGCATGTTTCCCGGCTCGAATTCAAACACACATTAGGAATCAAGGTTCCCATTCCTCCTCACTCAGCTACGATGCCATGCATTTGGACGAGCCCATCCCATCGCCACGCCGATGGTCGCCTACATATCAACCTCGAAGGAGGAGTAGGCAATTTCCATCGCTATCATTTGTACCGACCCCCGCACTACCACGACCGGAGCCTCCAGAGCATTCGCCATCATTACAAAGACGTCCTGCCGATCGCGGACCCGTGTGTATGTCGCCATTTCGATCGGTCCGCAGAATGAAAGAACCGTTTCAGTTGATGCTTCCCTCGTCGCCGGCGTCTTGCGACAGCGCGCCCACGTTCCCGAAAACACCCAAACGCCAATCTAGACCACCCGCTGGTCATTCGCTTCGAACATGGCGCTCTGATCAAAACCTAACATCCACCAATTTGGCTGCTCTGGGTCTCCTGCCAAGTCCTCCAATGTCGGAATCCAGGCCTGCGAGCACTGGTCCAGATACATCGTACATCCACCGGGAAGAACCGAGAGAAGATGGCTTGATTCCACAAGACGCGGCGGAAAAGGCAACAGAGGAGGCACCAGGAGAATCTCCTGCAAATCCGCCTCCTGGGCTGACCGAGGAGCCCCAGCAACCGATGCACGCAGAATCTTTAATGTCCTTGGAAGAACGAATGAACTATCAAGCATATCGGCCACCTGGCTGGCAAGATCAGCAAACCCCAGACCAACGGCTCACAGACGTGAAAAATGTCCACGAAGCTCACTCTAATTTATTACGCCAGTGTGAGTCCGCCAATGCTGATAAGACACCGACAAGACATGACAGGAAATCTTCCCCCGTCAAGTCATGCGGATCATCTCAAAGCGGCAACGTCAATGTCTCAGGCAACTCCCCGAAACCTCAACGACCAAGGACTGCGACTGTTTCCAGCGAAGCAAGCTGGATTCCCAGTAACCTCTCATATTGCGAGAGATGGTTACAGGGTGTTCCTCTAGACCCACAACGTGATAAAGAGGAAAATCCCAAGACTTCCAACCGCCGAAAATTCCAGATTGTCGAAAAAGACCCTCCAATGTTGAAGCCTGATGACAACCCCGGGGCCAAGGCTCTCCAGCAACCTGTGGTTCGTGTCCAGCCTTTAGAACAGTGCCTTGAAATGGATGCTAACTTTTTCTGTCAGAGATTGGCTGTCGCCAGCAAGCCGAAACTGGTTGATATTGCGCGACAATCGTCACCATCGATGCCTCCCCCACCTTCCCCGTTGCCACAGCCAGTTCCAATGACTCCGGATCAACGTCAGGAGGAAGTGTCAGCGTTTAGCCCAGACACCCCACTTGACATGTCGGACAGTGGTTATGGAACGCGAGAATCTGGTTATTCTCTCGACAGCTACACGGGAATCAAAGATGATGACACATACACAGACCCTGGATCCTTAACATCCGATAGTGTTTCATCCACCGTGGTATGCGAGAGGTCTGACTGCGCGCAGGGAGAGCGCGCCACATCCCCGCAACCTGAAATAAGGTCGGGAAGTGTTAGTCCACAGGCATCATCGCCGATACATGACTCGCCGAGACGCCGGTCCGACAGAACCGCCAAAGCCGAAGTGGAAAAGCAAACTCCTTGGCAACAAGAATGGACCCATGATGACCACGAGTGGACTTTGGATGAGCTTGACCACTCCGTCAAGGATTTCCCTCGTCACATGTTAAGACTCACCTCCCCTGTCATCGTTTTCCTTCGCAAGAATGACGAAAACGCCCTTCTTCGTCCGTTTCGAACCATATTTCCAGAAGTCGCAGAGAATCTGCTAGATTGTCTCTGTGCTGCACTTATCGCTCGCAACTATCTCCTATCTCTATCCATCAAGCATCGTCACAAACCTTCCCTCTCTACCCGACATGACATGTATGCCGTCGATGCTGTTCCTACCAAGGCATACAGCACCCTTGGAATCCAGCTTCCCTCTGGTTCCCCAGGCCGCATCAAGGACCGCGTCCTTGGATCACGCAGCCTGGAGCTCCGGCGGGAACTGGAGCGCATCGTTGATAATCTCCTTTTTGCAATTAGCGGCCGGTCCGACGAGACATTGAAATCTGCCGTCGAGGTCCTTGCCGAAGTTCTTGAAACCTGACAGTCCCCGAACCTTTCCTTCCATGCTTTCTTCCATCTCCAAACGCCAGGCTTATCAGCACAGTTGCTCTCATTGAGACCTCTCACTCTCCCCCAGACAAACCCGATCCTTGCTTCGATTGAGTCGAATTTCCTTGTCGTGTACTCCTGCTCTACTTCATACCCTTGCATCGCGATTCGCTATCCTGAAAGTGTTAATGCTCTTGTCGCCCTGTACAATTAGTGTTAGTAGCATAGTTAAGTATAATAATAATGGCGATCAACAACAAAAAAGTCAACCTGGTAGCTATCAATCTCCACTCTAAATCACCTCATCGCCTCGACTCCGGCGACGACCGGAGAATTGATCCGCCGAGATTACTCATCGAAGCTTTCCCGCGGGATTCGGGCGGCGATCTTTCTTCGCGGACGGCATCCAATTCACACCTTCACATACCTTTACACAATGGCTGCCCCAACTCGGAGCCTGCGACATTTGTCGTCTGTGAAAGTAACAGTACCTCCAGCAACCACCGCGATATCAATCGGCCACCGAACTTACGCTACGACCGAGACCGCATCCGCCACCAGTACACCGGGGACCACCCGGCGGCGGCCAACGTCCTTTCGTGATAAGCTGAACGCTGGTCCCTCATTCGCAGACTTCGTGTCGGGCGGGAGCAAGGATGATGCGCCCCTCGATCCGTCCGAGGCCTATGCCCTCAAGACAGCTCTTGTCGGGCCTGCTGGGCGCAAGAAGGAGATGACACGCCTTCCGGAGTGGCTTAAGACACCCATCCCGGATTCGAAGAATTACCAGCGCTTGAAGAAAGACTTGCGTGGACTGAATCTCCACACAGTCTGCGAGGAAGCTCGTTGCCCCAATATCTCGGACTGCTGGGGTGGCAATGATAAATCCGCCGCCACGGCCACGATCATGTTGATGGGTGACACCTGCACCCGTGGCTGCCGCTTTTGCAGTGTGAAGACAAGTCGAGCCCCCGCTGCCCTGGATCCCCACGAGCCCGAGAACACGTCTGAAGCGATTTCACGATGGGGTCTAGGATATGTGGTTTTGACGAGCGTGGATCGGGATGACCTGGCAGACGGCGGAGCTCGGCATTTTGCCGAGACCGTTATCAAAATCAAGCAGAAAGCACCCAATATTCTGGTCGAGTGCTTGACTGGTGATTATCGTGGTGATACGGAGATGGCTGCGCTGGTCGCCCGGTCCGGTTTGGATGTCTATGCCCACAACGTTGAAACCGTCGAGCCCCTCACTCCATTTGTTCGCGACCGTCGCGCCACCTTCCAACAATCAATTCGTGTGTTGGATGCTGCCAAGAAGGCCCGGCCCGACCTTATCACCAAGACTTCCCTGATGCTCGGTCTTGGCGAGACAGATGAGCAGCTGTGGGATACACTTCGCCAGCTTCGTGCTGTTAACGTTGATGTTGTGACGTTTGGCCAGTATATGCGCCCGACTAAACGCCACATGGCTGTCCATGAATACGTGACCCCCGACCGCTTCGAGGCCTGGCGTCAGCGTGCCCTGGACATGGGCTTCTTGTACTGTGCATCGGGCCCGCTGGTGCGCAGCAGCTACAAAGCTGGCGAGGCTTTCATCGAGAACGTGTTGAAGAAGCGCCGCGCTGATCGCGCAACTACCGAGAATACCGTCGCCGAGTCCACGGTAACGGCAGATGCAGCTGCTCGCTGATCTCTACGTTATTTGGGATACCCTATCACAAAAGAAAAAAAAAAAAAAAAAGAACAATATGCATGGTACATAGACTTCACCCATTCATCATGTGGAGGGTGGATCATGGCTCCATGTCCCACATCGGCGCCGGTTGCATTATTTGGATCTGGATTGGGTTCTGGGGTTAGGGGTTGACGTTGTGCTCTTCAACCATTTCGATTTCAACACGGGTCACTGCTTTTGTATTACCATCAACGGTTTCAATTATGTACAGCATCATTGCACGGATCCCGGTTTCTGGGAAAGTTAGACTTCTCGTGCAACCACTTACCATATCATCGGAGACTTTACATCAACCCATTAGTATATTTTCCCTACCACGCGCTAGGACAGTGGAAAATAGGAACATAATGCATTCATCATATTGGCTACGCCTCGTATCGGTCATGAGTTCTATAAGCAACCGGAACTACCGAGAACCAAATCCCTCCCCTACAACACCTACACCTACGCCGCATGCCATTGAAAAATCACACTAGTAGACGCTATCTCCTCTCCCCGCCATGACGAGGATCATGGTTGGTTATATAGCGTGTTTCTCACTGGACTTCACCCCGACGCCTGCTCAGTCCCGCGCCCTGGCTCCAAGGGATTGAATGATAGACAAGGAATGATGCAATGCAAAATGAAACGCGTATCGATGGGTTGATGGCATAGCTTGGTGAAAAACTAACCCAACCTCGATGAATATCAATGTCCGAGCCAGAAGAATGGGTATTGTGTGCGTTTGCACATGCAGATCTCGCGAGACACGGATGGCCTCAAGCGGCCTTGTGATTTATTTGGCCGAGGTCAATTCAACGACATCTTCACTGTCCAGTCCGAGCAGATAAAGAATATCTGACAAACTTTCGCCATTCAAGCGAGTGGGTGCCTCCAGTTGGACCCGCGACTTGGCGCGCCAAGCAACACCGAGACCCGCGGCGTGCAGCATGAGTAGGTCATTGGCACCGTCGCCAACGGCCATGGTCTGTGAAAGGGGAATCTTGTTCTCGGCAGCAATAGATTTAAGGAGGGAGCGTTTCTGCGCCGCGTCGATGATTGGATAAGTGGGAACCAGGTTGCCCGTCAGAAGCTGGGAGGTAGGGTCGATTTCAAGCTAGGAACTTGATTAGACCGGGAGTTTCATGGGCACTGCTGTTGGGTGAACTTACATGGTTGGCGACGGCATAATCAATACCGAGCTGCTCGGCAAGCCACTCAGCCAGGGGCTGGAAGCCGCCGCTCAGCACGGCAAGTTTGTAGCCGAGAGCTTTCAATGCACTGCAGAGCTCTTTTGCACCCTTGGAGATGGTGAGAACGGACTTGAGCTTGTCGAAGACATCTGCAGGAACACCCTTCAGAAGCCCAACACGCTCCTTGAGCGATGCAGCAAAGTCCAGTTCGCCATTCATGGCACGCTCGGTGATTTCCTACAGACGGTCAGCTTTCAATAGCGCCTGATAAAAAAATTATACCTGAGCCCTACCGAAACCTGATTCTCCACGCCAATGAACTTGGCAATCTCGTCAATGACCTCGTTCTGAATCAAGGTGCTATCCATGTCAAAGACTGCAAGTCGCTTATGTCGACGGAACACAATTTCCTCCTGCAAGACAACCTCTACGTTCCACTCGCGCTCGAAGCGCCAGATGCTCTCGTGCTTACGCAGATCGACAAATGAGAGGTACGCTGGGTCTGGCGGTGGAGCGAAAGTGACTTCAACAACGCGCGGGTTCTCTTCGCGGTCGAGACACCGATGTGAAGTCGTGGTACGCTGGTATGGGGTTGGGAGGGATTCGAGAGTCTGGAGGAAATTCGTCAAGCATAGCTGCGAGACATACGGGCCATAGAGGTGATCCAATGGCTCGGGTTCTGGTGCAGGCGGTTCACGGGGGATTTTCTCCACATCATCCGTCGGGGCGGAGCCTTCAGGTATCTGGGGTGAAGGCAGCTTATCCCCAGGAACGGGCTTGGGCGAGACATCGGGGTGGAAGTGGGGGTGAACGGGGTTGGAGGATTTGTAGAAGATGGTCGCGACAACGCGCGGTGTGCCGTGGGGCAAAGTCGTAGCCTGGTGGTTGAAAATGCTATGGATGACACCACTCTCGGTTACCTTCTCGGGATCCGGGCTGATAGGATTGATCGGAGGAGCAATGGACAGGTTATCTTCCAGTTGGGCCCCCAGCACCTCGCCAATGTTTTGGTTGATAGGGACCGGAGGCTTATACTGCTGATGATCTTGCAGGAAGGAGCTGCTGCACATCTGACCGAGCGACGGCCGCTGACGAGAGGAAGAATCAGCCATGTTTCAAGATGCTTAAAAGGCCCAAGGCGTACAGAAGAAAGCACCAGCCCCTCCGCCCGCAAAAAAAACGTCGCCGATCGGCACGTGGACCCACCGACCTCTAGTCACCTGACAGATCATGAAGGACCAGCTCTACACCGCCGGGCAGAACACAAGATGTCGTGATTTTTTGAGGGTCCGCGGATACTTCGGAGATAGAGCACTGTCGGCAAAGGGAGAAGAGAACCGGCTGGTGGACATCTCCACCATGACATACATCTAAAATCAAGCATGTCCTCTACAACCCGATCGGGTAATATTATGGCTCCATCGAGATCTCTGGCATGGAAGCTAACATCATAACAGACATGGAGGGGATTACGCCCCGGAATCTGCATTGGTCAGCGCGTGGCATGAACCAAGGAGCCGCCCTTCAGTCTTCCAGGTGCTTCTGGAGGATTGATCAGCCCCGATCTGAATAATCACTTGCACCCTGGAATCCACAATGGAAAGCTGTATCCAGTGGGAGAGCTGGTGGGATGTGGTCGGGGCACCCACAGCGACCAAACGTGCAAGAATTGCGTGATCTCCCCGGAAGATGAGCGAATCGAATTTTTCAGCAGCCAGCCTGATCTGGCAGGCGGTAATGTGCGATCACGACATTGCTACAGCGGCAGAATGGCCGGCAATGGAAGGCCGTCGGATGGCGATGCCAGGCACCCCGAGATGATGTCGTGATTGCCCCGTTTTGCCTTTTATATTTCTGCCATTGTCAACCTGGCTTTCACTCTCCGTCTCCCCTTGGTTCCCCAGTTTTGTGTGGTCACCCCAGAACATACCTCTTCCTGTTCTCATACTTCCTCGAAGTAGCGTGCCCACCATGCCGGCCAAGATGCCTTCCAACTACCCCTCGGATGTCGAGGGTATTGACTACCGTGATGCCAACACCGAGTCTGGTTATGTGAGCGGTGGTTCAAGTGATGACTACGTCCCCGAGATTGTCTTCACCAAGCCTCACTTGCAGTTCTTGAACCGCCAGCTGCAATTCTTGGAGCCTCAAGGTATGTACTGATCATGTTGGGTTTCCAACATCAACCCCTCATCTATGATCTGACTCTGACCATATAATCATAGACATTCTGAGGTGGTGCATCACATCTCTCCCCCATCTCTTCCAGACCACTGCCTTCGGTCTGACAGGCCTTGTTACCTTGGACATGTTGTCCAAGCTGGATGTGCCCCGGCCCCAAATGGTTGACCTCATCTTCCTCGACACCTTGCACCACTTCCCCGAGACCTTGTCTCTGGTGGACCGGGTGCGGAAGCGTTACCCGCTTAACAATGTGCACGTCTACAAGCCTGCCGGCGCCGACACTGCCGCCGAATTCGAATCCAAGTACGGCTCCCGCATGTGGGAAGTCGATGACCAGCTCTACGACTGGGTCGCCAAGGTCGAGCCTGCCCAGCGGGCCTACCGTGAATTGAATGCCCACGCTATCCTCACGGGCCGCCGTCGCAGCCAGGGTGGCAAGCGTGGTGACCTCGACATCATCGAGGTTGACGAGGCTGGTTTGATCAAAATCAACCCCATGGCCAACTGGTCCTTTGACCAAGTCAAACAGTATGTCAAGGAGCACGACGTCCCTTACAATGAGCTTCTTGACCGTGGCTACAAGAGTATTGGTGATTGGCACTCCACCCAGCCCGTTGCCGCCAACGAGGATGAGCGCTCTGGTCGCTGGAAGGGTCAGCAGAAGACCGAGTGTGGGATCCACAACCCTCGCTCCAAATACGCCCAGTATCTGATGGAGATGGAACGCAAGCGTCAAGAAGAAGCCATGACCCAGGCGTTGCACTCCCAATTGTCTGCCGCCGCTCAGTGATCTTTCCTCTTCGTTTTTCTCCATTGCATACCCCCGGCGTTAGGACGATACCTCGGCTTTGTTTGATTTACCAGCGCAGTTTCATACTAGCGCACGACGATGAATGCTTCACATGATGGAAGGTACAAAAGTGGTTTGTTTTGTATCTTGTCTCATGCCAACTTCCATTCCCCGAACGACGGGGCTGTCTGTATATAGGAAGTTGGAGTCCGGTCTGAGCACCGGCATATGATAATGACTTTGCATGATAGACAAAAGCACAAGTTGCATTCAAATATCTCCCTATACATTTCCTCCGTATTTATGTAGTGAAGGGCCTGGGTTTTCCAGTCTCCCGTGGGTATGAGGTGGGAAGTGGTCGATGAGGGGTCATCACGTGCTCCTTGAGCCCTAGCGAGGGCATCGACATACAGATTATCAAGGTGCCATACATTCATACGGGTTACTATTAAGTCATATTAACCTTGTCACAGTGTGTACGATCTCTAGTCATCCCAAAGCACTAAAAGATGTCACTGATCTGACTGAAATGGCACATCCTTTAAGCATTTAGCAACCTGCCTACATGGTTTTGGTCATTTCTACAATCCAATGCCTTCAGAAACTTGGAAATCCAATGTAACAAACCTAGTCTTGTAGCTGGGCATCTCATACCCAATATCTCCGTGCTTGATTCCGTCCCGAGAATACACCATTATGGTGCTGCCTCGAGGCCACCAGAATAAAGCTGCCTGGACTAACGATACTTAACGAGCGCCGGTGACACTGGAAAAACATCGATTCTTAATCATATCAGTGTCTTCAATATCGAGATTCAAAATTCCATCCCGAAGAGCCCCAGGATACGCGATCGTTCCCGTTGAACGTTCCGATTTGCCGTTCCTGGGCGAGTTCATACACTCGGCCAAATTAGCACTTCCAACCAATCGTCTCATTTACAAGAACTGGCCCAATAAGTATTGGCAGTGTGTGCACGACCTCGAAGCCGTGACCGGTGCATTCGAAAGCCCGACGATGGAGAGCTTCAAAGCTGTTGAACATGACTCCTGCAAAATCATTGGTTACTTTGTGCTCGAGCGAAAGCCTCCTACAAAGGAAGCTTCAAAGGAAATTCTGGAGAGATAAGTCCCGAATAAGCTCAACCCGAAAGTTATGAGTGAGCTGGCGAACGTATTGTACACGATCGCCAAGGAAGTCGAGACGCTGGATCGATTTTGGTATGTATATATCCTCAGCCAGAGCACTAATTTCTGATGCAAACCACAGAGGTGGTGTATATATGCGTGGATCCAGACCCACAGAGATGTGGAATTGGATCCAAGTTAATTCAACGGGCGTTCCAGAGAGCCAAAGCCAATGATCTCCCGCTCGCTACCTGTGCAGAACCGGCTTCTTGTGATTTTTATTTGCTAAATTAGGATTCAAAGAGATCGCTCACGGTGATATTGAACTACAGAAGTTTGCGCCCGCTTATAGCGGCTTTGGTGTCTTCCGCCTTACTGGGATGATTTGGTAGTACCCATAACAGCAACCAGCTAGACTGAGCGAAGATGTATGCTTCTTATTTTCGTTTGGAGAGAAATAAGATGATAGATACAATGTTTTTTCATTGATGATATCAGTCCAATATCTATCTGATAGTAAATCCACCATCAACTCGGATGTCTGCGCCATTGATCATGCCGCTGGAATCCTACAGCGAATAATTAGAGCCCGGAAAAAGGGAAAAGAGCAAAAGACAACTGAGATTGCCTACCTGGCAAAGAAACAGAACAGAGTCGGCAACCTCTTCAGGAAGCGCAAATTTGCCGGTCGGGATGGTCTTCAGGAAGGCTTCCCGTACCGATTCTTCTCCCCACGCCTTTTGTCCAAGACTAGTCCAAGCGACAGTGGGAGACACTGTATTAGAAGTAATACCACGGCCACCCCACTCGGAGGCCATACTACGGGTCAAACCCAGAAGTGCCGCCTTTGACGCACAGTACGCACCATGTCGATGCAATGCTGCATGGGCGGCCTGCGAGGAGATGCTGACAATCCTCCCGGGAGGCGGAGGATTCGGCGAGGACTCTGTAACCTTTGAAGTGGCGAAATAGAGACGTGCAAACGTTTGAGAGCAGAGCATTGGACCGAGAACATTCGTGGTGAGATGCTTCATGGTCTCCTCCGGGGGAGTAATCTCCATGTCGCTCAGGGAGACGTATCCGGCGGTGTTGATCAAAATACTCGGAAATGCTCGCTCGGCTGGCGAGGAAGAAGTTGGCGTGACCAGGTCCCTCTGCACGGAATCAAAGGCTGACTGGACCGAGTCGGGCGCGGTAATATCGCATTCATAGGTACGAATATCGTCCAGGTTGGCCCCGCCACCATACCCCGATTCTAAGAGCTCGTCACGGCGCTTGGCTTCAAAAGGCGCATAGAGAATGGCCAGGCGTGCGCCTTGTTGCTGAAGCTTCTTTCCTATGCTTGAGCCCAGTCCGCCTAGGAGATCCAAGTCAACAATGGTCTTCTGGGTGATCGGCCGTGTTCCTACCTAGGCCTCCAGGGAGGATTGCCAGTCTGCGAGCAAATGCCATATTTTGTTCCCCGCGATCAAACAATGATTGGCGACAATGGCACAAGAATGTTTCTGGGAGTGCGGAGAGGATAAATCCGGGTTCCCCTCAGTGACGCTTCGGGTAAAGATCGGTGTTTCCCCGATGCCAAGGACATCTGACGTCAAGCCCACACTGGAAGACTTTTTGGCATTGAATTCTTGTTGTTCCATCTGGCAAATATACGTACAAGTGAGGGCTGTATCCCGGTGCAAAAAAATCAATTGTCTACCATGCCAAGCTGGTAAAATCCCAGTCTAAGCCCCAATTGGACCAAGAATAAGACAGTTTGGACAGAGCACATAGACCATGATATATAAGAGACGAACTGCAACTATTACTTAGTACTCTCCAATAAGTCTCAATGGCGTGCCGGGACTAATTATACAACGAGGAAATGGCCATGGATACCATCTACAACTACAATAGGTCTTGCTGCAACTACGAAGCACGAATGTTGCCAACTCCAGTCTGCCACAAAGACCAAGTGAAAGACCGACAGGGCGGCGGACCCAACTGCGCGTTCAGATCTGCGCATGGCCACGCATTGAACGGAAGTTTCAATGTCCCTGTGTTGAACTGGCACAGGCCGAGGCCATGACAGGTATTGCTGGCCACAATTCTTCCCGCATCTCCGAAGACTTGTGAAACGGGACACAGTAAAAGAATCAGGCCATGGAGCCAGCAACAAATCGTGATCTACAAAGCAGACCATTAGTACTAAGCGCACCCTCAGGAGCGCCCGAGGGAAGAGAAATGTGAAGCATGCATGTCCTTTCGCTGGTATTGTCCAGATCAAGTTCTAACGGTGACTTCTCAGAACGAGTTTACCCGCGCGTAAACCTCGAACGCCCGTCATGCGTGCTCTAGGGTATACTTACCTGACCCAGGTTGTGTCCTAGGTCGGGGTTTGCTCGTCATCGAATCCATCTCGGTTGAGCTCACAAGCGGAGGCCAGGCCAAGCTCCTGCCAGATCATCGCCTTCATCATTTGCATCCAGAACTAAGCTGCCGTCGGCACCGTAGCAGCAGCTTGTTCGTTTCTTCCAATCGAAGAATTGGTATCCGAGTCAGATTCGATAAATTTGACACGCTGGAACCAATCGCTCTTTGACTTCCTCCACCACTCCACAAGCGCAAGGATTGTGATACCACCCATGATGACGATGGCATAATTGAACAAACTCGAGTCCTTGTCGATCGCACCGTTGGAATACTGGGGCGCACACAGTACTGCGAATGCGAAGCCATTCCAGATGAATGTCACCACGGCCGCGACAACACCAAATCGTCCCAGATCCCATAGACCGGGCCGGAAAGTTTCCCGCGTAATGAATGTGCGTCCCAGACCGACAAGCCCGTAGGCTGCAATTGAGCCAGCGGCGGAAGTCGAGATTAGACTCGAAAAGGCAACCTGGGATGGAAGTTGGGTGCAAAGAAGAAGTGCAGCGATGGTGGCGATGAAAATGACTGCATTATGAGGTTGCTTCGATTTGGAGACCCGCGACAACACATCGCTGAACGGAAACACACCGTCTCGAGCAACCGCAAAGACAAGCCGCGAGACAGCCACTAGCGAGATCGAAGTGTTTAGAATAGCTCCGATCATGGAGACAATTGTCATGACAACGTGGGCGTGAGGGCCAAGTGCCATTGCATACATGTTGATGAATGGCTGAGGCGCGCTGGTATCGTAGAAGGTTTCGATGGATGGCATACAGAACAGGAACAAGATGATAATCGGGAACCCGCACAAGGCCGATGCAACGGTTGCCCAGAACACCCCGTTGGCAGCTGCTTTCTTGGCGGAGACGGTTTCTTCCGCGACATGGCCCGACGCATCCTGGCCCACGAGACAGCTCGCAGTCAAATACCAGGACAATACCCAGTTGAGACCGGGACTAGTCTCGCCGCCATTGTATGTAGATTTAAAGACGTGCTCAGCAGATTGAAACCCATATGTGTTTGCCACGCCGATGGGCAGCCAGATGAAATTGAGCAGCATGTCCACGATGATGACAATCACACCGGCGCGGAACACCCATGAGTAGTAGCGCGGCGGAAGGAAGTTCAACGAAGTAGCAATGCCCAGAAACACCAGCGAGAAGGCCCAGGCAATCGCGCGTGCACGTACATCCGATGTCTCATAAGGGAAGCTGGTCTTCGGGTCGAACACGACAACCTCTGACACTAGGTAGTTAGCAACACCGAACGAGTCACTTGCCAGGAAAGCCGTCCATGCGACAAGTGTCCAGGCAGCGACAAGGAAGGAAACGAAGCGCCCAACGCGTCCACCACCCCATGATCGGAATGCCCAATAATAGATTGAACCAGCGGCGGGGTAGCTGGAGCAAACTTCGGCCAGACAGGCGGCAGTGATGATGGAGAGAACACTGCCCGACACCCAGGAACTCCACCTAGGATGGTAGTTAGCATGAAATTCAGACTCTGAGTTGTGTCAAGTCAACATACATCGCAGCGGGTCCTCCCGCGGCCAAGGCGATGTAGAAGGAGACACGAATTCCACCAATGCAGTAAAGTGCAGAGAAGGAGCAGGCAAAATTGTCAAACGAGCCCCATCCACGTGCGAGAACCGAGCGGTACCCCAGCTTGAGCAGGTCGCGATCATCTTCGTTCATCGAGGCGCTGTCGTCCGTGTTGACAAAGGCTTGGCTATTCTTGGCTGCATCATCGGCAGACGGGGCATCGGTTGACGCCATGATGTATACGCAGAGAGTTGACAGAGGCCACAGTGCCGACACAGAGTCTTTTCGTGCAGGTTATCCAGAAGATCGAAGCCACGTCTCGAGCAATGCGCAAAGCTCGCGATCACTGAAGTTTTCATCGCGTGAAATCACGTGGGGCGATCAATTGCTCGAACGGCGATTTCATCCATGGTTCGCGCCGACATGTCAAGATAAATCATGTGGAGCCAGCACCGTCCCGTGCCTGGGATGTGGTTTGAGACGGTATCTTCTCGATGTGTGATCTTTTTTACGGAATGTGCTGATGGAGAAAATTACCAGGTCTCTAAGTGCAGGGATCAACGAGGCCTCGAAGCGTCGGATGGACGCAAATTTCAGCCACCGGCCAAGTTCTCCAACGTGCATCGCCTCCCACGAAGGAAGGGATAATGCCCTCTCAAAATTCTAGCCGGTGCAGTGAAACCCGGTGGGACCAGAATCACCCCCGGTGGATTCATTTTTGCGACTTTTCGACTCTGCAAAGCAACGTACCCAAGCACGACTTCTCCCAGAACCAGCGGGGGCATACGCCACGAATCCTTCTCATGAATTCATCCCACTCGTTCGCACAATTACCTGTGATCGATAAAAAGCCCACATTGCGCCCCTGCAGACCGAAGCCAGCCCGTGTCGAAGATGCAGGGGAAGAACGGACTGCTCCACTCTGCTCAGTCCCAGTGGGCCCGGAAGACGAATGTGAAGAAAATAGGCAAGCCCGCCTGATACCGTCGTATAATTACACTGATAAGGTCCACTCTAAAATGACGAGCGACTTCTGAAACCTGCGATCGTCGCGTCATGAACTCACCTCCAAAATAAGCAATTGATATGTCATTGCACCCATGGGCTCGTGAATCTCGGCCAAGGAATCGACAACCGATCCATTGGGGAATGGCAAGAAACCGACAGCACGTCTCTCTAAGCAAAAGAAACTCCCAGAAGATACAAGGACTGTTATCATAGTCAAAGTCATGTTTCGGACGTTCTCCGGGATGGGGATCAGCGCAGGGACAGTTCAATAATTTGGTTCGACAGCTCAACGGCCAGACAACTTGCTCCACACCTCCCGAAAAACGATGCGACCTTCGAAGGATTGTTCGCTAGAACTCCCAAAAGTGGTAAATTGCGCGTTGGTACTAGTCTATCCGAGTGGGGGAATACCCCCCATAGTGTCCACATTATTTTCTCCGCGAGACTATTGCGCCGCGGCTCATGCTAGCTCACACTCGATCAAGCTCTCGGCGCTATTCAATGGAGTGTAAATATTGGTGATCTTCAGCCCGACCGGCTCAATCAGTTTGTGCCACTGCCGCTCAGTGCGCTCCTTGGCTGCCAAGTCCACCATCATGATCATGTCCAGCGAGGTGGCCTGCCAGTGGGCTCCGGTGTCGGGAACCACATTCTCGTTGATGAGGATTTTACTGTATCCAGGAGTCATGGCAGGGACGAGCTGGGACAGGATCTTTTGACATGTCTCGTCATTCCAGTCGTGAAGGATCGAGTGGAGGAAGTACACGCGAGCGCCTAGGAGATCACGTTAACGGTCAATGCGATCAGACACGATCGGAATGCTAACCTTTCACCGGCTGTTCCGTGAAGAAGTCGTGAACCTTGGGCTCGATTGCGGAGCTGAGCGATTGAATCTCCTGCAGCACATGTGGCTGGTCCTGGAGGATCAATCGACCGGGGGCATTGGGCCATTTTGACACAAACTCTTCAAGGTCGTGTCCCTTGTTGCCACCCACATCGACAATCAGAACATCATCCTTGCCGGTCTTTGCATTGTCAATCAGCCTTTCCTGGACTGGGTAGAAGCCATCGTTCATCCAGCTGGGCCGACCTTGGTGGTAGGCAGACATAAGGTTGTTGAACTGAGCCCCAAGCTCCGGGTACTCTGGGTTTTTGCCATTCAAAAACTCAAAGAAGTGGTACTTGGTGTTGAACCCAAGATTAAAGGGCGAGTTGGAACCGTCGGTGGGACTGCGGTAGTTATTTTGCTTGAGCCAGGCCGGCAACGCATGGACAGCGGGGATCGTGCACCCATTGCTGTGTTCGAGTTAGGATCAGATATCTGACGATGCACAGCAGCAAAAATTCACTCACATGCAAGGAAACGCATCACTGTATCGCTTGAGGGCCAATGTGGTGGTGAGACCATTGCGTCCATACTGATCCAAGCCGGTCTCTACAAAAACTCCGGTGGTGGCAAGATGCTTCATGATACGACCTGGAGCCCAAACAATCAGCATCAGCATCGATTTCCTTACTATTTCGACAGCATACCCAGAAGTTCGGGCTCAGCTCCAGTGAGGCTTGCGAGGCTAGCCACTGATTGAGGCTTGTCTGTCTTGGCCATGATAGAGAATATGCCCAGATCGATGCATGTCTCGATACAGGCAAAAGAGCTCGGCTGCCAGCCACAACGATATCAATCAGCATTTACATCCTCGATGCATGCGTTCATGCGGAATTGACCCACCTGAGCCCATGAGTAGCGCAGCATGGTCTCCTGGGGCGTTTCCATGGCCTGCGTCAGGGACCGTGCCGCGTCTACAAGTTTAAGACGTGCATCTGCATCGCCCTTGGCAATAGCTTGGGAGTATTTCTCAATATCCTTCAGCAGGCCTGGCAACAGCTCAGGGGCACTGGGCGAGATGGCGACTTGGGGATCAATCGCGGCCGAGCCATTGACCGCGGACCCATTCGATCCGTTGAGCTTCGTCATTTGGAATCGCAACTAGGAGTATGCAAAGAAGATAGATCTGCGTAAAAGTAAAAAGGGGAAAGAAAGCACGGCAGCGCCGGTATAAATCGATGTCCGGTAGTAGTTCCTCGGTCTCTGGGGGGCAACGGGGCTAAATTGTGGACTGAACTCAGGGAGGACATTCGAACCATCTGGATCCACCAGCTTGGCATCCTTTACTCCGTACGAAGCAGTGCATTTGTTTCTCCAGCACTTCGTACTGTGTTGGTACCGCCATCTACTCCACAACGGCTTGCGGCACAGTAGACTTTCTTAGTCTATATCCAACCCGTCCCGAGTGGACCCAACGGTACAGTCGACCCCCGGTGGGACCGAACGCCGCCTCGTTCGATCCTTTAGTTATTCCGAGCGGAGATTCTGTCTAAATTCTTTTTCTATAGTTAAGGAGCGCTAAGACCTATCCAAAAACTCTAGACGCCCGCCTCTTCGAAGGTTCAGTTGATTTGGAGTGCGTTCAGGGGTTATATAGCTAGTTAAATTTTATCATTTTCCCCTTTAAACCCCTCTATTACTCTATTAATTGACAAGTTTAGATTATCGTTCGATCTGATTTTTAGGGTGGGGGGGGGGGGGGGGGGGGGGGGTTGTAACGGTAAATAGAGGGCCCTAGAGGTATTATATGTAAGATATATATATATCTTAAGGGTAGTAAAATCTTAGGTATAACTAGGATTTATAGTAAAATAGTTATATATTTAATTGAAATTACGATAGGTATAATATATACTCTGTATACTCCTTACAGAGTAAAGATATAGGGATTATAAAAAAACCAAAAAGGGCTTATTTAAAATAATTGGGTCTAGGTTGGTGAAATTCACTAGTAATGGTCGAATACATTGAATTGAGACCCACTTTTATTATATCACATAACACTCCCGAGGTCGCTCACCCCTCCTTATTCGAAACCTGGCCTGTTCGATTTGTTTTTGGAGACGCTGATCGTTCGGATTAGGCGAGGGTCGACAGTAACCACCCAGCATCATTCACGGAAGAAAATACGGAGTAGGGTCCACCGTGTTTCCTGTCAAATTTGACACCCAGTATCGGACCGAAAGACTGAAAGATGGGTAACCGGGCTCCGCAGCCACCGGGCCCTTTGCCCGGTGGATCCAATACATCGGGACACTGATGAACGGTTGCAGGAGTGAACGTGTTGGGCGAGAAAAATCGGGGCCCCCGGTTCTAGTTTGTGTAGTAGAAACCTTGATGAAATTAGTTCGTACAAAAAGGCCGAATTTCCCCCATAGGGAGGACGTATTTGCATCGCAAACTCTCCCGGCCCTACAACCTGTCAAGATTCCGGAGATTGTCGTCTTGACAGCTGTCAATGGTGATTTTTGACACTCCATAACCGTTGAAAACAGTCACCATGGCGGGCTCTGGGAGTAAACCCGTCGACACGGGCACCAAGGGCCCGACAATGATGGCTGTGATGTGGTCATTGACTACGATAGCCACGTTTCTCGTGGTTGCTCGTCTTTGTGTCCGACAGCGATTGCTGCGGAATTTCGGCTTAGATGACTGGTTGATTGGGGTCTCAATGGTAAGGGCATTGATAGCATTGCTGTCTCCCATCACGGCGTTTCTGATTGTTGTCTCTACAGATATTCGGTTTGATCTTCGTTGCAACGGCATCGGTCTCTGTCGCACATGGCTATGGACAACATACGGTAAACCTTTCAATTGAAGCAACCGAAAAGAGTTTGTTTTGGAATATGATCTCGTTCATTTTCGGTATCATCTCATTTGCGGTCCCCAAACTCGCAGTCGCCGCTCTTCTGCACCGAATCCTGAACCCAACTATGGTTCAACGCATCATAATGTGGACATTGGTGAGCATGGTGGCAGCGATCGGTCTAGCGAATATCCTAATCTATGTCACCATGTGCACTCCACCGCAGGGCTTGTGGAAGCCGACTATGGTTCTGGCCGGAGAGGCAAAATGCCGAGATATTTGGATTTTAATTGACTTTGCCACGTTCAACGGAGGTAAGAGAGACACTGGTCTTGATTTGTTGAGGATGCTAACGATGATTGCGCAGCATTCTCCGCGTTTGTTGACCTTTACCTCGCTATATACCCCGGCTATATCATGTTCCACCTTCAAATGTCGTTACGCAAGAAAATTGCGCTGACGGCAGCGCTTGGCCTGGGCTCAGTGTATGCAGTATTCTCCGACCTGGGGAGGCCTTCAACTGATCAGTGAATACAGTGCCGCCGCAACTGCCATGGTCAAATGTGCCCAGATCAAGGGCTTGGCTAATCAAGCCGATGGAACTTGTAAGTCGCTTTTCACCTGGCCGCTTTGTATACGAGAGACGGACACTGACATGTCGGTATAGATGCCACCGTTCCACTCGTTATTTGGACCAAGTACGATTCCCCAAGAAAACACATCATACAACTAGCTAACTCCAATCCAGTGTCGAAGCCGACGTTGTCGTGATTGCAGCATGCATCCCCACCCTTCAACCCGTCCTGGAAATTATCTTGAGGAAATTCAAACTCGTCTCCACTGGAAAGAGCAACTACCAGTCTGGTTCCTACCAGCAGAGCAAGTCATACGGCAACCAATCAGGATCACGGCCACTTCCTTCGAAGAGATCAACTCCTTTCTCTCGCGCGGATAGCCAGGAAAGCATCCTTGATCGGGCACAGTTGCAGATCACGCGAACCGATGAAGTCCAGGTTGAGTATGAGATGCACACCCCGAAGCAAGCAAACAGGCCACCGGTCTAGTACTGGTCTTTGATCAGAGTCAAGCCAGATCCGAACTTAGTTTCCTCCGTGCAATGAATATAGAATGGCTAGGGTACAATGCGGTCCAATTGTATATTTCAATTCTCAATTCCCAAGACCTCCACAGCTATGTTTCATGTGGTCAGGTAGTTTGTTTTTTCGTTTTTTATAATTCCTATACATGATAACATGAAATATTGCCATGAGAAACATGGACCGTGGTTGTCAAAGCCCGGGCTTTCTAACGCTTTCCTATAGATTCACTAGTTCCAATAGTCTCCCATGGGATAGCCCGGAGTCCACAGTATATTGAGCAGCCGGCTACCTCGGTACCTGACAGAAGATAAATATCGGCAATTTCATAATCCCATCTAACCCCCAGACAAACACGCCCAAGAATTGGGTAGACAAGGTTGAAAAGGGGGATCATGATTGATGAAAGCAATTCCATCATAGGAAAATGGGGCCACTGGTCTTTAAGACCCCCAGCTTAGAACGAACCGTTTTCTGCAAGTACTGTTTTCAGAGTACTCCGTATTTGGGCTGTAATCTTCATGTGGGTTTCATCTCGTGCGGAAAAGGGCAAGAACTCAATTCTATGGAGCGGAATCGACTCCCGCTAAGCGCGCCAATCCAATTCTCACCAGTTTTGAATTCTAACCCGAAGGAGAAGGGCGCTGCATTCTTCCCTGGTCGTGATGTTTGAGTGGGCCGTCTAGTTATGGATCAATCGTGACAGTGTCACCATACTGAAAGAGTCTATGGATCCACTCACTTTGCCGTGTCATCGCCGATAGTCAATAATAGTCTGTGGCTCTTTTGCCGTGCGGAGTGACAGATTATTGTTACGATAGTTATATATTCTGTGTCTCATTTACTCATGTGAGAACGCCACCATGGCTATTCGAATATACAGTGGACTTGTCCACAAATGACGAATAGGGTCCCTAAGATAAATCTGGGATTAGGTTATAAGGGAGTGCGCATTTTAGAATTATTTGTACCCACTTTTCTAGTGCATGATGATATTGATTTCTGAAATCATTCGGCTATAGTGATTTGGCATAGCAGTGTATACTTCCGAGTTAGCCTGGGATATTATTCATTTGAAGCTGATATAGTCAGCTATATAATATAATCCATATATGGAAGCATCTTTCAACTCTATTAGACCTACTTCATTCACTATTGACGTTTTACGCACTCAGGTTATTCATTAGACAGAGATGTCGCATATGGTGTATTCATAAACCAAGAATAGGTGAAATTAATCATGACATTAAAATAAAGCCTCTTCATATGACATTATTAATATCATTGGTAGCGCCCAAAGGATACGCCTCGGCCATCATCATCACGTTTTATCACCGGCCCTGAAGGTGCAGGTCACTTTAGGAACCATGTAATTAAAACCCTTATACGTGCACCTCCTGATCTGGTCCATTGATATTGTGCCATCCGCTGCCCTGGACTTATCACAGGCGATTTTCTTCCAGCCAGAGCATTCCAGGGTTCCTGGGCGGTCCCCGTCCTTGGTGTATTTACACCCGGAAAAGTTGTTATCGCCAAGCTTAAGATCTTTGATATCATCCATAGTGCTTGGGAACGGGACGTTACGGACATCGATCGACGCTTGGTTATCTGGGATGAACGACTGAGAAGCGTCGTCGGTGTGGCAAAAGTTGACCGTCTCGCCTGGCCCTGTGGTAAACATCTTCCATTCATGAGTATAAACATCGGCCGCAGCCCCATCGTTAAAGACCCATGTGAACACGCCTGCCACCGCAGAGGCCGAAGCGGCTGCTGCCGCCGAAGCCGAAGACGCAGAGGCCGCCACCTGGGAGGAATAGGCAGAGGCAATGCTGGCGACAACAGAGACAGAGGACGAGTTCGGACCGCAGTCATAGGCGTTGTGAACACGAAAGTCATTCGGAACTGCGCTTGGGCAAGACCAGACTGTGCCCATTGAGTCGGTGATAAGCGTAGATGTTCTGGGGGTATCATAAGGGACGGGCGTAATACTTCCACGAAAGACACAGGGTGAATAGGCCCCGGTAGACGTGGGACGCGGTGCCATTGAGAATTTCTTGCCGTTGTCATCTTGGCAATAATTTTCTCCACTTGCCGGGTCTGCGCCGTGGGTCAAACTTATTACGGTTGGTGTTGCCTGGGCACTGCTCGGGGAACTCTGTGAGCCTCCTCCACTAGCTTTGCTAGATGAAGAGGTGGCAGATGCCTCGGAGGGAGAGTAGGATTGACCATTGCTACTACCCGGCAAGGGCGCTGATGTGCCACTGGATTGATGGACGGACGAGGTGCTCGTTGTCGTTGCCGGAATGCTGTTCGGAGCGCTCCACGAGCTTTTACCGCTAGGTTGACCAACAGGAATTCCACCGGAATCGCCAGAGAGAGTGTTCGAATCTCCCGACAGAGTGCCGGACTTCGGGCCGCTCACAACTGGTGGCAACGACCCAGGCGTGGATACCCCGGTTGCTGCCCCATCCACGGAAGGAGGCGGCGCGGACTGAGGAAGCTGATCGGCGTTTGTTGATTTGACGGCCACTGGCGTGTAAGACTTGGTGGTGGTCGAAGATCCTGGAGTAGAGGTCGAAGATCTTGAAGTAGTGGTCGAGGAAGTCTTTGCAACAGTCCGCCACCGCCGCGCACAAGACTTGATGGTGGTCGAAGATCTTGAAGTAGTAGTCGAAGATTTTGTAGTGCTCGAAGATGTTGAAGTGGTGGTCGAAGATGTTGAAGTGGTGGTCGAAGATGTTGAAGTGGTGGTCGAGGATGTTGAAGTAGTGGTCGAGGAAGTACTTGTTGTTTGGTCGGTGGATGTTTGAGACTGGGTCGTAGACTCGGTCGATGTTTTATCGTCATCGTCATCGTCATCATCCTTACCGTCGCCATCCCCACTGCCTCCACCATGACTATCGCCGTCGCCTTTATTATGATTATCATCACCGTCACCATCGCCGTCACCATCGCCGTCACCACCACCATCACCACCCCCGCTGTCCCCGCTACCTCCCTTGTGTCCAAGACCACCAAGAGCACCAAGAGCATTACCAATATTACTTGTAGCACTTTTTAAGCCATTGGTTATACCCTTGTATGCGCTTTTTGTGCCTTCTTTGGCCGCACCAGAGAGTGATTTTTTTGCACTTTTCAGACCCGTTATGATCTTCTTAGCATGCTCATCAGAATCATCGGCGGGCGTTTTCTTGATCGCATTCTCGATAAATAAAAGGGCGCTATCAGCATCATCTTTTTCGGGATGATTGTAAAACTTTTGCATGGCACTTGTAGCTTTGGCTACCTCGGAGGCCCAAGACTGGACAGTTGGATTGGAAGATGTGGTAGTGCTTGGGGTGACTTGACTGGAACCGTGATCTTGTGCTGCTGAGTACAGGCCAGGAATTCCTGTTGTCGAGTACGTACTCTGCGGTTTGCTGGAGAATGTCTGTATCTGTGGATTGCTGGCGAATGCCGGGGTCGTTTGCCCATCCTGGTTCCCAGCTTGGTTTGTGCTCTGAGAATTGGCAGGGCTTGCTGGATGAACACTTTGGCCGTGTGGAGACACAGAATTGCTGGAACGCGGAGTTTGACTTGAAGATTGTCTCGGTTTTGCCGTGGTTGTTGGACCCCGGGGTGTTGATGCAGATGAAGGGCTCGGAGGCTGATTGGAAACTGCAGAAGAACCTGCGCTCTGGGCTTGTCCAGGAAGGCTTGAACTTGCAGCTTGACCGGGGTTTTCACTGGAGGCCTGGCCAGAACCTGTACTAGCGGCTTGGTCTGCAGGTTGACTCAGTTTTGCCGTGGTGCTTTGGCCCGGGGGTTCTGATGCGGACGAAAGGCTCGGGGACTGATTGGGAATTGCAGAAGAGCTTTCGCTCTGGGGTTGCCCAGGAGGAATTGGACTTGCAGCTTGATCAGGGTTTTTACTGGAGGCTTGACCAAAGCCTGCGCTAGCGGCTTGGTCGGTAGGCTGGCTCGGTCTTGCTGTGGTTCTTTGACGCCGGGGTGTTGATGCAGACGAAGGGCTCGGGGACTGATTGGGAATCGTAGAAGAGCTTTCGCTCTGGGGTTGCCCAGGAGGAATTGGACTTGAAGTCTGACCAGGGATTACGCTCGAGGTTTGACCAGAGCCTGCACTGGGGGCTGGCTCTAGAGTTTGGCGCTGTGTCTCGGGGGTACTTGGGCTCGCGGGTGAGGGCAGAGATGAATGGTTCTGAAGCTGACCCGGAGAAGTCGATGTTGGCGCTTCGCCCTCAGATCCGTTCGAATCTTGGCCGACGGGGAAACCGGACGGCAAGTTGGAATTGGTGGTCGAAGCAGGCCATGTGCACGAAGCACCGCCGATGTACCGCGTGGTGGGCGAGGGCTGCGAGTTACCGGAGGCTGGATCCCAGGTCGGGGTTTCGACGGAGATAGCACATGGAGTAGGGGATCCAATCGAGCTCGTCCGTGATCTGCGTTGAGAGCTTCGCGGAGTCGACGAGGAAGTAGCCAAAGCGCTAGCCGCACACAGGGCCACGCAGAGAAACCAAGTCGGTCGGTAGAGCATTGGTCAAGTCGGCTGCCTTGGAACAAGATGAAAAGACGGGGCTCTTGATCTTTAGTATCGCGCACCAAGTCGTCTAACCCGCATGCGCCATTCGGTATAGTTCGGATTGCGTCAGGATGTAACACCTGTTTTGTGGCCACAATAGGAGTGAGCACAAGAGACCCACGAGGATTCTTCTGTCGTTGGATGACTCGTTTAGCTCGCCAATCGACAGGGGACAAGGCTGACCGTTGATCGATCAATGCTGAATATGGAAAGCCTAGCCCGGTGATTTGGTTTGAATTGATTATTCTTGCCCATCTTCATGGCAAGGCTTGGGGCCAAACTAGGTCTGATTCACGCTGCCAGATGCATCGCTCCGCGATCTGAGGTGCGACATCGCCATGAATCAATAAATATTCCGTACATCAAGGCCTAGGCGGATCAGCCAATGATCGCTGAGTGTCTGGTGGAGATTGGTATCTTCTCGCCCGACCCACCGCAAGGCTGCGAAAGGGGATTTACGCAGGAACCACGACGCCCGTTCCGTAGCATTTGAACATCCATCTCTTCCCGTGGAATCATCGGCGATACCTGGTCGAATATCGAACGGAGTCTCTGTTGATTGATATCATAAACCTGCAAGCCCGGTCCTTCGTGCCATCCGCCCGTGACTGTGACGCCTTCCCTCGTATCTAGGGTCTTTGGCAACACTCACTTTTCCTCCGTCAAACCAAGCGACCCCACTGTCGCATTGTCCGCTGTTGATGGCCCTGAATGCCGGGTAGGTGGAGAGTCCCACTCCTGATTCAGAGTCCTCACTGGCCCACCTTACTCTAGTCCTGCTCAACGGAGGCCAAACGAGCCGAATTGAAAACATGGGCAACTTCCAGTCTCGATGGTATTAGATCCTGCGGTCATTTGGCCACGAAATCCGACGAAATCCTCCTCAACCTTCCGTCGGGCACGAGGTTGATATGACGTTTAAGCCCTTCTTTCGTCCGGTCTGGTAGAATTCCATTAACGCAGTCCTGGTTTAGCAGCTAGACACACGGGTAGTCCATACATGACTCCCCGTGAGGCATATCTTGGACGCTACACGCGTTTAATATCATGTCGGGCGTGGGACTTGGGAAGAAGGTCTGGATGGATTGGTTCAGATTTATTACGCCCGCACGGCCGGATGCAGATTATGACGTACTTGGTGTCCCCGATTGAAGAAGGTCGAGCATTTGATTGAGTCTATTGTGGGTCATCGCGATTGTATGCAAGGCTCGCGCGTAACGTGGCGGTTTCCTCGAGGTGTTCGTACCGTCGGGATCCCGTTGAGCGAACAGACTGGGCAAAACGTCTACCTCTCGCCGAACATTGGTATGGTGAATATATTCTTATTAATACCACAGGTTTTTGACGGTCTCCTCTGGTGACATACAACGGCTTAACCGTATGAATCTCATGACTCCCACGGTGGTATCCCCTATTTGACGGCACCGGTCTATTCCTCTTTTCTAGCTATAGTCAGATCTTGAACCTTTTTGAAAGTCCTCCGGATTTCGATAACACTTTCACCGATGTAATCTGAATCTGGTCAGTAACCTCTAAAGTAGAGAAAGGGTTGTACTTACAGCAACCGACGACCATCCAGATGAAGTTGAAGAAAAAGTAGTAAAACCAAAAGTAATATCCCTCAGGTCGGCAGTATGATTCATCAAGCAAGCTGGTGGCATAATAAAGCACATCGCCGTACACTTGCCCGGTCGATATGATGATCTGCAGGGCATGTCGGAGAGGATGCCGCACCGCGATGCAATACGCAATGAGAAAAGCGATTGGACCCCATGCAAACTGAAAACAAATATGTCAATATGCAGCCTCTCATCATAGGCAAGATCACATACAGCAGTCACAGCTTCCATGGAGATCAAGAAGGCATCAGAGGTCAAATATCGGGAATCGGAAAGCGAGTACTCTTTCCATAGTTGGGAGAACAACGATTGCCCTCCTGCGAGAGCTTTGTGGTTCAAAACGAAATGCCCCTCGAAGAAAAGATGAATGAACCCCGCTATATGAGAGTTAGGATATATTTGCACCAGGCTCGATTCAAAAGAATAGGCAAGGGGTCGTACTGAGACACATCCAGGTGAAGGCAACACGATCCGACAATTTCATGGTGGGCCGTAGTTGACGGGCGAGAAGAAAAGCTCCGACAATAACAGCAGCCCACAAAGCCCCGAAGCGGGCAATCAATGAAATGACCGAGTCTTCATTGGGTGCGAAATGAGGCAGCTGTATCCAGCGCGGATAATACTCGTGAGCAATCAGGGTGGAGTTCGCCATTTTTCCGCAACCGTGGATAATTCGAGGCTCCGTTGATGAGACACTGATCTGATCGAGGAAAGAAAATTCAAACGCGCAGAATTATCCGCCGTTGCGTCTCCTATATATACGCCTGTAGATGCAAAAATAGCGTCGAGCCTTCCCCACCGGGGAAGTCCCGGGGCCCGCGGGCCCCGACCAAGACCCTTGTCAACCCCTGCACCCGGCATAGTTAATGTGTGGACCATTGCGGCCAGCCGGATGAACCGAACCATGCCACGTCTGGAGCGATTGCTAATCGCCAGTCGGGATTGGATCTTTTGGAACCTGTCGGTGCCGGGGTGTGGCTGATCAAATCATAGATCGCGCTCGCCCTTGCAGATCTCAGCCCGCAGAGGGTCATTGGAGTAGGTGTCCAGGGGTAAAGCAGTGATGTGAATTTTGGACCTTCAATCCGGATGGACGTTTAAAATTGAGGGACTGGCTCTGAAGTTCGACCAAGATTATGTCCATCTTGTCAAGTCACTTTCTCCCTGGACCCCGGCGCCCCTGCAACCGTTCACGCGCCCGGAGCACACTTTCACTCGCTTGCAGCGCCCACACCCCCTGATCATTAGCATAAACCTCGGCGAGATCCAGCGGCGTAAGTCCATTCTCATCCCTCGAGTCTAACGCACTATCGAATTTGCCCGAGTCAAGGAGAACTTCGATACTTGTTTCGTACATGTCGAGTTGATATCGATCCAGCAAAAGAGGATCCGCGGTCTGGTAGATCGCCGCGGTATGCAACGCGGTCTGCATATTATTGCCCCTACACTCCGGGTCAACATCGAATATCTCCAATAAAAGATACAATGTCTCCGGGTTGGGTCGGCTGGCAATCACGCGCTGAAGCAAAGTCTGTCCATCTTCAAATTTGGAGTTAAGATTCAGTTCCATCATGCTGGAATGTTTTGTTAGCTGCGTTTTGAGCAGACGCTCAAAGGTGTGTCTTGAGTCTCTCAGTGTGCTGTGATCAAAAGGGACACGTCCCGCATGGTCCTGCGCCCCGAGCGACACTTTCTTCGTGCCGATGAGGACTTTGGCAACGGTATACTTGCCATGCTTGAATGCAAGATGCAGGGATGTTCGTCCCATGCAATCTTTGGCGTTGGGGTCCGCCTCGCGGCAATCGAGAATGCGCTTAACAACGCCCACTGCCCCTCGCGTCGCGGCATGGTGGAGCGCCGTCAGCCCAGCCTCATCTGCAAGCTCGACTCCGGAACCTCCACCGTCGATTAAAAGAACGGCTATCTCTTCGGCTCCAGTGGCAGCGGCCTCATGCAAGGGTGTTTTACCTGTCGCGTCGGGGGTGCTGTGAGCGACACCCGCGGCATCGAGCAGCAATTTGACAAGGCCGGTATTCGATAGCCTCGCCGCTTCATGAAGTGCAGTGCGGGAGTTTGGAGTGCGGGCATTGATATCAACTTTGCCAGACTCGATGAGCACCCGGGCTACATCTGTATTTTCTCTCTGCACAGCCCTATAAAGAGGCGCCTCGCCGCTCGAATCGAGTCGACCAGGATCGATGTCTGAAGATTGAAGAAGCATCCCTGCCATATCAGCAACCCCAAGATTTTCTGCAGCGACGTGCAAGGGTGTCTGGCCGGACATGTTTGCGGCGTTAGGATCGGCTCTGCCAGATTCGATCAAGATCTTGCAGATCGTATCGGATGCACAGATAATGGAACTATTCAAAGGCGTCCACCCCTCGGCATCTCTCATTTCGGGATTAACCGCTGGGAATTCCAGAAGGAGAGCCACTGTAGTCTCTCTTCCACAAAACACAGCATGGTGCAATGGTGTGCGACCGTCAGAGTTCTGGGTATTGGGGTTGACTCGACCGGAATGAACGAGGAGTTTGACAACTTCGTCGTTTCCAATCTCTGCAGCCAAAAATAACAGATGATTCCAATCCTCACTCGAGGCCGAATCTAGCATGTTTCCATTCAACAAGCGAAGCAGCAAGGTGTTTTGCTGCATGCCGTTCCCCAAGGATTGTAAAACATGTCGAAAACAGTTTGATCGTGCATACTGGAGAAAGCAAAAGACTTGCTGGCTTTCACGTGGATGAAGGGCACGTATTTCTGCAAGGGTCTTTCCCATGTCAAAGCCTGGTTTCTTCCGAGATTTCAGCAGTTTCAACGCAATGTCTCGAAGGCCCCCAGAAGACTCGAGAGTCGACCGAATGACGGCTGATGGCGCCGACTCAACCTGGATCTTAGGTGTGATTTTAGTGGATACCTGGGTTTCAAATACACCATAGTTGAGATAAGTGACAATGACGTCTGCCATCGTTCGTTGCGCTTCGTTTAACGTGAAAAGAGAAGTATCGTTGACACTGGACTCCACGAGAAACTGCTTGACGCTGCTGTGTACCAGTCGAACGGTCATCTCCTCCTCATCCAAAGTTAGGAGGCTCCCACAGCAGCCCAGTACGCCAAAGATATTGTTGAGAAGTCTGGAAGAATCCCACACTGGATCCCCGGGAATCACGCTCAAGGCCTCGCGTAGCTCTTCCACTCGCAGGGGTCGATAGGCAGCAGTGATGAGCTGGAGAATAGTTCTTTGACGCGATCTGTCTAGGCTCAAATTATCCGATCTTTGGAGGATCCGTGCAAATGTCTCCGATAGATCTCGAGGGAGATCAGCCAGTGCTTGGCGGATAGCTTCATCGGTGGCCATGGAACATAGTGTCTCTATTTGCAGTGCTACCCAAAGAAACATCCCCTGAGATCCATTCACCAGGGCATCCTGGATCTCGAGAATAAGTAGTGGGCTGCCCGTTATAAGCCGCCCAGTCTTGATTCGGGCCTCGAGTTCGGCCTCGATAAATGCCTCGATGTCCTGGCGGTTGTCTGGGATCGCGGTAATCGCCGTCTGCGCCAGGTTCGTCCACTCTGTGCCATCGACGAAAGGGCTTTTTGGCTCCTGGCGCACCGTTGCACAAATCAGGATTTTGTATTGCTCTTGCAGTTGACGCAACTCCCGTATGACAACTTCTCGATCGACAGAATTGCATTCATCGAGACCATCGATGACGAAATATCCCTTCAATGCCGCAGGGACACAGCATTTCAAAAGGCTTTGCATAGATGTGAAGCCATTATTGGCATGTAACCCAGATTTTTCAACATAATCTGCGAGACCAGAAGTGGGACGCAATAATTGACCGACGTGCGATCCGAGAATTGCTTGTGGCTTCAAAGTATCTGGCAAGTCGTGCCGACAGAAGAAGAATGCCACTGGAACCTTCTGGGAGTGATCTTCAATATTCAGATCATCCACAATATTCGCTAACAGAACCGTCTTTCCCGACCCAAGCCGACCGGTCAGGATCAAGGTGCGTGAACAGTCACCGCTCTTCCAATTCAAGTACTCGGGAGAGCGATGAAAGAGACGTGTATTTCCAGCTTTTCTTGCCTGCTTCCATGGTAGTATATGGTCGAAGGTTGAGCAAAACCGGATTGCCTGAAGATATGCGTTCATCTCACGCTTGCGAGAGGCAGTCTTGGAAAATTTGGCTGGCCAGAGCTGGGTCGTCAAATCCGCATGTTCCTCGATTCGTTGAGCCATCAGGTAATTCATCTCATCTTTAATGGCCTGCGACCAGGTTTCCAGTTGTGATTGGTAGCTCGAGAGCTCGGGGTCATTGATCGTGGTCCCGAGCTTACCCAATGTTGATTTGCGCGTGAACTTGACCATTTGATGGCAAAGACGGACAACCACGATGAAATATTCAAACAGCGAGGACTGTGGATCTTTGGAGCGAGGGTACAATAGCCCAATCCTCTCGTATCTGGGTGCCGAACGACCAATTGCCATGAATAAGCTTGACACCTTCTCGAAATACGACGAAAACTTCAGTATCAACTGCGAGATGTAAGTAGACTGTAGCTTGGTTTGATCAACAACACATACTAGAAGTGACGTGCGTACCAGCGACCAAACGCCACACGCAATGAGATTCTGCGAGCCACCAACCACAATATCTCCCAGCGCGGCAAATTGCTGTACACATTGCAAGAAACTGGTCGTCCTCGTTCCGAGACAGCGACCACCAACCAGTTTCTTCGATAGACTGCGATCGATTTCCGCTGTCAATTGCATAACATCTTTGGTAGTTGGGGGATCCCCGGCAGCCCGAGCTCGGTTGGCATTGAAATCGACCTTCTGATCCGTGGAGAGATCGACCTCAAATTCGGATATAGCCTGTGCCAGGCGAATCTCTGCCTCGAGGCGCACTGCAGATACCAGCGCTTTGGACATTGCAATTCCCGGCGACAGACTGGATTGAAAGGGAGGTGTGTTTCGAGGCTGTGCTGACGAGTGGGTGAGTGGGGTACCTGCACATCGACAAGGATCGTGGCGTTGCCCTATAAGACGTCAGATTATGCGCTGATCACCAAGTTGCCGTGCCACGTCAAATCAGCAGTCCTCGAGTAAGATGCTGGGTAGATAATTTGATGGGACTTGTCATTCTACCAAGAATCCAAGTCTATCATGAAAGAGGCTCCCGCTGGGTTGTTCATTGACCGGGAAATGTTTCCTGGGCCAAAAAGACTCCCTAACCAAATAAAAGAAAAAGCTCATTTGACGATCCGTTCCCGCCTTCTCGCACCAAGAACCATGTAAAGACGATCGAAATGTCATCAAAACCCTCGCTATGTTTTCCTCCTACTTGCCAATGCCAGCCCCATGGAAAACCGCCAACTTCTCCTTCTCAACCTTCACCCATGTAGCCTCACTTCCAACCAGATCAAATTCCTTCGTACCATCAAAGCCAATAGAAGTCCAGGGAGGCGTCGTGCTCCCAGATGCGCTTTCGTCCGCAGATTTCTGGAGCTGCTGCAGCCGCTCTTTCTCTCTCTTCTCCCGAGCCTTTTCCGCAGCGAGCTTCCGCTCTTCCTCCTTCTTCATCTCCTTCTGGTGCGTTTCTTCAGCCCAGGCTTTAAACTCTTCCGGGTTCTGAATGCACCAGATCACCACATCGCGTGCGGCGTAGGCATCCTCCAGAGCGCTGTGTCCAGTTCGGCGATTCTGGATCTCGTAGCCCAGCAGCTCCTTAGCCAGGGTCTTGAGGGACCACGTGCGGGTCAGCTTCTGGTTGGACTCGGATGGAACGAACACCGCTTCGGCGCTGAGAATGGACGAATCGACGATCTTCGAATGAAACATGCCCAGGACGTTCAGGTCATTACTGATGGAATGGCCGACAAGCACCGTGTCGGCATCGATCAAGTCCCACAGACACTGGCGCGCCCCAGCCCATCCACCCAGGATAGCCTCGCCGGATCTGACTGCGCGATTCATCAGAGATGGGGTGATGCCGCTGCTGGGGGTATTCCAGCTGAGGACTTTGCTCGAGGGCAAGACGTAGTTGTTGATCAGGATTGCACCGGTCAGACAATCCACGGCGCTGAGAAAGGCCACTTCGTTCGAGCCAGACACCACTGTGACCATCTCACAGTCAATAGCGACCGATTTGTACTTGCGGAGGCCCTGGATGACGAGTGGGGTGGGGGTGTCTTTGAAGTCATCGATCGCAATATCACCTTTGTGCGTAGCCCGCTGATCCTTCGAACCGCGTTTCTTGCGAGAAATGATGATGGAGATCTGAGACTGCGCATCTTGATCAGATCCCTTGGGAGATGCCTTAGTAGGCGAGGGAATCAGAGCAGCAACATCAGGATGAATAGTAATGCCCTGTGTATGAAGTCGGTTGATAGAATGGCATCTGGCGCGCATGTATCGAAGAACCAGAGCCTGCTCCGAGGCATCCAGCGTAATCGGGGTGAAATTAGGCCTCAGGGCCTGCTGGACCACTAGGTTGAAGGTTAGCGTCTGTTTGCTCGTCTTCATTTCAGATGGGAAGTCTACCCTTGTCCGAAGTGGCGGGAAAATTCTTCGACTGCATGTTGATTCCTTGGTGAGATGAGATTTTGACGCGTGAGGATGGATGATAAGACACCTTCAGTGTCTTTCCCGGATTTGAGATGGAAGTTGGCCTTTGAAGTGATGGTTGTGGAGGGGGGTTGGGAGCGACACATGACTTGAGGTGCTTCTCGTGGTGCTTTATAAAGTTGCGTGCAGTCTCAAACTCGCGATTGCACTCAGCACAATGAGAGCGGTGTTCTAATGCAATAAAGTGATCGGTGACTGCCTTACGACTCCGGAAGCCCTTCTTGGAGCACCCGGGGCAGTCGTACAGCTTAGGGCTGCGCCGCCATTGCGGCTAACCGTGGGGATGTCGGCGAAAGCGAGAAGATGAGAGGAAATATCTATACGATGAGGTTTTTATACCACCGGAAAATTCACTTGGATGATGCGTTGGCACTCGAGCTGCAATGTGTCACGAGAGTGAGCCTGGGATGCGCGTCGGGTCGTTTCTGTACACGTATTACTCGTCAGGCCTCGGCATGGCGCAGGCCCGCGACAGGCGGGGGGCTAGGTCCGGCTATAGCATCTCCTGCGAAAATATGGTGAAATGAAGTCAAGGGAATAATTCTGGAGGGCATTTTGTTTTGTCGCTTCGAGTGGCAAGTGAATTATAGATCTGTACCAATGATATGGTACCGTTAAATACCAACCATGGTACTCGGGTCCAGAGCCGGATTTCCTTCGGATAGATGGTCTGCCTATTGAAAACCCATTCCAGAATACCAACATCATATCCACAGACATTATTTGAGTTGAGCAGTGGGAACTCCCTCGTGCTTCAAAGGTGGCTAAGCCCGACCCGCTCTATGGAAAATGGCTATTAATGAGATTTCTAGCTTTCTCTGGGGTATTGACAGTACGATACGAGAATGAAGACACGTTCACAGACCACACCAATTAAACAGGAAGCCGTAGCCAAAATAAATTCAATTTGGGTCTTTCCAAGAAGTCTAACCGTCCTTTGGTTACCAAACTATGTCAAAGAGAATGACCCTTCTCGTGCTGCGATAAAGCATGTTCGGGTATGACGGCCTCGCCTTCAGTTGGGTCCCAACGAAGCTTAAGCCCTTGTGCCCGACAGATAACATCGTGCACCTCTTACCGAAGAACCCTCAATGCATTCGTCAAGGGGCACAGACTTCCTTTGGCACAAGTATATTCCCAAAGTTGCATCTCCGGGAGGATAAATATGCGCCGCGAGATCTCTGAAAGGCAGCACTCCTGGAATAGCTCCAGGGCAGGCCAGAGCTTGACGAGGTGCAGCGTATCGAACAACGCTGCCACTCTGGCATCTTCGGTGCAATACTTCCAGATGAGATTGGGGTTGTCGCAAAGGTCGCATTCACTGGCTTCTGCGCGATGCGTCCGTCCGCATGATACGCAGAGCTTTTCTTGAATCTCATGGCATTCTTTATACCCCCTCAGAACCCTCTCGACGGATTGGACCATCGAGTGGATTTCATTCACGATGTTTTCTCGGCATTCCTCCAGTTCCGCTGGTAGATGTTAGTCCCCCCGACAGGGGCGCTGGTAAACGTAAAACTTACCTCTTACAGACTCGGGGAGAATGCATAAGATGGCATCCTCTTGCCAATTCGAAAGGAACCCCGGGGTCACCGCCATCTGCGCTTGGCGGGACACCCCGGTATAGACCTCCGAGCATTCGAAGAAATAGGCCGTGGTGAGAATCATCCCGATTTCCATTTCTGTTGGCTTGGGATGCTGGGCTTCGATTTTTCCCAGTTGAAGGACCGCCCAGATTTTCAGCGCCCGCACACAGTCGTATTTGTCGCAATGTACGGCGACGGTGGCAAGCGCCTTGGCGTCAAGTTCCCTGTTGCCCCCGGGTTGTGGTAGTGCAGGAGGTGAAATATCGTCCTCATGGCCGCTGGTTCGCCTTCGTGGAGCTGAATTTCGGGCCAAGTCTCTGCTGTCATTCTATTTCCTTCCAGGAATTTGCCAGAGAAAAGCTTCCCAAATACGGGGGAAGCTAGGCTCAGGACCTTTGACGACACCAGGAATTTTGCCGTTGACTGGCCTTCGATGACGATGATGACATCGCCAGCCTGGTCTGGTGTCTCCAGGCGAGGGAGATTGTCATCCTGAGAAACGATTGTTCCTGCCAGGTGAGAAGTGGCTATGCCAGTTAGATTTGCAGACATCTTGACAAAAGGAAGTCGTTTGGTTGATTAGATTAGATATCTCGAGGAGGCTGTAGATAGTAGAATCGAGGACACGGTGAAGTTCATATTTATATTAACGACCAAGTAGACAGGATAGCAGTGAATGGCCAGCATTGAATGATCAGCAGTGAATGACAGGTTAGTTTATAGGCACAGTACTGAATTGAATTCCAGGTATAGATAAACCAATATGGATATCTCTTACTGCATCATCATTTCATTTACTGAGGCGGTTCTTTATTCACTCATTGGCCATCCTTAAAGAGATTTGTCATGTCTGATCCAAGTCCAACCAAGTGATACTTAACTGAATCCTTTAGATACACTACTCGATCTGAGAGAATCGTTGACCTCGGAAAGTTTATACGCAATATTTTCCATTTGGGCAACGAAGAGCAAAAATGACTGTGTTGCTTGTTCCATACTGCTGGAAACATATTGGATTAAGGAAATGCAGGTGAGAAACCAGTATGATGCTCAGTCATAAGCTAACACACTTTCTACACTATTCTGGTTCTTCGGCTTCTTCCACATCAATGAGAGCAACATGCACATTGCACGACCGTCCGTCTCCTGCCTCAGCTTACACACCTCACCTTGACACCGTTGCTAAGTAGCACTCTGTTCTCAACTTTAGACTACCAAGTACGATGGTACAACCCATGGCAAGAACAAACTGTATATTAATCATCATTCATTTCATTCAGGTCCAGAATCCGCTCTAGCCCGGTTGCGCCTATCTATGAGCCAACTCAAACGTCAAATCCAAGCAGATACAAGTGAATTCAGATCCCAAAGTGTTGCCCGCACTTTTGAGATTGGTACATGCAAAATCCATATGCGCTAATTCCGTTTGTTTTCTACCAACGCCGGCGTAATAAATATCGTGAGATAGGAGGTCATTCGTGGAGGGTGGAAAAGCGTGTGCGCGGTGTGGGGGGTATATGAGAAAAAGGATTTAAAGAGGGGGCATGGGTGCATCGTGTTCCTCGTCCAGGTCACTGACAGACGTGGCGGGAGATGCGAGGCCGGAGAGGAGGGAAGAGGAGCCGGCATCTACCATGGGTTCGTGGTATGTGCTGTGGTGCGTGGAAGGGCGAGGCTGTTTCGTGGACGAAGCCATCAGCTCGTCAATCCCGGGTTTGGTGGGGACGTGCTTGTCCAGGGTGAAAGCGTTGTCCAGACTCTCCAGGGCGAAGCTCATGAACTCGGCATTCTTGTGACTGACGTCGAGAGTCCAGCGATATTCACATAGTCGGACGCGGTAGAATTCGGCTTCTTCGCTCGTGGGCGCGGTGACGCGTAGCAACATGCCGAAAGATCCAATGAGGGAGAAATTGGTCCGGGCCGACGCCGGCCAGAATGACCGCAGGTGGGCGGGTCGCAGCCGGTTCACAAAGTCCATGGCGGAAATGAGACGGGTCTTGGCGGCGGAGCGGCAGATATGTGCCAGATAAGAGTCTGTGCCCATGGCCAGGGAGCGCACAATGCACCGGTGGAGAGTGATCTCGGTGGCAAAGTATGCGAGGTGGAGGGCACCATTGCGAGCATGCTCATCGGTAATTGTCTCGACAAGCTCGCCGCTGGACGACTCCATCTTGAGAGCTGCCGGCAGGGAAGAAAACCAATCCTTCAAGCGGATCTGCGCAGGCTTGGCTTTCTCCAAAATGATGCGTGTGCGCTGATTACCCGCAGCTTCGAAATCCTCGACCGCATGCAAAGTATAGAACCGGTCGAGGATATCCGACAGAATCGTGGTCAAGGCAACCATGTGGCAGAACAGGAGAGGCCCATGCCCCACTGCCGCCTCGTCATGGGCAGAGTCAGTACCGGAGAGAAAAGCGTCGGAAAAGTCCTGCTCAACGAGATCCTTGACGGTCCAGTTGAAAGCAAAGATATGGGAGGGTCTACCGTGGACAAGCGAAGACCACTTGTCCTGCATGTACAGAGCCCAGGCCAATCGTTTCCGCAACCCTTTTTCCCACGTCTTCATGCGCCACTTCGAGCAGTCCTGGTGCAAGCCCAACTCGAAGCCCGCTGTCACCAACTGACCATTCAGGGAGGCCGTTGCGAGCGTCGATTTTTGAGTCAACAGCAGTCCAGCCTGAATAGTCGAGATACTAGGGAAGGGCAAGGAGTCAAGCAACAGCTTCAATGCCGTGCTCTCCAGACGAGCAGAATCCGGCCGGCGAGCAGTCTGCGACGAGGCAACGACATCCACAAACTTCAAGGTCAAGACGTACACCGCGGCCAGCAACAACGGCGACAATTGCCGGCGTTCACGGTAGGATTGGCGAAATGCATCCTCGATCAGGATGGGGAACGAGGGGTGCACGTGCTCAAAGAACTTCTCGATCAGCGTGGCGCCATAAGGGGCAACCAGGCTTTCGATAGCATCCAGTGACACGGCCTGCGAGTCACCGACGGGGACGGTATTCACCACCCACATATACGTGCAGTTATCCGCACACCGACGAATGCGGGCCGCCGAGACGTTGCACTCGTCGTATTCATCCAGAGGCAGGTATTCCAGTAACGCGGGCTCTAGCTCCGTGGTCATACCAATGTGCTGGGTAGACTGATTGAAGAAGCCGGGTCGAATCATGGCGGGGTTGGACGGCAGTTGTGGGCGAGGCGTCTCGCCGCCGAGGGGAGGGTGGGAAGAATGCACGGTTGTAGGGCGTTTAACAGACTCGGCATGGTCCCGAGAAGTGTCATCCAGCTTCCTCTTTTTGGTGGGAGCTTCGGATGCAGTAAGAGTGAAGGTACATTCCTGGCGATGAAAATCGCACGAGTAACATTTGTTGACCATTTCATTCATGGCACATCGGCTCTTTCGGCGGAGACAGGCGTCACAGCTAGCTCCATCCCGACCCGGCACACGGGGCAGAGTCGAATTGACCGAGATGGGAGATGGGGAGAGAGTCGGGGTAGAGGTTGTCTGGGGTCGTCGGCGAAGGTGATCCGGGGAATGGGATTGAGAGTATGGAGCCGCAGGGCCAGCCGCGGAGGAAGGCTGGATGGTAATCACGGTGGCCATGGGAGGAGGGAGTTAAGTATAAAACCGAAAAACCCTTGATAGGAGATTGAAGATAAAAAGATCCACGAGTTTGACCAGGAGGATCCGGGGCCTCCACAGCTCAAAACAGTCGGGTTCAATGACAACTAATCGAGCGTTAGTTATTCGCTGCATAGAACTGATAACGAGGCTAAACGGGCACGCACGATATGCTTATCACAAAAAAAAAAAGGTTATCTCCGAGATCAGCACGGAGAATCAAGCAGTTGCACCCGCCAGCGACTGGAGCAAAATAAGATAACGGATCGTTCGCTCCGTCATCCCTTGAGGCAAAAGGGAAGTCAAGAATGAAAGTTGGATTGAGATGAAGAAAGAATGGGGTGGATGACATCGCAAGGCGATCCGAACTATTTTTCCCGTTCATAGGTTTTTGCTCTCGTAACAGATTTGTCCCAATTATGACTTGGAAATTGTCAACTGTGATAAGGCGCGGGGCGGTGATTGGGTCGGCTGCCTCCATTACGTACTGTGAATCATCGGATCCGGAAACTGGCCTTGCACATCCACCCGCGGTTGATCGGCGGGAGGAATTCCAGCTTGGATTAGCTGGAATCTCCCCCAGACCGTGACCATCATGTCGGGCTCCCAATCAGCAGCGCATGATAACACTGCCTTACTCTACCAATCATGGCGGCAGTCGCTTGTGTGGGGTTGCACCAGCGTGTAGTTTAAACGGTCCGGAGAACATCAGCCCGTGCATGTGGCAATGGGTGTTTCCGGGTGTATGCGATTGTTCATTGCTACCATCGGAATCCTGAGATCCTGGCCCCCATGAGAGTACATAATGAGAATCAAAAATCAATCCATGCCGAACGCCCGCCTAAAAAAAAAGAAACAAAGTAAAATAAACACCATGATTGGTCCACCCTACTCGGTAAAATCACGCAGCTTCGTGAGCTCGTCCAGCAGGTCTTGCAGGTCGCTGTCGGAGATTTTGTTTTGGAGACTCGGGATGAGCGACTTGGCTTCCTCGGAGTTATCGCAGCAGAGCGTGCCTAGGGTGGAGTGAGTCATCTGCCGGGCCAAGAGCCGAATCTGTCAAGTACTTACCCAGCTGGGAACGCTCAAACATCTCCAGCTCGGTATGAGAGTTCAACAGCCGTTCCACGGCCTTGATGTTTTCCTCGTCTTTGTACCGGGCAAACATCTGCAACTGAAGCAGAGTCTTGCTCAGGTTCCTGCCCGGTCGATCAGTATTGGGCTGGCCCGAGCGTCGGGGAAGAGGTCACCTACTCCGGTTCCTCATACCGCTTGCCTCCACGCTGCTTGTTCTCCAACACCTTGTGAATGACCAGTCGGGCCTCGGAGAGAGACAGGGTGTGGGTGTTCTGGTCAGCACCCAGCTTCAGAGTCGATGCGGCCTCGAGCTCGCCTTGGGGCTGAGCGCGCTTGCGGTGGGTGGCGGGGGGGAGTTGAACGCTCATGATGAAGGCTGGGTCAAGTATTGGGTATTCAGCTGGTCCGTGATGGCTACGGGTAGCCTCAACGGAGAATAACAAAGAGCTTAGGGATTGGAGATGGAAATGTTGTCTATATCGCGGTCGCGATGTTGAATCTGAAAATTCCGGCAATTCAAGGCGGTGGGTTAGACACCGCCTGGAGGCCAAATGAGGAAGATAGTCACTTGATAACGGCACGTGCCGCATTATTATGCAGTATGGACAACATTGTAGGTGCATGTATGATGAAGCCGTCGTGTCCTAGCAGTGAGCTCTAGTCTAGGAATTGTAAATCTTATGAGTAAATGAGTGGCATTGTTCTCGGCACAATAATGTAATATATCTCCTGCTCCAGTGAAGGAAGTGACCCCCGGCTGGACATTCTGTACTATGCAATTCATTGATTGCTGCATCTTTCGAGGATGACCGTTTCTGCCTTTCTGTAAGAATCAATTGGCAGGGTATCAACATGCATTTTGTCTATCTCTATTCTAGCAACGCCCCACATGCAATCGACTATAGACTACTTCCGAAAAGCAACCTCGGGCGGTAGACGGAAGCTGGCACAGAACATCTGCTTCTTCGGACTGACCAAGCGCACATTGTGGATGGCTAGCTCAATCGCCGAATTACCACTACCTCCAACACGATCTTCCGGGGTGATTGTAAAACCAATGCGCTCCGAGATCCGCTGGCAGACATCCGTGTGATCGTCAACCTCGTTCTCGGAATGTCCCGAAAAGCAATAGACATGAACCATAGGTAGTGCCTGAGAGGTTTGAGGTGCGAAAATTGTTTCTTTGCCGGCATAAACACCAGAAAAGGCATCGAGGAATTCAATGGCCGTGGCGGGCAAGTTCATAACATAGTGGTCAACGACGGATGGACGGGTATATACTTCCGGCGGCGGCTGAGCAGCTTGGCCGGTCTCTGCGTTGCTGCCCACCTTTCTTTTCTTGTCCCTGCGCACCTTGGGTTTGATCTCGACGCTGACTGGGTCGGAGTTCAGAAGTAATTGAGCAGAAGATTGGATGAATTCACGTCCGTCCTGGTTAAATGCCTCGACAAAGTCCTGGACGCGATTGCGCTGGATGGCATCCTGCATGACCTCGTAGCCATGAGGATTCAGGTCATTGGCCAAGACAAAAATGCGCTTTCGGCCCGCGGGCACGGCGAAGGGACCGACTCCTGCCATCACATCGCAGACCACCTGGCCTGGTTGGAACTTCTCCACAAGCCGACGGTGCTCCGTCTCTAGGCGACTATTCCAGTACACGCGGGCGTAGTCAAAGCGGAACTCGCAGTCTTGCTCATGTTGAATGACATTCAAGTCATTGTCACCAGCCAGCAACTCGAATGGAAACGTGCGAAATTGGCTGTGTGAGCCCACATCTTCCGTCTTGTTGATGACAGTGCGCACAGTGGGGTTTTTGTCCATGAGAATCTCAGCAATGAGATGTTTATAGGGATGCCATTGCTCTCGCAGGTTCAAGTGCACTATGAAATCAGCCTCGAGACCAGTATGTTGAGTCAGACAGAACACCTACAGACGTGCCCCACTTGGGTGAACCCTTGAGGAACTTCGTGCATTTCTTTTTCCGGTAGAATGGCAGAAATTATATCCGCTAGCAAGGGTGAGCACCGGTGTCGAACGTCGTTAATGAAGTTTTCAGACCATACCGTAAGTCCAATAATCGTAGTCCAGCATCAAATCGAACGGCCCCACAGAGACTGTCCCCTTTGCAACGAGCTCGCTAATGGTTTCAGACCATGTTTTCTTATCTGCATATCGCCGTATGAGTATTTCCCCAAGCCCGGACCAAAAAATGGATTGTATAGACCCACCGTCATGTTTGAGATCCTCCCGCAGCAGAAGGGCCTTGCGCGTCACTCCATCCGGTTCCTTAATGTCTTGCACGGAGCTCATTCGCGGTAGAGCTAGAAGATCGCGGCTGTTTGTCAATTCCTTGCGGACCTTCGAGATCTCGGAATTCTGGAAGATCTTCGCGGCAGAGATCGGCACGGTTTTGCGAAAGAATGATCGGTCAAGTGTGCGCATGGCGCGGTTGACGGGAGGGCGGAACATGGCGTCGCGTTCGCTAGGAGCTTGTCGGCCTCCTGGCTCCATCGAGGACAGAAGAATCGCCTTGAATTGCTAGTACGATCGAGGTTGGACACGTCGGGAGCGATTGGGTTGCGCCTGGAGACAATTTGTTCTTATCAACCACGTGACCATTTCGGCGCCCACGGACTATGACTATGCGATGCTGTTGTTCTCGCGATACTGGTTTCGTTCTAAGCGGGATCATTGCTTTGACATAGTAAACTGGGCTTCGAAACAAAATGAAAGTCACAGTGCGAGAAGGCATATTAATCACACAAAATATTCGTAACATCATAAAGTGGACCTCTCGTGATAAGACACTAACATGATTACTGCGAGTACAACCCCGGGCACCATCAGCATGGGCCTCGCAAGTCAAGAAGGTCTCATGGAATCAATCATCTTCTGGTCCGTTTCATGCTGGGCCTGTAGGTTCGTGATCTTACCCCTCAACATTTGAACCTGAGCATCCTTTTCCTTCTTCAAGCGCGCGAGCTCTTCCTCTTTCTTCTTGGTGGCTTGTCGGCTCCAGTCGCGACTTCGAGTAACACTCTTCATTTGTGACTCGAATGTATTGAGCAACCGCACCAGGTCATCGCGAGTCTTATTAGGTAGCACCACCTCGTCCTTCTCTAGGAGCGCCGTTGCCTGGCTGGCCAAATTTGAGATATCCGGTTTAGAGTCTGCGCTCAGCACATCGCGGTACTTGGTCGGCGTCGGCGTCATGCACACCTCGGCTGATGATGGGGGCAGCCGACTGGAGAATGATCTGCTGGAACCGGGGGTAGGGATAGGTGAGATTCCATTTGGCGGGTCGTGCGTGAATTCTGAGAGCTTGCGCTTGCCCGGCGAGGTGATACCCGCCGTCCGAGCAGCTTTAGAAGGGGATTCTGAGTGAAAGTTTGGTTGCGAAAAGAGAGGCTCCGTCTGTTGACTGGAAGACAAGATCTCTGTGAGCTCTTCATTTTCATCAGAGTCGTCATTCCACCCAAACTCGTCGGTGTCTTCCAGCATCATCCGGGCCTTGGCACTTTGTGGGGTGGACATGGCGTGGCGCGCAGGGAAATCCACGGCTCGACGTTCGGTCTGAGGCGTAAGAAGTCCACTTGCACCTGATCGAGGGGTTCTGGATGGGGTTTGCGGCTCGATCTCCGACCGGGAATTTGCGAGGACGGCTTCTTTCTCTCGGGGTTTAGCGTCGTCTACCCACAAGAAGAAGCCGCAGCGATGAGGAACAGGTGTCTGGCAGGTATAAACTAAGATTTTGTCAGCGAAGGTTCCGTGGAAAACGTCAGATAGGGAGCACCTACACCACCGGCCATGGTTCGGGCCATTGTTTTTGGTTTGACGCTTGATAGCGGGGGGCCGTTTCGGACAGTTGCAACACCACACCCCATCTTTAAAGAGGCCCTTCTTTAAAGGCGCAGTGTTGCGTGGTGTAATAGGGGTCTTCTTGGACGGAGACAGCATGACCTGGATCTCTCCATCGAAGTGCAGGAGAGGGTTACAAGTAAGACGTCAGATTCTTGGATGTCGCCATGGAAACTCTTATCTTATCGGGCCGGAGCTGGACTGGAGCTTCCATGGATGATGAAAGGGTCAAGAAGCATCGTTGCTTCTGGAACATATTAATACATGGTTATTCTTTATTTCATCTTATATTGCTGGATCAATGGCTTTGTTCGCATGTTCAACTCGGAGTTATCAGGAAATTAGACAGAATCCCCGGTGCCCCTACCTGAATAACCCCTGTCTAGAGGTTCTGATTATTTCTTCTATACTTGACCTGATCCTAAATAGCAATCTCAGCTAGGCACCGACTCGTTCAATTGCGATCCCCGGGGTTTTTTTGGCTTCACCCGATCGTTCATGACGTATGGGTCATGCTCCACCTGATAAACCCACTGCAAGCCTTAATCCGACCCCACGTCACCGACTTCCCCCAATTTCATCTTCCCAGCCAGAAAAAATCGAGACGGCCCTTCGCACCCCCAAATGCGCCACACAATATGAGCAAGCCCACCAAACCTCATATTGAGGCCCTCCCCAAAGAACTCATCATCCACATCTCCGACTTTCTCCCGACCGCCGACCTTAATAACTACGCCCAAGCCAGCCACACCTTCCATCGCCTCCTGAACAAACCTCTCTACCGCCGTAATGTAATCCGAAACAACGGCTCGGCTCTCGTCTGGGCAGTCACGCGGGATCAAAAGGGCACAGCCATCGCCGCCATCGACGCCGGGGCCGACATTCTTACCATCACCGACGCAGACCCTGACATCAAGGGTTGCACCCTGCTCATGCTGGCCGCCTACCACGGCTCAACCTCCATCTTAGAGCTCCTCCTCGACAACGACGACATCAATCCCAACAGCCGCGACAGGAAATACATCCGACCACCGCTGACCTGGGCCGTCGTGCGCAACCACCGCGCCGTCGTCCGCACCTTGCTGAAAGACGACCGCGTCGACGTCAACCTGCAGGACAAGAACGGAAACACCCCACTCCACTTCGCCGTCGATCGCAAGCGACCCGAGATCATCGCGCTCCTGCTGGGCAGCGGGCGCGCCGACCCCCGCGTCGGGAATCGACAGGGCGGCACGGCGGTGTCGCGCGCCGCGCGCTGGAGCGACGCCGACACCGAACTCCTGCTGGGCACGCATCTGCGCTTAATTCTCGACGGCGATGACTCGGAGGAACATTGCCAGCACGTGTTCTTCTACGCGGCCATCACGGGCCAGCTGGAGATTGTCAAGTACCTGGTGTCGTTCTTTGCGGATAAGCTGGATCCGAACGGGGGCAGTCAAGGGCATGGACGGGGCGCGTTTTCCAATGCCGTCGATCGAGATCACACCGAGGTCGTACGGTACCTGTTGTCGTGGGACAAGACAAATCCTAACCTGCGGGATACGTGGCAGCATCAAACACCGCTCTTCGTGGCCGCGAAGAACGGACAGAATGAAATGGTCGAGGTGCTGGTGCAGAGTGACCGGGTCGATCTGGACTTGCCCGATGTACATGGTACGTCACCGCTGGGCGTGGCGTCGGAGACGGCGCATGAGCGGGTGGTCAAGAGTTTGGTGATGGGGCAGCGACGAGCGGATCCCAATGCTCGCGATAAATATGGCCAGACGCCGTTGGTGAAGGCGTCGTTGATGGGGTATATCGAGATTATCAATGTGTTACTGGACACCAAAGGGATCGACCCAACGCTGGCCGATTCGGATGGGTTGACGCCGCTGGACGTCGCCAAGGAGAATGGACATACCCAGGTTGCAGATCGCCTGCAAGAATACATAGATAGTCTAGGCAATGCATCATGAATTCACCATTGTCGTCCCTCTCTATCTAAGTATATGTTCCACACCGGGGCGGGACGTGACTTCTAGTTTGCCATGCACCATTCGCATCGTCGGCTGTAGACAGAAAACGCCGGGAATCATGAATATGTAGCGAGAAGGACAAGCACTCTAAATGCAAAATGATGAGGTATCTAATCCGCCAACACATAACGCAGCATCACCACGAAAGGCTCCCCGAGCTTGAGGATCTCCTGCACCTCGGGCTTGACGGGCTCGCCCGCCGTCCGACGCAGCTGGTCCTGCTTCTTGACCCGCCGGCGACGTTCAACGCCGATAGGATCATCCAGCTCGTCCTCGTCCTCGCCTTCGTCGGATGAGTCAGATGCTTCATCCGAGATAGTCAGATCCTCAAGATCGCCCTGGAATGGAATTAGATCAGATTTCCCACCGGCTAGTGGTGACAAGACATACCTCATCAAGACCAAAGTCACTGCCCCGGAAGGTGGTGGTACCCGGAATGGATTCACCAGCGGTGCCTTCGGCAGCCATTTTCTGGCGCGTCTTACTTAGATGCCAACGCTTCCGATCCTCGTGCCACTTGATCAATGCATTGATCTCGGTCAAGGCAATCTCTTTGTTGATCTGGCCGACACCCACGGCGCCTTGGAAGAGGGCGTTCATGTCCATTTTACCACCCTGGGGTCCCTTGCGTAGGAAGTCCAGGATCTCCTCGATCCATGACATCAAGGATTGGAAGAGACCGTTGTCATGAATATGAACCTCGTGGATGAACTTGTAAAAGTTATCTTCGTGACGAGCACACAGGTCGATAAACGCTTGGACGGTCTGGTTGGGATCGGCCGAGGCATCTTGACGTTGGGCGCTCTCAATAACAGAAACGGCGTCATTGGCAAAGTCAGCAAAGTCGGTGATGCTGCTATACACATTGGCAGATTTGTAGACCCGGACCAGCGGTTCATAAAAGATGGTGAACAGATCGCGGAACAGCTGGAGAGTGACGGGCTCCTCGACAATGCTAAGCATCATGGCCTTGTCACGCTGCCGAGTGTAGAGCTTGAGAAGCTGCTTCATGTTGGCGAACCATTGTGCACCCTGCTGCATCTCCACGTCCACATTTTCCACGGCGTGGTTCCAAGCCACATAGCCGTTGAAAACCTTGCCGATCTGCTCGGGGTTGAGCTCAGGGGACAAGAGTTCTGAGCGAAGGATGGCCACAATGATATCAACGGTATCCGTTTCGGCTTCTTCCCGGATCTCGTTCTTGACCTCCTCGTCAGCATCCACGAAGTTCTTGAGCTTCTCCGAAAGAGCTGAATCATCGACCTTTCCGGCCAAAGACGTGATCGAGCGCTGAAAATCTTTAATGCTATCATTCAAAGTCAGGGAGAAAATGCGTTGGAGCAAAGATCGCGAGCCAAAGGGTTGAGCCAGGAAGAGATCAAGAACTCCGGACATGACCGCGGCGGGATTAGCGATGCGGATGACATTTTTCAGCAGGGTATAGGGAACCAGGCCATGAATCCTCTTGGCCTGAGCAAATAATTCAGGAGAGTTATCTTCAGCAAGGAACAGGTGGTAAACGGTCGCAGCAACCCTGGAGTCGATTAGAGAAAAGTCCCTGGCAACACTGAAAAGACATACTCGATGCGAAGCCACTCGGCAAACTTCTGATACTGCGTGTTGAGCTCCGCGATACATGACTTCTCGCGGATCTCAGCAAAGAGCTTGGTCAACCCATCTATTGTCCAGTGAATCAGCGACGAAACCATCTACGGGCAAGTGTGAATACTTACTGCTCTCGACGATATCCCGCCGAAATTTTTCCATGTATACATCAAGTTCCGCCGCGCGTTGACGAGCAATCTCGTAGAAGCGTTTCTGCTCCTCGATGCGAATGCTGTCCATGGCCTTTCGTTTTTGGACATCAAGCTGCTCCTCTTCGTTCAGAGAGATCGGACGCGCTGTCAAAAACTCCTCCATCGACTTGGACTCGGCAATGCGCTTGTTCTGCAGAAGTGTCCGCAGGAACGCGCGCAGCGATACTCGTTGCTCCTCACGGTAGAGAACAGTCTCCTTTGAAATCTCCGTGGACAAGCGAGCTGACCTGGAGGATCGCATGGAACTCCGCGAGCGCGAACGATGAAGGCCTCCAGGAGCCAGCATTCGACCTGACGATGTTCCTTCTTCAGGGAGACTGGTGTCCTGGGTGGACAGGGAAGAGACGGAGGAGGCGTCATCATCAGCGGCAGAGCCAAACCAGCTCGATGTCGTCGATGTCTTGTTCTTGCGCGGCAGAGGAGGCAGATGCTTCCCGGGGAACTCCGTGCGCAGTCTCTTGTGAAGCTTGACGAAGTCTCCGAATCGCCGGCCAACATGGAAATCCTTCTTGTCGACGCGACGGACTCGGATGATGAATTCCTGTCGCATGGTCAGTCAGCCCAAAATATCACATCTGTCGAGATGCCAACATACAGCGTGGGGGTGGTATCGCATCGTCCGCTTGACGGACGTGACGCGCACCGCGGCCACATTGACATCCCAGTCGTTGATGGCATGGCCCTCGGGCATGTTCACCAACAAGCCATTGTCATTGGCGCCTCTCTCAACGACTTCCATCTCCGAGAACTGAATTCGTTCTTCATATCCCGACGCAGTTGGCACTCCAGAGACCATCATCAGCTCCACCAGCTTCTCACATTTCCGGGCAAGTTTTCGGCGCTTCGTTTCTTCCAGGCGATCTTCGGAGGATGAGACATGTTTGTTGGCGAAGGACTCCAAGAACTGTCCGCGATTATCAGTAACCATTCCGTGCGATGTCACTACCGAAACGCGCGCAACCTACCACTTGCAGTTTATCCTGCCAGAACTCCTTTTCGCGGGCCTGGTCGAGGAAAGGGAAGTTGCGAACATGATGAACGAAAATGTAACGCAGGATAGGTAGCTCTGAGTCGACCGGGGCGACCTCGCCAAACTCCGATCGAAAAGGGGCGCCGAATCGCTGCAAGGCCGTGGGGGAGTTCAGCTCCGAGATTTCGTCACGGACCTGGCGAGCAATAAGCTCGCGCTTGAGATCTGCACACCGAGGCCGTTAGCATTTCAGGCATCCAGATAAGTGAGACCACCGGGCCGATCCCCTTACAGTGTTCCTGCTTTCCTGTCAGGATCTGCCCTTGCGGGGGTTGCGCATCCCCGCCTTCACCGCCGTTGGGGAATGCGGGATCAGAGGCTCGCGATGCCATGGTGCGAGTCAAGTGGTCCAGAGCAAAAGGACTCGATCGCCTTAAAGAGCGCGTGGAAAGGGGACTTGAGAGGGGGCGGAACTCGTCTGCCTGGGACGCCTAGTTGACGCCGAGATCAATCGTGGCCGCCAAACACAGCCCCGTGGTTGTTCTGGCGGGGCCTTCGCCGATCACGTCGCGCACTGAAGTTTCCTTGCCGGGGCGCTTGGCAGCAATTGTGATAGAGGAGCCAGGGCTAAGCGAGTAGAATATCGGGGGAGGTAATGTCGTCACCCGTGCCGCACGTCAAATCTGAAAGAACCGTGGCCCTGTAGGGCTTACTCCGCCCTGGGGATCGGCAGCGCAGATGGATGCCGAGATTACACGTATTAATACGGGTCCTGCGTGGCTTGGGCATGAGATTGGTCTCTGAGAAATGCCAGTCTAGTGGTCCATGTCTATCTGGTCTAGCTGGATGATTCACATCACAGGGCAAGTCTTGAAATATTTACTCCCGTCATCCATGTAGTGGCAGCATTTACAAGGAACTACAGGCCATCGATTTCGTTCACTTTCCAAGCCCCTCGTCAGCTCGCTCCCTCCCTTGTACTTCTCAGTGCACGGACTAGCTTGGCATTTTATTCAACAGGCAAATGACCCGGGAGAGCCCAGATTTTCAATGCAACCCTGGCCCCATGATCAGTATTCATCATGCTGCTGCTCGATGTCCTTGCTCTATACCCCTAGGAAAGGAACCTAAGTTGAACTCGCTTTACCCTTCAGCTCTATGCAAGTGTCTGAATACTTCAACTCCCTTCCTTCGGAGGGGTTTTCAAAATGACATTGGTGTCAGTAAACGATGAGATCACCATGGGAATGTCCATATTCCATGATCACCCATACAAATATGATTTTACCCGGTATAGCCTTTGTTGTCAGAGAAGGGATTGGTTGGAAGCAACAATAGTTAAATATACATGCATATTACCATCCACCACCACACCACCCTTGAAGTCATCCTTGGCAGAGCTCAAACAGGGTCGGGTACACTGTTCTCTAATATTATGAACAACTAACCCGCCCTGGGGGGGACTGGGGTACATGGTAAAACCTAGAAGCTGAAGATACTAAGCCTCTTTTACTACTAAACTAAGCTAGCAAGAATCTTCAATCGAGAACGCAAGCCCTTCTGATGGTGATTTTGGAATACGAGTCAGAATCCATCTAGGTTTATATTGACCCCTACGCCTGGTAATAGTACATAGTGGGTCTCTTTGGGCTTTGTGGCTTCGATGTGGGGTGGTGGCTGGTTGGGTGTTTGCTACTATGTAGGAGCGTGGTGAATCTTCTCTTGGCCATGAGGTCAGCTGTCATGTCTGTTTATGCCTCCGCTGATATCGAAATTGATATCGTAGAGGACTCCGTTAGCAATAGGAACTCCAGAATAAACCATCTCCAGTCGTATTGCATAGGGTCATGATATCCCGATGTTCTAACGCATAATCAAGTTCTACCGCACTGCTGTCTACCCCATGACCACACACTCTGGCACGTTCTATACTGGACTCTATATAATATGCCGAAGCTGCTATTCCAAAGACTAGGGAAGTCACGGGCCAGAGATGTCGAAGTACGCCGATTTTAATCCTGGTTGATGTTTACGCCAGCAAAAACCTCGTGGTCATGCTACGTGCCCAGGTGGGAACTACCATGTCGTTTCGTCCCCCCTTCCCTCTTTTCCTCATAATTTCAATCTAGGCATCTTTTCGCTTCAAAATGGTCATCCAGACTGACCTTGAATTTCTCACAGACTTTTCTCGGATGGTGAAAGATGCAGAACTGGCTTCCACCGGAACATAGACGATACTTATATACCCGAGGTTCGGCCAGAAACACAAAGATAGAGAATGGCTGGACCTAGTACATGCAAGACATCTGCAGGAAGATATAATTTCTGCCAGGTACCCATTTTGCATTGTGACGAATGTCAGTCTTGCACATGGTCGAGACGGCCCTAAAATCAGGGTGGATCGAATTCTCCCAGGCATCACCATTCCCCATGTCGCACGAAATCCCTCAATATCGGAACTGTCTAGATGGCCCCAGAAAGGCCACGTTATGATGAGAAAAGCGGACCCTGAACATGCAAGATGGACTTGAACAAGTGGCGAAGCATGCCACTTGGGGATCAGCGATTTAGGCAGCAAAGACCGCGAATACGAGAGGAGGCTCAAAAGTCACGTGGACTTGTTCCGCCGGGGCGGTGGAGCAAGTTTTTCTCCCGGGGCAGAATAACGGTGGGGGATATACTCCGTATTCAAGGCCAACGATCGGGGGCTCATGGAAAGTTGGTATATATTCCGAATCCGCATAGCAAAAACTCTCTTAACTGACAAGTTGTGGGAGAAGTGCGCAGTTGAGCCTCTCGGAACAATTCGCGCCCCCGAAGTCCGTGTTTCCAAATAAAGACCCCGATTGAGACGATACATGACCGTATTGGGCCCGCATGGAAGCGGGGCAGACCGTCCTTGATGACCATACGGGACAATACTCCCAACCAGCGATCGACCCAACTTGCTCCGCCATCGTGCCCGTTTCCCCTTCGGGTCTAGCGGGCTTCGTCAATCAGGCAGACATCCAAACCCCGTCATCCTCCTCCCTTAACGTCTTTGCCCCCAGATTCTATCACTTTTCATGCTGTGAAGTTTTTGCAATAGACCATACTTGCGAGAGAGTGTCCATATATTTCACTGCTGTCGACATTCGAATCGACCCTCGATCTGACCTTAACCCCGCTTGGTTCGCTCTTCCATTTCACCAACCTGCCCCAGAGTGATACCGGCCGATCCGGCAGTCGTAAAGCTGTCTCTCAACATTGTCGCTCGAGAGAATTCGCCTGAAGCGTTGGTTTGCGTGATAGTCCCGGGTCAACACTGCCAGGCTTCACGCATCCTTTATATAAATCTCCAAATCCGCTGATCCACTGATCTTGGGCTGTCTTCGGAGTCGGTGCCTCGACGGTGACTCGAATCATCCAGGCCCATTTTCGTGAGTCACAGTGATGGCGCTAGGACTTGGCGCCACTGATCTGCCGGTTCTGCCTGCTAACGAAGGATGCAGATCTTATTCATCATGTCCGCTCCAGAGATTCAGCGCACCCGGGTGCATCCACGTCGTCGCCCCGTCATAAACGATCCGCTCCCTTCTTTGGCGACTGAATCTTCTCCTGAGTCTTCCAAGATGCAGTTGAAGAAGGGCGAGACTTTCCATGCGCCGACCACACCGTCCACGGGGAACGATCCCGTTCTGAGTGTCCGCTCCTTGCCTCGTCGCACTCCGACATCATTGGATGCCATCGCGGCGAGTGAAGAGCGTATGGCTTCCATCCTGGAGCGCTTGACTCTGGATGATACTCCAGAGGAATCTGCTCCAGCACAGGATGACCTGCCTGTCCCTCGGGGTGTATTGAAGGCTCGCATTCAGCCAGGTTCCCCTGCATCAACGATCTCTCGGCGTTCATCCATGGACAGTGCAAATCTCCCCTCTTTTTGGGACAAGAGATTATCTCATGACAACGGCCATGAGTCTGACAGCGGGCTGGGAACATCAGTCAGCAGTTGCGACGTCCAGTCCACCGCAAGCGACAGCAAAGGTATGTTCATGCGTTTCATTGCATCAGCTTTATCAAGCCTAGCACCTACCATTCTGCCATTTGTGACATTCCCTGCTTTGCCCATTTATCTCGTCTGGTTTCGAGTCCCAAACGTACAAGTCGTCGACGTGAACGTGGCTGTAATATGTCAATATCAGTTCCAACCGAGGAGCTGTTGGCAATAACCGCGGTCATGCTATTCCTGGGCGTCAGGGGCCGAGCTTGAGCTTCCCGTGCTGGGGATACCTCATTGTCGAAGTGTTGTGTGTAAACACAGCCTAGGCACATCGGCGGGGGGGGGGGGGTATTCGACTGCGCGGGGGCAAAATGCGGGGAGCAGAGCATCTGGATAATTCACCGCCGAACTTATCACGTTGCCGCTTGACTGTTTTGGGCATCATGTTTACATGCGGATGGGTTGATATACCAGGGTGGTTAGTCCCAACTTGCCCGGGTATTTGGTCCCCAAATCTACCATGTGAACTTGGCTCTTTTGGGTATCATGTTGATATGCAAATGGACCAAACAGCCCGGGTGGTTAGTCTCAACCTGCCCGGGTAGTTAGTCCCAAGTGCCTATCCCCGATTTTGATTAAGCTCACCCCACCCACCCCTCTGGGACCTTTAACCCATATCCGTATTTGGCAATATGCTAACTCAATTCAGCGAACAATGGGATTCATGGAGAAAATCCCACCGTGGGCAGCACTATAAAATCCACTTTCGATCTTGGCTCCTCTCCTCGTCGACAACTTCCTCTCGCAGCCTGCAAATCAATTGAGCGCTACATTCTGGTGCCTCTCTTGAAGGAGGAGAAGCTGACCCCTTTCCATTCCCTCGTTCGAAGTGTCCCTTCTCGCATTGTCAAGAAGCAAATTGTCTGCCTCCGGGACCTGGAGAAGACCTTGCTCTGGCTTGCACCGGTAAGTTCATCAGACGATTGCCCAACTTTTTTTTTTTTTCTCTTTTTATGGGCTTGCAGACTCATGAATCACACCCTTTTTTTTTTTTCTAGAAGTACGCCACCTCTCGATCCTCTTATCTTGAGTTTTCCGAGTACACCATCCAGTGCTTGCACACTTCAACCACTCATCTCAACGATCGTGACCAACGGCTTCCTACGGACCGTCCTTACACTAACGGTTACTTCCTCGATCTTGTCTCTCAAGTTCGACGTTACGCCGCCATGGTTCGTCTGACTCAGCACGACATTGAGGCGGCCAAGGCCTACAAGGAATCCTCTACTCCCATCATGTATGGTTTCTCCGAAAATAAAAACTTTTCCCGAGACCTGTGGTACTGACTGTTCCAGGGTCACCCAACCCAGCCTCCAGGGCGGTCTGACCGTCAATGGCAAGCCCGCCGAGCTCGTCGTCGAGCGAGATGGACAACGCATCTCAATGGCAACGGGCGAGCCTTACTCCTATGACAATCATCCTTCCGTCAAGCGCACCCTTGACAGCTTCGGCAATGAGCTCGCTAACGAGTCTGTCGAACTCGATGAGGGTGTTAAACGCTCCATGGCTCGTCGCAAGAAGAATGCCCCTCCCATGGACATCAACCAGAAGTGCAGCTCCTGTGACCGAGTCTTCAAGCGTTACTGCGACTTGACGTAAGTTCCTGGGAAGGCCTGGACTTCCGATAAACGATGCTAACAATTGCAGCAAACATGAGAAGACCCACTCGCGCCCCTGGAAGTGTCGCGCCCCGTCCAACTGCAAGTACATCAGTCTTGGCTGGCCCACGGAGAAGGAGCGTGACCGTCACGAGAACGACAAGCACTCCGCCACGCCTGCTCTCTACAAGTGCAAATTTGATCCGTGCACCTATGCCTCCAAGCGCGAGAGCAACTGCAAACAGCACATGGAGAAGGCTCATGGCTGGGTCTACGTGCGTTCGAAGAATAACGCCCGCGGCGGAAGCAAGCGTAGCTCACCCGCGCAAGCAACTCCCGTCACGCCTGACCTTTCGACTCCGGCTTCAAAGCCAGTGGATTTCCCCACTCCCATCTCGGGGTCCAGCGTGTTCTCTGGAGATTACCATCCCGGTTTCAACTTCAACGATCCCGTTGTCCCGGGAATGACCAGCGACTTTTCTCTCTTCGGGGAGTCCCCCAACTCTCACTCCGTGGAGGAGGGCGAGGCCAACAATACCTCGATGCCATTCGATTACGGCCTCTCGTCCGCGAATCTCGACGGATTCCAGGCTCAGTTCCAGAACGGTCACCCGGATGATCTGATTTCTGACCTTGGACCCATCGCCAACACGGTCATGAACATGGAAGAGCGCGCTTGTGCGGACCTCGGCTTCCAGACTGGTCTTGACTGGGAAGGTCTTCAGGACAACATGATGCAGCAGGATACCCTGCCCATGTATCCCTGCGGATCCACCGGTGTGAACGATCTTTACACCGGTGCGCAAGGATTTTCCGGCAACTCGAAGGCCGACAATGTCTATCTCGGCTTCCAGGGTTACAACAACAACCTGCAGATGACCAACTTCGCCAATGACCAGGTCTTCGATCAGAACCTGAACCCGAATGTCTTCTATCCCGGTGCTCGGGACGTTCCTCTCTACTCGGCGCAGTAGGGATCTTGCTTGGTTTTCTGAGTGGAAAGGGGATGGTCTCGTTCTTGCACTTCGCATTTTCGCACTTTGCATTTCATTTTATCTTGGCGCAGTAATGGGAAGGAAGTTGTTTGTGTTTCGGCGCATCAATGGGAAGGAATGACTTTTTCTTGCATGTTTTTGACTTTGCTCTGTACCTTCAAAGGTCGATACGAATCAAACGTGACTCCCAATTTATTCCTTGCCATGTTCCACTCGAGCCATCGATAGAATATACTTAAGGCCCAACGGATAGAATTTAGTCAAGGCAGTGCCATCAGTAGCGTTTGTCACAGCTACGACCCCACCACACCTTTTTCTGGTCTTCAAAATAGTAGGTAACGAACTGGTACGGTCCCACTTTCACAATCTGACGACGAGGATCCAAGCCATCTATAATTACCAAGTGAGCTGTAGCTTGAGATCTAGAGGGGCATTTGGTTAGACTTACTCGAACTGTGGCACTTCCGAGTTTTCGCATTCAAGGTGCCACTTGGTACAGAGAGATCGGTTCCGTTGCCCTACGCATTGTGTAGCCAGAGTCTATACTCCCCCCCCCTTTTGGTAAAAACCGACCAAGAAACTCGCGTATGAAGGCTTGGTTTTGTATCCCCAGGGCCCTGTCCCGGATAACTCCGCGGGGAGATGTTTGATATGGACGGGCTCGGCACGGATCTGCTTGGAATACGAAGACCTCAGCTCCGACATCTTTTTATCTAATATATGGAGCCAGCCTGGTAGGGATGTCTCAGGGTAACTGTATCTCTATTCCGATGGGTCGAAATAACACAGTGAGTCTCAAAATCGCAACTTAGTGTCAATAGGGCCTTTAGTTTCGGCCCAAGCATAACAACCGGGTTTATGCGGCAGCAGCGGCCACACGTTGTTATTATAATTATTGTTGTTGATAATGATTTTGTTGCTCTTCAGAAGACCCCGTTGGTGTACAATCGGAAACAGAGTCATCAGGAGGAGCAGACAGAGAAGCAGACGGAGATGGAGTCGGATTCGGTGCTGCACACACCCAAGTGGCCAAGGCGGCCGACATCAGAAGAGAGAGCCTCGTGGTGTAGAGTGGATTGAGAGTGACTCCGGCGATGATCACCGTCCATGACTCGAGCCCGGGGGAGAATGCCTGGGGGACAGGGATCGACCATAGATCTTCACTCACTGTGAATGGTCCAAACCTCCTTCGCCCGAGTCTTTCGACCCGAAATCCTTCTAGAGCCCCAAATGCTTCTGGAGATTTGATTCTTCGCTATGACGTGCGGGGCTCGCCATGGAGCCCCAAGACAGATGTCGTATAAAGATCGAAGATAAGATCTATACCAGAGCGGAGATGATCGATTCGCGGGTCCGAATGCATTTTGAACAAAACAGACCAGGGCTAGGCTATGACCCCGATACAAATAACAGTCTGCGCTGAAAAAATTGCCCTCTAGATGCAGCTTAGCCGAATACTTCTGATCAAAGTTCAGCTTGCGCCCGATCTTTCCCTACGTAGCTCGAAGGTCGTGCTAACTCCGCGAGCGATCAACCCATCCGTGATTTGGCCATACTGGCCCCTACATGTGGCGTTGATGAGAATCCTATGAACGTCGGCTTCCAGTAGGAAACTCACGGATTCCAAGTGCCTAAAACGGGCTGCGGCTGAGTGAGCGCAGCGATAGTCGTGTCTACGGTAGTTGAGATAGGAGTTGCTCCAGATACTTCAGATCTCGGGCTGAGAAAGCACAGTGAGAATATGTGACAGACATTGAGAGCAAACTCCATATTATATTGAGCCATGGGAAAATGGAGAGGAATAGGGCCGGGTGGATCTAATCCAAGCCGGGGAGCTCAGACCCAGATAGGATCCGGGATTCCACTTCTGTCTGACAAAGGAACATAATCGGGGGCTAGGGCCGTTTCATATCTTAAGGGAATACAGAGTATTATTTAGGAAAGAGACTGGCTTTTCGCAACTCTCTAAAATCGCACCCTCTCTACCAAGTACGGAGTACAGAGTGCATCAAAATTCCATGGAGAGCCAAGTGAAGATAGCACAGCAGGTAGGTTACACTTTAGCTTTGGTGGTTTTTCTTAACAAGTTTCTCGCCTCTTCCGCTTTCTATTTTTTTGCCTTTTGACGTTATCTGACCTGTGTATATGACATCATATTGGGGGCCTCCTTCGTATTCTCGGCATCCTTTGCTAGACGTTGACTTTTCCAGTAGTATAGAAAGGCTTCACCTCACAGGACAAAACTCCCAACAGCTTGGCAATTTATATGGGCCGAGGGCTTGTGAGATCTCCTATGAATGGTAGCAGAAGGTTTCATTCCCTGAGACTTACTGTTGGGTGTGGATTGCCCCGTCCCATAGACATACTTGGAATTCTCGTGGCACGATTCCTTTGGGCAATTATGTGCCAGCGGAATGCTGGCTTGCCTAAGGTATACAGGTCTTACAAAAGTTGCGGCCGAGGAAATGTGCGCACTGGTGCAGAAGCAAAGTGGAATGCACCTTCTCTAAGAAAATGACAGCCTTGTGCCACCAAGCCTTGGGGCCGGTCATCTCCTCCCCGACTCAGTAAATTGTTCTCGCCAGCGCTACCCAAGACCCGACGACGATCCTGCCCTGCTACAATGAACGGCACCAGAACTTATTTCTCATAATTGCTACAAAACTTTCAAAAGCGAGCCTACTCTCGGCATGGTCAATTTGGCCTCCCGGACAAAGGGTAGAGCAACGGTCGGGGCAGGGACATCGGCTCCACAGGGCCAGGAGCCTGACTGCGCCGTAATACAGAAGGGCTGGGCGTAGAAACTTGAGAATGAAGGCGTTGGTATTTCGATAGTTCCCCTATAGTGGACCGGTACCTAACGCGCCCGATGTTTGCGTGACATGACCTTGCCATTTCGGTATCGGTAACAGATCCATTAAATCGCCTTTATTATGCTCAAAACACAAGCAAGTACTCCGTAGGGGATGGTGTTCTTGCGAGCCCCATGATAGTAAACCGTCTGTTTCACAGATAACTTTTCTATGCGGGTCACGACAAATAGTTTTTTAAGTCAGAATTAACCCAAAACTTTACGCTTGTGTATATGTCATCAACTTTGCTTTTTCTCTATAAATGGTTTGATACCTCAATGCCCTGATCTGACTTATTTGTCTCTGATTCAATGCCAATTTACACCATGTGGCTTGGTCTCTATGTTACCAGCTTTCTCCTCCAGATATGGGCTTTTTCGGCTCTCGTGTGGTCGTTCCCACATCATGAGTTAAAGCCCCGGGAAGATACCCAAGCTGAAGCAGAGAAGTACTTCAAAATAATGAAGCCTCGCCTGCCTGGTCGTTGCGAGGGTGACTTCGTCGAAACAATGGTCGGTGACGCTAATGCCCTTATTGATGATGCTATTATGGCACTTGGCGTCCTGCTTCTCCAAGAGATCCCGAATAATCCTCAATTCATGACCTGGGCGGACAAAGCAGCAGATATATGGGGCTCGCGGCATGTCCAAGACGAGGAATCTCTTCGTTTGGCAGATGGACAACAGGCTCTGAAGAAAGCACTTAGTATTTTCCCCCGTCCTTTTAGTTCACATATACCAGCCGGTTCCAACTTTAATCAATGACAACAGATAACTTCAAACTTGCACGCGAATATCTCGATTCGAAGTCAATCATCCTGACTTGTGGTGATTCGCAATGGAAATGGGCGAGGACACTGAGAGAGGCCGAAATCCCCACTCATCCCGGGGACATCTGGAATGCCGACACGTCTATTGCGCAGTTCTACAATCTACCCGTTGGTATGTTTAAGTATTGGTTTCTTTCTTGGTGCTTTGCTAATTGGATGCCGAAGCGCAATACCCTGGGTTGTGGTTCAATCCGTTTCTACAGAACTACGCGTCCGAGATTCCCCAAAACCTAGATGCTAACGGCATGCCGGGTCGCACTTCCTTCTGCAATAAAGGGCAGCGGGCAACCGACGCTACTCCTGCAAAGGGGTATGACTTAGGAAAGGCCGTTCACCACGCACATGCTATTGTCATATGCGATGTCACCTTGGATCCTCAATTTACCGAGTCACTCGCCGACGTGGTAGATAAAGAAAGCATCTCACCTAGGACTACTCAACATGTTGATATTTATAACGTCGCTGGAGTAACACTCGTGCACGAGATTATGCATATAATCTCGGATCAGAGTTCGTTTTTCCTGTCGAACTACTTTCGAGGGAAATCCACGGCTGACTTAATACCTTTTAGTCATAGATCAATTGGTTACCGAAGCGAATGGGGAGACTATAAGGGCATATGGATGGGACATGTGCGTCCGTGTGATGCAATCAGGGAAGGCACTTTACAACGCCGACAGCTATGCGCTTTTTGCACTTGCTGTTGAACTTGCACCTACTGAATGTTGAAGAGACAAATCCGTACTTGGCCTAAAATGTTGGAGATCCAGAAGGCACTGGAGCAGCTACCAGTGCACTCTATATAGGATCAGCTCGGATCAGTATGCCACCCTACAACATATTTGCAAAACAGCGAAGCTTCATAGTCTTGATTTCTTTGTTTTGCAGTTGAGTTTTTGCATTGCAGGGAGGATCGAGATGATTTTCACCGCTTGCAAACCAACTATGTGATGATTCATTCTTCAAATTCTCTGGCGCTTGCCTGCCTCTTGTAGGTAGCCTCCTCACGAATTCTTAGTTTCAAAGCTCCAAAAACGCCAGAGATGCGAGACAAGTTTTAGCCAAGTGCCGAGGAGGCCGAAAAGGAGGGCAAGGACTCCATCATCCGCAGCTGACGCCAGTTTCGCTATAAGAAAAGCGTCTTACGCCTATTTATAGATTATCCTTATCCGAATATTATAAAAGCTATTTATATAGATTATCCTGAAGGTATCTATATCCGTAAATACTAGTTTCTTTCCGCCCTTATACTAGGGTCTTAGATTAAATTTTTCGGTACTAAGATATTATATAAGCACTTCTTTACCTCTATAAACTTAGTATCTCTTATTCGGATATACGTAAAGATAATATACTCTTTAACTAATAATACTATACTCTGCTTAGCGATTTTAGCGCTAGTTATCTATTTAGATACCCTAATCCTTCTTTTCCGGTTCTTTCTAATAGCCTATTAGAGACTATCTCTAACACGACGGATCGATCTACTATATGTTTACTAATCTACCAATTAGAAACTAGAGTCCGGTCGGAAATATCCTTCGACTGTAACGGGCTGGAGCCCGAGGGTCATCACGTGTGACACATGACATCAACATCCCGCCCCCGTTTCGACCTCGAAACGCACCTAAGTTTCCTTTCTTCTTAAGGCTTTTTGTATATAGCTTATGGCCTTGCTAGATTGAATTTAAGTCTTGCATTAGCCCTTTATATACAAAAAGCCTCCTCTTTTGAGAGTATCCAGTTGAAACGATACGCTTAAGGAGAAGCGGTCGGTAGTAAAGCGAAAGTCCGACGATACGTTAAAAGATAGTTGTTACCTAGTCGAAACCCTAGCGAAAAGCCTATAGAGAGCTATCGTTATATATTATAATCCTAGACGATAGGAACTTAGGATTAATTAAGCCCCCTAAGTTAGGCTCAGAGTATACTATAATAGCTAGCCTAGAACTATACTTCGTAGAATAAAGCGGTATAGCGCTAAGATAAAATAACGCGATACTAAGATAAACGGATTACTCACCTCGAAGAGCTCATAACGTAGAAATATATATCTATAGAAACCCTTAGTAAAAGGACTAATACGATATCGAATCCTACCTAGTATAATAATAAGTTGGCTAACAACAAAGAAAGACCTTTAGTATACTATCTAAGGCCCTATCTCCCTAATCTAACGATATTTATAGGGACTATAAACGAATAGCTATTATAGCAAATTATTATAGAAAATAAGCTTAGTATAGATAGAAGAGCGATTAGTTTACCTTAGGACTAGTTTATATATATCTTCTCTTAGCTAGAGAAGCTCACTCTAAAGAATACTATAATATTTATAAAACTATATCGAAATAATACCGGACTATAAGAGCTCCTCGATTATCTTAAAAATATCTATAGAGATCCGAACACTTAAGTAAGAGTAGTAAGATAGCTATACTAACTACGATAGAAAGACGATTAACTATTTTCGAAGTTCTTACCTTAGTTAGAATATAAGTTTATAGATACTAGTATACTAGAATAGCATAATAAAGTAAAGAGATAGATCTTACTTAGATCCCTAAATCGAACTATAACCGATTCGCTAATAAATTAGGGGATCCTACTGATCTTTATAGGGCTAATCTCTTACCTATATAAGATTAGTACTAATAGGGATATACTAGCTATCTATCGGTCTTAGTATAGTAAACCCTTATATATTTAAGATAATAATAATAATATAGATTAGACTCCTACTATCTTAGCGAATATATCTAGCCTATATATAAGATATCTATAGAATAATAACAAATTAAGTATAAGAAGATAATAAGCCTAATAGGCTAATTAAGATAAAATAGACCGATATAGATAAGAGAAGAGATACTTATAATATAGATAAGAGAGTTATTAGTCAATAGAGTACCCCTATCTCCTAGCGATCCTACTAAGCTATTAATCTAATATATAAGTAGCTACTATTATAACGATAAATAACGACTAAAATACTACTAAAGCTATACCGAAACATACCTAGACTAAGAAGTCGAAGGTAAAAAGGGAAGTCGTCGAAACCTCTATAAGTAAGAAGACCCTAACTATAAGCGACGATTCGGGAAAAGAGTAGCTCTTGCTCTAAGTTATAAGTAGGAGTAAGAGGGGGTAAAAGAATTCTTATAGAGAGAGAAGGAGTATCTACCTTTCTATATTGATATTAGAGTAAATAAAATTCATTTTACTAAGGCTCTAGTCGATAGTAGCTATAATAGGTATACTACTATAAACCGCTCTCTAGTAGAATCTCTAGACTTACTATATATCCTAATTATACTATAACGCCTCGACAGAGTAGTACCGAATCTAAGTCAAATTAATAGCGTTATATATTTCGATATAGACATCTATAGTCACTAATAAAGTAGGGTCTTTATATATATTATACTAGAGTAGGAAAATAAGATAATACTTAGAGACCTTTAGCTATACTATATAAATAGGAGGTATTCGCTAAGGAAGGGTTACCTTAATATCTATTTATAGTTAGGCGAAAAGATAAGATATTAGAATTATGTAAATCTAACTATTAGGCTAAAATAAACAAAAACTCTCTAAGTTAAGAAGGCTAAGACCTTAGGGATCACTAAAGTCCTTAATAGTATTTCGGATAAGAAATGCCTACGAATTAGGAAGGTTATAATAGATAATATTAATAAGGTACTTTACTTAAAGAAAATAATCGATCTAAAGACTAAGCTACTAAAGTAGTATTAGCTATAGCTAGATATCTTTAGCTAATAGCTAGTAGATACTCTCCCTAACCACTAACTAAAGATCGATTATAAGATTCTATTATAATATAACTAGAATAGTATCGAAGAGCCTCTGCCTTATAGACCTCTCTATAGGATAAATAAGGAGGAACTCTTAGTTCTACGGAAGACCCTTATAGAACTACTAAAGAAGAACTTTATCTATATAAGTAAATTACCTACTACTATACCGATACTACTAGTATATAAGCTAGGGGGAGGTATCCGATTCTATATCGATTATTGAGGAATTAATATAATAATAGTAAAGGATCGCTATCCGCTATTATTAATTTAAGAGACCCTCTGAAATATAGTAATAGTATATTAGTTTATAAAGCTCAATATTATCTTAGCTTTTTATAAAGTTCGGATATATCTAGGTAAAGAGTAGAAGACTACATTTTATATCTAATATAGCCTTTTTAAGTAGAACGTTACTCTATTCGGACTTATAGGAGCCCTAGTAATATTCTAATAATTTATTAATTAGGTGCTCTAAGAGTACTTAGACGATTTTATATCTATATATATAGATAATATTATTATCTATTTAAGTAAATTGCTAGCGGATTACCGCCGAAAGATAACCGAAGTACTATAGAAGCTTAAAGAGGTAGGGTTATAATATAATATTGGAAAGTTAGAGTTTAAGTAAGACTTAGTAAAGTATCTTAGATTTATCGTTGAAGTATAGTGTGAGGGCTAGACGGAGATGGAGAGATGATTATTAATGAGAGCTATCTATATGAGACTAGATACATGGAGAGATGGTGCGTTAGGTGACCACCACTAACACCCCCCTCGCATTATATCTACATGAGATAGATGATCCAAGTAAAAAACTGATAGTTAGCAATGTTTTTGTGTTTTTTATGTGTTTCATGGCCGGATTTGGCCCCCAAATGAAGCCAAAATGGCAGTCAGTATCAAATTGCAAGATGGAGGCCCATCTGCGCCAAGAAACGTAGAAATGCGTTTCTACCGAGTGGTTTGGTGAGGCTATCGGCCGCCTGTGTTTCGGTAGGGATATATATTAGCGTAACCGATCCGTCGGAGATCTCCTAGCGAATGAAGTGGTATTTTAGATCAATATGCTTGGTACGTCTATGATCCGAAGGGTTTTCTACAAGGGAGATAGCTCCTTTATTGTCAGCGAAAACGACTATGGGACGACGAAACAGAGTGTTATCTATACGTAATTCTATCAATAGACGCTATAGCCATTTGAGTTCCTAGCAGGCTATAGCTTACGCTATATACTCCGCTTCGGTAGAGCTAAGCGTAACCGATTTCTAGCGTTTGGATTAGCACGAAATAGGCCCGCCGGCGAGTAAGAATATATAGCTAGTAGTACTACGTCCCTCTATATTATAGGGTCCGTTCTATGACGCGTCGTAGTAACTATAAAGTAGCTATGATATAGTATCTTTGAGTACTAGATCTTTGATCGGACCTAGCCCGTAACATAAGCTTATCTCCTTTATACCGGACAAAAAACGGTAGACGCACTAGGCGGTAGTAAAGTGAGCTAGCGAGGGGTTCTTTAGAAACCGAGAGAGAGAGACTATTGGATATATGATATCGAAGCGTATAGCTATTATAAGCTAAACTAGTATACTAATGCGTTCTTAAAAAGCTTTGACTTCGGTAGGAGTGGCTAGTTTGTCTTCGTTAGGCTTTAAAACCTCCTTTTTATTGGCTGGGGTAATAACAGAACATATAGACTAGTAACCAAAGCGCTTAAGAGCTTTTTTCAAGTAGAAGCGCTAGTTGAGATACTAGTAACCCCCCTAGATAGAAACATCTACGCTAAGGTAATGAGATAGTAGGCTAGCATCGGTTAGTTCGAAATAGCTAGCTAGTAGTAGTTTGGTCTCTACGATAGCATCAAGATCTAGCGATAATAGTAGGATATCGTCTATATAGAGTAGTAGATGAATCGGTCTAGTAGGGGTGTCCTTACTAAAAATACTATGATCTATATACAGATAACGAAATCCAGCGGAGACTAGCATATTATATACTAGATAATACCATTTGTATAGCGCCTGCTTTAGTCTATAGAGTATCTTTAGCAGCTGGCCGCATTTACTAGTATAATCCGTCTCGTCGTCATCAGAGAGTTCACTGAGTCTGTTAGGGAGATAGATATAAATCGCCTTATATAGATCTGCATTCAGAAAAGCCGCAGTAACGTCTATATGATAGAGATACCACACTATAGACGCTACTATAGCGATAAAAACTTTAAAACTTATCGGCTTTACAACCACTATATAGACATCTAGATAGTCAGGTCCTAGAACCTATCTAAAACCTCTCGCTATAAGACGAGACTTATATATACTATCCGCTTTGATCTTATATACCTATCTTAGCGATAGGTATCGAAGATTCTTTTGTTAATCGATAATATACTAGGTACCGTTGCGTTTATAATTACCCAATTCCTTCCTTATAGATTCTTTCTATTTATCGGCTTTATAGCAGGCGAGAGCGTCGGAGTAGGAGGAGGGAGTATAACTAGCGTCGGTGGGACCTTCGGATTAGATGATCCTAGTAGCAGAAGATAGGATATCGTCAGTAAGTAACGTAGAAGTAGTATATATAGTAGTAAGGAGAGCTTCATTAGATTATAGTATAGCGACCGTCTCTTTAGACAAAGTAGTAGTACTAAGTCCTTTAATCTGTATATATCTCTCTATTATACATTAAGAGCGGCGACGATCCGGTTACGAGGGTATAATAGGAGGATATATAGTATACATAACTTACTGATCTAGGGTTTGTGGCTAATGGCCTAGTGGTTCTACCTAAGATGACGGTAATTCGGCCAGATTTAGGTAAGAAACTGGGGTGACCGGTGGATTTAATAGTGGATTCAATAAAAACGGTTTGCCTACTTCGAGATCTAGTTCTTCGTCGGTAAATAGAGTAGGTGAGTACTTTATAAAACGAAGAGATATAGGATCGTTTTTGACCCCACAAATCTATCCGTAAATAGGGGTTAGGTCACCGGTTAGTTCAGCTATAGGCAGACGGGTTAGCTAGCCAGCATTTGGGTCAGAGAGTAAGAAATCTTAAGGGACGTGTTTGGCTATTTCTATAGAAGAATCCCGGTCAGTCCTAGCAGTAGGGATACCGGCATTGAGATCGTATTCCGGCGATAGGAGCTATTTCACTAGCATCTTATGGAATATAATATTTCGAGAGCGAACCAGTTTTTTAGTGCCTATATCGTAGATTCGGTAGCTATACTAATCATAGCCTATAAGATATCCTTCCGTTATTTTCTTAGCTAATTTTATATCTCTCTTAGTCTCTAGTAGGAGATACTAACATTGGCAGCCGAGGGCACACAGATTCGATAGATCCGGTTATTTACTATACAGAGCTTTATATAGCGTTATATTAATCTTAGAGTACCAAAGTCGGTTCATAGTATAATTCACACCCAGTAGAACCTTACCCTAGAGATACTAGGGTAACTAGTGCTCAGTCATAATAGTACGAAGTGGCTCTAGTAGGTATCGATTCTTAATTTCTACAACGCCGTTAAGCTGCTTCGTATATAGGGGCGTAGGGATCTACTTAACACCCTTATCCGTAAGGTATTTGTCCAGTGGTTCATGCTCCTTAGTATTATTACCTACTACCGATTTAATAGTATAGTTAAATTAGGTGGATAGATACTATTTAACTTGTTGGTAGGAGTAAAGAACTTAGTCTTTGCTACGCAATAGAAATACCTAATAGAATCGAGAGGCGTTATCTATAATCGTTATAAAGTAGACCTCCTTACCTATTATGGCTATAGAAATAGGGCCCTAAATATCAATATAGAGCTTATCGCCAGGTTTGGATTTAATTGGTCGATTATGATTATATAGTAGTATATGACCTTTCCCTTTAATACATAGAACGCAGGGATGCTTTAGAGCTCCCTTTTTCAGATTAATACCCTACAAATGGGTTACTATCTTTCTCACGCAATGCTCGCCAGCATGGTAGGCACGTCGGTGAGCTAGATCCATAGAAATAGGTTTAGATTCGATGGAAGTTCGATTGGTGGATAGAAACACCTAATCTATATAAAGTAGAGATTCGAGTTGTGTAGTCGAATTAGCCGCATAGAGCCAGTACTATTTACCAAAGATAGGGGCCACTGCCAGGGGTTAAGAGGGATCGGCAGTATAGATAAACGCACAATCTACGCATATAATAACTACATAGCCGTTTTCACTAAGGTCGGTAACAGAGATAAGATTAGACGCCAGATCTAGTGTATACCACACCTTCTTTAGATATAGAATCCGTCTAATAGGCTTACGATCGTCATCAGCGATATCCAAGATGATATCGCTATAACCCTTAGTATAGATAGTAGAGCTATTTACTATAGTAATTCTACGTCTATACTCCTTATACGAGACAAATAGGGCAGAGTAGGGAGTCATTATATAAGACGTCCCTGAATCTAGCATCCAATCGAATTGATCCTTATTGATATCGCCGATAGCATTAGATACTATAGTAGTATCCAGATCGTCCACAAATAGGTTCATAATACCTAGATCAGTAACAAAGGCTTATATATCGAAATTTAGGTCCATAACGTCTTCTATAGTATCCACATTCATATCCTACTTATTAGTGTCGTCAGAATCGATCAGAATCGCAAGATTAGGATTGACGAAGAAGGGAAAGTCGTCGATAGGTTCGTTCTCGGAAGGGAAGAGTTCAAAAACAGAGGAAAGGGCGTCGTACTCAAGAAGAGTCTCGTTGTCCTATAGATCTAGATATATAGCGTTAGCGGATATCTTGGTATTATTATCAGAGTTAAAAAAGTCATTAAAACACTTTATCTAATTTATTTATAGTAGGGATATATTAGCAGAGAGATCTGATTACTTAGCTAAACTCAAAGACGTAGTGGTAGCAGTAGTATTAAGGCTATCTTAGGCAGGGGTCTGCGGATTAAACCGGCACTCAGATGACCGGTGGAAACCCTCTTTTTTATAGTATTTATAGTAGAACTTCTCTTTCTGCTACTAATACTACTTCTAACCCTAGTTGCTAGGGTATTGTTTCTGCTGTTTTTTCTATAGAAACTACTAATTCTGCTATTTCGGTTGGTCATTATTATCCTACTTTAGCCACTTCTTCTTTTTATTATTATTTTAGTTGGTTTTAGTATATATACTAGCGGACGAAGTAGATAGATTCGGTTTTTTATCGCTAAAAGTATAGATAAAATCAGCTATAGTAATATTAAGAGAGTTAGTATATTCTATAGTAAATTTGTTCATCTTGATCCAGTCTTAGGCAGTAGGGTTCTCGCTAATAGCAGAGAGAAACAGACCATACAAAAATAGCTGGCTAGGCATATATTCTAGGCCTAGTATAGTAGATAGCTCACTATAGGCTATACGCTAATTGGTAACGAAGATAGTAGCGCTTTGAGTCGTCTAAACTATATAAGCTAGCTTATAGATTTTAGCTATATAGATAAACTAAGTACTATAACTAAATATATTATTAATTGTCTTCTAAGCTTCTAGGGCTATCTTTTTTCTAAAGAAGGCTAGTTGATGCTTCTAATAGATAACGTAGAGCAGAATAGCTCAGATTCGGGACGATTTACGCTTCTAGTGATATAGTTCGGTATTAGCATTAAGATAGTTCGTCTTAATAAAGGCACAGATCTACTAGGGAGAGAAACTATTAGTTAGAGCGCCGGCATTAGCCGCTTACTATACAAGTTCTATAAGAGCTTCTTCCTCGGAGGGGACCTTAAGTTCTTCGGAGATCTAAGAGGTCAGTTCCCTATTAAGGATAGGTAGGTAGTCGTTATCAACAGCTTCTAGTGCCACTTCGAAGCGGCTCTTCTAGTTATAGAAGTTTTCATCACTATATAGAATACCATAGACATTTAGTATACGCTAGGTTTCGTCGGTTTCCGGTATAGTAACAGCGATAGCGATAAGAGAATTAGCTTCGAAATACTAAGTAGGGGTTGGATATCGAAGAGTATGAATATCGTTAGACGTCTCTAGCGATAGAAAGTAGTAGAACTAGCTACTATAGGGATTTCGAGAATAGGACTCAAAGAGATCAGCGAGACACATTGATCAGACGCGCGGGGCCGAGGGAGCTGTTGTTGTGAGCCACAGACGCGTCAAAAACGCGCCGACGATAGCGACAGGGACAGCTGAATAGCTTCGTCTAGCAGAACTAGCGATAGGAAGCTATGAATAAGAGAGTATTTTGGCTACTAAGCAGAGCGAAGTAGAGAAAACAGAGGGCTCATAACCTATGAGGGCTAGACGGAGATGGAGAGATGATTATTAATGAGAGCTATCTACATGAGACTAGATACATGGAGAGATGGTGCGTCAGGTGACCACCACTAACATATAGAAGGGGGTATAAGTAGATCCTAAGAAGATTGAAGCTATCTAAGTATAGGAAGTACTAAAGACGCTATAGGAAGTATAGGTATTCCTAGGATTTACGAACTTCTATCGGATATTTATATCTCGATTCGCTGACCTTTTAGCCCTATTAATACGCCTTACCTAAAAAAAGGTATTATTTTATTGGGACGACGCCTATTAAGAAGCTTTTATAGAGCTAAATAAGCTCTTTATTAAAGCGCTAATCCTAGCTTACTTCGAAGAGGGATATAAAATAGAAGTCGAAGCTAATATATTAGGATAAGCTATAGGCGCTATATTATCTTAGAGGTAAGATAATAGTACGCTTCTACTATATACCTATCTCTTATAGAAGCTATCCCTAGCCGAAGCGAACTATAAGATCTATAATAAAGAGCTTCTAGCGATTATTAAAACACTATATAAATAGAGATCAGAGCTAAAGATAGTACCCTAATTTACTATCTTAATAGACTATAAGAACCTCTAATACTTTAATAAGGTATAGTATCTATCGGAATAATAGATATAATAGGCTAGCCTCTTAGTAGAGTTCGATTACGATTTATAGTACTAGCCCGAAAAGTAAGTAGTATAACCTAATATACTATCGCGATAAGAGTAAGATATACCGAAGGGAATCTTAGACGAAAGGCCCTCGAATCGCTTCCGATTAATATTCGCTAAGATAGCGATTCGACTAAGTAGATTAGTCGAAGAATAAGATAGGCCGCTCGACTTTATAGTAACAATACCTCTCTTTAAAGAATAGAGTCTCTAAGATAAATAGATAAGGGTAAGATCAATAGACCCTATATATTAGAGGGTCTCCTAAGTATTAAAAGATAGAGAACGCTGAATTATGGCTAAAATAGGTATAAAGACTAGCCTAGCCGAATACGAATTAGATAAGAGAGGGCTATTATACTTTCGGAAAAGGATCTGGATCCCTAATAGTAAGCTATTATAGATAGGGATTATCTAGCGTATTTATAACTCTTATATTACTAGGTACCTAGGGTAAGATACTATCTATTCGATACTATCCTAATAGTTCTTCTAACTAGGAGTAGCTAAGGATATACGATAGTTCCTAAGAAACTATACTATCTATAGAAGGAGTACTATCTAGTATAATATAAAGTATAGGCTATTAAAGCCTCTACTAATACTATAGCGAATCTAGGCTAAACTCTTAGTAGACTTTATTATAGAACTTCTACCTATAGGCCCCTAGGGAGCAACGAACTACCTAGTGATAATAGACTAGTTAACTAAGAGTATAATCCTAGTGGCTATAAAAGGGATAATATTAGCTAATATAGTAGAAGTATTTTAGATATACTTCTATATATATTATAGGCTCCTACTAGTAATAATAAGTAACTAAGGGCTATAATTTATCAGAGGATTTTAGCGAATTATCTATAAAAGGCTTTCGATATAACGCTAATTCTTAATAGTGTTCTACCTATAGTCCGATAGAGCGATAGAATAGGTAAACCAAGAAGTAGAAAGAGTTATTCGAGCCTTCTTAGCCTATATATAAGATAATTAGGGATCGCTACTACTAATAGTAGTAATAGTGATTAATAACTATAATATAATATCTACTAGACTATTACTATTCTTCTTTATATATAGCTACTATATAGATCTAATTAGGATAGACAACACCTAAGACCCTAGGGAAATATAGGAGATACTACCCCTAGAGAGGATAGGCAAAACGTTTATAAATCGCCTCTAAGATACTATAGATTAGGCTTAATTAGTAATTATAGTAGCCTAAGAGACCTAATAAGATCAGATAAATCAGCACCGTTAAGTAGTACCGGTTTATAAACTAAGCAATAGAGTATAGTTAAACCTTCGAAACATCTATTTATAGAGACCCTCGAAGAAGCTTAACTAGCTATATATCTAATATATAGTCGAAGAGGTCCTAATACTATATACTATATAACTTAATATACTAACTGATATCTATCTAGTATTCTATATCAAGCTTATCCAGCCGGCTATAATAGATCCGCTTCCTTCCTAAATTATAGACGATACGTAGCCGCCTCCGATAGAAGTCGACGGCGAGAATAAGTAGGCTATCGAGGAAATTCTATAAGAATAAACGAGACGAATAGGATAGGGATCGTAACGAGAAGTTTTAGTAAAATAGGTAGGTTATACGGAACCCTTATAGGAACCTATCGAACTAGTTTAAGACTGTATAGTACTCGACGTTTTTGAGTAACGAAACGCTACCGAATCGACTATAAACCGTAGTCTCTCTACTAGGATACCGATCCTACACCTATTAACCGGAGGAGGGGGGTATATAATGGGCTGGAGCCCGAGGGTCATCACGTGTGATACGTAACATCAACATCCCGCCCCTATTTCGACCTCGAAACGCACCCGAGTTTCCTTTCTTCTTGAGGCTTTTTGTACATAGCTCGTGGCCTTGCTAGATTGAATTTAAGTCTTGTATTAGCCCTTCACATCGACTATTATAATAGGCTTATTTTACCTAAGATCTATACGGCTTCTAATCGAAAATACTTAGTACGGATAGTATAAATCTATAATAGATATTCTAAAGCATACCGAATATCTTAATACTATCTAGGATAGTCGCGGGCTAATTGAACATCCAGTTTCTAATGTAACGGGCTGGAGCCCGAGGGTCATCACGTGTGACACGTGACATCAACATCCCGCCCCCGTTTCGACCTCGAAACGCACCCGAGTTTCCTTTCTTCTTTAGGCTTTTTGTACACAGCTCGTGGCCTTGCTAGATTGAATTTAAGTCTTGCATTAGCCCTTCACATCTAAGGCAGAATTAATCGCGCGAGTTGCCTAGTGGAGGAAGAACCGGGAGGAGCAATATAGTAATTTGGCTATTGATAAAAGACTCGAAGGAACCGGGCTACAATATATACTAACTAGACTATGCCCTCTATTCTTTACTAACTGAGCCCCAGCTACAAATTCTAGTAGAGCGTTATAGCTAGAGATAAGGAGCTACGTTTTCGTGATGACAGTTTCGTTTTCCCTAGGGGTGAATCGTCTAGCTGATACCACTTAATTGTGAAGGTTTTACTCCAATAGGACATCAGTTCTACGGTAGTGTCCAAGGCGGTTACTCGGTTCTAATTTATCTAGTTCTTTACGCTGTGGAGCTTTTGATCACAGGCCAAAGACCGATGACGTCATGCCATATGCATCAAGAGCGACGGGACTTGCAGTTCTTCGCGCTCAAAATCCATTCACAGTAATTAAGCCCCAATAAGAAAACCCGGGCCTCGTTCAGCTCAGGCTGGATCGAGCTGTAGTCCAAGGTATGTATTGTTCTCTGCCATTCACCCCGTGGACCTCGGCTTCGGCAGAATGGCGGGCGGTGCCGAGTTGCCCGCGTGGTAAGTTCCCCCGGATTCTGGATCCGGTGCATTTCATCTTCCGTGCCCTTTTTTGACCGGTATCGCGGGTTTCTGGCCCTTTTGGACATGATTGAAAGACTCTCCAGTTGATACGGATACTCTGATTGCTCCCTATTTGCTCCGATTCTTGCCCGCAGCCTTTTCCGACGGCAATTGAAATCCCCGCGCCCCCGATGGAGTTCGAGCACTACGGCCAGAGCTCCCAACAACCCCGGCAAGGGCGCAAGCGGGCCACGAAAAGGCGACTGCGCAATAAACCTCCTGTGGCGGCTCGGTTGTCACTCGACCCCCAGTTGCGTGGCAATGTCGGGGTGGTATCGGAGGATCTCGCAAATGGGCTCTTTGCCCAGCAGACCATTCAGGGTGAGTTCCCCGGTCCACTGCCAGTATAGTCCCAACTAACCAGGCCCAATTCGTTGTCAACAGGAGCTGCCAATGGAGACGGAATTCTTCATGTAGCGATTACTCCGCAGACCCCTCGTCATTGCTCGATAGAAGACCAGGCTTGGACCATCCTGCCAGTGCGGATCCATGCGGGCGGCAGGTCACAGGCAGCGATACCGCACTCCACCGTCTTATTTCCCGACTCCGCCGACTCACTGCAGTCGTTACTGCAGGCTCTTGGAAAGCTTGATACATCTCGGAATTCTTTGCAAACCAACCGCGCTGTAGATATCCGGATATTGGACGTGGCCCCGTTGCACCTGGACTCGGTTTTTGTGACTGTTGAGAGGCGACTTCTTCAGAACCATGATGCCATCCAAAGTATATTTGCCGGCGGCTTCACTTCGGCCGCCCATGGCGCAAACGGAGTATGGCCTAAAGCCGGTAAGGCGGAGGACCGCAAGTCATTAAAGAAAGAGGCCGGGGATGCAGAGCAGCGGCTCACTGCGGCGGTGCGTGAGGCCCTGGCGACTCAGCGAGTTGTGCACATGGGCGATGTACTTCCTCTCCCCCTTCCGCCTCACCCTATCACTTATGCGCCAGCCCCACCGGCTCGTATCTCCTTCTGCGAGCCGGTTTCCCAGGGCCTGTTGATGCCGACAACGAAGGTTGTGCTCATTCAATCGCGCACGCAAGGTAACCGTGCCCAGCCGGCACTTCCTCCGAGATCCACGCTCTTGAAACAGGTTGCCGAGGACGAGGCGGATGATACTTCTAATGAACAGTTCTTTTCCGCCGCAGAGGATAAGCCTGGGGAGAGCGGAACAGAGATGGAGACATCTGCTGCTGGTGAATCAGAAACAGAGGGCTCGGCTGGCTCCATGAGCGATTCAGACGATTCCCTTGAAGACATGATATCTCTATCCGCCCCAGAGCTTCCACAGCCGCCATCCGGAGTCATGTCGTCTATGACATCCGCAACACCTCGCGCTGGTGGCCGACGGACCGACGGAGTACATACCCCTGGCTCGGTTGCTTCCAATTTCACTTCGGCGACCATGCGCCCTGGTCGTGGCGGAGGAAAAGTCTTCAAGGTCGAAGGACTTCTGCAGCAGGTCCCCAATGATGTTCTGCATCCGCGCCCGCGCGATGATGAAGATGTTGATTCTTTTGTCTTTGTCGATATCAACACTCTCGCCAAGATCGGTTGCTTCTCAGGTGACTGGGTACGAATCGAGGCGGCCGAGGAACCGCAGCTCAACATGTTTGCCTCGCTCAAGTTCGGAAGCTTCAATGAATTGCATGAGGATTCGGGTGATTGGCGACCGGTCAAGGTCTTCGGTCTTCCTGGTCTCCCGTCGCCCAAACCCCGATACCCTATTAATCAATCGAACGAACGTCGATCCAGCCTCTCGCAGCGGCCTCCAACGCGCCTGACGCCTTCGGTCTTTGTCCCGCCATTGCTGCTTGGGAACTTCCAAAACCCTAAATACTTGCGCATATCGCCCATGTCGCTTTCTACTTCGAATGGACCATCGAAATCTGGGCTATTGCATCACATGAAGAACAGTGCTGCGAAAAACCCGCCTCTGGCAAAAGAAGTGACATTGCTTAAAGTCTCCACGCCCCTTTCTATGGACCGGGCTCTTCAGCCCGCCCTGTTTGCCGGTCTCAAACAATACTTCGAATCCCGGCGGCGCATCTTGAAGAGCGGTGATTTGGTCGGCATTAGTGTTGATGAAAGCCTCGGAAGAGCCGTCTTTTCTGGTACATCGGGCGGCGATGCGACCCAGGAGGACGACATAACGTCGAGGCTCGGACAGGGCTCTACGACTGACACCTCTGAGGCCCGCAAGATCGGTGTGGCTTGGTTCCGTGTCGGACAAGTCGATCCAACTATTGTCGAGGAGTTAGAGGAAACAGGCGAGGATCAGTGGGGTGGGGTTGCTGTGATCGACCCGACAAACACTCGCATGGTGCAGGCCGGTAGTGATGTTAGCCGGGTACCCGGTACAATCGGCAATGAATGGGAATATTGGCTGGGTGTCAAGACGGTTCCTAAAGCCATGGGCGATGCTCCAGTAGCCCATGGAATCATTGCAGAACCACCCCAGACATTCACGACGCCATTGCAACAACGGATTCGTGATCTTATGTCTGCAGCAACAAGTCCTCGTGCCATTCAGCTCGGGATGAAGCCCGTTGTCATTCTCTTAAGGTCTGAGCAGAGGCACATCGGCAAAGCAACTATCGCAACAAGGGCATGTGCCGATATCGGTCTTCACACATTCCCCATCGACTCTTATGATATTCTGACGGAAGGCGGGGCCAATGGTGGCGACGTCAAGACCGAGGCCTACCTCAAGGCCCGAGCGGAGCGGGCTTTCCACTGTGGAGCAAATTGTACGGCTTTGCTCATCAAACACATTGAAGTCCTGACCGCAGATCGAATGGTGACGGCCATGACAGATATTGTCAACGAGGCTCGAGTGGTCATTGCTACCACTACAGATGTCGAACAAATCCCCGAGGGCATCCGCAGCATGTTCACTCATGAATTTGAAATCGGAGCACCCGAAGAAAAGGAACGTGAGGGAATTCTTCAAAACGCTATTGCGGAGCGTGGCATAAGGCTCTCCGCCGACGTGGATCTAGGAACCGTGGCATTGAAGACCGCAGCATTGGTTGCTGGTGACCTCGTTGACGTAGTGGAACGGGCTGCCGCCGCTAGGTCTGCTCGTCTTGAGAAGCTAGCGGAGACTGCTAGTAAGCAGCTACCTGATCTAGAAGTCTGTGTACGAGACGTCTTGCTTGCAGGAGGAGACGGTGCTCGAGGCATCACGAAAGTCGACTTCGATTTTGCTGTTGAGGCAGCACGGAAGAACTTTGCGGACTCAATTGGTGCGCCCAAGATTCCTAACGTCGGCTGGGATGACGTGGGTGGATTGAGCAACGTCAAGGATGCCCTGGTGGAAACAATCCAGCTGCCACTCGAACGGCCCGAGCTCTTTGCCAAGGGCATGAAGAAGCGCAGTGGCATCTTATTCTATGGTCCGCCTGGTACTGGCAAAACCCTGCTTGCCAAGGCCATTGCTACCGAGTTTTCTCTCAACTTCTTTTCGGTCAAGGGTCCAGAGTTGCTCAACATGTACATTGGTGAATCTGAAGCCAATGTTCGTCGGGTATTTCAGCGGGCTCGCGATGCACGTCCGTGCGTAGTGTTCTTCGATGAGCTGGACTCAGTTGCCCCGAAGCGTGGCAACCAAGGAGACAGTGGCGGTGTCATGGATCGCATTGTGAGTCAGCTTCTCGCAGAGCTGGACGGCATGAATGGCGGCGAAGAAGGTAGCGGCGGTGTCTTCGTTATTGGAGCGACCAATCGTCCCGATCTTCTGGATTCCGCTCTTCTTCGACCCGGGCGATTCGACAAAATGCTCTACCTGGGTGTGTCAGATACACACCCGAAGCAAGCAACAATTATGGAAGCTCTCACACGAAAGTTTGCGCTCAGTCCGGATGTCTCTCTCGACCGGGTTGCGGAGCAGCTTCCCCTGACGTATACCGGGGCTGATCTGTATGCGCTTTGTTCGGATGCTATGCTCAAAGCCATCACGAGGAAGTCCACGGCCGTCAATGACAAGATCAAGAAGCTACCCGGTGGTCCAGTTACAACAGCGTGGTTTTTTGACCATCTTGCAACCCCGGAAGATGTAGCAGTATTGGTTACCGAGGAGGACTTTGTGTCGGCGCAGGCAGAGATGGTTCCTAGTGTCAGGTAAGTGCTTATTGTATGATGTATGAAAGAGGGACGGATGCTCACGACTTGTAGTGCAAAAGAGCTGGAACACTTTGAGCGGATCCGCCGCACGTTTGAATCGGTTGACAAGCAAAAGGATGATCCTAATGCGGGTGCACCTCAAACAGTTGCTGAAGCTATGGAGGCTTTTAATCTCGGCGGCGCGCCATTGTCCGCAGGAACCCCCGCGAGCAATGGGGATAATCCCTTCGGTGGGAGTATCCATGGTCGGATCAAAGGGCTTCGGCAATGGCCCGGTGGAATAGTTCGCAGCGCCAGTGGAAACTCCACAGCTAGCAGCAAAGGCAAAGGCAAGAGCGCGGCCGGAAAGAAGACCAAGGATTCACAGGCTGGGGAGTCAGATGCTTCGCTTGATGGCGATGAAGAGGATATGGCAGATCCGGCTGATGAAGACGAGGATGATTATGTCGTGCGGACAGATCACCTCGCAAATCCTATGGAGGAGGTGGAATGATGTCGTCGGAGATCTCTTCAGATGTACGCAAGTTATGAGGTCCGACGACATAATACTACTTCCTTGTTCAATTGTTTACCAATGCCCCTCGTCTCTCCCTTCACATCCCCAACCCAAATTCTCTTCTCCCTCTTCTCCCCCTCCTCTGCATCCATCATCTCTTTCTGCCTTTTCTTCTTTTCTACTACCCATACCCGTCTCTCTACCTCTTTCTATCACCATGCCTTTTACCTTTACTGACCCGTTGGGCGTGGCCGAGCGGCACGTCAGAAATGCCATCCTGAGTCCGCAATCCACCCTCACAATCGACGACTTTGATCCAGACCTGCCGCCGCCCACACTCGAGGAGGCTCAGATGGATTCTGACTCCTTGTCTGTCTTGCTTCTTCATCCGCGATGGATTGAAAGTTGTGACGTCGAAAATTGGCGTCAAGACGAGCTCAAGCGTCTGCTTTTCACGACAAGCACGGATCTCCAACAAGCTCAAATCACCATGCCCCGACCGGTTCCTAACGTGTGGGAACCCCAGACCGAGGAAGTTCTGGTGACCGGTGCCTTTTCCATGTGCTCTCCAGAACTGATTTGGAACATCATTCGGCACCTTGATTTCAAGAGCTTGTCAAATTTCCAGCAAACCTGTCGCTACATTCGGGCAGTTGCACATCAAACCCCTGCAGTCCAAGTTGTACTCAAGGCCGCTCCGGATCTTCCACGACTCCTTGTTCTAAATCAACTGGTCCGTTGGCACACCGTGCATGACTTCATCGTGGAGCTTGGTCAATTGAAATGCCGATTCTGTGGTGCCAGCGCAACCGCTCTGTACTTGCCGACCTGCGAGCGTATCTGCTTCACCTGTCTTCGATGGAACGAAGAGTTCGCATTACTCCCGCTCAAGATTTGCAGCAGACTCTTCTCTCTCAAACGGGAGGAGTCTGCGCCACGACTTCCTATTCTTCGATGCAAGACGGACGGATCTATGGGTCCCCCTCTTGCTGGGGCCAATGGTCGAGATTTGTATGTCGTCCCTGCTAGATCCGTCGTCGCAGAAGCGCTTGCGGTGCATGGCAGCTTGCCAAATTTGGTGAGAGCGGCTCAAAAGACCAACCGCTGGGCATTCAGCGGCATTGCGCCGGAATCGGATCGCCTCACCATGGCATACCTTTACCGACACATCGTTTTCCAAACCCATCGGCTCGATCCCCGCAACATCACACTTTGTGACCCCACCCAAGGCTATTACATGGCAATGGAGGCCTTCCTGCGTTTCGCATCGGTGGATTACCCACTCGTGCCTCGTGAGGATCGGGAGGTGCCCCAGATGGGATTTTGCCGAGGGTGCACGCACGTCCTTGGCATCACCTTCCCTCTCAGCTGGGACCAACTGGAATACTTGGGGTTCCGAAAGGGGGATGACAACAGAATGGTGCGGGATTTCCTTCAGCGGCGGGCGTACCGCTACTGGGAGTGGGATGACCTCTACGAAGCCCACCTCGATTGGTGTCTCGGTGCACAGGCGATGATGTACCGCGAGTTTCGGTACCGGACGCTGCCTTCCCCCGTCGATTCCGAGGAGGACGAGGAGGAATAACTGGCTCTCATCTTGAGCACCGATGGCTCCTGTACATGCTTGCAACAATAGGCATCCCAAGGATTGCCGATACTTCCCTCGTTTGCATCTCTATTTGTGCATTTGTACAGAGACGAAGGTGAAGAGATGGGGGGCCGGTGGCACCGCGATGCGGCCTGGGAATCTGAAAAATACCGAAAAGCTCTGCCAAAAAAAAAGTGAAAACAACAAAGTCCGACAAAAAAGAGTTCCTCGTGTTGGAAAAGGCTAGGCTGGACGTGATGGCGAGGGATAACTCCCAACTACGACGCTGAAAACGACAAAAACTACACAAAAAACAGCGAAAAATACGAAAACCAGAGAAAATGGAGGGGAGATTTTGCTTCACAAATTTTCTGGTCATGGACAGAGTGATCTTGATGGCACAAAAACAACACAAAGTAGGCAGAAAATATGGAAACGAGAGAAAATAGCGGGGAGGTTGTGCTTTACAAATTTGCTGGGCATGGATGGGCAGGGTGGATATTGATGCCATATTTTCTGAAAACGACAAAAAACAACCCCAAAAAAAAACAACAGAAAACACGAAAACCAGAGAAAAAAGCGGGGAGATCTTGCTCTGCAGATTTGCTTGACATGGGCAGGGTGGTCGTGATGCCACATTTTTTTTGGTACTCTCATCCTCGAGGAATCTACAGTTTGATCCACCTATTCTTTGTAGATGCGGAGTCGAATCTCCTTTCTATCCTAAACGAGGCTTGAACTTGTAGTAATGTATCACGTAAGGTTTCGATTAGATCTTCACGCTTTGGAACAGAGCCGATAGTGAAGTATAACACGAGATCTGCCATTGAATGCCGATATTGTTCGGCCTCATGTAGCAGCGGGAATAATTCGCATGCTCTGTATTCTGAGGCGAGATCTCAGTCCATGATGATATTCATGACTAGATCGTGTGAATGAAGTATCCGAGTATAGAGTATACTTGAAGTGATTTTTGGACAGTGCTACTCCAATTGACTTCCAAGTGCCCTCTGAAATATTGCGCGCCTGCAAGAACTTGCAACTTTCAAGCCTATGGATCGTGCAACAGAGTCAAAATTCCAACATACCATGAAATTGAAAATTATAGAGTACAATGCACAATACGGATCAACCAAAATCCATCTATCTGTACAAAATGCTAGAGATTCAATGCCTGGGCCACGATCCAGATGGACTAGACTCACGCCAAGCTATGCGAGCTTCAAGCCCTCGAACTGTATCATGACCGAGCCTCAATGTTCGGCAGATCCTCTGTATCCTCGACGACCTCGACACCTTCCTTCAACAATTCCTCGGGGCTTTTGATGCGGACTTGCATCACGCGCATGATCGTATAGCGGTGCTTGCTCCGGGCTTGCTTGGTATGTCTCTGTCTCCGCTTTGTCTTTTCCTTGATCCGCAGAGGCTCGGCTTCTGTGCCCGTCACCCGGACTCGACACTCAAACAATCGCTCATCGACGTGCGGTGAGCCCTTCAACGTGAAATCGCGAGAGCCAATAGCGGACGCCCGGTTAAACCGCAAGATATCTCCGGGCTTGACATTTGGCATGAGGAAAGGGAGACGTAGGTGGTCACCCTCGGTCAAAAGGTAGGGTCGTGCGTGCAACTCGGCAACAACGTAGTGTGGCAATTGGCCGGCGAGATGCGGTAGTCGCTCCAACAGGGACTTGGTGACTTCAAGAGGCGAGTCGAAGTGGGGTGCAATAGGCTGCTTTTCGATCGGAATGTCTTTCCGAGTGCGAGGTGTGATGGTGTTTGCCGCGGTGTCGGCGTGCGTGCTGTTAGTTGTTGGGTCAAATGAAGGAGCCTTGAAACCATTCTGGGGTTCCGGCTGGGAGGATTGAGCGCGCGGAGTGGCGCTCAATGGTGCGTCAGGGTTTGGAGAAGATGATTGAGGCTGAGATTGTTGCGATGTCCGAAGGAGAGCGGTTTGATGCAAGCAAGCTCGTTGCGGAAGGGGAGTCGCAGAGATCGAGGTCGGAGCAGTCAATCGCAAGTCGGAGGCAAGGCCTCGTAGTACCGAGCGTGAGAACATGGCGAATGAGCCTCCCGAGGGGGTTCACAGAGGTCGGGAGAAGATCGGGGTTGGCCTCGATTGAGATGCCAAAGCGACGCCGTGATTGCTCGAGAAAATCCACGTTGCGCGCGGTGGCCGCTTCGTTTCCCGTACTGTCACGTGAGCTGTAGTAACCCATTGCAAAATGATACAAGACCTATTGCGCTATCTTGGATGACGCTTACCTGATAGAATGTTATTTTTGAGAAGAATTCTTCCTCAGATAATCCCATACCATACCCAACAAACTCGTGTGGCCGTAAAAATCATACACACTGGATTCTGTCGATAAGCCGGTCACGTGCGCCCTATCTTTGCCGCGACAACTTTTTCGGCTGCGATTAGATCTTGCAGTCCAACTCCATCTTGAGCATCCACGGGCTGTGCTCTTCCTGCATTCATCATGGTAAGTTGCTGGATCTATCACGTCCAACATATTTCTATCGACAGATTCGCTAACCTTCATTCCCACCTACAGCCTCAGAACGAGTTCGTCCCTCCCCGCCAACCACCCGATAACTATCTCGACTAACATTCAACCACCTCCAGGTACATTGAGCGCTGGCAGAAGCAGCACGGAAAGCGCCTTGATCACGATGAACGGAAGCGTAAGCGTGAGGCCCGTGAGGGTCACCAGCAGTCCAAGGATGCGCAGAACCTGCGTGGTCTGAGAGCCAAGCTACACCAGCAGAAGCGCCACAAGGAGAAGATTCAGATGAAGAAGCGCATCAAGGAGCAGGAAGAGAAGAACGTCAAGTCCTCTGCGCCCGACGAGCCTTCCAAGACCCCTCTACCCCAGTACCTACTCGACCGATCGCAAGCCACCAATGCCAAAGCTCTGTCGAGTGCTATCAAGGATAAGCGTGCCGAGAAGGCAGCCAAGTTTGCCGTGCCACTGCCCAAGGTCAAGGGTATCAGTGAGGAGGAGATGTTCAAGGTGGTCAACACCGGAAAGAAGACCCACAAGAAGTCCTGGAAACGCATGATCACCAAGCCGACTTTTGTTGGGAGCGATTTCACCCGTCGGCCCGTCAAGTACGAGCGGTTTATCCGACCCATGGGTTTGCGTTACAAGAAAGCCAACGTCACACAGTACGGTTTCCCTGAGATCCGAGGCAAGATGGAGGTATCGTTGCTAACGAAGAGACAGCCCTGAACTTGGTGTTACTGTGCAGCTCCCCATCCTATCCGTCAAGAAGAACCCTCAAAACCCGCTGTACACCCAACTGGGCGTTTTGACCAAGGGTACCATCATCGAGGTCAACGTCTCCGAGCTGGGTCTGGTCACCACCAGCGGCAAGGTCGTGTGGGGTAAATGGGCTCAGGTCACGAACGTGTAAGCTGGGCTTTCTCCGGTCTAGAAGTTTCGACTGTGCTAATTCTCTCACTAGGCCCGAGAACGATGGCTGTGTCAATGCGTGAGTGAACTCTACCTGCTTCGAGCATCTCTACCCGGCTTCGTACTAACCTGGCTTGATTAGTGTCCTGCTCGTCTAGACTCAGCCCGGTCCGCCAGCTTGCTATATACCAACCTGGCAGACGGCTGCCTTCGATACCACCATGCTTCGGGTCCTATCTCTGATTTCAGGACCCATGGTTCATCCCGAGTAATGTCTCTTCGGTGTTTTTGGCGCATTTCCAGTCTTTGGTCTTAAAGAAAAGTATCGTGCATATGGGATTGTACTTAGATGATTCTAGATACATACGTCAACGACAATTTATGATGTCTTGATTTCCTAGAAGTAAAAGGGGGAGAGACTGAAGGCCGAATGGAATACTTTAGTCAAATATTTTGGCATTCTCATTACCAAGTGCTCGAATGTTATGCGGGAATGTGGACGCGCAATAGGTTGACATCTGATATTATAGGGCATCCTTCCATTGCCATTGAAGGCAAAATGCAGATAGATGGTAAGTGTGAGTTTATGTATATCAGTTCATCCAAGAGTTTCATCCAATATCAACACCGTCTATACAAATTGGATCTCTCCACATACTCTACGTGAGATCCGCCAAAGGCCTGGAGAGCAACTCCTCTCGGAATGAACGCAATTACGACCTTGATCCAAAAAAGACAACCAATATACTATAGAAATCTTTCATTATACTACCGAAGCTCATCTGGAGCAAGTCTAAACCAAGTCGACGTATAAAACGGACAACCAAAGCCCGGGTCAAGCGCGGGACACCAAACAATCCCATAGCTGGAGTCAACATCCCAATGCAACAGGTTGGAATGGTCCAAGGAGAACATATACAGGAGTGAAAGAAATGCACATGGCGCTGAAAGAAACAGAATCAAAGGGTCGAATCAAATTGGACAACCTCACACGGGCGGATGCAGAAAGAAGCAAATGCAAAAGAGAGGAATAAGTCCGCAATCAAGATGTCAGAAGATCCATCGCGGCTCGGATTCTAGACAGAAAAAAGACACCATTCAACACCGGTCATAAGTCGTTTGAACAAGGGAGACAACAAGAGTAATGTCACAAAGGCTCAACAGAGGAACATTCGAACAAAGGAGAGGGTGTGGCCCGTCAGGGATGTCAGGGATTTTCTTCTTCCATGGCTGCTTTGATCTTGGCAAAGAACCCGGCTGGCCAAGCAGCCAGCTCTTCTTCTCGAGGAACGCCGCGGACCTTGCAGTGGTTGATCACATTACCAAGGATGCGACCAAGCATGTCCTGGGTGACGGGGACCGCGCCTTCTAGCTGGGCATCAGGGTGCAAAAACGGATCACGCGGGCCAAGCATTTCTTCGATGGTCGGGCGAAGAGTCTGGTTGCGCTGCAGACAACGCTTCAGGGTACGGATCAAACCTGGCGGCACGGGGACTCCACCAACACCATGGGTGGGGAAATCAATCTGTACACGCGGGTTGGGGATTGCCATGATACGCTCATAGTATTTGGCAATCTTGGCAAACGGCGGCTGGCCATACACCATTTTGTACAAGATACAACCCAAGCTCCAAACATCGCTGGGCTTCCCCAGCTTCATCATTTTTCCAACACTGGAAGGAAGGCCGAGCGAAGCATTTGAATCGACCAGAGCCTCCGGAGACATGTAATTTGGTGTGCCAACTTGCTGCTCGCGATGGACGTTGACGGTGTTGTCTTGAATCGCGTTGGCGATGCCAAAGTCAATCAACTTGAGCCGTCCCTGAACCATCAGGAAATTGGCCGGCTTCAAGTCAGAGTGGACGATGTTGAAATTGTGTACTGCCTGGACACACTCCAACATCTCCTTCCAATAATATCGGGTAAAGTTGATGTCGAAAACCGCATCCTCGGCATTCAGACGATATGTGAGGATCTTCTCCAGATCGGATTCGCCAATTTCCATCAAAACACTCAAGGAATGTTTGTCGGAATTGAGTTCCCAGTCGAACAGGCGCACCACTCGATCGACATTTTCCAATTTTTTCAACAGGTCAATTTCACCCTTGTACCCCGACAAAGTCACCGGGTCCACATCTTCCAAGTTGACTCGCTTCAGTGCAAAGATCTTATAGTTCTCTGCCATGACCCGATAAACACGGGAACTTCCACCTCGACCAATGCAGTCCAGACGGGTGAAATGCTTGTGATTGATCGACACTTGCGTCCGTTTCTTCCGGGATTGTGATGCACCGGCCGTAGCGGTGGCGGTTTCAAGAACGGACATCTTGGGTGGAGGAGGAGCCGGGCGATGGGGCGTGTTGTTACTCCGAGTAGACAAGATCTTACGTGGTGAGGTTCCCACTGGTGTTTCTGCGGCCTCTTTTTTCTCTTTTTCGTACATGGCGGAAAGTCGTTCAGGTTTATCCAACAAGTTCAAACCCTGGGGCTTGGCCCGCTTGAAAGTTGGCGGGGGCTCGTTCTCTTGGTCTCTTGCTGACGGTAACGTTGGGACGGAAGGAACTTTAAAGACGGGCTGCTCTTTCGCACTCGATGGCTTCGAGGAAAACTCGGAAGATGCCGGGGTTGACTTGGATTGGGAGCCATAGGACTTGGGCGATGACGGCCGTGAGAAGAGACCCTCGGCCGCAGGCACGCTTCCTGGTCGATCAAAACGGGGCTGGTCGACCTCGGGAGCGGGATCGGCCCAGGAAACCTTGGGTGATGATGCATTTGTCGTCGGTCGGTCATATTCAACACGGTGATCTTCGGGTTCGAGGGTTTCTGGCACCCCATCGTTCAACAGGTAGTTCTCCTCGTTCTCTTCACTTTGTCGGCGCAAGACTCCGCGTCGCGCAGGCCCATTCAAGAATGTACCCGTAAGTCGACCGACTCTCTTCACGCGCAAGGAGCTCTGAGGACCAAATTCATCCCCGGCACGGCCACGCAAAACCGATGAAGTTCCCAAGCGGGCTGCAGGGTCATCTTCGTAATGCGATTTGCGATCACTATCGGAACGATCACCACCACCATACTCGTGCCCGGCCGGCCGCTCGCTCAGTCGCTTCACAGATGGAGAGACGGAGTTAGGGGAGCGCGTGCCGCTCCGGGAGGTATCAATCCGAACACTGCGCGGTCGCGGCGCAGGAGTAATAAAGTCATTACGTCGTTCCTGAGCCTCGGAGTCGGCACTTTGGCTGTTTGAGAGTGGAGACCCTTCACGGGAGTACCTCGAGGCAGATGAGATGGCACCGATGCGCACGACTCGGGGCGCCGGGCTACCATTGGATCGATCATGCGGCGACGAGTTGCGTGGCGACTGGCTATTTTGTCGTGAAGATGCCGCAGATCGTCGTTCATAGGCGGCAGCTTGTTCTCTCTGACGGTGGGGGGATGAGCCTAATCCATCTTCATGCAAAATTGCCTTGACGGATGCACTGAATTTTGGCTGATCAGGGACCTCGTCATCCGAGCTGTCGCCAGAATAATGCCTTGACATGGCGGGTTTGGGGGCCGCATTTGAGATGGCTGGGGACACCCGCCTGGACCCCGAACGTGAAACGGCGGGTCGGGACAACGGTCGGGACGGTTGATACAAGCCGCTATTGTATGCACCAGAAAGCGAATTCGGGGAGGCCATGGTCCTTGGCGCACTACATTGAAGTCGTGGATCAATGTGGCCCTCGATGGCCCGAAGTTGTCGGATGTTTGTTGTCGCGGAAAGCGTCCATCCATCTCGAAGTTCCATCGGCGCGCTATATGGTCACATGACGGGGCGTTGTCATGGCAACGCCCACAACAGGGAATGCTGCAATGGACCTGTTGCTTCCAACCAGCAGTTCTAGCTTAATTTGGAGCACCCTACATTGCTTGTCCTGCAAAGGTTGCTCCAGTCCACTTCCTGGTCTTGGAATTTTTGGGGCTGGATTGGAGGTGCAAAGCATCCGTACTCCGTACTCAGGGGGTAACAATAATTTGGTACTCCGTACACACGCTCTAATCCATCATTGCGCTGTAATTGCATTATTGTTTTGAACAGTGTTGCCCGTTCATTGATCATTCCCCTCTTTTGCGATAGATTATAGTCGGTGGAGAAACGGGAATGATGTCGACGGGTTGATCGCCGGGTCCGAGCTCGACACCAAATATATATCTCATCCACGCAAGACTACCCTGCATGTTAGGTACCACACTCAACCATCCATGGATGGATTTCAAATATACAGCATTGTTATACCCCCGAGTCCATGCCCAAGGGCTATATATATCGATTAATAAAACATCAAACTAATCTCTTTACACGTCTATGGGTTTCTACAGAATATGCGAATGGCGAAAGTGAAAGCAAAGGGAAGTCGCAGAGGCCAAGGGCAAACCGTCAACCCCACATCCAATGCATGCAAGATAAACCCTGTAAGCGAAAGGAAGCAATCATGACAGTGGCGTGGAGATCGAAATGAAAGCTGCGCCTCTTTTAGACCATCCGACCCTTCCGCCCAGGATGTCGGGGATAAAATAACTCCGAGATGCATGGCAGACCGGTCGGAATGTTTGCTTGGACGAGACTTGATGTCTTGCCATGTGCGCTGGAATGCACTGTGAACCCCTGCAGGAAAAATGGCCTCGAGGGCAGGGAAAGGTGCAGTATCAAGTTTCCAGGACACCCGCAGATGTGCCCGCAGATCCATCGATCCGCTCAGGCCTCTATCCGAGACTGGGGTATAATTTCCCGCCTGCATCTCATTCCAAACGTCTTGGATGTTGGCAAGGTCGCGCGCATGCTTCCCGGGTTCCATTGGGGCAACGATAGTCCCGCACCGAAACGGCAGTATCCGCGCCTGGAAATTTAGTTCGAGTTCAGTCGAGATAAGATCTTCAGGAGATCAAGGTGGAAGAGGAACGTGACAAATTTGATTTCTCACCGAGTCAGGTCGACAGGTCAAGACCTGATTATTCAGTTTTCCGCCGTGGATTGGGCCTTGGGATTTTGTCATCGGAAACCCACCGCGGGGCCCGGAAGAGACGACATCGTGGGTTAGCCGCAACCAAAGAAGCAGCGATGAGGGTCGGAAGCAGGGACAAGTCCGCCCCTGACTGGTTGCAAATTGGCCTTGTCGCAATTTGAGAGGGGCACAGTCATTCCGCCACCATGGGAGATGCAGAATGATGGAGACCAAACTTTTGCCCCGATGAACCATCTGTCTCGAACTAAGACACACGATCAACCCGCACTTTATTCCAGACTCAGTTCGTCAGAACATGTCTTTGAATCCCGGGAACGACATCGTTTGGTCAGGGTGGGCGGCTATGAAACGGCGATCGCCTCATACTTCCAAACGAACCTGTTCTCCAAAATGGTCGAGCTTCCGGTTGGGCGAGGCGAGGTGGAGCTCGCAAAGAAGCTTAAGGACAAACACACGGAGACCCCAAGCGATTTCGTCCGTAGCTGGGCGCTCCTGCTTTGGGCCCCTCCGGACTTCGTTTCTCCCAAACCCGAGTGGAGGAACTTGTCCACCATCCCTGAGCCCCGCCCACCAGAAACCGCCAAGTACTAGTGCCGGACGCCAAATTTAGGGACAACATCAGGCTCCCATGGATCTGCTGTGTTTTGCGACGCCAACGTCTTGGAGAGTGGGGGCTTTAGGAACGCGAACTGCAGGCAACCTCGACTATTGTTACGATGCTGACCGTGGCGCACATTAGTGCGCTTTCCATCCAGGTCTGGCTAGATTCGGCCAGGAGGCTTTCCGACCAGTCGAGCAGCAAAAAATAGAAGGCTCGGGTGATTCCCGGGAAGATGGACGTCGGACATGTCGGATTCTAGATGCATTCAGTCGATCGTGTCGCAGGTCGCACGAGATGGAATAACCTCTGCATGGAGGCAGGATCCAGGGATTGCAAGGTCACAACTGTTTCAGAGTCCGCGCCCGAGCCTGCAGGAAGAAGAGAGGAAAATACAGTGCGAGGAAAGGAATCACGATCGGGGCCACCAAAGTCAATAAGCAAATGGTACCTGGACCGTTCGACGAGTCGAGAGAGACGGAGTTCATCTCAACCCCAAGATGGATTAGTTCGGACATGGTTCCTTCCATCCAAGCCCCCAGGTTGCAAAGAGCACTGGGATTATTCTCGCAACCAGTCGGAACCCCTGGTGGATTCCCCTGGGGCCGGATTTCCCCAAAAAGGGGAAATCAAAATAGGCCCGTCAACCGTTGGTGGAGCCATTGCCGATCATTTCCTCGAGTCCCCGATGAAAATGACCGCACGATGGTCGGTTGGACTTCCTTCTTGGGCCATGCCATGTCGTTTACCGTGCATCCGAGGAAAATATACTCCGTCCTCATACTCAATTTTGACGGAGAACCTCCCGGAGAACCTCCCCGGTTGCAACGCCCGGCACAACCGCCCTGAAGGTTGCGCGGGATGGTTTGGATGCCAATCCTCATCGAATCCTGCTCCCGGAATCTGACACTTCCTTGGACCGCTTCGCCCCAATGAAACGGTTCAAGCGGCCGATGTGTCCACCCACGCTGGATCCGGCTTGGTGGTGGCTTCCCACTGGTTGATCCACTTGGGCCCGAGATCCCAAGTCTGACCTTGATATCCGCGAGTCCAAGGGGCTGAGATAGTTCCAATTGTGGAACTGCAGCGTCGAGACCGGGGTAGCCAGGGCATCCTGTCCCGATGGATCTCCTCCCTGTGGATCTCCGCACGAGTACGGAGTAAAGAGCTTTCTAGGCGACGACGTTCCCTGTCCCGGTCGATCAGGGGTATATAAACATCCTGAATCCACGCCTCCATGGCCGTTGCTCAGTCTTTTCTCGTTCCATCCCTCTTTTACCCAGTCTATCGTTAACTGACCTTCAGACGGCATTTGGTTTTTGGACCAGCCGTTCTTATTCATTCGCTTTTTTTCGTGTCAATCTTTTTTTGGAAGCCGTTCGTGCTCTATATACACTCGTTATCCAAACTCGACCATCATGCGTTCCACCCTCGTCTTGCTCGCCACTTTGGCGGCATCCGTCATCGCTCACCCTGCCGACGTTTCCGTCGACGCCGCTGTCAGTCGCCGTAACCTCGATCTCGGTATTGATATTGGCGCCAATGTCGTCGCCGACATCGGCGGTGCTCTCGATGCCGTCCTCAGCCTTGGTGTCGACGCCAATGTGAACATCTTGGCCGGTCTCGAGGCCCACGCGGCTGCTGCTCTCCAGGGTGGTGCTCTCGGTTGCAAGTCGTCCGCCATCAAGGACGAGCACCGCAAGCAGCTGAAGGCGTGGTTGAATGCCCACGCTGAGATCCGCGCCTCTCTGAAGGCCTTCCTCCCCGCCATCATCGGCTGGTGTGAGGGCTCCGTGTCGGTCCTGGAGGCCGATGTTCTTGCTGCTCTTGCTGTCTACATTCCCGGCTGTGCCGAAATCGCCGCCAAGGAATCTCTCTACGTTACCATTGATGGTATCTTCGATTCTGCTAAGCTGGCGGCCTCCCTCGTCCTCAAGGCCGACCTCCAGGCTAAGCTGAACGCCAAGATCGCCGCCGCCGCCGAGCTCGATGTGAACGTCAAGGCTGGTCTGCACGCCTGTGCTGCCGGTGGTCTTGTCACCGGCCTGTCTGCCGAGGTCAAGGCTGGCCTTGTCGCCTGGCTCAAGACTGATGCGTGCGTGAAGGTTCTTGGCCTGGACCTGAAGGCCGCCATAGAAGCCTGGGTTAACGCCAAGGTCCACGTCGGTCTGGTTGCCGCCGGCTCTATCTCCGCCGATGCTCTCTCCGCTATCTCCGTTGGTGCTGCCGTTGGTGCTGCCGTCGAGGAGAAGGGTGGCCTTTCCGTTAGCGCTAAGGCCTCTATCAAGGCTTTCCTGGACGCTAAGGTTGCTGTTAACCTGAGCGACAACGTCAAGCTTGCTCTTCAGGCTGCCGCCCGTGGCGACCTCGCCGCCTCCCTTAAGGCCGATGTCCGCACCGACCTTGCTATCTGGCTCGCCGGCAAGGACTGCTCGCTCGGTGTTGAGCTGAAGGCCGTTGTTCTGCTCTGGCTGTCCGTTGCTGCCTCCGCCGAGGTCTCCGTTGACCTTGTTACCGGCCTCCTTGGTGACATCACCGGCTTCCTGACCGAGACCGTCATCGCTGGCCTCAGCCTCAACCTCCGCGGCGCCCTTGGCCTGCTCAAGGCTGGCGAAAGCCTCACCGTTCTGTCCTGGGAGACCCGTGCTGAGCTTGCTGCCTTCCTTGGTGGCTGCACCAGCATCAAGCTTGACCTGATTATCGAGATCATCATCCAGTGGTTCACCGGTTGCCAGCTTCCCGGCGCTCCCGCTCCCTCTTCCGTGCCCAGCCTGCCTTCGTCGACTCCCACCGTCAGCATCCCCGTTGGCGTCTCTTCCACCGGCTCTGCTCCCACCGGTCCCGCTACCACCGGCCCCGCTACCACCGGCGCTGCTTCCTCTCCTGCCGGCCCCGCTCCCAGCGGCACCTCCCCCTGCCGGCTCTTGCGAGTCCTGCGCTGTCGAGTCCGGTGTCTCTACCGGCTCTGCCATCACCTCCGCTCCGGCTCCTACCGCGCCCGCTGTCACCGGTGCTACCACTCTCAGCACCACCACCATCACCCGTATGCACACCGTCTACGCATGCAAATAGACTACCCCTCTCCTATACCACCATTATTGAAGCAGGACTACGGGTACCCTCTGGCCCAATTTTGATTTATTCTTTCATGACAAGATGACTTTCGACCCCATGGAAAGGGCTGGCGTGCGGCTCGCTGTCAACCCTCTCGGGCTCCGATTTCCCCAGCCTAGCAGGTGGTTTGTCTTCAACACTGTCCTGTCTGTAGATATCTAATTCTAATTCTAATCTGCTCTGGGAAATTCGAGCCTGGCCATGATTGTGTTGGATGACCGCCTTTCGAGCGCTTCTTGGTTACTTTTCCTAGCCCGCAGACCTGACTTGCCATTTTCCCCCTTGAAATGGAGTACATTCCTTCCCGGGCTGTCACGCCCGCCTTGACATCCCGAACGACAGTTATTATTATTGTATAGATCAAAAAGAAGGCGTTGATGATACCCTCTTTGGCAATACCAACACCTAACTAGTTACCTCCATTACCCATCTGAATCAGCCTCCAATCCAGACTAACACGAGAGTAAGAACTAATAAAGTCAATTTCTCGGCCCCCATCCTGTCAGGAATGTCGGGAATGACAAAGTCCGCCCGGAATCCCCATCACGTGGTAAATTAAGCTGGGGCCGTTTAGACTTCTCGTTTGCGCGGTGAATCCCCCTGGAAACACATCGGATCCTGAAAGGAACCTTCTACGACGTACCACACATGCTGCATGATCCTGGGCGAGGTTAATTGCGCTCGAACTTGATTCGCGCATGTTTTTGCGCACCTCGATCCCCATCCAGACTCCGAGCATGTCCGAAGAATGGGGTCCAGATTCCCGATGGAGTTTGGTGTTGGGGGCTTGATCCGTTTGTACGATGTTCTGTTGCCCCGAGGTTCCACAACCCTATTTCTATTCTCAGCCGCGCTGGATACTACCATTTCACCCGAGTCTTTTCGTCCGTATTAGTCACTCTGGCTATGTATGGGTTTGATTGGTCTTTCGGATATGCTATCCGCCAGAATTCAGTACCTGTTTGAATACTTCGTTAGGAAGTGATCCGGTAGTCATGGGATGTAGCCATGTCCAATTCAGTGAATGGTTGATTACTTCCTGACTAAGATACAACATGGTGTGCAATGCCAACTTTGTCTGAGTGGTCGCTCAAAGGTGCAGGGGTGCCCTGGTTACACAGCACAGACGCAGGACAAATCCAAGCAGAGCGGAAAAGTTTAGGGAGATAGGAGTGTATATACTATAGTACTACTATTCAAAGTGCTACTGTTGGAATATACGAGCCCATAACCAATCCTAACTCCCCAAAGCCAAACCTCAGGACGAATCCCCCGCAAATAAACAAGTACAATAGTGCAACCGGAGAAACTCCTCGTCAACATGGTACTCATTGCCTCGCCAATGGAGCGCTGACGCTAGCTTGATCCACGCTTTGGGTAGATTCCATTTCTCTACGCGAAGGAAGCGAAGCACGAGCGCATCCAGGTGGTCTTGATTCAGAATGGTCAGAAGCCCAGCGCGGAGCTGGTCACCGGGGATCTTTGAGACGAGCGATGCAGCTGACTTGAGCTCTGCGGTACTTGCACCATGCGCTTTCAGACCGGACAGCAGATTGGCAGGGATCATCGCGAGCTCGTCCTCGGCGGGCGAGGGTACGGCGCGACTGAATGAGAACATTCGTCGACGTGGTTTCTCCGATGGAGGACTCGATGCCAACGATGATCGAGGGTCCGAGCTGGATCATGGACTGGAGACAGACCGCGATCGAGAGTACCAACTGGATGAAAAAACTCGACGGCGACAGTGATTGAGAGCCCCAGTTGCAAGGGGTTTACGAGCTTAGGATCCCGTGATTGAACCAGGAGTTCTCATAATTGCCGGAGCTCGTCTTCCTCAGGAGGAGTCAAGACTGCCGACAAAGCCAGACGGCGTATCGGTAGGGGCCATCATGATCGAAGTTTGGAGTAATTGAAATTGAAAACAATGAAGCTCCGAGCTGGCCAGCACAGGAATAATCCGGCTTTAAATGTTTCCCCTGGACTTCGGCGAAATGCCAATTCTTGCCATCATCGATACTGTTGCTGACATCTCCTCCCTGAATGAAAACACGCTCGAATATGGCAATGCGTGTAGTGAGGAGATTCTGCAAGTGGCTACACGCATAGTTCCTGAAAATTAAACAGGGCCAAAAGCCAACCTTAACCGGCGTGCAATTCGTGTGGTTCTATCGGAGAAATGCACTGACGGCCCCACCGAACTATGGCTACAAACAGGAAAGTTCTCGATAGAGACCGGGGATTTTCCTCCGCAACATCGCAGAATTTGTCATTATTGGGGGAAGTTAAGATCCTATACTCGGCAATAAATGATTTCATAAATCCCCTAATATGGTCTGAAGAGTACAGTCATGGCCCAGGACGAGCAGAGAAGGGTTCGGGATATTTAGTCATGAAGGCCTGAGAGTGGGCCTTGCTTGAGCTGGCGAAAGCAAAGGAGAGCGAGTACTGTCTCATTTCAAGACGTCATAGGCGATATAAAAGAGACCCTCCGCCATATGGGAATGTGTGGAGATGGCTCAGTGGCCATTCTCGTCGACTTCCTCCACTTTCGAATTTGCACCATCGACATCAAACGACGAATGACGAGGAGATTTCTCGTCTGGCCCGGTGATTTTCTGGCGTTTCCCTGCAGGTGCGGACAAAGAATCATACGAGTCGTCGCGCTGTCTGCGAGGAGCACTATTAGATTCGTGCGGTGAGAGACGATGGTTCCGCTCCTCTCGGTTGCTACGATCGTGGCTGCGGCTTTCACTGCGGCTTTGATGACGACCAAGTCGGCGATCCCGATCAAGACTCCTACTAGCACGCCGACCATGCTCAGGACCGGGGCTAGAGCGGCCATCATGATGAGATCTGCGATGGCGATCATGCCGTCCACGAGAGCGGGATCGGGACGAAGAAGAATATGTATGGTGTCGCCGGTGCCGATGGGACGGGGTCAAGCTGCGGGAGACAGAACGCCGTCTGCTTCGGTCTCTTCTGGAAGTTCGTGAGCGTGATGAAGTGCGGATAATGGATCGGTATCGATCACCGTAGTCCGGGCTACGCCTCTTTTCTCTGCGGCTTCGATCGGGCGACGGAGATCGACTAGGGGTGCGGCGGCGGCGGCCCCGAGATCGATCGCGCCGGTCATGTCGGTGCCGACGCGGCGAACGGGAAGGAGATCGGGAAGGTGAACGGGAACGAGAAAGGGAGCGCGGTGAACGGCGGCTTCTATGACTGCTGGACGGGACGTAAGAATCGAAATCACGACGAGATGGGGGTTCACGGTATCGGTCCCGGCTTCGATACCGGGGTGGCGGAGACCGCGAGCCTCGTCGGTCGTGATCAGGACCATCGTAACCACCACCACGTCTGCCTCGTCCACGATCTGCACGCTCTCTCCGTCGCATATTCTCCAGGTCACGCTCGCGGGCTTGGTCTTGTTCCTTCTGGCGTCGAGCGGCTTCGGCAGCTTTTTCGGCTTCGATCTAGCGGTTCTGCGGTTAGGAATTCCGTCAATACTGAACATATACAGCTGCTCATACCTTCTCTTGCATGAGCTCGAGCTTCTTGGCCTCCAGAAGTTCTTTCGGAACGCCCTGAGGATTTTCCTGTCCACTCAAACAGAGTGACCAGAGCTCCTTGCAAAATTTGGAGGTATCTTTGTCCAGGAAGCCGGTCAGTTGGATCTGGAGCGCCTTGATATCTGGCTGTTCCCAGACGTGACATATCAGTAACCGACTCGACCAAGACTAACCGAAGCACCAGCCAGACATACATAGCGCGAGGCCTCCAGGAGATTGAAGCAGAGCTCAATAATGACGTCATCCTCATTTCCAAGAATTTGAGAAATCCGGCTGGCAATCCATCTGCAGCGGAGAGCAATCAGCATGGAAAATCATTGTGCTTGAAATCCGGGGAATCACGAACTTCTTGATGACCTCGATGTTGACCTTGGTCATGTCCACCTTGCGACTGAACTCGGGAGGAAACTTGGTCTGCCGTAGCAGCTTTGCGTCCACGGGCGTTGCCATTCTGAGTCGGGAATGCGAGCGTGAGAGGGAACGCGAAGAGTGCAGGACCCACGGAAATGTCCAGGTCAAAAGAAGCGCGAGGCCGAGGTGGCCCGTGCGCACAATATGGGCGCCTGAATTACGTGGCGTCAGGTCGAAGTATACCCAGGGTAAACAATAGTGTATGGCGCCACTTTCTTATCCTTTCATGGAAAGCAAATATTAAGCTAGGATTCACTAGATATCTCTAGGCGAGCCCGGATCCAGGCCTCGAATGGCGCAAAGAACGGCGTTGACTTATTCCCGGTCGCTCGCAGAAGGACAGCAGCGCATGGTATCGCTCGGACTCGGTCGCAGATGTTGCACAGAGTACCTTAGCAAGGTCCACAGGGCAAAGATATGGGGGCTGTCTGGCATCCTCGCAGATAGATGCTGTGCCCTGCATCGAGCATGCATAGTACGGGCAATGGGCAATCCCAAAACAGTGGCCCAGCTCATGACTTGCCGTGCGGCAGATTCTACCCAGCCATAGCGCTCGAAGCAATGAAGGGGATAGTTTGGTGATAGGAACGGATTTATAGGCCGCCAGAGCCGCCTCGATCGGGCTCGAAGTGAGTGCCCCGGGTTTCTTGGCCTGCGGTTTGCCCGCCTTGGAGGTTTTGCGAGCCTTTGCCTTTGGGCGTGACTCTTCACAACACATTGACACATAATCCTGGCAATGTGAAGCTGGCCAGGCATGTATACGCTCAATATCTTGATATTCATCCAAGTCAGGATTATATCGTGCGCTTGATACCACGGCCACACGACTTCCTCCGTACGCGCGACCACATACAAATCCATCCTCCTCGTCTTCGTACAGGTCATGATCGACCAGAAGGATTAGGGCATAAGCATCACTGGGCAGCATGCGAATTGCGGCATCAAGGAGATCGCCGAGGTTCAGCTGACCTCCATAGATGCCATCCGGCGAAGGACGCGCACGAATGCGGGTGCAATCTCCCGACGTCTGAAGACCAACATATTGCGGGACACTCTTCGCCGGTGCTTTCTTCTTTTCGGTCCATTCCACAAAAATTGACATGGCAGACAATGTCTCAACTGGCAAACCGTGGTAGAATGCAGACATGTAGTCGCGAATGTCATCGGGGGCTGGTGATTGTGTCTGGGCCGTTTGGCTCCCACCCCGTGGTCTAGTCCAGGACTTCATGAACTCGACATCGGTATCAATCTGCGGTGCTGTGACAACGTATACAGTTCTGCGCCTTCTTATGACCGCATTTCGATGCTTTCCCTTGAGCCATGCCTGAAAGCTCTGGGCTGGACAATCTGAATCCTCGGCAAGGTCATCCCCGGGTAGCACGAGGGGCGCAGGAAACTCCTGAATATCATCCACCCGAAGCTCTGTCCCATTGATACCAGGGGTAACTTTAGATGTAGCAGCAAGACGTTGTGCTTGAGTGGGCCTCTGAAACCCTGCCTCTTCAGCATAAGGCGAGGACTCCAAACACAAAGCCGCATGGGTACAAATTGGCGGCGAGACTGGCGGCATTGCTGGGTGGAAGAAAGCGAGTCAGTAGAGATAATGACGGAAACCAAAATATTCCAGTCAATATTTAGAATGCGTGAAATTGCGCATGAGACGTGGAGGTACGGTAAACAAGCCAAGATACGGTTCAAGTCTCACGTGCCGTAAAGGACATGATCCACATGCGGAGATCGACGATGGTTCCGAAATTGGAAACACTGATTGAAATACCGAGAAAAGACAGGGAATCTTGGGAAGTAAAAATATGTAGAAGGGAGAAGCGAGGCAAAATTTACCGTACAGAGAGGTATGTACATGAAGTCTGAAGTCTACCCCACCTTTAGATCCGAGGCAACATTAAAGGAGGGGGACTTCTCATATTGCCGATTTGAAGTAAGCCTGAACCTGACCTGAGCTGGTATCGCGGCGAGATAACGCGGTTCTCTTCAAGACATCGCTAGGAGCGGAATCTACCTTTTACCCACAGCCTCTTTTTGTTCCCCCTTCCTCCCTCAACTGCAACCTACGCGCGAGTTTGACAGAATGGCTCCGAGGAGTATCATGGCGACTGTTGTCGAGGATCAACCAGAAAGCGACCACGGCCGAGATTTTGGCGATGAGCCCCGATCTTGGGTATCGAAGCGTTTGAATCGTCAGAGGTGGGCACCTACGAGAAGACCACGCAAGATGATAGTGGAAAGCAAGTCCACTGACTCGAAGCAGTTATCGCGGCTCCTTGATTTTCAACTTGGGCGCGTTTCTTCCACCCGCCCTTTATAGTACACTCAGCAAGCTATAGGTCGCCGCGATTGACCCTCAACAGGTGGTGACCACAGACATCTACACATACATTGGCGTGATCGTGGAAGTTCTCAACGAAAGTATTCCGCGTTCTGCCTGGCTGGTCATCGGCGACAAATCTAATCGCAGTATCCACTCGCGCTTGATCTTGGCCTATACTATGATCACAATGATGGTACTACTAGGCTCTATGATGACGGTCATCTTCCTCGCGGCATCGAAAAGCCTCGCAGCGGCGTTCGTTCCCGTGGGGGTTCGAGATGCCTCGATCAACTATGTGCGTGTGTCTTCGGTTCAGGCTTTGACTTCAGCCATTGAAGCGGCTGTTTCTTCTTCAACTAGGGCAATGGACAATCCAGACGTGCCCTTGATAATCAGCACGACGAAGTTCATTGTCAATATTATCCTGGATTTATTGTTCATTTCAAAGTTCCACGTCGGGTCCGGCAAACCAACCGTCATCACCCAAGCAATTATCCGGCTGGTCTGCGATACGTCGTCTGTCGTCTTTGGACTACTCTATTTCTGGCTCATCGTCGTCAAACAGAAAACAGCTAAGATAGACCGTGTTTCCGAACGTATGAAGATCACCTTTGAATCAGTCATGCTTTTAGTTCGGCCGAGCGTGTACACCTTCACAGAGTCAGCCATTCGGAATGCCATCTACCTATGGCTCGTCCACCGGATAATCTCCCTCGGGCCTGACTATGCAGCTGCCTGGGGGGTCTTTAATACGATACGATGGGGGCTTGTGATGATAGTTGTGCAAGCGTTGGAGGCCTCGACACTGACATTCATCGGTCACAACTGGGGCCGCTTTCGATCCTCTCACAGGACCAGGTATCCCAGAGTATCTCGAGCAGAGATTTGGGGTATGGCGCCGTGATTTTGACTTTCCTGGTGGTGCTGATATAGTAACATAGTGATTGTCGGACCGGCGATGGTATCTTGTTTGATTGCGGTCACCTTCGAAGTTGCCCTATGCGCTGCACTCTCGGTCCACGGGATTGAGTCTTTTGCATACTATCTGTCCGGATCGAGAACTGTGGCAGCGATTACTCAGAAGGTGTGGAGAGTGAGTACTAATTTCCCACTATAAAAGCAATTTCTGACCCCAGGTAACCGTAGGCCATTGATTGGACCTACATCTTCTATGCAGCAAATTGCCAACTCGCCGCTATTCTTCTAGCGACTTCGCCCCAGTGGTATCTCTACCAGTCACTGGGTTCAAATTTCCTTTGGATGCTACCGTGGGCAATTGTTGCAACGACGATGTCTTGGTCGCAGGAGTCATCGTGGAAGTTCTATGCCATAATCTTTGGTGGAGCTCTTGTCTTTGATGTTTTTGCCGTCGGAAGCACACTCCTATTATGGATGAAAAGATTGTCCAAGGGGAAGATACGGGCCGCGCCAGATGCAGCGATTTCTTGATCAGCAAAACTTTGCATATCTGAATACAGTGAAGACGGAGCCAGTCTTCAAATTTCTGCCTCGAATTTCCAGGCTATCAGAGCCCCACTGAGCAAAGCTGCAGCAACAGCAATATCCAAGCCCATCAATTCCGCAATGCTGAAAGGAACCATCGTAATAGCAAGTTTAGGCTCCTGCAGCATGGGCTGGAAATAAACGGTTGAAGTGATACCGAGCCAGGTCACGACCCAAATAATTCCTGCAACTCTAGTCCACGAGGAAGGAAGAGTCGATGGCAGGCCAAGCCCAGATACACGTCGCCAGACCACTTGTATACTGTCTTCGATGAGAATTCCCAAAGCAATAGACAGGAAGAAGGGTATTGCCCCCGAACGTTCCCATCCAACACTTGTCGCCAGGTCAACCATCATGTGCATGGAAGCCGAAAGTAGAAATACTAGAAACACGCTGTATCTTTCCAAGATGGATGAGCGAGGCAAGCGCAGAAAAGTCCGCGCAACAAAATTGCTAAAAGAACTAAACGGGACACGCAAGTTTTGGTGCCAGTATCTCCTGTTCACAATATTAGTACAGGAATTACAAGGCAATCCATGATAGTCCATAATCCGGGATTTGAACTTACCCCCAGAAGATCCGTAGGTTATAAACATCAGTTATTTTGCCAAAAGCCGGGGGCCAGTTCGACGGAGAATCTATTCCAGACCCGACCAGAAGTATGGAAACAAACCGGTATAGTGTGTCGGAAGTCAGCTTGCTGGAGAAGCCAATAAAAAGGTTAGTTAACACGCGCTCGAGCCATTTGAGCACGGAAATGTTCCACTCAATAGACTGGGAATCCATCTCGAGCGGCGGTGATTGTTTGCCGGCTGTTTGTACGATATCAAGCAGCAAGTACTGCCACAGTAGAATTGAAAGCTGCCGTAGCAAGAAGAGACCTCGACACGGAATTTTCATGCCTCGCTTGGCAAAGTACTGTGGGTGCTGGGGGATATTCTTGATTTGCCATGGGGTATTGATGCCTCGCGTCTCGAAGAGAGCACGAGCCGCCTGGAAAAGACAATAAAAGAACCCCAAGTCTTTTTTACCGCGCAAAATGTCTTGTCGATTCAATGGATTGGCGAGGAGCAAGTTGATTGCTTGAGGAGTCGCCACACACATATTCGAGATCAAGAATATTTCCAAGAGAGATTGGCACCAGACACCAGAGTCCGAGTGAATCGTGCGTGACAGAGAAAAGATAGCAACCGATAACAAGCATGGGAGGACAAGTATTCGGAGAGGAGATTGCTTTGGGGTGGCGATGATCACTGTGGCCGGCAGGAGTGTTTGAAGCAAGGTAAAGGGAAGGAAGCTGAGTAGCTTCCTCGCCGCGAACTGGTGTACTTCATCCATACTTGACGTCGTAGACACCGGTGAGATCAAGTGAAATCATAACGTTAACAACATTGAGTCCTGGCAAACCTTTTATAAAGATATTCACAATGGGACCGACCCACTTCTTACGGCTTCGTAGCCATCGGGCCAAAGGTGTGTTGTATCACGAAAGTGCCCGGTGCCCATTTAGATAGACCAGCAATATACGCTTCTGGGCAATGGTCTTAGCTCTGAAAAAAAGCAAAAATCAATTAAACTCTCGGGCGAACCGTTGGACCGAAGCTGTGCCCATGACTTTTAATGAACTTCCAAGCCATGGAATCCAAGTTGCATTTACATAACAGCAGAACATTGAATCGTGAATTCCGCCAGTAGATAGGAACAAGATCCCTTATTACCTCCCTAAAACCGAATCGCGATGGAGGAACCGCCCATTCCGCTTGATTTGATCACGGAAATCCTTCGCCCAGTGCAGATGGTACGGATCCCCCAGTTCTGTAAAGAGCCGTACCGACATCTCTTGATCCTTCAGGTCTTCCGAATGATTGAAAGGCGAGTACAGATATCGTCTCTGGATGGAGGGGAGATTTTTGTCCCAGCCTTGATCGATAGCGTAACGCGCGATAGCGATAGCCTTATTATCTGTCGCATATGCCCGTGGTGATCCGCGAAAGATGTTTCGGGGCACTTGGTCTAGAAGTAGGACCAACGCCAAGGCACCCTCGCCGGTCCCCGCGCTCATCCAGGCATCCAATCCGCCGTCATTGGCAGCCTCGAAGGATTCGCCCAAGTGCTTACGCACGTAGGCATCGTCAGCGGGACTTCCGTACCAGAAAGATTTCTCTTTCAAGTATCCCGGGGAAGACTTGGGACCGAACCAAAAATCGAGGACATTTTCATATGTCTTGACCGACATCGTTCGACGCATGAGTCTGACAAGGTACCGTTGGAAGTGGTCGAGTGGGGGTCAAATCTATTTCACATTTGCGGTGGAGGTGAGGCAATTCAAATCCGGTATGGGCAGCGAGCACAAGGCGGTGAACTCGCCAATCTCGATACACACCTGAGGCAATAGGATTTCCTACTTGGGTATACTCTGTAGAGATGAATTCGAGGATGAAAATCATATATAGTATGTCTCTTCAACTTATATTGCTAACAAGACAAAGTCTTGCCATTGAAGGCCTTGGCATGGTACATTCGATTGATCCTGTATCACCTCGTCAAGTGAAGACCTTGAAGCCACCCGGCAAGCCTCTCTGAAAAAGTCCATGTGGATCATACTTCTTGCTTGTTGCCTGCAAGTTTGCCTTGCTCGCGGGTCCATACCCCGAAATCACATCCTGGGACCCGTCGGCATAGTTCAAGTACTTATAAGGGCGATAAACTCCCGCCGCTTTTGTCGCGGCCTCGACCGATGCGATCAATTGCTCTACTGCAGCGCGAACGGTGCTGATATCTGCCGAGTTGTTGTAGTTCACGGTGACAATAATAATCGCAAGCCGCTTCTCTTTTGAATCCAGTCCCAAGCTGTTTTTATGGCCCAAAGCTGGAGCCGGCTGAACGGTCAAGCACCAGTTGATACCGGGAATGTTGGCGATCCCCGGAATTGAGTCCTCCCAGATGGAATGGACGGTAGAGTAGATACTTGGAGTGTGCGCGAACGTGGTAGTAAACCAGGTTTGTCTGTGCCGATTAGAATGGTTTTGTGAGAAAGCAGAATGTCAACATACTGGGTATTATAACTTTGCATCTGGCTCGTCTCGTTCGCGAATGAGCCCATATTCCCCATGCGTAAAGCATCATGGATAACCGTTGTGGGATCGACCAAATCTTTAAAAACCTTTGGGTTTGTGACAGGCTTGGTATAGGTGACGGAATTTGAAATGAATTTGTTGCCAGACATGAAAGCATAGCTTTGAAACATGGCCGCATGGGGATCATATGGCTCAGCGCCCATGAAATCCGAGAGTGCCTCGACTTGCTTGGGCGCTGCATCCGGTCTATGCACAATAAAGCCTCCCCACAAGGACTTGAGAGGATAAGTCTGCATGGTAAATTTGGTGACAATACCAAAGTTGTTTGTGCCACCTTTGAGAGCCAGGAAGAGATCCGGATGGGAATTCTCGCTGGCGGTAACAACCTCGCCATTTGCTAGAACAACCTCGAATTCGAGCACGGTATCGCAACCCCAGCCGACGGTGGGGCCCAAATAGCTCAAGCCTCCTCCTAGGAGGTAGCCTCCGACTCCGACGCCGGCATCTCTTCCACCCGCGACTGTAATGCCTAGCGGGTCGAGCACTTGCCAGACATCACCCCAGCGAGCGCCCGGACCAAGAGAGACAACTGATCGGTCATCTTGAACTTGCACTTGATCCAGAAGACTCAAGCTCAAAACGAGTCCATTTTGAATATTGGCCGCAGCGGAAAAGGTGGCGTGGCCTCCACTGCGTACCGCAAATCGGCCACCCACCATGACGAACTGGCTCATTGTGTGCACAAACCTAGACACTTGGCTCGGTGAATTGGGCTCGACAATACATGTCGGCTGTGTCTCCTGCTCTTGCTTCGTGAAATAAGAGGCCAACGAGTCCGAGAACTTGGTCGATCCCGGGTAGTGAACAGCGCCTGGTAACTGAACGGAAAGTAGCACGCAGGCCGCATGCTGGGTCAGACTGGGCAATGGCCAAGCGACCTTCAGCGCAAGTGCCAGGAATAGTACTGAGGCGATGTGGAAAAACATGGTGTGCGGCCCGGGCTAAGAGTCGGGGGAGTCGCCCTTGAAAGGAGACCAGCGGATGTCCCAGCTAGGCAGCCAGACCAGTGGCTTTAAAGAAAAGAACAGCAGTTGAAAATCAATACACCGTAATAACGCCTGGGTGGCACATTAGTCATGCTGCTTTTTTCCATTAGCTTGGCCCCTTAATGACTGGCATCCCTTGCCGTTACCCGGCAGTGGTAGGCGTAGGCACGCCGAAGAAGGAACTTTTTGCGGAGGATCAAACAAAAGGATCAATCTTAGAGTAAGCAGACCGGAGCACAATTGATTCTAATCTTAGCGAGTATCTTAGCGAGCAATCGCAGAGCATACCGAAAAAGGAATCATGTAGTGGATTCACCCGTGCCTACCGAACAGGGCACCATGATAAAGAATCCATCTTGGTAGGGAACTTTAGCATGAGAAAATCTCGAAACATGTATATTTCCGGACCTATGACAGTCGGCCTTGGTGCTGAATATTCCGAAGCGCCAAAACTGTTGTAGACCACATCTCCGCCTCCCTGGCCGACATAAAAACATTGAAAAAAGGCAGCTCAAGCCCACTCGCCAGTGGCACTATTTTTGCATTTGAGCTGTATCTCACCTAATGGTCTATAGCCATGCCAAACTCAGCCCGGGGATGGTGTCTCTTATTTTCGGAATCCTTCGCGGAACTAATTGCGCCATATTCCCGTCCTACATTGAGCTGCGATTTGTGTAATACTAAAGTAATGGATATTATAAGACTTTTCCATCAGCCAATTGGCTTGTAGCCTGATGCTTGATTTGGTTAGTTGATTCTGGCATCTTACGGAATATTCCTTGGTAGCGATATGGCATCCCGGATACGTCGCTCCATGGCGAATCCAGACGCGTTGTTTAAAGTTTACTTTCACCCTCTGACCTATGCCAAATTTATGGTTCTCGATTTCTTGGCCATATTTTGCGGAATTTTTGATTTACTTGGCGCAATTCTCGGATTGAGTCCTGGGCCTCTTTCACTCTACATCTGTGAAGTGTTATAGCGATATGCTGGTTCCAGATTTAATATTTATAGCCTGCCACCAGTGATAATAATCCAATAATCCAGATTTCTCTACACCTCAGCATCAGTCCTACAAAATGCGCCCAGCACTCTATATCGCTACCCTTGTCCTGGCACCTCTATTCGCTCTCGCAGGACCAACGACAGACATCAAATCAGATCTTCAACGAGAACCAACATTCAAATCCTTCGTCAGACGCAGCGCCCCTCTAAATATTCTCGCGCGATATAGCTGCGACAAGGACCAAAAAAAGTGCGGCAACGAATGCTTCCCCGAGTCTTATGACTGCTGTCCCGACGACGCCGATATCGGCTGCCCCTCCAGCCAGGAATGCCAGAAGGATGATGGTCGATATGGTTGCTGTCCCAAAGGCGAGAAATGCCATTGGCACTCGGATGACTCGGCCGAGTCTTTTAAGGATGATGTCAAGGACAAGTGGAATGACTTTTGGGGGAACGCTGGTCCAGGTGTGCAGCCGGAGATGGTGACTATTGCCGTGCTGGCTGGTGGCGCGGCTCTTGGGCTACTGGTATGATTGAGAGTTGGGAAGGGAGTTTGAGACTGTTTCCTGCATTGAAAGTTACTCTGGCATGGTTGTGTTTTTAGGGATAGACATGATTGCACAGTTTTGGTTGACGAGGCACTCCTTTGTATTCTGCATTGTGATGAGCAACATTTCACATCCGGTCATGGACGGTATGGCTTCTTGTTCGCGTAACATTGAATCTCTTTCTCGCTGGGCAAGATGCCATCCAGGATGTACGCTTTCGCAGCCTGATCTGTGCAGTCGGATCTGTCCCGGTTGGAAGAATGTCCGTACGCATGGTGAACAATCAGCCGTGCATTCTGACCCATCTCTTCGAGCAGTTTTCTGCCGTTACGCAAAGGCGTGGCCGGGTCGTAGGTTTCAGCGACAAGGAGGACTGGAGTCTTGAGGGTATGGTTCAGATCGCCGCGATATACCTCGGCAGGACTGGGCCAGTACGTGGTGTAATGACGACAAGGCAGAACCGAGAAGAAACGAGAATTGCCTGCGATCCAGCTTTGCGCGGTCATGGTTTTCCACAGTTCGCCCCACCATTGAAGACCACTCTCCGGCTGCGGTGCATCGTACGAGTCAGCACAGATAACGAGACTCCCAAGTTCCCCCGATGCTGGCCCACGCGAGAGCGGAAACGTAGGATCATAGCTCCAAGATTTGTCGAGTAGGATGGCAGCCAGCGTAGCGTTGTTGGCTTCGAGATCAGAGAGCATTTGGGCCGTGTTCGGCCATTTGCGTGGATCATACATTGCGTCGTAAAGTCTGTCGACGAGTGAGGAGTAAGTGATCAATGAAGGCCCACTGGATACGGAATATGCAGACGCCGGCTGAGCAATGAGCGAATTGAGAACGCTTTCCATACGCGACTCCAGCGATGCAAGGGTGACGGGTCTAATTGAGTTATTGATCGGCTTTGCCAAGGCGCACAAATCAGGCCCAGCATCGATACATTCGCCCAAGAAAGCCCGCCAGGCATCTGTAGTATTATCCAGGGCGGTTTGACCAAACCCACCCAACTGACGGTGGTCTTTGACATACTCGGTGCCGTCGAGGATCAAGCGACCCACCTTGTCGGGAAACATGTTGGCATAGGTCTGGCCAATGCCGGTGCCATAGCTGACAAAGTAACCCGTCACATCTTCCTCACCAAGCGCTTTGCGAATCTCATCGACATCGCGGGCGACCGAGGCGGTGCTGATAAATCGACCAAAGTCACCCAGCATCTGCCAGCAGCCATGCATGGTGGCATTGTGCATGGCGTCAAAGATTCCCAGAAGATGAGTTGGATCAGCTACCTCCCGATACTGCTGAGTGAGAAGAGACCATCGGTCTCGAAAAGCATTGTTGGGAAAACATGACGCGGAAGGAAGGGAAATATTCACACCTCGGGGATCCCATCCGAGGACGTCGAATTGCCCGTCGCTAAGACGCTCCGTCACGTCCTCGGCCGCGGTCCAGGTGTAGAATGTTCCGCTGCCGCCCGGGCCCCCGGGCTCGATAATCAAAGTGCGCTTGCTCTTATGACCGGTATTGAGCTGACAACTGGGGGCGTCGAGGCGCGTCAGACCCGAGACTTGCAGCTTGGTCACCGCCAGACGAACAATTCGCGTGTCGGAACTGTTCAGATAGTCAAGCGGTACATCCAGATATCCACACATGAAGATGCCGCGACCGGCGTATGGGTCGTTTGTCACATTGCGATCCGACCTGGGTCGACTCCAGCTCCAATGATCGGGGTTTGGGTCGAACCGCGCGGCCCATGAACGCCGGGGCTCGGGGTCCTCAAGTGGTGGTGGGAGACTTGCGTTGGTGCAGGGAATAAACTGGAAAGGATCATTCCCCAGTGGGAACTGGCCATAGGGCGATCTCTGCCACAGCTTGCGCCAGGGAAGATCGACATGGGAGATGCGGGTGTCGGAGAACAGGTTGTGGAGCTTCATCAAGCCCACCAGCCCAAGAACAGCCCCAATCCAAGTGATTGCCCTGGCCAAGCATGGCGATCGTGCCACTGGACGCTGATCGGACGTAGAAGGACTGCCCATTCTGAATCACCTGCAGCCGTTGAAAGGTTGGGGGGTAAAAGGAGAGGATCACGAGGCTGGCAGCCTCTCGACCTTGACATCCCCGCGCTAAAATGTTGCGATAGGCTGCATGATTTCGAACAAGGCCAGAACTTGAGAGCAGATCTCAAAGTATTATTATGCCGAGTGTGAGCCACGGTTCACTCTGGTTTCTAGCCTGAAATCCAGGTCGAATCTGGGGTCGAATGACATCACTTCGCTTGGTCGCTTACGTCGGGGAAATGGAGAAGCCGCGATAAATAAAACAGGAAGCCAACGGCCTGTCTGAGCTCCGTAGACGCTGGAAAATGCACCCGCACATTCTCCTCCGGAATGCGACCATTCTCGTGCCCTCGGGCGAGGCCAACGACTCCGTGGTGCCGCTGCGTGAGCATTCCCTGTTGATCGAGGACGACAAAATCGCTCGCATTGCCCCGAGTATCAGCCCGCACAACGGGACCAAGGTCATTGACTGCACCGATAAGATCATCTCTCCGGGATTCATCGATACCCATCATCATCTGTGGCAGACACAGCTGAAAGGGCGCCATGCGAACCAGACTCTGCTGGAGTATCTGCCCAATGGTGCGCCCATCCCCAACAATCAAAACCACCTACTGACATTAGCCAGGGAATATGCGAAGCGCCCATTTCACACCCGAGGACATATTCTGGGGTGAATTGGCGGGTTGTTTAGAGGCACTGGATGCAGGGACGACGACCGTCGTGGACCATGCGCACATGAATATATCACGGGAACACAGTACGTGCTTGACCCATCTACTTCGAAATGTCATATCTAAGAGCCTTGCTAGCATCCAGCGGAATCGAAGCGACAATTGCATCGGGGATTCGATCTGTTTTCTGCTACGCCCCCACGATGAGAGCGAAAAGCTGGACGCCCGGGCTGACAGTGGAAGGTGGCATGGGGGATGCCTGGGTTTCCGATTTCTTTGAGTACTTAGGCCAGATATGCCCGCTTGCTGATGGGCGAGTCCAGCTAGGACTGGCTTTCGACGGTTTCATGCTTCCGAAGGAGCAAGTGGTGTCGTTGTACGAGCAGGCGCGTCGTATTGGAGCCAAAGTGATCACGTCGCACTACGTCCGAACGGTCTTCAGTGAGTCAAACTGGCATTCCGTCTGATTCTTTCGCTAAAGGGAAACCAGGTGATGACTCGCTGGTGGATACGCTCGAGGCCTACGGCATCCTCGGTCCCGATGTTCTCCTCTCGCACGCGAGCAATTTAACGTCTAGCGATATTGAAAAACTCAACCAAGCGAAGGCTTGGATATCCACAACGCCGGATACAGAACTCCAAATGGGCCATGGCAACATCGTTTGCTTCCAGGATGGCTGTCCGGGGATTAGCTCGCTGGGAATCGATTGCCACAGCAACAACTCCGCCGACATGGTATCGCAGATGCGACTAGCATTACAACACGAGCGCGCCAGTCGCAATGACAAAATGATCGCCAATGGGAAAAATGTCCGGTCCTTGAATCTCTCCGTCCAGGACGTGTTCCGACTCGGAACCATTCAAGGCGCCCGGGCAATCCGCATGGAAAACGAGATTGGATCCATCCAAGTTGGCAAGCGGGCAGATCTCGTTGTCTTTGAAGGGACGAGCCCGGGGATGCTGTGTGCGTCGGAGCAAGACCCCGTCGCGGCCATCGTTCTTCATTCCTCGGTTCGTGATATCGATATTGTCATTGCTAATGGTCGCATTTGCAAACGCGATGGCAAGTTGGTCCCCGTGGATATCAACCCTTCTCTTCCGGGGGTCACAATACCTCATATACGGATGGGATGGGGTCAAGTGGCGAGGGAGGTTCTCTCCAGTCGACGAAGAATCGAAGACGCGATCGCCGAGGCGCACGCCGATGACCCAGAGCGTTTAGTGGACGATTTCATGAAACTCGCGCATATCAACCCGGATAGGTTTGTGAGATTGAATTGAGATCTGTACGTGTATAGATTTATTTTCATGGGGGGCCGGCAATCTGATCCATAAATACCCGGGGGATAAATAATGAACAATAAAAGAGCACAGAGAATAACCCCTATGTGATACAATCAAGCAGACTGTGGCGGTTTCCTGCTGCCCGGTCCATGTACGAGATTAGTCTCGGAGCTTGTGACCTGCCACGTAGTGTCCTTTTTGATCCGATCCAAAGGAACGGAGAAGCGCGAGCTCTCTCCATGCTGCGGCGGAGTAATGTTATTGTAGTATTTGTCGGATGGCGGGCCGAACACCGAGGGGAAGAGATTCCGTAAAAGCGAAGGCAGACAGGGCATACAGGCACAGATAATGGCAACATCGCATTCGACTACACTCCAGTAGATTGCAGGGGTGTTATCATCTATCAAGTCAACTTGGAATATTTCGGATAATAAGGAGTGGATAGCTCTCACATGTGACATTGGTGGATTTCGAGAATTTGACAAGGGATTGAAGACGCAGACAGCTGACTACGGTGATGCTGATGGAGGGTCAGTTTAATTCTGTCGATATACTTTCGATCCGGACTCACAGGAAGCCAGTGCCGAACATCAGGACAATTTGAATCTTCTTTTTAATGTTCAGGGATAATTGGAGAAGCGGCCAGATTGGGAGACTCAGAATAGACAAGTCCATCGCAATCTGCATCGCGGCCTTGTACCATGAGTAAGCGTTGATGTCAATGCAGGCGCCTTTTGTCTCCCCCGTCCAACCGGTCCAGAAGAATGAGACGGGTGTACACTGGAATATCATGACCAAGGCGTTTGAGATCCCGAAGCACGCCGATAAACCCATCAATACGTAAGCGATGCGATGGAATGTCTTGGATGGGAAGATGCGCAGGTAAAAGGCAAGAAAGGACATTTGTGTCAGTGCTTCGGCTGGCATGTAGAAGATTTCGGCGACATAGAGAAGCTTGAGAGAGCATAGAAATCAGTAACCATCAAGGTACCATAGAGCGATACAGACGGACCTCTAGCTGCTTCGTTATATGGCCAAAGGGAATAGTCCAGATATTTGTACCCAATCCAAGTTTCTGCACTGCAAAAAATGAGCAATAGTACAAAACAATAGATACTTGCGACCTACTTGGAAACATCAAGCAGTTCAACGGAGCTGCACATATGAATGCCATGACAATGAGTCCATCATCGACTCCAACTAGCTTGTTGAATCCCGCTCGTTGTATCAAGCGCAGAGACACCATAATCAAAACTAGCATTCCAAGCACACCGGCCAAAATAGGTGCCACCCGAGACTGATTAGCTTGGGGTACTTGGCATGTAGACATGGTGAGATTGGTGGTCGCTGTAGTATTGAATATAAGCTTCGACACGAACATGAAAAGCAGGAACACTTACAAAGGCCCGCTTTTACTCCACATTGCAAGGTTGTGCATCCCGTCGCCTGGGTGAAGAATGTAGTGTCCATGCAGAGGCATGTAGTGTTCGATCCCAGACACGCTGTTTGATTAACAGCCGCCGAGAAACAGTTCAACTAAGAAGGTCCATCAGCATAAGGCTGATGAGGCATTGGCGACAAAAGGCTCATACAGCGCATTTTTGCAGGCCACCAAATGGACCATCCGCTAGGGACGACATGATCAGTCTCAGAATGAAAAAGCAGGTTGAATGTCATCGGCAACCGACCCGCTCGGTATTTAGGACATCCTACTGGGGGCAATGACGATCTGCAACGAAGAGGAAAAGAAATAAGGATATTCAGAACGGAAGGCCGTCTCCATCAAGCAGTTCAAGCAGGCAAGCGCTTTTCCTTTAGGGGAAATCCCCCCAGGAATACCTCCCCAGGCCAGCCCAGGTTGGGGCTAGCGGAGCTCCTGCATGTTTCCAGTCTCAGGACAGGCAATGGGAAGATATCGCCCCAGTCTCAAGTCTACCAATTGGCAGCGTCGTTGTAACCTGTCAAAAGACTGACCCCTCATGGTGTACGAAGTATCCACTTGTGCTCATGATATCAAGACTAACACCAGCATGCCGAGAAACGGGACAACGCCTCCTGTGTGATTCCGATTCGCTCTGGACAATTCTGGCTCCTTGTCGAATCCTTGCATTGACATGTGCAACATCATTTTGTGCCCGAGACCCACACCCCGGTTATCCCTGAGATCCACCGAGGCTGGACTAGACAGGGTTCCATCCCGCCTCGCATGGCAAGGCTCGCTTAGCGTGCACTTGAGTTGTGGCTCCGAAAGCAGTCACAAGGACGCTCTTTGCGAGGTAGAAAATTGGCCATGGTTGACAAAGGAACAGGCAATCCTGGGACGGCCGTGTGCATTGGATCGAAGCAGACTTGATGTGGATCCTCGTCGAGTTCAAAGCTGACTCTCATGCGGAGAAGCTGATCCCAAGCACGCAGGAGACCGGTGTCGCAGGTTATTTCAGCCCCGTTGCGGTTGGCTGGCCGTTGTCCCGGGTCTCGCGGACCGATCCTCCTGATCCGAATTCCCTGCAAGCCACAGAAACTAACCGAGCTCTGGTCGGTTCACCCAATCGGGCTTGAGCATGTTCCTTGAATAAGGAACAACTCGTCTCCAGTGCATTCAGGGGTGGACGTTGAGGGGCAAATAGGAAGGAAAGTGGAGATGGTGCAACGAGCAAGGCTTCAGCCCCCGGAGAAATCCCCACTGAATGAAATAAGACTTCTGTCGCTGGGGTGGCTTCTCCGCATTATCCTTCCCCCGTGTCAGTTTGACACATCCGAGTCTATGTCGTTGCTCGTCGGCGTGATCGTGGGCGCCTTGGTGCTCTATGTTATCAGGCTCCAACTCACCCGCAAGAATGCCCCGGGTCCATTGCCCCCGGGGCCACCGGGCAAGCCGATTCTAGGCAATATATCGGATCTGCCGCCGCCCACGGGGCAAGACTGGATGCACTGGCTGAAGCACAAGACCGAGTATGGTAAGCATATCGGGATGTAGTTGCACTGTTCACTCCAAGATCTGAACAGACATGTTGACCTGAATAGGCCCGATCAGCTCCATAACTGTCATGGGACAGACTATCGTCATATTGAATGATACCAAAATTGCCCTGGAGCTCATGAACAAGCGGTCTGCTATCTACTCGTCGCGCCCAAATCTGGTATTTGCGTCGGAAATGTGAGCCTTGAACGGGAGCCTGGAGGACTTCCTATCCTTGAAAATTGCTGATATCTTCCAGGGTCGGCTGGGAGCATATTCTAGCCATGCAAACCTATTCTGATCGCTTCCGTGCATACCGCAAGGCCATGCAGCCGTACCTCGGCTCTGAAACCGCAGTGGCCAAGCACAACACTTTGCAAGAGACCGAGGTCCGCCGTTTCTTGCTTCGAACTCTGGATGATCCAAAGAATTTTGTCGAGCATATCCAGACGTGAGAAACCCTGATGAGATACAATCGAAGCCGATTGCTGACTTTGGTTTAGCGAAGCTGGAGCGGTGATTCTCAAAATCGCATATGGATATACAGTCGAGTCACATAAGCGAGACCCCTTGGTGCACATCGCGAATTTAACCCTGAAGCATTTTTCGGTCGCTGGAACACCGGGCGCGTGGCTCGTCGATATGATTCCCGCCTGTAAGCACCGAGGCCTCAAGCAAGACGAGTGAATATTGATTGGCAAGCAGTGAAGTACGTTCCCTCCTGGTTCCCGGGTGCCGGCTTCAAGCGCAAGGCCCAGGCGTGGAAGATTCATCTGGAAAATGTTGCCAATATACCATATGCCTTTGTCCGCCAGCAAATGGAAACCGGAAAGTATGCGCCCTCGTACCTTTCTAATCTCTTCAAGACAGGTGGATTTCCCGCACAGGGGACAGAGGAAGAACTTGTCGTGAAATGGACAGCGGCATCTTTGTACACCGGTGGCGCAGACACGGTAAGTATCAACGACAACGTCATTGAGTGCGGCTAATTGAGAATAGACGGTCTGTGCCATCAAAATCTTTTTTCTGGCTATGACCGTGAATCCATCTGTGCAACAGAAAGCACAAGAGGAGCTCGACCGTGTGTTGGGATCGGGCCAGCTTCCAACCGTTGCTCTCCGAGACAAGCTTCCCTACATCAACGCTGTTGTCAAGGAGGTTCTGCGTTGGCATCCCGTCGCTCCGATGGGAATCCCCCATATGACAGTAGATGATGATATGTGGGAAGGCTATCACATTCCCAAGAGCTCGTTGATTTTGCCTAACATCTGGTGAGCGATGGCATTCCGTATCGTCTAGTCCGCCTTAGTTGACGTATTTCCAGGGCCATGACCCATGATCCAGAAATATACGAGAACCCGATGGAATTCAACCCCGACCGTTTCCTCGGGACCGATGGAAAAGAACCAGAGATGGACCCCCATTCGGTTGTCTTTGGCTTCGGACGTCGCGTTTGTCCCGGTCGCATCCTGGCCCAAAACACCCTCTATCTGAGCATCGCTCAATCACTGACGGTATTTAATATCAGTGCCACTGCTGATGAGCACAACTTGAGACCCGAGTTTCAACCGGGCGTGATCAGCCACCCTGTTCCGTGGGGATGTAAGATCAAGCCCCGTTCGCCTGAGCACGGGGCATTGATCAAGACGGTTTTGAGAGACTTTCCATTCGAGAAGAGCGACTCTTCAGAACTAGAGATAAATTGAAATATGGTGTCTCTTGAGTTGACAGTCTTGTTCAGCCACTGATTGGTCACCACTTATCACTCTCCAACTATGGTAAAGAACTGGCTAAGTCGACCTTTGATGACATTGAAGAAATTGCTGTATCCAGTCCGCGGGCTGTCTGCTTGCGCCAATGCACCCAAGTGGATTTGTGTCACTGTTGACGCGACTCGTAGATCCCGCGATGGTGGGCCAAAAAAGAAAACAACCCAGTTCATGCACGATCGTGCAAATCATGTTCTTGCGCCGCTTCTCCAATAGTTCCACTATACAATGTCAGCTCGACTTTGCATCCACATCCCTCGTCAGCCTCGTATTTGCATTTCAGCTCGCCGGGTTCAGCCATCTGCAGGAGCAAGACAAGCTGCCTGCACGAGAACAGCCGTCTGTTCCTGCTCTGTCCCGGAATGATTGGCAATTGTCGAACAACGGTTTTTTTCAATAGCATACCGCCACAACCTCCAATCTAAGAGAAGGGCAGACGTTTAAAGATTCAATCTGCTTTCCTGTAGAATGCAAGGTCTCCCGACCGTGGAATGTATAGGAAATGGCGAATCGACTCCGGGGACAGGCAAGGGACAACCGAACAAGCCCCAGATCGACAAATCACAGCACCCAACTGCATCAATGAAATCACTCTGCGTGGGATCTGATCCAGAGTTGCTTTTTTGTTTTCAATAGCCTTGCATGGATTCATGTGCTTTTTCTTTGTCCTACAAGTTATTTGTTAAAAGGAGCATCCTCTTCTTCGAGCCATACCTGTCTCTCCGGTGCGTCCGTCGTTTGGTCCAAATCATGTGGAAAAGCAAAATGTACCTCGACCGTGACTATGCGTCTATCTCGCAGAGTAATAATGACCTGCGATACGAGGTCTACGGCGCCGAACAACCGCTGACGGGAAGCTTAACCTCGTTCCCGGACCTCGAAGACCCCGAAGAGGTGAACCCAAAGCATGTGTCCTTGCTTGTCTTCTGCATTGCCTGTTTTATCTTTGCAGGCACGTTCTTGGTGCTGTTTATCGCGGTCCAAATGACACACAAGCCGCTCGAGGCATGACAATCGATGTCCATCACCGGTATGCCCAGAACTATACGATTTTCCGGCTCGGGACTAATCCGATCGATCACGAAGATACATAATCTGCATGATTAATATATCATCCTGCTGGCGGGAGCGACGACTTATTCTCTTCTACGCAACGTCTTTTTCCTGTGCATTCGAGCGTTGGTTCCACCGGTTTGTTTCGATCATTCTCAATTTCTCCTGTTCTTCCTTCTGCCATTTCTCAAAGGACCTACGTGAGGTTTCTCGAGGCCGGATATCTATCCTGTATGGATGAAGGTGGCTGGCTGAAGCCTGTATATATATGAGACCATTGTAGCAAGCAATGTTGAACATACAAGTTATATTTGATTCAATGTCGCTCAAGCATCCATGGATAGTGGATGTGTCATGAACTTTTGGAGGTAGTGCAAGCCAGAATTGGAATTGCCAACGGAAGAAGGGGTGCACAGGGGGTGTGCTCTTTTGGGAAGGCGCGATATACATGGGAAGAAGTTAACCAGGTGATCTACACCCAGACCACTTTCCCGGCATCGAATGAGTTGGAATCTTTCTTTGGACTCCAGGGTAGCACGTATCCTCGCTGGTTACTCACGATCCGAACACCTCGCTGACTTCAAGAAGAGTTGTCCCCGTGGATAAAGCAGAGCGACCACGGAGTCATCCAAAAAAAGCCTTGGAGGCGTCCTTTGGCTATGAGGATGATGCCCTATGCGAGTACTGGCAAAGTTAAGAAGGACATGAAAGTGGTCGGACGAGGCGCATCAGCGCTAAGTAGACCTCGCCAAAACCCGCCCACAACCCAAACCCGCCCACGAAAACCCGCCCCACGGGTCGGGTCGGGTCTTAGTCAGCAGACCCGTGGGCGGGTCTTGATTTTGAGAACCCGACCCGCGACCCAAATGGGTACCCATATAACCCGCGATAGCCAAAAAAGAGTGATTTGTCAGCTAGCATAAAATAATGCCGTATCTTTGGTTTATATCAAGGTATGGCTCTGGTATAAGTATGATCTAAAGTCTTGGAGTACATTGATTTGAGGAATGAAACAGATTAAGCTTAATTCATAGACTAATACAGCTCATAACCCTGCAGCCGGCTTGAAGGTACTGTTACCCTACCGGATGATCTCTTGTGAGACCTATCGCCGAGGCGTGTGACTGGAGGTGGGAGCAAATCTTCATCGTCGTCCTCATCTTCGGCCACTTCAGCCATCGCCGCGTCTTGCACTTGATCATGGACTGGAAGTTCCTCTGAGGCTGTGCTCTCTACTCCACTTACCCTTTCGACGGCGAGACCTGTTTCGGAATCCTCAATCAGATCGTTCTCCTCGGTATCGCTGATAGGCGCAATATCGTCTTCAGTCTCCTTTAACGCCTCATCTTCTTCGAGGGTTTCCTGGCCCTCCCTCTCAACCGCTGGATTTTCCAGAAGACTCAGTTGCCGGCTCTCCAAAGTGAATCTTTCCGAGCACATGTACATCATCAAGTCTTGAATGGTTGTCTCGTTGAGGGATCCGCGGCGGTAATGGCAGATATCCCGTGCGCTATTGAATAGCCTTTCTACTCCTGCGCCCGTAGCAGGGACCGAGAGCAAATCGCGAGCCAGTCGCGACAGGACTGGAAATTTACGCTCGTTCTCCTTCCAATATGCGCGGGGCGGAATTGAGACAGTTGCTACGAGGAATTAGTTTGTCATCAAGCTTTAGCGGCCCAATAATACTTACCCTCGCGGAGATATCGATCGACCTCATCATGCTCGATCCCTTCGTTGACTTGTGCGTCTTGTGACGGCCCAAGAAGCCGATCTAACTCCGAGGCTTGCAATGAAGGGCGATGCACGGTACGGAAGAGCATCTCAGGATTCCGTTGCTGATATTGCGAGAAACATGTCCTGAGGTATTCACAGTATCTTTTGGAAGTTTCACTGTGGCATTGCGAGTACTCTGCATCGTCAAAAGCGCAAAGCTTGTATTGAGGAGCAAGTAGGGTCCCCGTGCCATAGAGAAAGCCGTGATCACGATACGTCTTTTCGTAGTATTCTCTCAGCTTCTGCTTCGCGACAAGCAGCGCTCCATACATGTCCTTCTTCCAGGGTATCGTCTTTTTCCTCAATTTTCGATTTGAGCGTTCAATGTGTTCCAGTAGCTTCCTGTACACGAGGAAGACGCTATGAATTGTCACGTCTCTTGTCTTCATCAGGGCCATGGTGAACTGAAAGAACGGCTTCGTCAAGTGAACAAGATAGTCAATTTGCCGCCATTCAACGTCAGTGATTTTGAATTGTGAATAGTCATGGTCTCGGCAGTATTTGTCGATGGTATTCCTTAGTCGGCGCGCTCGTCGAAGCATCAAGAAGGTGGAGTTCCAGCGGGTCTGAACATCATGCAACGGGAAAAGTCGCATTCCACCGGATTGGAGGCACAGGAATGCATCTCGCCGCTGGGGGCTGGCGTTGACAAAAACTGCAAAGGACCGAATCTGTGAGACACCGTCAGTAATGTCCACATATGACGGTTCCGAAATCAACAGACTCGCCTTTGCTAGGGTATGCGCCACCTCACCCTGGTCTATTGAGTCTCTGAGACAAAGAGCTTGTGAGTCGGACCAAAAACTTCTCACTTCTTTATTCTTGGGAGCAGCTCTGATATGCCCCAACAGCTGCTTGAGGCAAAGCTGAATCACATGGGCCATGCATGGCACACGTACAATAGATTCTCTCGAACCGATGGCGCCACTAGAAACGAGCGATTCTTGCAGCGCTCGGATGAGGGTTTCATTATTTGTTGCATTGTCCGTGGTAACGCTGAAGATACGATCTAATAGCTGTCTTTCTCTGAGCAGCTGGAGGAGCACGTCGCTCAAATTGACTCCCGTGTGAGGTCCATGCAAAGGCTCAAACCCAAGAAGCAGCTCGCGGTAGTTCCAATCTCTATCGATGAAGTAGACTGTAATGGCCATGAATGCTTGCTGGAAGGGACTAGTCCAACAATCTAATGCAAGTGAAACTTTGGCGTCTTCGGGTAGATCTCGCAACTGTGATTCCTGTTGTCCTCTTACAGCGTCACGCAGGCGTCGTCGCAAGGTTTTTGCCGAAGGCATTTCCAGCTCTCCCGGTCCGAGGTGGATGAACTTGAGGAGTGCTTGAAATTCAGGGTTTTCAACGGTCTGGAAGGGCAGACGAAGACAAGCAATGGTCCTCAGCAGCCGCTCCTCGAACTGCGACGTGGTGAACTTATTCGGACCGGATGGAACTCCCAAGAAGGCTTTCTGGATTGAGTTTGACACGAGAGCTTGATGGCATGTTCTTTTCTGGCCCTTTCGACAGGACTTGGATCTCTGATGCTTTCCCATTGCGCTTGTACCGTGCTTTTTGTGTTGTGGATGATCGAGTAGGGTCAAGCAAGCCCTACAGATCACTTTAGGAATGCCTGTTTCAATGCCCGCAACTTGGTCGAAATGCTTCCAAACATCAGCGTAATGTGACTCCATCGACCACTTGATTTTAGCCCGTCCGTCGCCATTCAGCACTTGACCATATTCTGTTTTTTGCCACCAGGTCAGAAAACTGCTGGAATGTTCAGGCTCGTACAATATCCAGTTCTTTCTGCGGTCCGGTCCGACGCGTCGAAGTATCGTTGGAAGTTGTTGGGCGGGAGTATCGACGCTACGTCGGGAGCCAGTAAAAGGCTAACTGGTTAGTATGTGCTTGCGTCTCTGGGTTCTTGAATTCGTCTGCAATTTCGAGGGTATCGTACCGAGGACTGGAAGTCCGAGTCCATGGGAACATCTGATGATGGCTCAATGGAGAGCAAGGGGCTCAAAGACCGACGAATTGACCGCGAGGACATGGCTTTTGGAGATTCGATGTTCATAGCTCAAGCTCGTTGGAGTTCCAGGCATTGGGTTTTCCGTGAGATCAGGGGGATTTTTTTTTTCCCATCGGGTCGCGGTGGTTTTTCGTATGAGACAGTGGGTCGCGTCGACCCGCGGGTACCCTAAACCCACGGGTACCCAAAACCCGTGCGACAGTAAAACGATGGCGAGGGTGCTTCTTCACTGGTTGGTCAATCATTTTTTCTGGAAATTATAGCTTAAAAGTGTCCTCGGAGAGGCTTGATATCAATAATGGTCAATGGGTGTTCTTAGTGCCGACACTGGGATGCAAGACTGTTCGGAGAGCGCGCTCTGGCTGGACAATTGCATGTACATATATAATATATATATATTCTCGAGGTGGCGACTACATTTCATGAGACGGTATCTCCCATATAAAGTTGTGACAAAATTAAATTACCAATATTACCGCTACTGACTAATACACTTTTGTTCATTTGTTATGCATTTTCGTGGGTTATATGGGTAACCCACGGGTACCCGCCAAGAACCCACGGGCGGGTTCATGAAGGCCAAAACCCGTGCGGGTTACCCGTGGGCGGGTAGGAAAAAGCGACAACCCGCCCCAAACCCGCGTTTGGCGAGGTCTAGCGCTAAGACAACGGATCACATGACACTATATTTAGATGATCTATGACATCTCGTAACCGCCGCGAAAAGAGTGTCCCTTTCACATCCCTCATTTCACATTATCCAAACATCAAACTGAAACTCATGAGAACATGGAAGTATCTCAAACCTTGAAGTCCGACCTATGTGCCATCCAGCAAGCCAACATACCAGCGTGTGTCATTGGCGAAATCGCACTGAATTATAATAACGTACCCCGGGTGTCCAGAACTCTAGGTCGGCGCCTTCTTTGATATCTCGTTCACCCATTATCGAAGCGCCGGGCTCTCGAATATTGTTTAGCTTCGCCGTAGTTGAACTCAAATCCATTACGCTAACACATACTGGGAAGTCAAGCGACGCTAAAGCCAAAGCAGGTGAAAAGACCCAAGGCCACGGATAATTGCGGCCGAGTTACTCTGGATACATAAGCGCTTCATCGAATGCGGATTACAGTTTCTCGATATATTACGATCCTAAAAATAGTAGAGATAGCAGCGCGGTTAAGATGCTGTCGGCGAAATGCTGAATTCTGATCGGGTTGAAGTGGAATTGCCTCCACGCACTCTCCAAGACACCAAAATGTCCAACCAAGCCTACCCATCTCCCCTGACGATTCCGCCCCTGGAAGAAAAGCATACACATACGTTGATTCTCCTCCATGGACGCGGTAGCAATGGCGAACGATTTGGTCGCGAATTCCTCAGCTCTGCGAATCTGCAGCGACGACTGCCGACCGTGAAATTCGTTTTCCCCACCGCTCGCAAGCGTCGGTCAACAATACTCAAAAGAATTCCCATCAACCAGTGGTTCGATAACTACTCTCTTGAAGACCCCGGGCAGCGGACGGACCTGCAAGTGGAAGGTCTCAGCGAGACAGCGCAGTTTCTCCGGGGTTTGATCGAAAATGAGGCTTCGATATTGGGCGATGAAGGCCATCGCAGAGTCATCGTCGGGGGACTCAGCCAAGGCTGTGCGGCGGCTATCTTCACTCTTCTGGGGGAAATGAAGCCACAGATGAGCGTGGATTGCCGGGGGCCTTTGTTGGGATGAGTGGATGGCTTCCATTTGAGCAGCAGTTACGCGAAATTCTCCAACGTGACCCCCAAATCCATGATGATGTCGAGCTACAAGGCAAAAACACCAACGCGGACGATAGTGACAGCTCCAGCGATGAGACAGACCTTGACGAGAGCGAAGACAGCAAGGACGATGCATCAGAAGACGCCTACTCCGACACAGACCACTCCGGGGACCCATTTGCAAGGGACACTCCGGAACATAATGAATTCAATCCATTTTCGACGACTGATGATGTTCCTCTGCCCGTCCAAGCACTTAACCATGTTCGGGATATCTTGGATCTTGCACCTCTTCACGAAGAACAGCCTCATGATCAAACACCCGTGTTTTTGGGTCATGGCTCTGCAGATCCTAAAGTGTCTGTCGATCTCGGCCAGAAAATGGCTCGCCTGCTCTCTGAGGTCCTGGGGATGGACGTGACATGGAAAGCTTATCAAGACTTCGGGCACTGGTATAAAGTTCCAGACGAGATTGATGATATCTTATGTTTTCTCCAATTGAAGGTCAATCTACCGGTCATGGAACTCGGAGATACGCGATCGATGGTTGAAAATTGAGGATCATCTTGACCTTCCGTCAATTTGATCGCATTCTGGACTTCCGACTTGATCATTACCACAACTTTTGGATTGTCAAATTCTGTTTTTCTCTGAGCTCCTATGTTTGAGCCACCCAAGCACGGCATAAGCTTACCCTCAGCCCCTTCCCCCCACTATGCGCGATTGCCCCGCACTAAGATGATCTGACATCGCGACCGCAAAGCCAGACCTTCAACAGCGTAGGCTGTGCTGCAAACTACCGACAATTTTTATCAGATGTCGGGCACCGGTCAGGTTGCCTCGATATGGCATCGAGCAATCCAGCAGTATGAGACCATCACCAAGAAGAAGCTGGATGACCCGAGCTGGAAAGAAGTCACGACCGTGGATTCAATGTTACAGCTAGTCGACAGGGAGAACGCATCATTTATGAGCTTCCGCTCGAAAGGCGAGAGAATTCTAACCGTCCTCAAGTACGCCATGACACCGGTGGAACTGGTCGGCGAGATGGCCGCCAGTGGTGCAGCCATGGCCTTTCCACCTAGCTCGCTCATCTTTGCCGGGGTGAGCTACTTGATCAAGGCCGCCAATGGAGTCTCGGATAAATACGACGCCATCATCGAAATTATGTCCTCATTGAAGGTACGGACTACAGTCGCCCAGCCCTCGAGATGTTGGCTGAAGCGAGTCTGCGTGATAGGATTTCACGATTCGATTGGAAACATATTCCCAACAGCAAATTTCCTGTAGGCTCAGCACAAAGCTTGCGGAAGTATTCGCTACTTTACTGGAGATATTAGCCTTTGCGCGTCAGGAGATCAAGCACGGGCGGCTCCTGAGCTACGGCAAGAATCTGCTCCAGGGGAATGACGGGGCCAAGGCGTCGGTGGCCAAGCTGGAAAAGCTCTTCCACAGTGAGACAGCCCTCGTTGGAGCAGAGACTCTGTCCCAAGTGAAGGATGCAAATGTCACACTTGACCAGGTGCAGGACGATGTCACTGAAATAAAAAACATGCTGTACTCTGAGCCTCGAAAGGCCCAGCTCATTAACACCGTCCAGAGTATCCTCGTACCCAGCAATTACGCAGAGGATCGGTTTAGTACAATCAATCGCAATCGGATTCCAAACACTGGAAACTGGATTTGCGGGGAAAGGGGCTTTGAAGAATGGGAGCGTGGAGAGATGCCCATTCTATGGATATGTGGAACCCCCGGTGCTGGCAAATCCTACATTGCATCCAATATCATCAGCCACCTGAGGGAAGAATTCCCTCAGCAAGTTCGACACCCATCAGGAGTGTCGGTTGGATACTTCTTTTATAAGGATGACGATTCCGAAACGCGCTCACTAAGCCAAAGCCTTCGGGATGTTGCTTTCCAAATCGCGTTGAATGATCCGATTTACGCGCGGCATGTTGCGTCCAACAAGAACTCTCTCAGCTCTTCATCAACCCTTTCGACGTTATGGCGAATATTGTTTGTGAACTACTTCGTTGAAAAAGACGAAATGAACAGCCGAGCGTACGTTGTACTGGACGCATTAGACGAGGCATTTCTCGAAGACCGCCTCGAATTTTTCGACCTGGCTCAGGACATACAACCGAATGGGCGCCTGCAGCTGCTGATGTTAGGCCGGCCTCATATCGGAGACGAAATGATCAATCTGATAGAGCTGCTGCGAGTACCCACGGTCTATGTTTCCGATGCAAACAACTTTCAGGATATCGTACACTACATTCAAGCAAGCATTCGAAAGTCTCCACGATTGAGACAACTCTCGAAGAAATTGCAGTCCGAAATTGTGACGGAGCTGTCTAATGGGGCGCAAGGAATGGTGAGTCACATTCGAAATCACCGCGTGCGCTGTTGTTAATTGATTCTAGTTCATTTGGGTTGGTTTTATGTTGCAGGAGCTGCAGCGCGTTCGAGACCACAGCGGCATCCGCAAGGCACTCAACGCAGCGCCAAGGGGTCTTTCGCGGATGATCGAGCATGTACTAAGAGGATTTTCGGAGCTTCTCAACGAAACCCCGGAATACGCCGATGATCTCAATGAGTTGCTAGCCTGGATCGTGTGCGCTCCCCAACCTCTCCTCTTATCCGAAGTGGAACATATTCTGAAATGGAAAAACCCGGACGGCGCGGGATGGATTCGTCTCGAGGGTGATCTTCGAGGTCAGTTTGCTTCGTTTTTCGTCCTGACCCGCGAAGACAGGATGACCACGGCAGACCTTTCACATCTTTCTGCCGACATCGGATCCAACCAGAACGACACCTTTGATCCTCATCTTGATGTGAATGAGGATTATGATGGCTCCTTGGATTTTGGCTCAGATCCCAGAACAACCGATGTGACATTCAATCATGCCAGTCTAGGCGATTTCTTCCGAGACGACAAAAACGGACCAGTCTCTGCTGGAGAAGGTTTCCCTTCCGTTGGAGTCAATTATCATGACGCCCAGGCTATCGTGCTCTTACGACTCTTTGGAGCAATTGCGACATCGGACTCCTCAAAGGCTGCCTCTGCTGACGCTCTGCGACGTATTGCGTGTAGATTGTTTACCAATACCCTGGAGCGACTCGACCCCAAGAAAATCACCGATGAGAAAAGACAAACAATTGGCTTATCCCTAGCCCAGCTACTTTCGGACGAATCCAAATTCCCCAGGCTTGTTGATCCGTTAACATTCAACTTTTTTGAGAAACAGATGGTCCAGACCTTTATGAAGTGGCTGAGCGATCCTGTAGTCTACGGGTCTCTGCCACTCACAGAGAAGAGATGGTACGAAGAGGCAATTGCTACAAAACCTTCTGGGATTCTTGAGAGAATCTCGCGCTATCAGGCCACCAAGTGGTTAAGCAAACAAAAATTAGGGACCGGCGGCTTTTCGTTTACATGTGTTCGGAATTTTCTTGATTTGGAGAAAGGGGTCGAGGAGCCTGTATCGGTTGAGCGGATTCTTGAAGCCGCAGAATGGGCTGGTCTTGAGAAAACGGAGACATGGCATTACAACATTGGCGATGCCTTGCAAACTTTCGATTTCTACGATCGAGCCTTGGAATTTCACCAGAAGGCGTTGGAGTTAGATCCTGATCTATGGCTAGCCCGCTGGAAAATGGCCAACATCTATCAGAAAATGGGAGATTTCCACCGTGCCATCGATACTGCAAAGCCCATCATCGCGCAGCTTGAGGCGACGGTGGAGTTAGAGGACAGACGGAAACACCTCCACGAAATCTGCGAGTACCTGGGCTTCCTTCACTGGACTATCTACGAATCCAAAGAGTGCAACATCCTGTGGGAAAAAGCATACCAATTCGATGGAAGTTGTGTCAGTTGTATCAGCGCCCGCCTGGAAGGCTTCAAGGAGAATGAAGATATTGAGGGAGGCTTGGTCTTCTGGAAAGAGCTGGATAGACCCTTGCCAGGCAAAACAGAAACCCGACTGACCCAGTTCTTATGGCGACATTCCGCAATCTATCATATGTTCACACACGGGGTTATTCCAACCATCCAACACGTCGGAAATGCCCATTTCTTCACCAAGGCCTATGCCACCGCCGCCGCGGCTGCGCGCCGAGAAAACAAGGCCGAAACCGCGGCCCTACTGGAGCACTCCCTTGGGTACCTGTATTCATCGCACAGCGACGAGCCTGAAAAGGCCATTGCAGTATGGGAACATCTTCTGGGTATCTACGATGGGAAAGTCCTCAAGGCAAGATTCATGGACGTTCTTCGTACGGTATCCGAAGAACTGGGGGTGCTGTACCTGACGCAGTGTGTGCAAGTCACTACCTCCGATGAAGAAAGACGGAGATACGGAACATTATTGCAACGACTGGCGAGAAATGAGCCCCCTCGTCCCCGTGGATCCCATCATGTGCCACCGTTACAAGATGAAAGTCCTTACGTGACAGAATCCTCCGCCGGCTTCAACCTGGGCCACTTCTATACCATATGCGGTAATACCGAAGCAGCTCGGCAATGCTACAAAGCTCAAATCGCGAACTGTATCCGGCTTCTCAGTGATGACGACGACACCAACGACCAACCTGCCTTCTACCGTCTTGGTCGCGCCCTGGGTGTGATGGGTGACAATCCCAACGCCGTGGCTGCCTTCTATCAGTTCGAGGCTCTGATCCAACGGGAAGAAGATGGCCCTCGGTCGGTCGGCTATTGGAACTGCGACGAGTGTGGTATAGATCGCCATATAGATTGTCTGACCATCTGCTGCTTCTGTCGAGACTCGGGATTCTGCGAAAGTTGCGGTCCCTTGGTCGAGAGCGGCAAGCAGTCGAACAGGACCTGTGGTCCAAAACACAAGCTGTTATTTATCCCCCCTCGCACCGACGCTGTGAAAAATCGGAGTCAAGGGCATCGATCCATGCTCTATGTCGATGGGGATTGGATGACCCTGGATGATTTCAAAACCCAGCTAACGAAGAAATACGAATTGTAGGCGGGCTTTGAACGGGGAATGCACCCGCTTTCTTCATGCATACGTGGTATTGAGCCGAGATGCAAGATGTTTATAAAGACATCCAAAACAGAAAGAAAATCATCATGGTCGTAAACGTGTGGTGTATGATCCGGAACCCATTCCATGCTCATGCCAGCGCTCTCATGACATACTCCACGTCCTCGCGGGCTCGACGCAACGAATCATCCACCTCACCATTGGAATGGCGCGATTTGATCTCGTCGTGAAGCTGAACGAGCTCTTTCGCTCGGTGCAGATCGTCTGATTTCTTGCCGGATGGGCCTTTCTCCGCCGGGGAAAGAGTTTGCAATGCTGTAGCGGCATCAACAGACTGCGGAGTCGCGACTTTGTGCACGCTGACGAGAGCAAGAGCCTCGTTGTAGCCCTACAGAATGTCAGCGCGATCGGAGATCGCGATCACCCTCTACGTCCAGACGCGTCTCGGGCACCCAAAGTGGGGGATGTCGATCGAGGGGGGAAACGCACGCAAACCCGCAGCGAGGTGATATCAGACAGGATCTCCGCGACGTGCATGGCGATGAAAAGGGTTGAGAGTGGGAGAAGAGAAGGAATTGGAGGATCAAATGGCGCAGCTGAAGTCGCGATGACGTGGGAGAAAGAATGTCTTGGCACGGTGATGAAAAAGAAGCAAAGTCAGGATGGGAAATAGATCGGATTTATTTATGGTCCTGGATTAGGCACCCACCAGCGTATCTGTACATCTCTTTTACTGGCTGCATTAATGTACTCGTCCCGGGTTTACGGATTTGATGGATCTGGTGCGCGGCGGATATCTCTATGTGAAGATTAGTGCGCCGTACCGGGTTAGCACCCTTGCGCCGGGATACGAGGATTTGAAATCTCTGGTTCGGGCACTCTTCGATGCGAATCCGAGGCAGATTCTGTGGGAGAGTGATTGGTATGTTTAACTCCGGGCCATTGGTTCCAAGGGAAAATTGTTAGCCAGCCGCAGGCCACATACGCCCCTGATGAAAGTTTGGACTCGCGAAGAAGCACTTCAGGAAACTCCATACTTGGAAGTCGATGATCTTGCGTGGTTGGAGAAGTTACGGTCTTGGGTTTCAGACGAGGAGTGGCATGCGATGATGGTGTTGAATCCGCAGGGGCTATATATGACTGGTAGCGCAGAGATGTTGGCCGGCCAGATAGATTCGAAGATAGTAAATGATGCATGAAACATACCATGATAATATGAAGATCCATTTCGATTAGTTGTAGTATTGCAACCACCGTTAGTAGCATGTATGCCATCGAAATCACCCACCACCCGAAGGTACCAAGCATCGTTTCCGTGCAACCCAGAGCAAAAACAAAGACCATGTCACCTGAATCATTTCAATTTCATGACCCGTAACCGCGCAAATTTCCATCCGTGTGCTCACTGGCTGCACTCGGACGGGGTAAGATCCTCCTCGGTGATAGGTGGCAAGATGATGAATCGATGCTCGCGCGACCCATCAGGAAGCAGGTACGAACCATCCTCAAACTTGTGCGCCAGTGCAAATTCCTGCTTAGCCATGTATTCTTCCTCGAGGATGATGAACATGACAATGTGTTCGAGCCAAGCCCAGCTCCAGCCCTCCTTCCTCATCCAGTGGGTCATGCGCCGGCGGTAGAGAGCATTGTCCAGACCCGCGAGGAACGCGTCGATGAAGAGGTCGTCGTTGACCCGCTTGAGACGCTTCTGCCGGCGGCGGAAGTGAAAAGCAGCGTCGTAGTAGTCTTCAAGGGAGAGCTCATTCTGTTGCATGACGGAAGAGAGCATGTCTTGTACTGCGTGCGCGTGCGCAGGGGACTTGCCTGTAGAGTCCTGCGCGCTGGTGGACGAGCTGGTGGACGTAGTAGATGAAGCCCGGGAATGGGTGCAGAGGAGAGAGTCGGCAACAATGTTGAATCGTGCATCATTCGTGAGAGGAGTAGCAGACTCGAGGATGCACCCCGCAGGGAGATGGTTCAGTTTTTCGAGGTCAGCAATGCAATCAGTCAGAAAGCTGTTCTTCTCAATGGCCTCGGCGTATTCAGCAAGAGGAGCCAGAGTGTGACGAAGCTGGGAGCGCAAGGCCTGGAGACGGGAACTGTCATTGTGAGCAGTGTTGTTCATGGTAGATGCAAGCGAGGCCACGATGGTGACCAGGTCCTCGAGACATTTGGTCACTCTCCGGGTGAGTTTCTCTGCTTCGGTCAGTCGATCTTGCAGCGTCGCGTGGTCCTCCATCAGGCCCTTGTTCTCGCGCTGCAGCTCGTAGTTCCAGAGGAGCACCGTGGGACTGACTGCGTTGACACGGGTCCTCTGTGGTGGAACCGTGGCCATGAGAAAGAGATGAGATGGAGAGACGAGATAGAGGGTTTGGTCGTAAGTGACGGATCGGATGAGAAGAGGCAGAGGGGGAGAGGATGATAGAACTCGTTACGCGAGGCCAACGAAACAGCCAAAAAAACAAACACCATCAGGCATCGATCCAAATTCGATCAAGCCCGATGCCTACGAACATCAACACCGTGAGGAACAAGTCAAATTTTGGCCCGATCTATTTGATTAAGTACGGAAACAGCGGCATCCTTAACCAACCAGAGCGAGCTAGATACAGAGAAAAACGGAAAATGCGGGAATAAAGGAAAACCGTGGCAGCAACAAAAACAGACAAGCATGTCACATCTCCGTAAGTGCAGGGACATAGGAAAGGCGTAGCAGTGGCCCGACGGTGAGCGTCACCTCGAAGAGGGCCCGCCCCATCTCCTCAGGCCACGGCGAGCGGAAATGTGTGGGAAGCACAGAAAGCCACTTTTGACGCAGGTTCTGCGATCATGATCCGCATCAAGGACGTAAAAGAGGTGAAAGGTGTTTAGATGAGGTCGGCAACGTTCATGGGCATCTCCTCGACCTGGGTGCTGTAGAACTGCTCGATCTCACGGAGCATGCGCACATCGTCGGCGGTGACGAAGTTGATGGCAACACCCTTACGACCGAAACGACCACCACGACCGATACGGTGAATGTAGTTCTCACGGTTGGCGGGGAGATCGTAGTTGATGACCAGGGAGACCTGCTGGACATCGATACCACGGGCCAGAAGGTCAGTGGCGATCAGGACACGAGAAGAGCCGGAGCGGAACTCCTTCATGATGACATCACGCTGGCCCTGCTCCATGTCACCGTGCATGGCGGAGACGGTGAAGTCACGGGCAGTGAGCTTGTCGGTGAGCCAGTCGACCTTCCTGCGGGTGTTGCAGAAGATGACGGCCTGGGTGATGGTGACGGTCTCGTAGAGATCGGACAGAGTGTCGAGCTTCCACTCCTCCTTCTCGACGGCGATGTAGAACTGCTTGATACCCTCAAGGGTGAGTTCCTGCTTCTTGACCAGGATGCGGACGGGGTCGCGCATGAACTTGGTGGTGACCTCCAGGACGTCCTGGGGCATGGTGGCGGAGAGCAGAGTAACCTGGGTGGACTGGGGCAGAAGCTGGAAGATGTCGTAGATTTGCTCGGTGAAACCACGCTGGGATAAGAAGTCAGAAAGAGTTCATAGGTTGCGACATATTGAACAATATCAACTTACCGACAGCATCTCGTCGGCCTCGTCAAGGACGAACAGCTTCATGTGGTCGGTGCGGAGAACGCGGCGCTGGATCATGTCCTGCACACGACCGGGGGTACCAACAACGACCTGGGGGCCCTCACGGAGAGCGGTCATGTCCTCGCGGACGTTGGTACCACCGATACAGGCGTGGCACTCAATGCTCATGAAGTCACCAATGGCAACAACGACCTTCTGGATCTGCTGAGCCAACTCACGGGTAGGAGCGAGGATAAGAGCCTGGCAGGCCTTCAGATTGGGGTCGAGCTTCTGCAGGGCGGAGATGGAGAAAGTGGCGGTCTTTCCAGTACCGGACTGGGCCTGGGCAATGACATCGTTGCCTTTGAAAATCAGCAACTGTAGGAGGGGAAAAGGAGGGGAAAAGGAGGGGAAAAGGAGGGGAAAAGGAGGGAAAAAGCCGATTGGAAGAACTCACCCTTGATGATGGGCATGATAGCACGCTGCTGGATGGCGGAGGGACGCTCGAAACCGTAGGCGTAGACACCTGTGTTGTGTTAGGAATTTCCTGCCTGCCCCGCCATGGCGGATTCAAGACATCAGGGGAGTTGACATACCGCGAAGCAGCTCAGGCTTCAGGTCCATGGAGTCGAAGGAGTCGGTGATCTCATCATAGTTCGACTCGATCTGACCTGTTGGGGGGAAATTGTGCGGTTAGCCTTGGGTGTGTTCCTGCTTCGCCTCGCCTCCGGTTGCCGCCACTCTGAAATAGCCTGCGGGCATAATTGAAAAAACAAAGGCCTTGGGAGAGGTGCCCGGAGACATGGTAGGAAATAAAACATACCCTCGGGGAGGTCCTCAAGACCCTTGTCGTTCGACATATTGGCGGTTGAAGAGGGGTTGATCACAGGCAACTGGTCGCTGTGATCGGGATAGTGGGGGTTAGCGAACGGTCCCTTGGGGATAGTCGTTCGCGAGAGTAGAAACTAGTATCACAGCTCTTCTTACGAGAAGAGCGGACGAGATACTAGGGGGGACGTGGATGGTGGGTTGGTCTTGGTCACAAGAGAGGTGGAAGAGGAAAGAAAAAATCGACGCCGAACTTCATTTGCTAACGACGCTTTTTTTTTTTTTTTCAAGGTGGGCGGGTGTGTCTCACCGCCTTCCCCATGTGGGGCCTCCCGCCCCAATCCAAGCGAGTAGTGCAAAATGCAGTGAGATTTACTATTGTTCTCGCGTCCAGAGTGATTATTCCTGCCGGTTGGGCATTTCTTTCATCCTGTGGCTGGATAGTGCCTTGGCCGCATTGCAGTCAAGACCAGTGCTGCCCTGGGCTGTTGAGGTTGTTCAGGCTGGCAGAAAAAATTCACTTGAAGCCCTAAGGCCCGTGGCACAAGATGCCTGACATCACAACGCTACCCAGTTATCCACCAGCCAATGAGGTGGATATTGAGGCTATTCCCAGTCATCCCCTGGGGGTGAAACCCAGTGGCAATGCTTTGTTAGCCACCTGGAATTTGCGCCAGTCCATTGGAACTTTTCTTTCGCTGCCCGATGAATTAATCCTTGTGTTGCTGGAATGCTTGGATGGACAGAGCCTGTTGCATATCGGGCGCACCTGCAAGGCTTTTTATGCTTTTACCCGTGCCGAGGAACTATGGAAGGCCCTTTTTATCGAGTATGTCTAGTCTTTGCTTGGTTGTGGTTATCTACCATACGGCCGGTGGTATATATCACCAGCTATGTCTTAGGTACCTCACTGAAGACAACTTGGCTAAATATCGTATAGGAATCCACGAGACGGGTTTACATGGCGGGGAACATGGCGATCAACATATCTCAATCTTCCAGCCTCCAAAGTACCCCTGCTGGATTGCTCCCATTTGTATTCGGATGCTCTTTACCGACCATTTAATTGTGCCCATATTACATTGGACTCCTACGTGACCCAAATCCCGGCACGCAACCAAATCGCTCGATTCCCCGACCTCCCAGTGGAGGAATTCCATAAAAATTGGGCTGACCGGCCATTCATCTTGACCGAGCCAGTCAAAAACTGGCCAGTATACAAGAACTGGTCTGTCGGTACATTGCTCTCCCAATATGGACAGGAGAAGTTCCGAGCAGAAGCCGTCGACTGGCCGCTACGAACATACGGCGACTATATGGCCGACAATTCAGATGAGAGCCCGCTGTATCTATTCGATCGCGCTTTCGTATCGAAAATGGGCTTGAAGGTGGGCGCACCAGCTGAAACTCCCGACGCAGCCTATTGGCCCCCGGCATGTTTCGCCGAAGATCTCTTCTCCGTACTGGGTGAAGACCGACCTGATCGGCAATGGTTGATCATTGGTCCCGAGCGTTCAGGCAGTAAATTCCACAAAGATCCCAATGCCACCAGCGCATGGAATGCCGTGCTCCGCGGGCCTAAGTACTGGATCATGTTCCCGTCCGGCGACAAGATTCCGCCGCCGCCCGGTGTTTTTGTTTCCGATGATCAGAGCGAAGTCACTTCGCCGCTCAGCATCGCAGAGTGGCTACTCACATTCCATGTCGAGGCACGAAGAACGCCCGGGTGTATGGAAGGCATCTGCGGCGAGGGTGAGATCCTACATGTCCCCTCGGGGTGGTGGCACTTGGTGGTGAATATCGAGCCGTCTATTGCCATTACACAGAACTTCATCCCGCGCGCTCATCTCGGCGCCGCGCTGGATTTCCTGTCCAACAAGCCAGACCAGATCTCCGGGTTCCGCAAAGATGTCGAGAACCCATGCCAAAAATTCGTGGACGGCATGCGAGCGGCATACCCGGAGCTTTTAGAGCAAGCGCAAGAAGAGCTGCAGCGAAAGGCAGATGGAAAGAAGCGCAAATGGGATGACATTGTGCATGGAAAGACCGAGGGCGAGTCAGAAGACCAAAACGCCGGTGGTTTCAGCTTTGGATTTGGAGATGACAGTGATGCTGAAGTTCCTTGAATTGCATTCCAGACCGCTCGTTGTATCGCTAGCTAAATCTCGGGTACTGCCATAGAGTAATGAGACATGAAGAAAGAAAGTGGTCGATGTATGCAGGTAGTGGATCGTCTCATCCCGCCGAAACCCGAAACGCCGAAAGAACTGCTGCGTGTTTTAGTGGCAAGCAACCGACTTGGCTGCCGGAGTGCCATCCGCAAAGGCCAAATATCCAACAAATGCGCCAACTGCAACTGCAATCATGATCATGCCGTTGTACGTCATGAAAAGAAGCCTGAATAGGTCAGAGCCAGATCATGGAAATAAGCTCTCGAAACACCTACATAATGAAGAAACTGTAGAAGACTTGGATCGCGTAGAGCGCGGCCAAGGTAATCCTGCCTCGGCGCGCGACCACAGCCCGGTTATCCCTCCCTGCAAGCAATGGTGAGCTTTCGTCGCGAATGTTCGGCACAGTCTCCGCGGGGATATTCGCCAGGCCCGGGTTGTCGACCCCGTTATCTGCTGAGCAAGACATCAATGACAGCTCGCCCAGAAGAGCAGAATGAAGGGTCATTTCCTGAACACTCCCACGCCACGACTCCCCGCGCTACATTGCAACCGACAGATCCTCACAAGGGAATCATTCAGTGGGACCTACCTCGCAGATTTGCCGACGATGCAACAAACCCATTCAAGCGCTGGTTATGGCCTGCTTCGTATTTCCGAGTCACCTGGCGGATCCATTCGTAGCCTGCGGTGAGGAGGACAACGAGGAAGAGCGAGAGGATGAAGGAGAGGGGGCCGGTGATGCGCCACTGGCGAAAGATGATGCAGAGGTCTTTTGCGGACCAGGTAAAGACCATCTATATGCCACACAAGTGTCAGCGAATTGTGGTCCCAGGAGTCTCATCGAGTACTTGCGTTCATATTGCACTGGCCACCCATATCCATATCGCCGTGACCATGGCCATGGTCCATGTGCATCGAGTGCATCGAGTGATCCATCGCAAGTGAAAAGCGGACTTAAGAGTTGTACACCGACTTCAGAAATACAAGTCAAGACAGCAACGAAAGTAGCGGGACCTGTAGCGAAGTAAACATCAAGACGAGCGGAGATGATGCCACTTGCATGCAAACAGCGCAAACACCGATAAGATCCGACAGCTTCAACCTGCGCCCACCGATGAGCCTGGAATTATCCGCGACCGTTGACCATCAAATCCCCCCGGCTCTATACTCGATATCCTCGGAACATCCAGACCCCTTCTACAAATTGGTCATGGCTGAGCCCGCCCCCGCTGCACCGGCAGCACCAACTACGAACGCGCCCGCGGCACCAACACCCGGCGCAACCGCAGGGGCACCGAATGCGCCTGCCGACCAAAATGCTACGAGTCGTGGATTGCCATACTATGAGAAATTGCGAAGAGAGCTGAGAGATACACTGGGGAAGAAGCGGTTGATGGACAAGAGCATGGTAAGTGCCCGGTTTTCACGACATGCGACGAGCACGGGACGATAAAACGCGACCCAGTCTTGAACACCGATCGCGCACAAGATCATAACTAATATTGGACGAAAGGCGCAACTTGAAGACCAAATCTTCCGCTTTGAGCAATCTTACCTAGAGGAAACGACGGCCGGAAACATCATCAAAGGATTCGACAACTACATCAAAGGCTCCTCCAGCGGCTCAAGTCTCGGCGCGTCGGGGTTGAGCTTAGGGTCAGGAGTAGGCGGCCGCCGAAAGGCGGCCGTGACCGATAGCGATCGAGTGTTCTCACGCAGTTCCGCAAGTTATATGATGGTACATAAGAGCCTCTTCAGTGGTGGTGGTAGCTGTGTTGCTAACTTGCTGGTTTCTAGGACTCTCCCGGCCCGTCTTCCGCACAAACAACCCCGTCACACGCTGCAACGCCGACATCTACATCTGGCGTGAATGCTCCTTCGAATAATGGTCTCGCGTCTGCGACCGCCAGCGTCAAGAATATGAATGGCTCGTCGAAGAACAAGAAGAAATCCTCTGGTGGCTCCAAGAATACCAAGGGCAAGAATCAGACAGATGAACTCTCGGATGACGGAGAAAAACCACCCATTAAGCGACTCAAGATTAGCTATGGACGGGAGTAGACATGGCATTTTTTGTATTGGAGTTGGGGACTGAACTACCTTGAAATTTCTGGGGTTGTATTAAAGCTCGGCGCAGGCAACGGGTTCTTTTACTTCTACATCATGTACATCACGAGTTGGGGAGAGTACTGCATGCAACACATCGAAGTCATATCTTCGTTCTCTGTCAAGCCATGTATGGCCACACTTTCGACCAAAGAGTTGAGTAATTTCTTTCACAGCTGGAGACGGTATGTAGCAACCTCAAATGCCCTCAGCGCGATGTCGAATGACACGCCCGAGGTTCGGTGGTTGGTCATCTCCTGCTCCTCCTCATCATCCTCGAGGACATTGCATTTCCAAACTTGCTTAACCGGTAGGCGGCTACTGATGGACCCACGGGCTTTACCACCAAGAGATTCGTAGACCCGAACGATTAGACTCTTTCCAGGTCGGGATGGAAGGTCACCGGTGGTGACATCCTCATCATCCTCGCCACGCTTGACGGTATCCAGAATGATGGAATTCGCGTCATTGACCTTCACCGACTGCAAAGCAAGATCACAAGTCCGCACTCGCTCGTTCGAGTCGTGAACGGTAAGTGGTTGGTTAAAGTTGTATCCGGCACGGATGGTGCGATGGTCGAGACCACCAGAGTGAGGAAGAATGGCGTAGCGAATCCGATGGCGACCCATGTCAGCATGTGCGTCAGGCGCCTTGGGAGCCCGTAACAGAGACAGGCGCATCAGGTTGCCACATGTGGCAAACCCGTACTTGGAGTCGTTGAGGATAGATACACCGTATCCATGCTCAGAGAGATCAGCCCACTTGTGGCAGCAGACTTCAAACTTGGCCATGTCCCAGCTGCACATGATTAGTACCTTGGAATCTAGTGTCTTGGTTGTGTTTCGGAGAGCTTACCTGGTATTGTAGTGAGTGGGACGTCGAACGATGCCGTATTGAGTCTCATAGGAAGCCTCGGCGTTGGTGACATCCACGGGGAACTCGACCTTGAGGAATTTCATGGTTTCTTGCCACTCCACCTCGCTCTCGAACTCGACATATGAGGATTCGTTATCCGAGACAGATGCTGACAGGCTAATGGTTGTCTTGACCCAGCTCTTGTCACTGATTCTGGTTTCCGTCACAACGCTGACTCGGTACGGGCTGTTCTCTGCGATCACCGTTTTGCCACGAGGAAGCTCTTTACGCGATTCCAAGTGGAAGACCTCAACATCCCATGCTTGCCAATAGAGTGGCTTGTCATCGAAAATCACGAGCTGGCCGGCCTTTCCGTCCTTGGCTAGCACTTCTCTCTTGGCATTCACGTCGAATAACGAAGTGATCACACCATCTTGGACTTCGACTTTGAGCTTACCGTTCTCGAGACTGAACACGCCAGGCTTGGTCTCTGCGATTTTTGCGGCATTTCGCGTTTCGAAATCAGATGTCATACAGGGCATCAGCCCCGTAGTTCCGTTGAAGCATGCATAATAAGCATTGTCAGCCGGATTGGCGCCATCTGAGATTCGCACCACTTCGGATCGGGGCCACGGTAGTGTGTTGAGGGCGACAAGCTGTTTGCCTCCCTTGTCAGAATCTCTGTCAACTCCCAGGGCCCCAAGAGCCTGCTTGCGCAACTTCTCGCCTGTCTTGAAAATCTCGGCATACAACTTGTCCGAGTCATCATAGCACATCTCGATGGAGCTACCGGGCAAGCAGTCATGGAACTGACAGAGAAGAACGCCTTCCCACATTTCGTCGATTTCTTGCTTGGGATAGCTGTATCCTTTTTTTTCGTACAGACTGGCCACCGCAGCCAAGTGCTCGAGTTCACGAAGCAAAAATTCGGCCTTGCGGTTGTTACGCTTATTGTTGGCTTGCGTCGTGTAGGTGCCACGATGGAGCTCAAAGTAGAGCTCACCATACCAGGTAGCGAACTCAGTGCCATTCGCGGCATTTTCTTCGAGCCGAGCGAAGAAATCGTCCACTGACTCCCCCATCTTCACGCGAGGAAGAGAGCCAACCTTGTCACTGAGACCACGGCACCGGCGCAGTTTCTCCAGGTGCTCGAAAGTCGGTCCACCGCCACCATCTCCCTTGCCAAAGACTAGCAAGGATGACTTGTCCTTGTCCATGGACTTGTGTTGAGTGACGCTGCGTTTCAGATCTCCAAAATGTGCCTCGGCGGTATATGTCTCTGCCGGGGCCATGTGGCACATCACCTGGCTACCGTCCAGCGAAACCCACTGGAAAGTGGTGTGAGGGAAGTTGTTGATATTGTTCCAACTCAGCTTCTGAGTAAAGAATCGGCTCATTCCAGCCAAGCGGCAGATCTGTGGGATCTGCGTTGAATATCCAAAGGTGTCCGGGAGCCAAAACGTGGTGGATCGCTTTCCAAAATGACTCTCAAAGAAGCGCTGGCCGTAGAGGAATTGCCGCACCAGGGACTCACCACTTGGCATGTTGGTGTCATGCTCTACCCAGCTCCCTCCAATGGGCTGGAAGTTACCCTTCTTCACCCATCGCTTTACTCGGTCGAACACGGTTGGGTAGTACTCCTTCAGCCACTTGAACTGCTGAGCCTGGGAGCACGCAAACCGATGCTCCGGATATCGATCCATGAGGTCGCATTGGTTAGACCATGACCGAGCGACCTTTCGTTTGGTCTCTGCCCAGGGCCAAAGCCAACATGTATCTATGTGGCAGTGGCCAATAGCAAAGACGAAAGGTCCGGTGTCCGATTCATAGACTTGTGCCGAATCTACCTTGTCACCGAGGTACTTCTTGGCGATATTGCGAGCCTCTTCGATGGACTCGTGGCTTCCATCGCCAGCGATAAAAGCGTCAATCATGGCATTGCCCGTCATGTTGGCCTCATGCGCCTCCCACGAGTCCGCGGGGAACTCACGGGCGGCATCCCCGATAATCCAGAAGTCATAGTAAAGTGCCCTTGCGGCAAGGTTTACCGCGGTAATCTGGGCCTTGCTCAGCGTATATGACTTGTCGGGGTCGGGCGGCTGGATCGAGTCGCCTCCCGGGGCGTTGCCGAACATCCCATTGCAGGCCATTTCAATATAGAATGTGTGCTCCTTCCCATCTCGCCATTCATCTGGTATAATCCACTCAACTCTTTCGCCTCCTCCCGTCAACCCTTGCAGAGGACGACCGTCGTCGGTCCAGACCAAGCCTTCGTTATTGGCATCCCAGTGGAACTCCAGGCGCTCCTTCTTACGCATGTCCTCCGGCACGGTCAGTTGAATCCGAAACCAGTGTGTGGACCATGCAGGCCCGAATGATTCTCCAATGTGCGTTGGTCTGAACTCGTGCGAGGTCGCCTCGTCGAAGGGCGGCCGCTCTTGGCCAGGGACTGAGTAGACCGACAGCTTCACATGATCTTCGTCCGAGTTGACGGCCTCGTAGTATTTGGACACCAGATTCTGTCCTTCATACTGGCCCGTCGCGGTGAATTGTTTCAGTCGATCCGTGTAGATTTTGGTGATGCGCTGCCCGACCGGGCGCTCCGCAAGCCGGGGTAGTGAGCTCGTCGCCGGGGCGGGGGCGAGATGCGGGGCTTCTCCACCCATGATGATGATGGGACCGAAACCCGGGTAAATAGATAGAGGTGAGAAGTCGTCAAGCGGGGGTTGTGTACCAGGCCGCAGGTAGTTGTAGGAAGGGAGAAGGGAGGAAGCTCTGTTCCCAAATGCGGAGGCATGGCGGAGTGCGGAGCTGCATGACGATCGTGATCGCCGATCGGTCCAACCTGGTTGTGACGAATTTAGGATGCTCGGCTTGAAAAAATCAATTCTGTTTTGTCTATCATCTCGTCTACTCATCCAACATATTTCGCATATTGGATAAATTCCTCGTCGGTCTTTAGCCGCTCCCAATCTTCGTCCCTCAAGCACATCTGGACAGCCATTTCACCCCGAGGCGACTTCGGCATCAAATACATAAGGCTTTCAAAAGGGGCAAACATCGGCCGTCGCACAGCCTCTGGCTTTCCGAGGCCAAGGTTGAAGTCAAGTTCATAAGTGTTGATCTTGGCCCAAGAGCTGAACATGATATCCGACGGGACGTTCACGCATGCCGTCACAGAGGCCTTGCTCTTGTCTGGCGTGCGAGCAAGAAACGTGATAAGAGCGCGGACGGAGTACTGCAGATTTACAACCGCCGGGTCGAGCTGTCTTCGAAGCTCTGACGCAATGGCGCCTAGAGGCGCATCGGCTACGCGTTGCAAAGTATGCTTGTTGTATGTTATGCTCTGCAAAAAGCCGGGATATGTCAGCGGCACACCCATGTGTTGTCGTACATCCACTGCCCGAGCAAATAAAGTCTTGGTATGAGTCTGGAGGCGTGGAACACGAGCCCGGGAAACGCATTTCCAGATGAACGAGCTAACCACATCGTCCGTGGAGATGAATCCGGATGACAATGTCTTGGTCTCGGTTGCCAAAGACTTGAGGGCCTGCAAGGAGCGCTCGGAAAAGACGACATATGCCCATGAAGACTCATAGGGCGATGCGTTATCGTTGGTATTTTCCTTCTGAGGCTTAACCATCTGAAAGGCGATTTCTGGTCCAGGTTCGTATGATTCGCCCAACAAGTCGACCGTCTTACTTCGGTCCATATTCCCAATAAACAGCTCTTCGGTCGTAAACGGTTCATTCTTGCACGCCTTTGAAAGCCAACCAATGATTGTCCCTTGCCCAGTCATGTCCATCACATTGTGCTGGGCAACAACGGTCAGAATCAATCCACCAGTGATGAAGTTGACCTGAACAACAAAGACCGGTGCAGCAGTAGCAGCTAAGCCAATGGTATTTCCGGGTAGGTTCAAGGTTAAGCACGGCGCAAGGACTTTTTCATCGAGCATTGAACATGGAAAGTCGGCGGTTCGGAGATCCCGCATTGTTGGAGCCGATGTGTCATGTCGAAGGTCCCGGGTGACCAAGGGAATCCTATCCGACGGAACAATTCTGAAGGTACCTGTTATGCCATCGCCGGCACCCTCGTTGATGACATCCCCAGCCAGCCACGGGAAGTTTTTGGATAGTGTAGCTAGGCCATCCGTTAACGTGGACACGATCATGTCATGGCAAGATGAGTCGGTCACTGGAAAGACCAGACATAGTTGAGTGTAGAGTTTGTATAGGAATGGCTGTTGACCGAGTACATCAATTTGATCGTTCACCAAGGTGCGATCTTCCGGCATGGTAGGCAGTTGATGGTCTGAGGTTGAAGTTGATTCCTTTTTAAGGTTGCAGAAAACATGGAATCCCCGGGCCCACATGTGACTCACGCTGACTCGATAGAAGTCATCGGCGGTCATTTCAACAGTATTTGCAAACCTGGATGTGTCCCCGAGGTTCCGGCTTCTGCTACATGATGCTATCAAGTTACTCAGTCAATTTCTGAGGAAAGGTATCACTGGGCATTTTTTGAATGCCACCTCCACGTAAAAGAAGCTCTCGTGGGTATGGAAAGCACCCCTGGGGGGGGTTTATTGGCGCCTGCAACTTCATTGACCAAGGAAAATCAAATACAAAGCGAGAAGGAACGTCCCTAAAGTATTCACGAATTTTAAATTCATCGCAAATTAGGTACCAATGCTGGTTGAGAAAGAGTCCGGATATCTTTCAAGGAGGAAATATGGTACGCTACAAGTCTACTTATCTGGGAGAAAGCCTTTCCTCACCTCAAGAAATATTCTGATCTGCAAAATTATCTTCCAACCAAATATACCCCAGCTACTCCGTACTCACTATGGAAAAAACAAGCACTGTTGTGCTGCACCTCAAATAGCCGTGATCGACACCAATAAGGTCTATTTTTCACCATTGGTGTTTCACCGCGAAAAGAGAGTGGATGGATCAGATATGAATCTTGTTTTCCAGCCCAGCCTGCTTCACGCCGCTCATTGCTAAGTTCTGTCGAGGATCTGGTAGAAAGTCAACTGCTGCCGAATGAATTGCCGATCGCGAGAAATGAAGCTCGCGAGATCCCGGTCACGAAAAATGCACAGCAAAAGTCGAGCTAGGCCCAGTTGGGCTTCCATGGCACCGGAACAAGAGCCGAGCCAGACACCTGGAACCAATCCCTAAACCGATCGGGCTTGATGGGACCAAATCGAAATTCCCGCACCACCCGCCTTGCACGGAGATTGCGTGGGTCCTCGAGATGTGAAGTGGCATGATCCATGGAGCCGCGATACGCACACAATTCTCTACGAGTATCCTCTATGATCGTCAATATTGACACCCAAAATCGCCATTCAGCTGGAACCCATCTTATCTGATCGGACGGTCCCAGTGTACGGTGACAGATCATCCATTCAACCACGGTTGCGCCCCCATGCACCGGGTGGATCTCGCCCCGAATCGATTCCAGGTCGTGGATTGTGCTGGAAACCCGAGGAGTCCCAGTCGCTTCGTAGTGCACTTCGTAGTCAATCGACTGCACAATCACATTGTCGCACAAGTTGGTCTGGCTGTCCACGCGCTCGACCCGCGAGTGGCCCCAGGAATGACCCGCCCGCTGCCCCGTGCCGCTACCGGACTTGGAAGCCGATCCATCGCCCATGGTCTGGCCCGAGACGGAGGTCTTGAGAAAATCAGACACCGCCCTAGCTATTATATCTGTCCGAAGATCGGCGAGAGTGCGTTTTAAGGTAGGGATATAGGTATAGAGTAAGGTACTCTGTAGCAATTGAAGCTATATAGTTAGTATAAGGGCGTACTAGGGGCGATCAACTAGATTAGCGTAGAAGTAGCTACGTCCAGCAGAACTGGCGGCGCTAGCTATGAGAGAGTGTGTTTGAACTACCAAGCAGAGCGAAGTAGAGAAAACAAAGGGGTCATAACCTATGAGGGCTAGACGGAGAGACGAGATGAGAGGATGAAGATGGATGAGAGCTGTCTATATGAGAGTTCTAGATACATGGGAGAGGATGCGTCACATGACCATCATCAACAGATCCGGCTTCGCGTAAATGGTACATAGCAAACGTATAAACGGGCTATTATTATAATAGAATCTCCCTTGTATTATATTCTTGAATGCACTACATAATCAGCTACGTTGATCATCACTACAGGCTCCTCGAGCATTCTATAGGAACCGCTTGGGTCACTCACAAAGGGGTATAAAAGTAATACTGACTGTCTTTCACGTCCACCCTAATTATATCCGCTTCTGGTGAGTATTGGTGCTGCTCGATATACATGATGCCGACATATTAGCCTATATAACTCAGATGATCATCAACTCCTTTCCGAAGAGTCCTCTATGCATTTTTCATCTTTCTTAGATTGAAGTAAGTAAGAAAGAAAAAAATAACCTTTTCTGGCGCTGACTGCGATCGGTTTATTATACACCAATGGTCTCCAAAATTGATCTGATATCATGACTTTCGACCCCCAACCTAAAGCCCACCAAGAAAACTAAAGGATAGTAACGCAAAGAATTACACGTTACGCTCACATATTGTTTTCCTGTGATATCTCCAAAATTCCCTAAGAATTCCGAAATAGTCCAGATATACTACACTGAGTATAGGATTATAAAATGGCCTTATAGGCTTTGGTTGTTGAGATATTACGTTGTAATTTATCGTATTTAATATGGTGTTTTAGGGGTGGTCACTTTTTTTTTTCAACTCTTTCTTCACTCTTTTTCGCTTCCTGTTTCCCATATGTCCAATATGTTTTACTCTGGGGCTTGCTGTGACATCAGTCGAGCCCCTGAAGCTAGGGGCTGTTTAGAGCTGTCACTGTAGAGCCATATCAGCAATCGGGACGCTTCCGTGGACGTCCGGATCCACTATTTCCATGTCAAACTTTCAGCGCAGATATATTCCCAACATTACAATGCTTTGACCAACGTTTATAGCTCCAAGTCTGTTACGCCCGACCTCCAGGGTCGTGGAGGTCATAGGTTGGAGCCATGACTGGACTGATCTAGAACCTTGTCAAAATGACGCGTCTCTTACGTCCATATGACCAATGACGTGAATGACATCATGATGAGAATCATAACCACAACTTCCCCGTTCGCTTCCTCAATTTGGCCAAGATACGAACATAGTGATGTAAATACGGAGACTCAAAAGTGGTGGACGTCAGAAAACCGAACAAGCCTAGGTGTATGACGAGACGAATATATACGCCACCTTCATGCCATTTGAACATTCAGCCGGAGACAAAATATTTCAAGGAACTTCAATCATTACATTCGGAGAATCAACTCGAGCAGAAATCCCTGTTGGAAATATACAATGTCTGTTTCGATCACCACAGACGTCAGCAACTATGGGGATCGGGGGTACGGCGACCCGAAGCATACGATGAAAGCTTTGACCTGGCAAGGAAAGAATTCGGTTAAACTTGGTCAGTCACTCTGCCCATCACGACCTTCATTTGTCTTGTGTATCTCCAAAAGATATTTCGGTTTATTTGCTTATACAGTATGTGGTAGTGGATACGGCTTGCCCGACGATCATCGATGAAGGCGATGTCATACTTAAAGTGACGGGCAGCACTATTTGTGGGAGTGACCTACACCTGCTCCACGGTATGTCGTGGCTTTCTAACAGTTAATGAAATGGTACTTCAGCTGCTCATACGATCCGTTATCGATTATTAGAGGCCATCCCAGATCTCCAGCAAGGTGATATCCTCGGCCACGAGTTTTGCGGCATTGTCTCAAGCGTGGGGCCGGCAGTTAAGAGGGTTAAAGTGGGCGACCGCGTTGTGGCATCCTTCCAAATTGCCTGTGGGCAGTGCTATTATTGCAAGAGGAAGTTGAGCTCAGTGTGTGAGCGCACGAATGCGAACCAGGAAGCTGTTAAGCTGTATGGGCGTGGAACAGCTGGTATGTTTCCTCTTTACACCGCTATACTGGTTGCTGTATTAAGGCCCGTCTCAGGCATGTTTGGATACTCCCACTTCACCGGGGGCTTCGCGGGTGGGCAAGCGGAATATGTTCGCGTCCCTTACGGTGACGTGAACCTCCTTCTGCTGCCTGACGATGTCCCCGATGAAAAAGGTCTCTACCTTTCCGATGTGCTGGGAACATCTTGGAATGCAGTTGTTGACACTGGGGTTGAGAAGGGTGATACTGTGGCAATCTGGGGAGGTGGTCCGGTTGGACAAATGGTCGCTGAATTCAGCTTCTTCAATGGTGCTAACAGAGTTATACTTATTGACGGGGGCCATGGAAAATGGCGACTAGACTTCGTCAAGAAGATTCTACCCAAACTCGAGACAATTGAGTATACGAACCTCCCCAAGGGAGAATCTGTCACCTCAACTCTGAAGAAAATGTGCGACGGGCGCGGACCTGATGTGGCGATTGAGTGTGCTGCTGGTGAGTATTCGAAAGGATGGGCCCATTACTTTGAAAGATTACTGGGGATGGAAGCGGATACGCCTGAGCTTGTCAATGAGATGATTACCTCTGTCCGTGCGTTCGGGCGTTGTGGAATCACAGGCGTATATACCGGTTTTGTGTGTGACACTTTTCCTTTGGTAAAACATCTCTACTGACCTTGGCAATACAGTGCAATCACTTCAACATCGGTTCCTTGATGGAGACCGGGATTCACCTCTGTGGCAATGGACAAGCCCCTGTGCAAAAATACTGGGATGACCTCCTGAAGTATATACAGCAGGATAAGATTCATCCCCTACACATGGTCACCCACCGGTTCAAGCTCGAGGACATGGAGACAATCTATGATTTATTCAATAAGCGTGACCCGGGCATGCAGAAGATTTTCGTTCAGACAAAGTTTTCCGCACCTCCAGCACCAGGAGCTCCGGTTTTGACAAAACTCTGAGCATTAGTCTGCAGGATAAAAGTTTCCTGACAAATTCGAATGTTTCATGCGGGCCTCATACTTCAAATTTTATTACCAAATTGGCGCCCAAGCAACGATATTGTGAGTATCGAAGTCATATTGCAGTGAAAAGTGTATTTTGAAAATTGCTCCTCTGGAATGGACGGAGCGTGCAACGTACCTTTGCAATTACGTTTCTCATATTAAGTAACCGTAGGCAAAGAGCTTTCTGGAGAAGCTTGTTCGCAGTACTAAGGATTCCCCCAGAATCTTTCTCTTCATAGCTTGCGTACTGAGTACAGATGCTCTATATAATATTACACCTTCTATGTTATACCAAGGGGCCGAGAGAAAATATATACGTTGCTTGCCAGGTGAAGTAATGGGATGATATGAATGCACTTGAATGTATGTTCCAGGACTTGTGGTTGAAAGCCAATAATAATTAAAACTTTTTAGAGCTAACAATGGTTGTTTCAGCCCTCCAGTTCGAGTGTTGAACTTCCGCCGCGTACTTTAAGCCTCTTTCAGAGAAAGATTCAAGTCTTGACCGACAGGCTTTCCGCCTTCCAGTTGCACCTGTTCGATAGGTTGAAACACGAAAAAGACACGCAAAACACCAGAATTGTCTTTCGCTTCAGTTATGTTCCGCCAAGAATGAGCTGTGCCTCGTTGAACAAATACATCACCCTTGTTCAGTATGCTTTTTTCACCCGAATCAAGGACTAGTTCTGTACTTCCATCTACTATGACACCATAGTCGAGGGTTTGCGTCCGGTGCATTGGGACCTGTGCACCCGGAGGTACCTCAATGATTGTGCAGGAAGTGCCGGTTGGCGGATTCAAAGGCGATGGATCCGAGAGTGATGAGTGATATTGCCTAATGTCGAGATTGGCTTTGGACTCAGGGGTTGCAGAAGTTGGAGGGGAAAGCCCTTGCACGGGAAATGTGTTTGTATTGTAGGCCAGAGAATAGTCTGATGTTGTGGGCCTGCCCGGGGGAACCGGGAACCCTGTAAACGATACGTGCTCCCCAACCGCGTTGCTGAAGATAGCTCGGCCGCTTTTAGGGTCATGGGCTGTTATAATTCGACGAAGCGGTCTGGGCTGTCTTTGTCCGGCTGACATGTCGAGGTCAAGATCAAGAATGAATAGGGTGGATATTTAAGAGTATCCAAATCGACAAATGTAAAATTTGACCCCAGAAACGCTTGACATTTATAGTATCAGCTCTATGACGCATATGACTCAAATATTAATCACCATGAATTCATTTCTGCAATAATGGACTAAGTCATGGGTGATGATATCATTGCGATATTAAGTTAACCTTTGATCGTTGTACCAAGGTCTGAAGGAATACATTTCCCACTTGATGGACATGTTCCCTCATGTTTAGGTCATTGTAACCATATTCTAGATATTAAATCATGAGCGCACCACGAATGGAAGTGAGCATTACATAGCATTGGGATTGGACGGGAGGTCATGTGTGCAGTGAAGTCGTGGAGACAGGAAATTCTTTGGCGCCTATTAAGGACCAATTCCATCAGTATTCGGTAAGTAAGCGAAATATTGTAGATCATAGTCCCTGCTGCCCGTCTCCAGATACATGCCCGGATTCTCACCTTGGTACTGGCGATATAGGGAAAATTCCTTCCTAGCCAAAAGACATGAAAATAATCCCTTGGCGCTGTCGCGCTGAATCGAGCTCCAGCCGACGATAGAATGACTCTGAATCGATTCTATTGACAGGCCTAGGAAGACTAAAACTAGAGAGCGAAACCGATAAGGAAAGAAGTCTTGAGGAAGAAAGAAACTAAGAGCGGGCTGGAACTATCTACACCAAAGCAGCTGACTGCAAACGGACAGGCGGCCAATCCGGGCGGATTGGGTGGAGGGTCTGGAGGGTCGCGATCTTTTCGATCTTTCCGGGGGAGATTCATCCAATTTATACCCGGCCTTTGAGTTGTGGTGATGGTAGTCATGTGAGGCATCCTCTCCCATGTATCTAGATCTCTCATGTAGATAGCTCTCATCCATCTTTATCCTCTCATTCCGTCTCTCCGTCTAGCCCTCACAAGTTGGATATCGATTTAGAGCATCCGATGCAAATGATTGGCCCCCAGGATCCGAAACAGGCTTGTAGATCTCGATAGTAGACAGAGATCTGAGTGATTTGATTTATACGATGGTATTATCGGGGGTTGGTCCTAAATCTCCGGAGGCAAATGACATCGTCTAGAAGGTTAGCCGAGATGGCCTTGTATCAAGAACCATCCCAGACGTCAGGTAGAGTCCACAATAGGCAGAAATGGGATTCCGTAGGCCAGTAATGGCCAAGAACAACCTCGCCGAGTTTCCCTGGCAAACGTACTCCGTAAAGTCCCCCGAGTTCGTCAAGGGTCAGTTGACGCCTCTTGCCCCAGGACCCACAGTGGAGCTCTTTCTATCCGGGACAGATCGTCCGTACGGAGTAGATATTGTCAAGTCCGGGCGCTCGTCGGTAAGTCGGGTCGGTACGGACGAGGCGAATCAACACACGAGGAGTCAGCGAGCTGTATAGGGTCCATTGGTAGCTTGCGAAACCTCATGCTGTAGGGACCGTAACACAAGGATACAATTGAAGTGGAATCATGCCGATCTAGGGGCCAAAAACCCCGGAAGGAATTCAAGCTCGGGGGCTGGGGGCGGGTTCATATGTTGGCTATACACAGTGGCCGCTAGACGAGCGCTAGGCGGGTCAAGCCTGATTGAACCGGATGCCAAGTTTGCCAAGGCCCTGTGTTTGCCAAGACCATATGTCTGCCAAGGCCATATGTGTCTCGCAAGAAGTAGATCATTACCCAGTGCAATAACATCCCTATGAATGGTAAACCAGGGCGAGGGCCTCAGCCTGGCAAGAATCATACCCCGTCACGCCCGTTATAGAGCTATCTATTCGGAAATGACCATCCTCGGGCTTCGTTCATCGGGATTAACATGTCCCAGCTTGTACTTAGAAGATGCCGCCTGTCTACGGCGTATAAATCGACTGGTCCCGCTTTTTAGCCCCAGAGAGACTTTTGCGGGGTTGTCGATGTTGTCGTCCCGTGTTGGTGCCGCTACACAGCCTGATTGAACCGGGTGTCAAATTTGACAAGGCTAAATATGCCTTGTAAGAAGTAGTCGATCATTACCCAGTGCAATAACATCCCTATGAATGGTAAAATAGAACGAGTGCCTCAGTCTGGCAAGAATCACATCGGTCACCCCCCGTTACAGATCCATCTATTCGGAAATAATCATCCTCGGACTTTTTTCGTCGGGATTGAGATGTCCCAGCTTATACTCCGACCTCAAGATGCCGCCTGTCTACTCCGTATGCAGACTGGTTCCACTTTTCACCCCAGAGAGACGCTTGCGGGGGTGACAACGTCGTCCTTCCGTGTTAGTGCCAATGACGCAGTGGTCTCGGGCATTGTCGTCGAGTTATGCATATCCCCAAGCATTCCTTCAACCGAGATAGCCTTACGTTATTTTCCGGGGCCAGATGAGTTTATCTCATTTGCCGACTCGTCTGTTCTCTTGTAGACCCTGTATACTGCCAAGCTGGGACGCCAAGCTGGCACGCTCGTCGACGTCTCGGGTCAGTACGGACGAGGCGAAACAACTCCCCACATGATAACCACGGGAAGGGAGCCAGTGAGCCGTTTACACTGCCTCGTTCACGCGGTAGCGCTGGGAGGAGAAACATACCTGTCTCTATAGTGCAAATTGGAGAGATGTACGAGTGTGTATTACTTGCTATTATCATATGTGATCTGATAAATAGATACCATATCCGTTAGGCCATCAACTTGGGCGTAGACTCTACAGTATAATACATGGTATGCCGGAAGGCTCTCATCATCGAGCGATCGTCCAACCGAGACGGCCTTGCGTTATTTTTCGGTGGCCAGGTGAGTCTCTCATTTGCTGACTCGTCTGTCCTCTTGTAGATCCAGTATACGTAGTATAATGAGTCAGGAGTGCCAGAAGGCTTCAAGCATGATCCCAAAAACTATTTAAACTCCCGCTCTTACCCCCGAGTCTAAGCATTCGGAATCATCCATCAAATCCATCATCTTGACAAGTCCATTTATTCTATCCTCAAGCCAATCATGTTCCTCAACATGCACCTGTTCAAAGTGTTCTCGCTGAGCCTGCTGGTTGCTGGCAACCTTCCATCTGCCATGGGAGAAGAATTTGAGTGTGCTGCCATTGGACATTACTACAGAGATGGCGCCATGGATCTCAACACACCCCAATGGGTGGAGATCTACGATAAGGACGGAAATAAATGGTGGTATACCGATCAGCACGAGGATATTTGTGCAGGTGATGGCGAAACATACTCGGGCAGCACAATGAACTGGCCCCACGATCTCAACTTTGATGCGCATTGCGCCAACGGCAAAATGACGTGCGTGGAATCTCATTTTTCCTCTCCTTTCTCATCTCGTTTTTCTACGTTGATACATGCTAACATGCTTTGTGCCTTAACAGCGGGTGCAGTGGGAACTCCATGAACACGTATATCAAGGGAGAGATGGTCTCGGAAGGGGACATGAAATTCTACGGGATCAATTCCGCCATGGAGTCAAGCTGCAAGCTCAAGATCCCTTGTTAAATACCGAGATTCGGTCTCTCCATCTCGGGTTTCGCAAAGCGGATATGATTCTTCACGCCAATCCTCGCATCGATCCGCGGGCTTGCCTTGTCGAAGCCACGTGAGGCCTATATCGGAAGTCTTTCTTTGATGCTCTTTGATGCCGTGGGGAGAATCAAGGGATCCAACAGAGTAGCTATCTTCAGTGCTTGAAATACATGCGATATTGCACTTGCGTCTGTTTTCTTAGACTTTCTAGGTTTTATTGTCCGTTTTGACACTTCAAGATAGCGCCACAATTTCTTCAGTAGTTCTTGCAGGCTTGTCAGAGTCGGCTAGAAGGGATGGTTCACATACTGGTGGAGCTTCGGGTGGGCGACATGGATTGGACCCCACACACCCAGGCAGCACTACAAAGTGAGCAGGATCTCCAAGGTGGGGAATTGGAGGAAGCGGGAACTGAAACCGTAGTCTCGTGTCTACACAAGGCTGGATCTTCGCGCCGCCATTATCTAAATCGGTAAGTTTATCGAAATGATCGTCCCCTACCCGAGGGGTCTCTCGCGGAGGGAGGTCAGCACCTAGAAATGTCATCACACTGCCACTCCCCTCAACAATTGCTCCATTGATATCATTTACCCTGATCACTAGCCAAAAAGGCGATATGCAACTACCCTGACCCATCGCTCTGTAGACATATAGTTAATGGACCCATATCACTTGATAAGCAAAGTAGAACCTCGTAGGCCTCGCCCCTATTCATGGGGTGGGTCTTAGCATCATTTTCCAATCCGATACGTAATCCGTAGTGGAGGTTTCAAGGATGAGCAAATAGGTAGGACAAACATAAGACTACTCCAAGGAGACCTCGAATTCTAGTCTCCCTAGTTGGTGGAGGGTGCGGAGTCTACATTGGTTATGATACAATGAACCGAGAGTGTGTTGATAAGAAAAAAAAAAAAAAAAGAGGAAATAGTGGTATGAGTGACTAACTAATCACGGCCTACTAATACATATCAAAATTGTGAGAATATATAAACCAGGGACGCGAGATCCTGCAATTCCACCTTGAGCTTAGGGTAGTGGTCAAGCCAAGGAATTTTGGGCAATTGTGCGAAGAGAGGACGAAAGATCATGTTTGATGAAAAGGCGTATTTTAAGCTTTTAGAGACCAAAGAGATAAGGAGGTAGGACGTGATCTGTAAATTCTAGTGCTTACGGGGCGGTTTCACCACGGAGCATGGAGTATAGATTCTGTGGTTGAATTCCTGGACCCTGTTTTTGGGGGTCGATACTACCACCCTACTTCCAGGGCTTTTATGGATTCGTATTTAGCCAATCTAATCTACTCGCTCTACTGGATTCGGTCCTGTGGCCCTGTGGCCCCGGATTACTGCGGTGAATGTGTCGCACCACTAAGCCATGTTTTACCCGGGGGGAACTCCTACTAGCCCCCGAACCGTAGGTTTGGGGATAGCATGTAGTGTTTTAGGATAATGCTCGACTCTCAAGACGATAGCCGACTCAATTTTTTTTCTCGTGTGCTAATTTCGCTCGGTATGAGCGGCAGCATGGCGAACATAAGTCGAGCGATTACTTTGATCGTAGCAATAATACGCTTGAGCACGCCCCCGGTTGAATTTCTAGTAATCCCCTGAGGAGACCCCCGGGTATCAATCAGGCTACAAATATCTCTTAAATCTGAGCTCGCCTCATCGTAAGAGGGGCAGGAGCGTAGTCGGGGGCGTACACGGGGTCGGGGGCCGGGGAGGCCATTTCGAGGAGTGCAGCGAAAAGGATACTCAAGATTGTATCACAGAGGCACTTGGGTAAAGGGTAAAATAGCTATTCTATCATGGGCAGTTTTTGTCATGTTTGGATTGCATCTCTTTCATCGGGCTGGCAGTAACAAAAATTAAGATCACATCTTCCGTTGACTCCTGAAACTACACTATGCTTGGCAAAAGGATTCAACTTTGGCTTCCTCCGGACTAGCGGTTTCATCCCATAAATAGAAATCAAAAGATTGCTATAAAAGCCCCGTAGGCAAGCCCCTTCGCTTGTTCGCTTGTCTGCGTCTGATTCGCTCTACGCTCTATTTACCAAAATGCGCGTCTTTGCCCTGATCTCGTTTGCCTCCCTCGCTGTTTCCAGTGCTCTTCCTGCTCATCGTTCTGTCTCTCCTGAGCGCCCGGCAATAAGCCAGGCCGAGTGGGATTCGGGCTACCATTGGTCTCTCTTACAATACGAAGATAAAGGCTGCTCCGGAAGGCCATTGAATTCAGCCGCCCGGGACAAAATTAGTGGCGGAAACGCCAGCGGTCATGGGATGAAAAAGGGCTGTTTCTCACTTATGGATGCTGCAAATTACGTGATGTTTGAAGGAAACGGGACTGTGCTCAAGTTATATTCTAAGCCCGGTTGCAAATCCAAGGATTTCGAGACCCAGGTGTGGCCTGGATGCCAGGAAATTCCTCAACCTGGAACCAATGCCAAGGCTCTATACTACACGGTAAGATCAGTGTGAGGCATTGGGTTGCCCAGAGCTAACTGCAATTGAGTAGATTACATACGAAGAAAGATGATTTCATCTTTCACGGACGCTTGGTAGTATAGAGGCCCCAAGGGGTTTGGTCTCGGCAGGCTCAAGAGAAAGAATGAGAGAAGTTGAGAGACACTGTGGATTCTGTCAAGGAGAGACCGAAGCTCGAGAACGAGCTTCTTATCGAAGAAATGATTGGAATGAATCTTATAGTATTGGGCACAAAGCACTGTCGATTACTGCGAATGTCTAAGGCCAGCCCTGCCAAAAATAGACCTGGAGATCCCGCGCTAGCAAATCTGGAGAAATGTTTGAGTCAGCACATCCAGTACAGGATCGAAAATGCAATGCTGACTGCCAAGACGATGGCGCAGTAGATGATCCTTCTTCTTTTGTTTTAGATGCTGGGTGCTGTTTACCTTGACTTGTATAGTCATGGTGCGAATATGAGAAATCAAGGTTGGTTCTGTCCGATCGTATCAGGAAGAGTCACTTCATTAACAACACATACTACGTGTACATAGTCTGTAGCTCAACTCTCGTTGCCAACAATCAAATGCTTACATCTTAATCCACCGAAGATGTGGCAGTCGAAGCGCATGGGCTTAGTGAAACATTCGACTACGCCTGCATCCTACACGGGGGGCCCTACAATCCAAGACAACGCACCTAATCCTCAGCTCTACTCCCAAAGCTATCCGTCTATTCCCATAGACAGAACTATTTAAGTCCATACTTTTCCCTCCGATATTCTCCCCATCAACCACAAGCCATCCTACAGTCATCACCATGCTCTTCAACACCATCCTTGCCTCTACCATCGCCCTTGCCGTTGGCGCCTCGGCAGCTCCCGCCCCCGATGCCAATCCCCGCTACGCCCAGCTACGCATCTTCGGCGAGCCCGGCTGCTCCGAGCTAAACCAAGGCGAGATTGGCGTGTACGGCGAGCAGCTCAACAAGTGCCAGACATTCGGCGATACCAAGGTCCGCTCCGTGAGCTTCGAGTACAAGCTGCTGAACAACTGCACCCGTGAGTGGCCCGGTATAGTTCCTGCTGATGGATTCTAACGCCTGCCAGTGACTGTCTTCAACGACGTGACCTGCCACCTCAGTGGCCATGTCGCCGAGACTCACAGTTGCGTCTCGGGCGACAAGTCGTACGGCAGCTACTACGTGGACTGCAAGACCCAGGCATAGGTTTTGGATGGGATGCATTTTAATTAGATTGGACGGTTATGCATGTGAACGAGTTTAATTCAATCATTGTCGATTGTACTTCCGTTTGTAGTCAGAATTGAGTAGACGAACAGAATTGTATCAAGTGCCTAGTCTCAAGATGGATGCTAGGGATAAGTATAAGGTTGTACACTACCAACCCGCATGATCATCATCAGCCAGAGCTTCAACCAGATCCACCTGTTCTATCGCAGCGCGCCTGTACGGAGTACGGAACCTAGGAGAGTACGTTATCAATTGCCAATAACCCCGACGATCCGGACCATCTATAGAAAGAAGTCCGCGATGATTCTATCAGATGCGCATCAATATTTGATTCTTATTCTAGTGCTCCTGAGCACCCCCGAATCGAGCCAAGCGCAAATCGACCTTTAAACTTCAATATCCCAGCCTCGCCACCTACCCTTTATGGAAAGAATCAGCGCCAATCAATCACCAAAAGTCGGTGACATCCCCTTTCTACGGAGTACCTCCCCGCCAGCTCCACCACAAACATCTCCCCCGGGTACCCATACAATAGAGTATCTGTGTACTCCGTAGTGTTCTTCGTAGGCACCACGTCACAACCCACATTACCTATCCAAGGCAGGTACATACAGCCCGCATCTCGGACAAATAATCGACGCATCACCTGCAATGCACGGACGATCCAGGCCAGAAGCCCCGGCCCGCGGAGTCGGTCAAGCAGCGCACGTTGGGACTAGTGGCGCCAGGATTTCGATTCTTGATGAGCGATCGGGGGGGGGGGGCGGCGCAGGAACAGGCACAATCCTTCAGACGGAAACGGGAACGGGAAGGGCGCGAAGGATGATAACGGCAATAATTCCTCCGTGGATTCTGTAGTGCCGTCGATGGTTAGGGTTATGATTATGGTTATGGTTAATCTCCGCTTTCCTCGGGATTGCGGCAGGAGCCGATTATCCGTCTATGATCAGGAGCGTATGGAGTGCTTCTATGGAGCGCGTACCGTTGTACTCTGTACGTACTCTACTCCTACCGACGAGGCAATGAGTGGTCGGATGCGGGCGAGTACAAAAAAGACCGGCTGTGCAGTGGCGATCGAACCATGTAATACAAATGGCGTGCCTGGGTCCGATGCAGATGTGTTTACGATGGGCGGGGAATTACGAGTCCAGATCATTCAAGTCCTTGAGGGAAAGAAAAGAGTCAATTGATGTGCAGCCTGGCGCAACAAAACTCATGCGAAGCCTGTCCTGCCGGAACGCCGGGGTCTATGCTATATGCCTGCGCCACCCAGAAAAAAAAAAAAAATTCCAAGGGGAATAACCAGTCCCGAATCAAGTGCAAGTGCTAACACACAAAGAGAAGGAGAGTCAAGGTATAGTCAGAGACAATCAATGAAATGGGTAGTCGTGAGAGAAAAGTCGTCAGTCGTGAGCCAATCGAGGCGGCAAATTAGATGCAGAAGTGAAAACGAAGGCGAGGGCCAAGGCAAACAAAACAAGAGAAAAGAGAAAGGTCAGACCAAGGTCATACCCATGGGTGAACCTTGGCAAACGTATGCGGGTTAACCGGGCCGACGAATTTAATCTGGGACTTGAGCTGCTCGCGTCGGCGATCATCCTTGTGATCGACGATCTTCTTTTTGGCGCCGTCCAGCGCGACAAGCACATGGCTTGTCCCACCCTGCAATGCACGAACAGCCTCGCGAGTGTTCTGCTGCAGCTGTACTTTCAGCGGTTGGGCGAGTGGTGGAGTGGAATTGACCGAGTCAATTCGGGGGTGAGGGGTGATGGGGGTATTGATGGACCCGAGATTGCGGAGGATCTCCGGGACCGGGGAAAGCGGACATTGATTTTCTTCGCTTTCTGAGGCGTTTCAAAGATCGCCGAACCGTATTGTTGATAGGGTGACATTGGGACGGCCAGCTGTTTGGGGCGGGAAGAGTACATGGATCGAGAGGTTTCGTCAAGTTCGCTGGTGTAGGACATGGTCGACACGGACATGGCTCGCAACTGGAGCTCCAGATCCGCGGACGAATCCTGCATGGGGGTGGGGGAAAGCTTGGAGATGCGGTATAGACGCTAGGTTCATCAAACGGCGCCGTCGCCGGACGCGGGATATCCTTGTTCTTGTCGGCGGGGTCCCGGCAGTCCCGGGATAATGTTCGATGCACGTAGGTCTTGATGGAGTTCCGCACCCCGACGGCCAACCCGAGGCCGGCCCGATCGAAGGAATGCCATCGGTATCGCTTGGTTGCGCGATTCAAGCGACCGTTCTTCCCGCGGGTCTTCCCCGGGCGGATGTTCGGATTGGCCCGAGGAGTGGCTTGCAAGGCGGAGGGCGCCAACTCGGGGAAAAAATCCCATTTCTTCTCGCGGAAATAATGGTTCGCGCCAGCTCGCGGCTGAGACCATTGTGACGGACGACCATACTGAGCATCAGATCGTGACGGTGGTAGGGAAGAGACGTCGGAAACGACGGAAGCCGTGTCTGTGTGGGACTCGGCGAACGGTGGAGATGGACGGATCGGACCCAGAATGTGATCGACGGCAGCCGGATGATCGACCAGGTCGGTGAAGTCGTCGGAGCCGGAGCTCACAAAGATGGGATAACTCTCGGTGGAATTGCGAGGCTCACTGGGGCTGGCGACGGTATCGAGAGTGGCTTCACTCTCGCTATCCGAGTCACTCCACATGGCGGAGTATTCGGAGTCGGGCAGCGGTCTGGCGGGGAGGGGTTTATTGAGGAAGAAGTCGGAGCGAGTGGGCGAGTAAGGCATCTTGGGAGGAATGACCTGCTCGAGTCCCTCCAGAGAACGCGAATGGCGGACGGGCGGCGCCATGCGGGAATAGGTGGGGGACAGCATGAGGGATCAAAGACGAAGGAGAAAGAGAGACAAAGAGCGACTATTATCTATAATCGTCACGGGCGCGCACGGACCGAGGGGCTGCAAGGAGGAGGAAACGAGTCGAATATGTTTTCCCTTGCCAACCGAACCGTTCTCGATGACGCCCTAATGCAGCGCGCCGCCTCAACTAAGTTTGGCCTTCTCCATCATCGCGCGGGTCAATCCATCCGACTGGCGCTCCTCCCGTAATCGGCCAAAGCTCCGGAGTTTACTGATCATCGCCTCATCCCCAAAGTGACTGTTATGCTCAAACTCCGGCTCTTGCTCATACGCAACTCGAGCCGCATCCACGATCATTCGGGCCGTCATGCCAAACACCCGATACGCGGGTCCTTTCCTTGCCCGGACAAAGAACTGATGCACTACATCGGAGTTCGTCAGCCGCAAAGACATCACCAAAAAAGAAATGAACAGAGAAAAAGAAAATATAGAGCTATCTCCGGGGATCCACTCATCCCAGCAATCCTCCCCCTGGCCTTGGGAAGCGACCCGAGTGGGTCTGGGTCTGACAGCCCTCCCTTTTTCCTCCCATGCCATTGCTGCCCATGTGTTTTCCCAGAAGGAACCGTTGTCTGAGCGCCCCCCTTTCAATGGGGAAGTCTGACAGGGATGATCGGGAAGGACCCACACACTACCGAATGAAAGCAGGGGGAGACGCAAGAAAAAGAAAAGAGGAATGAAGCAAGATAAACTTACTGCGCCAGTCAGAGTCGTGCCACACGCCCCAGGAACCCCGGTACCATTCCCCGGGATCCGTATCCCCTTCCAAATGCAGGAAATGCTGGAACGGCGCCGTGAATACGGCCGCCACTTCACGAGCATCCAGCTGGGGGATCAAGGAAACTTCCGGATCGGCACTGAGGTTCGTACGCGGATCGTACGAATGAAGTAACGCGACGCAGGGCCGCACCACCAATTCCGTTTTGGCAAGATTGGCCGGCAACTCGCAGAGGTGCTCGACCGCGAAAGGCCGGGGCAGCGGCTGATCGATGTCGGGGAGGCCGATCTCTTCCCAAGCTTCGCGGCGCGCGGTCTGGAACGGCGTCTCGGCCAGCGTGTCGGCGCGGCCTATACCATATCAGTCAAGCTGAACTGGCATTCACCCGGGCTCGTTTCCCGGGGATTGAAATTTTTTTCTTTTTTTCGTGATATTTCTCGGCACTTTAGTGGTGCCACTTTTTCTTGTTTTGTTTCCATGCTCATTTCCTTGAAAGTCTCAACTTACCTCCCGGTAGTGCTGCCTCTCCCGCATCTAGCAGGCAGAAAGGGGCATTAGCGTCGTCCGCATGTCGTGCATGGCCCTGGAAACAGGGCGGCTCTTGCCATCTAAGGTAAGGGGGGGAAGGGGGGGGGGGGGGAAGGAGGGATGCTTCAAGCCCATACACGAACTTAATGTCTTGGCCCGGATCGTAATCACGATGCGCAGGTCCCCATGAGGATCGGCATAGAGCAGGAGCAGCACAGCCGCACGCCTCGTCAGCGGAACATCCCCATAAGCCGTTGGCGGGGGCACGTAGTTTCGCAGCCGCTCAATGGCTGCCTAGGAGAAAGTTTATGGTCAGCGATGGTTTTGGCGACAGTCTGGGTGATCATGATCATCCAGCGATTGGTCGATCAACGGCTTGTCTCGTGTGTACTCTGTACTCCGTATTCCATATCGAGGGACTTCCCACGCGACACCGGGTTGGGTCTCAGCGCCATCCTGTCAGGGGGATGGCCATCCACGGGTGCCGTAGAAGGCGCCATGGAACTCTCCGGTTTGACACCGGGGTGAAACCTGCCAATCAAGGACGAATCCGGCGGCAGGATTCACGGTATAAGACAAGACAAATGAACAGTGGAGCCGGTGACGGATCTATCGATGAACGGGTGCCCCCATCCCCTAGTACGTACCTTGGCCGTGGGATTCAGTCGTGTCATGGCGGTACCCGTTCTCTCCCAGCTAGGGACTCCGAGATCGCGGGTCAAGCGTGTGGCGCTGGTGATGATGCGGTGAATGAAACGAAGGGGGAAATGTCTCCGCATGCCCAGGAAGTGTCAAGAACTAAATGCCCACCTCTAGACTTCGGTGGGGAAAGAAGGCGTTCGTCCATCCAACTGCGGATCGTGATAACCGAGGGTGACTAATGTCGGCTGCTCGGCTGCCATCGCCAAAAATAGAGAACGACTAAGAAGGATGGATGGATTCAAGGGAGTTTGGATTGCTTATCGATACACGGTGCTTAGAGCACCAGCTAAGGTCGAACGGCTCCACCACATGGCGCAGTCCTGGCCCAATATCACACCGACATCAGTTCCGTGATTATCAATCGGGCATGAAAGGAAGAGAACGATTGCGGGGCCAAAACCACCCGGTACGGGGCGGATCACAGTCACCAAAAGCTTGGAAAAGATCGGAGAGAAGGGGGATCTATCAACATAGGAAAAAGTAACACAGGGAGGAATCGAAGAAGGCCCCGAATGAGAACGTGCAAATCTATATGAAAAACCAGTCAAAGCAAACCCAACCGCACACCGGGCCAGTCATGAATATTACGAGGACTTCTTGTCCTCCTTGGAAGGAGTAGGCTCAACCTTCTCGCCCTCGGTCAAAGCCTCGTTAGCTTCGGCCGACTGCTTCTCCGCACCCTCGGCCGACGCGGAAGCTTGGGCCTTGGCCTCCTCCTTCTCATCGATGTCATCGATGTCCTTGGGCGCGGCAACGCCTTGGCCCTCGTTCTCGCTGTTCTCCTCCTCGATGAGCTCCTCCTGCTCCTTGATCACCTCCAGACGCTGCTTGTTGGTAGCGGCGCCCTCGGCGTTGTGGACCTCGAGCTCGATCTCGTGGAAGAGCTCCTCGGGGATGCTGGAGAGTACCGACTTGAGGGCATCGATCTGGGAAGCCATCTCAGACTCCTTACCACCCTGAGTGTACATGTAAGCGTTGCTCAGGACCAGCAAAGTGGAGGGCACGCCCTGCTTGAGACGCAGGTCCAGCCACATCGACAGGTCCTCGCGCAGGCGCGCGGGGGACACCCCGTGCGAGCGAATGCCGCGCGAGGCACTAGCCATCTGCAGCTCGGGGACAGACAGGGAGTCGACACCCTCGTAGAAGATGGCGCGGTCGTCGCGCTTGATCTGGCGCATCCGATGGCGGATGTTGTACCGGAGCATAGCGTCCGTTCCAAACGAGTTCAGATTCATATACCGGCAGATCGCCACCAGCTGCGGGCGGGACAGGTTGTCCAGGGTCAAGTCATCCTTGAAGATCTTGCAGACCTTGATGACATCCTCGGTCGAGGGGGCCTCGCCCGTGGTCCGGATCTTGCGGAAGAAGTCTGCGAACTCCTCGTTGCGCACGCTAGCCGCGGTCAAAGGGAGGCCGGTCTCGCGCAGAGTGTTGCGCAGGAAGCCGGAGACCTCTTTCCGGGTGGAGCTCAGGTTCAGAGCCTTGGTCTCACGGGCCTTCTGGCCTTCGTAGGTACTGGGCAGCAAGTTGGGGAAGATTTTGAGGGCAACGGGAAGCAAGAGCTCGGCGAAGGGAACGATCAGGAAGACCGAGAACGGAACCAACCGGCCCAGATCTTTAGTGGTACGTTGAAGCTATCACAACCCTCCCGTTAGCCAATTTCCAGCGGGCTTGCGCTAGAGGGACATACCTGACGATGCTCTCTCCGGCTGAGCTCATATCCGCCCGCCATCTTTACGGCCAGACGCGTACTGATCTTGACCTCGGTCGCCAACAACTTTGTGCCATCCCAGTAATGTTGCACTTCCTTCTTGATCTTTTGACCCAATGTCAATTTTTTGGCCGCCTTCTTCTCCTCCGCAACATTTTTCTGCTCCTCCGTAGCAAGAGCCTTGGATGACGCGGGCTTGCTCTGTTCGGTCTCGGTGGATTGGGTCTTGGGCTGAGGGACACGTTGGGCAGCCTGTGCAGTCTGGTCTTGCGGGAGAGGTTTCTTTGCTTGCTCGGCGTTAAAGCCGGGAGGAGGGTAGGACTGTGAAGTGGAGGATGTGGAAGGCTCAGTCGCGTAGCCCCGGTGGGGGATCAGAATCGCAAGAGCAGAGACTTGCGCCGGAATCCCGCGCCCATTCCATCGGAGGCTGTTGGCCGCGGCGACGGAGGCCGGACCGAGGGCACCGGCGCGGCTTCGGGCTGTTTGAATCAAGGGGAAATATCAGCCAACCATCCTCGCTCATCGAGATGATTATCAAGGGCGATCGTACCGGACAGCGCCGGGCGCAATGTGGACGTGCTGTGCACCAAACGAGCAGATCTCATTGTGGCGGACATTGACGGAATTGTTGGGGAGAAAAAGGGAAGAGACCCGACAGTCGAGCCGGCGGTGCGGAATGCGCAACAACAGTCGAGCGGTATGAGCTTGATCAATCCTCAAATCACAATTCCAATAAAAACGCAAAAGCCGATGGATGGATGGATCATTGACGACTGGCAAAGTTGTTGCGATGCTCGTGATCATCACGTTGCGCCACGTGACCTGAATCGGATTCGGTGTTTGGTCGGAGTTAATTGGCTCGTCCACGGGATTCTAGATCGGCATGAAAAATGGAACCAAGTAGAAACGGTGCCTCCATGCTACAGTGGCAGTGCACCACAATCGAGTCTATGCGGTATTAAACCCAGCGTGAATATGTCTTTTAAAAATGCGCATATCAATGAAGAGAGTTGAAATTGAAATAAACCTCAAGTCTTAAGGATAGAAGATCGTGAACGTCAAGTAAGCGTAAACACAGCCGAAAGTGATTCACGCTGCAGGGTATCATGCCAGTATACAAAACGAAAGAATCAGGCGCCTAACTTCTCTCCCGGACGGTGGAACCGTTCCGGGGCCCTTCCTCAACGGCACTCGAGACGGCGGCGCTGGGGTCCAGGAGCGGGATGCGATCCACGCTCGTCCGCTTCTCGAGCGGTGCCGGAGCCGCACGAGGGTCCGACGCACCGCTGATGCTCTCCGGGATGATCAGCGGACTGTTCATGCCCTCCGGAGAGTTCTGCCACCGGGCCACGTCTGCCTTCAACTGGTCTAGCTCCTTCTGGAACCGCTTGCCAAAGACATCGATATAGTACGTTGCGCCGTTATGGATGCTCCAGACGAACAACGCGGCCATATAGATGCCACTAGCCCAGCGGGACCAGAACCAGATCGGGGACGGGATCATGGTGGACAGAGCGAACCCATATTGAATCAGCATGAACGCCGGCTCTTGCAAGGCCTCGGGAAGGCTCAGGACCAGTCGACCAATCCATGCTTTGGCGTAAGATTTGCGCAGCCAGGTGAAACTGGTTGGGCGGCCCGCGGCGATCTGCTCAGCACGACGAACAGTGATCATGAAGTGATACATCAGCTGCCAGATGATGTATGGCACGGTCGCCCAGATGATCATGGACCCAAGAGAGTAGTGTTCCGGGTCCCCGGGCTGGCTATACTTGATGGCATACACCGCGGGGAAGCGCTCTTTGAGCATCTCAGTGGGTGTCAAGTGAACAATGCAGTGCAGGGTGACTGGAGGCATGATGTGGATGAAGAGGCTGCGAAAGATAAGCTTATGTCTCAACTTCAGAACGGCAGAGCAACCTACCTGACCACCTTGTCCATGCTGTGAAAAACCAGAGAGTTGCGCCACATGGCGATTGCGGCCGCATTGTTGCCGAAGGTCAGACAAAACGTGCCGATGAACAATCGTTTCGAGTTTGGAAAAGCCCAGATTGAAAGCATGTTGAGCAGGTTGACGAAGTAGCAGAGATCAGCGAGAAAGTAGTGGTAACCTTTGGCGTGGTAGGTATAGTAGCGGATGGGCATGAAGTACAGCACCTGAACGCTGAACCACTGGTAGAAGAGCTGAGGGCAGGCGCCGATCAGATAGCCGCAGATAAAGATGTTGAGCACACCAGCGATGAAGGACGTCTTCTCCCGCAGAGTGACGGTGGCCGTTTTGTTCCACTGCTTGCCCAGGCGCTCCACCCCCTCCTTCATGCGGCGGCGGTACTTGTCGAGCTGCTCATCCGCTGTAGGGACTCGACGCTTCCACTCCCCCACAACGCGTTCCTTGGCATTCATCCCAGTGGAGCGCAGCTTCTCGCGTTGCTTGCGCACTTTTTCTTTCTGTAGGGTGATAGCTTGCTGCCACTTCTCGATGCGCTGCGTGAGCTGGATGTTGTCGAGCAGGTCAAAGATGGTGAGCTTGTCGAGGGGTGGAAAGGTTTCCCAGTCCTCTTGGTAGGAGCTGCTGTTGGAGAAGGAACCGTTGCGCGAGAGCTTGCCGGGGGACGAGGGTGGGGAGAAGTCATCTTGATCAGGAAAATCTTCGAGGAACGGATTCTCTGTCCTCTCGCCGGGTGTCAACAGAGACGGATTCTCCGTCCCCTCACCGGTTGAGGGCGAGTCAACAGACTCCGCGATCGCGGAGTCTGACAGACGACGCGCATGGGTACTGGATTCCTCCATGAATTTCTGCTGAAAGGAAAAGATGGTAGGGCCGTCCCTAGTATGAGGATAGGGCCTGCTGAGAAACCGACCAAATGTTAGCATCCCCATGGTGGCAGGAGCTTGACCGACAAAGTGTTGCGACGGGCTTCTTATTTAGGGAGGGGCAACCAACCTTGTCACAGCAACTTTGATCACAACCACGGCTCACGCGCAATGATTAGCGAACCACAACAAGCAGCATCGGTCAAGTTGAGGTGAACGAGGCCAGTGAGGAGGAGAAGAAGCGGAGTGGGCGCGCGGCTGGCGATGGTTGGCTGGGCCCAAGCTTCCCGTGCACCCAATCACAAAGCTTGTCCCGGGCACGAGAAGAAGGACAATGGATAAGCATTGGAGTTGGTTGAGCGTGATTGGAGTAAGTCATTTATAGCATTATGGGGGGTGACCATGGAAAGTAAAAATACAAACACTTCATGGGGGATGGGAAGGTTTCCAAGGTTCGGTTAGCTCACATGTTAGAAATATATCAACAATGTATACCCAAAACCTTAGACACTTTCCTATTTACCAGAGCATCAAGGCACCTAGGTAGGTCACTCTTCTACAAACCAGGGCATACTATAATTCAGAGCCGAGGGAATGTCTGGGCACTTCCCGGTCATATGGTTCGAATTCCCTACCAACGATTACCTCAGGTGGTTTCCACTCCGTTTAGCTAACCAAGTAAGAGCGACACAAGGTAAGCACTCTCATCCCTCCATACATTTATCTTCGATCTCTTAGATTTGCTTCATTTGAGACAGTGTCTCTGAAACCTAAGCAATCCATCAAGTGACTCGAGGAGTTTCCACCAGTGGCTGCATCATGGGCATACCAGGAGCCCACGGAAGTTGGTGATACACGTATCTATCCAACACACACATATGAGTTGAGCTTCATTGTAGAATAAGTGCATAAATACTTACTCAGGTCAATCTTAGCACCATACACCAACCGCTGCCTGTTGTCATGGCATGTACAGTGAAGTAGACTCTTACCGGTAAGTCTGCAATATTGACAAGACCGTGCAAAATCACCACTATATTCTACGGTCAGCTGTGGACAGACAAGATGGAACATTCCAATCCATAGATAGATGCTCACCCCTGATGGCACTACTCAAGTATTTGGTTTTAGTATACCATGGCAATCAGTCATGCTACGGTCAAACTAGTGCACTTACCCTCAAAACGCCATTATCATTGACAATACACCTCCTCAAGTCCAAGTAGCTGGTTTGGAATTCCTTGCCTTCACTCTCCAGGCAGCTTCCCCAGAAATCATAGTTGCGCACTAGTATGGTCCGGTCACAAGTCTCCGTGAACCGGTCTTGTGAGGCGGCTAGTGTCGAGGGCAACAAAATTGACAGAAGGAGAAGAGAGAGTTGCATTGGTGTTTTTGATGAGATGATTCTGTTGGGATTGCTGGCATCATGAGGATAACCGCTTTGCTTAAATCCCCGGATATATTAGACCCGCATCGATAGTTGATGATCGGTGTTGCTTCGTGAGACCCGCTCGGGGCATTTTGAATGGAGCTGTGTAAGTATTACCTGTTCTACAGAGGCGGGAAGTCAGTGCAAGTCTGGAGTTTACGAAAATGCAACACAAGGCCAAAGACTCGTATTTCAGAACCGAGGTTCATGTCGGATGGGAGACAAGTACACGCCCCAAGGTGTTTGGTGACCATTGTGATGCAAAACGCCATGCAGTGGGAAGTCATAGCTAAATTCTATAGCTTGGTAATATAATATTCCGGTAGTACACGGAGATCCCAAGGAACGATTCCGTGGCCCCAACTTCTGTTCCGCTGGCTCTGGTTATTTCGGGGCGTAGCGGAGCACTAAAATGTGGATTCGCGCCCCCTACTACTCTACATCCCGCTAAATTGTCACTCCTACACTAAACTATTTCAAGTAAACACGATGCAAAGACACACTCAATTATAATAGTGTCCCTTGATTGGTCGGTCTGTAAGTCGCCCTACGGCATCCTAACTCCATTGAGGGTAGTGAGAACTAAGGCACGCCCAAGATTCATTGAGTTCATTGACGTGCATAAATGGCTATTCCCACGGCTGCCAACGCCCCAAAGACCATCGCCCAACGCCGAATCCCTCGTCGGATATGATACTGCGCTACCCGTTGCAGCGCCTCGGCATCGTTGACCCGAGGAAACGGCACATCCTTGGGTACATCCTTTCCAAGCGCCTTGCACAGTGGCTCCCAACCATCCTTAACATCGAAGAAGACCAAACGATCTTCGGGGACATTTGCCTTCAGCCATTCCATATGACGGGCATAAGTAGTACGGCCATGGGACCCTGCATTGATGGCATACATCCTCATCCACTGGGCGCCAAGAGCATCACCGTAGTCGGGAAAGTGGCGCATGCCCGGCACCAGAAAGAGAGCGGCGCGAAGAAAAGCCTTCATGGCCGTGCTTTGCAGGGTGTTCATGCTCTCTTCCCACGTGATGGGATCGCGCGTCGTGCAGATGACCTTGGCGTTGGGGTAGATCTCCAAGAGCTCGGGGACGAGCTGGCAACACGGACAGTCGGTGACGGCTGAGTATCCGTCTAGCCGGGCCCGGATAATAGCTTTCAATGTATTGCGACTGGCGGCATCGCCCTTGAGCCAACATTGGAGGACTCTGATCCAAGATTTGATTTCAATGGAAGGGCCGGCGCAGATCTGGGTCCCGCCATGGTAGGTCGGTCCATCGAGGAGAACGTCCAGAGCTGCACTGAAGGACGAGGTTCCAGTCCGCGGCAGGCCAGCTCCAATGACTTCCATCTCGGCCCCCGGTTTCGGGGTGGAGGCGGTTTGGCCCATGGCAGGATGGATTCACAGGAATCCGCGCGCTATGAGGATGAAGACGGCAGACAGAAAATGATCAGTCGAGGGAAGTCTTGGGCATTTTAACGGGGTAAACAGAATCTTATGGCCCCAAGAAGCGACCGTGTCAGCTCTTGAAACTCTCTAGATTGGGGCCAATCAGGAGCCGTGAATGGTCGAGCGTGGGAAGAACCATCATCAGCAATCGGGCAACTAGAAGAGAGTACTGCGATAATAATAATGGTCAAGTCGAGCTTGTTCCTCGACAGGGCAGAAGCCCAAGCCATTCGGGCCTCTTACCCTGACGGGACAAGATATCCACTCTCGAGGCGAAACAAGGGCATAGCCGAGATCGAGACCGATTATTGGTTGGCAAGCTACGTAATCTCGAACCCCCCGCGCCCTCACAAAATTGCCCCTCCATTTCCTCGTCTGCCCCGCTTCATCTTTCTTTCTTCATCCTTCAAAATGGCTCCCACTCAGGTTTACTTCGATGTCACCATTGCCGACAGTAGGTTCTATGCTTCCAATGCTTCGTGCATCTGCTAATCACATCTCCAGAGCCTGCCGGCCGTATCGTCATGGAGCTCGCCTCCGACGAGGTCCCTAAGACCGCCGAGAACTTCCGTGCTCTCTGCACCGGCGAGAAGGGCTTCGGTTACGCCGGCTCGACCTTCCACCGTGTGATCCCCCAGTTCATGCTCCAGGGTGGTGACTTCACCAACCACAACGGCACTGGTGGCAAGTCCATCTACGGCGAGAAGTTCCCCGACGAGAACTTCAAGCTGAAGCACACCGGTCCCGGTATTCTGTCCATGGCCAACGCCGGCCCCAACACGTACGTACATCGTTCCTTTCTGGTCATTGGCAAAAAGCTCACCATCCATTTTTCTAGCAACGGCTCCCAGTTCTTCCTCACCACCGTCAAGACCGACTGGCTCGACGGTGCCCACGTCGTCTTCGGCCGTGTTGTCGAGGGTATGGGTGTTGTCCGGACCATCGAGGCCCAGGGATCTCCCTCCGGCAAGACTCGCGCCAAGATTGCCATTGCCGCTTCTGGCCAGCTGTAAAGTAGCCGTCGTTCAGGCATGAGGAATTCACATACCACAGCGGTGATTGGACCCGACTGATTTGAGCCGGGGACTACTGCTACGCATCAAAGAGATGCGTTGAATTCCAGTCAAACCGTTTCTCCGTAGTCGAGTATTTTCTTTCCAACCTTGGAAGGGTTTGTAGTGAATTCCTGGATTCCGACACCAGTCAGACCCCGCATTGCATGCACATCGAGGACCTTCGGAAACATCGCCGTAGGCTATCCCATCTGTTTGTCTACTTGTACTTTCCTTTATCAATATCTCTTATAAGCAAGCAAGCATTGTTGAGAAAATATACTCCAGAAACAATTAACATATGTCCCACATCCTAGATATCCCCCTATTCTCCAAACCTAATCCCGGCTATGTATCGTCCTCGCCAAACTCCCACATTGCAATAATCATCGCTCATCAGTATCCACAAAAGTGCACTCTACTATATCACATCCGAACCAAAAAGCTATTTTGTTACCTTCCCGACGTCTATCAATATCCGTATTGCGAAACTGGCGGTATCGGAGGCGCCCCGGTCCAGTAACTGGTATTCTTGGGAGTCGGGAGGAATGGCTGCCCGTAGTAGCCTGACATATACCCCGGGTCTGCGGGCACGGACTTGTGCATGGTCGGGGATTCTTGGGCCATGGACGGGGCAAGACCGACCGGGTATGCACCGAACCCGGTTGACGGGCTGCGCGGGCCGCTGGATTCGCTGGTTGCGGGGGATAGGGGGATACCGCGTTGGCCCGGGAGGGTTAGCGGGTCGACTTCGTCCATCAGGGAAGATGTCTCGCCGGGATCGTAGCCGTCGTGATCTGTGTCTAGTGAACAGATCGGGGCGGAGTGTGCGTAGGATGAAAGCTCGTCATCTTGGTAGATGGCTTCGGGAAGATGGGTGTGGGTGATTTGTAGGAGGGTATTTGCCTCTGGAAGCGAGTCAGCGAGTCAGCAATTTGAGACGTGCGATCTTGAAAGAAGACGCGACCAACCAATTTCTCCATCAAGGAATCGCTCTTCCATCTGTCGCACAAAGTAGATCTCGTCGAGGACTTGGAGTCGGTGAGATGGAGTGATCTGTCGCCGGACGTCTAGGCCGGCATCGCTCAGTTTCTCCGCCGTGACGCCGTGGCTGTCTTTGAGTTCACATAGAATATGCACCAGGAGCTTGAGTCGATCTAGTCACGGCGTTAGCAATGGCGCTCGAACCGCACAGGGATGCAAAGTATAGGCATACCTCGCTTCAGCAAGTGGTCTGGCTCTCGATGCAACACCCCGGCTGGCCACCAAGCCGGCTTGGTCTGTTCAGGATCGACACGCTGCGTGACTCCGGAGATCACCTTGCGTCCATTATACGGGAAATGGACCTGCTTCCGCGGCTCGACGAGCTTGATGTAGGATTTGGCAATCGCGCGGCAATTCAGTTGCTGGAAATCTTCAAACGCCTTCTCGTAATACCGTCGGAGAAGATCCCGATTCCCCACGCGCAGAATCGTCCGGCCCGGTGGAGGCGTGGGTGGTGGTGAACTAGACTTTGGGGGAGGCCGGACCATGCCGGACCGTTTCATATCCCGACGTTTTCGCCGGCTTTGATGCGATTGCCATTCACATGGAATCAGTTCGGCTGGGCGGGGGTGACCAGACATCCATCCGGGACTGGGCTGCATGCCCCAGGGCGAGGCGGGTGTTTCGTTGGGTTCTGAAATGGGGAAACGGCATTAGTATTTCTGCCATGTGGGTGTTCGTCCGTGACACCTACGGAATGACATGTTCGACGACGGACTGGGCCCGGTCAAGTCCATGAATCGATCAGTGACATCCGGGGTGAAGATGGAGTGACCACAGCCCGCAATCGAGGGCGAGGCTTGCAATTGCAATTTCCCATCCTGGTCGATATACATGATTGCAAAGTGTGGATGGGGGAACTCCAGGTTCGAGGCCTATCAATCTGATCAGTGGTGGGCACGGCGGTCTGGAAAATATCACTCTACCATGTTGTGAACGTGCGGCACTGAAGTATCAGAATGTCTTCTCTCGAGGGCATCCGTTGGGCCCAGATGCGTGCGGTGTAGATCCATCTCCAAGATTCCCACGCGGACTCTCAATGCAAATGAAACGGGGAAAGGGCGATCCGGACTGTAAGGCGTGGATATATTGAAAAGAAAACGAGCAGCGCAACGTCCGGGGGTGGTGATGGCGGCGAGTAAATAATGCCCCGGTAGAGTAGGCCGGGAGGGATTGGATCAAGACTCCGCAGCCAGTGGGAAAGAAGAACAATTATACCCTGACGACTCCACACAGGTAGCCGGGAACGCGGGGCTCATGCAAGGAAAGAAAGGAATATCTGCGGAGCTGAATTGGTGGCAATCCGAGTGCGATCGGATCGCCTCGACCAAGCCGAACGCACGGGGATAGGGCTGGTACGAAGTACAAGTTCCATGGATCGCAGGTTCGTGTCGATCCCTGGACTCGCGTTGTATCGATTGTTTCGGGGCTCTTGTCAGGGGAGATCTGGGTTGACAGAAGTCTGTGCGAGATCGACGATCCCTCAATAGCTGAAGCTCCGGCCAGTCACGGCGGAAGATCGGCGATCGGCCAAGTCATTCACAAGGACGCCTCTGATATCATCGGAAGTCTCGTCCTTCTTCCGCGGTGCAGACCAACCAACTCCACCGAGCATCTCCCAGATCCAGACCCGTCGGATAACGGCATACTGTGCAAACCCGGCCCAGGATCCCGCGAATCTTGAGCTTATACTTCGTATCCGAGGATGTGATCTTGGACTTTTGTATCGGTCTGGGTTCAGGGTCCACGGACCCTTTGCTCCCGGTCTTCAGGGGTCGACCCTTGTCTTTTCTCCCCGAACAAAGCAGTTCAACTCCGTCCATTGGGATCAATTCCCTCGGTCCGGATCGACGAGTGGATCGCACATCAAAAGCGGAGCATGAGCCGGAGACTATACGCATTTGCAGTGCCACCTAAACTCTGCGCTGCAGTAGTTGCAGTTCTCCTCTTCCCCCCGGCATCTTCGGTTTCATCTGCAGCTCCTCTTGCCAACTGGATTGCCGCCCACCCGGATAATAACTCCAGGGTCCATGATTCGGCTGGACGTCGACATGCCCAATGGAGGACCACAATCTCCATGATAGTCGATCAACGTACTTTGTCCTCAGAGGCTCGGGGCCCACCCGTTCTCAAGTTCGATAGCGTTCACTTGGCAAAAGTATAACCCAAAATAAACAAAACATTACGGAGTACAAAGTACGGACTACACAATCTCGACAGCCAGCATGGGCCTATGATTCTTCCAGTCCCCGCCACAGCCTTGCGCCCCTTGCGTGTGGGCGTTGCACCGTGCTTAACGTCTTGTCCCACTGCGCTATGCCCGAACTCAAAGCCCGATCGCTGGTGCCTTGGTTCGTCCATGCGACCTGCTCGACGACTCCCCGCTGTGGCGGAGATGGGCCTAAAGTACGGGTCTAGAGTGTCCGGCCTCGGCTTGGTGCAGGCGTCTGCATGACCGAGACCAGCGGCGACATGGATGACCTGGGGACGAAGCTCATGGTGAAAAATGCGCCGTAGCGGTGACGGAACGTTGCAGGCTGGGATTTGGATCGGGATTTGGACAACAATCACATTATGAGAAACGATCAATCTCGCCAAGAACTCGAGCAGACATTTCCCAATCCCAGATCTCCTACTCCAGACGAGTGCATCCCCCCGGGATAAGCTTTGCGAGGAATCGCATCCGATGCCCTCCCTCCGCCCCCTCCCCCCACCTACAAATTCAAAATGGCGGCACTCGACCATGGCATTTCCAGCTCCACGACGCCCCTCGGATCAACGGCGACCGTCTCGCCAACCGTCACATTACGCAGGCGCACGGGCGCGCCGTCCTTCAACTCGTAGTTGTACGACCAACCGTCCCAGGAGATGCCCGAGAGCGCATCGCTGCCATTGGCCAACAGCCGCTGCAGCGATAGGGCCGGGGTCGAGCTGGGGGGTACCTGGAACCGATAGCGTGTCGTTGGACGATCCGTCGCACCCGTCGAATTGAACTGCTGCAGATTCACCACGGCGATCCGGGCCAGCCGCCCGTCGACGTACGCGGCGTACGCTGCCTCGGTCTCGCGCGGCATCGCCAGGTGCACGACTCGGACCTCGCCATCCCGGCCCTCGGCCCCGTTGCCCCGGAGCATCGCCGCGACCATGATGTTCCCGTAGTAGGGGGGTTTGGTGCCGAGCGTCGTCTTGTTCGTGTCGACGGGCTGCCAGGCCGCGTACCGGTAGTCGGTGCCTTGGTGCATGTGCACGCGCCGAATACTCTGCGACGCGCAGTAGAGGTTGAAATCCACGCCCCAGAGCGCGGCGCCGAACGAGTTCGAGAGGCCCGGTTTGCCCTGGTGGTAGAGCGAGTTGGTCTCGCCGAGGATATACGGCACATCGGCCAAACCCTCGGCGCTCAGGGCTCGAGACAGGTTCACATGTTGTGCAACGCTGTCCACGGTGGAGGTATGGTTCATCAGGGTCCTGCGAAGTGTAACCCCGGGCTCCTCGGCACCGCCGATGTAGCTAGGACCGTCAGAGCTGGGACGGAGAAAGTGGACGAAGGCCCAGGAGTCCATTAAACTCACTTGTGCATAGAGTTTAGAGCAATATTGTGGTCCGAGTTGAGGCCACTGCGCCAGGTCTTGACGGCATCGAGGCTATACTCGAGCCCGGCGAATGACGGCCCAATATAGCTGTAGGAAGAACCCTCGGCGAGCTCGGGGCAACTTTGGGTAAGCTTCCGCTTGATGATGCGTTCTTTTGCCCGCCAGTCATGCACGTAGTCACTTTCGTTCCAGTTGGCTGGCCGCACGCTGTATGGCTTGGTCGTTTTGAATAGATCCGGTTCGTTGCCCAGCTCCCAGTGAGCTAGTTTGCCATCCTTCAAAGCCTTGCAAGCCAAGGGGATAGTGGCGAGGAGACTCTTCATGGCAGCCGTGTCATTCTTGCCGAGGTTGAACCCGTGAATGAACTTGGTATTTGGCAGCGTGGCATACGACTCGAAGAACGATGGGCCGATGGATAGATAATATGGGAAATCCCCGGACACGGCGGGGACAAAAGTGCCGTTGACGGACGTCGTGAGGTTGGGGTCATACAGCGCGAGATCCCCGGTGACGGTTAGCTCGAGCTCGAGTCATGACCACGATATACTCACTGGGTGTTTCCACCAATCCGGAGATATGGCTTGGTTCCTTGGAGATCGGCGAGGTTATCCAGTAATTGATTTGAGAACTTATTAGGTCGGGACAGATTGCCTAGCCACTATCACTTAGAACGGTGAAGGAAGGGCAGTACAAAAATAGAAGATACCTGCAAAGTCTGGAAAGAATGCCAGTTCAATGGAGAACGACACAAACGGATGCAAGACAGCAGCACCGGCAGAGCGAGGCGTATCCTTGCTCACAGTAATCGGTGAAGTATCTGGATCACTCGGGACAGCTGCTGCCACAGCAGCGAAGAGCAGCGGCACAAGCATAGTGGAACAATATACTCCAGTCCGATGAATGCACGTCAAGAACTGCCGCAGCCTGCAATCTGAGATATTCTACTTCTTCAGGCCTGTAAACCAGACCCAATTTATATCCACGACATTCCCCCATCATCCAACCCGGCTATTGACCACCGAGTCTTCAAAAGCCGCCAGGAAGTCAACAACGAACCAAAGCGGAAATTACCCGAGCGGGATGCAAGTGTGTAGATCGCAGCAGAATCCGGGGCGAGCTTGGACTCCCAACTCCGGGGTAGACGATGCGGGGGTCTTACATTCCGGGGCGTGAAGGGACGATCCTTGCATGATTTCATCGGACGGCTATTGAATATGTACCGTGGGCACGGCCAGCTAAATCGTTTGGAGCGGGGCGTGGGAGCAAAGGTATCAATTATCGGCAGTCGAAGGATATGGGAATACCGAAGTGCCGAGGACATCTGCCGCCCCTTCAGAAACGCAAGTGGACTAGGCTCAAATAATCTACAGGAGTGAAAGAAAGCAAAATCCCATCGTGATATCCATGCAAATCCTTGCTGTGCGAGTTTAGGTATATTTTCGGAGCTGGAAAGCCAGGTCAGCGAGGGTGCGAAATATATAGAAATCCCAGGCAAACTCACATCAAGGGTCAAGGACTTGCTGCTGTTCTCCGTCTGGTCTCGGAAAATACCCACCAGGGCCTCACTGTTCTGGAAGAGCCCGGTCTTGAGACTGATAACGATGAATTGCATACCCGGGGCGGCGTGGTCATGGATGTAGTTCGCAATACGGGCCACGTTGGTGTTGTCGAGGGCCGCGTCGACCTCGTCGAGAACAAAGAATGGCGATGGCTGGTACGAGTGAATGGCAAAGAGCAAGGCAAGGGCTGCCATGGTCTTTTCACCACCGGACAGGTGCTCCATGTCACGGAAACGCTTCAGCGGAGGCATGGCGTGATACTTGATCCCGTCGAGGTAGGGCTCGTCGGAGTCCTCGATGTCGAGATACCTGTGGTCGTTAACAAGATCCCTCTCAATCAATTGTCACCGGTACATACGCTTGTCCGCCGAGCGGGTAATTGGCGCTGCGCGTCAGCTCACGGTAAATTGGGCCGATCTGCTCGGAGATGTGCGTGAAAGCCTTGTTGAAAAGATCAGAACGCTTCTTCATGACCGATTCGAAGTCGTCCCTGGCCTTTCGAGCCTGCTTTCGCGCATCCTCGAAATCTTTCTCTGTGCCCCGGAGCTTGTTTTCGACACTCTCTAGCCGTTCCATGGCACGGGCATTTGGCGCCATCTTGTCAAGCTCGCTGTTGAGAGCACGGATCTTCTCAAGCAGCTCCTCCTCTAGCTTGTCATCAGACTCCTATACCATGTCAGCGTGTGAAAGATCAATTTCTTGTGTGGCCGTCCCATACCTCTTTGAGGGTCTCTCCCAGATCATCAAAGTCAACCTCGATTCCATAATCCTGCACCATAGGGCCTTGCTCATCCGACCCATCGACCTCGTCCACATCCATGGCATCCGGATCGGCACCCTGCACTAGATCATCGATGGGAAGTTTATCAAGTCCATTCGAGGATTCCATGAGAGGAATATCAATGTCTTCGAGCTTGCATCGTCGCAACAGAGCGTAGCGACTGGATGAATTCCGCTGGATATCGGCCTCATGCCCATTGATGTTCTTGAGCGCCGCCTCGACGTGCTTGCTGCGCTTTTGGAGCTCTCGTCGCTGCTCAGCTAGGTTTTCTGCCGACTGCGAATAAACCACCTTCTGCTCTTCAAGCTTCTCGCGCAGGAGGTCAAGCTCGGCGCTCAACTCATCCAGTTGGTTTCGAATCTTCTCCTGTTGGCCCTGCAGTTCTTCAATCAAACTCATGTCGCGTTCGTATTGGGCCTTGAGGCCATTGACACGATCTTCCGTGGCTTGAATCCGCTGCTTCTCAAAGCTGAGTTGGTTCTCAATGCGGCTCTTCTGCGTGGTGAACTCGAGTTTCTTTTGCGCAGCTTCCTCTTGCAGCGAGCCTTGTTGGGCTTCGTACTCGCGGATGTTATCGTAACCCAGACGTTGGCAGAACGTGCGGTAGATTTCATCCTCGACGGTGCTGACTTCGGCTTGTGAGTTCTCGATGGTCTCGTCAAGTTCGTCGAGTGTCTCCTTCCGCTCGGTGTATTTTGGTCGAAGGTCCTCCACTTGGCGCTTAACAAAGTCCAGCTCACTGCGCCTACTCTCGATGTTTCTTTCGAGAGCCTTCAACTCTTCTTTGCTATAATGTAACCGCTGCTCGAGACCGACCAGCTCGCCCTGTAGTCCTTCTTCTTCCGAGCCACGGCGATGACTCTTGGGGAGATTAGTGAGATCGCCCATCAACTTCTCCTTCAGCTTGTAGAGGTTCTCCACCTCGGAGTCCTCCCATCGCTTGGAAGAGTTTTGCTGAGGGCCACGTCCACCAGTCATTAGACCACCCTTGTGAATGACAGTTCCATCAAGAGTGACGGCCTTGGCATCGACGTTACGTTCGTAGCAAAGATATTTGGCCGTGGCGAGATCATCGCAGACAATGGAGTTGCCGCACGCATAGGTGATGGCGCGTGCCACGGAATCATCATAGTCGACGGTTTCGATAGCGGGACGCATCCCACGATGCATGCCCTTCAGATTCGAGTTGAACGCCTTGACTTGAATAGTTTCGAGTGGGAGGAAGGTTGCCTGACCTGCCCGTTGATCACGAAGATGTTGGATACACTCCTTGGCCGTCTTCTCGTTGTCCACAACGATGGCATCGAAATTACGGCCTAGGACTGTGCTGACTGCGTCGGCATATTTGCGCTGCTTTGGTCGACATAGGTCGCTCACTCGACCCTTCACGCCGGGGAATATGCGCTTCAGGGTTGATATTAACTCCTTGGCCCGAAGTTCTCGCTCAGTCTGCTTTTTGCCATCATCGGCTTCAAGCAGCTTCCTCAAAACAACCTGAAGTTTTTCCTCGTATTCGGTGCGCATCTGCGAGATCTTCAATCGCTCCGATTGCAGCGCATTCAGCTCTTTCTTCTTTCGGTCGATATCTTTTGATGTTGTCTTGATGGTATCTTTGAGAGTTGACTTGTGCTCGTTCATGTTTCGCGAGTCCGCCTCAATAGTCTGGAGGTGCTTTTCGGTGGTTTCGAATTTACCCTTCAAACTGTTTACAGCCTCGGCCTCGGTCTTTCGCTGGCGCCGGAGATTGTCGAGATGGAGTTGATCGGCAGATGAGCGCTTGCTGACTTCTTCTCGCAGCCGGTGGTATTCCAGCTGATCGGCCTCGCTCAGCTGTTTACCCTGTTTGCTGGCTGTTTTCTGCCATTCTGTTTCCCATTGAGCCTGGGCCTTCTCCACGAGCTTGAGATCCTTCCCGAGTTGCTTGGCATTGCTCGATTGAGAAGCACGCTCTTTGCCGATCTCCTGGATCTTGGAAGAATATCTTTCAACCTTTTTCTGAGTGATGTCAACTTTCTCATCGATGGGCACGAGAGAATTATTGAGCTCCTCGATATCCTTCTCTTTTTTCAAAATATTTTTTTCGGCTTTCCCGACATCCCTACCGACTCGAGCGTGTTCCTTCTTGGCGTCTTCGACATTCTTCTCGTACTTCTCCACGCCACGGCGGTACTCCTTAAGCTCGTCATGGTATTTTTGGATGTCAGCGCTTGAAGCATCGATGAGGCGCTGGAAGTGGAACAGCTTCCACAAGATATGGGTGATGATCGCCTGGTCACGTTCTTCGGCTTTCTTTGCGTAGTTCTCGGCCTCTCGCTTCTGCTCTTGGTATTGCTTGACCTCAGAGTTGATTCCACGTCGACGGTTCAGCTGGGCGGTCTGTTGCTCTGCGGCCTCCTCGGCCTCGGCCTTCAGCTTTTCGTAGTCCGCTTTATGCTCCAGACTGCCGGAGATCTGCTCAATCAAGCGAGTGAGATCCTTCGGTGACTGCGAGGCAATAGCCTCGACATCTCCCTGAAACACAAGGAAGTTCCTTGCGCGAATCAGAATGTTCTCTGCCTCAAGGGCCTCATTGTATTGCTGCGCATTCACGACTCGGTTGTTGATGCGATACTCGCTGGCGCCTTGGCTGGAAATGGATCGGCGCCATTGTTGTTCCTCGCCCGCATCATCTTCATAGACTGCCATCACCCATGCAGTTTTGGGATCATGAAGTTCTCCCGCATCTTGCGACGCATCCACATTATCGTTGTCATTCTCATCGCCGTTCTCGCCATTGGCAGCAGGCTCGCCGTCGACCTTGGATGTGCGCAAAACACGGCCTCGGTACACAAGATCGCGGAGGTTGGTGGATCGGAGATGTGACGATTTGATTCCTAAAACAAACGAAATGGCATCCATTCTGGGTCTAGTCAACAAAGCCGCGGCTGCAGGAGTAGGACTGTGTCAGGACTCACGAATTCGACTTGCCAGAGCCATTTGGACCGATAATCGAGGTGAAGTAGGCATCGCCGAAGAGGAGAACGTGGTGTCCTTTGTAGGATTTGAAGTCTGGAGGTGAAGTCAGCAGATCTGTGTCGCGCAGCACATTGATACACCATACTAAACAACTCCAACCGAATGAGTTTGCCCATGATGCGAAGCGGCCGCTTCCGGCGGAAGCAACACGTTCAGGTAGTCAGGCAAAGGACCGGTGGTAGATATGAACCGCTGGATTGACGGCGCGGGCGAGAAAGTCGGGAGGGGCGCGATACGGGGAATCGCGTCCACGGCGACGCGCCGGGCGGTCACGTGGCCCGCGTTTTTCGTCCAGTCCTCAATATCAAATTCACTGTTACTTATCACTCAGTTTAGATATATGATTTCAAATGCACATGGTGTTTTGAATCTATTTTACATGTTTCCTGGGTATGTGTCATCTCTGCGGGAACGCTTGGGGGATACATGAAGATGACAGAAGTATTTAGACATGATCAAGAATTAGAGAACAGTTTCCATCTTCCCTCGATAGCCCACTTACTGAGGCACAGACATCTGGACCGGATTTCCAAGGGCCAGAAAATCTGGTGAAACATAACCGTTGGAGTCCATCCGGAAGGTACCCTTCTGACCATCAAGTTGCAACAGGATGAAATCTTCACTTGTGAAGATTTGTCGTACCGATTGAAACATTCTCCAAATCGCAACACTCATCGCTGTGGCTGGTGCCTTAAGTAAGCTCGCCTGCGGTGCGTCAGGTCCACCGACCTTCCTGCTATCACTCTCATAGCGTTTCACCGTCTCTGGGGAGACAACCAGTCGCCGGGAGAAGGTGACCTGAGACGGCAAGACTTCAACTTGATAAGGCTTGGTAAATGGAATCATACGGCGAACTGAGAACCGTACCATCGTCTGGCCGTTGGTTTGGAAGGCCGTGATACTTCGGACCATGTTGTTTGTTCGAACGAAGAAGAGTGTTCCCATGACGCTCATAGTCACACAGATACCACCGAACAGGGCCTGCTGCCACATTGGGCGAGGTCCGTTAGGATCCCGAAAGACCTCGTTGGAGTTGTAGACGGCATATGCGAAGCAGAAGGCGGACAAGCCGTATGCACTCAGGAAATAAGTGCGCTGCGAGGGTGCTTTAAACAGCAACAGGTCGCCTTGCCGCGCAATCTTCAGTGCCAAATGTCCAATTCCTCCCGGTTTATGTCCGGCGATTCTCGTTTTCGGCGCAGCTCGGGGCGCGGGCCTTGTGGGTTTGGCGGCGTGACGGGACGCACTTGTAGCAAGATAACGCCACGAGGCTACAGAGGAGGGCTTAAACCCGGGCCGTATTGAAGCTCCTGGGAAAGTAGTCCAGAACATCCGGAGGGAGGGTGGTCTGACGGACATCTTCACGGAGTCTAAGCGCAAAGTTAGCCGAGCCACCCAATAAACTTCGACAGCATATCGATCTGAATCAAATGCGCCCCAATGGCAATAATATCTCCATAAGGAAAGCAACTTACAAGAGCACCAATGGAGATGATTGTTCTCCTCGGAAAGCAACCGACAGATCCAATGTCCACACCGCGGCAGAAAAAGGACACCGCCCCCTTGTCCCGGACACCGGGAAAAGCTCAACGGCCCTCAACAGCTCTGACTTCAGTTCCCGCTCACAATCACGCCGATTACTCGAAATATACCCCGGAACACGTGCGACTCGACGTGGCAGTGGACCCTTGGTCGATTGTGTCCGTCTCTGCCGACATAAAACCTTCCCCGGCGAGTTGCGACGTCCTTTGATCATTCCGCTATACCAGCACACACCACCGACAACCATTATACACGACCACAATGGCTGCTAGAATCCCCGTTAGCCAGGTGCCGGCAATGTTCGCCCGCCGCCAGCCCCGTGTGCACCAGATTTCTCGACGTGCGTTCCCTCGCAACTGTGAATAGGACCGATTTCGGACTTGTACTGAGAACATGGGGGCGAATGCCTGCATGGACTCAAGACAACCCCAATGCAATTGGCAAACGATGCTAATTTGGAAATATGATAGGCCTTCAATCCTCCTCTGCTCCTCAGACCCAGAACCCCGCCTACCCGCTTTACCCCTCCGTCAGTCAGCTCCTCCACGAGAAGAACGTCCCCGAGAGCGAAGTTTCCAAGATCCCGGCCTCCGGTCCGAAGGGCCGTCTTTTGAAGGGTGATGTCCTCGCCTACCTGGGTCACATCGCCAACGATTACCCTGCCACGCAAGCGGCACAGCTGGCCAAATTGATGCACTTGGACCTGAGCAACATCAAGCTCGCCCCTCCGCCGGCGCCGAAGCCCGCCGCGCCGGCCGCGGAGAAGGAGATGCCCATCGCCAAGCCACCTCCCATGACCTCGGTGGCTATTTCCGTCTCCCTGGCAGCTGTGCTGTCGGCCCAGAAGAAGATCCAAGACAACTTGGGCGTGACAGTGCCTCTGTCTCGTTTCCTGGCAGTGGCGACAGACCTCGCCAACGACGGCCTCCCACGCGAAAAGGGCGCTCAGCCCTCTGCCGATGAGCTGTTTGAGGAGTTGCTCGGCGCTGAGCCTATTCACACATCACGCGGGGACTACATCCCCGAGTTAAACGCTTATGAAGCCGACGCGCCCCGCCAGCCGGAGCCCGTGGCTGAGGATATCATTGACATCCTGAGTGCGAAGCCAGGCAAGAAGTCGACGGCCCCAGCCCCGGCTGCGGATGGCTCTTCCGGTATCGCTTCGAATGTCTTCAGCTTGACTGTCCCCGTCGGAGACGAGGGACGCGCCAAGGTCTTCTTGGAGCGTATCCAGACTCTGCTTCAGATTGAGCCTGCCCGGCTTGTGCTTTAACTTTGCGACTTGTCATTATAAATCTCTCCGCTTGATTAGAGCTAGTGTTTTTCCTTTATTCTTTATGCCCTCTCCGCGTTTGGGAGATTGAGGCTCATGTGTCTTTGTAGCATAGATAATTCATATCACCTTACTTGGACTTCAGTACTCGCGATGCCGTACTTCATGGACCCTCTGATTGATATCTTGTTTTGCACGGTCACGGTCCGTAGCCTCGTCAATTCACTAGAACTGGAGTTGTCTAGAGCCACAATCGTATAGGCCGCTATGGCTGGGAAAAAAGATCCATCACTGAAATTCATAATTCAATTGCGAGATAGCAGAAAACCCGCGCCAACCGATGGCTGAAAAAGATCCAATCATATCCTGAAACCCAAAAGGAAACCGTTGCAAAAGGTCATATCGTCATGAAAGAAAAGAGACAAGGAAGAGCACGCGAAATATCAACGCAGACGCAACGCCAAAAACCGGCGACCCAATCGCAACACCACGAGCGCCGCCGCTGAGACCGAAGAAAGTGGAGAAAAGGCGCCATCAAAACCTGAGACGAAAAGATCCCATGAGGGATAGTCCGGACAAAAATCAAAGAACAGTGACGAACAGCTGATCTGAAAAGATGGATGGAAATGCGCGCCAGATTTCCACCGTTGAAAAATGCTCCGAGGCGAAGACCATATGCAATAAATCCCAATTCCAATGCAGTCATAAACCAGGTTGAAAGGACTCCGCGTACCATGCAATGACTCGCCATTCCAGAGCCAACCCCAAAACCGAAACTCCATGTCAAATGCTCCTTGAAAATGCAAAACCAAAGATGGCGGTTGCGAGCAGCGACTAACGAATGGTCCCCCATTCAGCTAACTTGCTGCCCTCACGCCGATTGCTTTTGAGTCCACGCTTGTCGAAGATCTTCCAGAACCGCAGTGTTTCGTCACCGGCTCCAGTCACAACTGTCTGCCCATCTGGACTCATCGCCAGGTACAAGACGCGGAATGTATGGCCGGTCAGAGAGACGATCTGTTCCATACGTGGATATTTCCAGATAACGATCTGGTTTTGGCTGTAGCCATGGGTGCTGATAATCTCATCCGAGTTTTTGGACCAGGAGAGATTGCAGACCTGGCTACCAGTATCCACCTCCTTGGTCAAGGCACCCGTAGCAGTATTCCAGAACTTGATGGTCCGATCTGCAGTACCTCCGCCCGAAGCAAGCAGGTGGCGCTGATGCGGCGACCAGGAGATCGCCTTAACGGCCGCGGTGTGGTTGGAGAAACGGTAGAGAGGGGTCTGATTCAGTTTGTCCCATACCATCAACTTGTTGTCGTTACCGCCAGATGCGAGTTGACCGTCATCAGTATTCCATCTCAAGCCGCAAATTTCTTGCTTATGTCCAGACAGTCGTCGGAGCCACTGGTCGGGAGAACGGACATCACGGTGGTAGATCAGACGATCTCGAGATCCGGATGTAAGAATATGGTCGTTCCAGGCCAGAGCGCCGACACGGTTGGTATGACCAATCATGGTCCGGAGCCGTCGACGGTGCTCGGCGTCCCAGATCTGCACCAGGCCCTTGCCTGTGCCGATTGCAAGATGGGTTCCCTATGACCACGTCAGCTTTGCACTTCTGGGGGGACATTTTTTCCCTGGTACTTACTCTCTGGATCCAGCTCACACTGGTGACTGTATCGTCCTTGAGCTCACAGAGCTTGTTCACTTCGCCAGTGGACGAACTCCACATGTAGACCGAGTTGGCCAAGCCCACCCCAAGAATATTACCACTTCCCCAATCCACAAGGTTCAAGTAAAAGTCGTCTTGCAGGTCCGGGGCGTCAAGAACCTTGTAGGGGACCTTATTCACAAAGCGGGGTTGTTTGCGTGGGGTTTCGAGGATGCGTTGGCTAGCGTAGCGAATAGGTGAAAGACTGTAAAGGTCAGACCGGACGTCCAGGTTCGGACCATGCTGATTGCGTGGTGTCTTTGATGGCGTCGGCTGGTTGGGCCCAGGTCCATAGTTGAACATGTTCTTATGCGGGGTGGAAGGGGTTCTGCCGGCCGATTGGAGGTTGGGCAAAAGGGGAGGTGAACTATGGGAGTGAGTTTTGTCAAGGATACCATGACCGAAGTTCAGCAATGGATCTGGCGATATCGAGTTGAGATCCGGCTGCGGGACCGTGTCTCCGAACAGTTCACTGCGCAACAAACGGGAAAACGTCTGGTTTGCTTCTTCCGCTAGAAGTGAGTGTTAGCTAAGTCTCTGCTTGAAGTGCCCATGCAGTACTAACTCTTCTGGAAATGGAGATCCGAGTTAGGCATGCGCTTCTTCGACTTGGATGGGGTGGAGGGGCACCCATCCTCGTGCAGCAAGTTGTACGTCGCCTGCAAGTCCTGTCCGTCGCGATTCGGAATGAAGCTAGATCACACGGTCAGCTACTCGCCCATCCATGCCGGGCTTGGTCTCTTGAGAGCCCCACCCAACGACATCATCACAACTTACCGATCCCCATAGACACGCTGTCTCTTGCGACATGGGCTTGTTCCCGGGGTTCTCTCTTTGCGAATTCCAGCTTCATCATAATCCTTCAGTGCCTTTGCTAGCGCCGAGGCATCCACGGGCTCTGATCCACTCTGCGCTTCCGGGAGATCGGTCGACATCTCAGGATAAAAGAATGTCGTCTTTGCCGGCATGCTCGGTGGCGTTTTTGATGCAGGCGGGGATGCCATTTTGGCAGCTTGCGACCGGGTGTTTGGCCTGGTAGCCCTACCACTGCTCACACCTGCACCTGTGTCCCGAGATTGATCCCCCATCGCGGTGGCTGATCCACAGGCCTCAGATGCAGATTGCACTGAATCGAAAGATCAGGAGAGCCGTGCATGCGATTGGGGGTCTGGAAATGCAACCGCGGGTGCAGTAAGCTGCTGCGATAGATGGGGAGATGGAAGAAACACAGGCGTCACTGGGGCGATGGGTCTGTTGATAAGTGCTTGCAATCGATGACGGCACCACCGTCAAAGCATGCAGGCATCAAATGGGAAGCGTGGATGGAAGAAGAACAAAGGCACCAACCACCAGTGCACAAGCGTCGTTTCAGCAGACAAAGAGAATGGCATTGAGCATGAAGGGAGACTCTCATCCCTCTCGGTCACGCGCCGGGAACGCTAAACCCTTTCGGGACAGGGCCCAGGATGCCTCGATTTGGCCCATTCAAGGTGTTCGATCGGTCTATGAATACACTTTCTGCCGGGCATTTAAAGTCTATATGCACTGCTGGACCTTCCGGTTCATTTTTATAGCAGCCTATTCAAGATCTATACTGCCTTAAGGTGACTGGTGAATTGCAGTCTCATCGGGGCTATTGGGAAGGCCTTTGTTTGTTATGATACCCAATCCGGCACCTCCTCGTCTCACCTTGCATGATATTGTGTCCACTCGTGGGGCATGAATTGTCAAGGGTCTATCGAGATCCAGTGGGGGGGGGAAACGCGAGATCCGACGCGCTCCCACGCGCCTCGGCCCGCCCAGCCCCAATCATTTCGGGGTTGAGGAAAATTAGAAGCAAATCCAATCAAAGCTCCGAGGGAATGTGGAATGTCCCAGTGCTGATCTTCTAGGACTTCGATAGACGTGCTGTCCGCAATTAACCCCAAGTGCGGAGTAATCAAGTATAGTCCCTGCGTTGAGCTACAACTACAATTGGCGGGAGTCACCGCCAACTTCCCCCACTCGCAATGCGCACACTGTCTTTCTTGCGTCGTGGTATTCTGCGTCGCTCTTATTCCACCATGGATACAAACAAGCAACCCGCTCTGGATTTCCTTGACTTTGTCAATGCATCCCCCACTCGTAATGGTCCCTGCTTCATCCCGGGGGAGTCGGTGCTGACGGGATCTAGCTTTCCATGCGGTGCAATCCGCCAAGGATCTGCTGGCTAAAGCTGGCTTCCAGGAAATCAAGGTCCCTACGCCCCCACTATCTTCAATCGACAAATCACTTATACTTGGCTTAGGAACGGGAGTCGTGGGCCTCGATTTGCAAGCCCGGTGGTCGTTATTTCTTGACTCGCAACACCACCACGCTGGTGGCGTTTGCCATTGGCAAGCAATGGAAGGTATGTACCGTGGACACAGCAAACCACATCTGGACCGGTCGATTGATGAGGACTTAGCCCGGTAACTCGATCTCAATGATTGGGGCCCACACCGATTCTCCTGTGCTACGGGTCAAGCCTGTGAGCAAGAAGCAGGGCGAGGGCTTCATCCAGGTCGGCGTGGAGACCTATGGAGGCGGTCTTTGGCACACCTGTATGTTTCTCCTTTGGACACTCTGGAATTTCACTTCTAACCTTTCCAGGGTTCGACCGTGACCTCGGTGTGGCGGGCCGGGTGATGACTCGTGCAGGCGATGGAACCATCGTGCAGAAGCTGGTCAAGATTGACCGTCCCAGTATGTTGCGTCGATCATCTGAATTCCACTTATATACTAATTGCCTAGTTCTGCGTGTTCCTACGCTGGCCATTCACTTGGACCGCCAAGAAACTTTTGCTTTCAACAAGGAGACCCAGCTGTTCCCTATCGCTGGTTTGATCGCCGAGCAGCTGAACCAGACGAGTGAACCCACCACCAATGGAACTCAGGGTGACGATTTCTCGCCTCTTAAGTCGGCTACGGAACGGCACCACCCTTATTTTGTCGAGCTCATTGCGACCGAGGCTAATGTCAAGCCTGAAGACATTCTGGATTTTGAGATGATTCTCTTCGATACCCAGAAGTCCTGCCTAGGTGGCATGCGAGAGGAATTCATCTTCTCCCCGCGCCTCGACAACCTGAATAGCACTTATTGTGCCACTGTCAGTCTTATTGACTCTTGCTCCGATGAGCTAGACCTGGAAGAGGAATCCTCCATTCGACTGATCGCCTTGTTTGACCATGAGGAGATTGGCAGCCGTACAGCTCAGGGTGCTGACTCCAATGTTCTCCCCGCCATTATCCGGCGTCTGTCGGTACTGCCGTCCTCGTCGTCCTCGACGGAAGATGTTTCCACGGCCTATGAGCAGACACTCTCCACCTCTTTCCTGATCTCGGCTGACATGGCCCATTCGGTCAACCCCAACTACTCTGCCAAGTACGAGGCCGATCATAAGCCCGCGATGAACAAGGGTACGGTCATTAAAATCAACGCCAACGCCCGTTACGCTACCAACTCCCCCGGAATTGTCCTGCTGCAAGAGGTGGCTCGTAAGGCGGCGGAGGAGAGAGAGGCAGCAGTTCCACTCCAGCTGTTCGTTGTTCGCAATGACTCGAGCTGTGGTAGCACCATCGGCCCTATGCTGTCTGCTGCCCTAGGCACTCGGACTCTTGATTTGGGTAACCCTCAACTCAGTATGCACAGCATCCGTGAGACCGGAGGTACTTACGATGTCGCCTATTCGATCCGTCTCTTTACTGGGTTCTTCCAGCACTACACGGAGCTGTCCAAGAACATCTTTGTTGATTAGCTTCTTCGGCGGGAGGGGATTAAACCCGGAACCTAAGAAGAATGAAACATTCGGTCGAGCATTCAGTAAAATCCAGAATATTTAAGTCATGTTGATTCTCCAAATGTTGAATGATTTATAGAACACCAATTTCAGGTGGATCTGGTACCCCGGACATATTCACGTGTTCGACCCGCAACAACGCCGCCTTGCCCTCCACAGCTTATCAACCATCCGTCTGGACCGCAATTGCTGAGCGGCGTCCATGCCCCATGACCCTCTATGACCGACGTCGATGCCTTTCGAGATGCCGAGTACATCGCTGACGTCTCTGGCATCTCCCTCAACGATGCAGAACGAGTGTCGCCAGCCGGCTCCCCCAGCGGCCCGGACACCAGTCGCATAAGGAAGCTCCAGTCATCGGCGAAGATCGCTTTCATCGACCGCCTGCTCCGAGATCTGGACATTCTCATATACTGTGAACTTTCCGCGCTGTATTATATGGAGTAAGCTACCACCCTTCTGTCCGGGCGGGGATCCTGCCTGGTACTACCCCCCTCTTAATCAAGACTTCGCTGACGTATCACCACCGCAGCTGCTCATTGATTCTCTTTGTCGTGCGTGCTGCCGTCGAGCTCATCTTCTTCACACCTAAAGCATCTCCGTTCGATCCAACCCGCAATCAACCCTTCGTCGGTGCCATCTTCGCCAGCAACCTCCTCTGCATGATCTTCCACGCCTTCGTCACACATCCGGAAGCCGGCGAAGCTACACGCGGTTATCTTCACGGTGGCCTCTTTATTGATTTTATTGGACAAAGGCCCGCGCCGCTCCTGTGGTTACTGTCATTCGATGTGCTCATACTGCTGGTTGACTTCGTCATGCTAGCTCTGGTCATCGAGCGGGTGAAAATGACTGCGTCGACAAGTGGCACGACATCGAGTGCCACGGAAAACACAAATACAAGTACGGATCCGAATCCATCCCGTCCCGAGGATCGGCAGGACCACGACGCCGAGGAGCGTGGCGTGATACGCGGAGACGAAGAGGTCGAGAGCAGCTCGGCGCCCGGTTCGACTCTCAACGCGTCACCTGGGTTGAACATCGACGAGGATGTACATGACGAACGGACCACTCTTCTAGCTGATCCCGACGCCGGCAGTGCAAGTCGCGGAGGGCATCCACTGGACTCGTTTGTGTCCGGACAGGCCGTGATCATGGACATGGGCTTCTGGCATACCATCCGCGACCAATGGCGCCACTCGAGCACACCGAGGCGACCAGCCGGCTACACTCCCTCGCCCGAGGCGGCAGCTTTTCTGCGGCAGCGACTTGGGTTGCAGGTTGGGACTAACGGGCGGCTAGTCCGAGTGAACCGATAGAATATACCCCGTTTTGTACTCTAATATTCATCTCGACGTGAGCCATGATGACGTGCGTTGTTCGGTGCTGGCTACCGACATGGAATATCTCCATCACCAAGCTGATGCTATTGTAGAGAGAAGCCGGCAAAAGCCGACGGGTCATGATAATAGTACACAAATCAAAGCGTAGAATATCCGCTGATGAAACCTACAAGGTCGAAGGTCGAGCACAAGCCACAATTGGTATCTCAAAACTAGTCAGAGCGGGGCTTCTCGCCTTCGCCGTCGCCGTCATCGGGCTTGACTCTTCGATCCAGAATCTTGTCGACGATGCCCATTTCCAGAGCCTCTTGGGCGCCCATGAAATAATCCCGCTCCATCAATTTCTCAATGTCGTCGAGCGACATCTCGTTCTTCCCGGTCAAGTGCAGCTTATAGATCTTATTGAGCTGGCTGCGCACGCGCAGGATTTCTTTCGCGTGGATTGCAATGTCGGTTGCCTGCCCGAAGTATCCACCCGAAGGCTGGTGGATCATAATTGACGAGTGTGGGAGGCAGAATCGTTGACCGGGTTGGCCACCACAGAGAAGTAGGGAGCCCATAGAAGCAGCCTGGCCGACACAAATCGTGCTGACGGGGGAAGCGATGTAGGTCATCGTATCATAGATCGCGAGACCTTGGTCAAGTTAGTTTGTTGAACTCGATCTTCCCGCGTTCTGTATGGACGTACCCGCTGTCACAGAGCCACCCGGCGAGTTGATGTACAGGTGGATTGGTTTCTTGGGGTGGTCGGCTTCGAGAAAGAGCAGCTGAGCGACGATGGACGCGGACATGGATTCGTCGACTTCGCCATTCAAACAAATGATGCGTTCCTAGTAAATATTAGTGCGGTTCCTCGCAGGATGTATCAATCTTCGACGTACCTTTAAGAGTCGGGAGAAGATATCATCTGTAGCGGAGCGGTTAGCTTTGATCGCGTTCATGACATCTACGGCATTTTTCTTGCATACAAGTATGCCAACCACCTCCCTGTTGATTGAATTAGAATTTCTTCGTAGTAGGCAGCAGAGAGTTTGTCCGTACCACTGTCTCCGTCACGAACGGCGTTGGTGTCCAGCCCCGCGGAGGTGTATTGTCTAACGAAGGATGGCCTCTTGAAAAGGATCGCGCAGCCGCAGGTCGCAGGGATGCATTGATCGAGCGAGGAACAGCGCGTCCCAGTCGCTGGGGCGAGAAAATTGAGCGCATTTCTGTCAAGTTGTGAAGGTGGTGAGTCGGAGCGAAGGAGAAGGCGGAGGTGATAAGCGGATCGACGCTAAGATACGGAGCTCCGATTAGGAGCTTTCGCCTCGGCCACAATCTTTTCATCCCGTTAATCCCAAGCACTTTGAGAGGTTTTACCACAGTCTACCGGCGAAGCTATGGAGTGCGCAAGCCAGCGCTGCCTGAAAACATGGCGGATTCTAATTTTCCGCCAGCTTACACTCGCGCACCAGCCGCGTCATGCTCGTCGCGCGCTTTCAAGCTCGTGCGCGCAACGCGCTGAAACAGACGAGGCCTCGCCTCTTACCGTTGATCGTCCCCATTCCGATTCGAATAATCTCCGACCATCTCAGCGGCTTCCTCAGTCCCCCATTGTCGCGCATTCAGGCCAACGAAAGAAGCAACGCAAAAGGCAGCCGACTCGGGAAGATCTCGAGCCACTGGCCAAAAACCCCTGGGCACTTGCGCTTGCGTCGCCCGTTCGCCAATGCACTGCCACCGGGGCAAGACTACCGCGCGCATTGTTGGGAGAATGGGGTCTCGTGAAGCGGCCTGGCACAGAAAGCAACTACATGTTGCCGGTCAGCGTGCTCCAAGACTATATCGGGGGCAAGCGTGTTTCTGTCTCGGCTTCGACCTCGGAATCCGGCAAGAGCATCCCAGAAAAACCAGATGAGCATGGACAGAGCTCAGTTTCAGGGGCCACTCGAGAAAATCCCCAGCGACGACTAGTGTTCAGAATGTCAAACAATTATCACCTCCAGGAGGTGTTGACAAAGCGCCTCCCTATGCTCAGTTCAAAAGTTCCTTTGGCTGCCAGGCTATTGTCCTTTCGCTGGAGACACCCACAAGGACCGATTACACCCCACGAGGAGAAGAACATTGTATGGAGGAAGGATATGCCGGAATATCTGCTGCAACGGATGAGAGAGGATGTGATAAAGAAGATTGAAAAGGTATGCCTGTCATACCCAGTTGTCGGCGCAGAAGATGGGGTCTGGAACATCTTGGACCACAATGAACGAGGCGGCTCCATAGTGGCAGACTCGTTACAGCGCTTGAAGACGGTCGACCGAATGGAATGTGGTGCCATCATCACCCTCTCTCCGCCTGATGCATTGACTCCGCAAGAAAAGCTGCCTCATAACGGCCCCATCAGTGGTGGCGTGTGGATGCTCCCGGAGATTCACCAGTGTGTGCCATACTTCAATCTTTCGGTTCTTCTGGGGCCCGAATTAATGAAACTTCGCGATGGTATCGCAGCTCAGCATTTTAAAAGTCCCTGTCTCTTTTTTCGCCCCGATGATGACGAGGGGGTGGAGGCATTGCTGGCGCTGTGCCGCCTTGACCACTATATTTCTCAACGGAGCAGCTCAACCAAATAGCCTCATGGGGGCTCTCAATAATGCGACTACATCAAAAATACATACAGGATCTATCCAGTGCGTAGACCTCCAACTCGCCCCACACCCAGCGACGTTGAGGCTTCCATACCTTATTCCCATGCCGAGTGGACCGCACGCAAACTTTGACACGAAATTCGTTCAAGAGGAACTCGAAAGGACAATGGCAACTTCAAAAGGACCAACGAGCCTTCGCCAAGCCCTTGGCTAAAGAGGAATACGAGCGGAGCGGCTGAAAATGAGATGATCGACATGCGGCGATGCGTGCTACGCCTTATGGCTGTGCGCCCGAACGCATCCTCTATGAAAATGTTGCCCCTGGACATCCGGTGGCCAATTCCTATACCAAGTTCACTTCAATCCAACACTTCGGGAAGGTATATCTCCTGTGTTAACATCGCAGAGGTCTCCTTTCCGAACTCGCGATGGTTGAGCCCACGGTTGCGAACGCCTCTGGCATCATTGCGGCTCTGGTCTTCGTTGGTGAAGCTTGCTTGTACTTGGATAGTTGTCTTGATACTAATCTCTCGTTTAGTCCAGCTCTTGATCCCCCTGGGGATCACTTTTATCTTGTTAGGCTTCGTCAGAGAGGAGGACTCGGCAAGTACTTGGTACTCCCTCCGTTGCCCACCTGTATGCCGTAAACTAATGGCATATCAGGTCAGTCCTTGGTCGCACCCTTCAATCGACACATTGGCCCCTTCTATTGAGCTCAGACACTGCTGGAAGAGATGGTGTTCGCCGGACCATCTACTGGATCTCTTTTACCACTCCGGTGGTCCTACTCCTCATCTCCCTCGCATCGATCGTTACGCCTCTCGGGCTCTACGACGCAATTCTGCCGGAAGCAGAAAAAGTATCCATTCCCTTTCATTATGTCGAAGATAAGACGGCCATGGGTCTTGGGACACCCCCGCGAAGCAACCTAGGGTTCAATCGAAGATGTTGGAACCCATACCCGGTCAACTGTCCGGGTATGCATAATGAAATCATCGAGACAAGAAATGGGTCGGCTTCCAACTTCAATCTCCCGAATGGCTACGATACATCGATACCGGCGAATGTGACCGAGGTCTTTGACAGCGGCCGCGAACAGTTGAATAGCACAGTGTCCAGCATCTGGGACATTCAATGGCGCACCTATGTCACGACGTCAGACCCGGTTATGGACAAAGGGGCTCATCGCATACAGGGTGTCTATCGACCATTACAACCTTTGGTTCTGGAGGATGGAATTCAGGTAGTAGAGGGTCTGGTTGTTGACACCAAGCATGGTGGCATCGGGTTCCGCAACCACACAGTGCCCGTATCAGCGGATCTCAAGGTCGCCTGGTCGGAGGATCTGCTATTCGTCCAGCCCGAAAGCGTTTGCGTGGATACGAACCTGACTCTGGACTTTACTCTGACCGACCAGTCTGCCACGTCTTACAAAGATTTGGTTCTTACTGATCGGGGAGGTTTCGTTCATGTGGACCATAAATTTCATGAAATCAACTACACAAATCCCCAAGAGCAGTTGGATTTGAGACTCCATGCCTACAACTTAGCTTTTACCAACAACATCTGGTCCATGTTCTATCTCAACGTGACCAATCCAGCACAAAATGGTACCAAGTCATTCCAATACGTCAACTCGCACGTGGGCAAGTCTTTCGAAATGCCAGAAGATGGAATCTCACCCCGCGCAATTCGGCTTGACACCATCGGCTCTTTTCTCCAGGTACCATTGGGAAACTCGTCTTACAACAGTTCACTCAATGGAAAAGCAAAGTACCTAAACCCTTTTCACATCACTGAAAGACAGTTTATGGATACGCGTAAGTTAAATCTCTTCACAATGGGAGGCGGAACCGTACTAACTACGCATCAGAGGATGACTGTAAGCTGGCCACGATTGGTTCAAGCCCAAACATCCAAAACATTGGAGTTTCGTGTGGCCTGATGTATGGGACTGCCAAAGCTCCAGATGGTGCAGGCTTCAATAGTTTCAACCCTGGCACGAATTGGTCTGTACCTCTATATACCTGCGCTGCAGCAAGCAAAGCGATCATCAAGACCGTGGATTTCACCTACAACGGGACCGCCGGTCTCGAGGATCTTCACGTTGTTGATACCCGAGACAAAGTGTATGCGCGCAAGGAAGACCAGCCATGGTGGGCCGTCGAGCAGCGAGAGGATCTCTCACTGACCAGTGTCATGCCACTGTGGGGTCCTGTATCGCCGAGATATGCAGATCAAGATGGGATCAGCGCCATTCAACGAGAATATCTGTGGCTTCCGGAAACGAACCCCACGGGCACTTCCATGTCACTTGATGACAACGTTCCTGCCGGTGTGTTTCACGGTCTAGCCCTCAAGCACGCTTTCAGTATTGGCGATAACCTCAAAGACGCATTCGCCTCGTCATACTCCGAAACATACGACTACAGCGGACAGACCAATGTGGCTCTCTTTTCCAAATGGCGAAAGCTCTGTGAGAGCGCCGGCTCGGCGGCAGATATCATAAAGCTCGTCTGGACCGATGTTGCTGCCAATGCGGTGGTTGGAACGCGAGCTTGGGAGTGGTCCCTACGACCGACATCCCGGCCACGACGAGATGATTCCGTATCACCTGGAAGCGTCGTCCAGGTACCGGTAACCCCGTGGCGGAGACATCTGCGCTATAAAGTTGTTTATGCCATCCCGGCAATTACTGTGGGCGCGCTGTTTCTAGTAGTTGTCGGGGTGGTGATCACTCTGCTCATCGTGGGCCGATCGGGACTGGCGAAGATGCGCTGGTATATCAACCACACCTCACCGGGTCGTCTTCTCACGACCTTTTTACATCCCGATGAATGTCAACCACAGGCATCTACGTCTGTATGGGTGGATAGTGTCGGGAAGAAGCAGATCAGTTTGAAGGACCCCGTCCCGCGAGCTTTGTCGGTACCATCGGACTCAGATGAAGACGCCGAGGATTCTCAGAGCAATCATTCTGCCGAATCTCTCATTCCCGCCCATGAGAATCGACATGAGGCCGTGCACATGTCCAAGCTTCCATCGCACGGTGGGGAGCAGGACCGACGAGGGTGACGGGGGTTGAAGGCTGGGTTTAATGGCCCGGAGAACACAGGGGCATCCTATAGTTGATTCTTCCGTGGGAATCTAGTTGATGGAATAAAGAGCAAGAGCGAAAAACGTTAAGCCTTTATTATTTCTTGATATATTCATTGTGTCTGCATGATCGCCGCAATTAATCCAATGGTTGAAGGGGATATATCGGCCATGCTAATCACGGACTCTTCAAATCGAGTGGAATGGAAAATAGACCATTTTCTTTCACCAAAATGACGTTGTTTACCACGTCTAGCGGCCCCACTCCGCTGGGGGCTGGATCCCCCAGACAGCTTGTTGATGGCCGATGGTGGAGACAAGCGGGGAAGTTCGATTTTATACTTCCCCTATAGCGCCTTCCAAATGTGTTCTAACAGAGTTGAATAGGCCAATAATCCCCAGAACCAGGTGGAAACATTGTTGTTGGGAGTGACTTGACCATAGAACTTGACAGCACTCGGGGAGTCCACCACCCTGGGATATCACAGTACCTTCTCTTGATTCCCGCACGGCCCTCAGGTCGAATGCCAAGGGCTTAAGCTTTGGCTCTAAGTTCTGCATCCCGCGAAGCATCATCGAAATGCGGGGGAGAGCAGGCTCATCAGCCATGATTCGCCGGAGAAAAAGCGACAAGGCAAGAAAGACTTCTCGGCGCATGGAAACCACCGCACTAGATCCGATTTATTTTCAGAGCACCCGACACCGGTTCATATAGCGCGGACGCAGGGCCGCAGCCTCGGGAGTTGGAGGGTATAAAGCCATGCCCCCGGATCGCAGACAAGACAAGAACGATTATTCAATTTGAGCTCCGATCATGCGTAATCATATGGCAGCGGGGTGGTTTTATTCCCCCAGCCAGATTCTCCGATACTTTGCCACGCGCGTGTCGAGTCTGAAGCCACCCAGGGCATGTTGATCCTGGTTGTGGGGGTGAGGAATAGAAACTGATTGGATCTCATCCAGAATGAGCTGAGAAACCCCTATGCCATTCTGCGAGAACTGACATCGCATCAATGGCTCATGTTCGCTGCGGGTTTCTTGGGCTGGACCTGGGACTCTTTCGACTTCTTCACCGTGTCGATGACAATCACGGAGATTTCGGAGGCTTTTGACGTATCATACTCCGATGTCTCTTGGGTCGGTTTGCATGCCCTCACGTCTATCGTTTCTTTCTAATATCCTTCGCTCTCACAGGGAATGACAGTCACGTTGATGCTTCGATCGGTCGGAGCCATTATCTTTGGAGTCCTGGCCGATCGATACGGACGCAAATGGCCCATGATCATCAACTTATTTCTGTTTATTATTCTCGAGCTTTGTTCGGGGTTTTGCAATACCCTGCCCCAGTTCTTGGGTGTCCGGTCGCTGTACGGGATTGCGATGGGAGGTATTGCAGCCTACCTTCCATCATCCTCATTGAGCTGACCCTCATCACAGGCCTCTTTGGACCGGCCGCTGCAACCGCATTGGAAGACCTCCCGTACGAAGCTCGCGGGTTGTTGTCCGGGCTTTTCGAAATGGGATATGCGACGGGATATCTGCTGGCCGCGGCTTTCTACCGCGCTCTCGTGCCGACTACCTCCCACGGGTGGAGGAGTCTGTTTTGGTTCGGTGCTGGACCTCCGGTATTGATTATTATATTCCGCTGGTATCTACCAGAAACGAGCCATTTTCAGGTCATGAAAGCTGAGCGCGAAGCCCGTGCCAATGCCGGAGGGGACAGTCATGCGCACGCACTGGGCTTCCGAGTATTTCTGCGCGATTCTGGACGAGCGCTTCGAGAAAATTGGGTTCTGTTTGTGTATTTGATTGTCTTGATGACCGGCTTCAATTCTTGTTCCCACGGTAGTCAGGACTTCTACCCGACCTTCCTGAAAGACCAGGTGGGAATGAACGCCACGGAGACAACGGTGGTGACGGTGGTTGGTCAAATCGGGGCACTGATCAGTGGCTGCACGATTGGATATATCAGTACGTTTCTGGGACGACGTCTGACGATGCTGGTTTCCTGCGTTCTCGGGGGAGCCATCATCCCAGCCTATATCCTGCCACGGACGATGTCGATCGCCGCCAGCGCCTTTTTCGAGCAGTTCTTCGTCGGCGGGGTATGGGGCCCAATGCCCATTCACCTGTTGGAGCTTTCGCCTCTGGCACTCCGTTCGTTGATGGTGGGATTGACGTATCAACTCGGAAACCTCGGCTCTTCGGCGTCAGCCACTATCCAGTCAATCATTGGCGAACGGTTCCCGCTACCACCCGGACCGAGTGGAAAGAAGCGGTTTGATTACGGCAAAGTTATTGCCATTTTCATGGGTGCTGTTTGGGCATTTATCTTGTTCTTCCTGTTCTGGGGCCCAGAGATGTCACAGGAGGAGCGTGATGAAGAGGCCGAAGCTGCACTGCGGTTGGAGCGACTTCGGGCGGAAGGCGTCAGTTTGGCGGAGATTGGCCAGCAGCAGTTTCGGGGTAAGGAGGTATGTGATCTTCCGGGAATGGAAGATGAGAAGACCGAGACGGTTCAAGCAGAGTGAGTTTCAGAGGTTGGCAGCAGGCGGTTTGCGTGAAGAATTGGGTCGGGTCGAGACAAATTTGATTACATTCATTAGAATGGCCTGATTTCTATGTCCTCATTCTCCTAGAGTGACTTGGAAATTGTCGTGATACAACTTCCAGGCCTCATGCCCGCTTCTTTCTTCCCAGGATCGAGATATTTACAGATTTCATGGTCTGTAATTGTAAATAGGGGTTTCTGCCACGGATTATCAACAATCCTTGTCAATCATCACGCTGCCTGGCTGCAGATGTATGGTCGGTATCACATCAAGATACAAGCGCTCGATAGTAACTGGTTCATTAAACATTTATCCCGCAGCATCATCTACAGTGACTGAGTGATTTGTTTGATGTCGGGACCCACCCGAGCCGCAAGCCCCAGAGCTTGTGGAAACAAGGATGCAGCTCCACGATCTAGCCTAAGTATCCCGTAGTACACAGAGATAAAAAAAAGATGCAACGGGATATTTTTGCCAAGCTATAATTAGCAGGTGGGTGTTGTTTGAAAGGGAAATGATCGTCCCGGGGGGCCAATCCTCCGATTCTGTTTATCTCTCCGCTCGCGGGGTCTATGAACTACAACAATCATGCTTGTCTTCGTCTCGACAGAATTCAAGCTTGAATTCTGTCAAGGCGAGGATGGGTGAGACCCTGCATGTTTTCGCCCCGGACGCACCATGACATCAAGCTACCCCGGTGATTCAGCGCCACTCCCGGACCCCAAAACCTAACAGTTTGGGGGCTTTATGCCGTGTCTCAACGCAGTTAGAAGCGGGGCACTACGACTCACTACGACTCAAGTCGCCTTCCTGCCTGCAAGGCTAGACTGCACCCAAGGATGAAGCTTCCACTAAGGATGGTCTTATCCCCGAGATTCCGATGGCCCCAGTATCTGGTGCATTTGGCCCGCGTTGGCCCCCGCTTCTATTCCGGAGGCTCGAGCTGGTTGTTAAATAGCTGCATGGTTCGCTGAAAAATTCCCAGAATATCGCGCTTCATTTGTTTTCCAGTGCTTGGTATACTTGATCCCAAGTTACTTTTCCCAATCAACACTCGAGATCTATACAACAGTCAATATGCGATTCAACTACTTCACCGCGCTCCTTGCTGCATTCTCCGGAACAGCTCTGGCGATGAACAACGCAACTTCCGGTTCGACTGAAAAGTCTGGTCAAATCACTCGCCCAGCAGCGGGAGATGTCATCCAAGCCGGGTCCTCCCACCAGATCAAGTGGCGCTCGTCCCTGTTCAAGACCGGCCCCGTTCAAATCCTCCTGCAAAACGACGACATCGGCGACTACCAAGACTTTGTCGAGATTATCAGCGGTAAGTGCCGGTGTCATCGGACATCCCAATAGCCTCCATAGCTAATCCATCCTCCCAGCCACGCATCAGGGCAGCATCAACCACTTCCAGTGGAAGGTCAGCGATAGCCTTCCGCCAAGCGACAAGTACTACATCCGCTTGACCTCTATCAGCGACTCCACGGACATGGTGGACTCGGGCAAGTTCAAGATCAAGGCTTCCAACGGGACTTCGTCCGCCTCGGGCACCGCGCGCGCCGCCATGTCGACCACGTTCACGGTCAGTGGTTCCGCCACGGTCTCTCCTCTGCGTGCTACGTCGACCATGGCCATGCCCGTCCCTTCAAGCAGCATTACCGCTACTTCGAGTACCCCCGGAAGTGCTTCTGGTGCCTCCGGTACGCCTTCGGGTGGTCCGTCGTCGACCTCGACCGGCGGCGGTAGCGTGGCTACCTCGTTTGTGCCTGCTCCGCTGGCGCTGGTCGGCGCTGTGGCCGTTGGAATGTTCGCTCTATAGACACGGGAATATGGTTATGCTGGGAGTTGCGCACGTTGACGATAAATGAGCTTTGACGGCTGTTTCACATCGCGATACCAATTTGCTATATAGTTAAGGCTTGAATACAATGATACCTATGTCGCTTATTACGGGGATCATCGGTAGTTGCTGTGTAAATTTGCAGTAGCCCAGGGTCCAGCTTGAAAGATCCACCGATGCTACGAGATTAGTGTTGATGTTGCAAGACCTCCTTGAGGTCAGTTTGGCCGGGATTCCCGGGTATCATAAAGCTCCTCGTTCTCGGTGATGAAACAGATAAATACAGAACGCCTTGATGCCGAACTTCCACCTCAACGCCATCTCAATCTTGTCTGTACTCCAAGCTAGATCGACTCTCTGACGGTATAGCCGGCTCGAAAAAACAATCCAAGCCGATTTTTAGCCATTGGCCACGCGGGTATCAATTCCCCCGAAGAATACCAGCAATGCGTAGCGTCAAATCCAGCACGGAGAGATGCTCATCCGCACCATCGACAAGCCGTTTATCCATCTCCGAAAAGACCATGACGATCTTGTTCTTTTGAAGATCCGGAATGGCCTCGTTGAAAACAACCCGGCGATACAACTACATATTCATCAGCGCAATCCCACCAACTAGCGGACGAACACACATACCTGGCCAATAACCTGCGTGGCACTCCATCCATCGGCAACGAGATCTGTCACAACCTTTGAAACAGCCTCATACGCCGAGCTCGAGCCCTTCGGCTGCATCGCCTGCACGAGGCTATCCAAGATACCCTCCGGGACAACACCGGCAATCTCCTCGATCGTCCGAACAGTGACAGGCGCCGCACTACCGGCACCAACATCCGTCATCTCCTCATCCTCGTCATTATCCCGGCCCGTCGGCGCGCGCGATGCACCCACCAACCTAGCCGCACTCTGCATATAGGTAATGGCGCGACGCAAATCACCCTCGCCGCACCGGATCAGCGTGTCCACGACACCCTCCTCCAGTGTAAGATTCTCGGCCTTGGCAATCCCTTCCAGCCGCACACCCGCCGCGGAATTGTCCAGCGATTTGAACCGGAACTTGCTGCACCGGCTCGCCAGCGGCTCGATGATGCGCGTGACGTAGTTGCACACCAGACAGAACCGCGTGATGCGGCTGTACTGCTCCATCGTGCGGCGCAGTGCCGACTGCGCGTCTTGCGTCATGCTGTCCGCCTCGTCGAGGATGATGATCTTGAAGGGCGGGCAAGGGTATTGCGCGCGGTACGTGGCATCGAGGCCCGATGCCTGGGAGAGCTGTGCACGAGCAAAATTCTTGACCTTTTCGCGGACGATGCCAATGCCACGTTCGTCGGAGGCGTTTAGTTCGAGGATGCGGGAGCGGTACAGCGCGGGGCCGAAAAGAGATTTAGCGAGGGCGAGGATTGTAGACGTTTTGCCGGTTCCCGGAGGGCCGTAGAAGAGCATGTGAGGGAGCTATAGACCTCTTTAGGTCAGTCATAAGTTTGTCAATGGGCCTGGTGCTGGAGCTGCTTACGTTGGATGCTTGTAAAGTGCGCTGGAGGACTTTGGTGGTGTGGTCTTGCGCCGCGACATCATCGAGGGTCTTCGGCCGGCTGTATCAGGTCAGTATATATCTGAGCGGGTGTGACTTGGTCGACACGTACTATTTTTCAACCCAGGGTTGCTGGCGATTTGTATCTTCCTTGGCCTCGCTCGCCTTGGGCTTGGAGCTGCTCGATGCCGCTGCAGCAGCACGTGCCTTGTTGTTGAAGAAATTGGAAGCCATTGTTCTTGGATTTCCAGTGGGAATTGCAATGTTGCCGGGCTTGAATGGCGATTCCTAGGCTGTCGGAGCTGGCGAAGCGAGACGCGTCTCCACGTGACACGCGCAGCACTTAGTCTTGAGCCAATGAGAAGGAACCGTTATACTTCCCTGCTGATGCTCATTGTTCACTTGCTTTTACATGGAGTTAATTCGGACTGGGATGATTCATTGTTGGCGTAAGATCTCATTATTCTATCTGCGCTCAATTCTATAGCTCGTCGTGCGCATGCTTGTCCGCTTCAAACATCCGTTTCTTGGTATTGCGAGGCATCTCGTCCTGTCTCGCTTTCTCCTCGGGCGATATGTCATCGATAGCGGGCTTCTCATTGTTTTCCTCTTCGGCCATTTTGCCAATCTTATCAATGAGACGATCTTCTTCCTCCTGTGCCTGTGGCTGGTCCCTTGAGGTATCCGCGTTTGGCACAGCCGTTCCTGTGACGGCCGAGGCTGCTTCTTGGAGAGTCGCCGAGATGTCACTAGCCATTGGACTGGGGGAACTCTGAACAGCTGTGTTCGAGAGACCCACCACGCCTAGCATCGCGAATACAACCCTCATGACGAGTTTCAAGGGGAGCCAGATAAGCCACCATACAGGCCCGTAGAGAACACGACGGAAGAGCAACCAAGTGATTGTACCAAGGAGAATGTAAAAAGCAGTTTCAAGATACCAGGTGTCGGATTTTTGGGAACGAAGAAGAGAGTTGGCGAGGCTGCGAGACGAGGAGAGGAGGGTGTCGAGGCTAGTATACGATTCGGACAGGGAAGAAATGGCCGCGGTCGATTGTTCTAGACATAGGTCAGTACAACAGAGCCGTATATTCAAAACAGGCGTTGATGACCTACCGAGTGTTTCTTGTGCGAACTGACTGCGGGAGAGCTCCGCCTGCATCAGATGGTGCGTTCGACGTAGTGCCGCAGTGACATCATTGGAAGCATTCAGCTCGAGATCATCTTGCGTGAGCTTCTCTGACGGCTGCTTTTGGCGTTCGGCGAATGTCTGAGATCTAGACAGCAGTAGTTCGCGCTCCTTCCGCTTGGCCAGTTCGGCATTCTTCTTGGCTTGCAACTGAGCGTTTCGGTAATCGCCCCGGATTCTGCAGGTATATTAGGACACTCCAATTCCAAATATGGACCATAATATTTGAGGTGCTCCTCGAGACAGAAACGTACCGCTTCAGATCCTCGCCCAATCGGCCCGCCATGACGACAACTCTCTCCTTCTCGGCCTCTTTATCCCCACTAGCCACAGAGGCCTTGCGGCGACTGTCTGAGCCCGTGCCAAGTGCCTCGACCTCCACACGTAGAAGCTCCAGTTCTCCCTCGGCATCTTTCAACCCGGCGTGGATTTCCGCCCCGAGATCCACACGCACTTGATCACTCTGGTTCACGGAAGTTGTAAAATTGCGAAGTTGGTCTATAAGCGGCGAGATCTGACTCAGGGTGGCCGAGAGCTCTTTCAAGCGAGCTTGAAGAGTGGCTGTAGACATGTTTGGGACGGCACCGCAATCCAGTCGATACAGAATATCCAGGAAGAAGTCGGAGAGATATTCGAGAATGCGACGGTTTCGATAAAATCAGAGCAATCTGACTGCCCAGCAGCGAGGTGTTGGCGCAATAGGAAGTGGCCAAACGTGCCAGGTTGCGGGCGCTGCTGTACGTGTTTGTCGCCAATGCAAACATCGGAGTTGTTGCAGCCCGCGCAACTCGGCGAAACGTCTACTCAGACTACAATCGAGCGAATTCCAGCAATTCACGGCATATTGTTACAATTTGACGCAGGCTGCATCAGCTATATTCGATCTTCTACCTTCCTTGGAGGTCTCTTATCTCTGGCGTGGGAGCCGACTTCGAAACCCCAGTGCAAGAAACTTCCGCAACGCCCCCCGATCATGTACGTTTCTCTCTACACCACAGAAATACCGCCAATCTGTTTGAATATTTTGTCGCTAATTACATTTCAAGTAAACCATTGTGCGAGATTCGACGTCTCTTTAAATTGCAGACCCGGTTTACCTACCGAGCCCCAAACCACCACCATGACGATTCCAATCAGCACAATTACCACCTTCCGAACGACTTTTAATCCCTTCTCGCATGCCTCCCGGCCGTGTCGCTTGTTTCTCTCGCTGCTGCGTACTCCCAACACCGTTCCCACCAGCAGCCCGAACCACATTGATATCAAGGTGAACCAGTTGCCGCGCACCTCGACACAGCTGCCGGTTATGACGGTTGGGTTCAAGGGCGGCAAGGAGTTAACGCTGGAAGTCGGCAAGCGTGGACTGAAGATTGGTGATGTTGTCGAAGAAGTGAGCCGAGTTGGGCGAGCTTTGGAGCGCGAGGCCAGTCTGAAGGGGTAATCTCGCCTTGCAGTCTGGATATTTGGACGAGCTTCATCATGTATTATATTCAATATGACTTCTTTGGCGCTGGGTGGATTCAACTTAGAATAATCCTCCTCGAAACTGGATTCAATACTTATCTTTCTTACCCGTCAACTAGATCCAGGCGTAGGAGCAACCGAAGGTTGAAAGAAAAATGCATCGCGTAATTATATCCTCTTTTTATTTGACAAGGGCCGGGATCGAACCTATGGCCTCGCAATTCCACAATTTGGCTCAAGTGAATAGCTTCAAGAAGATCGAAGACCATCCTTTAAGGAACGCCCCAACTTCAACCCTCAATATCTCAATATTTTATATAGCAAGTAGTATCAAAAAAAATAGCTCATCGTAATCTCCTCATTCGACAGAGGGCAAAAAAGATCTGGTACCCCCAGAGATTCCCCTGAGTCTATCCCGGCCCTCCCCCTCCGAAACCCATCACCCCATGCAAGCTGCCGAGGTCGCTGGCAAGCACGTCTCACCACCCGGGAGAGGGAGAATCATCCTTATTGGGACCGCTCAGTGAGCAGTCCAACCAAATAGACTATCAGGTGGTGGGTTAAAATAGTACGCTTTCTAAGGGAATATAACCCCCATTCGAGGTGCATGACAACTTTCTTCTAGTCATCCTTTCCAGCTATATCTTGGGCAAAAGCACTACAGCAACAGCGATTGGGTAATCACTCACTGCCTGGTCGACAGTGGGTACTCAACATGTCAATTTTGGTATTTTAAGACAGCAGGCTCAACATTTAGACAGCAGCACCGGAGATGAAGAACCACTTGTCAATGGTGCCATCAACGGGGGCCGGGGGCAGGTTCTCGCCACGAGGGATGGCAGCCAGCTGGGCCTGGTCAGCCTGGTCGGCGGAGTTCTGGACCTGGACGTTGGCACTAGGAATGAGAATGTTAGCAAAAGGGAAAAAAATCGCGAGGTATATGGCAGACAAGGAAAACTCACAGGCTGATGTCACCACGGGGGGTCTTGCCAGTGATGAGCTTCTCCCAGGCATCAGAGCACTCCTGGATCACCTCCTCGGCGTACTTCTTGTTCTTGCACTCGCCGGAGAAGGCGAACTGGTTCTCGGGCTTGCCGTCGGGGATCTTGTAGATACGGAACCACTCGTTGGTGGCACGGAGCAGGCCGGGCAAGTGACGCTCAACGTCCTCGATGTCGTTGAGCTTAGCAGCCAGAGGGTCGTTGACGTCGATGACGATGATCTTCCAGTCGGTCTCCTCCTCGTCAATCAGGGCCATAACACCGAGGACCTTGACCTGCTTGACCTGGCCAGGGTAGCCAACCAACTCGCCAATCTCGCACACATCCAGAGGGTCGTTGTCACCCTTGGCCTTGGTCTCGGGGTGGACGGAGTTGGGGTCTTCCCAGGTCTATGGCATTCGCATGAGTAACCCCGCTCAACGCGAGTGGAGCGACAGAGGGATTCAACCTACCTGGGGGAAGGCACCGTAGTTCCAGAGGTAGCCCTTGTGGGGGAAGCAGTTACGGACGTAGCGCAGCTTGCCCTTCTTGGTGTCCTGCTTGATGGGGTTGAGGAACTCCTCCTTGGAGATCTGGGTTCCTCTCAATCAGCATCGGCGGGGTGTGTGCGTCGGTTCACGGAGTCTCGTTACCTCCTGCTTGGCATTGGTCCAGCGGGGGATCTCAACGACCATGTTCAGAATGGACTTCTGCTCATTGGCGTAGAGGGGAATGTCGTGGAAAGGCGAGACGGGCACGCCATCCTTCTCGACGTAGACGCGGTGCTCCAGCGTAAAGGGCTGGGCGATCTTGCGGACGGTGTAAGACATGGTGGGAGGTGAGGAAGAGAAATGCCTAGCGATCAAAGCGGCGCGGGAGGAATAAGTAGTGGAGCGAGAAAAGGAGGAAGAAGGAGGGGCAGTCAAAGTGGGGGGAGCCACTGTTGCTGATGTGCGCCAGACACGGCGGCAGGCGGTGGACGAAAATCCCAGTCGGGCTAAAGGAGGTCGGGCCAGAGCCATTGGCTGAGCGGACGACGTTGGCTGGCTTTGCAATGGACGAGTCCCGGGATCCGCGATGGTTTCACGCCCCGTGATGCCTCCTGGTGCGTGGGTTTGGTGGTTGTATGGGCCGGATCTCGGGCGGAAAAAGGGAGAGCATGGCCGAGCATTGACATCCCGGCCGATGAGTAGTACCACGGAGGTACGGGATCATCACTCTCACGGCCTGGGGCCGGTGACTACGTACTCAGGGACTGGGCAATTACTTCGAGGATGATTTCAATCCTTCCGAGACAATCCTTGTCTGCACCCCAGTCCTGTATACTGCATGTACGCGGGATGGAGTACTGCGAGTGCTAGGCCGATATCGGAAATAGTTTAAATTCGCCCTGTACACATTTTACTTCCGCTGGCGCAGTCAAATTCTGCTCTCTCATACAGTGGCGAAACGAATCCCTTGGTAGGGGGACGATGTAGATTGATCGGTCAAGACACACAATAATAGCAACCACAGGAACGACCGTGGACCAAACAAGGCAGTGAAATTTCAGGCAGAAACAAGGCACCACAAAAAAGGTTATCGCCACTATCGGCACGTGATGCTGCCCACCAGCGGAGTTGACCGATGCGATCTCCAGAGATTTGGTCCCCTCCCATCTGGATCCCTTCAGCATGCTATGATCAGAATCTTTCGATCCGCAATGTCCTCGCTTTCTGCATCCGTATCTGCGCCGGCGCAGGTGCCGCGCGTCCCTATTCCCGCCAACGGAGTCGACTACCGAGGGAAAATCGTGCTGGCCCCAATGGTTCGATCGGGCGAACTGCCCTCACGCCTGCTCGCCCTGAAATATGGGGCTGATCTTGTCTGGGGGCCCGAGACTATCGACCGCTCGCTCATCGGTGCAGTTCGCCGCATCAACCCGCGCAACGGCACCGTCGAATTCACCCGCGTTCCTTCCAACGGAGGCCGACCCGACAAGGCAGCCAAGGCTTCTGTCATCTACCGGATCGATCCGGCGCGAGAAAAGAGCCGACTGGTTTTCCAAATGGGCACCGCCAGTGCCGATCTGGCAGTTCAGGCTGCGAAAGTTGTGGCGGGCGATGTATCCGGCATTGATGTCAACTCCGGTTGCCCGAAGCCATTCAGCACCAGCGGCGGTATGGGTGCTGCGCTGCTGCGCACCCCGGATAAACTGGTTTCAATTCTTGAGTCCTTGGTTCGCGAGGTCGGGGAGCCCTTCAAGATCGGCATTTCCGTGAAGATTCGCATCCTCGAGACTCCCGAGCTCACCGAGGCCCTCGTGTCCCGGCTGGTACGCACGGGAATCACGGGCTTGACTGTTCATTGTCGTACGACCCCCATGCGGCCGCGGGAACGTGCCATCCGTGACCAGCTTAGCATGATTGCGGACTTGTGCCATAAGGCCGGTGTAGCCTGCGTGATGAACGGAGATGTGACCTCGCGCGATCACGGTCTCGCCTTGATGCAAGAGTTTGGTGTGGATGGTGCCATGATTGCTACTTCCGCCGAGACCAACTCGTCATGCTTCCGCTCCGAGGCGGATGGCGGGCTTGCGCCATGGCGGGATGTCGTCCACGAGTATATGCGCTTCTGCATCGAATCTGAGAACCGCTTTGGCAACACCAAATACCTGCTCAACATGATGATTCCCGGCAAGAACAAGGAGTTCAATCAAGCCAAGCAGTGCAAAACCTACACGGACACCTGCCGCCGTTTGCAATTTGATGATCTGGTCCCCGCGGCGATTCGCGTTGATGAGGACCTCGAGCTCACGGACAAGTGGGAGCTTGGGCCTGGCGAGGGACATGAACATGCCCGCTCCAAGGCTGTTCAGAATGCCATGGAGAACAATGAATCGGCACGTGCTGCGGGTGGTAACAACTCCAGACCCAAGCCGACAACTTCAACTGCACACACCGGTGGTCCCATCCGCACCTCGACTATTCCCGAGCCATCGAAGACAGCCAACGCTGATCAATCCACCGGTGACCCTTCTATTCCTGACGTACAGGTATCTCAGAAGGCCGAGGTGGCGGTCTAGGCTACGCTATCGGTGTAAAAAATCCGGTTCTCTCCAATCTTCGTTTCATTGATGTTTTTCTGCATAGCCTGGTATCTGGATTCCATCGTGTGTTTCTGCATATTTCGGGGTGTCCCAATATACTTTCCTGTCCATAGATTCCCCAGACATACACGATAATACATATGATTTTAGTCGAACCTTTTGATGCAAATGCAAGGTTGTTACGTATCCATATACTGTAGATTCCACGGCAATGAACACTGTTCGCATCGTCTAGCTCGAGATAAAAAATTATAATAATCGCATGCGCCAGCTCGTTGTAGATTTTTCAGCTGCTGATTCTGTGTAAAAGAAATTATGATGTTGCTCACCCATGTGACCACGCCTGGACCTTCTCCGCAAAATATAGCTCCATAACCACAACACCCATCAACAAGCTCCACAATCTAAAACCAACAACAACCCAATCCCAATTCGACTTCGAATCAGTGGCAAAATCTCCGGCACACCGAAACAGATCATCATGTCTGCCCGTCGTCCCCAAGGCCAGGGCAACGCCGACGTCACCGCGAAACCGGCGCAGGAGAAAGGCGCCTCGGACGTGACCCCAGCCGTGCCCGCGTATGTACCAATCCCAGAATCGCGTAAAAAAGTCTAGACTAACGTCAAACCCCACAGCGATGTTATCTATAAACTGCTCGCCTTCACAGCAGCCATGGTGGTTGCGCCAATCGGCATGTACTTCCTGACCGTGAACGCGATCTTCGGCGGTGAGATTCTTTATCCGATGGCAGATCTTCACTGCCGGTCCTCCACGATTGTGGATTCTGTTGATTATTCTAACACGGTTCTAGGGAACACGACCTGGGCAGGAATCACTGCGGCGCTAACGGCCAACCTGGTCTTGTTTGCGTACATTTACGTCGCATGGAAGGAAGACCAGGGGGATCGAGAAGCAGAGAAATCGAAGAAAGCGCAGTAGTCGATTTCAGCTTGGATGACCCTCTGCGTAAATGATCTGCATTGTTTGAAATAGCGTTTGCAGGCCATGTGGAATTATCACATTTTGGACACTGTGCCTTATTCATGCTCGGGCTTAATTGATGTGCGACAAGTATAGAGTCAAATGGGATTCCTTTGGATATCAATAAATGCATCATATGTCTCGATTTCTCTTTTCGAGATATTGACCGCTACTCAAGTCACGTCGGATAACGCCAAAACCACGCCCATGCTGCAACAAGTGCATTCTGGGAGTAGAGGATTACTCTCAAATCTCATGGAGACGTCGCTATGCTTTGTTATTCAATCCCAGCCCGCACTAGCCCACAATCAGGTTGGTCTGCGCTTGACGAACTCTTCCAGGTCTGCCTTAGTCGCAACACCGAGAACAAACTTCCGCGCAAGGTCGGTGACGACGGCGAATTGCTGCTTCTCACGCTGGTCACCATTGGCACCGGTCTGGCTCTCGAAGAACTGCTCCAATTCCTCCAGGGGCGTTTCCATGGTAATGACCTGGTAGATGCCACGCTTGCGGTTGAAACGTTGCATAGCAGATGAAACAGTGTCGGATTCCTTGACTGTGCCGTTTTGGATGAGCTCCTTTAGGCGGGGGATGCTGAGATAGCCGAGGAGGGACCGCTTAGAGGCGGAGATGACGGTGAGGTGGGTGTAGTCGCGTTCGTAGGCGGCCATCAGCGCGGCAGAGACGGGGTCATGAGGAGAGACAGATAGGGCCGGGGGCGGATCGAGGTCTTCCACCGTTGCCTGTAGTTATCATGCAATGAGCTCTTGTGGTCGGTTTCAGGATTGGCGGCGTGGAATCTCACCCCACGGTACTTATCTGCCCAGGTTGTCTGGGGCGGTGTCGAGGCGTCTGCGCCTTGCTTTTCCCGAGTAAAAGACTCGCTGCCGGTGAGATAGGAAGCCATATCGGTATATGGGGTTGATTTCTCGTTGGCGGGGAAGGATGGGAGGGGGAGGTTCCCAGGGAGGTGGAGTGCCAGAAAACAGGGAATGAAGAGGAGACAATAAATAGACAATTCGAATTGATCGGGTTTGCAGGATTCTGAGCTCCAACGAGATTGTCCGCGTGAATCGCGGGGAAGACGCAGCGAGTGGAAAGACAAGCGCAACCCGATTTTCCTCTTTTCGTCTCCGCGACTGCCAAGACCCCGCAACCTCTCTACGTCATCCTTTGCGATTCACCTCTGCCACCTTTCCATCCCGAGAAAGTTGGTTTTTTTCAACCAAGTGTCTTTCAAGCTACTGATTGATCCCTACGCCATACTTTCAGCATTTCGACCGGTGCGTTGACATTCCTTTCAAATGTGGAGTACCCACTCGCAGCGATCGTACTGCATTGAGGGCGATGGCTCCACTTATTTTATCCACGCTAAGTCTAGAGAATAGCCCACGATGGTTCTGCCTGTGATTCTCAATACAATTGCTGCCAGGCATCCTCTGGGGGGTCTTGCAGCCCAGCAGTTGTCTCCGGAGAAACAGGCCGCGAGTCCGACTCTCAAGCGGCAGCTGTTTCCTGCGATGAGTGCTATCGACGATGTGAAGAAAAAAGCGGGTGCAGCTTCCAATGAAGCTTCTCGAGAGTTTAACATTGCTAGTCAGAAGGCCCAAGAAAAGACAGGCAAGATTGTGCCCTGGTCCGCCAAGTACTATGCCGCATGTATCACCGGCGGCATGCTCGCTTGTGTCAGTACCAGCTATAGATAGCTGTCAGAACCTAATTCTAACCATGTTATAGGGCCTTACTCACGCGGCTGTCACACCCCTGGATCTGATCAAATGCCGCCGTCAAGTGGACCCCAACCTTTATCGGAGCAACATGCAGGCATTCTCCAAGATCCGCACGGCCGAGGGTCTTCGTGGTGTGGTCACCGGCTACGGGCCTACCTTCTTTGGCTACAGTGTAAGGATACATCGCACAATTGGCCTACTATGAAGCTGACGAACTTTCAAAGGCCCAAGGTGCATTCAAGTACGGTGGCTACGAGTTCTTCAAGAAGTTCTACAGCGACCTGGTCGGTGAAGAGCGCGCGCGCAAGTGGAAGACTTCTCTGTACCTCGTTGCGAGTGCTTCAGCCGAGCTGATCGCCGATGTGGCTCTTTGTCCCTTCGAGGCTGTGAAGGTGCGCATGCAGACGACTATTCCTCCCGATATCCGCGGGACCTTTAGCGGCATTTCGACCATCGTTGCCAAGGAGGGCACCTCGGGGTGAGTGCTTGGTGTGCTACACGATTTCTATTGTATTAACTTACTCCCTATAGACTGTACAAGGGCCTGTATCCGCTTTGGGGCCGTCAAATCCCCTACACTATGATGAAGTTTGCCTCGTTCGAGACGATTGTGGAGCAGATCTACCACCGCCTGCCGGGACATAAATCTGACTACAACAAAGGCGCTCAGACTGCAGTCGCCTTCACCGGTGGATACATGGCGGGTATTCTTTGCGCAGTCGTTTCGCATCCGGCAGATGTGATGGTGAGCAAGCTGAATGCGAACCGCAAAGCGGGCGAGGCCTTTGGCGCTGCCATGAGTCGTATCTACGGTCAGATCGGGTTTGGTGGACTGTGGAACGGTCTTGCCGTCCGTATCATTATGGTCGGCACTCTGGTGAGTACTCAAAAGCTCTATATAACAGTAGCCATCTAGCTAACAATTCGTCAGACTGGCCTGCAATGGATGATGTATGGAATCTTTGATCTCCCCGCTTTAGCATTTCTACTCACACTGATTTTTATAGCTACGACTCGTTCAAGATTTTCATGGGCCTCCCGACCACTGGCGGAACAGGTGACGACAAGAAGAAGGCCAAGTAGATGGGTTGCTTTGATGGTTCTCAAGCTGGGGGCTTGGCGGTACTCTGTACTTCGCGTCTGTTCTTTAGGTCAATCTCCATTCAATATTCACCAGCATCACTCTAGCACATGTATTTCCCAACCTGGAGATCCATCGTGGTAGGTAATAAGGCCAATCTCCCAAGAACCCCAGTCTATAAACCCTGCGCCAAGATCGCTATCAGCAAAAGGTTAGTCAACGCACCCACCAATGGCGGCGCCTTATCTTATCACGGAGTCAGCGACGTCACCAATCGCGATAGAAAACACGAGGAGACAGTGACAAGAATCAGATCCCCTTGCGCACGATCAACACTAATAATTAGATATCCCGGCTACTTTTCGTGCTTCTCGTCCGGACCTTTCGACTCTCCTCTACCTTGTATTTACCCCCGATAAACCCCACTCTCCGCCGGTCCTCAGCAGATCAACAAAGTAAGTATATCATCAGATCTGGTACCTGCATGACTGCTCGTGTTTCCACCTTTATCACGCGATAAGGGGGGTTGGTTCGAGATCTTGATTCTTCGCTTTCATTCCTACATCTCACTCACCGCAGATTCAGGTCCAGATCAAGATCTAGATCCTCATGCCCGAAGACGCTCCTATCGTTTCCCACGGCCGTGGTGGTAAGTTCCCCACTAAAAGCATGCACGCGATCACAAGAACAACCCTAACATAACCGCTTCCAGGCCAGGGCAACATCGGCCCCGATTCTACCGAGTACGTCTCTACCCCGCGACCCGAAGAGCAAGAGCGCGACAACTGATTCCACAGATACGTCGACGGCGAGATCGTGCGCGAAGGCGTGTACGGTGACCAGGGCGATGGTGCATACTCTGCCGGAGTGAGACAACTCCCCCATCCCCCCAGGCGAACTATTCCGGGACACTACTAAACGACGGGCAGCGCGGCGGCGTCGGTAACATCGGTTCTCCGCGTGTTCGACCTACGTCCAAAGTACCGCATGACGCCGAGATGATCCCCGAGTTGGCGGTGCGGGGGTCAACGGATGAGAACTATCATGTTGGCGTGCGTGCTTATCCTTATTCCTTATCCCTTTTCACGACCGGGTTCGTGCGACTGACATCTCTCCCAGCGCGGCGGCCAGGGTAATGTCCACCTCGACGAGGCGACACGCAAGGAGAAGGAGGAGAAGAAGCATAAGAGTCCTGCGCATGACGGGCTGGCGGATCGATTGAAGAATAAGTTGCTGGGCCGGAAGTAGGGCGTGTGCATGAGGTTGGCTTCTGTTGATTTGGTGCCGTGATTCCCATTTGCGCATGCTTTTTTACGATGTGACGGGAGATGCTTTCGGAATTTATGTGGACTTGAATTGACAATTTTGATATCGCTTCCAATACGAGGTAGACATGTTGACGGATTTCATTTCAGAATCACCCTCGTTCAGAGAAACTACGTTGCAATTGATACCAGCCCAACTACCGGTGCAAATCGACATGAAAACATGAAAACAGCGATCCACGCAAAATCGATTCCGAACCCAGATCCAAACCATATCCATAACACATGCATCATGACGGGCATAAAAGCATAATGGAGAGTAAGAACGTAGCAATTCCAAGACTCCCTAAAAAAGCAAACCCACGCATAGAACCAAAAACGCCGATGAGTGGGATGTTAGTACACCTTCCGAGGCAGAACCGTGTCAAATATAATGCAGCCACGCATCACGCTAGTCCTTGCTGAACCGGCGCTTGAACCAGCTTTTGCGCTTCTCGTTGCCCCCGTTCTGCGTCTTGCGGAGAAGACTGTTGGTTGCCGGCGCCGCGGTGGGTGTGCGACCACCAACCGGGCCCCCAATATGCGGGTCTGCGACGGGCGCCGGGGGAGATGGTCCTTTTCCGGGGACTGGGAACCCGTAGTCGGCCTGGGCGCGCTCATCCATGCGCTGCTGGTACATGGCCTGTTGTTGTAGCTGATCGATCGAGCTGCCGAGCTCGGTGGGTTGTCCATAGGCATCGGTGCTGCCGGGCCCGGACATGTCGTAGGAGCGCTGGTGGGCCTGCTGCGGCGGGTACTGGGTATTGGGAGTGTAGGGGCCTTGGCTTTGGTCCGAGGACATGCGCGAGTAGTGGCGGGGTCGGCGCGAACCGTTCTGGTTATAAGGGTAGGCGTTGTCCGGCGGGTGGCCGGCACCCTGGTAGTCAACAACGCTGTCCGGTCGAGATTGGTTTCCGCGGCCGTAGTAGGTGCTGTAATCACTGTAGCCCCGATTCATTTGTCCATGCGCGCCTATGTCCTGATCGTTAGCAATGGACCCAGGCCGGAATTGGCCAGGATTCTCACCGTAGTAGCTGGTCCGCCGACTGTAATCGCCGGCCTGCGACGCTGCATCATCGACTGGAAAGAAACAAGTCAGACCGGGGGTCCTCTACACCGCCAATTCACCATGAAACGAACCGGTTCGAGCATACGAGCCCGGGCGTGTGCTGCTGTAGGGTCCATAGATGGCCGCCTCGAATGATCGGATTGTATCTAACGGTCGCTCGAAACGGGGCCGAGTGGGGTTTGACCAGTCGGGATCGGCTGCACCACGCAAGGGTTAGTCGGAGAAAAAAAAGAGAAGAATTCGCAGAGGACGTACTGATCACGTTGCCGTATTGATCCTTGTGTTGGACATCACGCAGAGAGCCCATGTTGGACTTCTCCAGGGCGACGGCCACTATCACCGGTCAGTGAGAATACGCCCGCGTGGGCCCACGTGGAGGCGGAACATACTGGGCTGAAGCTCGTTCATGGCGATGAGCGGATCGGCTTTGGTGTGTAGACTGCGTCTTGCCTTTTCCTCGGACGACTCGGAGAGGTGACTCTTATGGCCAGAGGTGCCGGAATGGTGAGACTTGTCGGATTTGACGCTGAAACCACGACTCCGGGTGGAGGAAGCAGGCTGGGGGGCGGCCATTTTTATTAGGGGCGGTTCCACCGTCTTTTTTTAGCGTCCGAGATCAGGGCAGTTGGGGGGGAACCGTTCTGAAACGGTTGTGATCTGCCAATCTGCTGTGGAGAAAGGGGTGGACTCTGCCAAGGCGATTGTAGGTGAAGAAAAACGACCGAGAAGGAGAGAACGAGGGGAGAATTCGAGAGGGAAGAGAGTTCCCGTGGAAGTCGAGTGAGGGAGGGTGGCTTAAGTAGGGAATGGGGTTGACGACAGCCGCCACGCAATGGCTTGACTTGTTCCCTTGTCCACGGATTTCGGCCTAAAAATTGACTAGAGGCAATCCGAATGCTTGTTCAGTCCCCTAAGCAGGATCTGCACTTTCTCTCCACCTAGAGTCGGGACTTTTCTGAATGCTGCATCCGTGGGACAGCCATCGGTGCTGGTCACGATCCCAACAGGAACCACCGTCTCCGGCCCGATACATTTGCTCGTTTCATGGCGACACCCCAAGATTGACTTTCTCGAGTGAAACCCGTCTAGACGAATCGAGCCAAAAAGTTTCACTTTCGCAGGCCCCGTGGGCGCAGCTTCTAAAATTCTAGAATCCCGTGGATCCGTCCCCTTCCAATTGGTTGTGGTCCACCGGTCTCTCTCTGCCCGTTCTTTCTACCCGAACAGCGTGACTATGAGTGTGAGCACGGGGACTGGAGGTGGCAATGGGGATATATATAACCATTTCAAGGTATATTTAGTTTGGGGCGAGCACTCGAGCACGTGAGGGTTGTTAGGCAGCCATTAGTTGGATCATGGCACATCCCTAGACTTGAGATGGAGTAAAGCATTTCTCTCTGGTGGGTGCCGAGGCCATCCATACAACGGGTTCACGCCCCAAGTCCCATTTCCTCTGTGACATGCACCGGGTCAACATTCGGCCTCGCGGCTTGTGCTTCTATATATACGGTCGGGATCAGAAAAAACATTCAAGAAGATGAATATAAGATCAAGACAGGTGGAAGAGATGTCAACGCATGCGAAGTCTCCGGCAAAATATAGATTTTGGGAAAGCATCAGGGTGAACCCGCGATATATATTGTGGTTGCAGGAATGTGGATGCCACATTCCTGAACCTTATCGGGCATTAACGACCACCCGGGCACCCCAGTCTACTGGAACCCCGGTATTTCCATGAGTTCAAGTACAGTGATCATCTATCGGCCTACAACGGTATGTCGCGCCACCGGAGTTCAAGTCGCAATGGGATATTCTCAAGATGCCATGGTGGAGTAGCCAAAGCAAGATCATGCAATTCTTCTATAACAACGGGCCAGGAAAGAGTCGGGGCCGAGACCGGTCTGTTGAAATGGTATGGAATTTGGTGTGTATGAGCGTCAGGTACACGGTGGGAGAAAGTGACGCCTGCATGACCAGACATATCACTCAGGCGCCACCGAGTGTCAGAACAAGAGACAACAAGAGGACCCGAGGCATGGCCCGGGTCCGTGGCTTGTATCTCCCAACACTGAACAATTTTAAAAGAGAATTTTTTTGGATTCGTAGGGCAATTTTCGTGGCCCTGCCTTCTCCCACGAATAAAACGTTATCAAACCGCCAACTCCATCACCTCAAATCAACATCGGCTCGTTCCGTCGACATTGCCTTGCCTGTCCGTCTGCACGCAGAAAGGATATCGTCCACTAGATCCAGGGAACCCGCTTAGATGTTGGAGGGGTAGAGCATGACGCGGACGGTGGCACCGAAGGACTTGGGGGGAAGGTTGTTGCGGAACTTGGCGCGAACAACACCGGAGTTGCCTGTTGCCGGAGCAGTCAGATGGAGATGATCGAGAAACGGTCAAGGATTCGTCACGTACCGTGAGGACGGGTGACCTTGCCCCAGATCACCCGGATGTTGGAGCCGCGGACCTCACGCTTGGCCCGGTAAACGAAAGCGACCTTCTTGCCGAGGTAGAAGTTGGCGGCCTTGGTGTCATCAACACCCTCAATCTTGACCAGACTGTATCACATCAGATTCCGATCCTCGCATGCATGGTGTCGGGGTGTAGATACCTGGTGTTGGGGGTGAGGTGGTGCTTAGAGCGCTGGTAGCTCAGGTGGCGACCCCTGCGAAGAAACTCGTATTAATGGCATGCTCTTGTCGGTTCTTGTGTCTGCGTCTCTCCGTGCGCGGTCTCTCCATTCCATCCACTGCCAGACCATATCGGGGATTTCGTTCGGATTGGAGCGGCTGTGTGTGCCAGCGCGACGAAGAATAGTGTGGACTTACTTGACGTAGACTAGAAAAGAATGATTTGTTAGCACTTTCAGTTTCGTAGGCGAGCGATCGGACGATGCGCGTGCGGATTTCAAGATCTTCGGGCGACGACGCATCGCCCAACTCGGGTGCACTCACGGCGGTGACCTTGTTCCGAAGGCATTCTGACGGCTTTTCTCTGAGCAGCGGGCAAGGAAAACAAGTCGAAGGAGTGACCCGCAAGAGATCAGAAGTCGTTGCCGGTTGTCGTGGTTGTCGTCGCTTCGATAGAGACGAGCGCACAATCAATTAGCGAGTGTGGTGGCCGCAATTCGCACTAAGCCCAATCGGGGCACTAAGCGAGGTCCCGTGACAAGCCCCGTGGCAGGTCCCGTGATGTTCCCGTGACTCCCTCCCTCCCCCAAACGCTAGTCCCAGATAGGGCATCCCGGAATTGCAGGATATTCCACTCCGAAGAGACAATCACCTCGAGAGACCGCCCAATTCTGCCGCCGGGCTACAGTCGTCCGAACGCTGCCAAGTCTGGAGCGGCGCGGCTGACAAAACCTCACCATGACGACACTCGTCGGTTTCGTCGGCCTTTGAATGGTTCCTGCACGCCTGCTTTTTGCGACGGTGGTTTCTATGACTATTATCTGGTCTATCAATTGCGCTGTATTGTGCCAAATCCGATTCCCCGGAGACTATTCCGGTGTAATTGACCGGATGGATCAATTGGGAGAGATGTACTCCGTACGGAGTAGCCTTGACTGTGCCAACCTGCCCCACCTCCAGCCATCGGAATCACCACATTGAGGGCACCCTGATGTGAATCGTTACCGATGGCGGGGCCGAGAGTCTTACAGGATCGTGATACATATGTATCATCCTCCGTGGGTAGGAGCTCGGTTTTAATCGTAGGGAGAGTTAGCGGTTAATAGGCTCCGAATCCGGCATGTCTTGGGACCGAGCGCCATCGGCTCCAGGTCCGGCCTGCGCTTCACGGGAAAATAGAATCCGTCTGGTATGAGAGATGACAAATGTGCCGATCGCTCTCCACGATTTCGGTCACCGGGAGTCTTATCTCCACGGCTTGAGGTATACCGTTGGGTTCTTTCCATCGGGAGAGAAATAAGGAAATGTGATGGATGCAATCGATGGGGGTGTGTAGTTGACATGCCTATCATTTCATGCGCTGCGCAGTAATAAACTTGGTGGAGTCGTGACACCTACGCCTGCAACGTACAGGCGGCTCCTGCAGATTGTAACAACCATAACCATCGATTGACCGAGAGCTCCACCCGGTGTGTCGCGCTGACCGCATCCTGTATGGTAAGTCCGGTGATGGTAGACAGTCGACTCCACTGTCAACCCAGGCAGTTTTCTGGTCGAGGTGGTACCTGGCTGTACTGGCACATTATCAGATGACCATCGCAATCCCTATCGTGTCCCTGTTTCCAGAAGTATTCGGCGGTGCGATTGGACCGGGCCAGGCTCACGCAGGGTCGTACACCACCCAGAATAAGCGGCCGTGGGGGGCGGAGGAACAGGGTCAGCAAAAAAAGTAAAGAGCTCTCAATCCGGTTGGAATTGAGAGGAGACGATGACAGTGGAGGTGGGAGGGGGAGCGCAAAAGGTGACGGTGGGGGGTCAAGCATGGACTATGATGCTATTCCGTGCAGATTCGCCACGAGGACAAGGAATCGCGGATCTATTGATACCAGATTGAACCTACCGAGCAGATGGAATGGAGCAGTAATACCCTGAAGTCATAAATAACATAAAATACCCAGCGGCGGAAGCCCCACCACCGAAGCTGTGAGAGAGCGACTCTTAAAAAGTACCTGCTCCGCCGGAACCTGTCTGTTCCTTTCCCAACTTTCCCTTTCCCTTCCCTCTCACCCTCCTCCCTCTCCATTCCATTTTGTATACCCGACCGTGTTACAGAATGGCTAGCGTGCTGTCCCAGACCGATGAGCGCCAGAATGCTGGGTGAGTCTTACCCCTCCGGTCTCTGACATCACCTATTCCCCCCCCCTCCTCCTCCGGCAGCGGAAGCGTCAACGTCAACCCCCATCCAAGGCCGTCGGTTGAAACGGGCGCAAGTTCGTCTTTCATCTCGGACTTCTCCGATGTCGCTGGAGAGCTATTTGGCACGAATTACCGATCCCGCGACGCCCGCGCTGAAGCCCCTCATCCACCGTGCTCACTGCAAATTCTGTCCACGTAAACCGGCCCTCCCCGACTAACAATGGCTTTGCAATCTAGTACCATCGAATTGAAAGATGACACCGTCATTGTGGTGCTTGGAGCCTCGGGCGATCTTGCCAAAAAGAAGACTGTATGCATCCGCGCCTCCGCGACCTCGGGATGACCCCATGACTAACTCTTGCAATAGTTCCCTGCACTATTCGGTCTTGTATGTGCGATGATTATTATACAGCCTTATAAAATCTCCCAACTAACCCCCAGCTAGTTCCGCAACAAATTCCTCCCCAAGGACATTAAGATCGTCGGATATGCGCGGACGAAGATGGACCACGAAGAATACTTGAAGCGCGTGCGCTCGTACATCAAGGTTCCGACAAAGGAGATCGAAGAGCAATTAGACCAGTTCTGCAAGCTGTGCACCTATGTCTCGGGCCAATACGACCAGGATGAGTCGTTTGTCAACCTCAACAACCACCTCGAGCAGGTCGAGCAGGGTCGCCAGGGCAAGGAACAGAATCGTGTTTTCTACATGGCTCTGCCCCCCAGTGTTTTCATCACCGTGTCAGAACAATTGAAGCGTAACTGCTACCCCAAGAGCGGCCTTGCCCGCATCATTGTGGGTTCTCCCCCGATCCAAACCATCTGACGCAACGGTCGCTGACGGGTCCATCCTAAATAGGTCGAGAAGCCGTTCGGTAAGGACCTTCAGAGCTCCCGGGATCTCCAGAAGGCCCTGGATCCCAACTGGAAGGAGGAAGAGATCTTCCGTATCGACCACTACCTTGGTAAGGAGATGGTGAAGAACATCCTGATTCTGCGGTTTGGCAACGAGTTCTTCAACGCGACATGGAACCGTCACCACATCGACAACGTTCAAGTAGGCATCAGAAGAGAGCGCCCACTGAAGCCTTCTAACTGACGTCCCTCTAGATCACGTTTAAGGAGCCGTTCGGCACCGAGGGCCGTGGAGGCTACTTTGACGAGTTTGGCATCATCCGTGATGTTATGCAGAACCGTACGTTTTTCGATGCAGGGGTTCGGTTTTTATATACTAACTCTCAATCTAGACTTGTTGCAAGTACTGACCCTGCTCGCTATGGAGCGCCCTATTTCGTTCTCTTCGGAGGACATCCGTGACGAGAAGGTCCGTGTTCTGCGTGCGATGGATGCCATCGAACCCAAGAACGTCATCATCGGCCAATATGGTCGGTCTCTGGACGGCAGCAAGCCCGGCTACCTGGAGGACGACACCGTCCCCAAGGAGTCACGGTGCCCGACCTTCACTGCCCTGGTGGCGTACATTAAGAACGAGCGATGGGATGGTGTTCCCTTCATCCTGAAGGCTGGCAAGGGTAGGTGACGCGAGGCTATCGAACTAGCTCTTTGCTAACACCCCGCAGCCCTTAACGAGCAAAAGACCGAGGTTCGCATCCAGTTCCGCGACGTTACCTCCGGTATCTTCAAGGACATTCCCCGCAACGAGCTCGTCATCCGTGTGCAGCCGAACGAGTCGGTTTACATCAAAATGAACTCCAAGCTGCCTGGTCTGTCCATGCAGACGGTGGTGACCGAGCTGGACTTGACCTACCGCCGCCGCTTCTCCGACCTGAAGATCCCAGAGGCATACGAGTCTTTGATCCTGGATGCCTTCAAGGGCGACCACTCCAACTTTGTCCGCGATGACGAGCTGGATGCTAGTTGGCGCATCTTCACCCCGCTCCTGCACTACCTGGACGACAACAAGGAGATCATTCCCATGGAATACCCATACGGTACGCTTGAGCCCCATTTTTACCTTTTAACGTGAATACCTCTCTGACTTCATCTCTAGGCTCCCGTGGCCCCGCTGTGCTCGATGACTTCACTGCCTCGTATGGCTACAAGTTTAGCGATGCCGCTGGTTACCAGTGGCCAGTGACCAACACGGCTCCCAACCGACTGTAGTCGAGGGTCTGCTTACGATGATACGGGACGTGGGATTATAACGGCGAACAAAATCATTCCACTTTTTTACTTTATTATTTCATTCCTCTGACCTGTTGGCGAGTTGCGTTACGATAGGAAGCCCGGGCTCCAGTGTGGACTCTAGATATGGAGACTGGCAAATGAAGAGCGTTACACTCCAAGGATCCTTATAGCTTGCTGTTCTATGTTCGAGGGGTCCCTGGATTGAATTCCGTGTATGGAATGTGGACGCATTCGGGGATTTCTATAAATGGACCATGACTAAGCAACATCAACACCCCGAATCCCTGCATCTTCTAGATCTTCTAGAGTAATTATTTCGTGCCTAGCCCGACCGAACCTCTCAGTCCCTAGCATGCGATAGCCTCCACGAGGCACCGGGGCCACGCAGCTGTCATCGGGATCTACATCTGAACCCCTGGCGGGTCTGAATCCAGCGATAAGAAGCGGCCCGGGGTCCCGCATGGACGCTCAGGCCAGGTCCTTTTTTCTCTTGCCAACCGCCTTGCCCTGCACCCCGGAATTCCAACCCCCCGACATTGACTTTCGACATTCACTTCCTCCCGAGATCCTTCGGTCGACCTCTGCCCGCCCGTCTACGAGACCAACTCCCCATCTTCCTCCCTGCGTCCGGGGAAGAAGAACACGCCGGCTGTCCCAGGTCCTTGCGCTGAACGAGGCTTGGCTTCTGCCTATTCGACATTGCCCGTCTCCCGAATCATTCCATCCAGAGCTCCTTTCCCCAATTGGCATATTTGGATTTTGTCGCCGACTCGACCGCATCGCATCCAGTGTCCAATTCTCCGCCCGCGCATCCGGCCTTCCCGACCCCAGCCTGCCGATTCATATGTTGTGATTGCTCTCGTGACCTTTCATTGAGACTGCGCGGAACCTAGCGCATGCCAGTGGGCACCTAGGAAGGATGCCGCAGACTGCACGGTGGGCCGGGACGCCCTCAATTAAGGGCCGGTCCGAGTCCACGCGTATGGCTCTGCTGACTTTCAGCTTGGTGGGACTCCAGTACGTATCGCACTCCCCATTGAGTACACAGAGGAGAAAAATGTGCCAAGTAAGGGGATGAGAAAGATGTGGGGTGATCTTGGTATGCGGATCGTGACTGACTCGGAGAATTTTCTGCGATGACAGGTTTACCTGGGGTACTGAGATGACATGTAAGTACCAAGCCAACTCCACTGGAAATTTGAGTGAAGACTCATTCGTGGCGCTGTGTGAATTAGATTGTACACCATATCTTCTCCAACTCGGCTTGACCAAATCCAAGACCTCGCTGGTGTGGATTGCCGGTCCGTTATCCGGCTTGATTATCCAACCTTTGATCGGTGTGATTGCGGATCGGTCGCGATCAAAATGGGGTCGGCGGAGGCCGTTTATGATTTTCGGTTCGTTTGTGGTGGCATTTTGCCTATTAGTTTTGGGCTGGACGACGGAGATTGTGGCATGGTTCGTCAAGGATCCTGAGAAGGTATAATGCGTGATCCCCGTACTATCCAGTTGTCGTATTGGTGCTGATTGAATTGCAGGTCAAAAATGTAACGATCGCATTGGCGGTGTCGAGTATTTACGCCGTGGACTTTTCTATCAACGTTGGTGAGTGGTGTTGCCGTCCGAATCGCGGGAGTTCGCTCATTATTTGCAGTCCAAGCGTGTTGTCGCAGTTTGATTGTGGATACACTACCGATCCCATTGCAGCAAGCTGGGTCTGCCTGGGGTATGTACATCCCTCATGGTAGCCAATGACGCGGTGATGCTGACTTTCAATAGCTGGAAGAATGTGTGCCATCGGGCAGCTTATTAGTTATGTGGTTGGATCCATCGATACCGTGAGCCTTTTTGGAAGCTGGCTGGGTGATACCCAGTTCAAGCAGATGACGGTGATTGCTGCATTTTCCTTGATCGCTGCCGTGGCTGTCACCTCCTACTCGGTAAAAGAGCGTGTTCTCGTTACTCCAAGGTAGGTTTCCGTGCCATGGTACCATGTGATCAGGCTGACTTTTGCGAAATAGGGATTCGGATGGTAAGGTGGGCGCGATCCAGGTGATCTCCCAGTTGTTCAAGACAACGATGGAGTTGCCGCCGAGAATTCAGGCTATTTGCTGGGCTCAGTTCTGGGCATGGATTGGTATGAAGACACATCCTGATAAACCGAGAGTATTCATTGGCTGACGCGCGACAGGATGGTTTCCATTCCTCTTCTATAGTACCACCTGGGTTGGTGAGACTTATTTCCGGTATGAAGTACCCAAAGACGACCTTTCGAAGACAACGGATATGCTCGGTGAGGTTGGCCGGGTGGGGAGTTTGTCCCTAGTCGTATTCTCCTCCATTACCTTCTTCAGCTCCGTCTTACTGCCATTCTGCGTACAATCACCAGACAGCAAGCGGGAGCGATTCACACCTCGCCCACACCCCGGCATTACAGCCATCCTGAAAGTGTTGACTGCGATACGGCCGGACCTACAAACGGCCTGGCTTATTTCGCAGATTATGTTCGCCGCAATGATGATCTTCGCACCTTTAGCACACTCCCGTGCTTTTGCCACGTTTCTAGTGGCTATCTGCGGTATTCCGTGGGCGATCAGCGGCTGGGCGCCTTTTGCCTTTATGGGCGTGGAGATCAACAAACTGACCATGAATGCCACCTCGTCGGGTAACATGGCTGCATCTTCGACTCGCAACGGCGTGACGATGATCACCTCGGCCAGCCTGCGTGCCAACGCCGCTGCTGACACGGAATTGGAAGTGTTGCGGCTCAACCACCGCGACACAGACAGCGATACCGACGAAGAAGACAACGACCCATCCTCGAACATCCCCTCCACCGGCGAACTGGCAGGGATCTACCTGGGCGTACTAAATGTGTATACGACGCTACCTCAATTTGTTGGTACCTTCATCAGCTGGATCGTCTTTAGCATCCTCGAGCCGGGCGCCAAGCCCAAAAAGGCCAACGACGTCCCGGATGCGCAGTGGATGAACTTGGACAAGGACAAACCCAACGCCATCTCCATCTGTCTCTTCATCGGGGCCCTCAGCGCCCTTGTAGCCGCCGAGGCGACTCGCCGGCTGCGATATGTCATATAAGGTCCATGGAGGAGGAGAGTTTCACGAGCATTCGCCATGATCAAAAGCGCTGTTTTTATACCCGATGCATTGCGAGCGTGGTTGACCTCGGCCACCGGACTTGTTGGACCGGGGATGGCCAGGAGATGTGCATAGCATTTAGACCTGACGATATAGTAATCCTAATGATCTTGAGTATAGTACTTGTCTCCAGTGATCCATAAGTCTCGGAGCTGGGGATCGCGGACTCACTTTTCCATGCGGACACGTATGGTCTTTGGGTTGATAAGTCCCTGAAAGATTTAGTAGATGGAGCCATGACATACCTCTAGAAGGTATCTGCCATGTGGAAATACCTCTACGAGCTCTTCGCCCCATCAGTCTCTGTACTATTATTGTTCACTGGAGCAGGGGCTAGCCTTGCATGGCCCCCGCCGGTATCGACAAGAGGCAAATATTCAATAGTGCCCAAGTGGGTCATGAACTGTCTGATTTGTGCATATCCCAGCCCCATGCATCGAAAAACGCCACGGCTGGACCCAATCCTCATCCGTGGCCCCCGGGTTGTCTTGATGCAATTCGGGGCTGGTCCCCACCTCTTGGGAATTGATTTGCTTGCTGGTGTCGCTGTCGTAACATACCGGCATGATCGTCCATCTATTCTGGTGGCACTAAATGAGAAATGAAGTGGATGCTCTCGAAAAAATACTAGAAAAACAAAAACATACAACAGTGAGGATTCGCTAGTGGTCACCCACCTAACTACTAACTCACCGGCGTGTGGCTTAAGTACGGCTGAGCGGACGGGAAGCCCTGTTTTCCACACCCTGTGGTCGTATGTACTAGATTCAGCATCGACAGGAAACATATATGCATGCGTATGTTTCTGTAGTATCGGTATAAGATGCTAGGTGAGCGCCGCTTTAGCGTCGCGCGACTTGGGTGATTAGGGTGAGCCGCCGGGTGAGAGCGGTTGAGAATCACCCTCGGTCGCGCGACCCCCCGGCACTGACCCCCTTCAGCTGAGCAAGAGCAGAATTTCATTGGTCTCAATGCCTCTGAAACATTGGTCTCTTGGAATCTGCATATCGCCAAAGTTGGAAGTGCTATCGCAACATACTGAATATGCATACGGAGTATGGGGATGTTCACGCGGCGTGGTTTATTTTGTTGACCAAGCCCAAAGCATCACCGATGCCAGGGCTTCAACAGCTCCCGGCGAGAATGGTCTGCCAACCCTTGTGTGGAAACACCTGTAGAAGTACCTCGGGAAAACCATCACCTGAATCTTTACTGCATACATTCAATTTAGGACATTATCCAAATGATAGGCTCTATTGTCTACGGGTCGTTTCGTATTCTTCTTCATTGCCCCAGAAATCACTTGAGTATGTCTACATTAGATTTAGGAACGCCTAGGCTTAGGCATGTATATGAAAAGTGGAGTAAATTTTTAATGACGTGTTTTCTCTTGAATGATTCTTAGTATCAAAGCCATATCAACTAATTAACTAGCGCTCCGTTTCAAAAGTTACCACCGGAGACCTAGGATAGGTCTATTTCTCAGCTAGATGGGTGAACGAGATGGAGAGTGAGAACAATTTACCAGCTGCCTCGAAAGTTACTAAAACCCGCCTTAACGTTAGGGTTGAAAACTGCTTTAATAGAGCGGTGGAGATCAGAAGCATCACCAAGAGGAAAAAAAGAGGGGGGAAGATTTGTTGATTTTTCACCGATATAGTAATTCTTCTGTAACGACTACTTCGACCGCTTCAATAGAGTGGTATAAGGCAAAGAGCCCCACCACCTTCACTATATCCCTTCCAAACAGATTCGGCGGTCTTTCACCAATGAAATGATTGAATTTTTCATCGCTTCAACTGTTATTTAAACCAGCTGGTATGGGCCCAGAGAATCCCACCACCTGATAATACCAAAAACCCCGGTAAAGACCACCGAAGCATTATTGTGAGATTGCAGACATACTCGCGAGCCGACCTTTCGACGGGGTTTGCTTATCTAGGGCTACCCCCAACGGCACGTCACATCACTTCTATCGACCGCCAGCTACAGTCCATTAATCAAGCCAGAACCGAACGTGGCTTACTAAGACAGCAATATCAAGAGATTTTAACCACCGATAACTACCTGGTGGTATCAGCCTAATTCCGAATATAACAAAAACTAATGTTTTCCGAACGATCGACTTAGACTACCTATGCTCCTAAACAGATTGGCCTACGGTCACCGGCCTAAGGTAGGTATATCTGGTCAGTCACAGAATACAATTCTTTTTATTAGTCTAATCTCGAGTAGCGGGACCGCAGATCTCTTACAGTCGATTTGAAAGGAGTTTCAGCGGTTGCTTGGGCCTATATCACCAAGAATTCGGGAGGCGTCTCTACTCTATCTAAAACCCACTCCAGACGACGTAGGTCCTAGGCGAAGGCAAGCCTTACGCTTGTAATCAAAACTAGACGCTCCCCGAGGGAGCGTTGAGAAGAATGAAACTTCTCTAGGAATCTAGTACACAGACCACTGTTCCTAAGAAGAATTAATTTGGCCAGACCCTCCAAGATGGAGCTTTTCCTACTGGATTAGTCCCCGGCCATGACCAACTGTGGCAGATCGATACATTGTCCTACATTGCAGGAACACCTGGGCATGAGGTGGTGAATATAATTCTCAGGCAATGGGTGATTCTGCGATGCGAGTGTAGTTGCGTGGGGGTTGTCATGTTCAAGATATATTCTCATAGACTATACCCCCAAGAGCGTAAAGAGTAACGGAAATCACCTTTTATGCCGCCGAGGGACGTCTTGTTGGCCTCGATATATCCAATGAAACCACAATATCGCGTACCCTCCCATGTATGCCTCCTCCTCCGAGGTCCGGTCATTCTAGGGTGGCCACACAACCACCGAGCCCCCTCTGACGCAGAGACTCATGTTAGTCCTCGACATGCCGACAGCGCTGTTCATGGATGGGCGTACCAAATGCTATCATCCTGTTTCACACACATCTGAGCCATATGTATACGGGGCTACTTCAGATTCGATCAGATCCTCAATGCTGAGGAAGTCTCGCGGACATGGGTCGAGACGGCAGCTCTGCGATGCCAGGTATCTTGCCATATCCGATGGCAGGTACCCGTTCCCGTACAAGACATACCTCGTACCGTCGATGACAATAGGGTTGTCGGCACTTCCACCAACAGGGTCGAGGTGGATCGGATTATCTGGATCTCCACCCGCCTGTTGTAGCTCTTGTCGCCATGTCGCGAGCGCCCGATGGAAGTCGCATTGCCCGCCATTGGGGCAGCCTGCCCCTTTGTAGACAGCTGGATTGCATCCCTCCGCGCCGATTGCTCCCACCGGATTGGAGTTACCTTGCGTCTGCATCTGGACGGGGAACACCCCGTAGGGATACCACTGTCCATTTTGCTGATAGAGCGAGTAGTCATCACTGCTTTCTTTCTTTCCCTCTTCTTTCTGTCCATTGAAGGACTTCACCATGTGTATCTTGCCGTCCCATTCGATGGCCTCAACCAGCCTAGCAGTAACGGAACGTGCATTCGCGCTATCCAGCGAACTCTGACGTTCCTGATTGGGGGCGATGATGATATCGATATTATCCTTCTGTATAGCAGTAGGAGGATTCGATGCGGTCTCCGGGTGTGTGAACTTCAAGACTGTGTTCTGGATTTGGAGCAATGTATCGGGATACAAGAACCGGGGATCTTGGCCTTTATTTTTAGGCCCGCGGGCCTGCAGTCCGAGAAAAAGAGCGCTGCCAAGTCCACCCCATTCCTTGTCTATCTCCTCCAGCTTGCTCCGCAGCGGTTGGAGGAGTGCCTCCTCGCATGCTTCAAGGTCAAATGGACGACAGGGAACATCATCCGGAGGGTAGCAACGTCTCACATTCATATATCCAATCTCGATTATAAGCCCCCCTCGCGATGTCCCAATGTCTATGATGACGTTATTACATCCATTATAAGCCGCGATAGCCCAGGACTTTCCGTCCTCGAATTTGCGGGCTTGAACATCGACTATGTCTTTTTTTGCCTGGGGGTTGGTGAGTTGGTGCTGAGCTTTGGCTTCTTTCACAACCGCTATAAACGATGGACGTTTTACTCTTGCTCTTGGTTCGATTGCACCATCGTAGGCGGGATATGCCCAGGACGTAAGGAAGATAGAGAGCAGAACGAGGGCAAGGTATCGCACTCCGGAGGTGCAGTGCATGCTGAAGGGAGGGATGACCAGCCACCGTCGAGCAAAGTCAGGACTAGCCGAGAAGAACTTTGTCGAGCGACGTAGGTTTGGGGAAATCACGAGGATTGAATTATGGGTGTGGCTTCCGGTGATAATGAGGCTGAAAGAGAATAATCTCAAATTTTAATATCACTATGAGGGGGGAGGGGGCAAGAAGGGTCGGGCCAAGCACGCAGGTTATAGTTAGACGGGTAGACGTGCCCTTTTGGCGACCCATACCTAGCGGTATGGATGCGCCCCAGCCAAACGCTCAGTTTCGAAATTGTACCCTACCAGGTATGGTATCTATAAAAAAAGCTCGTCTAACCCCTCTCTGACTAGTTACGTATTCGCCTGTATATATTTATTTTATTTTATTTTTTAATTCAGGCAATTGTTAGGGTGGGTGAATTACGTACAGTTTATATTGAATTGGAGGTCATTTCTCTCTTATCCTCTCTCGAAACCACACTTACGTGCTAGCTTAGAGATATTTTACTAGGCGATTTAACAAGAGCGAAATACTTAGCTATCGAATTTTTATACCCGCCGTAGAGAGAGATTAGGGTAAAAGTGAGCGTTTGGCTGGGGTGCAGCCATACCACTGTGGGTCGCTAAAAGGGCACGTCCAATCAGCCAATAATATCCGAGCTATCAGCGAGTAAAGTTTCACCCCATCCTTCTGCTCCTTTAAAGAAAAGAGGATCTTTTTTCGCCCAATTACCAAGAATAGGGTTACACTCCTAAGACGTGCCCTTTTGGCGACACAGACCTACGGTATGGGTGCGCCCCAGCTAAACGCGCAATTTCATCTAATTTTGGTGATTGCCCCCTATTACCAATGCTATCTGTAAAAGACAGCCCATAACTAACATAACTGGTAAGCGAGCGCCGCACCCTACAAAAATCATCAATTTTTAACCCGATTTTTTTACCCCAAAACGCTTTTTATAGTCACAGTTGATAAGTTTTCAACACGCTGACCCTATACCCCCGACCGCCCCCTAATTACCCCCGGTTACCAAAATCGCGTCGCCAGTAAATCCTAATATCAGCTTACGCGTCGCGATAGTGGTTTTTTCCCTCGTATACTATTTTTACCCCTTCCTTCGCTCCTAAATCGAATCCTGTCAAGGGATTCGCTCTTTGAGGTTCGAAGGGTGTCGAGCCACCTGAGAAGCGGGGTTGAATGCTAAGCGATACCCCGGTTAAAAAACGGGTACCTAGCGATCCCCCTTTCTGATTCCTTCAAGAATCAGTCCTTATATCCAGAGACTACTTCTACCAGAGAATATCAGCCCTCTTCCTCCTTATAAGTGTCCTTGCCCGATCAATAGGCATCTACCCTACAACTATAGTCTTATCCTTACATTTCTGATTCTTCCTCTTGGATCGCCCAAGGAGAATACTATAAGAAGTCCTTCAAACCGTTTTACCGACCGTGGAAACGCCAGCGACTCGTAGTCGGAACACCGTCGAACGGATAATACCTTAGCCGTATTAAGTAGGTAAATACGCTAAAACGACGGATCCGTAAACTTTAAATATAGGATCTAAATAGAACCGAAATACCTCCGTACCGTCGAACTAACGTCGACGTGACTCTTTTTCGCCGCCGCCTTAACGTAATCCACGGTTGAGCGGAACACACAGTTAAACGGAACACCTACCCCTAGTATTGAAATATGAATCCGGATATCTTAACCAAAACGCCCAAACCAATTTCAATATAGCGATTTTTATATGAATTGATCCTGTGCCCAATCTCCCTGTATCCACTATACCTTTGCCGAGCCCTCGTTGGCTGATCTTGCTGAATAGGCAAATCGCCCTCCGAATAAGATACTACACCGTTATCTTCAAATGGCTGGTTTTGCTACTGGACTAGCTATAAGGCCCTCTTCAACCGATAGGCTACCTTTATAGGCTATCTGCCTCGTCGACTATTTGCGCTTTTGGCATTTCTTCTTATTCGCGGCGCGTAGATTAGCGTTATCCTACGTAAGAAGTGCTGCGTTATGTTACGACCCTCCCAGGCAGCCCCCGCTCCTAGGAACACCGGACGGACCAACAGGACAAGAAGACCCTCCCAAGAAAACCCTCCCAAGAAGATCCTCCTGAGAAGCGCAGCAAGAGTCACGGGATGACGTAGGAAACGGCCTCCTATTCGCCGTTGCTAAGTATACTATAATAATAAGTATATCCTAATTAAGTTTAAGAAAAGCGATCTCATAGGAGTATCGATCTAGAACCTAAAGCCAAAGCTCCTATCTAGAAAACTAGTACTAAAGTTTATTAGACTATTTAGAATACTTAATATAATTAGCTTATAAGAGTAAGTCCGGGCGCTTACGCCTCTAGCCAAAAAGACCACAATATCGAATCTCCTGATTCGACAGCCCGGAACCCAGTGTTACGACCCCTACAGTCGCCAACTAATGAAGGGGACTCGACTCACCGATAGGTCACTGAGAGCTAGTCAAGCAAGTAGTTACGTAGAATGAGACGTAGGAAACGGCTGCTAATTAACTATCATAATAAATACCGCCTTTTATAATCGGATAGTTAGACGTACATATAACTTAAGCCTACCGACTAGTGAGATCTAAGGAACTGAAATATGATATAATAAAGAGTCGTCCCTGTTTCTAAGGGATATATAGGAGTGACTATATATATAGATAGTTCTACTAAAGCGGTAAAGTAACTTAGTGATATCTAGCTCGTATTATCTTATCCTCCCCTACCTAGAGGAGGCATAGTTATACTAAATTATATCGGTAGACCCTAAAGAAATATTTTTAGAAGCTATTTATTTTAGGCTAGGATAGCTCGAATAACCGATTTCTCCATATTATAATAGGGGAAAAGATTTTATAGGCCTAAAGGTATAGACTAAAATAAGTATAATCGGTATAGGGTATCTATTTTTAGGGTTTTACTAATAGCCAGTATAGGGTTGGTTCTATATCCTAGGTAGATAGCGTTAGAGTTATATAAAAATTATAGTCTACGATATAAGAGAAATAGCTAGGGTTATAGCTAAAAGACTAAAGGAATGGCCCATCGAATACATATGATATAGGCTGAATATTGGATGCTCATATGTGAGTAAAATCTCTGATTGAAGACGATTGGGAATGGTTGAAGCATGAGATGGAAGTTGGCCATGACTGGCTCACTTTGGACGGCCACGGAAAAGACTTGAATAAGGGATCTTAGGATCTTAGCAAATAGGACTTAATGTCATACTCTCCATGATTCATTGGGATCCTTCATCTATATCTGCAATGCTTGTTGTACTATCCCATCACATTCGAAATCATTCGTGCCATGTAAATTAACATCTCAAGAGGCGTAGAGAGTATCATGACGGGAACCGGGTCCATCAATACGATTACTCTTTTTGGTTGGTCAATTGCTCATCCTTGGTAAATGACTAAAAGGAGCTAGAAGCATGATCTGATGACCGTTTTCAATCGCTCATCTGGAGGGGGCCATACTGTGGAATGTTGCCTACGAATTGAAGTTGAAGCCGAGAAGTGTGAAACAGCGGTTATGACACTCCTTCAATAACACTGGATCGCGCTATAAAATCATGACAATGCTGACTCTGTTCTAGTCTCCCATGGACCACGTTTAACATGATCTACGCGGTTCCGATCATATGTGTTCGGCTCATCGAGTGGAGCCAAACAGTGGGGCAGTGACGCGACGATGATGTTGCGGTTCTTCAGCAATGGCGAACCCCACTAAAGCTCCTATTTCACCCTCCCGCAACTCTCTCCTCCCCTCTCCAATTTCCAATTCTCCCACTTTCACCATGGCACCCAAAGTTTTCGTTGTCTTGACTTCCCACGACACCCTGTCCGGCCACGGTCCGACGGGTTGGTACTTGGTAAGATATTCTCCCCCCACTACAGCGGAAATCAAATCCGCGATAGAAAGAAAACACAATCTAATCCTGGACTCTCACGACGTAGCCTGAATTCGCCCACCCCTATGAGGTCCTGCATAACAAGGTCTCTCTGACTATCGCCTCGCCCAAGGGCGGCGAGGCCCCGCTGGATCCGAACTCGGTGAAGATGTCCGAGGCGGACCCCGTCTCGCAGACCTTCCTGAAGGAGCAGAAGGCCCTGTGGACGAACACGCACAAGCTGTCTGATATCGCGCCGCGGGCTGCAGAATTCGACGCGATCTTCTACGTCGGTGGACATGGACGTAAGTCGCTTCCCCTCTGCGCTCGATCAGGGCATTTACTAATCGCATACTAGCCATGTTCGATCTGACCGAGGACCCGGTCTCCCTGGGCCTCATCCAGACTTTCGCGGTGGCCAAGAAGCCCGTCGCGGCGGTGTGCCATGGACCCTGCGTGTTCTTGAACGCCACCGCGCCCTCGGGTGAGCGTCTCATCTCCGGCGCAACGGTGACTGGCTTCTCCAATGAGGAGGAAGACCAGGTGCAGCTGTCGGCGTTGATGCCGTTCATGCTGGAGACGGAGCTGAACAAGGTGTCCGGCGGACACTATGTCAAGGCGGACCAGGCGTGGGGAGAGAAGGTCGTGGTGGCCAAGACGGCGGGCATTGGAGGCCCGCTGATCACGGGCCAGAACCCGAGCTCGGCGACCGGGGTGGGTAAGGCCATCCTGGACGTACTGGGTCTGTAAGAATCTTTCCCATAGGACCAGTATTTAGGACAAACAATTCGAATTGAGACGCGTTCTCATCACATAAGAAGCAGTGCTTTGGCTATATCTACGCACGGGTGGGATCGAAAGGAAGCAATTCGTATTGAGAGCAAGCTGAAGCGGATTTGAATGTCCAGTAGCGAAAAGGGGAATAGAGCAAGCGCACGAAGCAGAGATCAGACGGGCCAATCTGACAAATAAATGGCGATAAATGGCAAAATTTGCATGAATAAACCGGATATCGGCCCGGGGACTGGGCGAAGGGGAAAGCGAGAAGAATCAGATCAATACAACCGAGAGATTCCGTCGATATCATGACCGGATACAGCGAGTATCCAAGGCGGGCCGTGGCAACGTGGTCGACATCCGGCTCGACGAACACGGAGCACATAATGGATCTAGTCGGTGAGAAGGGACGCGAAGAAGAGGAAGGGGCCCGGGGAATTAGTCGGACTGCGGTAGAAGAGGCTTCAAGGGAGAATACGACAAGGGAATAGAACAGAGTCTTTGCAGAATTAGACGTGAGGTTAGGTTTAGCGCGCGGCTTCCATGTTGCCCGTCAGCTCGGCGACACGAGCCTTGATTCGGGCGACACGCGACTCGATGGCTACAACATGAATGAGTATGAATTCCAACAGACAGATTCAATTAGATGATAGACTTACTCTCTTCGCCGCTGGTGTCGCCATCGTCAGTTCGCTCTGACTGACTGGTCCGGGTCTCGGGCTCAGTGGGGATCTCAGCGCCCTCGGCGGCCATGTCAGCGCGCTCGGCCACGTTCTTGCGGACTTGAGCCCATCGGTCCTGCACCTCTGCGGGGAACTCGGGAGAAGTGGTGACCCCAGACTTCTCGCTTTGGCCGTTTGCAGGAGTCTGAGGCTGCTCGGCGTTGACTGGAGATTCAGGGACATCCTCGGGAACAAAAGCGGGCTGGTCTACCAAAGGACCCTGGTCAAACTTGGAGAACTCTTGATCGGCCGCCTTGCGCTCGTTGGTGTCGACGCGAGACAAAGCATCGGCCTCAACAGCGCGGCGAGTCTGAGGTGGGCTTCCGGTGCCGACGGGCTGTACCGCTGACTTTGGCTCGTCCGCAGGCTCGGTCTGCTCCTTGGGCGTAGAGTGCTCCACAGGTCCCGTGGGCTCCGACACTGGGGCCGACGTCTCAACGGGTGTCTTGGGAATAGGTTTATCTATGACGGCCTTTTGAGGAACGGGCTTCTTCTTCACGGGTGCTTGCTTGGGCGAAGAAACAGGACGCGTTTCTTGGGCAGTCTTGGTCTTGGCTTCCAAGGCCGCACGCGCAGCTGCCACCGAGGATGTCTCCTTAGCACCAGTCGTCTTCATAGGCGGCTGGTCAGTCTTCTTCTTGCCAGCACCGAACATACTCTTGAACCCTGCGTTGCCTGTCTTCTTCTTTGACTTTTTGTTGGCGTCGTCGATCGGCTCCTGAGGTTCGGGCTGGGGCTGGGGCTCAGCTGGTCGCTCGACCACGACAGCCTTAGGCTTCTCCTTCTTTTCTTCTGCGGGTGCCGTCTCCCTGGCCGTCTTTTTGGGCGGCTCAGGCGAGGGTGGCAATGGGGTTGATTCTGCGTTGTCTTTGGGAGGAGGTGCCGGTCCACTCTTCGCCGAGCTGGATGGAATAGGAGGCAATGGAGTAGAAGGCTTCTCTTCGGCGGGTTCGGGTGTGGGCTCGGCAGGTGTCTCTTCTGCCATAGCGCCTGTACCTGCTCGACTATTGCTCAGATAGGCAGCCCGGAAGGAGTTCTTGTCGTAGTTCTTCGCCCACTTCATAGCCTGAGAGGCTTCATTTACGATCCCGGGTTGAAGCGTCAGAACGGAGTTAGTCTTGGCCGCATTACGATCATCACCGGTGGTGGACCGAGCCTGGTTGGCCTCTGCCTCCTGCTCGCGGTGCTTCTTTTGCAGGGCAGCCGCGGCAGCTTGGATACGCTTGTGCTGGTCAGGACCAATGCTGGTCTTGCTTTGCGGAGCTTGGTTGTCAGATCGTTTGTAGGACTCTTCAACAGAAGAAACCTTTTTCGCCGACGACTTGCGACGGTTCAGCTTGCCTTTGCGACTACCAAAGCTGAAAAAGCGCTTCTTCTCGACGATTTGCGCACCGGCGTCCGGCTCCGGGGCGGCACCCTTGACCTGTTCCTCGAGGACCAGCCACTTTGTGTCACGGATGACGGTCTCGAGGAGAGCACAACGGCCAAATACCGCTTTGCGCGAGATTGGTTCGTCGCCAGACAGACTGGTGATCCAGACCCACCAGAAAGAGTCATCCATATCCAAGGTATTGATGCTAGCCAATTCAGCGGGCTCCAATGCAGATTCGCTATCCAGAGTGCGCTTGTGTGACTGGGAGCTCTGTCCACGGGTGGCCGCAATGGGCGGCAGGACCTTGTCCGGCGGCAGCAGCAATGGACCAACGGGGTCCTTGAGGTTTGTTTCATCCGAGAAGCCGGAAGACAAAAAATCCGCCCAGGACGGAGTCGTGGGACGACCCAAGTCACCCCCTTGGGACTGGGGAGCAGTTCTCATGCTAGCGGAAGAATCCATGACTGCGCTTGTGGCCGGTGCCTTGTTCTCCTCGTCTTCGTGGTCCGAGTCGATCGAGCCTCCAAATCCAATATCCTCGAAGCGGGACCATGACGCATCGCGCAGACTGGTGGATTGCTTGGAGCTAGACACATTGGATTCATTGGTGGAAGAGATACACTTCAGAACGCGGAGACATTCATCAGTCAGGCATTTGACTGGATCCTCGTAGTTGGCGAACTCCTGCAGATGCCAGTGGTCGTCGCGGTATTCAAAGTTCTTCGCGCGCCGCAATAGGGCGAAGGGCGTTGGCGAGACGGTGTCCACGATCATGACCACTTTAGTTGTCGTCACTTGAAGGAGAGTGGGAGTTTCCGGGGGATATTCCGTCGCCTCTACAAGGGTCTGTAGGGAGATTGGCAGGGCCGATATTCCCGTGACACCGCGCGGCATGTCAGGCGAGAGGGAACGCAAGTATGCAAAGAACAAATGACTGGTAGCATCGGCAGCCCTGTTCAGAGTGTCAGTTGAGAGCTGAAAGGGAGTCTTCAAAAGTCAAATCTTACGCAGCCCAGTTCTTGTAGGAAGCCTCAAAGCCATTTCCAGTATCTCCATGCTCAAAAGCCCACCAACCGGCGTAGCGGGACAACTTGCGACCCCCTAGACCGTTAGATTTGCCGTGGGCAGCAATAGAAGCAAGCAGATCGAAAAAGTCGAAAATGATCTTGGTGCGGGCATCGGAATCGACACTGATAGGGATGAAAGTCGAGAATGCATCACGAGCCAAGTCCGAATCTACAGCTGTATTTTCAGCAACGGTTCCTCAGCCTTGGGTCAGAGGGGCCATAGGTATACCTTGTTCGCCAACCTTGAACAGTTCATATGCCTCCCACGTCACAATACCACCCGGCAATCGGCTCCAACACCATTTCATGACACTGCACAGCACCTGTCCACCCACCCCGCGTCAGCTGAAGCTCCTCGATCCCCGGTATGTAGGGTTCCTCACCATCGGCTCCGTGAGCCGCAGCTCCTGTGCCAAGACATCTCCATCGACCGGTGCGCCCTTGTCAAAGGACTGGTTGAAGTAGTTTCGGATGAAAGTGCGGGCCGCGCTGGGGTCGGAGGTTGGGCGGAAAGGTAGAAGAAGGAAGGGCACATCCAGGGCTGTACGGAGCAGATAATTAGCAACCCGAAGAATGCGCGGGACGAGCGTGCCACCACATGGTTGGCATGGGAATTCCACTCACCGCGCGCCTTCAATTCATGCGCACAGCCCCGAACAAGCTCTTGCACCTCCTCGGGAGCGACCTCGGTGCGCTGCCATGCGTCCGTCCACTTGGGCTTCACCGGGGTCAGGTCGGTCGCGGCGGCCGGCTTGGCCTGCTTCTTGGTCGCGGTGGAGTCTTTGCTCCGGAATACTCGAGAAAAGAACGGCATGGTTCGAATTGACGCGACCGTTGAAATTGGCGTTGTAGGGTTCGGAGATGACGGGCTCCGCTTCTCCCTGGGGGGTATTCCTTTTCTTTTCTTTTCTTTTTTAGGTGATTGGCCTGCTTGGGCTGGAAGTTTTGAACCGAATTCTTCAAACACCCCAAGTGAGTAATTTGCAAAGCGAACTAGACCAGAACGCAACGGGTGGGAGAGGAGGAAAGAGGGAGCAAGGCCGGGATGTCCTGCAGCCCGGGGACAGGCACCGACGCAAAGGAATCCCTGGTCAGGAAACCCAGAGTCTGTGCTCGGGTAGAAAAAGCGAAAGAGTCCAAAAGCTGGAGAGACAAGAAGAGAAAAAAGGTCGGGGCCAAAAAAAAAGCGACCAGAAAACAGACGATCGCGATGCTCAGGGGTAAAACGGGGACGACACTAACCCTTCTCGACCGCCCACACAACGGAAATGTCAACGTCTCCCCCACTCGGAAGATTCAGTCGCGGGGCGAAAATTGCTACGGGCAGAGTGGATGATACCCATGGCGATCATCATCTCCCGAATTGGCTTTGCTTGTTCCAGGGGTCCAGGCCAGGCCTGACAGCTTGACATGCATAACATGGACCGTGCTACAGGAGACAAGGCGGTTGGAAGAGATGAGGGCCCTTCAGCCCTGAACTTCGGGGAATCCTAGTGGGAAAGAATCCAGTTTGGAGCAGATTTGGGACTTCAATCGACACGGATATACAACGAATATGATCATTGTGCTGATCGAAATAGTCCGCTCGATTGAATGTTTTGACACTCTCATCTCTCCAATTCTATATGAAACTATCCAACTATAGATTATTCAATATAAGGTTCACTGCCTGAGATATATACACCAACGGGAAATGCCCAGAGCAGCGATATACCACCATTCTCGTACAGTTTCCCAGATGGAGATGGGAGTATATACTTGCATAGCCCGGTCTCCTCAACAGCGCTTGTCTGAACAATCAACAAAGGAAGCAAACTCTAAGATTGTTGATCCTGGACAGGGCATGTGCATAATGCCATCGTGGGATGGTGGGTCTGCAGGAGATAACATCTGAAACATCAGATCATCAAAGCAATCAAGGTTTGATAAACTCGATCTAGCCTTGGGACAGACTTGTGAAAGCCACTCACCTACCTTTATCCGCTTCTTCCAGTTGAGTTGGACTCTTTGGGAGATCTTTATCCAGGAGATACAGACCATGAACCCTAAACAAAGGGATATCTTGCAGCTTTTGTTTCGAATGCCTTTGATTGAGTGCACGACATAAAAACTCTGATCGTTCTATATATCTTCGTGTGAAATACACGCCAAATCCTCTCTCGGCCCTCCGTACATGCGCAGAATCCCCTAACGCAGGGTTCATCACATCCCGCGCTTAACCTATAAATAGAACCGCCTGAGGCAGGCAACGCTGAGGTAAGCCACCTCCCTCTTTTCTCCCTCGATTCTATCTTTAGAATCAACCTTTCTGCATCGACAATCGGCGCCCCCCATCCGTTCTCCACGGTATCGCCTGGTCGGTTCGTTGTGCACCCAAACCCCTCGCCCCCTCGGTCGTTCTTCGATCGCGTGGTTATCCACCCCTTTTCACGCCCGGATTGCCTCTGTCTCCCGCCACCCTGACTCGCGCGCGACCGAAGGCCTGCACCTCGCCGAGTATTGTTTCAGAGTGCGTGGACCCGTTTTCTCGTGTTAAACCGCGTGTCCTGCTCGGATTCTAGACGATTCTCCTGTGACGAGACGTGTCGCATCTTGAGTATCATCCTGGCGCGCGCACCTCTGCGCCCGTAGATTTTCACAATGGGTCGCCGCAAAATCGAGATCAAAGCAATCAAAGATGATCGCAATCGCTCCGTGTATGCTTTGGATACTCTTCTTCTTTCCTCCGAATTTTTCACTGACTTTTTTCCGACATGTAGCACATTCCTGAAGCGCAAGGGTGGTCTATTCAAGAAGGCTCATGAATTGGCTGTTCTTTGTTCAGTCGATGTCGCGGTCATCATATTTGGCCACAATAAGAAACTTTATGAGTATTCATCCTGTGATATGCCCGAGGCGCTCGGTCGCTATCAATATGTATGTGGCGCTTGACCATGATAGGAGACATGGATACTAATGGCGATTCCGCAGTTTGGCCCTCCGCATGAACATAAAGGTCCCGAGGACTTCTCTGGCAGACGCGATGACGACGATGATGAAGATGAAACGACCCCGGCTCCAGAGGAATTGCAGGTCCAGCAGAGCCACCCTGCCGTTCCACCTCATCTCCACCAGTCTGGTTTTCAGCACATCAACCATGCCCCTTCCGCCTCGCCTCCAGTCCCTCCCAATGGTCTTCCGATCTCCCGCCACGGTACCCCTCAATCGCAGAATGTCTCCCGGCCTTCCTCACGGAATCATGTTCGTCGCGTAAGCTCTAACTTGGGGCCGCATGGACATGCTACCCCGCCGCCACCTGCTCCGCAGAATGGGTTTGCGTATATTCCTAACCCCTCGATGTACAACCCAAGTGTCCATTCCGCTATGAACCAGCCACGCCCTCCGCCATATCCGCAATTCGGGCATCATCCGCCGGGCCAGGGAACACCTCCGATGCACCACCACCAGCCTGCCATACCTGCTCAACCCATGCCACCTCACCAAGCCTCGCAACATTTCCAGAATCCGCATACAGTAGCCTCGCAGCCTATGGGGATGCCGCCAGGGTCGCATGGGCCGGTACCGCAGATCACGCATGCTTATATTTCGGATCAAGGCCGAGGTTCGATGCCTCCAGCTTTTCCAGCGGAGTCCTCCCAGGAACGCACAGTGCCTATTTCTGAAAGCTCCCAAAATCATACGTCAAATACCCTGAAACCGGACAATCAATCACCGCCACAGCGAAAGTCCTTGTCAAAGTCGCGTAGTATTTTCACGCCGATTGATGATCGTGGATCAGTGCTTGCTCGCCATTTTGGAGCCGGGGCGCCAGTCTATGAATCGCCGCGGGGAGAACATGCCCCTGGTACGGAGCCAAAGCGAGAAGACTCGCCAGGACCCAAGATTCCGCCCATCAGTGTTCCCCCGGAGCCTGTGCGGACACAATCGATTTCCTCGGCATCAGATATCAAGCCACCCTCACGCACCAACAGTGGCCCGTTAACAACAAAACGACCCCAGTTGAAGGTCCAGATCCCAAGTGAGAGTTCTGATCATGGCAGCGCGACGGCTGAATCTTCCGATCGTGACTCTGGAGGGAACAAGACAGTCACGCCGGCCAAGGGCAACGACAATCCGCCGACCGGGGTAGTTTTACCACCTCCATCGCCGTCGGCCGGGGCGATTCTCAGCGCCGGAGCCCAGGGACCTCCGAATCCTTTTGCTCGGCCGCCCCCGCCGGGTGTCGCAACTCAGGGCAATGGATTCGGCACTGTTCCCCCCTAATCCAAATAACCCTGCCAACAATGGAAACAACATTGATACGCCTATCTCCGCCCTTCCCAGTCGTTTTGTCTCTGATGCCCTTCTTCCCTCGCCATCGAGTTTCTTCCCCGAGTGGGGCTTTGGTCGCTCCGGGCCTGATTCGAACTTGCTTCCCAGTCCTCTCACCTTTCCTACACCGGCGGTTCCAAGTGGTCCAAGCTTCTCTCGGGATGATGAACAAGACAAGAAACGGAAGAGCCCAGAAGGCGGGGCGGCTGCAGATGAAGCGAACAAAAAACCAAAAACATAGCGAGGCTAGCATCTCCCCTGGAACTCGCTCTATCAATTTATTGAACTCAGCATGTCGGAGAATGTGTCATCCTCAACTGCACACTTCCGAACATCGCGGCTGATGTCTCCTCTTTACTTTGATTCCCATTCTTGGTTTGGTTGAATATTGCCCTTTGTGTATACCCAGCTCTATACCTTGGTTTCTCGTTCTGTCTCCCTGATCTTCCGAAGACCTTCCTCACACCCCAGTTTCGACCTTGACTCCACGATCTTCTCTTTCTCTTCCTTTCTCGTGATCATATGGATGATTTTTTTTTTAAATTATTGCGTGTTTTTGATTGTTGGAACCTGGCGTTAATGTCTTTGCGCGTCCAGATTATGTATATACAGGCTTTAACTAGGAACAATGGGTGCTTCCGGTACCGAGTTCTGTACATTGGGTATCCAGCTTGGCCTCGGCAAGTTTTCTAGTTCAATGCTCGCCTGAGAGAACATACAATAGTTACGTAGTGGACTTCTGCATGGCCATAGGATTTGTGTTCTTTCAACCCTGCATGAAATTTCAGATCTCGGCGATTGAAGCCGGCAAACAAACACCGGACGCCGAGATCTTGAGGTATAAATGTCAGGGATATCAACCCCGCATGTCCATCGTTGATTCCACCAAGGTACACACGACAACTTGTTCTTGCCGAGATGACTTTGACTGGTAGCTGCATGTGTGGCGGTGTCCACTACTCCGTTGAAGGTTTGTCCATACTCGCCAGACTCATCGTGAAGCTGCAACTGACAGATTTCCAGTGGACAACTACCTCTCTGCACTGTGCCATTGCACGGATTGTCAAAAGGTATATCGGAGTCTATAGTTTTCTGATTGATTCAAAGACAACAATTCTAATAATGACCCAGTGGACGGGAGGCGCGTTTACTTCTAACGCCGTTGTTCCCCGCAGCAGTTTCAAAGTAACCAAAGGTATGCACTTATTTTGTATTTTTATTTTATTGTGAGTAATCCAGCGCTCATGGTAATTCTTATGAACAGGAATCCCGAGTTCATACGACGCCAAAGGTGCCAGCGGCAACATCAACAAGCATTTCTTCAGCCCGACTTGTGGATCCGGCCTCTACACTGAGCTGGATATCATGCCGGATATGACGTGCGTCAAAGCTGGCAGTTTAGATAACAAGGAGGCGACCCTCGGTGGCAAGATCGATATCGAGTTTTATGTTAAGGACCGTCCGAGCTATCTTCCTTCTCTGGCGGGTGCAAAACAAGAGCCGGCTTTTGGCTGAATGGCGATTTGGTAGCTAAGATGATTCATCATGGGATTTGTCGGAGTTATACGTATATTGGGGATCAATCAAAGAGAGGGTTTACACGTTTGCCTGGGCTAACTTTTTGGATTCTATTATTCCTAGATAACAGCCCCCTTAAAGCGGGTGCTGTCACCCGCCTAAATCTCCCTCCTCGCTACATACTATTACTTTCGAATTATACGGAAATTGGCTGTACCCAGATTCGTCCAAGCCATGGAACTCTCATCTCGCATGCGCAAACTATATATTAGGGAAATCCTCCGCCCTATATCTGGATCTCTGCTTCGAATATATTTCGTGGGCCTCTAGAGCTAATTCAGGGAAGGCCTGTTTACCATGTCTTGAACATGGAAGTAGGTGGCATTGACCACGCTCTCTCTCTTGCTCCGTTCCACAAAGTGAAACCACTTGATGTATTAAATTCGAGCGCCTTTGTTGCAGGCTTGTCGAATTACCATTCCCGAGCGGAAAGCCTTGGTCGCACGATCAGAAGGATGCAAAGGACCTCAATCGAAAATAGTTATTCCCCGAGAGAGGGGCTTAGATCAGCAGAGATGGCTTTGCCTGTTCTAGAACGCGAGAAACCCGATTTAAAGGTTCTTATCAATCTCGGGGAGCAAAAAAACCCGAGTGGGAAGCGAAGGTTCGTGGGGAGTATTTTTACAGCGTCCTAGCAAAAATTCCTCTGGTGATACGTATGATCCTATCTCGACTCGCAAGGGGCCCTCGTCTTGGCAGGTGATTTCGGCGCTATTCCTCGAGGAGGAAACAATATCCTTTACGTGGATGACGGGGCTCATAACAGAGAAAGCAATCAGTCTATTTTTTGGGTTCCTTGATTACATAACACGTCCTTGTCTTGATCGCTTTCCTTCTCCCCTAATTTACACCAGGCTACTATCGAATACTATAATCAGATACCTCAGTAGTTGATTTTGTGGTTTCGCTAATAATAAAGTTCTCGATACGAGTACGGAGTACTCCGTACTCCGTACCTATATATCGAAGACGAAAAATTCTTTCTCCACCGGTCGCCGACTAGACACCATGTCTAAAAAAGTAGGTGGTAAAGGGGGTGGGGGGCGGGGCGAGGGAAGATTAGGGGGGATCAGTTCGATTAGTCACAGGGAGTACCGAGTCAGAAATATATTGAATTATATATCTGGAGATGTCAGTAGCGTAGCCTAAACCATTCAGAGAGATAGACGTGCAGGGTCATCTTGGAGGGAAATACGATAATTGCTACGGAGTCAAACCAAAATAGAGTGTAAAACCTTGATTCCTTGAGGCTCTGGCTCCGGGGTCCGGACAGGCTCCGAACTCCACCGAGACTGGGGCATGGAGTTCTGATTGGCCCTCTCGTCTAGCATATCTCCATAATTTTATTGGACATAGCATCATCCCGACCAAGCCGCAGAATTACGAGAAAATTACCCACCCCGATGTATCTTCCGGCCGTTCCGAGACCGAGCACGGAGTATGGCCCGTGCAGCAGTCAAGTGGAGCTTCAGGTATACTGAGCTCTGAATGGTCCACTTGACTCGCAAGGCTCCCCAGCGCCGAGCCACCTCGCAAAGCCTTGCACAGGGTTACTCCGTACAAGGATATAGCCCCTTTCTCGATGTTTTCATCCTTCAGGATTTCCCACCTCCGTACGGAGTACTCCGTATTGCGCACTCCGTCCATAGACCCGGCGGTTCAAGATGTGAAGCCATGAAGTACCGCTGGACTGCTAGAAGCCTGCACCAAGAAATGAAGTTTCTCCATCTCTCTTCACCAATCTACTGGACCGTACTCTGTATTCCGTATGGGTCGGTCTCGGCTAGCTTCATCTTAGAAACATGGTTAGCGCCAGATCGTCATTTTCGTTTGACGATAGATGTTCAATAGGCGGACCGGACCCACCGTATACCGCCAGCCTGGCAAGGCTCGAGGCGTACTTCATGCGCAGGGATATTGCCGGTGATACTTGTGGAAAGAGTGCGAATGCTTAGCCCAGGCAGGTTTGTGACATGCTGCATTCCCCGGGTCTAGAGTTTGGAAGGATAGAAGCTTCTGTATATGAAACGTGCTGCAGTCATGGTTAACCCAAATTTAGTGACCTTGGCATCTCCCCCAGTAGGAAGTTTGTTCAACCAAGTAGTTTTGAGTAAGGATCCCGGAGTTACTCGCGTATCTTAATACATTTGATTGCCCCTTCTGGCTATACGGAGTAGTTCGACCGCCGACTTCGACACGGGATCGGGCCACGGTTTGACTGCGTTAGGCCACGCTTCTCTTTGCTATTGCCGACCGCTGGACCCAGTTGCGAGGACATGGGCGATGCGATGTCGACTCCACCGTCACCTTGGCACTTGGATCTTCACGCCCCATCGCATAGCCAGACGAGTAGTCCAATCTGCGGTCTTGCTCGGTGCTTGGCCTTGTCTCGCCCCTCCCCATGCTTGCAATGTCCTCATGTAACTCGATAGCCATAGCCCACCTGCAGCCTCGTGGTAGATTGGTGTCATGATCGTGCCGTGCTTATTGCGTGGACACGCACGGCGAGGCATCCGCTTATTGGTCCCCTCATGACAAGGCTTTTTGCTCATTACCGGAGTGGGTGCCATGTGAATGGAGTAGGCCCATGTCCGTTTCTTCCCACAGTTTTTTTGTTTTCTATCTGATCTCCAATCCTGGGCCTCTGTTGCATTTACACTCTTTTTCTTGGCCGCTGGACGTCCATAATGTCTTCCAAGCCCTTCCGCCGCTCCGTCCTGCCGTATTATATCTTTCTAGTCATCATTCTTATCCTGGGCTTGAACGGTCTCCCCTCCGTGCAAGACGGATACGAGCCCTTTGTCGACGTCGATTCCCCTTCCAACACCGATCACACTGGCCCGTCGAGCCACAGTCTCTATAAAAAGGTCATTCGACCTGGAGATGTCCCCGCCCCGGCTCATAAAGAAACCTTTCAAGAGGAGGAGGCTCCTCCAATCGAACCCGGTGGTGTCGTCGGTAGTGCTCGGGATATTCGGTATGCTCCTATCCCGTCATGCAAGGGTGTCTCTTGCCCCGGTTACTGATCAATCACAGGGAGAACCGGTTCTACCGGGGAGGAATCTTGACCTTGGAAAAGACCACATCCAGTCCTGCTTCTCCCGCCATTTACGATCCTTACCCAGAATACAACACCAAGAAGTGGCAGCAGTCATGGAAGGGAGAGTTTCGTCCTTGCGAGGGTCCTCGTGGTGTCGACCTTGACCGTACCGACCCACGCGACATGACCTCTGTTTACCCCGGAATCCAGAAAGGTAACCCTCAACTGATACTGGGGCTCTGCTATGCATCGGTTGCTAATCAACGTGAACATAGAATTCCCCCGCCCAAAGCTAGGCGGCTTCGACAACATCGGGCTGGACGGCCAGGTGTGTGCCGACCGCAAGTCGCGCTTCGGTATCTACGGCCTGGGCGAAGACTCGATCGCGAGCTCGGTCAACTGGGACAATGTCAACTGGGGCAAGCTGCAGTCCAAGTGCTACTACCGAAACTCCAACCGGTATAGCTCGGGCACTCACGGACAGAACCACGAGAGGGCTGTGCTCCCACTGCCGTCCACCTTCGACGGGAAGCGTCAGGCATACAGGAAAAACGACGATTCAAAGTCGTCGCAACACCAGACACGGTCGGCCGTGGTGATCCGCATCTGGCATAAAATGGAGTGGACGCCCAACGTCATCCAATACATGCGCTCGGTCATCCAAGAACTCGCCCTGCACTCGGGTGCTGAGTTCGAGGTGTTTATTCTGGTTCACGTCAAGGAGGACATTCCCATCTACGATGACGCTGCTGAGGTCGCCCGTCTCAAAAAGATGTTCATCCCTCCCGAGTTCCACGATCTCGTTGTCTTCTTCAACGACCGGACCTTGCTGGAATGGTACCCCGCGGTCCCCGAGCATGAGTATGGCTTCCCCCCTAGACCTGAACAACCCTAGCTTGTATACTGACTGTGACTTTCCTCCACAGGGCAAAATGGCAACACTACCAAGCAATCCAGATTTTTGCGCAGACTTACCAGTTCGACTATTACTGGCAACTCGAAGTCGATGCCCGACTCACCGGAAACACCTACCACTTCGTCGATACCGCAATCAACTTCGCCAAGCGTCAGCCGCGCAAATACCTCTGGGAGCGTAATGCCTACTTCTACTCTCGCGATGCCCACGGGCCATGGAAGGAGTTTATGAAAATGGTCGATGGATCCATGGTCGGAAAAGAGAGCGTCTGGGGACCCGTCTTCAAGGAGGGCGTCACGCCAATCGGTCCCACCCCGCCCGTGTCCAGTCCGGACCAGGATGACCACGAATGGGGCGTGGGTGAAGACGCAGACTTCATCACCTTCCTCCCGATCTTCGACCCTGCCCAGACGATCTGGGTTGCGGCCGAGATGCTGTGGAATCTTCCCCCGGAGACTCCCCGCCGCACTGCCGTGATCACCATGTCTCGACTCTCCCGGCCTCTCCTCGACTCCATGCATGACGCGCAAGTGCAGAACGGCTGGGGTCTGGCATCGGAGATGACAGCCGCGACGTTTGCCTTGTGGCATGGCTTGAAGGCCGTGCATGTTCCCCACCCAATTTACGTCGACGGTCACTGGACATCGAAGGAGCTGGCCCGTCTGATGAACCCAGGTCCCCCGGAGCGCATCAACGGTGGTCCAGACAGCTTCTGGAACTGGAACCATGTCTTCGACCACATTTTCTACCGTCTGTCGTTCCTGTTCACCACGCAAACGGCCGAGGATCTGTACAGACGCTGGATGGGTTACAAGATCAACCCCGACGAGCCCACTGACGGCTTTCCTGTAAGTTGTTCCCTCAGCTTGTAAGCGATTCCATATCTAACCTGTCATCTTTTAGCACCAAGATCCACTGGGACGAACCTGGTACGAAAGCGGCGACTTGGTAAGTTCCTCAATCATCGTTCACAAACGTCCAAAGCTAACTGCTACTAGCGAGAGGATTTGTATGGTCGCTTATGTTACCCGATGATGTTCCTCCATACCATCAAAAACACCGAACCTGCAAGAACCACCGACATGCTCCGCATGCCGGTTCCTATATAGATTGATTCACTTGCCTGGAGCAGGAATCTTCACTGGGTGACCCCCACCATTTCTTTATATATATTACATGTACTATATGAGCGTCTGTCTTCAATGTCTATATTCCCAATAGTTAAATTATCTTGTGAATTACGATAGCGCGAAGTGGTATGTAGCATTTTTAATCTCGTGAACAACGAGGCTCCAGAAGTTCGTTTTACTGATTCGGTTTGATCGGTTGTGTCTGATAGAGAGTCACGTGTGATTCGACAAAGCACATAAAGAAGGCCACCATCTTAGATTGGCATCTTCCAGGGTCCTAGGTGTATCAGATCGGTTAAAAATTCAGTGAAAAAAAGCTTTTCCGACCGGACTAGAATACTCGACAAAAAATTAGTCGACACCTGTGAGATTCGAACTCACGCCCACGAATGGACTGGATCGCTGATATATAGCAGTCCAGCACCTTAACCACTCGGTCAAAGTGCCTTTGGTTTTTATTGCTCATGTCAAATATAATAATAATGTATATTGAACAATGTTTACTCATTGAAGGTTCGGTATGAGATGAATGAAGCAAGAACTAAGAAATAGTAGCTAGCTACATGAAGATTTGGGCGGATCAGATAAGAAATGACATGCTCAACAGACAACTTATGATGACCGTGAGCAGACCGCCATTGGCTAGGCCATACATAGCATGACAACCTAGCACCTGCAAGGACTGGAGATTCGATGTGATAAGACCCAAGTTCTGTTAGCACATACTTTGCGGCTTTTTGCAGAAGATATAATGCGTGTAGAGGGCCACGGCAGGATGTTATGAGGCGGATCTTGTTAATGACATCTGAACAGCGAGGGAGGTGTTTAGATGGCTATAGGAATTTGCTGGTAAAGCTACACCTAGACACCTAGACCGGAATTATCCCCAATCCCCTGATAGTTCTATAGGAGGTATGCAATAGCCAAATATCAAAGTTTAAACTTTTTAGGGAGTCTTTACTAGTGATGATGACCCATGTTCATGTCTTTGGTATGGTTGTAGAAGCGTGGGCTAGACCTAGGAGAGAGTGAGCAAAAGAACAAATCTACTTGAGCGAAACCCAGATGCTTTCAAGTGAGTAGAACAGGCAGAATCACAATCCTTGACAGGCCAGGATTGTTTCCATTCGGGTAGAGATTCCCACCTGGCTTGCTGCAGTCCAGACAGGTCTGCAATTGAGCCCGAAGACTTGCCCAGATTCCGGCCTGTCTAGCTCCACTTTGATTTCGGTTTCTCCTAACATATTATACGCAGTCTCACTTCTTCTGACCTCCTCGATCCTTGAGCGCTGGGAATGCCACGTGAACATGGGCTTTCATTACCTTCCCTGTGCGTTTTGCCAACCGGTGATCTATCGTCCCGGTGGCTGGAATGTAAGTATCCCAAAGTGAGCTATCGAGAACAGTCAATTTTGTTCCATCGACGATGTTCTTGAAAGTATTTCGACCAAGAGATTCAGTCAGAACCTTGTCGGCTTAAGCACGGATCGAGTTCGTATCAGTCTGGTGGAGAGAGGCGGAAGAATATACATTAATGGGCTGTCCGATGCAGTGGCTACGAGGTCCGATGAGGCCACAGACGGCATTCACTTCTATACTGCCTTCAATGGCTATATTGCGACTAAAAGCGATGGCCGTAGTATCGTCGATATTGCCTTTCGTGCGACAATGGACGGACCAGACTGGGCTCTGCAGACGGCCACCTGGGAACATCAATATGAGATATCCGAAATCAGGGGAGCTGATATTCGGTGCATCCGCGTTATCGGTGATCTAGGTGTTGGGACTATCAGACATTTCATCATCTGAACTAACAGCCTAGACGTTGAAATATCGTGCCATCATTCCTACGAATCAAAATGGGGCTGAGGCATATTTCCCCAGTCAGCCTTTGCCCCTTCACCACTCGTGGATCGATGCGAGCTTCAAAGTGGAAACACCGCTTAGTGTCACTCGAAATCCCATCGAGTGGTTCACCGGCGCAGTGTATATCCCGTTCGAGACCATGGCCACTCTTACCCTCGCCATTGATCGATTCCGGGAGGGCATATACTATCTCGAGGTCAATGATCCAAAGCCCCGTTCCGATATGATAACTTTATACTTCTCAGAACCTCCAACGTGCTTGAAGTTTACCTGTTGCGGCACAGAAATCGGGGATTTCAATACATTCCACTATTCATTTTTCCAGGTAACAGCCAGTGTTCCCGTTGGCAGAAGTACTCCTCATTTTGCCTAGCTTTTGATAGGGGGTGTATGGCACCCTTCGTTGCCAGATGAATGGATCGTGATACGTCCACCTATGGTGATTGAAAATGTGCTAGGGATCTGGTGGGGAACGACGATTCCACATATACCTCTCGAGCTGGGGACTGTTGTTTCGAGCAAAGATTCTCTCCACAACACCGTCTTATAAGCAGTCGAACTGGCCGTACAGATCCGCCATGAGAACAGAGCCCTGATTTGTGCCTCGGCATTACTGACACAGCGCAGTATTTCTCTCATACGCTCCTAGACCGTCCCGGCCAAACCCCTTCCAAGAGTTCTATTTAACCTCAATGTGCCGGACAGCGGCCTCGGGGATCCGAAAAGAGAGACGCAATCAATTCATGAATGAAGAAGAAGCAACGCGCTTGGTGATGAGGACCCCCCGAGGGCTGAGAGCCTCAGTAAGTAGAGGATTGAGTAAAATAGTGAACTAGTTACTAGATCAGCATGGGATCTCGTTAACCTTGGCAGATACCGTTCTTCCCCGCTATTGCTCGCAAATCAATGCTCTTCCATACGTTGATAAGCAAACATCAGACGACTCGGCTGGGCAACTCTCCGAGGACTACTCCGTACGGCTCTACCCGCCATCCCGATCGGGTGCCGAAATCCGAGTTCCGATGTTTACCCCGAGTCGCAGTGAACCCTCCTAGTTTTGTTTGTGAACAGAGCCGGGGACTGAATAGAGACCTATAAAATATTAATTGTATCATGGAAGAGCCCTGCATTTCAAGATACATCTACGCTCCCTACGTTATAACTACTACATACACTCGGCGATAAGAGGGACGACCCACTCGGAGGAACCTGGAAAGTCCGATTTATCAGCACGGTGGACCGGGATCTGCGACCCAGCTCATCATTATCATCATTCCAATGGCTCGAATTTTTCGATCGTGAACCAAAATCCCTCAATCCACGTCCTGTACGCCACGAGCATTGACGTGGGTTGATTCTTAACCGGTGAGAAAGTAACCCGCAGAGGTGATTATTTCAGTCTAATCTCGAGGCGTGAAAATGCAGTCCTATCTGCAGTATCGCCGTTTGGGAAACGCTGTTCGCAAACAGCTGAATGGCCTTAATGTCCATCATGATGTCCCATCCGCCGTGAAAGAGACCGGCCCCGTCGGGGATTCAAACATTTCCCACGCCAGCCCGAGTACTCTTGCTCAGACCGACCCCAAACCTGCCACGCGAAGTGCCTCTGGCCCGTCGGAAAAGACTGCCCTTGCTGACTCGCTCACTGGCGTCGAGGTCCAGAAGCAAGCCGACTCGCCGGACCGGCCACCCCATGTTTTTCTCGTTGGATGGGATGGCGAGAATGATCCGCTTTGCCCGCGCAACTTCAGTTTCTCCCGTCGACTCGTCGTGACTCTGCTGCTTTCTGCGCTGGCCTGGATCGTCGGGGCTGCGTCGTCTATCAACTCGGGTGTCCTACCGCAGAACACCGAGGCATTCCACGTCAGTGATGTGGTAGGATCTCTCGTGACTGGTAAATTATCTCCCAGGTCTTGCGAGTTCTGCTCTCTCTCTCTCTCTGGCATGGAAGCTAATGGTGACAGGCCTCTACCTTCTCGGATTCGCTGCGGGCTCGCTAGTCAGCGGACCCTTATCGGAGATCCTAGGTCGAAACCTTGTCTACACAGGATCGTTGACCCTGTTCATGATCTTCATCATGGCGTCTGCTTTGGCACCTAACATTGGTGCCCAGCTGGCTTTCCGTTTCCTCGCAGGCATATTTGGCTGTCCTCCTCTGACCTGCGCGGGTGGCACCATCGCCGATCTTTGGAATCCTCTGGAGAAGACGATCTATTTCCCACTTTATGCTATTCTCTCCTTTGGCGGTCCAGTGTTGGGACCCGCGATCGCATCATATATGGGCCAAACGGGCGTACTGTCGTGGCGCTGGACCGGTTGGATCATCTTGATCATGTCTGGCGCGATTTTCGCCCTGATCATTTTCTTCCAACCAGAGACGTACTCGCCTCTGCTTCTGAAGTGGAAGGGCAAGCATCTGCGCCAGATGACCGGTGATCAACGCTTCCGCTCTGAGATGGATATGGAAAGAATTACCCTGTGGGATCGCATTGGCGGTGCCATGAAACGCCAGTTCCTCATCACCATCCACGAGCCGATCGTCCTGTTGATATCGCTCTACATGACGGTCTTATACATCGTGCTCTTTACCTTTTTCGACGGATATACCTATATCTTCACCGATGTCCACGGTCTGTCCCAGGGCCTGACCAATATCGTGTGGGTCGCGATGTATGTCGGAATCCTCCTTTCAACATTACTCGTTGTTCCAATCTATCGCGCAACCAAAACCGAATTTACCGCCGCTGCCCACGCTGCCGATCGCGCTGATCCAACAGTCGATCTACATGCCTTGGACGGTGTCCACACTCGGCCGGAAATTCGGCTCTGGTTCGCCATGGTTGGCGCCCCATTTATTCCAATCAGTCTCTTCTGGATGGGCTGGACCGACTTTGTAAGGCCTTCCGTCATAGATCGCCTATGAATTTGTTGCTAATGCTGTCCCAGCCCTCGGTATCAGTGTGGTCCCCCATCATCGCATCATCGTTCTTCGGCCTGGGCACCATATGCGTCTTCATCAGTTCGTATATGTATGTCATTGACTCGTACAGTATCTACGCAGCGTCCGCTTTGGGATTCATGACTGTCTCACGCTACTTTGCCGCGGGCGGGATGACAATTGTTGGAATTCCTTTTTACCAGAACATGGGTGTCCATTGGACGCTCACCATACTGGGCTGCATCAGTGCCATCATGGTACCGGTGCCATATGTGTTTTACAGGTTTGGTCCTGTCATTCGGCAGTGGAGTCGGTATGCTGTCGCTGAAGAGGTCAAGGTGTGAATCAGGAGAGGGTCTGCGAGGAGGGGGAGTATTTCGGGGAAGCCTCCCCGAAGGGGATCAGGGAGAATGATCAAATGTCCATCATCAGTTTGTCTGTGTATAAGTTAGCCTACTCTTATAAGAGTTTCAATAGATGATTCTGCATGCTGTATTTCTTTCCACTGGTGCTATCTGTTTATCTCTCTCAACATCCCCCTATGATTCGACTCCCAAGGTTGTCAACCAACCACAACATCATTGTCGGGTGAAGGAGGGAATGGTCGGTCATCTTGGCGATCTGGGTAAGAGTGATGGCGATGGTGTTTGCAGACAAGGTTGGTTTGTGGATTTGGGTTTTGATCCGAGAAGATGATTTAGACATAACCAAGAGAGAGCAATAAAGATGACGAGGGAGAGAAATGGGGCATATTAATAGGACGAGATGAGAGGTTTATCCTTGTAGATGGGATTCCCATGGAATCATTACCTATTTTGGATGTGGGTCTGCGTTGCCACGATCAGTAGCTGTTCCGGTGGAACATTCGCATCGGAGGGAGTAAGACCAGACCCGTCGGAACAAGGGACATATCGGGAAAGTGCCAGAAAACAAATCATAACCAACTGCAGGGATACAATACCCTTTCGGGCTCTGCCTGGGGGATTGTAGTGATTCGCAGAATAGAGGATAAAAGCCAGGTAACAATCATATTAAAAAGCCGAGATAAGACATCATGGTGCCAGTAGCTGTGCGTAAGTTCAAAAAATGATCCCCAGAACAGCAAAATATAGCAGCTTTACTTGTCGAGTGACTTGGTTTCATAGGTAGATTGTCTTGTGAAGATTCTATATTGAGAATTTGATGTAGCTTGTATGTTCGATTTATTTGGTATCTTCAACGTTCAAGTAGACTTTTGTGCAGATCGTCATCTGGTATAACACAAGGGCACACACGCCCAAGAATGCACGAATGCAAAGACAAGAGCGAGACAGCAGGCCTGCGATTCCTTCATCAGGGCATTGAATCAGAAATCATATCGCCATAACCATCGCTCAGTCAGATTAGGTACAAGAAATTAGAGTCGTATATGCATAGCGCAGTACAGCGGATGAGCGGGTTAGACGTCCGCCTCGGACTTGCCCTCAGCCTTGCGCCGAGACTCAATCAGCTCCTGGCGCGCACGCTCTTGCTCAGCAAGACCGGTCTTTTGCACAGTGTGACTGCTGCTCAGTTCGCGAGGCACGATAAAGCAGGACAGAACCAGTCCGACGGCAGCCACACAGGTGTAAAAGATCCACATGCGATTCAGGGCATGGGTGTATGCGCCTAGGACGACATCCCGCTGAGACTGAGTCAGACTTTGGATGGTAGATTTGGAGGAGCCGGCAAATGAAGACGAGATCTGCTTTGTGAGATCCGGTCCGATGGCGGCTAGAAGCTTGGCGGATTGCTTGCCCATGATGTTTTGGTAGATGACTGTCCCGAGAACGACGGACATGGAAGTAGAGAGCTGGCGTACAAAGCCAAATGTTGCTGTGGCTGTGGCCATGTCCGCGGGGCGGATATTGGCCTGGAATGCGACGAGAGGAGCCTGGAAGTTCGGGCCGACACCGACACCAGCAATAAGCTGGTAGATAATGATGCGGGGCCACGAGGCGTAGGGCTTGAGGTCAATGAACAGGCCAAAGCCGAGCAAGACAAAGAACATGCCGGCCACGATGAGCTCACGATAGCGACCAGTCTTCTTCATGATGATACCCGTAGCGGCGGAAACCACTGAGAGGGACAGCACCATGGGCAGCACATAAACACCACTCAAGATCGGACTTGCCAAGAGGACCGTCTGGAAGTACAGCGGGAGGTAGTATGTACCGGCAATAAAGACGAATCCGTGGCAGAAACAAACGAGCAAGATAAGCACATTGTACCACTCGTTGAATAGACGGGGTGGAATGATGGGGAACTTGGCGAGTTTCCACTCCGCGAACATCGCAATGCCCCAGGTGATGACGCCGAAGATGATGAGGCAGATCACGGTAGCCGAGGCCCAGGGATGGTTCACACCTCCGAACTCAAGTCCGAAAAGGAACATTAGAGTTCCGCCAATGATCAAGAAGGTTCCGGCCCAATCGATGTTACGCAAACCGGCCAACAAAGGAGTTTTGGGGGATTCGATATGAAGGAAGAAGAAGAGTGCAACCAAGGAAACACCACCGACCGGCACTGGGATCTGTCAGAGTGGGAATCGATTGTTGAAGGAGGGCCACTTACAGTTCAGCCAGAAACACCATCTCCATGTAACATCAGTAGTAAAAGCACCTCCGACGATAGGACCCAGAGCGCCAGCAATGGCCCACGTCGCACCGAAAAGGCCGTAGTACATCGGACGCTCTCTATACACACGATTAGTACAAGCCAATAGGGGCAACGGAGAGCCCCACACACCTCATGCTGAACAGGTCCGAGACACTAATATTGGCGAGAATGATGATGCCACCACCGCCAACGCCCTGAATCGCGCGACCACTCAGTATCATGGCCATATTCTTCGCCAACGCGCAGATCAAGCTGCCGACCAGAAACGCCACATTGGCCAACAAAATGATATACTTGCGGCCCCAGATATCACTAATTTTGCCCCAGAGAGGAATACACGCCGCATTTGCGAGCAGATAAGACGACGCAATCCATGAAAACCCACTTTCCGAAGCGTGGAAATCGGCGGCGATCGTCGGGAGGGCAGTGGAGATGATGGTCATATCCAGCGCGGCCAAGAACAAAGCTAAGCAGAGGGCCGTCATGACGACGACGATTTTCTTCTTGCCCATTCTCTGCGCCTGCGATGGTGTGCGATCGAGCGGCGCGCCCGCAGCCTTCTTCTCGCTCACATCGTCATCGGCCGGCGGCATTGTGTCTGCGGTATGATGTTCCTGCGCTGGCGGGGACGTCTCGAGTGATTTCTCAGCGTGGCGGTTGTCGACGACGGTATCGCCGCTCGAGGCATCGGGATTTTGGTGAGAGCTGGCCATAGTGTTGAAGAACGAAAAGAAAAATCACGACCGAGAAATGGCGTGGACTCGGCGAGCAGGCAAAAAATCCCCGGCGGGAAGATTCCTGTCAAGTCCGGTGACGCGGAACCGATCGATCGAGTTTGACCAGGGTGTCAAATGGACTCGCGATCGATGAGTTGAGGTTTGTGAATTTCGGGAAACGGGTTGATGAAGCGTGATCGCCCACGCGACGTGATTTTGGATTTATATGAGCTCGAAGAATCACCGGCCATTGAGGCTGTCGGAGTTAAGGGTCATGGTTCGGGCGGAAATCAGGACGTCCGAACTGCCGAGCGCCGTGCAGGATTTACGCTTCTCACGGCCCCCAAAGCTTTCATCTGTTTAGCTTGCGCTCGGAGCGGTCAAGTTCGGCTGTCCGAATCGGTGAGCAATTCTTGTCGCATTCGGCCATGCAATCACGGAAAAAGCAAGGGGGAGTGGGGCGGAGTTAAACGCATTTACAGGATCTAGACAGGAGAGTAGCCACAGTGACTCACGGCAGAACTGCAAAAGTCTAGGTCAATAGTCATCGTAAAGCTTTGCGAGAAGTTGCGCGATATCATGCTGTGGGCGGTTGCACAATAATATACACGAAATGATGGGTCGGGGATTTTTATCGCCTGGATAACTGCCAAGAACAACGTGGTTGAGCTTGTAGTTGCCCGATCCACTCGACTTGATCTCATCGCAAGAAGGCATCCAAGATATAACTGGATGGTTCTGACCATACATCCTACACTTGGAGAACATAGGGCAATTGATGATGCGTGCTTGATGAGAGCAGAATCTACATCTGCTCTACTACTTGGGCTATTTACACTCCGCCGCACTTCCCAAGTCTCTCTACATTGGTACCTTATTGTATTTTACTAGTGGAGTGAGCTCTGGTGGCCGAACCTCCTATTGCTGCATTTCAAAATTGGCATCCAAGGCATGCTCAAGAATAATCAAGACCCAGTCAAATTTGATCCAAGCAATGGCTTTGCAATAGACTGACTATAACAGGAAAACACCGCGGTGAAAATGCAGAACAATCCGTAGGGACTCTATCGTAGAAAATGGGGATGGAAGGGTATAGTGGGAAGCTGGTCGGAAGAACCAAAGGCAAATGGACAAAAATCAAAAATGCAGCCATCTTATGCGCTGGATAGCCCGTTTCAATCCTGCAGCTGGATGATTTCTAATGGCGACCGTCAGCTCGATCCGGCATGTACGATCATCACGTCAACTCACCGGTCAAAAACTCCTCGAAGCTCACGGTTATATAGCCATCACGGTCGTCATCATACCGCTTGAACACGTCGGTCATTCGCTTCAAGCTGATGCATGCCTGCACGAACAGATCGAAGCTCATGCCATTACGGCAGGGGTTGGGACTCCGGGGCGGTGCATTCGGATGCCGAGTCTTGCTCTCAAACGCCGTGAAGAGCACCGATACGAACTTCGGGCTCAGCCGGTATCCAAACGCGACCAGCGCCTTCTCAAACTCTTGCAAGCTAATGCGCCCGCTGCGGTCTTCGTCGAACCGGTCGAACAATTCCCGCCACGCCGCGAGGTAGCGCCACAGCGACACGAACTCGTCAAAGACGATGATACCGTTCCCGTCGCGATCAAACATGCGGATCATCATCTTCACCGTGCGGGGGTGGAAGGAGGTGTAGTCTCCATTGACGAGGGCAGAGCCTAGCTCATGCTCGGTCAATCCTCCAGACTGCGACGAGTTTGCGGCATGAAAAAGAGGCCGCAGCTGATTCGGATCATCACTGGGGACAGATAACGGGGGCGGGTTGGGGGATTGCGGCGGATGAGATGAGGGCGGCGGTCTATTGCGCTGGGGTTGACTGGGAGGAGGGCCGTATCCGTAGTTCTGGGGAGGCGGAGACGGATGCAATGGATGCGCTCGATTATAATGACTGGGCGGGCCATTCATGGGAGGAGGGCGGCCATAGGAATGTTGTGAATAGGGATCTTGCGGACGCGGGGCAGGGGCGTGGTATTGGTGATGCGGGGGAGCGGATGACACGGGCACGCGAGGCGGCACACCACCGGGGGTCGATTGAGGTGGTGGCCGAGGAGATGGATGGGGATTTGACGACTGTGGTGGGCGAGAAGGCAGAGGCTTATGGCTCGAATTCGGGGGCCCCGAGACTTGCATCGATCCGATCATTTGCGCCACCTGGGGATGGTTAGCAGCCGACCGGGGCATTGACTGCGCATAGCTGTCATTTACCTGTTCTGGCTCAGCATGTCTATATGATTGGACGAGGTTAGTGATCGCGGTCCCTTTGCAAATACGGATTCGAGTTCCACCACTCACGCTGGCAGCGCATCGGGGTTGTAGCTTTTGTTGTAGGCCATGATGGCACCGATGCAGGGTATCAGAGGCGACAAGAAGGGCGTGGCCTCGCCCTGGAATTTAAAGAGAAAGGCTCAGAGAGAAAGATGAAAGAAGCAGAACCGGAGTGAATCAGTCTCAGAGCGGAGCCGTGGGGCGGTGGTTGTGGTTCGTCGATGCCAAGCACGAAAGAGCTTGCGTTGCATCGCTTCATCTTCCCATCCGGTCCATTTCAGCCCTACGCTGATGTTGGACGTTGCTTCCCAACATGATCGACCCTAGTCAATAACAAGTATAATGCTGGCTTTAATCCATGGGTAATTTTCCGACGCCATCCCATCCCAGTTCTCATCGCTGACGCCAGGCTCCACCATATCAACACCCGAAAAGGTACGAATACGAACCAGACGTGGTAGAATTATTCTTGGATGGTAGTCTTCACGCCTGGCGCCTGCATTTCCAGGACATCGAGAATTTCCATCCACGCCTTACTTTGCAATTGCTTTCCTTCAGGGCCTGTTGTTAAGGCCTTGGACTCGCTGGAATGGTCAAGGTCAGTAACCTTGGAAAGGAGTCGGGCAGTATGGGACATACTCGAGATATCCATCACTGCGCCAACATTTGCCCTGGGATTCGGCGCCTTGCAAGGTTGCGCTCACTAGCGACCGGCTGCCCTGCTCTGCTGTCCGTGCAAACAACTTGTACATCAACCAAACCAAGCATCGCTCGTAGAATCGATTGTATTGCCGACCGAGAGAGGAAGCACACAGCCCCGGACTAATTGTATTCACGATAATCGGTAATGTACCGTCGTCGTGGCGAACTATATTAGAGACGTTCTTGATCACGTACTCCAGCAGCAGCTTCGAGATGCCGTATTGCTTGGGGCCGTGGAACTGGTTGGGGGAGTTCAAATGGTCCAGTAGTGAACCTTCGGTTCGAAGACTCTCTGCTTTGGCGCGAACAAACTGCTGGCTGGAGACCACGCTCAAATGCGCGGGATCGGAGACCGTAGAGCTCTCTCTCAGCTTGGGAAGCAGGAGCAAGGCCAACAAAGATGTTGAGAGCGTATTCACCTGAAGGGTTTCTTCCCACCCACTCGGTGACTTGCTGTACTCACGATTCCACATGCCTGCATTTAGCAAGGCGATATCTAGGCGCTTGAGCTCCTGGTTCGCCCGATTGGCAAAATTTTGAACGCTGTGGAAGCTAGTCATTTCGAGCTCCCATACATGCACCACTCCCGGCCGATCGGTGCATTTCTCCAGTTCAGCTTTTGCCCGATTGCCGCGCTCAAGGCTGCGGCTCCCAATGATGAGATTATCGACCCCTAGGTTGAGGAATTTGATGGCGGCCTGGTAACCCAGGCCGGAAGTGGCGCCAGTCAATAAGACTGTTTTGCCGGCGAGCGAAACACCCCGGGGATCTGTCGGTGGGGTGTATTGCATTTTGAGAAGTCGGAAAAGACCCGCCATTTTGATGGAAGTTTTCGTCAAGTAGGTGAATTGACGATGTTTACTTGGACCTCAGATCTCCAAAGTCGGGCATGCTGAGTCATCCAATACCGCGCCCCTGATCAGGTCAAACGTGCAAGATAGACGTAAATTCCATGCGAGGGGAATACCACAGCAGTCATTTTCAGCATGCTAAAAGTTGTGGTGATGGAATCCTTTCAGACGTGGCGTTATTCTTGTGGACAATGCTTCGATCACCACTCCAATGACATTTCAATCTCTTTAGTTTCGGACACTCTACAGGGGTTCCAAAGAATGATATTACACACTACCTTCGCCGGCTGACATGTGTGTTCATCCATGGATTTAACTTTAGTTTCTTGAACGACTTTCAAAAAATGTTCTAAAAGTCTTGTCAAATATGCACTAAGATATATAGTTTGAAACGTCTTTCAGCAGGATGTATAACATAGAACCAGTCGAACAAATGAAAGTATTCCAAACTATTCCTTGACCCCTATACTCATCCTTCTTTCCTTTAAATATTGATATCCCGAGATTCATGACTATCATCAGCGCCTCTCGCCACCCGCAATCTCATCCCTTACCAAAATGGCGAGATCGAGGAACAAACACTGCAAACAGACGGGGTAATGGGGATTTCTCAGCGACGGCCACGATGTATAAGATACAACACTCAAGTACATAGATTTGTGTTCAGCGACTATTCTCTTTCCCATCCACAGAAGCATTTCTTATCAACAGACCTCATAGAGCATCTTTCTCCGGCGCTTCACCTGGAGAGATCAGATCTCGGCATTTCCAAATGGCGGCCACTCTACAGGGCCATCAAGTGCACCCCGAGGGACGGACGTGGAAAAGCCACTTCCCCAAGGGCGATCTTTGGGTTTTTGGATACGGGTAGGAATGCTGTTATAACGCCGGCAATTCCATGCCTTATATTGTGACTAGACTGACCCATTCGCAGGAGCCTGATTTGGAAACCGCCGCCGCATTTTGGTACGTGCGATACCATGGGCTCTGCCTTGCATGAATCCCCGCTATGCAGGGTGTGAGTAATTGCAATATCCCTATCTAACACGACCAACTGCAGACCAGCGGATACCCGGCTATATCAACGGGTATGTGCGGCGTTTCTGGCAGGTATGAAAACGAGCCTTGCAACATGGACCGCGCAGTCCATCGGGAGCTAGCGAATACTAACCGAGGACTACTGTCGCGTATATAGGCAAGGTGAGTTACCAACCGGCCGATCGAGCCTATCCCACCGGCCCACAGATTGACACTTCAATCTAGCACCGACCACCGAGGCACCCCCGAGCAGCCCGGACGAGTAGTCACGGTGATTGAGCGCAAATTCTGGGAAACACTTGACGACCCCGTATGCATCTCCAAACAGAGAACGCACCATCTCTGCATAAGCGGCCCACGTCGAGAAACGAACTAACGCCGAAACAGCTAGCCGAAGCCGAATCCCAATCTGCATCGACCGGTAAGGTCTGGGGCGCGGCGTACCACATCCCAGCCTCGCATGCGGAAGAAGTGCACGATTATCTCGACGAGCGCGAAATCGATGGCTACTCGGCTCATTTCACGCCCTTTCACGCTTTTACCGGTGCGGAATCGCCGGTTCAATCTATCGAGGTGGATGACTCCGGCCCGATCATCTGTATGGTGTATATTGGCCAACCGACGAACCCACAGTTCCTGCGCGAGGCGCCGCGCCGGGAGCCACAGGATGTGGCGTCGGTGATTAGTGCTGGACATGGATTGAGTGGGAAGAATACAGAGTATCTGTATTTACTAGAGAAAGCGTTGCAGGGCCTTGGGCTGGGGACGGCCGATGTCCATGTGACGGATTTGGTGCAGCGTGTCAAGGCCATCGAGGCGGACGAGCTGGCAGACACCGAAGAGAAGGAGGCTGAGCGGGAGGTCAAGAAATATCTCGCTTCAGCGGGGGAGAATCACGGCGAGTGGATCGAGTAGATGATCGACGGGAGTCTTTGGATGGTGGCTACAGATATTTTGCATACATGAAATATTTCGGGAGAACACAAACCAAGCTTTGACATTCGGTGTCGGAATCATGAAGCCAGAGTGCCTGATCTTGGTCTAAAGGACAATATCCTACAATCCTGGTACGGGTATCAAATCCAGCGGAAATGCGGAGAACTTCAAATAAGCGAGAGGCGATCAACCAAATTAAAGCCGGGTGATATCGCTGAATTCCACGGCAGCCTCGATATGCGTGCTATTCAGGGACCAGGACGGAAGTGGAGGAAAACGCGAGAAAACAAATTGAAAAGCAACCATTCATCCTTGCCAAACCACATTGCATCTTGTGCCAGAGTCGCATTCTGCCCTCCTCCCACTGAAAACCGAGAAATTTTGTTTTGGAAACGCAAACGAATGGCCATGCTCGGAATCTCGGGGTGATGGAACCCTAGGCTCCATTGGATGGGCCCGGGGGCTGGTTGTTGTGTCACCAGCCTGTTGATACCGAGGCGATCAACACGATCCATCGTGAAGACTGGATCACTGAAGGGACTCACCACCGCCGCCACCATATCCAGCGTTGGCACCACCCCCTGGTACTATGTTAGCCTGTGCTTTATGTCATGGGAGGGCCGGGGTGTGAGACAACCCGCAGGATACCCACCATAACCGCCGCCGCCATAACCGCCGCCTCCATAACCACCACCAGCATTGTAGGGGTTGTAGTTGTAGCCGCCGCGGTTATATCCACCGCCGAAACCACCTCCACCCTGGTAGCCGTTCCCGGGGGTCTGGTTGTACCCGCCGCGACCCTGGAAACCACCATCGGGGCGATTAGGACGGTCAAAGGCCTTGTCGACACGGATGACTCGGCCATCGAATCTGGGGTAGTGGTCAGTCGAACTGCGAATGAGAAACAGCCCCCCTGACGGGAGGGCCTAGAGGATCTTACTCCTGGTTGTTCATTTCATTCATCGCAGCCTCCGCCTCAGCCTCGCTGGCGAAACGCACGAATCCAAAGCCGCGGCTGCGCAAAGTTGCGCGGTCCTTGACCACGATCTATGAAAAGGATGAGCCGAGCCGCATTTCCCGTATGAACGGCGCCCATCGCCCGGGCATACGCACGGCTTCTTGGATTTCGCCAAATCGCTGGAAACCCTCGCGTAGGGTCTCATCGTTGGTGTGCCATGACAGGCCACTGGAGTTGATGATGTTAGTGGGATCATGTCTGGAACGTCGACCGCGGGGATCAACACGGACATGCGACCCACAAAAAGGTGGGATGTGCAGACAAGGAAAAAGTAAGACTTACTGGACAAAGAGCTTGGACATGATGAAGAGCGAGCCCGGAAAGCGCGAGGAGAGAAGAAAGGGAAGAGGGCACGATGGCAGGGGAGATCCTAGTGGTTGCGAAACGAGTCAGCAGTCAAGCCGGTGTAACAATCATGCCCACAATCTTGGGAATTTCTACACCAATCGCGCTGCAGACTCAACTAGAAGATTAAATGCTGACCCGAGGGGGAGTTGCCGGGTGGGGCTTGCGTTTCCCCTCTTTGTACTCTGTCTTTTCTAAGTGGATTCTCTAGACAAGGGAGACTCTGCTGCAGACAGTTTCTCCCACGGTATACCCGCTGGCAGAACCGTGGTCCAACGCGGGACAAGCGGGGTTCTCGCCTGTGTACATATTTGAGGGGAGCAACTGTACCTCACAGCTGCACCTCGGATCCATTGGGGTATGCAGTCGGCCATATCGGTGCTGGGCCCAGTCTGCACAGTCCAAATTCTGGCCCTTTCGGCACGGATGAGCCCCATCCCCGTTTGGCCAGCCCCAATGATCATCCCCGGTCCATCCACTGGCCCTCTGCGTTGGGAATCAGAGACCCATCGGAAAGAGTCCGGAGCTTCAGTGGATTAGTGATTGTACTGTCTGATAACGAGTGTCCTGGCCCTGGAGGGGTGGGTTTCTTTGTGCTTGCATCCCCTTAGCCCATTTGCTACCCGAGCCTGGAAGGCGTTGATTGCTGGACTTGGCGCACAGACAATCGAATAGGGATCTGGTATGATTCTGACCACCGACTGCGGAGAGTGCGAATGGAGCGGGGAGCCGATCGCGACTGCTCCGGGCACGGGGTCAAGTGCCACTTCCGACCTTCCTTCTCATTCGCATGCAGTGTCGACAATGGGTACTTCAGGCCCCAACATTCATGAGTGGCTGATGCAAGTACCGAAGGAGAAGTCTTTGGTCGGGGAGAATGCAAATGCTGCAGTCACGAGATTCCCAGCACGTGCCCTGGAAGAGCCGCCAGAGTTGAAGACGTCTCCAACTCGACCGTTGAATTCCTACAACGGACATGGGAATGACCCAAGCAGTCATCATGAATTGTCAACTCCTTGCATGGATCCAGAGAATCCGTATGAGCGACGACCGAGACACAAGACAGGGAAAGATCGCTACGACTACAAGGCCGGAGTTCGCAAAAAACCCCAAAGATCCAGCAAGCCCAAGTCAAAAAGAGCAAGGGCCAGGAAGGATATACTCAACGAGGAGTTTCATGCCTCGAACTTTACATTGGGGAGACTAACGGTAAACTTGGCTCCACCCGCAGGCGTATGTTCTGACCTGGTCAATAGCTCCGAAATTCCACAACCACGGGAATTTTCAACAAGGGCAAAGCATCGTCCCCGATCAACACGCGCGCCGGTATGTACAGGTGGATCTGTGGAATATACTACTCATTCTTACTGTGAGTTTCAGAGTTCGGCTTTTCAGAGGCTGCGTTTCTGTCCCGCAAGAACCAGGCGAAGCTACCGCAACGCGTACCAATTGACAGAACAACAATGACGCCAGGGAAGAAGGATGCGCACGGTGTTCAAGATCGGACAGGCCGAGAAACGGAAGCCCTGCTTCCCGGGATGATAGGTACGCTCACCGACAGGGATTGTCGAACAGCGGAGTTAGCCATACCTTCAGTGGAGCGTGACACAAAACATACTGCACAGGAGGAACTGCCGGTCAGTGCCTCAATCCAACGCGGGGCAGAAGTTCTCGAAAAATCCGGATCCGATACACCATATGCTTGTTCTGTCACGGACCATAGTGTCTCGCACCAAGGCCGGGCACTGGAAAGCTATTTGCTGTCTCTGCTACGAGTTAGTCTTTTCTCACGTCAAAACACAACCGACCACCCTCCCGTTCGTCCAAAAAGGGATTTCTGTGATATTGAGGATCTCAAAAGGTGCCTCCGAGACCGAAAGATACACTGGGAGGTGGAAACAAGCGGGAACTGTGATTCTAACCCAACCTCGCAAGGGTTGTATCGCGAGAAAGAGTTCTCGACCCCTAATCGGGTCTCCGATCGGACATCCTTGGTTTGCCGGACAGAAAACATTGCCCGAAATTCAGACGTAAAGGACATGAGCAAATCCAGGTCGATCTCGATCTGTGTCGATGTTCCCACCAAATCCAATGGCGTCTGCGTGACTGAAACGAACGAGCATCAAACCTTCTCGACTCGTCAGTTGGAACAGATGAATCCAAATGAAATGCAAGCCACAAACTCTGTCAGTGATCAGGCTTTTTTTGCCATGCTCGACACGGCGTTTGATGCGATGGTGAACACCGAGACTGAGGGTTTCAATTGCACCCAAGAGATGCCACAAACGTGGGAAGCCTACCAGCAACCTAACCCATCAACATCGACACAGCCTTTTGACTTGACCAGGGTATACATCGACCCATTCTTGCATGACTCTGTCGATGTGGATTTGCATGACCCATATGACGTAGAAGAGCCGAGGGCTTTGGCATTTTCTGACCACTATTATGCCCCGGAGCGATTGAGATCAAGTGTACACTCTGACCAAGTCGGCCCGATTAACTACACTGCCGAGGAAAGCATTCTTACTCGATGCCCCAGCATGGTGAGGGGGCGTCGCCCAGGGCAGATTGTACAGCCTCCGGTTGACAGTCACACTATTCCCTCTACGATTCCAGTAGGCTTTTGGCGCCAAAACAAACTGTACTGATAAAAATACATTGAATAATTTACTCTGTGGGTGCTTCTTGGATATGAGATAATTGGTCACCACGGACCCTTCAAACTGAACACTGGGCGTGTAAATAAGATAAAAACATCAACGGCGCAGCGCATTGAGCGCTCGATGAGACTACCTTCGCCTGGAATCACCGTTGCGAAGCCTGGACCAGGCTCGGCCCCCAATTGGGCTCACCACATCCTATAAACTGCCGCGAACCCTCCATGCCGCATCTTCAGGAAGTGAGAAGTGACAGCAATGCCAATTGAAAACCCCACTGTTCTACTTATCGCAGGAGTCTACCTCAAAGGAAGCTGTTTTGACCCCGTTGCTAGCATACTCCGTGCATAAGACTACCCCGTCGAGACCGTCACTCTTCTATCTAACGGTGGACCTCCAACAACGACTCTCGCAGACGATGCCGAGGATATCCGTCAGAAATACCTGAACGGCCTGATCGCCCAGGGTAAGGAGGTGGTCATGGTGATGCATTCATTCGGCGGGGTCCCCGGCACAGAGAGTGTCAAGGGAATCGCCCGAAAAGACCGCCCAGAGCGCAATGATAAAAGCGGGGTTATTGCACCGGTCTATGTGGCATCGTTCCTGATACCGGCGGGTGAAAGCGTGATGTGGGCTGCGTTGGATGCTGTCATGGATATAGAGGTATGTGGACGCGCCAGGCTCGAAGTCTAGAGGCTGAGTGTTAGCTGCATTGCCAGGGCAATGTGTCATTCCCCAAGAACCTCCGCGACACATTCTTCCATGATGTGGATGATGAGACCGCTGCGAGGCATATGACTTGGTGCATCATGCCTTGTCCAGTTTTTGCACTCCGATGACTTATGAGTGCCGAGTACGTGCCTGTTGTGTACGCAGGACAAAGCTGTTCCACTCGCAGCACAGGAGAGAATGGTGGCTTTACCAGGCGAGGGTGTGGTGTCTACACAAGCTTGCGATGGTGGCCATATGGCCATGTTAAGCATGCCGCAGGCCGTGGCAGATACAATCCACGAAGCTGCATCAATGGCCAAGACTGTGTAGGGCAACATAAAAGCAACTCATAGTATGTGATCACGATGGAAGCTATGGCTTGAGATGCCCGTTGTTGAACATATGCTGAAATGAATCTATCAAGAAACGTCTTGAAGGATCATGAATTGGGTATAGTACAATCGCAAACGAGAAACGCCAGAAATGAAATAGAAGCCAAAGGTTGGCAATCCGGGAGAAATGCGGATTGAATGTTGTTTATCGGATGCCATGAACTCTCCCAGACGTGTAATCCCGGTTCCCGGTATACCAGCCTCGGCCTTCTCATCTATGAACGCCCCGGGCGGCAGGGCCAGAATAAGTCCGATATTATGATGTCCACGCGGGGCGATGGCGGGGAGGGATTATAAAGACGGGGCGGCTTCGACGGGAGCAGGTCCTCGAGAAACAGCTGAGCTCCCCACATCAATCTCCACTGGGTATTTCCATTCCATAAATCGATTCCAGCCTGTATCACACGGATGGTTAGCATGGGTTCTTCCCCCGCGGACAGGCTCACACGCACTCCAGTAGGCCATTCGTCGGCCAAGCATCTTGCCCACAAATGGGACGATGACCATGCCCAGGAGCAGCTCTAATTGTTGAATGTTTTCGCGCCATTCCGCCTCGGCATCGGAGGACTCCTCTGAAAGTGTCTCGAGATCCGTGTCTGTAGTTGATTCGGACGGAAGCGAGGCAACCTCGTCCTCGGAGTCAGACCCATCCTGAGATGGAACGAAGTAGGCCGACATGGAGAAGGAAGGATTGGACGAGGCGGACATGTTGACGGACAAGACCAAGATCACCAAGGGAGAGAGCAGGGCCTGCCTACTCGAGGAATGGCTTCGCCTTCCGAACGTCAACTTCCGCTGATTCACCCAGTACCGCACGTGATCTGTAAATACGGTAATTTTGAGTCATAGGCACGTGACCTGTCCCGCGATAACAGGGCCCAGCATTTGGTGCAGAGGTTCAAAGACATTCTTGTCATCATCAACGCTCTCCGGGCAGTCGACTGTGCAGAGACGATCGCATTACCTCCAAAGACCCCCGTGGTGGAGTAAATCGCATCCTGCAGCCTCAAAACATGGTGGAAGCTGTATGTCACCTGCTGTCTTTTTTTACCGACCCTCCCACATTTTCTTTGAGTGCACAATACCCCTCGGCGAACATCCTCCACGCCCGCGCTACGCCCCTGCTGTTTCGTGCATATCGCAACGAGGATTCCTGTGCTTGATTTCCTCCACGCGCTCTCTTTTCATATTTTACCACTTTCCCCGGGCGTCGTCAACTAACCGAGTGCCTTCATTTCTTCGACTAGGAAATCGAACAAAGTCAGAAGCAGCGCAAGTCAGTTGCCTTCAGCGAAGGCTCCGTCATTATGGATACCAACGGCCAGGTCACCGAGGCCCCTCCCGCCGACAAGCCTGCCGGTATGCCGCAATTCCCTCCCCCGATTGATTCCCGCCACGCACCCGCTAACAGTCCGCGACCAGACCAGCAGGTGGACGAGGTCACTGAGATGTTCAAGGGTCTGTCAAAAAAGAAGAAGACCAAGAAGCCCAAGGACAGCGAGGGCGGCGAAGACGAGGAGGCACCCGCGGCGGATGGCGAGTTCGACCCGTCCGCACTGAAAAAGAAGAAGAAGAAGCCGAAGAAGGTCGACACCGAGGACTTCGAGGCCAAGCTGGCCGAGGCCGGAGTCGGCGAGGAGTCTGGCGAGCAGCCGTCCGAGGAGCCTCTGCCCGAGGGTGATCTCGAGGCCGGCACGGGCATCTGGGCTCACGACGCCACACAAAATATCCCCTACTCTCTTCTCGTTTCCCGGTTCTTCTCCCTCATCCAGAGCCACCACCCCGACCTGCTCTCCAGCGGCACCAAGTCCTACAAGATCCCCCCGCCCCAGTGTCTGCGTGAGGGCAACCGTCGTACGATTTTCGCCAATATTGCCGATATCTGCAAGCGTATGAAGCGGTCCGACGACCACGTCATGCAGTTCTTGTTCGCCGAATTGGGTACCAGCGGTAGTGTGGACGGTAGCCGACGCCTAGTCATCAAGGGTCGTTTCCAGCAGAAGCAGATCGAGAACGTGCTGCGACGGTATATCGGTAAGTTCGCCACCCATCATTTCTGGTGGCTTTTCTAACATCCATCTAGTCGAGTACGTGACCTGCAAGACCTGCCGCAGTCCCGATACCGAGCTCAACAAGGGAGAGAACCGTCTGTACTTCGTTACCTGCAACTCCTGCGGTTCCCGCCGGTCCGTCGCGGCGATCAAGACCGGTTTCCGTGGACAGGTCGGCCGCAGAAAGCGCCAGGGTTAAACGGGGAGAGCATAGATTTTGGCAATTTTTGGGGGGAGTTGCGCAGCTCTTTATGGCGTGCCGTTTACTCGCCATGTTGGTGGATGAAAAATAGCACTCCGGCACTGTACCTTCTACCGCACGGGGTCCGCGAGGAGACGATTTGAAGGGTAGAGTAGGGCATGAAATGGACTGATATGACCATATGATTTATGTCTCACGGTATATCTCAAATCATGAAAGCAAAGAATGTGACAGTTTAGTTCAGCAAGGTTTCTGCGTACACACGTCCCAGGCTCGAGACCAAATTCAAGGGCAGCTACCACTGTAGATCCATGACCTCCTCGTATACCGACGGTAGATCGGCACGTTCATAGCCCCTGCAAGGATTCAAATGAGTCAGATCTCCATTGATACACATCTGTGCACTTACCCGTTCATTCTCGCGGTGACTCCATCCGACTACGGCATCCACCCATCAATCTGCGCCTGACCCTGCGAATCATTCAAGCTCTTGACCGACCCCTGATGCTGCGCAACCTGCCTCTGCAAATCCTGTTTGTATTTATCGAGTCCCCTACAATGCTGCTCGATCTTGACATAGCACTGCTCAACCCGAGCCCGACATAGCTGTACCTCCCTGAGAGCCTGGTTGAGACTGGACTGGTATTGGATCAAGTCCGACCATTGTTGGATCAGATTCGCGCGGTTTTTGATCAAGTCTGGTTCGAAGGGATTCGGATGTGAGTGATGAAGCTCCGTGTGACCTGCTTGGAATTTTTCCGGTGTGGTGTACATGTTTTTGGTTAGTATTCGTTGCATTGCGAGTGTTGTGTAGAGGATAAAATAGAGGTCATCTATGAAAGTATGTCAACAGCCCGATTGGGAAAAGTCGGAGTGTGGCTGGTTGCGATACTATTCCGTTCTGGAGGCCGCGCCAAATCGATTGGTTGGTACCACATGTTTATCTCGCTAACTTGGTTCTCGCTGCATTTCCTCGGATCGAACCCCCCCCCCCCCGCTCGTACCTGGTGGTTCTGAAGTCCTTAATTCACGACCTTGTCCCCACCCGCGTCCGTCTTGATGAGTGCTTCGACCTTCTCCGACGCCGTTCTCTCTCTCGTGAAGCCCAGAGTTCTGACTTTGACCTGACCCTTCGCCAGTAGCCCGACCGGGCGCGCGTGACCGGGGACAAAGAGAAAGAGCGCAAGCCCATTGATCCGCCCCCGATCGTTCAACTTCGGGTGCGCGATGAGGGCTCTTATCTAGCGCAACACTACCTGCAAAGCCCCTATTATTTCATGCGCTGCAGCTTGTACGACGCCACCGATGATCGTCCCGTGCCCGTCGCTCCCTCAACGGCCCTCGCCGGGCCGTTGGTGTCGTCGTTGCACCGGCTGAAGGATTCGGACAATAGCGATGGGGGCTTTTTCGTGTTCGGTGATTAACGCACCATTCACGCGGACGAGCTACCACAAGCAATGCCTCCGCGATCACCAGATCGCTCGTTCGCCCAGATTCCTCCCGCGGCCGGCTTTGCGGGCTCTCCGGCGACCAGTCGAGACTATATAGATTACGGTACGCCGGTAAAGCGACACCGAACCGTGATCGACTATAATCGGCAGAGCATCTTTAACGCAGATAGCTACATAGATCGCCCGATAGGTATATACGGGCAACCTAGCGTATACCAGACTCCGGCCATTCAGCCAGCAGGTCGTGTCAAATTACACGATGCCTTACGGTATATTCGTCTGGTCAGACTCGTTCTAGTTAGCAAGCCAGCGGTGGTCTAGCGGTAGACTGCCGCGGCACGCCTTGAAAAGTCCTCTGGTTGGAGGGGGCCCGACCCAGAAGAAGATAAAGGTGACAGGTTCAAACCCTGTACCTGGTACGACCGCGTCGGAGGAAAAACTAGGGGTACCAGGGGTACTTAGAATGAAGTAATACTAATACTCACGACAAACTGCAAAGTACCAGGCCAAAAATGGAAACTCTTTTTTGCTTTCGTTCTTCAAGGCCTGGCACATGGCGCTCGGCAAATTGGTCAGTTGATAAAAATGGAAAGCTAGTGATTCCTCTCCCTCTCTTGTTTCCTTTTTGGAAAGTATTTTAACAAGCAAGATACGATGAAGCTGGAACGAGCAATACTCATCGCTGGCTTTGCCAGTGCGAGTGACCATTGCTGTCCCTCTAGCTGCTGCCATCCTCGCCACGTGCGACGTCGGAGATATGCTGGAGCTGCTTTCGAATGTCAAGTATCGGCTCCATGAGAGCATCCTGGATAGGTTGTGGAAACGACTCAATTCTCAGGCTGAGACGTTCGACATCCCTACTAAGCGTGTCAACCCGTTTCGCAACAGTATAGGCAGCGGAAAGAATTCTTTGTGCTTCGCTGGTCTGGAAGGGCATCACTTGCCAGGTGGTCAACCGAAGGGCGAGCCGAAGACCCTTGACGCCCTGGACGATGGTAGCGATATTTTCGTAAGTAATCGTCACCTCGTTCTGAGATGGTGCGGCTTCAAGTGTTTCTTCGGAAACGTCACGAGCATCTTCCGCAGAGTTCCCAACGTCCTCTTTGTCGGACTCTGCGAAATCCTTGGTTTCAATCCCGATATCAAAAGTTCCTCTGGGGCTCGCACTTGGTGGTATGGTTGCCGAATGGTAGATTCCTGATCGGCTGGTGGGTTGAACCCCGAGTATATCTCTGCTGTCAAAATGCCGAGCAAATGTTGACATTGCGGCATTGGCGGTGTCATTGATTGATTTGATAGCCTGGGCATTGCTCGGCTCGCTCGGGGACATACCTCGAGTCGTATTCGAATCCATATTGAAAATATAGTGGGTTAGCCAAAAGACGAGAGCAGAGTGAAGGGAGGGAAAAGTAGAAATAGATATAGGGGTCGGAGTGCAGGTGAGAACGGAAAAGAGACCGAACGCCCGAGCAATCCGTTGTGAGGTAGATTGCTGAGCAAGAGCTGAGCCTGCTGGGTGAGCCCCAAGGAGAAGATAGGAGAAGACAGATGCCAGAGATATGGGTGATGTGAGAGAAAAAGAGTGAAGATGCGATAGTAAAGCAGTAAGATATTTGGCGATTCCTGTCGGAAGTATCCTGTTTTGAGTGGAAGATATAAACCCAAAGAAGCGTGGTGTGGGATAGCACGGTCGAAGGGAATTTATCTCTTTCTCACGTGGATAACTATGATGGAGGCTCTTATTGAAAGATGAAGATGACATGTCGCAGTGGTCAGAGATGTTTTGGTTTCTGTTGCAAATTCCGAATGATGGATATGCTATTGAATGTACAGCAAGAAGATAGTGATATGTGTGGAAAGATGCGGATGTCGAGGTAGGTGGAGATGAAAGTTAGTCGAGGTTATAGACTTGGATCTATTGCGTGCCCATTGTTGACAAGCTATCAAGGGCAGTGGACTAAGCCACGAGTGAAGTCGGAGCAAAATCTAGACAGCCCTGGCTGTTTAACCACTCCAATGTTATAAAGTCTTCGTGCTAGCTGCCAGACAAAGATTATACTCGGCTGATGTGTCTGGGCATTTACAGTCCATTGCCCAAAATATCGGATGGCAAGCCGAAAGTGGGGAAGCTGGCACTTGATCCGTTGCCCGCGGAGAGATCCAGGCCTCCCCACATCCCAATCTCATCCACGCCAAATCTCAAATCCGCAGCCTATCTATACTCCCACGTGATCGGGTTGAGCGGTTCCCCGCCCGGTCGAAATCCGGCGGGCCGTGATGACGGCCCGGTCAAGGAAATAGTGGTGAGTCGCGATGTGCAGATAAGCTGTGCATTCCCCCAATTGCTATCATTTCAATTAACCCTGCCGTGATTCATCTCTTCCCCCTTCTCCGTCTCACCCCGCAGCTACCCCGCTGAGCAGCTGTTGAGACTTACGACCGTCGTAAAAACACTATATCTACGACCTCCCACAATGGCCTCCGGAAGCCGCTCATATTTGATTATTGGTGCCGGTGTCTTTGGCGTGTCAACCGCCTACCATCTTATTCAGAAATATCCCAATGCATCCGTGACGCTCGTGGACCGCGATGCATACGATGCCGAGTCGCGCGTGGCGGCATCGTGGGATTGGAATAAGGTTGTGCGTGCCGATTACGACGACAAGGTGTACTGCAAGCTCGCTCTTGAGGCCCAAGAAATTTTCAAATCCGACCCGCTGTGGCAACCACACTTCCACCAGACCGGCGTTTACTGGACGTGTCGCAGTGACTATGCGCAGAACGTGATTACCAACCACAAGGAACTTGGTCGCAATGATGATATTATCGCCCTGCCTGTCGCCGAGGCTCGAAAGCTCTACGGTGGCATATTCGACAACGCCGACTACACCGGCGTCAAAGAGGTTCTCATTAACCGGGCTAGTGGATGGGCTGCAGCTGGAGATGCTCTGCGGGCAGTCACCAAAAAGTGCATTGAACTGGGCGTCAAATATGTCCAGGCCGACGTTGCCACTTTGGAGTTTGATGGTCGGGGGTCCTGCACTGGCCTCAAGACTAAATCCGGGGAGACCTTGTCCGCGACTCATGTTATCGTCGCGGCTGGCGCTTTCACGCCCACGTTGCTGGAGTGGAGTGCGGCGAAGAGCGGGAACCCGGGCCTTCGCGCTGGTGAGCGTATTGTGGCTGCCGGAATTACGACGGGAATGGCACAGCTCGATAAAGAACAGCACGAGAAGTATAAAAACATGCCCGTTGGCTTCCAGGGCTACACTCCTGAAGAGGGTAGGGCTCCTACCAGATACATCCGAATACCGCTAACCGTGGGTAGGCAAACCTTTCATTGGAAGCATTCCTCCAACCAAAGACGGAGAGATGAAGTGGTGGGGATCGAAGATCTTCACAAACACCCGGGAAGTCTTGCCGGGTCGTCGCCTTTCCGCTCCTCCGCCTACACACGACTACAACCAATGGAAGGTTCCCGGCCCACTTAAACAAGATATTGTCGAGGCCAGGAATCTGTGGTACGGACCCGCGAGTGCCGATTGGAAGATGACCAAGCACCGAATCTGTTGGTGAGTGCATTGCCCTCAATATCACCATGAGTGAGTTCTGATATACGCCAGGGATGCTTTCACGACCACCTCCGACTTTATCATTTCCCCCCACTCTGCCTCAAAGGGTCTATATGTTGCGACCTGTGGATCCTTCCATGGTTATAAGTTCTTCCCCGTGCTTGGAAAGTACATCACACAAATGCTCGAGGGCGAGTTGGCGCCCGAATTGGTGGAGAAGTGGGCGTGGGATCGACAACGTCCGGATTCCTCCCAGAATGTCGAGTACCCAAACTCGGAGATGAAGCATTTGTTGCAGCCTGCAGCGAAACTATAGCGCGAATATAATATCTCCCACTGATAGATGAGACATGAAGAATGAACTGTCTACTGATATAGGCATAACAATACTTCCTTGATTAGTTAAAATAACAAGCCTGGAACTAACCATGGTAAGACTTGAAGTAATGCTATCCTAACTCCATATTGAACAAAGTTCACTCTTTGCAGCTTGACATCGGACAGACTCAAATAGAGGCTTGTCCTAGAAAACACAAACAGCCGTTCGCGCCGCGTTTATGACCACCCACGGTCGACGCAGCAGTCTGAAACCGAGAGAATCCCAAAACCAGAGTCATGGGTAGACTGGAAGTGAAATTCTCTCGCACAAAACGTATATTCTTTAACCGCTCGCGGTGCTGACCTTCATTTGACCGGCAAAAGCGTTCAAGTTCCTGGTCTGCAGGTAAACGGTTCCCGGCCCCGTGAACTTACAAGCAAGACCTTCTCCAGAGCTCAGTCCGGAGATGATCCCACCAGACGCAACACGCTCGATGTTATACTTGCAGTTCCAGGCCACCAAGTGACCATTGTCAATGAAGTACATTTCGCCCTCGCGGAGCTGCGAGCATAGGCATGTTAGCTTCCGAATGCCTGTCGTTTGGGGTGTACACGATTGCGACTCACATCTTTCTTAATAATCGCACCGAAACTTTGCATCCATAACAGTCCCGTTCCGGTAATCTTGTAGATGAACAAGCCCTCGCCAGAGAAGACACCCTTGGTGAGACTCTGTGCCTGAAACTTGTGCTTCACGGCGGTTGTGGAAGCGAGGAACGAGTCGCGCCCAATCTTCCATTCTTGGTCTCCGTTGAGGCGGAGGACGATGATATCCCCCAAGACTGAAGGCGCTAGGAGCAGCTCACCGGGGCCGGTATAGTGCGACATGGCCATTTCGCCGCCGGCAAGCAGTTTCTTCCAGCCAAAGGTGATCGTACCCTTCAGCGTCATCGTCGTTGACATTGCGATCATCACGCCTGTGGTAAGAGTGTTAATCGGCGCCGTTTAAATTTTCGCACTTTTGTAGCATTGAGAGGGTCGATAATCGGCACTTCGATCTTACCTGGCTTGACCGTCAAGGGACAGCCCATTGCAAGCTGCAGTGTTAAGAGAGAATTGGAGTCTCGATGGCTGATACGGTAGCTGCCTCCATTGAATGTGCCAACGCTATCCTCGTTTGTGGCAGTCGCTCCAACGAAAAGTCCCTGCGGTGGCGCGCCCCCGGGGTGCTGCTCCATGCGGGCCTTGGGGGTGGGCGACTGAACCGACGGAGGGCGCGCGATGGTCGCATTTTGCTGGACCGCAGCTGCATTTTGCTGGGTATATTTGTAGTCGCCCGGGGGTGGACTGGGAACCGGCGGGCTTACTGATTGCGAGGGTCCCGGGTAGACGTTGTTGGCGGGAGAATTTTGGGTTGGCGGGGGTGGATAGTTAAAGCTGGTGGGTGATGCTTGAGGGGGCGGGGGAAAAGCTGAGCGAGGTTAGGAAATTGAATGACTAGGTGAACAGTGGGCCATACATGTTACATGAGCTGGAGCTGTTCGGTATTAGCCAAAGGTTCCAAAGGGGTGGGATCAATTGCCTACCTGACATGGGCGGAGGTGGGTAATTCTGTGCATTCTGGGCCATGATTGAGGGGCTGCGGCCAAGCGAAGTTGCTTGACACTCGATGATCGATAAATTGAAACCGAAATCACACGTAGGATGTAATGCACTGTCGTAAACAAAGCTTGTTGTGGCGTGGGGAGGGGTTGAAGAAAGAGCTCCTAGAATGAGCAGCAATAGACGGGCGTGGGAATTCCGAGATGTATCAACAAGACTGAAAGTCCCAAAATATCAGAGCAGCGAAGAGGCGCAGATAAAAAAAAACACCAGAGCTCTCGACTCCGCACCGGGGAGCTCCCTGGCTATGATTAGGACCCCGCATTGGAAGCGCTCAACGAGGGTGAAATGCAGTCCATCACCTCCCGTATCACAGTGGTCTACTGCGGGATCATCCCAGCCCGGCGCCTAGCAATCCCACTTGCGCAACCTGATGGGCTGGATCGTCGAGCGGGGCCGTGGATCGGACTTGCTCATTGGCCATTGCAGTTAGCGCTCAGCTCCAGCCAAGAAGATCCAAGGAACTTTCACACGAGAAACGGGATACGTGATCGTCGGTGGTCGCAATGTCAAATGCCACTATAACAACGACGTCGAAGCTCATGGTGGTTGCATCGCTTTCTCCAAAATGGCCGCAGTCTCATCACATCCATTCTGCCTTGCCCAGTCCAGCGCAGTTTGACCTTGAACGTCTCGAGTATACATATCAGCCCCCATCGCCAGCAGTAAGTGGAGAACCTCGACGAAAGACGATCTGGCTGCCATCATCAACGGTGTCAGCCAGAAACTTGCCTCGGCGGCGTTGATATTAGCTCCATTCTCGAGCAGCAACGCAGCCATATGGCACTGGTTGCTGAGCACCGCCGAATGCAGCGGAGTCAAATGGTCAGATCCAATTTGGTCGACCTCGGCACCGTAAGACAATAACAAGGCGGCCGTATCACGTCGATCCTCGCGACTGGCCCATTGAAGCGCCGTGAGACCGATACTATCCGTCAGCTCGTGAATGGCACCGTGCTGCAATAGCAACTCGACAATCTTCGTAAAACCAAGGTTGGCTGCCAGGATCAAAGGTCTCCCATCGGGTGCCTTGTCATCGCCATTTGGGTCCGCACCATTCGCGAGCAGTGTTTTCACGGCGAGAATGTCTTCCGAGACGGTAACATCGACTAGGGCGGAGACGTTGTTTCCACTCAAAGTGTTTATGTCCGCTTCATGTGACTGTAGAACCTGAACAGCCCAGGAAGAATGGTTCTTTGCGGCAAGCACATATGCGTGCTGAATGAGGGTTGGGCATTTCGCGCCAACCTCTGCCAATCTCATCATGAAAAAGTATAACAGACCGTTAAACCCCCCTTGTCGTGCCCATTTAAAGCCAAGCTCATCTTCGATCCCGGAGAGTTGGCGGGCAAAGTCGATGTGATCCAGAGTGAGCCATTCCTCCAAGGCAAGACGTCCTTGATCGATATCTTCCGCACTTTGCTCGGCAGCTCTCGGCAGGGTTAGGCTTTCCGTTGTATTGAGTCGCTTGAGGTCGGGTTGAATCCATTTTAGAGTGGGCACATTGACAGAGATGCGCCATGCCAACCATCCCATCTGTTGGGAAAATGCATGCCACCATTGGATAAATTCTGGAGACTCGCCCCAATGAGTAGGCTGTCGCATCGCTTGAGATTGTAGGAAATCGTGTCTTGGACTTGCTTTGAGGATCCTGCTAAGGTATATCAAGCCTTGCTCTTGCGCCGCTTTTTCTTTACTCAGCAACGCTCGGCGGCACAGATATCCCAGCTCGTAGACTGAACGTTCCAGTTCAGCTCCTTCCGATCTCTGGCAGATCCACATTGTCATTGACAAGGCACTTTCCCAATTGTTCTGGGCCAACAATGCCTCCGTGCGACGTCTGATCGTGACTGAGTCAGCCGCCAGTTCTGGTAGAAGGTCCTGATCTCTGAGTACAGGCACTATACACTGCAAGGCATCCTCACGGGTACCCAGTTCGCAATCCTCGAAGCAGTGCATGAGCTCATTGATTCGACTGCTCTGTGCCAGGTACGAATTCATGGAATGTGGCTCAATATCAACGTCGCCGCCGAGTGTAGTGACATGGCGGAGGACACATTGAATGAAGTGTGTGTATATATCCAGCGCAGCCATTTTCTCCACGCAGTTCTGTGTTCGAACTATCAAAACATCCTTGTCTTGAGGATGTCTCTCTGAGTCCAACCCGAACAGCCGGCTCTTCGTATCGATCATATCCGAGGACACCATTCTAGCTTCCGTCTGTCGAAAGATCCATTTGTGGAAGTAGAGGTAGGTCTCTTCCTTGCTGGCCTCATCAGCACTGAGACCAACGAGGCGATTGAGTGGTTGACTCCATTCTTCGTCTGATTTGTATAATGACCAGGACCAGAGACCAATTATGGCTTCTAGTTCATTCATGTCGATCCTCCAACGGAGAGCATCACCACAACGTAAAAGCCTGACTGGGTATGTGCCATGAATTCGGTTAATCGAGCCAGTCGAGTGGGTATTGCATTCGAAAGAAAGTGGAAATTCAAATTTCTTGCCAAAGGCAGCTCCCCAGTTGGACATGAGATCCATCGTAGTCTCGATCGTTGCAGCGAGATTCTGTGCAGACTTCCGAATCGGCATATCGTCCCAGGCCACAATCAACCCATGACCCGAAGAAGTCAGCTCTGCCAAACGGGATCTGGCTTCAATGATCCGATTTAGCTGACAGTTTTCTTGTGGCAACATTGTTCTTGAAGAATCGGAGGATGAGTCCGTTGGCGTTTCCTGTCGCAGCGAGGACACAAGGCCGAATGATTCAATATTTTCAAGATGGAAAATGAACGAGTCCAGCTCCTGTCGCTTCAAAGACGTAAGTGATCTTTCATTCTTCAGTTTGTTCTCCTCGGGTGCCATTCTCTGGGTTCGAAGGCAAGTTCGCAAGACCGACATCAGAAAGGTCGCACCCAACTGAGCGAGAATAACAGAAGCATGCAGCCCGCGCAGGCCGATAAACTGGATAATAAACCCCAGCATGGTGAAGAAGAGGGTAGAGTAGATCTCGACGTATCGGCCATCGTATTTTCGGATTCTTGTCGACTTGATGTATTCCAAATCCATTGTCATACCCGAGTTTGGCCCGGCCTTGACAGCCATAAATGCATTGAAGACTTGATCGCCAACATGTTGGTTTCCCGGTTGTAGCCAGTACAACTTGCTTTGTTTATTCGGTTTGAGGTAGTACTCCTTTGACGAGCGCTCGATGATGATCGCGCAGTATAGCATTCCGACAAATAGGAATACTGTGCCGATGATATAAAAGGGGAAAGCATAGGCCGGGACGGCCTTGTCGTCTTTTTTAAACGAGGCGGGAAATATAAAGACGGTAATCGCGGCATATATTATCACGCCTAAGCAGCAAGGATCAGTACGTGCGACATTCTTGTGCTTGTGTTGACGGGTATCCTACCAGCTTGGAGCATGGCACCCAGTATAGCCGTACAGTAGAACCAGCGCTGATCCCTGCGCTTGATACCTTTATTCAACGACAGGTTGGGGATGTCCAGCGCAGGTAACCGGGTCAAATCCCAGAGATCCTCGGGTGTGAGTTCGGCGCCTTTGCTGGAGGCCGACCAGGCCCCTTTTTGGAGAGCCTGGCGAAGTGTTCCAATTTCCACCGACTTCTCTCCTGTTTTAGGACCGTCCTTCTCCCACGCAACGATCTCCACGATCTTGGGCCGGCCAAAAACGCGAGACACGCCACCATCGTTGAATAGTTCAGCCGTGGACTCTGAAACACACGGCAATAATTCGCTTTCGGCTTCAGCGGGCCCTTCTTGTGCTCTTCCGATAAAGGCGCGGAGGGACGAGCTGTCGCAGACGCGGATGACCGACACGACTGCCGTCAAGACTCCGAGGGGTGACAGGGCGAAGATGACATTGTCGAGGAGACTAATCGACTCGGACAGAAATTGTTTCGTCAGTCTTTCACCAAAGAGTGTAATTAATGGTGCCTTTTCACAGATCATTTATTAACATCGCCATTTCAGTTATCGCAGCCCTGTTTCCACTGACCAGGTCCGTCGCGAGGTTATTCGTAAAATCCTCCCAGTTGTCACCGGCCAGAACGGGCGAAACCAACAACACAATCAATATAAAGGTATACCTCATAATGGAAAGGTCTCCATTAGAGAGGCTGCAAAATTAGCAAGAGCGCAGTATTGCCGGGGAACAGCCCCATCGCACCCTTATAGCACGCGCCCGTTCCAACGTACTTTTGTCGATCCCTTCTGTCTAGAGGGAGGGGGAGTCGCCTTGCACACCCACGAACCCTCACAACTAATCAGGACTCGCCCATGGCCCCATTCTGGTGGACCGATGAAACCGCTAAGGTACCTGGTGCATGTATGTAAGCGCTGCGCCAGCAAAGGTCGCCGGATTGTCACTGCACTAGTCGCGGCCCGCAGGGCAAGCGGCAAGAGTAGGTGGGCCTAGATCTGGGTGTCTGTAGCGTGTTTGGTGGGTTATTTTCTGTTTGATTTGTTTTTCTGTGGCGGGGAATGATTGGAAATATGATGTTCTCGAGTCGCGGCTTGACGCTGGAAATAGAACAACCTCGCGAGTATCCACTGATCTCGCTGTACGAGATTTTTGTCTGCCAAAAAACACAAATTTGCGGCTTAGTATACGCAATTTGAAATTAAAACGGTCGGGACTAAATAAGTGGTTGTATACTGTGAAATTCACGTCAAGTATCAGTTAAATTGGTCCTCTTTGCTCCGTATAATAAACCCGGAAATAGACGAATCAAAATACCCAACATCCTTGCCCTTTGACTATTCAGAAAGGAGATTTTAAACCGATTTGACAAGGCTAATCGCCACAGCATCCTGTTCTTTTGTTAATTTTGCAAGTGAAAAACATCATCGATCGACTTACCTTGCCAAAAACAGTATTAAACTCAGGAACAGTTGTCTCATACACCACATCAGGATTCGGGCGCAAAGATCCCACATCCAGAGACTTCAGCAACTTTCTCTTCTTCTCGGGCGTGGCTTCCATCCACTCCCGGTAGTCGGGAGCGCCGGGCATGATAATATTGTCCGCCAGCAGCACCGTCACGCCGGGAACTAAAACCCCGAGCTCCTCCAAAAGCCAGACATCCGGTCGGTACAATTCTTGCCAGTGATCAAACATCAACATGTCAACCTGCGTGATTTCGTTGCGCTCGCGAATGAGCTCGCGCAAAACTTCGTCGCTGGGCCCGACGATAATCTGCACAAAGCCACGGAGTCCGGCCAGGTCAACCAGTTGATTGGCGACAGCGGCCATCTCCGGGTTTTTCTCGATCCCGATGTACTTTTTCCGCCATTGGAGCGAACGGCCTGGCCAAATAGAATTGCCGAGTAGCCCACGTAAACACCGAGCTCGAGGAAGACCGATGGCTTGTGCTGGTCGATGACGGAAGTGATATGTGCACCTTTCGCCGAGCCGATATTCATCAATACGCTAAATGCATTGCTGTATTCGTCGATGGCTGCGAGAACCTTGGCCGGATTGCCACTGATCTCTTTGATGTCGGGGCGGGTATAGATCCAATGAAGAAGGTCGACTTCACGGCCATCCTAGGGCATCGTTAGAAGGAATACGAGTGAAGCCGTGCTGGATACTCACCAGAGCAAACTTCATTGATGGGGGAGAGTTCGGCTTGGGCATGGTGTTGGGTGGTCAAGCGATTGTTTTGTTTGATGAACAGGATGTTGATTCTGTGTTTGAATGCCAGGACCTGAGGTACCATCCGTCCTCTTTATACTTCACCGTGCCTCAGATCTACCCCCTCGGCTCGAGGGACGGAAAAGACCGATCCTGTGGCGTGGTTGCCATTTCTGACAACAATCTCGGGGCGAAATCCAACAGTCGGGTTGCATGAATGGCCAGAAGAGAGACCGATGGCATAGAGCCCCGCATGAACCATTATCAATCAGCGCAGAATATCTTCCCATGATGTACTCGGGGCCGATGTTCGGAACTCGGAGGTCCGGGGATAACGGAGAGGATACTCGGAATTACCGGATGTAACGAGGCGGAGAGGCAGCCTTGGAGCCTCAACATTAATGTACTTTTTTCTTTGTCCCTCTGCCTTGGGAACTGGATCCAACGGGTCGGCCCTTAATCGCCTATTTTGATCCACCACCACTTGCTCCACTCCTTCCGTAAACGACATGCCGAACGCTCGGCATACGCATTCGGGAAAACGAGCGCGAACTGGAGCGCTGAACAAGGTCCGTGGGAATTCATATCATGGAGCTTGATTAGAACTTTTCACCGGAAGAAAGAGGACCGGGGAACGTCGCTGGGCCATCAGTGTTCCTCTCACGTTACTTTTTCATAGGGAGTCCCCGAGGGATGGAAACCATGCCAACGGTTTCTCACAGCTGCGACCAGCACGCATGGCGAACGACCCTGTGGCTCACAAGGCTCGCGTGGGCTCCACGAAACGATCGCCGGCCCAGATTGAAATTTTTCGAGTCACTATTGGAGTGGTGGATCCTGGGTTCTTTCCCATTTGAGTTCGGCGGTAGATATTGGTCTTGGACTGCTGCCTTGGGACTGTGGCTATTGCCTTCACTCCTGAAGAACCAATAGGCTGCTTTGAACCCGCCTTCCCCTTTGGCTGCAGATCACCTGGTTTGCCTCTCGACAAGCTGTCGCCCAACAGACGATGGACGTGGCCGCGACGATCTTCGGGGTTGCGGAATAGGAGATCCGCGCGGCTCGAGGATCCGTGAAAATCCCCGGTGGGATACCAGCTATTGAGCTTAATCACACATCTTTGGATGACAAGATTGTGCTTTACATGGAGAATATCCAGTTGCGCTATGTCAAAGGTACATGTGAGTAAACCACTCAGCGAGCCTCTTGTGGGCAGATCATTCGCGATGTCCGCTACCTAGGCGACGCAGAAAACCACTTGACTGTACTGGTAGGCTTATTTTCTATTGGTGCGATCTTCAAATCAATCGAGTAATGGATTCTCTTCCTCGGGGCACGCGTCGCGTCAGTTCGTGCCACGTCTCCGCCGGGATTGTCCTGCAGGAACCGTTTCATCTCGTCTTTTTCGGTAACAAGATCCTCTTACAAGGACATCCTTCAGTATACACTCAATTTTCGCATCTATTTGGAACTAACCATGGCCTATATACTTATCCTCGCAATACAATACATCTAAGAAATACTCGACCCCGACACTTGCCCTACTCACAGAGTGTCCGAGCACCGACCCCTCCAGCCTAGTGTCTACCAATCTCCGCCACCGCATTTTCACGGGCTAGGCATCTGTAGCTGGGTTAGCCAGACAGCCAGATTTACCCGGGAGACAAGAATCGTTCTCACCATCAAATTTGAAAGTCTTGCGTCGTCTGATTCCGGGTGGCGTCGAGATGGGTCCGTCGTCTTTGGCTCGGATGGGGATAGTAGCGTCCTGGCAGAAAACATGAGACATAAGCAGATTTCCCACAAGCGGACAGTTCGACTCACGACCAGTTGAGGCGACCGCATCTTGTTCAACCGAACCCAGATAGCGCCGAGTAGTACTGCGGCAATTACAACAACGACAGCTGCGCATGGGCTAAAACGCTCGCCAAGAGGGTAACTCGGCATGGTGCAAACAAAATCAGAACGTCAACAACAGCAACGCTTAAGGACGCGGCCAGAAGAAGTGTGAAGATGAAAAAAGGACGAGGTCGAGAAGGTCGAGAAGGAAATTTATATTTTTATATATTTATATATATATATTTTTTTTTTTCTGGGCAGGATGTGGATCCTTGTCCATTGATCAACATGACGAGATACTGAGGGCGATCGTTCAATCTCCTTTTTTCCCTGGGATTTAAGGATAGACCAATAAGACAAAACCCAGTGACCTCTAGACCGCCGGTATTGATAAAAGGATATGCAAGCATTCACGTTGGTGATGAATGACTTCGGCGTACTGAGAAAGGGAAGGGATGCAAACACAATCAGAGAACATGGAGGGGAAATTGGATGGGAAATTGGATGAAGAATTAGAGGCAAAGGCGGAGGGAAAGCATAGATGGAACGTATGGAGGAAGATTATCAGGAGAAGAGGGCCAATCAAAGCGCAGCGGCCTTCGATCCCGACATCTCGGTAGAAGCCACCCGGTACGGGCCCGTAACCCACCCCGGAGTTCACCCTCGAATCGCCCTCTTGTCCGGAGACTTCGCCCCCAACCGAATCCCTGCCATCAGCACGATCCCAGGAATCCAATGCAGAGCCCCACTTTATGGTTATTCTACAACTGTATCTTATTTCTTTCCTGATTATTGAGATTATGATTTTCCTGCCAGTGCGTCCAATTTTTCCCAGCCACGTAGGCGATGCGTTTAGACATCCCGGCCTGGGAGCTGCCGTTTGTATACACACGGGCGTGGCTTCGGTTCCGGCTAGCATTTCTTGTTCGTGGGGCTTATCTGACACCGAGCTATCTCTGCTGAGCGGAGAAGGCTCCCATTGAGGAGTTTGGTTTAGTTTTTCGTCGCGGGCCATCTTCCAACTCACGCTCAGTCTCAGTGTCATGTCTTGGCACGGACACATGGGTCGGTGCCAAGACCTCGAGTGAGATCCCAGCAGCTCATCTCATCGAGGCGTAGGATATATTGCTATAGATATATAAGAGAAACCTGATAACTATGAAGCTCACTTTGAGCATTAACTCATCTACGGCTCTCGATTTCCTATCAGTGCTTTTTGACCGGTGTGCCAAAGCCGGTTCTTGCATCCAAGCAGTCTAAACCAAGCGGAAGAATCGCTTTAACAACGCGATAAATTCTTAAGTATAATTCCAAGGCTGATATAAAATTTTACTTGTGATATAATAGTGACGGCTAAGAACGATGCGCCTCGCGGCTCCCGAGGTCATATTCCTCTCTATATATATCTGGGTTTCTGCATACTTATGCACATGTAAGGGCGCAGACAATTGATGTTAAATGATGTAACCTCCTGTTATTTTTGACATGAATTCACCGAATCAACCCCAGAGATATTTCTATATCAAAATAGGCAAGGCGTGGTATCACTTTTCAGTCCATCGAACAGGCTCAGATGTGTATTTAGACCAAGGACTTTTATAGTGGCTCGATTTGTCCTACTACCATTTAAAGCCCCCGAATCCCCGACGAAGAAGGAACTAGAGACCCATAATAAACATTCAATTACCGCTTGGAATAGCCATGTAAGTCATTTCTTAGAACTTCCGTGCCAAGAAGAGTACGAAGAATAGGTTGTAGTTAGGGCTCAGCCGAGCGGGTGGGGCAATCGGGGACCCGAACAGGTTGGCAACGAGAGACCGGTGTCGTATCGACCGCCAATGAGGTGTCTTGCGCGAATATTTGGGCAAATATGAGACATAATGAGCCATTACTGACTCTGACAACGTACAAATGCAGTATAGTCAGGGCGAAGATGCCAACGTGGACCCAAGCGGTATGACATCAGGTGGGGTAGTGAGATCACCAGGTGGAATATCTAATATCGGAAATGTATAGAGGATGAGAATTTTATCAGTGTCAAAATAGGCAGAAGAGAGAGTAAGATGGTACGATCGATGGCCGTAAACCTTTCGAGTAGGGGAATTTTGTCGGGGAATAGGCAATGGTTCCAGGAGGCTGTGGCGATGTTCAGGGTGCCCGGCTGATGATGTATTCTCTTCTCTGGCCATCACCAAATGCCATCGGAAACTCATCTGTGACTGAATAAATGTGTCAAATAATGAAGAAAGTTTAGTATACTTCTTCCAAGACTAAATTACCCGAATACCTCGTAAATCGAGTCCAAGTTATTCAACCCCGGTACCACGCTAGTCCTAATATAGTTTAGTGCATGACTCCCCTCCTCCCCCGTCGAGAAGCTTCTGTGCTGTATAAATTGCATCTTCGCCCTCACGCGAGCATCGTCATACCTCTCCACCTTCACTTCTCACGTCAAACCCTCCCTACCAACCCATTACCCTCCACACCCCCAAAATACCACCAAAATGAGCGACTGGGACTCCGTTACCAAGATCGGCAAGAAGCACAGCGGCGGCGGTGCCATGCCCCGCGAGACCGTCGTCAAGGGCAAGAGTGCCTTGAACGCCGCGCAACGCTCGGGCACTGTTCTGGGCACTGAGAAGAAGTACACCACCGGCAACCTCGTACGTTCACTATTTCTGTTCCCTCCCAACCCTTTGGACCATCAACTGATTGATTTCAACTTTAGGCCGCCAAGTCTGGCGCCCCGGAAGGCCAACACTTGACCAAGGTCGACCGCAGCGACGACATCATTAAGCCCAAAACCATCGGTTACGAAGTCGCCGACGCCATCAAGAAGCGTCGCAACGAGGAGGGCTACAAGATGACCCAGAAGGAACTCGCCACCAAGTGCAACACCACCGTCACCGTCATCCAGGACTTCGAGCGCGGTAGTGCCGCCCCCGACCAGAAGGTCCTCAGTGCCATGGAACGCGTGCTCAACGTGAAGCTTCGTGGTACTGGCATCGGACAAGAAAAGTTCCCCAAGAAGAAATAAACGCGGATCGGGGGTGAGCCCACGGTTTCTTATTTGGGGATAAGACCGTTATAAATTCAAGTTCTGCATTTTCTTTTCTTTTTCATGATGTGATTTCAATGCCTTGGCCCGGTTGCCCTTTTATGATCGCCATGCCATTCCGTCTGAGGTGATCAGACGGGATTCACGGGATTTTTTCTGCTGGTCGGATTTAGCGCTGGCTTTGCATGGAAACGGGCTTAGAGAAAACTCGATAAAAATGTACAAATGTGATACCTCTTGACTCTGCTGTTTCTGTACTTTGACATCCGGTCACAATCCCGACGCTATCCGCGAAGGTGCTGTTCACAACGAACAGGGTCCATCGAATGAACGTGTAATATAGACCCCCTCTATAGCTACAGATCATCGGTTGATACCACCAAGCATGGCCAGTTGAAATTTTGCAAAGCTTCGTGTTGTCTATTCGTGATATGCACATCCTCGCTGAGAGCCAGTGTCTCCACGCATCCTCCAGCGCAAGAAACCAATATCTCGAGAACCCTGAAAGTGAAGCAAGCCATCTTTTATTAAATCCAGTCGAAAAACAAAGGGGGTACCAACTCCGGTTGATCATGTAATCCAGAAATGAGAAACAGGGCCTCGCAAGGTCATCTCTTCCAGTATTTCTGGCTCGAGTGAGGAAGTCCTCGCTCGAGCCTCGGTTGCATCGTAAACACATTCACACAGCGCATGACTTAAATCACCTATACTTTTGCTTCATGTCGTTCATCTCCTACTTCCGCAGTTGCTCCCGCTCAACCTCGTACATGAAGTCGAAGTAGGGCTTGTCGAAATGGTGGATACGGACGTAACCGTCCTCACCACCGGAGGCATACGCAGTCCCCGCGGGGTGGACGTCGATGGTGTTGAGAGGACCGAAGTGACCACGCACACGGCCGATCTCATCCTCGAAGATGCGGTGGTAGAAACGGGCTTCAAATTTACCCTGGCGGGCGGAGGTCGTGGTGACATCCATGGCGGCCTGACCACCACCGAGAATCACGTAGTCCTTCTTTGAGGTGATAGAAGCGGAGTTGAGGGGAGTATCGGAGATGAAGGTCTTGAGAATGGCGAGGTTGCGGGAGGACATGAGCTTGGAAAGTGTTAGACTGTGCGCTATAAAATACCATCGATCGGCTCACGTACCTTGGCAGACTTGTCTTTCGAAGCAGTAAGGAAGTAGGTGCGATCAGGGGAGAATTGAATGTCGTTGATCTGGTGGTCGAATTCGTGGGCCTGAACGTTCTCCAATTGGTCTCCGGTCTGGACATAGAGCATCAGTATTCTGCGTTGAACCACGAATATAGTATCCATGTCGCTTACCTTCGGGTCGTATTGGCTGACGCTGCCATCTTCATGTCCTGCAATGATGTACTTGGCCAGGAAACTCCACCCCGCCACAGTGGCCTTGCTCTCGGTGCAAGTAATGCGCAGGCTCGGTTCTTCGGCTTGCTGGTTCAAGTTGCCGAGCTGACCATCACCGTAGGCGATATCAAAGACCGCGATCGTACCCAAGAAACCCATTCGCTTTTCCGTCACTGCCAAGAGCTTGCTTCCATCCGGCGAAAATGCCACCCGCTTGACGGCTGTCGGGAATTCCCAGACCTTCACACACTCGCCCGTCTTGATGTTCCATAGCCGCACTGTGTTGTCTGCCGAACCGGTCGCGAGAATAATTGTGTTGGGGCTCACATCGACGGTCCAGATGGCACCTTGGTGACCGGCGTAGGTTCCGAGACGCTCACCGTTGGCGGACCACCATGCGCACACAATCTTATCCTTGGCCACGGAGAAAAGGAGGTCGCCATCGCCGTTGAAACGAATTTGATTCAGGGACCGTTCCTGTCAGCCGTCGCGGTCAGTTTCTTCTGTGGACCCAAACCATTTTGGGGAGGGAAATGCAACGCACATGGCCCGACAGCAGGATAGGCCGCATGTTGACGGTGCGACACGAGAATAAGGATTCAGAGGGAGTCTGGGGCGATCGACTCGGAAAAGGGTGTAGGGAGGCGGGTAAACCGAGGGGGCGAGCAAGTCTCGTCAACCGTCACTTTCTTTCAGTGAATTTCATCGCACACTCGGCCCTCAGCGCCAAGACTTGGTCCGTATCGAATCCCGCGTTCCGGCGCTACTGTTGTTCCGGTATCTGCACGTGACAGTGCCCCTCAGCCCTAACCCTACATATCCGGACCTACGTTGATCCGGATGGCTGACTCATCCCGGTCGATCTCCGATGTCTGCCTCAGGCGAGATATCCCCCTTGTGCTACCCGGAAGCTGTAACGCATTGGACGAGCAAAAGCCGGTTGGGATTGCGGGAAAAAAAGCCCAGAGTATCAGGAGGACGTTCTGAAGACGCTGCACGTCTATCTGCATGAAGCCCCGGTTCTTCCCTTGCGTGTGTGGAAGCTATCCCATGAACCCGAAAGTGAGATAACGGAGCCCCGAGGGTTCTCACTCCTAAAGAAGCAATAATATTCATGCTGTTCCCCGCCGCGGTACCCCGCTGTCGTCTTTCCATCCAGGCGCGCGCGGCCAATTTTCGTCTCCGCACCCTCGCTCCGTGCTCTTTTCTTTCCTTCCACGTCTCCTCCGCACGAGGGGTTCGAGGTTCTGCTGTCCCGTGGTCCGCCTGCTCTCCGAGCGCTGGTTTTTTAATCCCGCCGGCCGCCGCTTCTGCTCGCACGCTTCACAGCTCTGCAATCATGGCATCCAAGATTGATGGCACCGCAATTGCCAAGAGCATTCGTGAGGGTCTCAAGGCTGAGATCGAGACCATTCAGGTAACAAACCCTCGGTTCAAGCCTAACCTGGTCATCTTTCAAGGTATGGCCCTTTTTTCAACTTGCCATCGGCTGGGATGAAAGCTAATAATATGGATATAGTCGGCGACCGCTCCGACTCGAGTTAGTACTGTTGATCGAATACTCCAGGTATATGGCTAATACAACCTAGGTACATATGTGCGCATGAAGCTGAAGGCCGCTGGAGAGGTATGACACAACCGACACTACAACATGAAACGAAGCTAAAGATCATACTCAGGCCAACATCATTTGCACTCTAAAAAATGTCCCCGAATCGAGTACCGAGCTTGAACTACTTCAAGAAATCACCAAGGCCAACAATGACCCCGCCGTACACGGCATCCTTGTCCAATTGCCCCTTCCTAGTCATATGTCCGAGCATGCCGTCACTTCGGCCGTTGCAGACGAGAAGGATGTGGATGGATTCGGCGCCATCAATATTGGCGAGCTGGCCAAGCGTGGCGGCCGTCCGCTCTTCACACCCTGCACTCCGCTTGCCGTCATGGAGCTTCTCAAGGCCAGTGGGGTTGACCCCGCTGGCAAGCAAGCTGTAGTTTTGGGTCGCAGCGATATCGTTGGCAGTCCAGTTAGCTACCTGTTGAAGAACGCCGATGCCACCGTTACTCTGTGCCACTCCAAGACCACCGACATTGCTAGTATCGTCAAAACCGCTGATATCCTTGTCGCGGCCATTGGCAAGACCGAGATGGTGACGGGCGATTGGCTCAAGCCCGGTGCTGTTGTCATCGATGTTGGCATTAACTACAAGCCGGATGCCTCTAAGAAGTCGGGCCAGCGCCTGGTCGGTGATGTCGAGTTTGAATCTGCGTCCCAAGTGGCGTCACAGATCACCCCGGTGCCAGGCGGTGTTGGGCCCATGACCGTGGCCATGCTGCTGAAGAATGTTGTTCACTCTGCCAAGGCCTACTTCGAGAAACAGAAGGACCGACATGTCACTCCTCTGCCCATCCGCTTACAACAGCCCGTTCCCTCCGACATCGCGATCTCCCGTGCCCAATACCCAAAGCCTATTACACAGGTTGCCTCCGAAGTTGGAATTGCCCCACATGAGCTTGAGCCATACGGACATACCAAGGCTAAGGTGAACCTCAACGTTCTCGATCGCCTGGCTCATCGCCGTAATGGACGGTATGTCCTCGTCTGCGGTATCACCCCTACGCCCCTGGGCGAGGGCAAGTCTACCACCACTCTGGGTCTTACACAGGCTTTGGGGGCTCACCTCAACCGCATTGTGTTTGCTAATGTCCGCCAGCCCAGTCAAGGCCCCACTTTTGGTATCAAAGGTGGCGCTGCAGGTGGTGGCTACAGTCAGGTAATTCCTATGGATGAGTTCAACCTGCACCTGACAGGTGACATTCACGCCATTACTGCCGCCAACAACCTTCTCGCAGCCGCTATTGAGACTCGTATGTTCCACGAGTCTACACAAAAGGATGGTCCGCTATACAAGCGCCTGGTGCCCGCCAAGAAGGGCAAGCGTGAATTCCAGCCTATCATGTACCGACGACTGAAGAAGCTCGGGATTGAGAAGACCAACCCTGATGAACTTACCGAGGAAGAGATCCGTCGATTCGCTCGTCTGGACATTGACCCTGAAACTATCACCTGGCGTCGGGTCCTCGATGTCAACGACCGACACCTGCGTGGTATCACCGTCGGGCAGGCTCCCACTGAAAAGGGCCTTTCTCGCGACACCGGTTTTGATATCTCGGTGGCTAGTGAGTGTATGGCCATTCTTGCCCTGAGCAACGACCTGGAGGACATGCGCGAGCGACTCGGCCGCATGGTCGTCGCTACCTCTCGGAGTGGTGACCCGGTGACCTGCGACGACATTGGTGCCGGCGGTGCCCTTGCTGCTCTGATGAAGGATGCGATCAAGCCCAATCTGATGCAGAGCCTGGAGGGTACCCCCGTGCTCGTGCACGCCGGTCCCTTCGCCAATATCAGTATCGGTGCCAGCTCCGTCATCGCCGACAAGTTGGCCCTCAAGCTGGCCGGTACCGAGCCCGATGAGGAGCATGACTCCAAGACCGGATTCGTGGTCACCGAGGCTGGTTTCGATTTCACCATGGGCGGTGAGCGTTTCTTCAACATCAAGTGTCGATCATCGGGTCTGTCACCCGACACCGTGGTGATTGTGGCCACGGTCCGCGCTTTGAAGGTCCACGGCGGCGGTCCCGAGATCAGCCCCGGTGCGGCCCTGCACGAGATCTACCGCACTGAAAACGTCGATATTCTTCGAGCAGGCTGTGTCAACCTGCGCAAGCATATTGCCAATGCCAAGCAGTACGGTGTGCCGGTGGTGGTTGCCATCAACCGCTTTGAGACCGACACCGAGGCTGAGATCGCCGTGATTAAACAGGAGGCGATCGCTGCAGGCGCCGAGGACGCCATCCCCGCCAACCACTGGGCGGAGGGTGGAGCCGGTGCGGTGGACCTGGCCAAGGGCGTCCTTGCAGCCAGCTCCAAGCCCAAGAACTTCCAGCTGCTGTACGACCTCAACGGTAGCATCCAGGAACGTATTGAGCGCATCGGTACCGCGATGTACGGTGCCGAGAAGGTTGAATTCAGCGAGCTGGCGCAGAAGAAGGTCGACACGTACACGCAGCAGGGCTTTGCCAACTTGCCGATCTGTATCGCCAAGACCCAGTACTCGCTCAGTCACGACGCGGCTCTGAAGGGCGCGCCGACCGGATTCACGGTCCCCATTCGGGATGTCAGATTGGCCGTGGGTGGTGGATATCTGTGAGTTTGCCGTGTATCGTTTTATGAAGAGGACCCCGCTAACGTCTGTCCAGCTACGCTCTGGCTGCCGATATTCAGACCATCCCTGGATTGCCGACGGCACCGGGCTACCTGAACGTGGATATTGACACTGAGACCGGGGAGATCGACGGGCTGTTCTAGAGCTGTCGTCTTTGGGAATCTAGAAGAATGTTGCAGATGGTGCAATGGATGAGTTTGTATATACCACCGACCAAAACGGGTCTTTTTCAACACATACACTACGACGATAATCTGGCGTCCGCGTGGGATCTTAGAGAAATTTCAACATTGGGAGAAGGCCTTTCTGAATTTGCATTTCCACAATTGCACTCGACAGTCATATCGATTGATAAGTGTAGATCGTGTTATTCGGGAGATCGTTTCCCGGTTCCCTCGGTGAAGCGGAGTTGTGCTCCGGACTCCGGAGCGGGTCCTGGAAGAGTGTTCTGCGCCCTGTGACTCGCAGAGATCAACTGTTCCCCAAGCGAAACAATCCTGAGGGTGAGCCGATCAGTCAAAAGACGAAGCTGGGGGAAGCTAGCTAGCTGTCTCGTGACTGTCCGGCTTCGGCGCTTTGCATCGGCGACTGCGCTTCATAAGCTCATCCTCGTTCCTGCGCCGGACAAGGCTTTTTCCTCCTGCCCTTTTCCCCTCCAGCCTCTCCACTGCTCGGTAATTCTCCCCGCCCCATTTGCCTTTATCCATTTGCTGTTCCGGTCGGCCCCGTTGTGATCCCCGACTGCCCCCAGGGATTAGTTGGCTACGTCCACGCTCGCTGTGACGTGAACGGCTATTCCGTCCCCACATCTTTCCTTTCTGCCGAATATCGTTTCCCTCGGTTGTTCATTACGGCGAGCGACTTCGCCGACCCTTGACCCGAGCCAAACAGGAAGTGAGAAATTGACGCTGACTTCCCGAGAAGCCCTTGCGATCACCACCATGAACGCTCTTCGGTCTGGTTCCGCTTTCGCGCGCCGGTCCCTGGCCACCCCTCCCTCTGCCCCTCTCTCGTCTACTCGCCTTCTCTCTTCTTTTACCTCTTCCTCTCCCCAGCGATCTGCTTCGACTCTTTACTCGCGCTCTCCCAGAATCGCTGCTGCCCGCCGGTCCGGATCGACACCTACCCTCAACATCACCCAACTCCGCACGATGGCCTCCGAAAGCAAAATCAAGGTCCAGAACCCGGTAGTGGAACTGGATGGTGATGAGGTATGGCGATTACTTCCCTTTTATACTTTCAACCTTCCGCGCCGAGTCCGCGCGTATCACAAGCTTCCCCCTCGTTGCTCCGATGCTGCGTTTTCGTCTGGTCCGCCCTACAACGCGGGGAAATACGGGGAACCATGGAAGTTTCATGTGTCAATCCCTCTCCCGGGAGGGACACGCGATCGGTCATTCGGTGGAATCAGCATGTGCTAACTGCAGATCGTGGCGTGTAGATGACTCGTATTATCTGGAAGGAGATCAGGGAAAAAGTAAGCCATACATCTACCCTCCCCCCCTACCCCATGCTGCCCCTGCAGGGCCGACCCCGAATCGGAATACCCTGCAGGTTGTGCCGCATGGCATTGGCTATTATCGTGTTTACATCGAGACTAACAATGCATCCCAGTTGATCTTGCCGTAAGTTCTGACCGTCGCAAGTGTGCCATGCACCCAATCTGAGACCGCCAATCAGGTACCTCGATATCGATCTGAAGTACTACGACCTGGTAAGTCTAGAATCGACTCAAGTAAGATGAGAGAAACTCATAAATCTCGGTCAGGGTCTGGAGTACCGTGATGAGACCGACGACCAGGTCACCGTCGGCGCCGCCGAGGCCATCAAGAAGTACGGTGTTGGTGTCAAGTGCGCTACCATCACCCCCGATGAAGCTCGCGTTGAAGAGTTCAAGCTGAAGAAGAGTGAGCCCCACCATTTTCCTCGGTGCACAATTTTGCCCGATGGCTAATTCTTTCCACTAGTGTGGCTTTCTCCCAACGGCACGATCCGTAACATCCTGTGAGTGGGCCTGGAACTTTTCGTGTGTGGTGTGTGTCTGACCATCCCCGCAGTGGCGGTACCGTGTTCCGTGAGCCTATCATCATTCCCCGCATCCCCCGTCTGGTGCCTGGCTGGAACAAGCCTATTGTCATTGGCCGTCACGCCTTCGGCGACCAGTACCGTGCTGTTGACCGGGTCATCCCCGGCCCCGGTAAGCTCGAGCTAGTCTACACCCCGGCCGGCGGCGAGCCCGAGGTCGCCCAGGTGTTTGAGTTTAAGAACGGCGGCGGTGTTGCCCAGACCCAATACAACACCGACGAGTCCATCCGCGGCTTTGCCCACGCCTCTTTCCAGATGGCCCTGATGAAGGGCCTGCCTCTGTACATGAGCACCAAGAACACCATCCTGAAGCGCTACGACGGTCGCTTCAAGGACATCTTCCAGGAGATCTTCGAGAAGGACTACCAGAAGGACTTTGACGCCAAGAATATCTGGTACGAGCACCGTCTGATTGACGACATGGTTGCCCAGATGGTCAAGAGCGAGGGTGGCTTCGTCATGGCCCTGAAGAGTGAGTTTTGACGTTTGTTCGGACCGGTGAATGATCACTAATCGTGTCCCCCTTAAGACTACGACGGTGATGTCCAGTCCGACATTGTCGCCCAGGGCTTCGGCTCCCTCGGCCTGATGACCTCGACCTTGGTCACCCCGACCGGCGAGGCCTTTGAGTCCGAGGCCGCCCACGGCACCGTGACCCGCCACTACCGCGAGCACCAGAAGGGCCGCGAGACCTCGACCAACCCCATTGCCTCAATCTTTGCCTGGACGCGCGGTCTGGTGCAGCGTGGCAAGCTCGACAACACCCCTGATGTTGTCACCTTTGCCGAGGAGCTCGAGCGCGCCTGCGTTGACGTTGTCAACGAGGAGGGCATCATGACCAAGGATCTTGCCCTGGCCTGTGGCCGCAAGGAGCGCGAGGCCTGGGTTACCACCAAGGAGTACCTGGCTGCGGTTGAGCGGAGGCTGAAGGCCAACATGTCCTCGCGCCTGTAGATTTCTTTTCCGTTTTGCCTGCCTCTATGATATCATCCCCTTAGATGCCCGGGGACTCCGATCTCGCTTGTATAGCTTGAATAAAATGCTTCTGATCTATTTTATTGATTCATGACTGGAGACCTGCGAAGATTCTGCCCTTGTTTTTTTTGGGTGGGATGGGAGTATTTGTGTCATTGCTCGATTGATCTGCGTCAACCCTGCCTGTTCGTTTCTCCCGATCGCTCTAGACACTTCTCATGCTCCATGGTTTAGAACAGATACCATTCTCGACGTCTCGGCGACCCCGAGACCGCAATAGGAAAACGCCTGAACCAAGCGGCATCTCCCGCCCGCGCCACTCGCACCTCGAACCTTGACTTGCCGGTCGAACACCATGGTTCCGTCGAACCAGAGTTGGTACGCTATTGTTCTTATCTCCACTGGCCTGGATCTGTCTCTGCCACAGCCCTTGGGATTGTGTTCTTTCTGACGCTAGGTAGATCAAAGCAATCCAACGCGATGTGACATGCCACTGAAGAGATTCTGGGACCAAGTGCGGTTTAATTGCCCGAGCGGGATTCGACATACGAGGATTGCCCGCTGATATCACATTTAGCAGTCTCAGATTGGATACGGGGGATATGGATCGACTATGATCGGCAATCGGCACAACACCCCGACATTAGGTTCCCCCGTACAATGGAAGGTTGCTGCAGTCTCCCGCGGCAGATGAGAATGACAATGTCTTTCTCGGGTGTTACGGTTGCTCATGGACGATCGCATGAAATCAACAAATGGCATGAGAGATTCCCCGGCGCGATCTGCAGTCTATGGTCGATCACCCCATCTCCATCGCAATCACATACTGGATCAGATTACAAGGCTGGGTCGTGGGAGATCCAAGCACCCAATCACGCCCCTGGAAATCGGATTTCCGGCCCATCAGAAATGAGAAACGAGGTTGCATTGCTGCTGCCGGTGACGAATTGCCCTAGCGTCGCACAGTTCGCCCCGCCATGCACGTTCTGAAAAGCCCTGAATCTTCGCTGAAACTCCTGCAGAAGGCCATCGGCGCTAGACTCGAATGACCCGTCAATATATTGGGCCCCGGTGGAGAATGTCCGACCGTGCATCACGACGTGGTTGGCTGCGTCGTCCCCTGGAGAGCAGGATGAGAGTCCCAAACTCCACGCAACTTTATTTCCCAGATCGTCGGGCGCTGCCTGGGGAGGGGAGTCTTTGACGCAATCGTCGAGATTGGGTTGCCTAATGCGGCGATCTGGGGTCCCGGTGGATGCTGGTTGGACCAACCACACGCTGCCCCGGAAGATGTGGAAAGGAAGTGCGAGCAGGTGTGGATTGACGAAGATTCTGAAGATGCTGAAGATTCTAGATGCTCGAGTGTGGGCGCGTGCGATGGTCTCATCCAGGGGGGTCTCTGATCTCGGATTTCCTTTATATACCTGCCCTTCGCTCGGATCCGTGGCATTGGGATTGTGCCTGTTGTATACCGTGCAACCCTCCAATGGAATGACAGACACCTCCGATCGGCACTTGATCTGCAATCAACCCTGACAGCCCGGTCTATGGCTGACATTCCAATTGCACTATGCATGCCTTAATCGTCAGCACGACTTTTACGTGTCTGGCCGGCGTCGTCGTCGCCATTCGACTACTCACTCGGTTGGTCATCACGAAGACGCCCGGTTACGATGATCTCTTGATTGTGCTTGCGTTGGTATGTACTGGAGGAGACGCTCCGATGTCCAATTGTGGTTTTAACATGGTTTGCAGATATCATCCTTCATCTTCTTCGCCCTCGTCCTGATAGGTACGATGTCTGGAAGCCCTTGCATGGACTTGGTCTCACCTTTTACCAGAGCGTCATTATGGATTGGGAATATCCAAAGAGTACCTTTCCCACGAAACCATCCAGAAACAAATGCTTGTGAGTATAGGGTACTCGAGCAAGTCGAATCACCACCCTAATGCCTTGCAGTACCTCTGGCTCTCCGTCCCATTCTACAACTTGGCCTTGATCCTGGCCAAACTCTCCGTCCTCGTTCTGTACACCCGGATCTTCAACAACCGCAAATTCCTCATCATGGCGTATTGCCTGATGGGTTTTCTCGCGGTCGCCGGTCTATGGATGGTCCTCAGCGGGTTTGTATTTTGCGTACCCATCCACGCATTCTGGAGCCTCGACCGCGAATATTTCGGGCAACACTGTCTGCGCATGGGACCGGTATGGTTCACCAATGCCGGCATCCACATCGCCACCGATATCATCATCCTACTCTTTCCCATCCCCCTCTTTGCAAAATTGCAGCTGCCGCGCCGGCAGAAGGTGGGAATCATGCTGGTTTTCGGACTCGGCATCGTGTAAGTCACGAATCCACACCCAGTACATCTCCATCAACTAATAACAACAAAATAGTGTCATCGGCACGAGTTCCGCCCGGCTCTATGAATTGGAAGTCATGGTCAATGGACACGATATCACGAGTGAGTGTCGCCATCCGCATCCCTTCTCCCAACCCCCGCTCATTTCCCCCTAGGAACCAATTCATATACCGCCATCTGGTCCTCACTCGAAGCGAATGTGTCTATCATCTGCGCGTGTCTACCACCCATGCAACCGCTCTTTTCTCGCATCTTTTCCTTTTTCTTCCGGCCCAGGCCGCTGTATGCCTCGCCCGGCTCGAAGAGGCGGTCTACGACGACGTTTCTCACCGAGACTCGGAAGGGCTCGACGTTCGAGCATGGTATCAGCGCTGAACATGGTCCGTTCTTTAATGAGTCTTTGTTTGATGGGCCCGGTGGGTACTCGGCTAGTATCTCCAAGGTTAGTACAAATGAAGACGGGCACGAAGATGAAGAGGGTATTCGTGTGGTTCGGGAACTACGCATGGTCTCAGATCCACGACTGTCCAGTTTGCCGATTAGCCCTGCTCGGACCCGAGATTGGGATATTGAGATGAATGAGGGCGCTGTTGGTGGCGCGGGGAAGAATGATGTGGATTCCCGGATTGAGTGGGATCTTGGGAATTTCGAGTTTCCGGATTATAAGGAGCGGATGAATTGTCCGCTCTGAGATTGTATACCTATATGAGTGTGGGCATTTGAAGCTTGTAGATAGTGCATGGTTGCATAGACTAGAAGCCGTTGATCTGCACAATCTGAATGACTGACTACCTTACTATCGACTCGTATAGATGGCTTGCGAAATATATGTGCAGCGAGAGCCATGAACGTCACTCTGGAAATGATTCAACCATGGATTACAGACTCGGTCGTGCAGCGTCTGTCCACCGCATTGCCTGCTCGATCGCCTTCGCCACAGCAACGCACTTTTCCTCCCCAAATCGCCCGCCAACAATCTGCACCCCGACAGGCATACCATCCACAAGATCGATATCATCTGTAGAAGTGAGCGTATGCCAAAGATGTATGACGAGTACTCACATTGTTCCTTGTTAAACTTATCACCCGCATTCCGCGGAACATGACCCAGCCACTCGTGGTCTGGACCATCCTTCTCCCGCGAAACAATCGTGACGGGTGCTGCAAGGGCTGCGTAGCCCAGTAAGTTCCAGATCGAGGTATATCCCACATATGCACTAGATTTAACCCATGTCGCCGGTTTGTATCCGACCCAGGGAGAGGTAGGCATGATGAGCGCATCGATACCGGAAGTGGTCCAGCGATCGAGGTAATGAGTTTCGTACGAGTATTTATCGGCGAGAAGCTTGATTAAGGAATGTATGAGCATATGGCCAGGAACAAGGGGAGGAGATACGAATCCCTACCTGGTGCGTCTCCGAGGTCGTCATGATATGCTCTGGTTTCCCGACCAGCATTCCCTCGACCAGAGGCTCGCCCGTCATCTCGATCCTCCGACGACATCCTTCACCTCCGTCCGAGAATATAGCTTTCTCCCAGAGAGAGTAGGCGTAGGCGTGGGATGATGCATCCCATTCAAATACTAGAGCATCATTAGGACCAGCTCGCCCGAGTGGAAGGGTAAACACACCCTCATGACCCGCCGCTTCGAGCGCAACGATCACGTCTCGAATCGCCCTTGCAATTGGCGGCTGCACCCTGACCACGCCGTCATCCACCAGGAAACCTATCTTCAGCCGCTTAGCCCGGAGCGACGCTAGGCTACTCCGCCACGGAATAGGCGCCGTATGTTGATCCAACTCCCACGACGCCGCGCACGGCAAAGATTCCATGTACCGTTCGATCGTCGTGAGATTCAAGCTCATCGGCCCCGCGACCGAGCGCACGATATCTTGACCGGGACTACACGATCGTCAGTAAACCATTCAATCACTGCTGACATGGGTATCGGGCCAGGTCGGAATATATTCACGTACGTCCCCCGCTCATACGGGTGTCTCCCCTGACTCGGCGAAAGGCCATAAATCCCACACAGAGCAGCCGGGATACGGATCGATCCCCCCAGATCGGTTCCAATGCCTAGCGGGCTCCCCCGTGCAGCAACGAGAGATCCCTCGCCACCCGAGCTCCCGCCCGAGATCAGGGTGCGATTCAGCGGGTGGACGCATTGTCCAAAGACATGATTGTACGAGTCGGACATCATCATGGATTGTGGTAGGTTCGTCTTGACGTAGAGCACGGCGCCGAGGCGGCGCAGTGTCTGCGCGACGGATTTATCCGCCGTCGCTGGGTTGTTGGTTAGGCCGACCCATCCTATCCGGGGACATTAGCAGATGGGCGAGACAGGTGGTGCGGAGAGGGAGATTCCGGCTGTACCGACGGATGTATCTACGCCCTTGACTGAAAAGAGGTCCTTGATCGAGACGGGAAGTCCGTGTAATGGACCGACGGTCTTGCCCGTGGTGGCGAGATATTCATCTAGCTCTTTGGCGTTGGAAAAGGCCGCCTCGAAGAAGATCTCCGTGCAGCATGTGGTGAGTTGGTGGGCTAGGGCGGCACGCTTCGCGAATGCTTTGGTCAGATCCAACGAGGAGAGTTGGCCCGAGGACAGTTTGCGTAGAAGGACTGTGATGTCGGTTTCCTCGGTCAGGGCTAGCTCCGTGGGTGATAGAATCCGCCGAAGATATGCTAGAGCATCCGGTGCGGAGTCGACCGAGGGAACCGGAGACAAGCGCCACTCTGCGGGGATGAGAGCGAGTTGGCGGGCGCGTTTTTGGGCAGCGAGCTCTTGGTAAGATGGACGAGTCATTCTCAGGAAAGTCAGCATAGACGCAGACTCGAATGTTCGGGGATGGTTTAAGTATGTTGGAACCAGTCGGTATAGATAAGCAGGGTAGAGTGGTTTCCGGATTCGGTAGGCAATCTATCGGGGGATTCGAAATACATCCTCGCAATGCTCAACAGGAAATTATGAGAGGAGAATGTATAATGTTGTTTCGAAGGTGATTGATTTATTTCTTATCATCACATACAACTAAACAACAAGCAGAGGGTATAAATCAGTTATATGCCCTGGTCTACCCCGCTGATCACTCGCCCCCATCTCCGCTCACACTGTTCCAGCGCATCCGGATATCTCGGGAACTCACACTGCTGACAGTTACGCCAATACGATCGCAAAGTATCGCGCTGACTCTCAGTGGTCACATACATTCCGGCTAGATAGACGGGAGTGGCCAAGTGTACATAGAAGCGTGACGTGACAGGGATCCGCAATAGAGCATCGCAGACACGGTCTACCATGGATGCTATTACATCGGAGTAGACAGCTGGTGTTGGCTCAATATTGCCGTGTCCTGCGCGACCGAATGCCACAATCGCTCCGCCGCATCTATATACCACGGCGGCAAGGCTTCGATCAGTCGATTCCCCGGCAAGATGGATATTGATTACTTGGACCATGGCTAGCGAACTAAATTCCAAGACATCACGCTGGGTATTTTGCTCGGCCAGTCGAGAATAAAGATCGAATGCGCCGGAGGGACAGCCGACGGACTCGAAGAAAGTCGGACACAGGACACCGCGATGCCAATCCTCAAAGATGAGGCCTCGACCTTGGATCAGGGCCCCGGTCACATCAAACCACACTAGGTAAGCAAGGACATCTGCCAGTCCCGGGATTCGGTCCACGAGACCGTCAAGGTCCGTCTTATTGCTGCAGTGCAGGTCGAGCAGAGAGCGTGCGCCATGGAGATGGCAGTGCCAGGCACCGAAAGAGCCACAGCAAACCTCGAACATGGCAAACGTGGCGATGCCAAAGAGCGCAACGGGATGTGCCGACTCGATCACTTGACTGAGATTCGTCAAGGCCACCAGGTGCGATTGAATCGCGCCCTGGTCGTCATCGCCTTGTAAGCGAGAGCGTGCGAAGCTCAGCGTGCGAGAGATCAACTGGATCGCCTCGTCTGGAAGGTCCTGTTGACTCGATTGTATCTCTCTGTAGAAGTCGGAGAGAAGATCGATGAAGCCATACAGGTTGACCGGGATTTTTGGACGGGCTTGTGTTTGATGTATTTGCTCTGCATCTTTTGTTCGGGACCGTGATATTGCTTCTTTCGGCTGTTTCTGTGATGAAGCCTTGCGCTCTCCCATCCATACCACCCGTTGTGGATAATGGCATGGTTGGTTGTTTTTCTGGCAGGGTTGACAACGCGGCCGGTTGAGATCACACTTGATTCCCTTGGCCCGGCAGCGATGGCAATGCCGATCGTGTCGGATTCCCCGCGGCTTCTTGATTCTTGCCATGGCGAGGAAGAAATCCACGCTCGTGCCCGAGGTCTCGTCGGAGGCAGATAAGGATGCGGGGAAGACAACTTTCCCAATTGGCACTAGCCAGAGATCGCAAGTACACGCAAGCCGGTTTGGAGGAAATGAATGCATTTCTGGATTCTCAAATGAGCGTGCGTGGAAATGTATACATGCCTGCAAAACAACCCAAATCGATGAAAACGAGGGACAGATGGACCCAAAAAGCAAACCCAATGCCGAACAAGCAACGAAAGCAAATCCCGGTACGACAGAAACAAAAACAATCCAAGACCCATATGTACTATGCACGCAATATAAACAACCCGAAAAGTCCCCGGATCAACGATGGGGAGCACCGGAGCCGCCCGGAATCATCATCATATGCCAGTATTGACCACCCGAGTTGCTCTCGTTGTGCTGGTGGTTCATGCGCTCTCGTCGGTCCCGCCTTTTGGTCGACGAGTTGACCTGTTCAGGTTTCTCAACCGCGGGAGCAGGGTACGTCTTGGAAACCGCACTCTTCTTTTTGGCAGCACGGCGACGGCGACCCTTGGTCCGGCGCCTGGCCCAGGACTGGGGTTTCTTCGATGTTGTCTGGGCGGGAGATGACTTGAAACTGGCTTCACTGAGTCTGACACAGGGTCTGGCCGACTTCGACGCATGCTCTCGCTCTGCCATCCGCTGTCTGAGCTGCTCAACCATGGCTGTGAGGGACCGAGTCGAGGCAATGCTTCCTGCAGCCGACACTGAACACAACGAGGCGGCAATGGCTTGCGAGATCTTCTTCTGGGTGTCTGGTGAGAGGTCCGGTAGGGTGTCGGGCTCTCCGAGATCGATGGAAGTGGCAGGTGTATCCGACCTGGTTTTGTGTAGGCCAACGAGAGATTCATGGACCTCGGAATGCACAGACTCGGTCGATGAAGACCTCGATGCTACAGAACTTGGGGGCTTCTGCACCGGGACCGGTTCAGCCACGCTCGCGGGCATCCCGGGCATCCCAAGCATGTAAAGACCCAGGAAAGGATTCTGAAGAGCGGCATGAAAGGGAGGCTGTCCTAGAATCTGACACGGAACTCCGGGCGGGACCTTGGGGAGAGCCGGGGACCCTTCCACGACGGGGCCAGTGATGAAAGCCCCCGGGCAACTTTTGGTCTGACTGCTAGTCGACTGCGGAGAGTCCTCATTTCGCTCGGAAATGCTTTGATGGAGCGAGTCGACACTGCTCGAACAATGATGGCAGATCACATCATATTCCCCCTCTCGTGGGATATAGCTGAGAGAGACCGGTTGGAGTCCCATGAACATGTCTGGAGTCCAGTTGCAGATCTGCAACCACGAAGGCAGCTCATCAATGGGAATGAGAGGAGCGAGCAGACCCCCCGGGCGAAAGATGCAAAACCGCGGCCGCGGCTGAGGATGAGAGAACGGCAAGGCGTAAGACAGATGGTGCTGCATGGTAGTGACTGAGAGATAGAAAGGAGGAGACGAATGGCAGTGATAAGGAGTGTTGAGCTTTCAGAATGAAGGCACTGAGTGAAAGATGAAAGCAGATGGTTGAGAAAGAGAAGAGGAAGAGGAAGAGGACGGGGGAAGACGTTTTGTTGACATCCGGCTTCGTGCTTTCCTCGGGCGAACAGGACATCCACGGCATCTGCAAACATCGTGATTGCCATGTTCCAACTGATTCAACAGGCCTCGTAGTCCCCTTCAAGGAATCTCCCCCTTCTTCCAAGCTTCTTGCCGGTTAGAGTATAGCCGGCCCCCCGTTTTGCCATTATTCCACGACGATGATCCCTCGAGAAGTGCCAGCTCCCCTGAAATCATACTATCGGGATTATTCGGGCCCGATGAGAACCATCTCTGTGGCTTGACTTGAACTTGGATTTGAGAAAATAGGATGGAAAGTTCATTTTCAATGGCACTTTTCAGATCATCCACAAGCCACTAGTTGACCGGGTATGTCTCATACCCGGACGTGGAGCTCGCGAGAGGTAAGATGAAGATTTCGACATTATTTTCATGCCCGGGCGCGTTCAGCACCGGTTGATCATCGTCCTTCAGCCTGGGTAACATCCAGAGCATGATGGTTTCTGTAAGCGTAGGATTTTTCGGAAAGTTCTCCAGGGCCTCTTCATAAAATTGACAAAAGTTGAAGGTGAGGGCATCGCCATGACCGATGAGTGGCTGCATGATTCTTTGATCGCGGATTTGTATCTTTCTGCCTTCTGCTTTTCTCTTGATGTTTGAGCCATAGACTTCCTTTTCTATATCTTTGTCCACGCGGCCCAGAAAAATCGCCTTTCTCCATGCAGCGCCGACGACGACTTCCTTTTTGATATTCCGGTACGAGATATATTCATGGCGACGATCATCGGAGAGAGGATCGGTGATCAAAGAGTTACAGGTCCCCGGGGTCAACTCCAAGATCCGATCTTGTTCTTTCGCTTTGTCGAAGATTTGTCGAGGGGGAACGACCGGGGCACGACGGTCGTGGGCGAGGACGAGTATATCTTGCACGAGTACGAGCAAGACAAAAAACCAGTGAATTGAGTGCATAGTGTCGTCAACCAAAAAAACAGCAGCCAAAAAATGGGAAAGAAGAGCATCCAAAAAAAATGGGGGAAAATGCAGGAAAACATGCAAAAAAGCCTTCGTACTTTACGTCTCTAGTTTACTCCATCGGGGGCTGTGGAAGGACCCTTGAGCAGCATCTAGGATCGAACATGCCGTCCGGGGGCCAATCCTTCTTTAAATTTAGTAGTTAGTAATATTAGTCCTAAGCCGGAAATACTATCCTCCTGCATTGCCCTGGCCCCAAATTGCGGCATTTAGAATCCTCGCATCAAGCAATTCTAGATGTCGGAGCTTCGTCGGGCCGCGATAACGGCCAAAACATTCACCACAACTCCACTTCCTCTCTCCACCTCCACCATGACGACCCTGACAGACCCCACCAATGCGGATCGTTCAAATCCAACGATCCAAGCCGCCGACGCAGGTCTGCACTTCGGCAGCTCCGCCCACGTCAACGCGTCCGCCGCGCAGGTCTGGGACGCCTTGATAGACACCTCGACCTGGCCGGCGTGGAACAACTTTGTACCGCGCGTGACGATCCGCGAGCAACCGAACGCAGATGTGCAAGCCGGCAATGACGAGCCCGGTGCCGGTGCTCTCTCGCCGCGGCTCCAGAATGGCACCAGATTCACGTTCCATGTGCGCATGGATCCGTTCTCCGATAAGCCTCAAGCTGCGACGGACACGCCTCTGCGCGTCACAGAATACACGCCGCCGAATCTTGAGACCGGCACGCCCGGCCGGATTACCTGGGCGTCGGACCTGGACGCGCCTGGCGCCATGGCTCAGTCGCTGCTGAAAGCCGAACGGACGCACGAAGTCACCCCGGTGGAGTGCGGGACCGAGGTGCGTAACTGGGAGAACCAGGTGGGCTGGTTGGTCTGTGTGGTGCGGTGGATGTACGGCGAGAGACTGCAGCGGTGTTTCGAGCTGTGGGTGAATGATTTGAAGGGATTTGTTGAGAAAGGCACTTCGACGTCGGCGCAGTAGATATGGATGGTTCATCCGGGATGGCGCCCGTGTGGCGGATGCAGGGATTTGCTGCGGGCGGCTTAAGGCTTATGCATGTAAGCGTCGAGGATCAAGATTGAAATTGGATTTCCATGCTCTCGTATTCATGCTATATGTAGGTTTCTAACTCCTTCCAACCGGGTATCTCAAGATAAAACGAATGTGTAAAGGAAATGGGAATGCTCCAAACATGCAACCGAATCTCAAATGCACCAATGCAAGCGTCAAAAGGGGATAACAGGAAAAGAAGATCGGGAACAAATTACAAGATTAAGCAGATGTAAGAGCCACCCACTCATTAACATGGATGCGCTGGACGGGATCCTTGGCAACGGCCGGCGATATCAATTTCTCGACGAAACCGTTGCGCGGGACACGGCAGCCATTATTCCCCGCGCGGGTGAACTCGATAATCCGATGTCCTTCTCGTGCCATGGCCAGGCGCTGCATGTTACTAGACCCGGGGTACAACAGTAGATCGCCCGTGGCCGCGGCAAGCAAGGTCGCAGCGAGCGAGAAGATATCCGAGGCGGGAGTCGGTGTGACATCTCCCGAGGTCAGAGACGCGAGCAGCTCCGGTGCCGTGAATGGCGGCGTGAAAGCAGACATAGAGCTGCAGCTGGCGTCGACCGTCAGCGAGGGATCCGACGGGCGATCCACGGCCGATGAGAAATCTGCCAACAACGGCTCGTAGGGGAAGGCATGTGGGTGGTCAGCGTCGATCTCGTCCGTGGCGATCGGGCGAAGGAGTAGATTGTGAGGCTTGATATCCCCGTGAATCATACCCGCCGTCTGATGTAGCCAGGCAAGACCGGAGATCAGCTTGCGAGCCAGATCGCGCCAGGACTGCGCGCCCTGGACGGGGTCGAACATGGTTGCGGTCGAGGGCTTCTTGCGCGCGAGATCGGCCTTATCTTCGATGAACGTGCACAAAGCCAGCGGGACAGCCGACATGACCAGCGCTCCGGAATCCGAGTGTAACCCGTGGAATGGCACGACATGGCGCTCGTAGCCCGGGATCAAATTGAGGCGTGTCAAGGTCAAAGCTTCGGCATTGAGGACCGGTCGCGCATCGCGGCGCAGGGGCGCTTTCACGGCATAGACGCGACTAGAAGCCACCGGGGAACTGGGTGGAGTGTGAACGGAGCCGGTGATGCTCGGCGTGGCCTGGGCTTTGTAGACAATGCTCCAGGCCCCGCGGCCGAACTCAATGGGACGGTCCTTATCGTCATGGCACACCTCGAAGGCACCGGTGAAGCGCAGAGGGGTCAGAATGTTCTGTTTCACAAGCGAGGCTGTTTGTTCAAGTGGCGCATCTAGCGGCGGAGTTGGGATGCCACCGTCGGATTCGGCCTCGTTCTTGGCAACCGGGGTGACCGGAGGAGTGAGCGAGACCGAGGGCGGGGTTTGCAATGCGATTCCCTTTCCATCTTGCCCGGTCTCGAGCGACAATTGCAACGGATGGCTAGTTGGGGCCATATTTGCGCCGGGTGTGGTATACCCGAGGAGGGGGCCGAAACGATGATGTCAAGTTACCGCGGAGTGGACAATTCACCAGGCAAGATATCTGGATGATAGCGAGCAGAGATTCAAGCAAGATTCCACGGAGCGTGAGATATCACTGATCTCAGTAACGCCACCGGCAAACAGGATGAATCGACGCGCTACCAGCCAGGCGCATAATCCACGGTTTAGGACTCGGCTATGACGTGTAGCGGCGAAAAGACGACGAATCCTACTGCAGGGTGGCCACACGCAGAGGGACTGGGTGAGGCTATTCGAGCGCTGACTCGGGCTGTGTTGGCGGATGGAATTGACGGTGATATTGGCCTCGCGCCTCTCGAGGGTCAAAGGGACAGTCCACGGTGACGGGCGGGCATGATGGGCTAATAAAGAGACGGAAAAAGCAAAAGTGTAAAAAAAGGAAAACCCACTCGGTCGGTCTCGGCCAGGCGGGAAAGTGACAGGCCAGGATCGACACGATACGACGGTGGGAGTTGGGAAATTATGGGAGCAGATCAAGTTCGTGGATCGAGGTCCACCGGTTCCTTTTCTCCTATGGAAATTCTTCCGTGCAGCTCGTGCGCCGGATGCATGCCGCGGCTCCACCGCATGCGTCTAACGGCTGTCAGGGCCCATCCACCAGGTGGATCGCTTCTCGAACAATTTCGAATTGCACAAAAAAGAAAAAGAAAGAGAAAAAGAACCCCCCGAATTATGACGTAGAAACCGGGAAGTGCCAATCCTGCGGCCCCGTGCATCGATCTATACTGAATGCGGGAATGAAGTTGGGCTGAAGAATCGCCGAATGTGTTGTAGAGTACATGGATAAAAATACAAATATAGTACAGCCCGCAAGTTACCGGAGTTTGGCCTTGCTTTGGTATCCGCCGGCCCGGTAGTCCGTGACGGTTCCGCCGATCAACCGACTAAACTGCAGCTGCGAAAGATCCATGGCCACTCGTTGATACTCCAGCACAATGTCCCAGAGCACGGTAGTCGGGATCCCGTGCAATCGAGTATCACTCAAATCATATTCCAGATTCGCTTGGTAGCATTCGGTGGGATCTAATGTCTCGTCCGGCAAAGGTAACGGCCCGCTGCCGGGCTTGAGCTGTTTCCAGGCCCATCGCGCCAGGCTAGGGATGGTTTGAACGAGATCATTGGCGCTGCGCCCCGGGAAGATGTCCTCGGCGAGTTCGGCCACGGTCTTGGTCTCTTTGCTTCTTAAGACGAAGCTCAAGGAGTCGAAGAACTCGATCGCTTCCTGCCGCTTCTCGAAAGAGAGCCCGCGAAGCTTCTCCATCACGGGCGAGTTTTCATCGGCTTCGAAGTATACTAGGGTTCGAGGAACGTGCGGGTATTGTTCGCCCTCGTGGATTGCCAATGGCTCGAATGGTCGCCGATCCCAAGCCAGGATGGAATTGTCGTAATTCTTCGAGAAGCTGGCGATGCGGGCGTCGTCGAGAAGCCGCTGATAGGATCGATACACTCGAAAATGAAATTTGGTAAATTCGTGAGGGATCGCATTCTTCAGCCTCACCACCTCGTCGTTCAGCTGTGCTAACTCGGATGCGGTTACGCGGGGGTTTGCGGCGGCGCGAGCCAACGCTCGCATTCGCTCATCAAGATCAAGGTGCTGCTGGGCCAGATGCTCCCGAGCCTCGCATCGTCGATTCTCAAGGTGGAATTTAGCAGCGGTCGCCCGGGCCAGTTTTCGAGCCTGGACGGCTTCCTCCGACGTATCCTTCTTGTCAAAGCTCTCCCCGGCCACCATGTCTGCCATCATCTGGTCGTGCTTTTTAAAATAGACCCGTGGCGGTGAGAAATCGTCCTTGTTGGGACGCGCGGGGGCTAATTTGAGGCGAGGAGCCTCCCGGCCCGACGGAACAACAATCTGCTGGGCTGCAGTCCTTTCGGCGACCCGGTCCTGTTTGGCGCATAGCGTGCTCCACATTTGTAAAGCTGGCCAATCTTCTTCTTCGTATGGTTTCGCGACCTCAAAGGTGTGTAATCCAACGGATTCAGTCAGGGCGCTGATCCGCGTGACGTCTCCAGTAGAGCGTGGGAGGACGGCTTGTGCCTCGTTGCCTGTCAACGTGGCCAGGATACGGACACTGCCGTATTGATGAAGGCCTATTTGCCGCATGCAATCCTGCATCATTGCGCTCCACCATCGTCCAGGGGTGATGTGACTTTGAGTGTTGGTCGACACCATTGGTTGGGCCAGCACTAGGAGCGTATCATTCTTTGGCAGTGCGACGGCGTTTTGGATATCGGGCACCCGCTGCTCGGGGAAATGTTCCTGCAAAAAGGAACCCCAGTGCTCATAAGTGTAGGGGTCCCACGATTGAACTTCCATGCCTGGTTTGCCGGCGACAAGGGGATGAAGGAACACCCCCCATCTTTCGAGGTTCGGTTCGATTAGGACATGGCGACGAGGGCGAAGGTATTCATGAATCTTGGCTGAAAGCTGGCCCGTGGCCGGCCACAGATCTAGGACATCGACTGGAGCGTTGCGACCAAGGTAAGGAGATAGCCGCTGGAAAATGTCGTCTGAGTCGAATGCACCCGTCAGCCTCTTCTCCAGTCTGTATACCGGGGATTCACAAGTTTCGCAATGTACCATAGAGTTGGTCGCTCACAATCTCTGAGTGTTGACAGCGTTTGCGCGGGTACATCTTCTCGTGTTTTTTTAGGGTCATGGCGATGTTTTCCGTGGCCGGAAAACGCGCGACGGGTTTCCATAGCGGGGGGGAAGCGCGGCGCTGTCCCCGGCTTTTTCGGCATGGCCAAATAGATTTCCGGCCACGGTTGTGGAAGAGAGGTGCGAAGCGCGGGTGACTTGGAGTTGGAGATGGCGAGATATTTTTTGCCGGAGAGCGGAGACCTTGCGGGTTTCTCCCCACCCACAGCACCGACATCTTCCCCTCATCTCCATCTCTTCCAGGCCGCCTGGATGCGGTTTCGTCCGTTGCAATTACCGGTCCTCGCGCCACTCGAACATCCCCTCTTACCCCGTGTCGAGTATGCCCTTTCGCACTCTGATGTGAAGAGAGGTGTCGTTCGCGAACCGCCCACTACGCTGCAACGTGATTCTTCGAGGGACAGTACACGCGATGGCTGCCAACATCCCAGTGCCGAGGAACGGAGGGAGCTCTCCTCAGAGCGTGGAGAAGATCACTCGAATTGCTCAAGACTATGAGTACAACAACAGTGTGCCCCTCCGGTACTGGCTGAGGACGGCGGCAACGCTCCTCCGCGAGGTGAGCTTTCCTGGGTCTCGAATTGGAGAATCCGCTGACCGACGGTGCGTAATGATTAGGCGCAAATATACGAGCGTGAAGGACATGATGAGCAAGCGTACCTACTTCTTTTCCGACACGCCCAGCTGGTTCTGGTCAAACTTTCCAAACATCCCGACGCCCTCAAAAACGAAAACGACCGCAAGGCGTTGGTCGCGGCTGAGAAGGAGGTCGAACAGAATCTGGCCAAGTTAGAGGTTCTTAAACCGCGGATCAACAAGCGATATGAACGCCATACACGTCTTATGCGCGAACGCCAGTCACGAAAATCATCCTCGGACGCCATCTCCCTGCACGAGCCCCGCGAGCTAGTCTCGGATCCCGCATTGGCTGGCGTCGCAGAGCCTCTGGAGGCTGGGGCTAACCGTGACCTTGCGGTGAGGTTGGCTCAAACAGAGCTATCTCGTCGAGCTACAGTTCGGAAGGCCAATGGCCAATCTAGTGGGCTCGGCGATGATCGACGAGCTGCCGGAGTGTGGGGTGATTGGGAAGATGCTTTGACCGACATCCAATCTGGAGATCGCGATCTAAGCCAGCGCATGCAAAACATCAGGTCCAACATTGAGCGTGGCCAGTCGACTGGGCATACTCAGCGTGCCCCGAAACCAACGGTGCGCACCGTACCCACCGTACCCACCGTCACTTCCACCGCATACAAGTACCCGAGTGTTCCTCGGTCAAAACCATTCGAAACTACCTTTCCTTCGCCTCAGATCGCCATTTATGACAAAAATGTCGAGCGACACGGGGCACCGATCTTACCGCCCAAGGAACAGGTCGAACCTAGCAGGGCAACATTCGTGGATGGAACCGCAGCGCTAGAGCCACCACCACGTCCGTCCAAGCTGTCACCGGGGCCACCACCCCCAGGAAAGGAGGTAGCTGATAATGGCACCTCCACGGGCTCCGACCTCAACCCTTCCAGTTACACATTCAAGCCCTCGGCATACCTGGAGAATGGAAGTCCCCTGCGATCTATGTTCCTCCCAGCGAGTCTCCGTTCGCGATTCCTATCACTGGCTGCTTCCAACACTCGCCGAAACCTCGAGACATGTGGCATTCTCTGCGGTACCTTGGTCTCCAATGCGCTTTTCATCTCCCGCCTCCTTATCCCCGAACAGACATCCACATCGGATACCTGTGAAACCACCAACGAATCTGCCATCTTCGAATATTGTGACTCGGAAGACCTGATTATGCTGGGATGGATCCACACCCACCCGTCTCAAACTTGTTTCATGAGCTCGCGTGACTTGCATACCCACTCCGGCTACCAGGTGATGCTTCCGGAGAGCATTGCCATTGTTTGCGCGCCGAGCAAAAACCCGGACTGGGGGGTGTTTCGTCTGACGGATCCTCCGGGTCTGAAGAGCGTCCTTAATTGTACTCAGTCGGGTCTGTTTCACCCGCATGCCGAGGAAAACATCTACACCGGGGCTTTGAGACCGGGACATGTGTTTGAAGTGAATGGGCTGGAGTATGAAACCGTAGACCTGCGCCCCAAGGGACTGCGCAATTAAGATCCCGGCACCTGGATGTTATTACGTGCCTGACTATGATACCCTTCGCAATTCCATCAATCCAAGCATTTCGTACCAAGACTGGCACCCCCACTTGATAAGCGATAACGGTCGTTTCAGCTTCCCCCCATATTTTGGCCCGAGTGTCTTCAACTCTCTCCACCCTCCATTGCCAATTGCCCGTATGTCGTCCTCATCACAGGGAGATTCTCCCTTCGACACCCCGACCACCAGGTCCGGCTCTCACACGCCCCAGCACAAACCAGCCTCCTATTCCCAGACCGCCGCCTCCTACCTCTCCTACCCCGTCAGCCACGTCGTGTCGGGTCTCTATCGGCGCTTGACCGACCCTAACATCGCTCAGAATATGCCTTCCGCCACCCCGTGGTCGTCCACCTCGTCCGAAGTCTATACGCCACGTCGAACAGCTTCTCCCTTCCAGCCTCCACCCCTCACCCCACTCACCCTCACAATCCCCAAGGGTGCCGACCTTCTCCAGCAGCAGCTTCTCACCCGAGCACTGGCCGAGGAAATCCGTCTCCTCGTGCCCCCTCGCCTCCAACTCGTCGAGAATTGGCGTCTCGCTTATAGCCTCGACCGTGACGGGGCCTCCCTGGCAACCCTCTACGATAACTGTGAACAGTTCTCTTACCGCAGCCCGCGGGCGGGCTACGTCCTGGTCATCCGTGACTCCTCCCCCGGCGGTGCCGTCTTTGGCGCATACATGACCGATGCGCCCCATCCCGAATCGCAATTCTTCGGTACCGGCGAGTGCTTCCTCTGGCGCGCGAGCGTGCTGCCACCCCCAGCCAGCCTGGGTCTGTCTTTCTCGGGCGATGGCCCCCAGACCGAGGAAGTGCTCGAACGTGCCGGACTACCACCTCCCCCGTCTGCTGATACCACCCACGCGGCGCGATGGAGTACCCTGCGCAACGATCCGCAGACGAAATCAAGGACCGAATCCCCCTCCCATAACTTGAACATGAATATAAAGACCAATCTTTCTGCGGCGAGTGGTGGCGCCCTGGCACCACCGTCCCCGTCGTCGATCAACACTCCCAACCGAAGTGGTGCGAGTACCCCCGAGCGTATTCGTTTCAAGGCTTTCCCGTACAGTGGTGTGAATGATTACATGATGTTTTGCGAGACGGGCTTCTTGAGTCTCGGTGGGGGGTTAGTATCTGCTCACATTATCACTGGTGCATTATCTAAGTTGTGTCGTATAGGGATGGCCACTACGGTCTTTGGGTAGATTCCAGCCTCGAAAAGGGCGTCAGCGCTCCTTGTCAGACCTTTGGCAACGAGCCGCTCTCCGATGAGGGCGAGAAGTTTGACGTGCTCGGGGTCGAGGTGTGGTATATTGGATCCTGAGCACTCGCTCGATATATCGAGTGGAGGGAAAACTGCAAAATCGTCGAATCATCATTTCACCATCTCTTTTGCACTGCCCCATCAGCACTGGCTGGACTTGGAGCACCGCTTTGATCGGTTGGTATATTGGGGGTGTAAAGCACCGTCTGTCGCGCATCGCCTTGTGACTGCATTACTTCAAATACCCGGACAGCGATGGGTTTGGAGTTGGTGCCACGACTTCAATCTTGATTTCTGTCCAACAGCGAGCGTCTGTCCTTTCGTTTATCTCCTTGTGGGAATTGGGATCAATCTTGGAATGTACATATGTTGAAAATAATGGATCATCTACCCACCTACGCAGATGATCATCTGGGATTAGGAACATCCGATATCAAGTAACCACTGACCCTTGAAAACTGTTATCAGGCAGATTTTATCTAGGAGCAAGAGAAGCCTGATTCTCTAAGAAATCTCAAAATGTGACAGCCTGTTCTGAGCCAAACGTCTTCGAGCTTGAATATTGGAATTTAGGTCTGAACCGATTTGTCTGCATGAACAAGGGAATGAACGAAAGTAAAAAAAGAAAAGAAAAACATCAAATTGCCCGTAATTCACTCCTCGACTCACTCTCCTCCGGTATCTATTCATCAACACTCAAAATGTCGTCCATACCGTCTCCGAATATGCCCCCATGCGCATTGTGCATATGCCCGTAAATATCAGCCTTGATAAACGCCTTCCCACAGAACCAACACCAATCAGTTCGGCATTTAGACACGGGACATGTCATATGCCCGCACCCATCTATGCGCAGCGAGGTAATCCTGCATTTAGGACAAGGTTTCGATCTCTCGATCTCTCTCGCCTGAGCTCGCTTTGCAACTTCTTCACGGCGCCGCTCCGCCTCCACAAACCTTGCCGCGTCGTCCGCGATACGAGCGTCGGCCATCATCTGCTCAGCCTGGCGACGCTCATCTTCAATACGGCGACGCTCCTGATCCTCGACGCATTCGGTGCAAGTCCAGTTTTTGATTTCGGGGGCGCGCCGCGTGCACAGTCGCGTGCCACGTATTCTCTCGCGGTATTGCATTCTCGGCACCAGGCGTAGATCATGGTGCCCTTGTCACGGACTGCGTTTGCGAGGTCTCGGACAGCGTGGATGCCCATTCCGTACTTTGCCAGAGTTCGGGCGGCTGGTAAGCGGCGACAGAAGGGGCATGCAAGTGCGGCGGTGTTTATGATGCTGCCTGATGCATTGAGTTTATACCAACTGTTCAGACACTTGGTGCAAATGCGCTGGAGGCATCCCCGGCGCCCACATGCAGGGTTGAGATCTCTTGGATGGAAGGTTGAGAAGCATAGTGAGCATTCTGTCTGGGCGGTCTGTCGATTGGCAACCGTTTCTCGAAGAGATGATATCAAGGATTCTGTGTTCACTATAGGCTTCCCTAGGTGGATCAAGGGGCCCTTGAAGGATGGGAACAGCTCGATTTGAGAGACAAAGTTATCGGTCCCGATAGCGGAAATGGTGTGGAAGATGGAGCGATTCTCGAATGGAGTCGTACCCGGAGTTTTCTTGTCCTGGATAAGCCACGCAAAGGTATTCTCCACGGCGATCTTCCTGGCCGCCAAGCTGACATCTTCTGCGGGATCACGACCGGACATACAAGGAGGACAGATAAACTCTGATTCCTTAAATGTCGAGGGTCGATATGCCTTGGGCCAGATCATACGGTTGTGGCACTGCTTACACTGCACAACCGGGGCAGTTTCAGCCTTGCGTTTAGCCTCCTTGGCCTCTTTCAGACGTCGGCAGTAATGGCACTTTGCTCGAACGTTCAACGCGTCCACGGCGTAAACGATGTACTGGGCCCTGCAAGAACGATCGAAACATTCCACCCAGGTAGCTTCTGACACTGTTGTGTCGTCGGTTGATACTCGTCCTTTGATGCGAGCCTCTTTCTCCGCTGAGGTCGGGTAATCTGTCGCGAGACACATGCCACATTTCCCACTTTGACCCATAATGGTCACGGATCGGGGGTATTGGCATGATCTGCAGGTTACCAAAGGCCCGATTGGGGCAATGGACTTGTTAGGAGTCCATGGAACCCGAGCTGTCAGGGGAGTATCAAGATTCAGCTCCAGCATCTTGAATGCAACTAGTTTTTCAAACAAAGTACGATCGGAGGGATTGAGAAGCTGTGCTGTCTCTTCCGTTTGATCATTCGTACCCAGGTATTGCTGGCGGCGCTGGTAAATCTCATCGGCGTCGATGAGGAGCGCCATGCATCCAATAGTCCAATTCTCGGGAGTTGCAAGATCATTCCACTTGTCCTTGAAGAATAGCATCTGGGAAACTGCAGGCTTGAAAAGAAACTCCATGCCCAGCCGCAAACTAAGTGCAGCAACTAGCGCAGCGGGTCGAGCAGAAAGCATTGTCCCAGGAACAATGAGATGGAGTAGTACTTTCCAGAACTCCCGCCCATACTTCTGCTCTGTCAGAGCCAAGGGAATCCTGGGGACTTGCTCAAGAGAAGTCTTAGCGAGGTGCTCCGGCAGCTCCTCTGCAGAGTTAATGAAGGTCAGGCGTGTCAAGATACGGCCTAAGCGTCGCAGGATAGTCGCGTTGCAGGATCGACCAATTTCCAGCAAATCGCCCCTGGTCAAATCTGTGATCGGTTTATCCCCTTCATCGGCGTCTGCTTCGGCGTCAAACGTAGGGAAGCTCTGCGTCGGGTCAAGAACGACACAGGGATACTGCTCTTCCTGGGGGACTTTGTTGATCATGGCAAGAACATCCGCAGAGAAATCGTAGGACTCCTCCAGCCATATTTTCATTCTGGCCCTGTCATCCGAATTGCTCAACTTATTAAGGCTTGTGCTGAAGGCTTCGAGGACCTCTTCTCGTCGGTCGTAGGCCCGGTCGTTGCAAATGGTTCGCCACAAGGTTCCAAAGACCGGATTGAGTGCAATGGCTCGGACGTCGGTGTGTATCATGGTCAGGAGATGTTCGATGGCCACGTTTCTGTACGCCCCATCTGTTTTCCATCGCTCTGCGAAGTTCTGGACAGGTATTGAGCGCTTGGGGAGATACCGTTTCAAAGCATCTGCGTTGAGTTGAGTTTCTGCAATGTTTTGGGCGAAGGTTGTTTCAGTTGACTCCACACATCGCATGAAGCGTACTGTCTCTTTCGAAGACTCGCTTTCAACTTTCTTGATACCATCCCCGGAGATGTAACGCGAAAGATCAGCAGATAGGTCCTTTTCGTCCCCTTTCCCTGGCCCAGCTGCGGGGGTTTTCTCCACGCCCATCCATGCCAGAAGGATTTCAACGGTCACCTTGGCGATGATTTCAGGGGAGGATTCATTTAACAGAATGCAACTTCCGCCGGTCATCGTGCTCATGAAGTTGTAGTATGCCGCATCCCGTCCTATGCTTCGTTCCAGGATGGAAAAGACCTGGGCGTTCTTGTCCCCGTGGCGCAACATGTTGGTCGCAGACACCCAATCGACAAAGGAAGGACCAAATCCTCCATAAGAATCCTCCTTCAGGAGACTTGATTTTTCAGCCTCGCCATTTGAACCTCGCTCCATGGAGGCAATGTTTGCATGTGGAGGAGCATCCGTGTAGAGAAGAATGACGGTTTTGGCTTCCGGCCGCATAACCTCATAGGCTTTTGCAAACGCCGTCTTGGTGGCTTCGGGATAGTCTCCACCGCCAGTCGCGGCGAGACTTATGGCCAAGGTGATCAGGTCCGACTGAGAAGCGGCTTCCCCTGAATCATTCTGGTGCAGCCACCCGGACCACTCGAGAAGATCATCAAGGTAGTCTCGGTATGCCAAGAGTCCAATGCGCGAGAAAGACCCTGTTAAAGCAGAGATGGAGATGATCTGAGGCAGAGAGGTGTTGAGCGCCGTCAGATAACTGCCCATGGACGCTGTCGCGTCGGCGATGATGAGAAGATCATATTCCTCCTCCATGATGAGAAGATCAAAGGGGTCGATTGGGTAGAGAAGCAGAACTTAGATTGGATGCCAGCTGTCTTTAAATGTCACTCCCTGGCGGGGTGTGGATAGAGCGGGTTGACTCACGAGGCTGCGATTGCTTTACCCAATAGGGACGCCGCAGAGGCTGAGACCAAGTGGCTGATCGGACAACAGAAAGGGAAGTCAAGGCCGATGGAGATCAGTATCGATTGCTATATGATCTAGGTACAGAGTAGTTTGGTGTTGGTGCTTTATTGTCTTGAAGATCGGAGTAAATCCTTCCTGCATCTTAATCAGATAGCCCAATGTGGAACATGGTCTTCAGGTTTGCAAAATACGCCGATTTGGGGATTGCTCTACTAGTAGAATAGTAATTCATTGTTAAAACTAGCAAGGCATTCAAAGCATCATTGTTTCGACAGAAAATTGGCCTGCCCTGTAGGTGGCCCGGCTAATATTCGGGAAATCGAAGATCTCGGCTGAGGGAAGGAGACGATGACGCAAGGATTGAAAGGGTCCTCGTCTCGATTCTCTCTGACGATATCGAGATGCGTCCAAGAAATAGAGGGAAAGCATTGAAACGGCAGGGGGTATGGGTGATGGTACAATTCAAGAAAAGAGAAACAGTACAAAAGGAAATAAAGTGACCGAGGGGACCATGGTTACGCCTAGTAAGGTGAGTTCACGATGTCGTCCTTTCGGAGATGACTGCTCCATCGGCCACTCCGTGCACGGCTGGGCGTCACAGGCCCCGCGATGCTCTCGCGCGTCGGCTTCTGGAAGCTGCGCTTGGCCACCATGTTGACCTCGTTCGGGAGAGCAACAATCACGTTCTTGTCTGAGCCAAAGCGGAAGTTGTCGGCCATCACATCCTCGCCATAGCGCTTGATAGTGTAAGGATCCTTCCGACCGGCAACAACCTTCTTTAAGCTCCACGTGATGATGAAGGGACCGGTGGCAGTGATGATCGATGTCTCCTCCGAATCGACACCGGTGTTGAAGCGAGCCGGGGTAAAAGCAAGCGGCTGCTTCGTCTCGTGCTGGAACTGAGCAACGTGTGCAGGCTGCAATCCCAGGCGGCGCGGCTGGGGCTTCGAGTCCTTGGCGAAGGACTTTTCAAAGCCAAGCTTGCCTTCATTCTTCCCGTCCTTCTGCAACGAGTCGATCAGGAGCAGATAGGTGCGGCATGTCGCCAGTACCCAGCGACCATCGGCAGAGACATCCAGACCGATGATAGGCTCACCAAGTGCCGGGATATGGGTCTTTGCGTTGATGCCCAATCGGTCGAACATGCGGATGTCACCCTTGTTGGAGGCGACGGCGAGATACCCCTTTTCGGTAGTAGCAAGGGCCGAGAAATCGTTCTTGCTGGCATACTGCTTGAGGTCGGAATCGACAAGCTTGTTGCCCCCCAGACGAGGATCGATGCGATAGAGTGCGTTCTTGGATGCGCCAACAAATGGCTGGGCGGCTGTCAATTGAGAGAATTTCTGCCGTATTTTTTAGCTCGCATAACCTTCTAGAGCAAAGAAAGACTTACGTTCTCAGGAGCAAAGGTGTCAACGGAAATGTCATCGTGAACCTTCCACTCATCCACAACCTTGCCGTACTCCAAATCCATCCGGAAGAGCGAGTTGGGGTCATCTTGGTTCTGAAGAATCAAGTTCTGGTCCTCGGCGTGCAGCATGACCTTCTTGGGGCTAAACAACTTGCCGCCCGGGGTTTCAACTTTAGAAATCGTCGTAGAAAACTCGAGGTTGTTGTTGGGTGTGTGTTTGAAAACACCAATCTTCGACCCACGAACCACAAATGATCGGTCGTGCTTGTAGCCCACGGCCAGCTGAGAGTTCACGTTGCCATCCTTGTCACGGGTGACAACATCTTCCTCCTCTTCGTCACTATCATAGTGTTCACTGCGCTGACCATCATCTTGGTCAGTCTCTTCCTCCTCCTCTTCCTCTTCCTGCTCTTCCTCCGGCTTGTCATCGGCATCCTCCATCGTGAGATCTTGGAAGGCATCTAGCACATATTCCCGGTCGTTCTCCTTAACCTTATTCCACTTCATCTCATTGAGCTGCTCCCATAAAGCTTGCATCAGCCCCTCCTGGAAGCGCTCTTCGGAATTCTGGTCCTTGAATCGAAGAAGCCACGAGAACGCCGAACCATCTTCAGAGTAGTGGTTGAAAATGAAGGAGAGATATTCGAAATTGAAGACTGGGTTGATGTCTCCCACCACGGCCTGGCCCAACCATTCTTTCCCGTTGCCACTGATCTGCAGCCAGTATTGCCAGCTACCGATTTCGGACACCGATGCGATCACTTCTGAGTCTTGCAAGACAAATGTTCCCGTCGAGAAGTCAAACAGGTGTAGTTCGGCTCTCTCTTTTGCAAGAACCTCCTTCGCTTCGGGTTGAGCAGCGGAAGGCGGCGCAGTCGTGGGCTCCTCGTCAAGACCGGCAGACTTGACTTGGCCCTTCGACTGGGCATACTTGACATCGTGAGCCATGGCAGCAGCGGAATCTTCAGATGTCAGGGGTGGCTTCTGAGCCTTAGAGGTAGGCGAAGCAACGGGGCTCGCAGACGGGATCGGCTTCTCTTCCTGGTATGAAAATTCCTGCAACTCCTCCTCAGTGGCCCTTTGCGCACTGCGGCGAAACTTGCGCTCGTATTGGCACTGCAGAGCCGCCAACTCAAAGGTGGCAACTTTATCAGACGCGACCGAGGGGTCACAAACGAACTCGAATAGGTCACCTTCGTCACCGCTCAGATCGTCCCAAGCTAGGATTTTGATCCCGCCGTCTCTCAGCTCGGAGCGGAAATGCAAGGTCTGATCCAGCAAGAAAACCTTCTCGTCTTTGTCGAGGTTGTCCGCCGCGCCTTGTTCTTCCTCTTCGTCTGCAAGTTCCTCCTCGCCTTCCTCAAAGGCTCTCTGAATGACAAGCTGATACTGGAAGTCCTGGCCCGTGCGCCTGATTGTGGCAGCGGCGTCCTTGAAGATAAGTTCGGAGTACCCTTTGGGAGACAAGGGCCGAACGAGATAAAGCTCGCCCTGAGGGATTTCGATGATCGACTCTTTCGAGGTATCACCGAAAAGGAATTTGCTCACTATTTACACCACGAACCATTGATCAGCAACCGAGGGTTATGCGGTGGCGAAAGGTGGTAGTTGGAATGGAGGGGTTTGGCGGGGCAGGCACGCGTTGCTTACCGTTGCGGAGCATAAACATGGTTGCGAGGGGCAGCTACCAAGCAACAAGAGGTGTTGTTTTTCGTGCGGGAGGTCGGGGTGGTATATGGCAGGGCGAGGGAAGAGATTAAAGTAAGAAAATTATGAGGGGAAGAGGACAAAATGCAGGGGAACGAACCACTGAGAAGATGAACCTTGGGAAGAAAAAGTGCAATCACGGCATCGCCGTCATTGTGGCGTTGTGGCGCGTTAGTTATGTAATACTACCCGCTTTAGGAAGTATATTTTGCGGCGCATTAGACTCGACGAGACTATCGTTGATTACACGGGTTACCATGGGAAAATCAATCATTACCATCTTCCTATCTCCATAAAGTGTCTGTCATTTACTCCTGTTTCATCAAAACTCTGATATAACCGGTATCATGCTTTGCCCACGCTCAAATCGTCTTGGCCTGGACCTCGGAAGTCAGCGGTTCCACCAGCCGAGTGAATTGAAACGAGCAACCTGGGACCTTTGAGCGGGCTTTCTCCTACGACAGGCTGTACCTATGCTCTATATCCTGAAATATTGGCTATACGAGAGACAAAAGCTCCACCAGGATCTACTAATTTTGCCTGGAATATACAATCGCGATATTCCCTTGCTCGGTAGGAATATTAGCGAAGTCGCTTTGAATACGCCAAGAGGGATTCACTAACGACCGAGGAGACAAAGCAATCATGCAAATTTGCTATTAAGGTGATTGAAGCAGCAACAGACGCCTGAAACTACAGTATATTCAGGAATTCAGACTTGGGGATACATGGGCTAATTTTCATGCAATGCTCGAAGCCCGGTTTTATGAATCGTCGCCTTCTTGTGCATCATCTTGTAAAATGCCGTCTTCCATGTCGTCCGCGACCTCTACCTTTTCATCATCATCATCCTCCTCCTCCTCCTGCATATCAGTTGCGGTGGCTTTTCCTTGCTCCCGTAACTTGCCGCCTTTCCGTGATGGTAACACCTTCATAAAGGCTTCTCCCCAGTCTCCAAGTTCCAGCCACTGAAGCATAATTTCCACCACATGGTTGGTCGTTAAAACCGAGCGGGATTCCATCTGAATAAAATCACCGATAGGAAGTTTGGCCGTCTTGATCCCCTTTTCAACTGCCTTTTTGTAGCAGACACCCTTGTGCCGATTTTTGTCCACCAGTCCTCCGACAATATAAGTGCTGTAGGGCTTCAGCTCGGTGAGTGTGTTTGGGCTGTCGCTGCTGAGGTAGATAACCTCTCCATCTTCAGGCTTAGTGTCGCCCATTTCAGCGAATGGCCCGGCGAACTTTCCTGGGAGCATCCGTTCCTTTGCAAGTTCGGCGGCGTATGCAAAATCCTCGGGAATCAGGTCGATGCCCTTCCAGTTTTTGTACTGAGGAAGCACAGTGTCGAACCGTTCCTTCAACAACTTATCAAAAGAGCTGAAGATCACATGGGACCGCCACTTGGCACCGCTGTTGCTTGAATATGTTCGTGTCAACTGTGATGACAGCGAAGTACGTTCCTTCTCGGCCATGAGTTCATCATAGCTGCAATCCATGACCATCGCGAGGGGCAATAATGTTGATCGGCGGTGTTTAGATTTGGTCGGTTCCCATGTCCTGCGTAACGCCTTGACGGCCTCCTCGCCTCCTTTTTCTCTTGCTTCCTGAACCATCAATGAACGACGTTCACGCTTTTCCTCGAGTTTCTGCTTTCGTTTTTCCTTGCGCTGGTCTCGCTGCTCGTCCCATTTCTCTCTGCGCTTCTGCTTCTTGAGCTGCTTTTTGGAGATTTTCGGCGTTGTGTCTTCGGTGGCCTTAAAATCTTCGGTACCATGCACGGTCTCAACGGCATTGAGGGGATCTGACGGTGGAGGGTGTGCGTTATCGGCAACTGGAACATCGGCGTGCTCTTTGGATGAGGAGTCCACGGCACCAGTCATAACAGGACCCAGTTCCTCGTGTACGTTGTCGTCGGCGGTATCGATCTTGGCGACTTTCTTGGGCCGCTCTTCCTCGTCCATGGTGGAATTCAAATGGTCTGTAGATTGGGAATAATAGGTGGGATGTAGACCAGGAAAAAAAAGCGCGCGGGCGACCAATGAACGGCCCCGCAGCCCGGATTACTGACCTGGGCACGTGACACCCGTCACCAGTGGAACTTCTGCATCTGAACTTCTCCTCCAGTCTCCAGAGCCCCATTCCGCACTCACTCGCCACAATGCCTCAGGATATGCCCCCGGCGGGGGCTATGCCCAGATTCAGTACAAGGTACGCCATTGGCCGATTTCTGGAATTTAATGTCATCTCGACATGTCCTATAGCACCTTCACAGCTGAACCGTCGCTAACACCGTATGTCTAGCGGAATATCCCTGCCCGTGGCTTTAAACCCTACTACTATCTCATCGGCATGCACGCCATTATGGCCTACGGTTTCTACAAGTACTTCCACGGTGTCCGCGAACAACGGTATGTCTGGCTCAATCACAGGCTCCCTTCCTCCGATCGACCCGAGACCCTGCGATCGGCGGTCCTCCTTGCCATTAATGCCTCAAACGCGACAAACTCACTGACTTGACTTCTTACAGCGAGCTTGCACGTGAGAAGATGTGGTCCCGTCTGTACCTGGCACCCCTCCTCCAAGCCGAGGAGGACCGTGACCAGGTCCGTCGGTACTACGCCGACCAGGCGCGCGAGAAGGAGCTTCTGGGCACTGAAAGCAAGGTCTACAACTCTAACCGGTGGGTTTCCTCTGGCTTTGGCTTGTTTCTCTCTAATTCGAGGCTAATATTGACTTGTCTGCAGCTTCATCCGCCCTACTTTCGTCTATACCCCGTCGAACATCACCCAATAAGCAGATTGATCCGCGATCTGACTTTGTGGGGCTGCATTTCTGATATTTTGTCTGCCCTTTCGGAGGGCTGGAGTTGTACTTGTTGAATGGGCAAATTACGGCGGAAACAGATGCTCTAGCTCGAGTCACCTGTAACTCGAGAAAACATTGTAGATATAACGTCTCCGAGAATGGGTTTTGTTTTGCATTTCCTGGATTATCAGACTTGCCGTAAGGTCGTTTACTCTATCGCTAAAGATCGATGTCTTTTTCTACACATGATCTTTCCCTGGTATCACTGCCCAATCGTCAACCAGAGCCGTTTACTAGGATTGTTCAATATCTTAGTCTTCGTTAGACCACTATAGCAACGAGTGGAACCAGCAAAGACGTAACCGCATCTCTTACATGCCTAGGACATTAGGTATATGGTTTCATTCTGCCAAGGAAATGTTTATTTCCTACAGGTATTCCTGAGGGTTGATTTTTAGATAAAGTGCCTATCGACATGATGCAGATCATCCCGGATCTTCTTCAAAGATCGTTGTGTGTTTGCGACTGCTGCCCTATCCGAGAAACGCAATGCTTGCCAATATTTATCCATCTTTTCTGCTCGCTCATCCATACATTCCGCATATCGATCGTGGGAGACGTCCCGAAGCCTCAGTCGGCCAATCTGGACAGAGGCCATATTCAACACCTCTTCAGCTTCATGAATAAGAGGAACATTTGCATCTAAGAAGTTACTGGCTTTTTGTAATGCCTTTGCGATCTCCTCGAGTCTTTTGTCGAAATTTGGGTGGAATTCAATGCCACACTGGGAGAATCGTCGCAAGTTCGAGACCTCCGATACAAAGTTTCGAATTATGGAACGCAATATGACGGTCACCCAATCTTCGGGAGTAATCAGGGATTCGCCATACTCATTCAGCCTGTGAACAAAGGCTTGTCGTAATGTGTAAAAGTAAGTTTTGGCGATGATCTGATTTTGGTTCACGGCTAAGGCGTATAGTTCGGCATGGCGTTCTGAAGACATCTTGGTAGTTCTAGAGATCCTAGAGATACCAATTCTCATCAATACTATTTATACTTCTGTTTCCATCAATGAATAAGACTAAGGTACAAAGAAAGTGGCCTGGCAGAAAGCGGCTTTATAACAAAACCAAGGAAATGGTTCAATACAAAGAACTCGATCTATCGGTCTTTGCATTAAGGTAAGATGAAGTGAGGTGTAAGATTAGGTGAAGCGAGGTGCTAATTACTAGAGAAGTCAAATGTTAAAGGTACCTAATCGTTTATAGATGAGGGGGTTGGACGAGTCAAAATTCAAATGATGCTCGGAGATTCATTGGAGATTTTAAAACCACGGACGAAAGAGTTTCACCTGTGGGGGTCACAACCCATATATTACATTTAAGGTGCCTGAAAACGTTCGAATTGCTTTCGGCCATCTAGGAAGTACATAGAGGCCTGTCTATGATTGATGCTCAGAGTGCCGCCACGAGGGTAATTTATAAGACAGACAGCGAACATGGAAATGGAAAGAACGAGGAAAGATCAAATGTCATGCAAGAGCAACAGCAGTGCACCACCATGGCGAGGAAAACATACACAAGCACCGCCAGTTCGAGGGCATCAACGGAGTGGCTCGCATGCCAACAGAAAGAGGCATATCTGTTTGCAAATATAGCTGTGATTTTGAATTCGGAAATGTGCTAAGAAACGATGCGCGATGAAATGGGGTTGTGGGGTAAATGGCTGGAATGGCTTTGGGGCAGCAACTCTCGACGCGTCAAGTATGAACACTGCCGTGGATGCTGTATGGATGTTGGAGTAGTCAAAAAGAAAAGTAGAAAAAAAGGGCAAAGATGACCAGATGCAAGTGAGTAAAACGGCTCAATATCCTGCGTTGCAGATGAGGATAGGCACTTGTAGCCAATCATCCAAACATGTCAGCAACACCGGACAAATCAGGCCCATCATTGATGTCAACCCGGTGAGTCTCCTGTTGCGTTTCCATCTCGTTGGTCATATATCTCTCTTGGAGCGTGGTACGTGCCTTGCGGCGCTCCTCACGCGAGCCGAGAATTTTTCCTTGTTCCGAGATACTCACGCCACGAAGTGGCTCCAGAAGTTCCAATATCAGAGCTCGCTGCTGTCGTGGCGAGCTGCATCGCTGGAGCTGTGCTTCGGTTTGACTGACCTTGTCCTCGGTAATGCCTGGAAGCGAGAGGAAAAGCGCACGCGGGGTGGGTGTAACAAATCCATACAACACCCAGATCGATGCGATTAGCTGTGCTAGGTCCTTCTGCATGTCGACAAAGTAGGACTCGTGCACAGAGGTAATGCATGCCTTCAGGACATCAGTACAGATGAACTCCCGAATGGTTTCGGTGGTTGGGCTGTTGTTCGGGGGTGCAAAGTCGCTTAAAATTGATCGAACCACGCGGGTGATGATGCTACAGCAGCGGGTGTCACGCATGCGCAGAGCGTGGGTGCAAAATAACATGACGGGTTCAAATATCTCAGGGGATGAGAGAACAAAGTGGCGTATTGAGTCTGAAGGTTCCGGATTTGGCTGCGGCGCACTTGGATCTGTCTCAGCCCTATCAGGATCTAGAAAACCAAAACACATCAGTATAGTTTTCTTGATATCAGGTATTTCGAAGGTTCAATGAATCTTCAAATGGCTTTTTGACAATTGGGTTTTCATACCGCCTCTCTGTGGGTCAAACAAACTGGCCACCATGATGACAGCGGAGTATGTCAACTGGCGCAGCACACTCTCGGATTTCATCTCGTCGGTCAAGTCCCCATCTGAGATCCCGGACTTTCGCTGTTCGATGATTTCCCACTCGGTCGTTATTTTGCGATCGATACTTCTGAATAATGTAGCAAGCATCGGAGGGAGAAACTGGTTGCGATATTGTACAGGGCAATCATCAATGAGACAACGAGATATGTTTAGCAAGACGGAGAACTGATGGGAAGAAAGGTGCTCCGAATCTTTGAAGAGGGCTTCAGAAAGAGGTCCCGGGAGCTCAGCGAAGCCGTAGAATTGGTGTCGCATTCTGCTCATGCTGAAAAGCATGGAATAGCATGACTCCCGAACTGCTCGAATCTTGCCACGTACCGAAGATGCAAATCCTTCCAGGGTGGACTTCGAGGCAGTTATTTTGGCATAGAAGTCGTCCCGGCTGCCCGTAGAGATACCGGCTTGCCAGAATCGATCAGTCAAGATCCGCTCGACCACCAATTTCATTTCTTGGCTGACAGCCCAGTTTGCGGGGTTGTGGAAGGCATGGGCATGGCTTGTCGGGATAAATTAGTTTGTGTTATTATTGGACACAGGATATCTCTCACCTGAGAAGCTGAAGCAGTGTCGGGAGGATTTGGGGGATAAGATCATGCCACATAGTACAAGCCACAGAGTACGCCGGAGCGGACTTTTTCAGCTTGTCCGTGGACACGGCCAGCATGGTTTTAGTCCCACGCAATGGAAGCATCTAAAACATAGATCAGAATGAGATATCATCAATAAAGAGAAGGGGGTTACTCCACGCACTTGAAACTTCCTGGTCATTTCTTCCTGGACCAGCTTTCCCTCAGAATCTAATATGACTTCTGACCAATCTTCAAATTTGTGGGCTTGCTTATTTTGCATGTACGACCCAACGGTCTCTAGTCCAAGCATCGAACAAAACCCATCGAAGGACGAGCTCATCTGGCGGAAACCCTCTTCTTGCCATGCATTCTGAATAGGCTCAAGGAAAGAAGCTAGTCGGTGTTGGCGGAGGTTCGGGTCAAGGTTGTTAGCACGTTGCCTGGATCCAAGTCAGCGTTAATGCTTCAGGTTGAGAATGATGCGAGACAAGTACATGATAATGAGAAGAATCGAAGTCAACTCCATTTGAAGTTTGTCATCTACCCGGTTTGCCATGGTAATCTCTCTGATCTTTGGCTCGAGCAAATCGTAGAAGGTCTGGGGCAATTATAATTAGCGAACGAAGTGCCAGATGGATATCCCCGACAACGTACGGAGAAGTAGTCAGCATAACGAATTGCCAGACGACGAAGCTCATGGCTGGCAAGACCATGAAGTTCTTTTACGGCCTCGGCATAGACAGGGAAATCGGGCTGGTCAGGCAGTCGTGTCATGAGTACGTGCTCGAGCACTTTGAGAGCGAAAGCTGGGTGATTGTCTAGAGCCCGTGAGGAGATGTCGACAACCAATTTGATGATTCGCTGCTTTATAACAGGATCGTCGTAGCTTCTTTGCATTAAAGATGAAGCCCAACTTTCGACCGCGACCTCCAATCCGTGACGCTCTTGCTCATCCTTCTGCGGGGCCTTTCCATGGGCTTCAATCCACTTGTGGTAGCCCTTGATAACCGCTTCCACCACCGCAAACTGAGCATCGGCACGCATCAGTGGAATGGAAGACTTGCTGAAATTGTGCATACTGAATGGCTCAACTCCGCTATAAAGGTTGTCCAGATTGCCATCCACCTTCCCAAGTATTTCGCGCACAGCCTCTTGGGGGCGCTTTTGGGTGATTGCTTCGATGATTGACGAGCAATAGCGACGATAATTACCGACGAAGGCATGGCGCTCAGGAATTGTATCGATGTCGTCAACCAAGAACTGGACAGTGGGATCTTCGGATTCGACTGGGAGGGATTCCCAGCGGATCAACCGTTGCGTGCAAATGTTCAAAAAACTGGGTGTCTGGTTGACCACGTAGTCTAAGCTGCCAATCTTGTGGATAGCTAGCAACCTAGACCACAGATGCAAAACAGGGATGGAAACCGTCAGACTTTGATGCTGCATTATGGTAATCATGAAGTTGAAGAAAGAAGGGAGGTCAAGGCGATGCATCGTATCTCGAAGGAATCTCTCATCTTCTAGACAGCCAGCAACATATGACACCATCTATAGATACTGTGAGCCAAGTGACTAGGAACCTCTAAGAACTTGGAATTCTTTACCTCTGAAAGCTTTTTGGAAATCAAATACTTCGACTCGTCCATGTCTTCAGGACCCACAATGGACCATTGATAGAGACTTTGAAGGGTATTGAGATAGTCGGGCTCGAAAATGAGGCACACGAGACCATGGGATTCTTCGTTTCCCATATTATTCCGGCCGTATAGTGCGTGCAACGCCTCAATTGCAGCCTTGCATCGTAGATGTTTAGTTTTTTGCTAATGTCAATACCAAGGAAAGGATCCTTACCAGAAGCACTTGCTCGTCCTGACAAGTTAATGATCTGAATATACTCGAGACCACCTGGGAAGCCACGATGGCTTTGTAAACAGACCACGACAGCGCAGAGCGTAGAGTCAACAGCGCTTTTACCGCAGCATCGCGAGCCTGCGGAGAGCTGGGCACATTTTGGACGCAGTTGTCCAAAAACTCGCAGATTCGAACAAGCCAGCCCTCCTGGCCGCAGCGCAATGCAGCACTTGGGTTCTTCTCCGAGTTTATCTGCTCAACAATCGCGGCCGGAGTAAAGATTTCGACCAGCGCCCGATTAAGCTCCGTCCCACGCAAGGATGAGACGGTGTCCTCGCGGAAGAAAACATCTTCCGATAGGGTCTCCAAAACAGACAGCACCAGCTCATTGTGAACGAGTGAAGAGCCCCAAAACTTCACCAGTGCCTCATCCATGTCGATCCAATCCAATCCCCAACTTTTTTTGGCAGCCTCCGACCACAGCTGAGGGATTTTGTTGCGGAGGTAATTGGGGTCCTCCGGGCGAATGTTCTCGGCGAGCTGTAGAATCATCGATCGTAGATTCACGGAAATTTCGGTGTTTGCGAAGGACAAATGGCGGAGGACATGGTCGAGCAAGGTCAATCCGAAGTAGCGGACAACAGGAGCATGGTCAGTACGCGAGGCCAGCAGGAAGCCATTGCGCGGTGCGGCTTCATTGTCCTTGAGGGACTCTACGAACGACAACGCTTGTTTGCGAAGCTCATTTGTAGACCCGGGGCTATGAATCACCTCCAGTGCCCGAATGATGTCGGCCATACCGGCCTCGGACAGCTCCTCGGCGGCCATATTGTCAGCGCCCCGCGGAATGTGGTGAGGTGATAGGCGGCGCGTGGGATATACGAGGACTGGACAGGGAAACCCCAGTTGCGTGGCGGCGTAATATAGGCGTGACGTGTCTCGTTTTAATCCAACCGAAGGGTACTCTGCATAGCCGGGGGAAAGGTCGAGTGTACCGTAGGCAATTGAGATGGCCGTTGACCCTGTCCGTAAGATGTGCAGGCGGACACAGCAACAACGGCCATTCAAAACACCGATCGAGTATGCGGCAGCACGCAGCGACTTAGCGGGGAGTGGGAGGGAGGGTCGGACTGGGGATCGCGGTGGTGTTTGCGAGGGAGCTGGAGGTGATGCGGGAAGGAAAGCCGGGAGGGCTGTGAGAAATGCCGAACCCTGAGATTTTCAGCGATAACAATGGACACACCGCTCCCTCCCCACCACCAGGTCAACTTAAGACATTGGAAATTGAAATAAGATTATCAGACATGACTTCCAGCATGCTCCTTTACTTTGACTTCTCGCCCTGGTTATTACCTTGCCCCTCATCGAGGCCGATTGTTTATCTTATCTGCACGCGATCCATGGATGTTACTAGCGTATACTCCGTGCACTGAGATATAATTTGGTCTGCTCCATTGCCTGTGCCTAAACGCCAGGTAAAACCGCCAGTTCATTCAATCGTCACATTATTAGACATTGGCCTGCTTGGCATTGCTCCAAGAACGTGCCCTCGCCGGCTTGGTCACTTAGGTCGCCTGCTTTGCGCTTGACCCCTTCAATCTTAATGTCCTGTTCTCCACCAGCATGCCACCAGCGCAGTCGCTGAAACTTAGCTGTCTCAACCTCATACATGTCGATCTCCCACTTGCCTCCACTGACGGTGACGGCAGTCTCCTTTTCGGGGAAATGGAAGTCAGGCAAGAAGATCTCGGTGGGAGCTTCAGATGCCGTGGGCTTCGGAGCCGCGAGTGCCATCGCGAAGGAGCAACTCTTGAGGTCAAAGATATGATTCACCAGATCCCCGCTGACATATATTGGGGTTGGACGCAAGTATGCTTCTGCCGCACGATAGCCCTTGCGTTCAAGCGACTTCTGTGAGTGGCTACTGGATATGGAAGGTGACGCGAGCGCACCTTTCAGATTGCGCCGGTCGACTTCTGGCTCATCGCCACTGCTATAGCTTTCAGAGTATCCAGGGGAGTGGGGATTAGTCGAGCGGGTGGCGGCTGCGGTGGGCAGCTCAAGATCATCACGCGAATAGATGGAAAGATCTTCGCCGTTCCAGAGATCCCCCCATTGATGGTTGTTCTACTGGAGATTAGCAACGGGTATTGTCAGCCACTGCGCCACGGATGCATACCTCGGTCTGATAAATCCAGAGAGTAAACCCATTAGAAGTGCTACCCTCCATAGCAAAATGGTTGGCATCCATGGCACTTGTCTGGCTGCTGTAATCCCCAGTCTTGTATGCTTGCTTGTCATCCATGTCGTACGGGATACCGATCTCTGTAAAGAGCAGCGGATGCTTTCCCATATAATTCAGGCTTTCGTCACGGAGGAATTTGAGTTGATCGCGCAAGCAGTTCCGAATCGCAGTCTCGCCAATTTTGACAGCGAAGGCCGGAGCCCAATACTTGCCTCGAAGGACACCGATGACATCCACGTTGTAGAGACGATTCCTATCTTAATTAGATTTGATCAATGGAAACAAGCGGCTTCGCTTACCAATGCTTCGTCAGAAGGGTCAACCCATCATAGTAATGGACGGCATGAACCATGTTGGGGTCATCATCAACGGTCCCTTTTAGAACAGGGGGCACCTCCATCACGGGTGGCTGACAGAAGAGGATTGCAGTCGGCCACACATTCCGAATGGCATCCCGGTAGGCCCGGTAGTGATGCAGGAAGTAGGTGTTGGTGAATTTCTCATAGTCAAGTGGTTCTCCCGTCTGCGGGACCTTAGAGAAATAATCACTCTGCAAGAGTGTGTCGGTCGAAGGATCCCAAACACCATGTTGCGCCCAAATACATTCACCTAGCTTCCAGCGAGGGTCTCGTTTCCAGCCATATTTGCCGTCGTCGTAATCCACAGGGAGCCATGCTGACTCTCCTTCTGGATCCACAAGTTCTCTGCCTGTTTGATACGGACCAAAGCTACCAAATCCCCATGTCGATTGCTCACAAGCGCGCCCGGAGCCGGTAAGTATGGCTTGAAATGCCGTGGGAGAGGTGCCTAGCTGAAGCTGTTGCTCTGGCGGAACCACCGAGATATCTTGCACGCCCACGAGGCCACGGTGGGGCTCATTCATACTTTCCCACCCAATGACAACATCATGTTCAAGACCCCCGGCTTCGTGAATCCGTTGAGCAAGATACTTACATGCGGCAATGAAGTGGTCCTGCAGGTAATCCTGAATGTTCTGGCCATCGATGATCGCATTGGGCGCAAAGTCTTTCCCGGCCCAGAAGAGCGTGAACATGGTTTGGCAGACCAGACGGGTATAATTTGTGCTCCAAATCATCTTCGGAAACTCGACGGGGATATCATACGTGTTTTGAACAAGAGCTGCCATGGTCTTTTTAAAGGTCCTTGGGTTCAAACCCGCGGCATACAATGTCCACATTGGTGCACCTGATCCCCCGGAGAGGCGCGACCACTATCTTGGTCAGTACAATAATTCATATGCGCAATTGCATAATGACTTACAACATCCTGGTGAGGGTCCATGAAGACATAGAACTCATACTGCTTCGCTACCCGGAGAACCTCGATAGTGAACGCGATCCACTCCTGGTCATAGATGCCAGGGCCGGCATGCTCGATGGCCTCCCAGGTGAAGATATATCTGATGGTGTTGTACCCCAGCTTTCGGAGCCTCTTGAAATGGATATGGGAGTCTTCCAGCGAGAACGGCCGCCCGACAAATGACACATTATCGGCCTCGAAGAACCCGTCCGGCTCATAGGAGGGGATGTTCGGAGTTTTGGGATACTTGGCATCTCCAGCGACGTTGATCCCTCGAAGAATAATCTCCCTACCTTGCGGACCTCTAAAGGCCTTTCCGTCGACGTGAAGGTGGAGGCAGCCCATGTTGGCGATGTCCTTTAAGGTTCGGAGGGTCTCGGTCCTTGTAATCCGGCTGTCCGGTTCGCAGGTTGCAAGAAGGACGGATTCGAGGTCCCTGACAGAATGATTCAAACGGCGGATCTGGTGCTTGGTCGTTATGCCAACGACTCAACTGGACGAAGGGTCAGTCACCCGAGCTCCATCTGGGCCTGCGCACGCAACTCGAAGCTCTGGCAGTCATGCGATCGACAAACCTTCTATACCCAACGCCCAAACAAGTTCTGATATTCCCCGGGAGCACTCCCTCTTTGCTTGAACCCAGAGGTCTGCAAGACGGTGAAGCGGAGTAGTGAAGCTGTGTCGGCAGCGATAGCAGATAAGACGGTCACTGACGTACCTCCCGGCCCAATCACTTGCTCCACCACACGAGAACTTCCCCCGCTGCTCTGTGCGCGACCATGTCCAGCAAGGCCGCCCTGAAGGCCATTCGCACGGCTTTGGATGCGAAAGAATATGCAGATGCAGCCGACAAAGCCAAGACTCTCATCCAGCGAGAGCCACAGAACTACCATGCGTAGGTGTTCGGCCCATTCCGTTCCATCGCAACCTAACCCGCTTTTTGCCTGCTAGAAACGTGTTTCTCGGTCTTGCCTACGATAATTTGAGACGAATTGAAGACTCCGAGAATGCCTACTTGGCCGCGACACGAATGAAGGAAGGCGACCGGACAGCTTGGCAGGGATTGATCAGCTTGTACGAGAAGGCCGGCAATTCGAAATTTGATGCCTATCGGGAAGCAGTCTTGAAGCTCGGGGCCATTCTTGAGAACAGGTATGTTGTATGCCCGTCGATGTGATCCTAATCCTAACGTCTACATGTTTGACAGTGATGAAAAGGAACGATGCCAAGATCTCATCAACAAATACACGAAAGTAGTTCGGAGCAAAGGGTCCAGAGCCCAACTCAAGCATGCCCTTGAGCTGCAGCTTCCCAGTTCTCCTCTCTACAGCTTCCTCGAAGGTCGACTGCCCCATCCATCTCAAACCTACCTCCGTCTGATCGAAATCACCGAGAGCGAGGAAAAAGAATTCATCAATCGTGAGATCGGCGAGCGCCGAACTCGCTTGGGAGCACGTATCGAGCAGGTCACACTCGAAGTCAAGCGGGAGGCGTTCAAGAAAAGTGGGTTGGAAGAGTTGTACCGAGGTATCATTGACTGGGCCAACGACGATGATCTACGACGTCAGTATGAAGAGAAGCTTCTCCAACGTGCTTATGAAGAGCTGAGCTTTGCCCATGCACGCGACAAGCGTGCCAAAAAAGATGAAGTTCTTCAATCCGCGCAAGGCATGGTCACGATCAAGCATCCTTTTGAGCTTGCCTGGAAAATCGTTTTGGAGTGGCAGGATATCGAAACCTATTCCGAATGGGATGCTGGGGTCATCCGCGAGTACATTGAATTTTTCCCAGACTCTGGGCTTTCGAAGGTTCTGAAAGGGTTTCTGTTCAGTGAACTTTCCCCGTTCCCCAAGCAGAAAGCATCGGACGAGGATAAGGAAGAAAACGACCCGGAAAGCATTGATTCATCTCCCGAGGAACGCTTGATTTTGATGGTTGACGGTCTTGACAGTGCGCGAGATTCAATTATTGCGCATCGGATCATGGCTGATTTGTATCTCTTCATGGAGGAGTACGAGAGCACAGCGGAGGTAGCTCGCAAAGGTCTCGTCAATATCCGTGATCTTGTCTCATTCTCTGGAATCAAAGCCACGAAAATGACAGATGCGATGAATATTACACTCGCGAATGCTTTAATACAATACCAGTCCCCTCGGCACCACCCCGAGGCCAAGGCAATCTTTGAGGGTGTTCTCAACCGGCAACCGAAGTCCACGGTTTGCTTACTTGGTATTGGTTTGATTTTGAAAGTTGATGAAGATTATGGAGATGCAGTCGACTTCCTGGGCCGGGCTCTGCAGCGCGACCCCGCCAACATCAAAGTCCGTGGCGAGCTTTTTTGGAGTAAGGCTCTCAATGGCGACTTAACATCAGGACTCGAAGGTCTTCAGGCGGCTCTCGAAAGCCTCATTCAAGAGCAACCTGAGAACAAAGACTTCAAGGCCGAGCTTCTTTACAGGATCGGATACTGTCAATGGGTGTTGGATCCATCCCCGGCAGCCAGGAAAGACCGTAATGGTGCATATGCAAGTTTCCTTGCGTCCATCAAAGCCAATATGAACTATGCTCCGGCATATTCGAGTCTCGGGTTTTACTATGCAGACTACAAACGGGATAGCAACAGATCCCGCAGGTGCTTTCACAAAGCTTTCGAGTTGGATGCCTCGGAGACCGAAGCTGCAGAACGTCTTGCCAGGGCGTTTGCGGACCAGAAGGAATGGGACCTCGTTGAGGCAGTTTCACAACGAGTTGTGGACTCGGGAAGAGCCAAGCCCGCGCCCGGTTCAAAGCGCAGGGGCTATAGCTGGCCATATGCAGCACTCGGCACGGTCCAGATCAACAAGCAACAGTACGCAAAGAGCATCGTTTCATTTCAGGCTGCTTTGCGGATCACCCCTGGGGATTACCATTCGTGGGTCGGTCTCGCAGAAAGCTATCACCACTCTGGCCGGTACATCGCCGCTACAAAAGCATTCGAGCATGCCAAAGAACTCGAGTCCAATCTCTCCAGTGCAGAGAAAGAGCAGATATGGTTTGCGCGGTACATGCTGGCGAATGTGAAAAGGGAGCTGGGTGAATTCGATGATGCTATCTTGAGCTATGAAGATGTTTTGAGTAATCGCCCTAATGACATCGGAGTTGGCATTGCGCTGCTCCAGACCCTGGCAGAGAGTTCGTGGAAGAGTCTGGACTCGGGCTTGTTCAACGATGCTGCTGAGCTCGCAAGCAAGGTCATCAGTGTGGCTCGCTCGCTCGCAGAAGTGCGAAGCGACATCTTCAACCTGTGGAAAGCAGTCGGCGATGCCTGCGCGAACCTTTCCTACATCAAGAAAAAGACTGCGAAACTGCCGGTGCCTGACTGCAAAGCTCTGCTATTGACGGGTGTGGATTCGGCCGCGCTCGATACCATGACTGATATCGATGGCATTGGGCAAAGCTGGCTCGAGATGGATATTACCGAGCCTTCTGCCGATGTCTGCATTTTCCTTTCCATTCTAGCATACAAGCGCGGGGTCAGTGTTTCTCAGCATGATTCTCATGCTCAAGCCGTTGCGTGGTACAACCTCGGCTGGGCTGAATACCGCGCATTTCGAAGTGTGCAGATTGGTTCATACAACGGCAAAAAGCAACGCAGGCTGCTTAAATGCGCCATGCGGTGCTTTAAGAGAGCCATTGAGCTCGAGGCCGGCAACTCGGAGTTCTGGAACTCACTTGGTGTTGTCACCACGAGTATGAGCCCGAAGGTTGCGCAGCATGCGCTTGTCAGAAGTTTGCATCTCAACGATCGAAGTGCCCAGGTCTGGGCCAATCTGGGTGCTCTCTATCTCCTTCAAAACGACACCGAACTCGCGAATGAAGCGTTTACGCGTGCTCAATCCACTGACCCTGACTACTCGCTGGCGTGGGTTGGCCAGGGGTTAATTGCTCTGCTCTATGGTGAACGTAAGGAGGCACGAGGACTATTCGAACATGCATTTGACATCTCTCGTTCTTCGTCTATGCTTCCCAAACGCCAGTACACTCTCAGCCTTTTCGATTACCTCCTTTCCGCACCCTCTGCATCTAACGAAGTATCTCAGCTCATCCAGCCATTCTTCGCACTTCACCAGCTGTGTGCTCAGGATCCCTCGGACCTTTCATTCGTGCATCTATCCGCGTTGCTTGCCGAGAGGATGGGCGAGATTGCCGACGCCGAGTCTAACCTTGAGATTGTTTGCTCAGGAATGGAATCCGAATTTGAAGAATCCGAGTCCCCCGCATCACTCTTCAAGTTCGCGCAGGCCAATGCAGATGCCGCTCGTGTGTTACTAGCGAGCCACCAATACGAGAAGGCGGCTGAGAAGGCGGAGTTGGCGCTGACGCTTTCCGGTGAGGAAGACGCAGAAAATTTCGATCCCGAAGCATGCAGCAAGCTACGTCTGTCGGCTCACTTGACTGCCGGTCTAGCATTCTACTACACCAAGTCGATGGACCGGGCAATTGACATGTTCCGTGATGCCCTTCAGGAAGCTCAAAACGCCCCCGACGTGGTTTGTCTGTTAGCCCAGGTGCTTTGGGCCAAGGATGGAGAAGAAGAACGCTCAGTTGCTCGGCAGCAGCTGTTGGACTGCGTGGAGAACCACTCGGACCACGTTGGAGCCATCACTCTGCTTGGGGCCATTGCACTCCTAGATGGAGACAAGGATATCATCGAGGCCATAGAATCAGACCTCCACGCGATGATCACTCGAGATGATGTTGATATCCACGACCGGAGCAAACTCCTTAGGCTTTCCGCCGCCATGTCTGCCATGGGATTCATTGGTGATGCCACACTCCCAGAAGCCACTCGGCGGATCGGTGAGGCCACATCTGCGATCGTGCTTTCTCCCGGCCAGCCAGCGGGTTGGATGGAGCTGTCCTCCGCCTCCAGTTCGCCCTACCCGGCCGAGATGGCTGTCAAGCGGGCTCTGCGCAGTGTACCTCCTCATAGCAATCTTGAGGCCACTGATCTCAGTCAAGCATATGCGCAGACTGGAAATGCTGGAGACGCTTTCCGATCTATCGTGGTCGCACCCTGGCGACGGGAAGGATGGGCAGGTCTAGAGCATACTCTGTCGAGCATAGCATAATCATCTCCAATGAAGCATCTTGCGAAAGAGCTGCATGAAGGCAATGTTAGTTTGATTCCCGAGAAGAGAAATAACCAAAAACAGTTTCACCTACCTTTGTAAACTTTGTAAAGGGTCGTCATCTTTTGGTGCGGTCTCGATTTTATCCTCCACTTCTAATGCCTCACGGTTCCCCTGCCTCCATAGCGGCGATGCGCTGCAGCAATTTTGTCTTCCTAGCATTTCTCCAGGGCCGATCCAACGCGTCAATCTTGCCCCCAAGTAAAGTAACACATCCGGGATTCAACAGAACCATGCCACGCGCAACGGTCGTTCCACGGAGTAGACATTTCGCCCCAATTCCCAGTTTCTCCAATGAGACGCCCTCGATATGTTCCATCTCAATAGCCACGACTTTCGTACCCGCCGCGTCTTGCAGGATCAACCGATGCGGCCCATTCCCACTACTGCCCGAGGCATTGGGAGCTGGTGGCGCGTTTGTACTTGAGCCATTGTTCTCAGTGGCTCCCTGATCCTCGCCCATGGAAATAGTGCGTACGATCTCGCGGCCGCGCACCGTTTCGCCGCGTTCAACACGCTCAATGGCCTCAATTTGGCTCCACAGACTGGCGCCAATGTCATCGATGTCGAGGACCTGGACCGGGATCGTATTTGGGAGGCGTCTTTCTTGGACATTTGGATCGGAAATATCGATGGGGAACACGGATGTTGGATTGGTGGACAGAGATTCGCGAAAGTCCGAGGCCAGCACGCGGAACAGAGCTGATTTGATCAATGCGGAGACGGGGACATTGCGCTGCGATGCCAGGAAGGCGTTCAACCAAGGCGCAGACACGCACAGTCCCTTGGAGCTCTGGATTTGGGCCGTGATTTGGTCGGCACTGGCCATGACTGCATCTCGTGATGAAGTGGGAAACGCGAAAAGATGCCAAGGGCAAGCTGGTACTTGCACGGACCACCGCTTAACCCGTTGATCTGGTCTCACCTGCACTCTCTCCTCCCCAGCCATGTCGACGCTTTCCTCGCCACGTCCCTCAATGGGCTCCTCACGGGCCCACTCGCCCGTACCTTCATCTCGTCCCTCGCTCGATGCGCTCAATACCAATGCCGGTGGGCTGAGCGCTTCCTCGACCCCCGCCCGCGCGATATCACCCAACCCTCGACGCAATCGTTCGGCATTGCGAGATTACTACAATCTTAAACCCCCTGCAGCCGATGGTACAACCTATCGGTCCCGAAGTGTCCCGCGGACCACCGACGCCGGTGACATCTCCAATCCATCTGCCCTCGCCTCGGGGACAGAGCTTGACAGCGCGGACTTTGACCCGCAACGCTATGTCGACCAGCTGCTCGCAACATCATCACTGTCCACGATCTTCAAAGCCGAGAACACACTAGTGGGAGACATCCGCACTCTGGACGGGGAGCGGAAGGCGCTTGTCTATGACAACTACTCGAAGTTGATCCGGGCCGTGGAAACCATTGGCAAGATGCGACGAAGTATGGATGAGCGGGGGGCTCCTCTGACCATGACTCAAACCCTGGGCCCAGCAATTGCATTCGTTGCTGAGACCGCGGGGGGGCTGATCAAGGAAGGTGAGGAGCAGCGGCAACGGATTCAAGAGGACAAACAGGAGCAGCCGGTACGAGACATTCAGGCTGAGAAGGAGACGGTTCAATGGGTTCTTGCAGCGCCTGGGAGACTAGAGAAGCTTCTGTCGGAAGAAAAGGCAGAGAATGCTGAGAAAGACTGGAAGGAGGTTCAGCAATTACTCGATGCTTGGGGTCAGGTCAAGGGCGTTGCCGAGGTCCGCCAGGCCTGCGAGAAGGTCATGAACCAAGAAGCCAACAACGATTGAGAAACATCATTCACTTCTAATACTCCCATCCTTTGGGCCCTCTCCATGGCTTCCACTTGCTCCTTCCCGGACAAGTCGGGACTATACCAGGCACGACTCTGCCTGCATTTCACCATCAGCTTGTACATACTTCAGATACCCAGACATGCATTCATCAATGATAGTCATAAGCCATTAATCATTATAATCCCCTCGCTCAGTCCGCAAGAATCTCATCCCGACTCGAGAACCTGCTTGCCTTGAGCCCGTAGTCATTCTTCGACTTGATATCAAGATGCGTATATGCATCGCACTTGTAGTAAATCGGCTTCCCCCGCTCATCCACCAGCCCCTCATCGACTAGTGCCTTCAACACACGCTTCACATCCTCTTTATCGCCAAAGTCCTTCGTGTAAACACATATCAGTCGCGATTGTCCCGACCCATCCCCTGTTGCGACTTTAGCGCAACCGCCCAGATCCCCATTCACCACCGCCGCGGCAATTGTCTTCCAGGTCGAATCCACATTGCGAACCGCCGGGAAAAGCATCCATTTCCCCGTCGTGACACTATTATCACGCGCCGCCGCAAGGATATCCGCTTCAAGCTCCCGGCGGAGCGCATTCAGTTTGCGAGTGAGCGGAGCCGTGGTTTTCGCGCTGGACTTGTCATGCGCGGCGCGGTGGGACGCGGCTGCGTCCTCGTAGCGATGTAGATGGTCTGTGCCTTCCTTCACGAAGCTGGCAACGTCGCTGTCTTGCGCGTAGTCCGAGTCCGGCCCGTAGACCCAGATCCAGGGGCCGATTTCTGAGGATGTGGTGGATGGAGGGAGGCGGGAGAGGAAATCGGGGATGGATTCGTTGCGGCCGCGTTTGTCTCGGGGTAGCATGCCCGGTGCCGTTGCGACTACTTCATTCTCTTGCGTGGATGGCTCCGCTTTGACGGGGGGAGCTTGGAGTTCGAATTGTTTGGTTGCGGGGAGTTTGGAATGGTACTCCGACCAGTATGGTTCTGGGTCGTAGGCTGCTGCGAGTGTTTCGAGACGTTCTTTTTCATCCGCGTCGCCTGGTGCAAGTATATTAGAGAGGAACTGACTGGACCTCAGTAGGACAGACCATAAAAGCTGGACGTGTCGGAGATGGTCATCTTTGGGAGAATTGTAGATACCTGCAGTGTTGTGGTTTAAAGCATCGGGTTGAGCAGCGGATAAGAGCTTCTTATCAGTGGGGCAGCGCATGTCATCGCGATCGGTATAGTCTGGGTGGGTTCTAGAATAACAATGACAACGGCATACAATCTTATGCAGAGCTATGGCGTTTGTACTAACACCTTTGTAAAAGTCAATCAAAGAAGCAACAACAATCAAGCAATATCATTTCAATCAAGCTATGACAGACTACCACTGACAGAATACATATCCTCAATATAGTCCGGAGCCAGGCTACTTGGTAATTTCCGAGCGAACTTGCTCAACAAAATTGACCAAATCAGCCTTTAGCTCATCGGGTTGCTCCAAGGCCGCAAAGTGACCACCCTATCATCCAGTCAGCGTGATCCTCTTAAAACAAAGCCACCATACCTTTTGATGCTCTCCCCAGTAGACCAGGTTACCCGTAGTCTCAACCCAAGAGCGAGGCACTGGAGCAAGCTCGAGAGGAAATGCAGAGAACCCAAAGGGTTTCTTGATATAGTTGCGGCGGTCATTTGCCGCAGCGATAGGTGGCGGAGGGAAATTCTAACACAATGAGCAATGTTGAAGTGACCGGAATATGATTCGCCCACTTACCTGGCGATAGGAATAGAGTGACCGAGGAAATGTCTCGGTGAGCCAGTATAGAGTGATCGACTCGAGAATATGATCCAGGGGTAATGGTTCGTCGACCCACTCCAAAAACTTCTCCCCGACCCTATCTCAAGTTAGAATATGTCGAATACGTTACACTCTTGATCCTTACCATGCCAGGAGGGCCATTGGGCTGGTGGAAATAGCGTGGCCGATTGTACTTGGGCGAGTTCCGTGCTCGACCATGTATCCGGCGCCCATCATGCGGAATTCCTGCATCCGAGCTAGACCTTTCTTCTCAGATGGGGTCAAGCTATCATCTGAGAATCCCTCGGGGCGGGACATGAAGCACACGTTGACTGCTATTGTTGGAATCATCGTATATCCCTACTAGGGGAAGATACTCACGATGCACAGCTGAGATGCATCAGTATCCCTTCCACAGTAGCGGGGGCTTGATTTCGGAACAGACCTTTACAGCTCTCATATTCAACGGCCAGAGTCCTGGCGATCCGACTGCCAATATCACCACCCTGAGCAACATAACCACTTTGAAAGCCGATGGCCTTCATCAACTGGTCGAGAATACGCGCATTGTCGTCGGTAGTGAAGTTCTTATCCAACGGAGGCCCGGAAGAGAACATGTAGCCCGGCAAGGAGGGAACAATCAAATGATAGGGTAGAGTACTGGGTGAGTATTCCCGCTGGAATTTCTCCAACATTGGCAGGAATTCAAGAAAGCTCCCTTCGAACAGATTCATGGTTTAGTGGGTTGTTTGGGGGGTTAATTCACAGAGCGCCATCTCACCGGGCCACCCATGAACGAACAGAATGGGGATTGCGTCGGGTCTCTTCGAGAAGAGTCCAACAAAATGCATTCTGATATCCTCGATATCAATCATCCACTGTGGGAAATTGTTAACACGAGCCTCGGAGGATTTCCTTTTGCAGTCAGCATGGGCCTTGATCTTCCATAGCTATGTTTGTCGAGGTTGCAGTACCATTTGTAGGATGTCAGCCACTGCTCCCGCATGGCCGTGAGCCAGTCACGGGTCACGCCATATCGACGATCCGCCTGAGTGTTTTCGTATGTGGGCGGTGCAATTTTGGACAGTTTGATGAGGGTCTCTAGCTCGTCTAATTGCGTCTTGGGGATAGACACCTCGAATGGCGTGGGGGATCCCGTGGCCGTGGCCGGTAGAGTACTGAATGGGGGCGACATGGCAGGATTTCTGAATCATAGACTCTGCTCGGCCCTGGATATTTATAGTTCTCCGCCTGCAGGTGGAGGGATTCGGTGAAACTGGATCGTTCACCGGACCATGAGTCATGTGCCTAATGAGACTCGTAGAAGAGCATCCAGCCCTGGATATCATCTGTTCTCCACTGGCAACAAACCCCGCCGCCGTTCGGATCTGCGCGGGGTCTCACGCAACGTCACCAGAGAGCCTCGCAATGATAGCTGTATTCGCCCTCATGAAAACAATGGCCGGCATCATTTTTCTCAATTTCTCATCGAAAAATCTCCCGTTGTAGTTCGGGTCGAAATCCACCTGGATTCACCGCCCCGCGCTCCCAGACGACTTTTCTCTCTACACCACTTCAATTGCCACTCACGACTCTGTGCCATCTATATGATTAATCATCTGGAGTCTCGCCGGTCTTGATGATTGATATCGATCGGAGATAAACATATACCTCCAGTATCTGGACGTTGATATATATTTCACCACAACCAAATCCCAGTGACTATGGGTTTGCAACATCCCAAATCTACAAACACGGTGTTTCTGGATCAGCCTCCCAGCTGTCTGGAATTTTGTCCCGAGAATCCGGACTATTTTCTGGTGGGGACATACCTTCTCTCCGAGACCAAGACCGGAGATGGAGAGATTCAACAGGCCAAAACCGGCAGTGTCCAGCTTTGGAAGCTAAACCCCGTCACCAGCGACCTGTAAGTCAGCCACGGACGGCAAAACATTCTCAAAAATTAATAATTAATATGACCCAGATCACTCGTTCAAAGGGTTGCCCTGCCATATGCAGTCTTCGACCTTCACTTTCACCCACGACACAGAAACAAATTCGCCATTGCAAGCAGCACAGGATGCGTGGCACTCTTTAACATCCCCAACAACACGGCTACACCAACAATCAATCAGATATGGACGAAACAAGTCCACGAGGACACCAGCATTCCAGCCCTGTTCCTCGCCTGGGCCCCACAGGGTTGGTTCCCGCAAAAGCAAGCAGACGGATTCGCAGTCACCTTTTCCGATAGCCGGACAGCCGTCTTTGGTACGGAGGGTGACCTCGAGGACAAAGCGGCCATCCAGGAATGGGGATCCTTTGCAGCCAGGCAAATGATCGAGGTATGGTTCGTTGCGTTGGCGGCGATGCAACAACCCCGCGAGCCGGAGAAACAACAAAATAAGACCCCATTCATGTTCACGGGAAACGACTTTGGATCCTTGCACACGCGCCGCTTTGACGTGAGCAGCGAAACCGACGGAGATGAGGATGAGCTCCTCGCACCACTGCTCCTCGAGCACGACGATCGTGCGCGCCACCACACGGCTGGCGTCACTGCGATCTTACCTTTCCCCATACCACTAGTTGAAGATGCCCCCGTGCTTTTGACTGGGAGCTATGATGAAGGGTTGCGGGTGTATCATGCCTCGAGACGGGGAGAAGTGCTCGCAGAACAGGGTCTCAGCGGTGGAGTCTGGCGGCTGCAGTTCCTGGACTCGACGGACATACAGATTTCGGGGGATGTCAAGGAGCGCCACTTCTTAATCCTTGCGAGCTGCATGCATGCCGGGACGAGGCTTGTCCGAGTTACCCAGAAGCTGCAGGGAGGGGATTCGGGTTGGACTATTGATGTCCTGGCCGAGTTCACCGAGCATGAAAGTATGAACTATGCAAGTGATACTTGGAAAGGCTCAAGGATGGAGACGTCGGAAGTGCTTTGCGTCTCAAGTAGCTTCTATGATCGCCGGGTTTGTGTATGGAAGGCGAAGGTATAGATCATGTTGAACATCCGATATCATCCAGCTTTGGTCTGGCTGCACTGGAAGCGATGGGTTTAATTCGGTTGGAGCCGGAAGATGAATGGCATTTGATCCACGGCTTTCCATATTTTTGAGCATAGACAACCTGTCGCTGGCTACCAAGCTACCATCCGATTGATTGATACCATGTCAACCAATCAAGATAATCCCTTTGGGCTGTCGAATGCTTACTCTAAGCTTACATATCATGTCGTGCAACTTCTTGCATGTGTAGGTGCAGTACATACGCCCGACTAGATCCAGGACAGCCGGACCAGGATTGGAATTTGCTTGTATTAGGGAATCTGGGATGAAAAGAAAATCAAAGAAGGGGAGAAGACAGGGGAGAAGACAGGGGAGAAGACAGGGGGAAAGACATGAACCCCGATGCAGCCCACTAGACAATCGTCTCCAGCTCTCGGGCATATCCTAGTGTGTTCTCAATGACCGTCCCGCTGGCCACCAAGATATCTTTTTCGGACCGTGCGGCCGCCTCGGGCTCCACGGGGAAGAATATCCGGCCATCACGGAGGATCCAGCCACGTTGCTTGGCAAATTCGATCACTGCACCTTCGGATTCCAGGAAAAGCAGGTTCTTGGCGTTAGAGATGGGGAGCGACGGGTACGCCTTTTCCGAGCAGTCTGCGATTTCGCTGCGAATCGTGCCAATAAGAACCTAACAGCGTAGAGTCAGCAAATGATTTCAAGCGGCCATCACTGACGAGACGGGCACGTCACTCACGTTTGAAAACAAGCCAAAGTCTTCCGATGGTACGCGCTCGGATTTCGTCTCCCGCCAGACCTTATCGTAGCTTCCCTCCATCAAGTTCCGTTCGAGGTCGACAGGGTACTTGATAAAAGCATCGTCCTCCACGCGACCGCCCTTCAAGCTTGCCTCCTCCACCAAGCCCTCTAACACAGTATGGAAATTGGCGCTATCACCCATGCTCAACAGCAGTAGCAGATAGAGACCAGTGATCTTGCTTCGTTGACTAGTGCTGAAGTCGACCCCAGATGAACTTTGACCTTGGGCACCGGCATGTCTCTCGAGATCGTAGAACGGTTGCAGTTGCTGGTAGTATCTTGTGAAGGTCTGGGCATCGGTTTGGCGGATTGCAGCGATGGCTCCAAGCTCAAGCACCTGGCGAGAAAGGGTAACAAGTTGAGGAGGAGTGGAGGGAGTGGGAATCAAAGCATTTTGGGTGAGGAGGGCTCGCTTGGCTTGGCTCAGTAGGCCATTGGCGGCATCCAGCTGTTTATGCTCCAGGGCATTCAACAGCTGAGGCACGATAGTTTTGAGCTCGGACATACTGGGCCAAGTAAAAGTAATGAAGGGGAGGAGGGGGGCGGAGTAGGAGTGAGAAATGGACTTTGTCCAAATGATGGTGAAGGCAATCGCGATGGGCCCGTCAAGAGTCACAAGGTTGAACCAGTTGGAACGAGACATTGTGTCACTAATTGCCGGGCGGTCAGTCACGTGCGTCATGCGCTAGCCGAAAATGAGATAGCGTGATGGGAGCTTACCGTTCCGAGGGTGAGGGCGGAATGACGTAGCAGAAAGAAGGGAGAAGGGATGAAAGGGGCAAGCGGTGGGGATGGATAGAATTAGCAGAAACTGAGTATCATGTGACCCCATCATTACTGAAGGGGTAGGCGGCAGAGGCTAGTGGAGTGAGGGTCACCTGATCAGGCTATAAAGGGAAAGTAACGGCTTCAAATTGCTACGTCAGTTTCCTCTCGTCCTGGCGCTTTATCAATTCTACAGCTCATACAGCTAAAGCTAGTTGTGCCAATGGCTGGAACTGAGGTGTGCCTAGGCCTGTCACTGGATCCCACCCCGGCGTGGCATTCAATGTGGCATATCTCAAAGTTCCATTTACATCCAGTCCGTAACACCCCCGGGAACCCCCATCGACTATGTCTGTCATTCCTGGCTGGCCAAGGGTATATAACCATGGGTTGAGAAATCCCAATCGAGTCTTGCCCCGTGCGAGACGCACTGCATTCAGCTGGGAGACTATACCTGCAAAAGTAGGCGCGGAAGCACTGCAAATCATTAATACTGACTTTCGGAGAGACCAGTGAAGACTGACCTGGTTCCACTAACTCGAATCCACCTATTATGGTCTCGCACAATAAAATTGGTTCCTTGAGCTGCAACATCTGGAATACCTCTCCCGTGAGGATTGTACAATCCTTGCCATTGATTGCCAAGAATCTTGAGGTAGCCTTTCACTGCTGCATGTTGGTACTGTGGCCGGGCGAAATTATCGGAGAAGCCACCACCAGAGAACGAGATCGCCCGCTCGGGTTGGCTATTGAAGGTTGCCCCCACACTAGTAACGAAGGGACAAGAGGCAGGAAAACTCGGAAGAAACTTTCTTCTCTTCGAACCATCGTTGCTGATACAGGAGCTCCCTGGGCCAGAATCACCGCTGCTAAAAACGATGGACACGCCCCGTGCCCCTAGTTGAGCAAAGAGATTGCATGTCACATTGGCATACGTAGCTGGAACGCTCTGTTCGGACTCTCCATAGGATGTGGTCAGCACCGCGGGGAGCTCGTCGTCAGGTAAGTTGAGGAAGTAATGTAGTTGCTCAAGGTATGGTTCGTTCGTAGAATAATTCGCCAAAGGTTGATCTCCGTCAGGAACTAGCGGGCCTCGGCCCGCAGTCGTATAGTAAGTAGCCAAGGTGTTATAGGCCATGGTAATCGAGTACTGCACGTCCAGGCTGGCTTCGCTGCTAGCGAGGGTGGAGCTTTCATCATTCAAACCACCATTAATTGAGACGACACTGAAGTTGGCATTTGTCTGGTTGGGTGCGTATAGATTCAAGAATTCATAGAAACCCCTATGCCGAGCGAATTGCTCCAGAAAGCCCGAGATTCCGAGTCTGTTCCGAGCGTCGGGCTTGGCCTGCGTGCCATATAGGCCGTACATTTCTCGCAGACAGTCGGGTGTGACTATGGACCCGCACGGCGCAGCCAGATCTGCCGGTGTCGCCATAACCACCTCCTTCATCGGCGTGATATGTAGATTACTCGGCCCTCCAAACCGGGTGGTCGGCTGAATCATCATGATGAGAGGATAAATCTCGCGTAGGACGGAATACCCCAAACTTCGAATCACAGTGGTCTTGGTGGCAGGATGGTGAAAGTATGAGAACTTCGTGTTCAACATGTGTTCGGCGTGGAGAATAGTTGTTTGGAAGGTAAACCAGTTCCCGTCCATTTCCACTGAATTTGATGAGACATTCTCTGAATTCAACCAAGCGAGGATTTGATCTGAAATGGCAGCTCCTGGGCGTAGAAACCTCTTCAGCTCATCACGTTTCATATGCTGGCCATAACGGGAATGACCTGGTGTCGAGATATCGATCACGTCTTGTTCCAGGGTGACCAGGTTGGGTTGGTTCACTGCGAGTCGAAGCTTTATCAGAGTTGACGGGGGTGGGCTGTCGCCTTTGATCCAACCCTCGGGTACATCCTCCAGCTGCTCGACGACCTGGAACTTCGGCTGGAGAGCCAGTGCTGCCTGCACGAAACATACTGCAATGATGATCATGAATCGCATGTTGGTATAGATAGGAACCGTGGTGGATTTGGGAGACCAGGAAAGAGTGCGAAGAGTATTATTTCTATTGCTCGAAAGGAAGAATTCGATGAGTCTCCCACCCTGACCGATGAGCGAGTGATCCATCAAAATGTTGCACAAGACAGCAGTGATGGGACAGCCGATGCTGTGCGATAGCTCATCATAGGACTATGGAGTCTTTTGGATTAATTTCCATGATAGTCTATACTGGGCCTCCATTGCAGCCAATTGAAAATAAGAGCACGAGAAAATTTCCCGTCTGCATGCCAAGACAAGCTCGGTCAACATTGCCATGGTGAGGCTATGTCGATCATCGCAGAGGGACACGCCATAATCAGCAGGTAAAGACAAAGTATCAACATTAAGCGCAATTAATGGTGGATTCAGTACTATGCTATCAAGGCATCAGTGATAATGCTTGGACGCAACCCAGGAAATGCGACATATACGCCGAAAAAGAACCGAAAAAGCCGAGTTCTCGTAATTGCTCAATCGGGGCAGTCTAGCCACGCTCAATTACTGCAAGTAACCCAGTTAAGGTTAGTTCCGAACTTTACCCCTACATTGGCTCCCAATTTATGTTCTCGGGTCTTTCCCTGTTGCTTGTTGTGGTGTTGATACGTCAAACCTTCTTAGGTTTTATTTGTTTTTGCGCCAGGAGTCCTAAACCATAAACCCAGTGGAGCCAGGGATTGTATAGAAGAGAATTTCATTGAAGCTTGTTATAACTCCTTGGGTCAAAATTGATTCGGTGCCACCTGTACCACGAGTCACTCATGAAACTATCTCTCCTTCTGCCTAAAGATGGAATCAGAATATCTCGTAGTACCGGTGTCAGTGTAGCAACCTGTCAAAGTACTACATTGCTCATAGTAGCCTGTCCTGGGTTTCTTGAATCGCCGAGTGGCCATATTCTAAGGTTGCACGCTTTTTATGGATGGGCTTTTATTCCGAAGGTAGTTGGTTTTATGGCAGTGCTAGCTACCAGTCAACGACATTTCTTTCAAATAAGCCGGGATCAGACAGATGCAGGATCTGAATTTCGTGTTACCATCAGACCCTGTGTATCCGTGTCAGAATGTCCTACAGAACGCTTGTCATGGCTTGCGTTGGCAGAACCTAATCTCATCCAGTGCAAAGGCCCCTAGGTAGGTCTGCATGAAATAAAGAGGAAACATTCGAAGCAGTTTACCAACGCGTAGAGTTATTCTGGCTTTTTGTCTATGAATCAATATGAGTGTTTTTTATTGTTCGTGTCATCGCCAAGGCCCATGTGTAGGATGTCACCCGCGGGCGTCGATGTTTGTCTTTAAGCCATGACAAACAGACAGATATGCATGATAGTTAGGGTAGATTCTTGCTTACCTCATTCAATCTCATCAAACGATATAGTTAATCGTAGTTAATGCTATTTTGTAGTGAATGTAAATTTCTGCCTTGGAGCCTTATACCCGCGGATCATCTCAGCCCCGAAGTCCCGAGATGCGGGATGATCGACGTCACGGCGAATTCATGTAGCGTGGAATTATCCGTGAAGACCCATTTGGTTTCTATCCTTAAAGAGTCCTATCACCACTCAAGGAAGATTAGAATCCTTGGGTCTTGCTGGTTCAATTGCGACTTCCGGATGTGCCCAGAGCTTTGAAGCAGTTAATCGTCCGTGCGTGGATATTGCGCATTGGACAGCTCTTGGCTTAGCTGAATCTTCTGCATAGTCGTGCTGCTGGATCAGTTTGCTCTTGTTCTTTTCACGCACATCATTTCAGCCGACTTGCTTCACAGATTCCCTGTATTGCGGGGTGGCATGAATCTCTGAGATCGAATCGACGTCATTCCTACATTCCCTCCGGCGCGTGATTTCTTGCCCACCAATCATCCCAGCCAGCTACATCTCAAATTTCTACATCATCTCTCCCATCAGATCATGGCAGAGCCAGAGATGGATCCGAACCGTCGGCCATCGGCTGACAATCAGACTATCTCCAAGGCTGAAATACCCTTGAAGGAGCGATTCTTCCGTTACTTCCAGCATGAGATTACTTGTAGGGCCCCACGACCATCGATCATCCTAAAGGCTTTCGTTCAGGAGAGTCTTGCTGACAAGGACCTTATAGCTCTCCAAGAGGAAATGGATCGCCTCGCGGATACGTCCCTCGTTGGCGGCGAGCGCGCCGATGCAACAGACCATTGTCTTGCTGGGATCGTACGTCTGTCGAACGAAGTGAAAGATGCAGCAAGCTACATTCCCACTTACGACCAAAGAGTCTACGCGGAGGTATTCAAGGATATCTTATTTAGTATCAATCCGCTGTACTAACCTTTCTCAGGCCATCAAAGCCTTGCAGGACAAGTTGAATGACACGCGGGCAGCCTTCGAGCCTCGATCGAAATTTAGTTTCAAGACTAAGAAGAATGCCTCCGCGGTCTCTCTGTCTGATGCAGCTGCACTTGCGTCCGAGGGTCGCCGTGGTATCCCGGGATACCATTCCCCGGGGGCTTCTTCGATGGGCTCTTCTGCCAACCAGACACCCAATTATCCCTCCACGCCCTTGAACGAACCGGATACGCAGCTCCAAGAGAGACCCGAGGTTGCTCCGACGTCTATCCCCGCCATGTCAGTCGCGGGTGGCATGCCAAAACCCCAGAGCGAGGATAAGACTGCGACAACATTTGAGGCTAGCGGAATTTCATCCGTATCGGTCAACAATCACTATGGCCTTCACATTATGCTTCCCGCCTCTGGATCAACATCTACTGTTCCCGCATCCATCACCTCTTTGCAACACTGCGTCGTCGACATGTCCATTCCCACCGCCGATGGGAAGCCATACGCCAGTTTAACGGTCAAGGAAATCAAGGAGAGCCTTTTGATCTGCGGCCAAGTAAACGGTCCCGCCCACATCACTGGAGTTGATCACAGCGTTATGGTGGTTTCCTGCCGCCAATTCCGCATGCATAACTGCAGTGATGTGGATGTTTATCTTAGCTGCTCGAGCAATCCCATCATCGAAAATTGCTCCAATATTCGTTTTGCACGGATACCCAAGGCTTATGTATGTGTCTCATCAACACTTGAAGAGAAATGTATTGATTTGATTTAGTCCCTGGATCACGGTCGCCCCGACCATGAAGACCGCTGGAGTCAAGTTGAAGATTTCAAATGGATCAAGCCCGAGCCAAGTCCAAATTGGAGTCTGTTGGATCCCACCGACGCTGTCCCAGAAGAGGTCTGGGCGGAAATAGTTCCCGGTGGACCGGGCTGGTCACTTGACGATATCCTTCACGCTATCAAGCTCATCAAGTGATGGCTTTCTGTCTCTAAACCCCTTGCCCTCGGACTGTGGTGTTGAAACGAATGCGTTAGGGGCCGCACCGTTTTCATCTTCTGCAATGACTTTGGAATCCTTCGTAATCTCACACTTCGTTCATGTTGTCTCTTACGCTTTAGCTTCAAATCTAATGCTTAGTACTGGACTGCAGTTTTCCTTGTCATTAGAACTGAAATATTTGGGTTCTTGTATTAACCTCTAGATATTTGAAACGGTTTGCCAATATTTTGGTATATTTCTGTAAGACCAACCATCCAGATAAAGAATAACAAGAAGAGTAGATATTGATGAAATAGTTTTCTATACACATCGAGGTGATATAGAGCAGCAAGATAGGCACTCGTCATCCATCAAGGCCTACTCGAATGCAGCTTGCCTGTCAGCCATGAATGTAGTTCAACACATCTCATCAGCTCACGATCGGGTCCAAATATCTCTCGACTTAAAACTTGAGATTGAATGCCAAAACCTGGGTATCCAGGTCGTACCCAGAAGTATCCTTATACCGGAATTTTCCAGAGTTCATGCGCCCTGTAGATCGATGTTAGACATACACGAGAAATGGAACTATCAATCAGCTCACCATCTTGGGTAATGTAGTCGTTGTCGCTGAAGCTGACAAGGAAGTACTCCTTCTCTCCCTCTCCACCTTTGTCGTCGGGGTTGGCCGGAACAACCGCAAGGCTCTCCCACTTCTCATTCAACAGCGTCTTGTCCTTTGGACCACCGTTGTGAAGTTTGAACTTGGCCAACTCAGAATTGACATTGTAATCCACAAAGGAGCAGTATTCTGCTGGGGTGATACCCTCCTTCAGCACACCGCTGGATGAGGCCACGGCACCCGTCGCCGTGTCGTAGTCCTCCTTGCCCTTGATATCAGTCACGGATTTGTTGTTCAGAACGGAGAACACATCCGCATGCCGGTACACAGAACGTGTCTCATCTTGTCCGCGACCGGAACCCGAGTCGCGCGCCATGATCAGGAAATCGCCTGTGGGCAGCTGATGGATCTCGGACTGCGCAGCAACCTTGTTTGCCTTGGCAGCATCGGTCTCGGTATGATCATGGTACTTGGGCAGGATGACGACCCACTCGTGAATATACTCCGGCGTTTTGCCAGAGATATCGTAGGCGAGCATACGAGCCGTCTGCTTGCTCTGACTCTTCGGGCCACCCTCCTGGTCCAGCGCGCTCTGGATCAGGGTGTATACGGTCTTCCCATCCGCGGAGACAGTCACGCCCTCGAATCCCTGGTTGTTCGAACGGCCGCTCTCGGTGTCGACGGGCTCGGGAATCTCGTCCGGGTTATACAGAGGCGGGGTGTTGGAGCTAAAGCTGACGGTGTTGTTGCGGCGTGGCAAGAAAGCCTGTGGCGGCTGGATAGCTTGCTCCATCTTGCCCTTGGAGTCGAATTTGTAGACGTACGGGCCGTACTCGTCTGATACCCAGAATCCGCCATCGCGGGTGTCCAATGCTAGACCCTCCGAGTCCACCGAGACCCGTTTGCCGCCCTTGCCCGCTCCTCCGAATCCATTGCCGGTGTATGTCGCGACGGGCAGGGGAGGGAAGCCGGGGTAGGAGGCATGGCCGGTGGCATCGGCGTCTAGGCCTGTGGTTGGTTCGCCATCTGGACCGGTTAAGAGGATAGTGTCAAGGTACTTCAATTGAATGTTAGGATTGGAAGGGTTGTTGGCAGATGCATCCGGAGCAAGCTTGAGAGAGATGGAAAACTTGTGAATACGCGACTGGAAATTCAGTGTGCCATTGGTGTTCCTAGAGTCAAATGATGAGCATTTCGAAAGCAGCATTGTCTGCTGGTATTGACCTACCAGCCCCGGTCCGGGAGCGCATAAACCGTTCCCTGGTAGTCATCCTGAGCACCCTTGTGCCAGGAGGACTGGTCAATGGCAATGGAACTGCCAATGCCTCCAATGGTGTCGCCGTACTTGTCTGTGGCATTGGAAGGAATGAAGCCGTAGCCAGCCAGGCCGGTATACTTGTACGTCGTTCCGGCACACGTTGTCTGATTCACAACATGGTCAGCCGCCGCAGCCACGGCGGCAAATAGTGCAATTACTGCGGTCGACTTCATGGCGAATACTGTCCACCGGATGACTTGTGGTGTGGTTCCAAGTCTTAACCATCGGGGAATTCATGCCTTCTTATCTCTGCGCCCGGCGCAGGTGCGACGCCCGACTGCGCGTGCTCGCGTGGGTGGGAAGCAGGATCAAAAGACCCGGAACATGTGCGAAATGGACCAAGATCATTCGCTGATCGGCGTGTTTCATGACCGAGTGGGTTCTTGGGGCGTCGGTTATCAATCTGCACTGGCCAGAAAAACGACAATCCCTACCGCGCGCGGAATGTATAGCCTCCGATCCCGCGTCGGGCATACAGAGGCTCACGTCGCGAATTTTATGCCGAGACGATCGGTGGAACGCAAATTTCATTTGTGGTCATACGTCAATTAATATCATCTACGGAGCAGTACGTCCAGCAGAATCCCCGTCATTGGCTCCAGCTCGTCGGCAGCGCGGGAAGTTGTTTCGCATACATTCCCAGATCGTGATAGATCGTTTGATCGCCTGCAGAAACTTCCGGTTATATGACGCAAGAGATGGAGAGGGTTCATCCGGGCTCGTACCTTGCAGGGCCTCGACCCGCTGCTCATTTTCTTGTTCGAGCTTCTCCAGCTCCTGGCCCGGTTCCTCTTCGTGTGCTTGCTTATTTCCTTCGGCTGTGGCGGCTTTCCCCAGCTGATCTTGGGCCTCGCCGATCATCAAAATCTGCGCATTGGGATATTCAATGAACTCGGGCTTCAGCGGCACCCATCGGAGGCCTCCGAACTTTCCAAGCACCCTGCAGAACCGCCGATTAGAGAAAATGCCGCACACAGATGCCACTGGGAAAACTTACGATTCAGGATATTCGGGATCTTTGGGTAATCGGCCAATTGCCGGACCGGGGAATTGGGGATTCTTCGACTGGACGATCCAGCTGCCTCGGTGGTACAGTCCAAAGTTCGCTTGGATCTCACCCAGCTCGGCAGGGATAGTCAGGACATAGGCAAGATGGGACGATCGATAGGTCGAGGTGATTGCGTAGACGCCTTCGGCGTAGGGTCGAGCTTCCTCAATTGTACGCTCGCCCCGAGTCGCCGTCTGGTAGGTGCTGCTGGATATGAACTTGTCCTGTAGCTCTTGCATGGTTTGGCCGGCCTTCTCCACGAATGCCATGTCCCGCTCTTTAGGCGAGGTGGGGAACTTTTTCTTGGGAAGCATCAAGAGACGGCATCGAGCGTCTTTGTCGATCGGCCCTTGACCCTGGTCAAGCTCTGTACCCAGAGGGGCTGGGCGAAGCACGATGAAGCTTCGTGCAACATCTTCGATACTTTGTGGCTCCTCAACATTGACACGCGGTCGAAAGAAGAAGTAGACAATGCCCTTCTCAAGGATATTGGATGACACAATACTCTCTCTCCTTTCGGACTTGTGAATCCCGGACTCGACATCTTGGGAAGGTTGGCCTTCGGAGGACTTCACTGCACCTTCTACGGACTCATGCGTTCCCGGAATGGTGACAGGTTGGGGTTTCTCCTCCGGTGGCTTGATCTCGGGGCGAACCCCGGGCTCGACAGGTTTGGTTTCGGGGGGCTTGACAACGCCTTCGATGGGCTCATGGGTCCCCGGAATGGTGGCGAGCTGGGGCTTCTCTTCCGGTGGCTTTGTCTCCGGGACACCATCAGCCCGATGGACGTCCTCCTTTTTGGGCTCGGGTTTCTGTTCATGAGTCTTTTCCTTCTTGGACTTTGGGGCATTCGCGGTTGCCGCTTTGCGCTTAGAAGGGGCAGATGTCTTTCCAGTTGGCTTTTCCTCCGCGGAATGGGAGATGGCTTCTTTGGCCTTCTGGGCGGCCTGCCGCGAAGAGGTGCGAGCAACCATGGTGGTCCGGATCAGCGAACAATTGATCACTTCGGTACTATCGATAGAAGGAGTCCGCAGAACGATTCAACGCTCCACATAAATCACTGAAGCATTGTCAAATGCTGTTCAGAGCTATGAAGTAACCAACTTCATGAGCGAGGAATGACGTCATGGATATACCATCACGTAATAAACCAAAAGTCGTCAGAGTTAGTCAACCTCCATTTCGTCGGTCATAGCCGAGTCGATGTTAGAATCCGGGCTACTCCCCTCGGGTGAGCATGGGTCCGAACTCGAGCTGTCACCCCGTTCAGCTTCCCGGAACTCATGTATGGAGGTAGCGTGGACAGTCTTTGTAGCAGCATCCGCAATTCGACTGCGCCGGCGTCTTCGTTTTGGGCCGAGATGAGACCCGCAGCGTGGTGTGCTATTCCGCTTCATTTTAGGCTTTGTCTGGGTGTCAAATGTATCCTGGTTCGGTGAGCTCTCCGGGCTGGACGATTTGCGCTTTTGACCTCGGGCACCGGATATGGGGCTGAGGACACCAGATCTCCCCATGGAATTGGATTCCAGATGATCCATATCGTCCACCAGGTCCCGCTGCCATTTCTCAAAATGGTCTGGCAAGCGAGGCAGTTCCCGTCCAATAGATGAGCATAGTTCATCCTCGGGTTCTTCGATATCGTAAGGATAAAACACATCCATTGTTCCCGATTTCGTGAATTGACGGGAGCAGCAATCATTCGTAGTCATTGGTGGACAGGAATCGTTCATACCCCATCCACCGCCGTTGGAGAAAGAAGTAGCCATGCCGATTGTGTTGTTTAGGGGGTTGAAAAGGGGGATGGCTTGAGGTAAGTCCATGGGAAGAGCCGATGCTATGGTGTTTTATAGGTTTCGAGGCCAAAGACACATTTCCATGATAAGGAAAGTGTCTGTGCCACTGTCTGCCATGTCTTTCCAAGAAACAGAGTTCCAACAAAAGCGACTAAAAGCAGCCGGGGAATAAAATGCAAGTCGTGGGTATACCATCGAATTCCAGATGTTTCCAGCGGAGCCCAGCACCAATGACAACCCCTCGGATGCCACCAACGTATTCACCCCACCAAAGACAGCTTTTCTCTAGCATCATCTAGATCTCATCGAATTAAGCATCATATACTGTAAATTAGATCGATCACCAACTTTCCCAATTAGAACTAGTTGCCCGCCCAAGCCTGAGGCCCCCCGTGACGGCTCACCGCCTGGTGGATGATTGGCTGCCGCCGTTCGCTTGCACAATAGAGTCCACGTTTAGTTTACCTTGCTCCGGCTCCTCTTCAGCACCAGGCTTCCAACATCCGTGGTATCCTCGCCCTCCGCTAATTTTGTTCCCTGGTGGATGCGGTGGTTGCCTTTCTGATCCCTTTCTCTCTCGTGTGCGGAGCTTGCTACTGTTTGGTGCGGCTCCGGCCACCTGTTCAAGATGCAGTCCTCTCCGAACATGCTCACCAAGGTACGCCCCCTCCCCCAGCTTCAATTCTACCACACGGTAGTGGCTGTATTCGATTCAATTGCATTACTGACTGTCTCCTGTGGTGCAGTTCGAGTCCAAATCCTCCAGGGCCAAGGGAATCGCATTCCATCCCAAACGGTCAGTTGGTCCCCGCGGGGATCCCTACACACACCCAAACATCGACACTGACCTTCATTCAGACCATGGATTCTCGTCTCCCTTCACTCCTCTACCATTCAATTATGGGACTACCGTATGGGAACCCTCATTGACCGATTCGAAGAGCACGATGGTCCTGTCCGAGGCATCGATTTCCACCCGACACAGCCCCTGTTCGTCTCCGCCGGTGATGACTACAAGATCAAGGTCTGGAATTACCAGACCCGGAGGTGTCTGTTCACCCTGAACGGACACTTGGATTATGTGCGCACAGTCTTCTTCCACCCCGAGCTCCCCTGGATTTTGTCGGCGTCAGACGATCAGACCATTCGAATTTGGAACTGGCAGAACCGGTCTTTGAGTAAGTTGCGCCCGGGTATCACGGTGTTATGGCAGCCGCTGATGAATATCTCTTCTAGTCTGTACAATGACTGGCCACAACCACTATGTGATGTGTGCTCAATTCCACCCCACCGAGGATCTCATCGCCTCTGCGTCTCTGGACCAGTCCGTGCGCATCTGGGACATCTCCGGCTTGCGCAAGAAGCACTCGGCCCCGACTTCTATTTCCTTCGAAGACCAAATGGCACGAGCCAATCCCAACCAGGCCGACATGTTCGGTAACACCGATGCAATCGTGAAGTTCGTCCTGGAGGGACATGACCGCGGTGTGAACTGGGTGTCCTTCCACCCCACGCTGCCTTTGATTGTCTCGGCTGGCGATGACCGATTGATTAAGCTCTGGCGCATGAGTGGTGCGTTCCAATGTCTGTTCTTCGACGGAGGTTCTCTCGCTAACTTTGTATCACCTAGACACCAAGGCGTGGGAAGTCGATACCTGCCGTGGTCATTTCCAGAATGCCTCCGCCGCCCTGTTCCATCCTCACCAGGACCTCATCCTTTCCGTCGGCGAAGATAAGACAATCCGCGTGTGGGACCTCAACAAGCGGACCTCGGTGCAGTCCTTCAAGCGCGACCTCGACCGGTTCTGGGTAATCGCTGCCCATCCCGAGATCAACCTTTTCGCCGCCGGTCACGACACCGGTGTGATGGTGTTCAAGCTGGAGCGTGAGCGTCCCGCGTCGGCAGTTTACCAGAACCAGCTCTTCTATATCACCAAGGAGAAGCACGTCAAATCTTACGACTTTGCCAAGAATGTCGAGTCGCCCCCAATGCTCTCATTGCGCAAGCTGGGCTCTCCCTGGGTTCCCCCGCGGACCGTCTCCTACAACCCGGCCGAACGTGCGATTCTCGTCACATCGCCTGCAGACAATGGAACGTACGAGTTGATTCATCTGCCGCGTGACGCCACCGGGGCAGTTGAGCCTACCGATGTCAAGCGTGGCCAAGCTACATCAGCGGTGTTTGTTGCTCGCAACCGTTTTGCCGTCTTCAACCCCTCCAACCAGCAGGTCGACATCAAGGATCTCAGCAACTCCACGACTAAGACGATCAAGCCCCCGGTCGGAACGACGGACATTTACTTCGGTGGCACCGGCTGCCTTCTTTTCATCACTCCCACCACTGTTACTCTGTTTGATATTCAACAAAAGAAGCAGCTGGCCGAGGTTGCTGTGAGTGGTGTGAAGTACGTCGTTTGGTCCAACGATGGCCTCTACTGCGCATTGCTCAGCAAGCACAACGTCACCATCGTCACCAAATCCCTCGAGCAAGTGAGCACCTTGCATGAGACCATCCGTATTAAGAGCGCCACCTGGGATGACGCTGGTGTTCTGATCTACTCAACCCTGAACCACGTCAAATACTCTCTGTTGAATGGGTATGTATTATGGTGAATCTACTTCTGGGCGATGCTAACATATATCCGAACAGGGACAATGGAATCATTCGCACCCTTGATCAGACAGTATACCTTGTTCGTGTCAAGGGTCGCGTCGTGTACTGCCTTGATCGGAACGCCCAGCCCCGTACCCTTGACATTGACCCGACCGAATATCGGTTCAAGCTCTCCCTGGTCAAGCGCAACTATGATGAGATGCTCCAGATCATCAAGACTTCAAGCTTGGTGGGTCAAAGTATCATCTCGTACTTGCAGAAGAAGGGTTACCCAGAGATTGCCTTGCAATTCGTGCAAGACCCTCAGACCCGTTTTGACCTGGCCCTGGAATGCGGAAACCTCGAGGTGGCCATCGAAATGGCTCGCGAGTTGGATCGCCCCAACTTCTGGAGCCGATTGGGATCTGAAGCTCTTGCCCACGGTAACCACCAGACTGTCGAAATGACCTATCAAAAACAGCGCAACTTTGACAAGCTCTCTTTCCTTTACCTGTCAACTGGTGACCAAGAGAAACTCTCGCGTATGGCCAAGATTGCCGAGCACCGTGGAGACTTCACCTCTCGCTTCCAGAACTCGCTCTACCGTGGTGATGTTGAAGACCGAATCCAAATGTTCAAGGAGGTCGACATGTGTAAGTGCTCTTGCCTTTGGGATGAGGCTTTTTATACTAACAACGTGCAGACCCCCTCGCTTATCTTACTGCCAAGTCGCACGGCTTCGATGAAGAGGCAGAGTCCATTCTGGAGGCCTGTGGTCTTACCGAGGACCAGATTGAGTTGCCCTCTCTCGAGGAGCCTTTGAGTGTGCCACAGCCCCTGGTCCCCACCTTCAAGTCCAACTGGCCTGTCAAGGCTGCGGGTCACTCCTCGTTTGAGAAAGCCCTTCTCGGGGAAGTTGGTGCTGGCGAGGACGAAACCGGTGGTGATGGCTTTGACTTTGAAGAGGACGAACAAGAGGCTGTCCTTGCCAACGATACTCTGGAGGATGAGGACGAGGAGGACGCTTCAGGATGGGATATGGGTGATGATGTTAATGTCGAAGAGGATGTTGACTTTGTCAATGTGGAGAGTGCCGAGGCTGGCGCGGGCAGTTCAGAGGCTGACTTGTGGGCTCGCAACTCTCCGCTGGCAGCTGACCACGTCGCGGCTGGCTCCTTTGATACGGCGATGCAACTTCTCAACCGTCAAGTTGGTGCCGTTCACTTTGCCCCTCTAAAGAGCCGATTCCTTGAGGTCTTCAAGGCCTCCAAGACGTACCTCCCCGCCAGTGTTGGCCTGCCGCCCTTGGTCAATTACGTGCGGAGAACAACCGAGGAGACGGATAGCCGCAATGTTCTTCCCATCATCCCTCGGGACCTGGAGACTGTTGCCAGCGCCGATCTTCAGGCAGGATATGCCGCCATGCGGGCCAACAAGCTGGAGGATGGTGTGAAGATTTTCAAGGGGATCCTGCACACCCTTCTTGTCAACACCGTCTCCTCCGAGGCCGAGGTTGAGCAGGCCAAGAAGGTTATTGCCACCGCTCGGGAATACATCCTGGCGATGTCCATTGAGCTGGCGAACCGTGCCATCACTTCTGACTCCGAAGCAGACATCAAGCGGAAGCTAGAGCTGTCAGCTTACTTCACCATTCCGAAACTCGAGGTGGCTCACCGTCAACTGGCGCTGATGGCCGCCATGAAGTTTGCGTTTACCAACAAGAACTATAACTCTGCCTTGGGCTTTGCCAACCGTATCTTGGCTAACGGTGGCTCTGCCAAGCTTCTAGAGCAGGTAAGATTCATAGAGAAGACCTTTATCTTTTTCTGGCTTGGTGGATCAAGACTAACTGTACGACTATTTAGGCCCGCAAGATCAAGACGCAATGTGAACGTAACCCGTCGGATGCGGTCGACATCGAGTTCGATCAATTCGCCGAGTTCGACATTTGCGCCGCTTCCTACACTCCGATCTTCAGCGGCTCCGCCTGCGTAGCAGACCCCTTCACCGGCGCCAAATACCACGAGCAATACAAGGGCAGCCTCTGCCGGATATCCGAGGTCACCGAGATCGGGGCCCCGGCCAGCGGCCTGCGGTTGTTTGTTCCCAGTCAATACTAGGTACAGCATGACGAAGTCTGACGGTTTTCCTCCCTTCTCTCTCCTGCTTGACATGAAGGTTTAAAATGAGTTTTCTCTCCATCTTCCGGCACGAGGAGCAGTTGTGTGTTTGGCGGCGCTTTCCAGGGAGACAAAACCTTCCTCTCACACCCTGTCTAGATGTCTTTCTGTAACGCAGTTATAATTGTTTAGCGGCTTAGTTGGTATGCAAAGGTTCCACTTGATCTGACCCCTCGCAATGTGCCGTAGGATAGTATGTCAAGTCACATGTACTGGTCTATATCGAGCTCACATATCGTACAATGATGGGAGAGTATCGAGTGGAGAGGGTCCTAACTATACCAAACCCCCGACTCCGACCCTTTCATAACAGCATTTCAACGTAAATCACCCTCCCCCTCAATCGCATCGACCATCCTTCCACCCCGTCCGCCACCTCTCCTCCCAGAACCGACAATCAAACTCCTTCTTCCCCAGTTTGCGGTTCACCTCGTTATGTGCCTCGCACATCCACCACCCAAACTCCGCACGGCCCTTCAACTTCGGCTGGTTTCGGCCACTGGGATGCGCCATCCACGTTTGGAAATCATCCGCGCACACCCAGCACGGATATAGTCGCGAGAAGAACTTCAGGAACCCCCGCATGTCATTCTGTTGCTCGCTGTTCGCGGTTTCCGGGTATGCGGCTGCCATCGAGTGCAGGAGGGTCCAGGTACACCGGCCCAGAGCCTCGACGTCGGGCGGGCAGTCCGCAGGGGTCGCACTGGGAGAGGAAGTCGCGGGGGCCGCGACGGGGGCGGAGGTGGTCGGGGTCGAGGTTGAGCTGGACTCGGCGCGGGCCTGTCTGGTCAGGGCGCGCCATGAGGCGACGGATGTGCAGGTGCGGCAGCTGGAGGGAGAGTTAGTTGTGCTTGTACTTCTCTTTCTGGATGCTCTTGCTTCCACGTACGGTTTGCCATCCTTGTCCAGCACCACACCCTTGGGTAGTGGCTTGGAGTCGTTGTCTTGGGACTCTTTGGCGATGCCGGGGGGTTTCTGGTTGAAGAGATGCTCCTGCCCTCGATATTGAGAGTCCATCTGCGGCGGAATCTCGGCCATGGTGTAGAGGATTGGATGTGGTTGCGGGGAGAAATTGTGGTCCGAGAGGTTGCGCGATGATTTCTAATGCGGAGATCATCCGAGGCCGCGCCGATCCGCCGATCCAGACGGGTCGCGTACAACGAGCTATGGATACTGCTTTCTGCTCGAGGAGGATAGGGGGTGAAGTACTGGATGGGATATTTCTTTCAACTTCACACCGTGGGCATGACTACCTAGGTAGGATATCGACCAAGGTGCTATATGGATGTATATATATATATTCATCATTCGGATCCAAACGTTGCCACGGGCATGCAAGCGATCCAAGTCCACTCCATCTCATAATTATATCTTCTTTCCTCTCTGTTCGCCCCAGCGAGCCACAATCGGCTGCAACACCGCAAACTGGGACTTTTTCGCAAGACCCAGCACACTTATACCAGTCCCCGGATCAATAATCGTGGGATCCGCTCCAGCCTGCAAGAGCACCTCAACAACCTCGAAATTATATCGCCAGGCCGCAGCAAACAAAGGCGTGGCTCCCACACGCCCACCGCGCTGGTCAATATCAATGTCAGGGTCCGAGGCCAGAAGTGCCTTGACCACTCTGAGCATCCCAAACGAGGCCGCGTAGTACAGCGGATGTGTTGTTTGGATGACACGGGTATCAGCACCAGGCAGTAAGGTCTGCACCCACACCCCGTAATTACCGCAACGAGGCAAGTGTCTTGTGGCGAAGAAGGATTTCGACAGACCTCGTTTCGAGCGCTGAAACCCACAAGCCGCGCCGTGAACGGCCCAGGAATGGGCCGCGTAGTCCAGGAACGGGTGCGTTTCTAGATATCGCCAAGGTTCCTCGTAGGCATGGAGATACCCACCCTTGAAGTTGTCCAGGCAGAGGTAGGAGAGGCATTTGTGCATCATGGTCGCGTCGGCGGTGGTGGGATCCAGGCTGAAATAGCTCACCCGAGACGAACGGATCCATTCCGAGGTCAGAAACTCCTTGATGGAGGCATGGGCAAGGCTGAGATACTGCGTCCTCCCTCGGGTGATCAGTCCTTGACAGATGTGCAACAGGATGTGTGGAGGAACCAGCATCATGTCTTCGTCGAGGGTGGTGGAGGACTCGTCCAAGACGACAACCTCGTTTAGACTCGTTAAGGTTAAAGGCTCCTTTGCGAAGCAAATCCAGAAGAGGGCATTGCGAACAAGTTCCCTGTCATCGGGAGCTATTCTTTCCAAGGTCTGGACGTAAGTCTCCCGGAGCGTCACCGGCAAATTATTCAGGGCAGAGCGCATGGAGCGGGCCGTGCGCTGCGCATTGAGATTGTCGAGTGATAGCTGGACCCAGCGAAATCTGGAGCCATTAGTCTTTGTGTGAAAGTAAAAAGCAGACGAGGATGTGCAGCTTACGAGCCATCAGCATTTCGCAATAGAGTATCCTCGATCTCAGCTTTGAACTTTGGCGTGAGATTTCGCAGCGTGTCATCACGTTCGAGACGGTGCTGGATGAATGTTTCAATGTCAGCTCGCATCATTTTGGTGCTGATGTTCAATGCGGACACATGATGTCGCTTAGGCGAGAGCGTGGTGGTCGTCGTGGTCACCAGCACTCGAATATTCTTCGACTCGTCAACAAGTCTCAGCAAAGACCTTTGAATAGCTTCTAGATCCTGGCTCTCATTGACTGCATCAAGAAGGATAATAGCACGAGACTCTCTGCCGAATTGGAGTATAGCATCCTCCAGGGCACGGATTTGGATGGGAAGCCGATGCGCTTGGTTCTTGGGCCTTTCATCATAGATAGACCGAATACCCTTGAGAATCGAATCATTAGATCCGGATAGCTGTGCAACGATAGATCCCAGGATGTTTTCTGGCGTCTGCGAGGCAGCGTCGCTAATGGTACAATAAAAGTACGCCAGGCTGAGATTGGCATCATGCGATGGGATCGAGATGAGTTCGTTGACTGTCTGTGCACTGCGGCAGGATTAGAAAGAAATGTTCACCTCAACTTCACGATGAGCCTACAAAAGAGTGGTCTTCCCCGTTCCAGCTAGAAAGTAAATATCAGCACACGCGCTCAAAACCAACGGAATCGACCTACTTTTCCCAACCAGAAATAGAATCCGATTGTCATCTCGCCAGTCGTGAAGCCACCTCTTTAAATACCCATCAATGAACCATTTCCCCGTCCCGATACTCTTAGCCTTGGAAGGCGCGAAGATGCAAGTTCGTGGGACTGACCGGCGCGATCCACTTGAAAAGCTCCTTATGCGCCATCTGGCTTCTCTCTTGATTGCGGATCCGCAGATCCTCCTGCAGGGAGCTGGTCAGAGCGCTCATCTCTCGTTGCAAGTCTCGATCTCCCGAGGTATGATCCGCCATGAGAACCAAGATCAACCACGATTTCACCCATTCCAGCTGGGTAAGATGTGCATTGACCTGCTCCTGTGTAAACGGCCATTCAAATTTTTGCTTCAGACGCTTGAACTTGGTAGCGGGTGTTTCCAAGTCGGCGAGCAGTCTTCGGACGAAGTCTTGCGTTGTATACAACACCTTCGCCATCATACCTCGGTCAAATTGGCCGGACTGCGACTCCCTCGACGATTTCTCGTCATCGGGGGATTGCGAGGCCAGATGCTCGAGAATACCCTTGAGCGCAAAGAGTTCCTCGCTCAATTTACGCATTTCGGACTTTGCGCCCTGGACTGTTTTGGCGTACTGGATCAGACTGGCCAGGATGTGGCCGACGTCCATGACCAACCCGGTGATGGAGATCGGGTCCATGATAGCGAGGGAGATGCCGGGACCCGACTCTTATCATCACATCCCCAAGGAGGAATGTTCAGTGGAAAGACCTCTCTGAAACGCTGTGCGAAGCTGACTGGATGAGGCGGGGTAGTGTGCGTACCCACTTCGGCCGCTTTGATGTCGGGCCAATTCAGCGCAAGTCAGATGAAATATTTAGTAGACTTGAATAGAAACACGAGCTTGTGTATTAAGTTCGACATAATGGCATAGCTATTCATGCTTTGCCGGCTAACACGATGGAAAAGGGAGGGAGACCTTGCAGATGGACCCGAAGACATGCAACATCCTGGTCTTTGGAGATGGAGATTATGATATTGAGAAAAAGCTTACTGAAAAACAGTAGCTTGATGCTGATATTGTTAAAACCTTCAATCTGGAACACGTAGTGTCTCCAGCATGTCGAAATTCTGTGTTCACAATCATGTCATAATGCCAGCGTCTACGAAATGGAAAAGATTGATGTGGATTCAACGCTGGATTGGAGTTCAACGGCAACAAATATTTTATACATGGTGAGGCCAACGCCGTTTGACATAAACAAAAAAGATCCAATCAATCAAAAGACAAGTCCATAACACCGGCCTTCGAGCTGTACAAGACAAAGAGGTTTGATGACAGTCTTTCTATGACAACGAGAAAGCAGCCATAGGTCCCTTCCAAGACTAGCCATTTTCCAAGCCTGTCCAAGAAGGGGCAGTGCAAAGGATCCAGATCCTCTTTTGTTCGTGAGTCCCCAATTGTCCACCCAGCCAGTCCCATCCAAATTTCGTGTTTCCATTCCGTCAATTCAAGAGCCAATGCCGTGAGCCCGTAGATATTATTCATTTCCCATTCGTGTCGTCGGATATAAGTGTAAGAGTGTCGCGTGTCGAGGTAGATAGGAGGCATGTGAAAAAAAATCCCAAAAAAAGTGCGAAGCATGAAGATCAAGACCGAGGCCCTTTTAGCCCTCCTCGTCGGTCAACTTGCGGAGCAAGCTGATGCTCAGGATCATGACGAGAAGACCGATGGTAACAATGACCAGGAGGACAAAGCCAAACCAACCGAGAACCATGGCGGAGGTCCCGACACCACTCTTGACGACACCGTTGCCCATATCTTGGGCGATTGTGCTTGCCGCGACGGATGCCGTGTGCTGCCATAATACAGAGACCAGGACGAACACGGACGACACGAAGATGAGAGCAAGGGCTGCTTGCGAGACGGGTCGCGATGGAAAAGGCTTCACCTCGACGTCGGAGCCGTCATCTCCGGGCTCCTCGTGCCAGCCGGGGAATGTCGCGAGGAGGATGAAACAGAAGAAGGCGAAAACGATCGCAACAATCCTGATCGAGTTAGTATGCAGTTTAATGTGGAAGAAACAGTGAAACATACAGTAGGTACGGGAAAACGACCGCGTCCTTAAATGTTGACGCAACCCAGATCAGGTTGAGTGGATCTTGGTCGACGGTGACGATCTCGGCCAGAGCGGTGGCGTTCGAGTTGCAAATGAACGAGCCACCATCGGGTTGCACACAGATACCAAAGTATCCGACACGGACTTCGAGCTCCGCTGTTCCAACAATATGCGCCATAGCTCCGGGCGTCGCCGTTTGAACTTGTGACATGTCCAGCAAGGGCTTGTACTTATCATAGTACATCGAAATCAGGAAAATGTTGGGGATCTGTGGGGATGATGAAGAGCATCCGGCCAACAAAAGAGCTAAGAATTGTTAGGCACATTCTGGCCGAAAACGTGGGAAGCCGATCCCTGGGGAATGCCGGGGAAACTTACATAGTAAGATAATCGCAATAGCAATGATAATCATCAGCACATGGTGGTACCCGATCATGGGAATGAATCCTATATGCCTGTTAATGACTTGTCCCGGATGAAATCATCACAAGGGTAATACTCACGGGCCCAATTTTTCGCAAAGGCCATCGGCATTGTGACTAGCAGCGGCGCAGAGCCAGCCCACCTCTTTCTTGCACGTCAATTGACTCACTTCTCGGGCCTCCGAGAAGGAGTATGGAAGCCGACTGGAAAGTCAGATCCAAGCTGTGTGCCCTATGGCGGTCCCGAAGTGTCACACGAAGGGCAGGTCGTCAAGTGGCTTCGATGTCACGATCGGTGGTATGGAATGTGGCGGAGGAATGCGAAGAATAGGTGCGAGAAGAGAAATCGGGCGAATTCTGAGCGGGTCGCCGAAAAGATACGACAGGACACACGAGCAATTGATCTGCTTCCAAGTGCCTCAAGTCTGAATCGCACCTAGAAAAAGCCCCGAGTACAGGTCAGAGGTATGGAAACTGCTGTAGCGGAGAGGATGTGTAGAAGGAGAGGAATGTGTAGAAGGAATGGAAGGGGGAGAGGAAAGATCGTAGCTGTAATTCAGAAAGACCACGTCAGGCTCGAATCCGTCGCATGAAGCTCTGGAGGCTGGGGATGGAGTCGAAGTATGGGAATGCGGGAGGTTGGGCCAGTTACTGTTGTTTACTGCGCCCGTTTGCCGGGGCAACCACACACCGCTTGCCAAGTGTAGAAAATACGCTAGGCCCAATACAGACTAGTGCGCTATTAGACTCGGCCCCGCCAAAGCCCAGCCTTCGATTTTCCATGGATGGAGGTAATTGTGTTGATTGTGTCGGATCCATATCCTACATCCAATAAGATAACAATAGTGACAATGACCTATTGCGCCATGAGACCCCCTGAGCCCGGAAAAATGACAAATCCACAAAAATGCATGTCCCGAATTGTGCGGCCTGATACTCCATGTTCATGTACCATGCGTAGTCCTTGATGTTCACTGTGCCGCAAACGAAAAGCGCTTCAAATCTAATGCGGGTGGGGCGGCAGCAATGCTAGCTTCCTCTTCTTCCTCACTTTCATCCTCGCTGTTGGGTATCATGAGATCTTCGCTGCCCTGTGTGCCGGTCCGTCCCGGAGTACTGGCTGCCTCGTCGGGCTGAGACCCCAGAGAGTCTGCTTGGGAGATTCTAGGCGGAAAATTGATCGATCGCGATCGACTCAAGGCATTCTGTCCCATCCTCTGGAGCGGAGTCAGACGCTGTCGCTGGGGCGTTCTGAGGGAGACGGACAGAGAAGGGGTCCTGGGCGATGGAATTGCCGCCGGCTTGTTCGTAGATTGGGCCACCGGGATCCTGACCGTGGACACCCGCGAAGCGGGGCTCGAGGGTCTGGATCCTGCTTTGAAGGTGTACTTGGACAGAATAGCCGAATTTTGCCGCTGGACATGATAGTCAAGGACATCGTGAAATTCCTTATCCTCAGAAGCTACCACCGGCTGGGCACCGCACGACTCCTCGTCACCATTCTCTGCCTTCTCTTGGCTGCTAGAACTTTGCTGAGTACTTCCCGCTTGAGCCTTCTCTGATTCAGGAGTGGACACGGGATCCGGAATGTTAGAGAAGATATCCTCCGCGACTTCGTCCGAGAAGACATCCAGCGTCGACTTTCTCTGTTTCTTGGTCTGAGACAGCTTCTGGCTAATGGGACTGGCCTTTTCTTTGCTGGGGGCAAAGAATCGGCTGCGAAAGTCCGGTCGTGCCGGCAGATCATCATCCTCAGTTTCGGAACACAGCCTCTGACGCTTCGTGGGTTGCAAAGTCGAGGCTTTGGTGGTCTGCGCTAGGAAGGTGTTCCGTTCGACACTTCGTACCATAGGGCTGAGACCCTGATCAGAGAAAGCACGCAGGGGTGTAGATCGGACAGTATTAGAGCGAAAGGGAGCCGAGTTGGCTTGCCACGAGTTGTTCGCATTCCGCTCCAGCAGGCGCTGCTGACTCGGAGACGGTGTCAGGCTGTTCGGGTCGAGCTCGGCCAGGGGCATCCGCTTCGGGGTGAAGAACGAATTGATGGGCTTGCTTGGCTTCAGCTCGGAGGACGACCCGAGAGTCTGACGACGATTGATACCCAGGGGCAATTTACCTGCAGCCAAAGGATGAATCTTAATCGGCTCCTTGGTCGTGGGATCTAGATCACCACAGGCCACCCCCGCCGCGAGCTGCGGATCGATATTTGCACCAATGTAGGGCATCCCTTCGAGATTAATATCGTCCGTCGGGGGCGTTAGGGTTACCAATTTCTTGGAGTTGGGGCAAAAGACTCGCTGGTAGAGAAACGTGAGTTCTGCCTGCTGGAAATTTGCCAGGTAATCTGCGGGCACTTTGAACTGTCCATCAAATTGCATCATGCGCAGTGACTTCTCCACCGTACGATGCTTGCGAATGCTGCGATATGCAGTCTTCAAGCCCATCTTGGGAATGTTGGCCAGATAGTCACATCCGCTCAGAATGCACATGCGACGGAAGTCGGCATCACTCCAACCAACCAGGCTGACCTCCCGACAGGCAGTGAAGTCGGCCCGGTTAATCTCAATACACTCCCCATGTTGGTCCAGCTTCGACAGCAGGCGTTTTGCTCCAAACACCAAGAGATCCGAATCTTCGGAGATGATCCCTTGCACAATGCCGTGCTGCTCGAGATAGACCATCTGGGGATCCGCCTCGTAAGGTGCCACCACATACTGTACATCCATCTTCTTCAATTCCTCGATCAGCTGTCGAGCCATGTAGGGCGTCACATCAACGGCTTTTTGGAACTCCTGGTAGGCCTCAGCTATGCGACCTTTGCGTTGTAACTCCAGACCCAGAGATTTGCTGTCCTGACGCCGTCGGTGCCGGTCTTGCTCCGTGCCTGCTTTGCTGGGAAGGTCGTCGCCATCGAACACAAGATATGGGGTCACGCCGAAATAGAGAAGCATGCGGACTCGGTGGAGTACATAGTCAATGTGTCTTTGGATGAAGTCAGCCTCTCACTCCAATGATTTCTCTTGAGGCATTTGCCCTTACTTCCTGGTTGGTTTGCCCAGGACCAAATCCACAGAGCATGCCACCGTCCCTCGGTGCAACCACCCATAAGCGTCGACCGCAAGGGTCTGACCACTAAACTTTTTGAGATGACATGGCTTCTGAATGGATTTGAGCAGACCGTGAAGTCCTAGAGAAAGTGTGAGAAGGTTACTCCTTGTTTCTGGTCCGAGACGTACCTTTGATACCCATGGCGGATACCGATTCGAAGTACAAACAGGCCTTGCGGGGTGGTTTGGGGGAATATTAACATGCGCGGTACCCAAAACCCAGCGCGTAAGTGGCAATGGACATGAGGATAGGAACAAAGAGGCAGGATCACCGAGTAAATACCTTCATGGCTGGTGCTGGAATGTTTGTCCTAGTTTGTTCCCCTCGACGCGCAGACGCGATCAAATAGATGGGGAAAGCGGTACGGTGACACCTTCCACCGCCCGGTTCTGCCGCGGCTCTCGAAAAATAATTATCACTTTATCAATTTACGATCGATTGGAGTGCCTCGTCCACAATCATGCCTCGCACTCTCCAAAAAGTGCACAAGCACATCTCGAAGAAGCGCGGTGTGGTAAACTCGCTCCACGAGAACAGCCGTGACGCCCAACGCCTACGTCGTGCGGGTGCCCGAGATGATCGATTGACCCGCCATGCAGCGATCAGCTTAAAGGCCCGCCAACCCTACGGTGTGTTTGCTCTGCGCTTATTCGCGACTCCAATCTTCTAATTTTTACCAGTGGAGCGACTCCAGTATTTCCACGATGCTGTGCAACCCATTACCGAGCCCCTGTCCGATGCTGAATTGGCCGACTTAGTCCTCAAGTATGTAGCACCCCGCAGATCCGAATTCCAGCGCTTATAGACCACAGGTGTATCAATCGTGACAGCGAGGAGATTGCACAGCTCCAGCAAGAACGGAGGAAAGGGAGACCGCCCACCCGACGAGAGGAAGCTCTCAAGGAGCGTACAAATACGGAGGAGAAGGAATTCAAGACCGGCTTCTGGCTTCCCGATCTGGGCGACGCGGATGTCTTGGCCGTTCTCAAGCATTGGAACGGGGATTGGTCTGGTCTGAGCTCGATGAAGTTTATTCGGCTTCTGCAGGACGGAGCCAAGCAGACTTCAAGTTTCCCGCCCAAGGGCATGTCATGATTACGATATTTTCTCCGTTTCTTCTGTCGTGGATTACAGTGGACGATTGGCGCGCAACGGTACAATGCGCAATTCGGATATAAAAAATTGCAACTATATTCCAAGTTCAATTCATATTAGCTTCGGTCCTGTTTGTGATCAGTAAATGGTCATCTATGATCGACCCAGAAATTCGATGGTGCCAGATGCTCCCGGTCTTGGCATTCGCATCATCGCTTTAGCTTTGGCCTTCCGCGCCTTTTTCTCCTCTTCATCCATCCACTTCCACTCACCACAATGCTGTCCCTCCGTGCCTTCTCGCGTGCTGCTCCGCGCTTTTCGTGCTCCATCGCCCGTACTTCTCTGCGCCCGGTAGCTTTGCCCAAGCCTGCTTTCCAGTCCTGGAAGCAAGTCTCGAAGCCTGCCTACGCTGCCTTCTCGACCTCTTGCGTCTTCCGCGAGCCTGCCGCCGAGAGTAAGTCGATTTGGGATCTTCCTTGATGCCATAATCGAGGGGATGGAAGTTTTCGCGATGGACGTGGCCAATGCTGATTTGTTGATTTTTTTCTTAACAGGCGACCTTGAGCTCCTCGCCAAGCTTGAGGATGAAGTAAAGCATGAGAAGGATTCTGGCGCTGAAGATGCCCGTGAGCAGGAGACTAGCATCAAGTACGCCTTAGAGTCTGGCGAATGGAAGGTCAAGGATGTTCAGGGTGAGCAGGAGGTCGTTCTCACCAAGACCTTTGGCAACGAGACGTAAGTCACTCCGGTCACCTCGTGTGCCCTTATAAAATTTGACTAAACTTCTGTTTTCTTGCAGCATCCGCGCTACCTTTACCGTCGCCGACATCAACAACATCTCCGAGGATACTGCCGACGAGTTCGCCGACGAGGCCTTGAGTGATGAGGGTGATTACCAGACTGAATCCCAGCAAAGCCGCGACTCGCAGGTTGACGATGAAATGTTGCCTCCCACCTTCCCCGCCCGTGTCAACGTCACCATCGAGAAGCCCAACAACGGTGCTCTGTTGATCCAGGCTGTCATCCAAGACGGCGATCTTCAGATCGAGGAGATCTCCCACTTCAAGGATGCGGCTATCGCCAACGCCCAGACCGCTGAGAAGGACTGGACCCGCCAGAGTCTCTACGCCGGTCCTCCCGCTGAGAACCTCGATCCCGAGCTCATTGCATTCTGGGGCCGCTACCTGGAGGAGCGTGGTCTGAATGTCGAGTTCCAGAACATGGTCACTGACTACATTTCCTTCAAGGAGCAGAAGGAATACGTTCAGTGGTTGGAGAGTAAGTCGCATTGCCGAGCCACATGAAATCTCAGGTACTAATTGACCGATCATCTAGATGTCAAGCAGTTTGTCGCTGCTTAAGCGATTCGTCTACCTAACTCCACTCGGTAATAATCGTGCGAGGTTGCCCCAGACCGCCTGGCGGCTTTCCGTATGTCCACTGCAGTCTTTCATGCTGGATAGTCCTCGTTCTGTAATAGTCCACTTACTCAAATGGTCGAATATGATGTCTCTTGCCTAGACGACCGAACATGTACCAATATCACCCAATATATGAACAATCTTCTTCAAGACCTTGGTTTTTATGTAGAGAGTCTATGCCAACAGTGTTATCTTATATTGTGGTACGCAATAACAATCCTAGCAACGGTGCGAACTTCTGACCTGGGCTAGTGCCATTTATTGTGCCCTCATCAACATATAGCATGGCATTGGAGTTCCCACAGGGCGTTCAGTTGATATCATCGGTGGTATTTCTTTCTGGATATCCCCCCACCCCCTCTTTAAAGGCTGAGCCCATGTCTGGCACATCCATGGATATCTTGCCCTCCCCAAACTCCAAGACAGGCAAGGACCTTTAAATCGAGTATGAAAACCGGGTTGAATTCATACGCAGGGCTAAAAATGAAGAAATACCGAGTATAGAATCATAAGAGCTCTTAGTTACATAACACCCGCAACGCCCGCAAAGAGCTGCCTCCACTAGCATTGAGTACAAGCTGGGCCTGCCTCAGACCCAAAAACAAAACGTAAAGTCATAAGTCTCGGAAAATTATCCAAGGAGTCCAGAGGTCGTCTAGCAGTTAAAATTCCATGGGGTCTGGCTTCACTGCGGGAGCAGTATCTTCGCGTTCTCGCTTGCCAGCTCGTTCCTCCTTGAGAAGACCCGCGATGAAAGACCGGAAGAAATCAATATAAGGCTTCAGACTGGTCTTTTCGTAGTCTTGCAATTTCCGACCACCTCTAGCATCCGATCCATTGACTGTACTTCCATCGGCATCGGGGAGTTCCGTGTCCGTGGTGCCAGCAGGGTTCTTTGCGTCGTAGGCATCGATCTCCGCGAGGAGTTCCATGACCGTAGGGACGGAAAGTGGATCAAAGTCCTCCGCCTTTCGAGGATCAATAGGGACACAGATGCGGCCTGTCCCAGGGTGAATGACAAAAGGACTCTTCAGCAAGTGAATCATCTTCTTGCTGACTTCGGCATCAAGACGAGGATAGGTATATTCCAGGACAATATCTTGCTTGGCATCCCGCAGGGTGGAAGTATTCAACGTGCTGCTCTTCCCGGTCTTTGCCAATGCATCAATATCGGCCCATTTGCTGGTACTTGGGCGGTCCGGAGACGAGTCCCACTTCCGTCGCAGCGCCTCGTTCAGTGACTTATCAGGAAGCAGGGATAAAAGCTTCTCGGCCTGTTCCTCATTGGCAAATGTGTCCTGGTCAACCAAGGTGGTCTGGGCAAAGTTGTTCTTTAGCTGGTCAAGACTGCGAGTGACATGTGGGTGCAGTGGCCGCTTGAGATTCACACGCTTGCCGCTTTGCGAACCCCCACGCATGATTTCAAGGTAGCCAGCAATTGCTCTGCGCCGGTCGTCGGGCAGGTTCCGCGCGCGCGAGTCACAGACCCAGGCGTGGGCACCTCGACGACCCGAATAGACCCATAGGATGTGCTCGAAGCCAAAGTCCTCACGCAAGGCCGAGTCGATCACTTTAATTGCCATGGTGACGAATGCCCAACATTTGTGGCAGATATTCGCCCCTTGACAACATGATCGAATATCGTCATAATCTGTCATATCGATATCAAACACCAATTCTTTCGAGACCGGCTTCATCTGCCCCCCTCGGATTGTCTTGCGATCGCGAGGGTTCGTGCTATAGACAGGCCCGATCTCAAAACGAGACGGGTTCATTTTCAAAATGTCCTTGCGAAATCTAGACATGAACAGTTAGTATAAAATGCACCTCACATATGTAGCAAATTCGGGAGATCTCACAGGTCTGCAGTGGGGTACGATTGATATCGGAGATAGGCATCATTCTGAAGAGTCAAAGCGAACTCTCGGTTTCCAAAGTCTCGAGTGGGAACAATGCCATGATTCAACCATTGGAACAGGTATCGAAAGGGAAAAAGTCGCTGGTAGAAGGCAAGCATGACATCCGTGTCGACACCGGACGGAGCGGGGGCCGGAGCACTGTAACATCTTTTGGTCAGCCGGGGCATGATACTTCCTTGGGCCACCAGATACTAACGCTGTTGGAGCTGGAGCTGGAGAGCTCTCCATCTTCACATCCTGCGCACTCGAAGCCGGAAACTCCTCGTCATCATCGTCAAACATTTCCTCCAACTTCACCCCTCCGTTTGGCGCCGGTGCCCTCGCGGGGGCGTCTGGAAGCATCTCATCATCGTTTCGGCGGGGTGAAGCAGCGGGCGACACCGAGTGTGGCATGACGGGCAGTGCAGTTGGGAGCTCGAGTGACGCTGGGAGATCAAAAACGCGTCAGACGCGTCGCGCCGAAAACCAGAGATCACGTGAGCCCAGGCCATCTTTCCGCAAGCGGACTACGCGTCGACTGCAGAACTTCAGCTCGCGGGACGAGGTCCTGTCGGAATTTTTTTAGAGGACTTGCCTCTCGTAGCCCTTGCTGGCTGCGATCAAGGTTACTGTGGTACCTGCTACCCGCATCAGACCCTTGGATGACCGCACGACTTCTGCTGGTCGTCCAATGCATCCACTACGCAGGTACGGGCCCCACGCCCCATCCCCAGGACTGTTCAATATCGAAGTATCCGCGTTCAGAAGGAAGCGGGGATTACGCGCTACCTCTTGGGGGTGGATACTTCCATCGATTCCGGCTTCAAACCACTAATCTTCTCATCATGGGCTATGACCTTGTCTGTCACCCTACCAAACGGGTTACTTCCAGGGCAGGATGAGGGCTTTGGGGAACTTGATCCCCACCTTGAGTACATTCTTCCCAGTGGTTCTGCGCCAATGGTGAAATGGAAGACTTGGTCAGAGCTCCAAGCTCTGCATTCCTAGCATGCCAGGGAAGTGCTCCGATTAGCTCTATCTCGCGTGGACATCTACCTCCGGCCCATCATATTCCACGAACAGTATTTGCGATTGGTGAACAAAAGCTCTCACCCGCATATGATCGGCGCCGCTCGTGGTTCATCCTATGTGAGGCCTTTTCAAGCACTTCCGGAAGCGGATTACTACTACGATGTCTGTCGGGGTCAAGACAAAATTTTTACTTGTCTTTCGCTTCATTCCCAGCTTATCCACTCGAAAGCTGCGACATTCTAATTGTGGAATGATTTATTTTCCTGAATTGGAATAGACTAATGGCCCATAGCTTGCTAACTGCTGCAGATGCAGATCCAACTCATCTCGTTCATCAGAGCTTTCATGACTTCCGCTTTTGGAAGATCGCGTGGAGTACCTTGAATGATACCCCGAGATGTCACGCTTGCATCTTCCATGGCCACTGGAGGTATAATTTTCACGATCTGTCCTATTGCCGTTCATTGGTTCCTGTACCATCCATGGTTCAGTGGTGTCTACAACTGCATGCAGTCAAAAAAGACCGCCGATGTGGACCAGGTCAACCTTTGCTCTCCTGAGCACAACCGTGGTAACCATCTCCGTCACGACCCTACATAGTCTCGTCAGAGAAAGCATATAAACTCCCCCATCGCGGCTCTTCCATCAAGTCTTTTCAAACCTTCGCTTCACAGCTTCACTCGTTCAATCTGCTCAGAGAAAAAAAAATTTCAACTTCTCGAAATGATCCAGTCTGTTGCTCTTCTGGCCCTTGCCAGCCCGGCCTTTGCCGGTGTCATGCAGGCCCGCGGCGAAGAGGGTGCCAACTCCGTTGAGGCTTGGGGTGAGAGTTGGTCCCAGGAGGCCTGGGCCACCCCCACTGGTTCCTGGGGTGACCATGACTCCTGGGGTGACCACTCGTCCTGGGATAAGGGTCACCACTCGTGGACTTCTCCTTGCACCACCAGCACCACCCCGACTACCACCCCGGAGCCGGAGACCACTACCACTCCCTCCTCTACTTCGAGCCCTACCCCGGTGCCTTCCTCGAGCACCACCCCTCACACCCCGGTGAAGCCTGGCACCACCAAGACCATCACCATCGTGACTACCACCTGCCCTGTCACCTCGTCGGCTGTCACCTCTGGCAACTCCACCTTTACCGTCCCTGTCACTGGTACCAGCACCATCACTCTCACCAAGACTACCGTCTGCACTCTGTGCGAGGAGCAGCCCAAGACCTTTAGCAACGGTACCATTCCCGCCACCAGCGGCCCCACTGCTCCCGTTGTGAAGCCCTCCTCCGCTGTTGTGCCCCCTCAGTCGCAGGCTCCCGCTCCTTCGCAGCCTGCCCAGCCTCAGCAGCCTTCCCAGCCCGCTCAACCTTCCCAGCCCGGTGTTCCTGCTCAGTCCGCCCAGCCCGGTGTGCCTGCTCAGTCCGCTCAGCCCGGTGTGCCTGCTCAGTCCGCCCAGCCCGGTGTGCCTGCTCAGTCCGCCCAGCCCGGTGTGCCTGCTCAGTCCGCCCAGCCCGGTGTGCCTGCTCAGTCCGCCCAGCCCGGTGTGCCTGCTCAGTCCGCCCAGCCCGGTGTGCCTGCTCAGTCCGCCCAGCCCGGTGTGCCTGCTCAGTCCTCCCAGCCCGGTGTGCCTGCTCAGTCCGCCCAGCCCGGTGTTCCTGCTCAGTCCGCCCAGCCCGGTGTGCCTGCTCAGTCCGCTCAGCCCGCCCAGCCCGCTCAGCCCTCTGGCTCCTCCCCGGCTCAGCCCCAGCAGCCTAGCTCCACCCCCTTCACCGGTGGTGCCTCCAACGCCCAGCCCGCCCTCGGCTTCCTGGCTGGTGTTGTTGGCCTGATGGCTTTCCTGTAAGCCATTTATGAGCCATGAAGAGCAGGCCACGCATGTGGGCCTGTGGTTTAAAAGGAAAATGAGCCCGCTACCTCCCCCTTCTGATCTTCGTGGTGCGGATCAGAAGGGGCTCAGATCCGGGCTAGTTTTGCGCTTGTCTCGCCAATGTGTATCGATTGGACCTGCTTCACTTCCCTCAGTCAGGGCGAGGGAGGAGATTGCTTGGTCACTCCGACATTTGTTTTGTTTGTTTTCACTCTGCGAGGCCGAATTGTAATGGGTATAATAGTAATACATAAATATTGCTGGATCTTCTTGTCTTTATTTCATTAATTAATCAAACATTAGCACACGAATTGTCATGTCTTTGCAACATCTGGTTTCTCGTAAGAATTTAGCTAGAGACCAAGGTTGAGTTTTCACCGTGTTCAATTAGTCTTGATCACTTGGCCAGAATTATTGGCAAGATCGCTCTTGTGCACGGTGGCTAGCAACCACGTACGGGGTAGAAGGTGACTGATCCCGAAAGATTTGCTCAGGGCAGATTCAGACATAAACACCACTATTAACATAACATTTTCGATAATTCCATGTCTCGTGAGACGAGTTTTCAATGCAAACATTTCCTCGTCCTGCTACTCGATGAGTTTCCAGCGCAAATCTTGTCCACAATAGTCTATGCAGATTAACACCCGGACTGTACTGTCTACCGGGGCTCCTGTTCAATCTTGGTCTTAACGATCTCTCGGACGCCCTCCCAGCCAGCACCATGAGGCACAGAGGTAACTCTGCTCTCACGCTGCTCCAGGCCAATGAACTCCTCGGGCAGAATCTCATCGAAAGAGTAGCCATCCTGGCCCCGCAGAGCAAGGTCGACGGCGCTAGCGAACTTTGCCGGATGCGCCGTGGACAACGAGATGTGGTTCACACCGGGGTTGCGCTGGATGGAGCGGCGCGAGGCAGCCACACCGACGGCCGTGTGGGGGTCCAAAACATATCCACCGGTCTTGGAGCTCTTGACACTACCAATACCGAGGTTGGAGGGGAAGCAGGAGGTGTAGGTATCCCGGATCGTCTGCAGACATTCGTCATTGCTGACTCTCTCACTTTCGAACTCGGCCTTGGCAGCCTCAATGACAGCGTTGGGGACCTGGAAGCCGCCCTGCGACTTCAGCTGGTTCAACCAGTCACCAACGCTCTCACAGGCATGCTTGCGACGCTCTTCAATCGAGCTACCGCCATCGGTCTGGAACGCCAAGAACCAGAGCAGACGCTCGAAGTTGCTGCTAACCAGGATATCCATAGCAGGGCTGTGGGTTTCCTTGACGCCATCGTTTTGAGACTCTGTCGGGTCGATGGATTTCTTGGTGTAGTGGCCGCCACTGCGGAAGAATCGATCCAGGATATCATTTTCATTGGTGGCGATAACCAATTTGGAGACGGGAAGTCCCATGGATTTGGCAAACCAACCGGCCAAGATATCACCAAAGTTCCCGGAGGGGACGACAATGCGTGTTTGGGATCCCTCCTTGAAGTTGGGGGACTTGATCAGAGAGAAGTAAGAGTATACATAGTAGGTGATCTGAGCAAGAATGCGCGCCCAGTTGATCGAGTTGATCGCACCAAGGTGGTGAGTGGAGTTGAGGTCAGGGTCGGCGAACAGTGCCTTGACGATATCCTGACAGTCATCAAAGGAGCCCTGCACAGTCAGGTTGTGCACGTTGGGGTCAAGGACCGAGCACATCTGGGCCTTCTGGATCGGCGAGATTTTTCCGTCGGGAAACAGAATGAAGACGGAGACATCCTTTTTGCCGCGCAGACCGTAGATTGCAGCCGATCCTGTATCTCCCGACGTGGCGCCAATGATAGCCAGACGACTAATAATAATCAGCAGGGTTGCGCGCATAAAGTCAAGCGACACTCACGTTCTGTCCTTTCCAGTCTTGCCCTCGTTTCGCCGAGTGAGGAAGTATTCAAACAGGTTGCCGAGCAGCTGAAGAGCGACGTCCTATTATCGGTAAGTCATACATCCAACCGTGCTACTCCGGACTCGTCGAACGCACCTTGAAGGCAAAAGTAGGTCCGTGGTATAACTCCAAGACCGACAAGTTTTCCTTGGGGTCCAGCGACACTAGGGGAGTGCGCTCCTCGCGGCGGAAGGTCGAGTATGAGCGTTTGATGATATCTTTCAGATCTTCGGCGGGGATTTCTTCGGAGGAAATGTAGAGTTTCGCAATCTCGTAGGCAAGGTCCTCGAAGGAAAGGTCGCGCCAATCGGACTCCCACGAAGCGGGCAGGGAGGGAATCTGCTCGGGGATGAAAAGACCACCGTCGGAGGCCAAGCCCTTCAAGACGACATCTTCGAACGAAAGCTAGAAGGAGTCAGTATATGATTTGCATGAGCCCCCCCCCCCCCCCCCACCTTTTTCCTTGTACGTACGCCATACTCAGCACCACGGGTGCTGAGATACCGTTGTGAAAGAGAAGGAGACATGACGGAGTGAAGATCCGGTCAATTGAGGGAAACCGAAACCGAAATCACGGAGAATCAGCGCAAGGCGAGTTGGAAAAGAAAGATCAAGAAAGATGAATCATTTCGCCCCGCGAGGATTCCTCGTTTTTCAGGCCACCGCCGACAACGGCGCGTCACGTGGAATTTGATTGGCTCACCCGAATCCTTCATTCCTGCATGGCTTCATTCCTCATTCTTTATACTGCGTACTTCATATTCTACATACATTCTTACTTATTCACCAGCACGTAGCGGTAGCGCGCCTTGCCAGCCTCCATGTCGATAATCGCCTGGTTGGCATCCTTCATGGGAATCTCCTCCACCCATGGCTGAACGCCCTTGTCGGCCACCAGTTGAAACATCTCTCGGATCTCATCCGGACTGCCAACCAGCGAGCTTTCAATCTTCAGCCGGCGCTTCAAGTTGCCTACCGGGGCATAGAGGGTGCCATCCTCCGGAAGTCCGACTTGGACCAGGCTACCGTTGGTCCGCAAGAGGCCCAAGTAATCCGCCATGGGCATCTATATCAAATGAGCCGCGACTCTGAACGAAATGGCTCACACAAACATACCTTGGTCGAAGAGACCGTGCACACAATCAGATCCAGAGATCGACTATACTTGGTCGCCCAGTCCGGCTCATCCTCGGTAGCGATGTAAAGATCAGCTCCCATCTTGAGCGAATCCTCCGCTTTGCTCGCCTTGCGTGATATCGCCACGACTTTTTCAGCGCCCATAGCCTTTGCGAACAAGACTCCAAAGTGGCCCAGGCCCCCGACACCAATAATCCCTACACGTTGGCGTGTCGTTCCGCAGCCATTGTGCTTCAATGGGCTGTAGAGCGTCGCACCGCCGCACAGCATCGGCGCCGCCGCGGCCGAGGAAATGGCATCGGGAATCTTGATGGCAAAATGCGACGGAACGCGCTTGTACAGTGCATATCCACCGTACGATTTCCCGCCGTTGTAGTGCACGCTGTTGTAAGTGCCAACAAACTTCTTGGAGCAGTACTGCTCCAAGCCCTCGCTGCACTCTTCGCAGTCTCCTTGACGGCCCAGGCATGACTCGCTCTGGGCGCCCACGCCCACGCGATCGCCCAGCTGGATCCCGTTGGTCACTTGAGATCCTACACGCACAGCCGTGCCGACGATCTCATGGCCCACACAGCAGGGATACATGGTAGGGCGCTGCAGACCCGCGACGGGGAGGAAGGTTAGCGATATCTCCCGAACTATATATTGTAGAGCTAAACGTACCCAGCCACTGCGCAGCGTGTGCAGATCCGAGCCACAGATGCCACAGTGCGAGATCTTGATGTCGACATCGGTCTCCTCCCATTCTTTCGGCTCAAATTCCTGCCATACCATGTTGCCCTGGCTCGCGCTGGGATCGAGGCCCATCCAGCCCTCGAACTTGTAGTCGTTCTGGGCCATATTTTCAGGTGTCTAGATTGCTTCAATGCGACGACGATGTGACAGTTTGTGGTGATTCTGTTGGATCTCGGGGCTACCCCAATTTATACTGACCCGGCACAGATAGCGGGACCGACAGTCCCACATCTCCGTTGGAGACTGTAAAAAATTCGGCTCGAGTGATAAGAATTGGTAAGCAACGCGGCTTCCGACGGGTCAATTGGCGAGAATGGTGCGCACTTGCAGGTGGACTTGAAGGATTCACTGCCGGTTTGATCATATGGGACTTGCTGAACCTTGGATCCTTCTCGCCATGTCCAACATATTTGGGATTTTTATACCACGCCCATTTCGGGACACTCATTCTTCAGAAAACGCACTCTACTCGATTAAATGTGGAACGGACGCCGGTTCTTCGGTTGACCGCTAAAGTACCGGGCTAGAGCCTCGGCATACCTGATCTACAGTCTTTTGCCACGTATACTGCACCAAGACTACTTTTTGACTGCCTGGACATCAACACACATCTAGGCTGTGGCAATCATCAGAACATGTTCACAGAGTTGTAATTTTTAGCCCTGGTGGACATGCTGTGGACGGCGGTTTGGGGGAAGGTAGAAAGATGTACATGCAAGCCTTTTAAGAGATCCACTAGGATAGGGATGCAGGGGGACAAAAGATTAAACATGTAAAGAAAAAAGAGGAAACCATTCTATCTCGTTCTGTTCAGATCCTCGCTTGCGAAACACAGACAAAAATCAAACAATCGACCCCGGCGCACAGCTAACATCATACCCCAAGAGACACTTGTTCTAGAAGAGAGACATGATGTCCTCATTGGTCTTCTTGGGTTGGTTGTTGTTGTTCGATGAAGGAGCCACATTGCCGGAAAGGTCGAGGCCTTCAAACCCATTCATCAAGTCACCAGCAGCTCCGCTGCTATTGGCGCTGCTCGGTGGGGGCTGCGCGGATCCAGCGTCACCAAACACACCCAGCAGATCGTCGAGGTTGTTGCTTGCTTGAGGTGCTGGGCCCCCAACTACGGGGGATTGTACTCGAACGGGGGTACCAGCCAGACCTTCTAGACCAGACATGCTGCCCGTCGAGTCTTGCTGTGCTGATGCCGGGGCACCACCGTCGAAATCGATGTCCAGCAGGTTTTCGACGTTGTTTTGTGCCGGCGCAGGCGCAGCCTCGCCGCTGACCGCAGCCGCGGCGGCGGCAGCAGCCAAGGGGTTTTCGCGCGCATTTTGAATTTGCTCCCTGGGGTGGATTGTTAGTCTGATAACAAAGAGCAAGATCTGTTGGCTGGAAAACATACTCGATGGCAGCGCGCTGGACGGCATCGGCGCCAAACCGCCCCTGGCCAACGAACTGCTCTGGGGGCTTATGGTAGACCGAAGCCAGGGTAGACAGTTCCTGGAGCAACTGCTCCAAAAGAGTTGGCGGTAATGAGTGGATGGTGGTAACGATAGGCGGTTTCTCGGATAGCACAATGCTCTTGGTGGCGTTTTGATCACTGGTATTGGACAACAGACGCCAATAGATATACGCCCTGTCACGCACATCGGGGTTGTCATTCTCGGCGGTGGCTGCTTGGAGAACCCGCTGGACCAGACCCTGGGCCTTATCAGGTCGTTTGAGGAACAGCTTCACTACTGCGGTAAGAATCTGCAGTTGAGTCTACGAATCATGTCAGTCCAATAACCATGGAAAGCGGACGAGAACCGACATACCTGAGCAAATTCTTCATTGAATCCTTCCACAAAGCCACCCAGGATGTCTCCAGCATTGCTGATCTTTTCAGCATACTCACCCACGATCCAGATCAGGGCAGCCCGAGCATTGGGTTCATCCAGCTCGTCGATACACTTGCACAGAGTTGGGATGATGCCTTCATAGCCAGGGTACTTCCGGAAGATATCCTTGATGACCACGATAGCCTCTTGAACAACGTAGTTCACCTTCGTGTTGATCAAGTCCAATAATGTGTTGACGCATTTTTTCGCTGGCACCCTCAATCTTGATAGCCACCTGGCCGATTGCCTTAACAGCACGTCGGACAAAGTCCATATCAACCTCGAGGGCGTATTCTTTCAATTCGGCCAAGAGTTGGTCAACATTGCGATCGCTTGCTATCCGCACCATAATTTCCAACTTCTGGAACTTGACATATGGGGGGTCATTATATTTGCAGAAAAACACGCGGAGCTCTTTGGTGAGGATATCGGGTTGCTTCTGCAGCAGAAGATCGATGTTCCTCAGTGCAACATATTGCACTTCCGGTGCCGAGGATACCAAAGTCACTAATAACAATTAGACAAAATTAAGGCTTCTGGTAGTGTTCCCGGAATGTGCAACCTACCCAACGGGGGTGCCATCTTTTTGAGATATGTCTTTGCCAGCTCTGGGCCAACATACTTCATGTGCAGAAACACAGTCTTGACGGCGGCAAGAACAACACTGGGGTTGGCATGCTGGAATTGAGGCGCAACACGTTCACAGATGTGCTCCGACTCCTTGACATCGGCCGTCCGGTACTCCGCCAGGGTGGAAAGGATGGTGACTCGCCCCCATTCCGTGCATTCATTCAAGGCCATAAGCATCTTCCGTAGCGTGTTGGGAGTCACTTTCAGGGCTCCGGTCTCCGGGGCTGTGTGGTGGATTTCCGACAGGGCTGTCACGGAATTGGCCACCACCATGGGGTTGGGGTCTCCAATCATCTCTTGCAGCATCTCCAAGAATCCATTCTCGAGACACATGCCTGCGTTCAGGTCGAAAAGCTTCGCGACGCAAATCGCTGCGGTCTTGCGGACATACGGCGATTCGTCTCGTAGAGTTTTGCGCAGCGGTTCCTCCATATAGTCCACCATCTTCTCCACCCGAATACATCCCATGGTGCGAATGGCTAGAGCGCGAATCAACGGGTTCGGGTCTTCCGAGTCTTGTACAAAGGTATTGACGGCGAGAATGCAGAGGTCCGGGTGAGATTTAGCGTAATTCCTAAGCGCAGGAACCAGTAGGTCAGCGGTTGCCCTCGCCCCCAAGCATTGGAAAAAAAACCCACATGAGGTACAAGTAGACCAGTTTCTTCTGTTCCAGATCGGATGTCGCGATATTCTTCAGCACGTCGGGGAAGAGAGCCGACACATCTTTGCCCAAGGTCATCGCCATGATTGTCTTCTGAATGGACTCTTTGCTGTGGGCATGTCAGTCACGCCACACTTCTCGCCATTTACCATCGACTGCGTGCTGCGGCACTCGGAGGATCAACGTACCGTTCGTAGGCATACTGGGAACTGCTCAAATTGTTAGCATGCCATCGCAATGACAGCCTAGCCACATAAATACTCTTCAAAGGACATCATACACAAGGCCAGCTCGCAATTCAAACGTCTCTCCTTTCCGGGGCACCGCAAAGGCCCCTCGGATCTTGTTCATCGCCATGCCGAGGGATTAGAAGCTTCAGCGACGACTCGGTCGTGCCTCCACGGGACAATCGTAGATGGAGGTGGGAGGAGTCGAGGAGTTCCGGGGACTGCGGGGAATCGAGATTCGCCGGTCGCGCGACTTGGGGGACGAAGCAATGGGAGCGATCAAAGCATGCCCCCTCTCTCGAAGGACGGAAATAAGAGATCGGGGGTGGGAGAGTTTGGGGAGAAAAGCGGGATGGGGGGAGGGAGAGGGAGAGAAAGGGTGTTTGGGCGATCCAAAAGTTGTCCACAGCGGGTGATGGACCCCGTCCGCTTTATGCTCTCGACTCCTTTCCGCCAGACGTTCTCATCGCAACCCTCTCTTCATGGTGTGTTTGGGCGATTCATTTAGACCAGACTGTCATCACTGACGCTTTCTCCAGGCTAATCTTCCCAATCTGCGACGTCTTTTCGTCGAGGCCCGAACGGAGGTCGAGGAGAACGAGTACTCCCGAACAGCGGTACGATGACCCCCAGTGATGGTATCCGACAATTCTGATTGAAATGTGCAGTTTTATAATCTGGTGCTCTTCATCTCCTCCGTCGCGGTCTTCAGCCTGGCTGCCCAGCGCATGAGTGGATCCAAAGCTGGTCGATAATACAGTGCATGCGACATCGCCGCGTGGGGAACCATCCGGGGTTGCTATGCCTATCAATTCTGAGATATAATAATGGCTACGACCAACATGCATTCAGCCAGCCAGTGGCTCAATGATTCTGAATTCCAAGGATCAGTCGCTTTCCTCTCCTTCGCTTTCTAGGAATGCAAGCGCCTGGCGTCCCCGCGCAGCTCGACGCGGAGGCGGCGCCTCATCCCCTTCCTCTCCGCTTCCAGTACCCCATTGCTTTGCACCTTGTTGGATCTGCTCGAGATCTGCCTTGAGTTCGCGCTCCTCGCGAATCTGCCGGGCCTTCTCCACGGAATAGCGGCCCTTCATGCCCGCATCGTCCAGCATCTGTTTGAGATGCTTGATCTTGGCTTTGGGCGTCTCATAGGGTGCCAGCTCCCGCCACCACATCTTGCGGATCCCACACTTGACTAGCCATCCCTGCAACCGCTTAATCTCTGCCTGGTCTGGATCGAGATCCTCGTCCTTGCCCTTGGCTTTCGGTGCGGGCTTCTTCTCCTTCTTGGCAGGTTTCTCTGCGCTCTTCCGTTGGTTCTTTGCCGGCTCGGGCTCCTCATCGAAAACGACAGACATTTCACTCTCCGAGTCACCTCCAGCTGCCTTGGGGCTTGTTTTTGTGGGCTCGGTCTCCTTTTCGGTGTCTGGAGCGGCGGGTGATGTTTCTGCGGGTGACTTGGAGCCGGCTTCGTTGTTGGACGATGCCTTTGCGCGGTTGGGCGTTGTATCCATGCCTTCATCATCACCGCCGGAAGATGCCTGCGCTTCGTCCTCAGAAACCGGCGTCTCTGTCTTTTGACGCTTCCTTGGTTTGGACACTTTTTCGCCCTTGCCTCGCTTAGGTGCTGCCGTTTTCTTGGGTCGCGGTGATGGTGATGCGGATTTCTCTTCGGGTTCATCGTCCGCTACATTCTGCGCGGTGTTCTCTTGGATTTCCTGGACAAGCGCAATGGTAAATTAGATTTGCTTCGCGACAGCTAGCGCCTTAAATGGATTGGTTAGCCTTACCACTTCGTCCTTGATGATTTGATCGCTGCGAGTTTTCCAATCCCCCGTAGTCTTGAAAAAGCCCTCCGTGAGGCCCAATGCCTTCTCTACAGCCAGTCGCACTCGTTTCACCGTCAATTCGTCCATCTTGCCGGACTTGTAAATCCCGGCAACTTCATCGCGCAACCCCCGTTCCAATGCCTTGTCTGATGGGTTGGCCGGCACGCTAGCCTCAGCCTCTGATTCCGAGTCTGACAGAGTATATTTCGGCGCCATGTCTGTTCGCTGTACTAGCCGTTGTTGCGGGTGGATTACGCGTCGCGAGCGCGTCAAGGGGTATGATCAAAAGTGTTCGGACGGGGGAGATGATGATCGTAGAATTGATGGATTATAAGAGTGTTTATGGATTTAAGCCGGTTGGACAGGCCTGAAAGGTCAATTCGTGCGGTCTTGGAGTTGTGGTTGGAGTTGTGAAGGTCGAAGCCGCTGACAAAGCGATCTGTCGTCAAATGGTCGATGGTGCAGAATTTACAACTGACTACATTTCAAGATATGCTTGCTAAACTGGAAATATTGGGATTTCTTAAATTTGCCCTCTTTACTCCGGCTGGAATCATTCAGCTAGTACGGACTATAGTGTAGGATACGAGCTTGTAACAAGCTCTTATCGTGGTATCCCCCCTCTGGCCTGCATATTGCGTTACCCACTTGGTGCTCCTCTAAATAGTTTTTGGATCTATACTCCAATGGGGTTTCTTAAGATATCACCAATAAGATAGTAATATAGGAACGTTAGTATTGATATTTCAATAAAACAAAAAGCGTATCAAAGTGGTTAACGCAATATGTAGGCGAGGGGTGGTAGGTCTGCAGACAAACCGGGACTAGTTTCATAGAGACTGAATTCATTATTTTTCAAAGAATGACGTCTACTTAGGTAACCCCCGGCACCTTAATATACAACAAACATATATACATCAGGACAGAAGTATGGCCGTTTATGATTCCAATTCTGCCCTGCTCGGCTTGGGCGTATCGAGTTCCCGCGGTCTCCAGTTTCGTTCGCTGGCGTGTCTCATCTCCCCATTCGAAATTCTGAGGCCCCCGGAAATGATTTGTTCCTTGATAAGGACTAGCCTTTTTGATCGACATGGCCACGGCTCTGAGATGGTTTTGACAGAGTCACCGAGTGTGGAGAGCCCCTGGAACGAACAGATTCATGTCTGCTTCCAGCTGAAATAGATTGATGCTCGGTCACATTTGTTTCAAAGGAATCTAGAGCTCTTGCTCGCTAGAAAGGATTGTCATGAGAGATGGTCATCCCCACTGGGGGGCCGTGACGGATGGGGGCCATTATTGGGATACAGCCTCGATTTCTTCACGGGTGATGCCATTAGTAGGTTCTAAAGTTTCAATTGGATTCTTCCTCGTTAGGTCTGTTCTGGCTCGTTGGTATTCCGGGACCATGGCATCCATTGCGATTGCAAACGGGTGGGCGCTGAGCGGCATCTCAAACAGGGTAAAATATACATGCCGGGACAGCCCCACCAAACCAGGTTATCTTCCAAGATTATTTATAGACATGCAGGTGTCTTGACCATTGCTATCCTGGACGATAGTTCAGACCCCGGCTCTCCAGTCTCTCTAGCTTTTTTCCTTTTTCATCATAGAATCTGTCTCCAACGTGTCGTGATCGCTCGGGCGGGTGCTCTGCTTCTCAATCTCCTTCATGTCGCCTTTCGCGTCGAATTCCACGCCAGTATACGAGCCCACGTCTTGGTCTGCGACGCTTCTCACTGCACATCCTTTGTCCTCGTCCAACGGTTCGATCCGTCGAGTCACTTTGCGAGTTCGAATGCACCACGCGATGCCGAGTACGAAGGTCGTGAGCCACAGCACCATATTGACCAGGTTGATCCAGACAGCCGCTTCCATTCGGATGACTGATGTCGTAAATTCATCTTGGCCAGCCGGGGGATTGGAGATATAGGTCGTGCCGAAGACCCCCAGTTGCGCCAGCCAGAGGATAAATAACACCCCGTCCCAAGTCGACCATGCAACATGAATCACAGTCACAAAGCAGTGTACAACGCAGGTGATCACGGAAAGTGCGGCGACGAACTCGGCGTAGATCCATTCGGATCGAGCGTGGGTGTTGGTCTTGGTGGCATGGGCAAGATCGACCCCGTAGAGTCCCGCCACGGTGACGGCGAGCACGAATTGGAGCGTACGGAGGGCGGTGCGAGTAAATATGCCGCAGATACCGGTCTTGTGCCAATATTGCTCGATACCTGGAACCGTCTTTTTGGGCATGGTTGGAATTGTGACTGGGTAGGGATTTGTAGGAAAGTAAGATGTGTTCGAAGAGGTTCAGCCGGGCCCCAGAATGCAACTCTTTATAAAATTCTATAAGGCAACAACCATGGAACATGATTCTGAAGCGGAAGATGGATTGACCAGCTAAATTTAGGTCCCGTTGTCGACAAGAACCTTGAACTTTCGCGGACACCTTTCCTTTTTTGGAAATTCTGGCGTATTCGTAAAATCTAGTGCCGAATTGCGGACCAATGAGAACGCGGGAATGCTGGAAGTCTTGAGAGGAACCAATCATCATCCATAGATGGATCGAGGAACCGCTAAAACGGGTACATCTTTGGCTGCTTTCTTCCCAGGTGGAAAAGGGTCTCGGTATGTCTATATATAGAGAATCCAGAGAGCAGAATTGAATGCAATCATCTGTCCCAGACTTCTTCAATTCCTCCATGGCCGACCCCGAGCACTTTGCCTATGGTGACGATGATGCTCCTCCACCCTACGAGCCAAGGTGCCCCTTCGCCAGTTCAGAGAATACCTCAGTGGGGCATGAGACGAGAAACTCATCTACATCCTCGTTGCCGACATCCACTTTCCCCGAGCTATCATCAACTATCGATGGTCGGGTTAATGTTGACGTGGGATCACGGTTCAGCCGGAATCTAGAACGGCTCATCAGGAGCCAGCCGCCCAATGACCGCCAAAACGTCTCCTTTAGCCCAAGCCCAGAATTTACGATAGGCCTCAATATCGTCATTCAGGTGGTTGGCAGTCGTGGTGATGTACAGCCATTCGTGGCATTGGGTTCCAAGCTCCAGCGATACGGCCATCGCGTGCGGCTGGCTACCCATGCCACTTTTGAAAAAATCGTGACAGATGCTGGCCTCGAATATTACCCAGTTGGAGGTGATCCAGCAGAGCTCATGTCATACATGGTGCGCAATCCCGGTCTCATACCCAGCATTAAAAGCCTGCGTGCGGGCGAGATCCAACAGAAACGAGCATCCGTTGCAGAAATCCTCAATGGCTGCTGGAAATCACGTATCGAGCCCGATCCGCAGCATGGAGTCCCGTTCGTGGCAGATGCGATCATTGCCAATCCGCCGAGCTTCGGCCATATTCATTGTGCCCAGGCTCTTGGGATTCCGGTGCATCTCATGTTTACCATGCCATGGACCAGCACCAAGACTTTCCCGCACCCACTCGCGAACTTGAAGTATAATGGAGATAATCCTTCACTTGGAAACCTCCTCTCGTATCATTTTGTGGAATGGATGACTTGGCAAGGGTGCGTTTCCCCTCTTTGTGTCGCTGTTCAAGGCTAATCAGGCACAGAATCGGGGATCTGATTAACGACTGGCGTAAAGACGTCCTAGAATTAGATCCGATTCCCGCGACTGAAGGTCCCAATCTGGCGGAAACACTCAATATCCCCTTCACGTACTGTTGGTCACCGGCACTGGTCCCAAAACCCCAGGACTGGGGATCAAATATAGGTATGCATTTGATCACGTCTTTGAAGGTATAGTGGTATTGATATTCTAGATGTCTGTGGGTTTTTCTTTCGTGAGCCCACTCAATACGTCCCACCCGCCGAGCTACATGGTTTTCTGAGCTCCGGTCCATCGCCAATCTACATTGGCTTCGGAAGCATTGTTTGCGATGACGTGGAAAACTTATTAAATACCGTGACCAACGCAATCGAGATCACTGGAGTTAGAGCCATCATCTCCCGTGGCTGGAGTGGTTTGCAAGGTCCCAGCCATCCTCACATCCACTACATAGAGGACTGTCCTCACGAGTGGCTTTTCCAGCAAGTCAAAGCGGTTGTCCATCACGGCGGAGCAGGCACGACAGCGTGTGGCCTACAAAATGGAAAGCCAACAGCGATCATCCCTTTCTTGGGCGAGTAAGGGAAATGGAATCCCGTTTGTCCTCACCAGTACGAAAACTTACTTTATAACCAGTCAACCATTCTGGGGCCACATGGTCTCTGCTACCGGAGCCGGCCCCGAGCCAATTCCGTACAAGGCGTTGAACTCGCGGAAATTGGCTGCTGCCATTCGGTACTGTCTCAGCTCACAGGCTAAATCAAGTGCCCAGGCTGTCGCAGACCAAATGCAGCGGGAATGTGGCGTGCAAGAAGCAGTCCAGTCATTTCATGCGCATCTTCCTCGGCATAGAATGCAATGCGACCTTCTTCCAAATGAACCTGCCGTTTGGAAGATTAAAAAAGGAAAGCGTATAATACTCATTTCCAAAAAAGCCGCAGGCATCCTCAAGGATGCGGGCCACATACAAGAGAAAGATCTCAAGCGGTTAGTGACGCTGCCTTTATTCGAGGAACCACCTATTCATTCATCCCCAGTCATCAAAGCAAACCATTCATTATCGAGATTCAACGATGGGATCCCCTGACAGCCATCTCCTCGGCCTCTTTATCCACGGCCACGGGAATGGCCGATGCTACCGTCGGGATATTCGTCGATCCGTATAAGGAATACAGGCGTCTTCAATCGAGACGAGATAGCGATGCCACGGTCATAATGCCTGTCCTAGACACGCATTCCATGTCACGTTTCTCCCATTCGACACCATCATGCGCAACTACTGTTGTATCCAATTCACCCCCCGGCCAACGTCCCGTCCACAACTCGGAGTACGCCAGACACATGGCACTCGCTTCAGCGATCAGCCTGGGGAAATTTCTCGGTCGATCAACTCGCGGCACCTTTATTGATTTACCACTTGCGGCGACAGAAGGCTTATTGGCCGTGCCCCGTCTGTATGGCGAACAAACCCGGGTACACACGTCGGTGGTGGACTGGAGAAGTGGCACAGAGGTGGCGTGGTCTACCTGTACGCATGGGCTATACGAAGGACTTACAGATATCTTCGTGCACACGTACAAGGGAAAGAAGAATCAAGGTGCCTTGGGAGTAGCCAAGGGCTTGAGCACAGGGCTTGTCAGTCTGACGGTAAAGACGGGCGCAGCGACAGCGGGACTGATCGCCTATCCTAACCAAGGAGTCTATCGCTCACTCCGAACGAATCTTAGACGGAAACTCGCCAAGCAGGTCATGCGAGCATTATGGGCCGAGGCCGAGTGGTTGATGCGCGTTGGTGATACGCGGATAAATGCATTCGCACTGTGTTCCTTGTATGAGGAGTTGCTCTGTACGAGGGAACATGGCACTCGCAGCCATTCAGATTAACGGCCTCGACTCGGTATTCCCCCGGTGAATGCCAAGCTGGTGGTAAACCCCGCATTACGCGTGGACTTGAGGGCTGTTTACCGAATCGGGCAGGTTGTCGATGTGATTCGGGGCTGAAATGCGGTGACTGACGTCCAGGCACGGATTTCCTATCAGATAGCCGACGAGCCGAAGTGACCTTCTGGCCAGAATCACGGAGAGAATGCACCTGGATCCACAACAGCCAGATGTACTTTCTGAACCACCAGCGACGATGGCTGACTTGGACCATCTTTTTCCAGATGCAAGAGAAATCAGTTAATATCAAGTGAACATTAAAACAGCATCAATCTGAAGTCTTTCTCCGGGTAGTCGGCACCGTTGGCGATGAAACGACTCGCAAGTGCCCGGGATAATTGCGTGATTGGACGGTGCACTGCGGGGAAAACTATATAGTCCACCCGTATAGAGTCAACACCACCCAAATCGATTCCTTTTTGACAGTCCAGGATAGAGCTCAGTGTTCTCTCCGTCCACATGGCTCCTCAAATCCTAGATTCGTCCCTTCCGGTGCGCCCGGCACCAACAACATCCCCCGATGATCAGCAATACCCGGCACCGTTGAAGACCAGCGGCGCGCTAGATCGGTTCTCGTTTGAAGAAACCACGCCCGCTATTGGCCGAGAATTCCACAATGTGAACATCGTGGATGACCTGTTGAATGCCTCCAACTCGGACGAGCTCGTCCGAGATCTCGCCATCACAAGTATACAACCCAATCCACCTCCCACCGCGATATCCACTGACAATATACCCCCAGTCTCACAACGGGGCGTCGTCTTCTTCCGCGCCCAAGATAATCTAACTGATGATCTACAAAAACAACTCGTCCATCGACTTGGACAACTCACGGGCAAACCCTCCGACTCCACGCTCCACATCCACCCGGTCCTCAACAACACCAGTGAATTCGGCGTGGCCGATGCCCAAGTCAGCACAATCAGTTCTCTGGCGCGCAAGAAGATGTTCCGCCACGAGAACCAGCCTAACAAGCGACGCTACGACTCCGCCCAGTGGCACTCGGACATTCAATTCGAGCCCGCCCCGGCAAACTACACCTCGCTCCGACTGACACAGCTCCCGTCCAGCGGCGGCGACACGCTCTGGGCATCGGGCTACGACCTCTACGACCGATTCTCCAAGCCGTACCAGAAACTATTCGACGGACTGACGGCAAACTTCGTGGGCTCGGGCTTCCTGGACGCGGCCAGGATGGATCCCGTGAATGTCCGCGTGCACACCGAGCCGCGCGGAAGTCCACTGAATATCGGCGAGGACCTGGCGACCGTCCACCCGATTGTGCGTACGAACCCGGTCACCGGCTGGAAGAGCATCTATGCACTAGGCCCGTTCCCGAAACAGATTAATGAGCTGAGCCCGACCGAGTCGGATGAGCTGCTGAAGAAATTCTATAATACCATTCTGGAGAACCATGACCTCCAGGTGAGGTTCAAGTGGAGGAATCCGAATGATATCGGTATGTTGCGAGTTCTATCTCCTGTCCTGATAGGTTTCATGGCTAACGGGTGGTAGCGATCTGGGACAATCGAAGTGCTTTCCACACTGCGACCTTCGATTATGAAGGCTTGGGAGACCGGTTTGGCCATCGGGCGGTTGGCATTGGCGAGAAACCGTATTTGGACCCGAATAGTATATCCAAAGCCGAGGCTTTGGCGGCAGAGGATGCTTGACTGAGGCCAGTGGGGGCTTTCGATGAGCTGCATTGTTTCATAGTGTTGTAACTGTTCAACGTACGATCTAAGTAGTAAACGTCCACATAGCTTCATATTTGATGCGAGGCGACGCCCCACCTTTGTCGATGCGAGTGCCATTTCTTCCGGTATAAGAAAATACGTAAAGCGTAGAGTGATTGGGTGATCCCGATAACAAATATGATATGCATACACCGCTATAACGCAATGATCCCGGAATTAACGCCAGGTCCAACCTTCCCACGCCATATCAGATGCAACTCGTACAAGATAAATCGGAAGCCATGCGTCATGCATCGCATACTCAATAGTCCATCGCATAGGCCCCGGGGCCGTTGCCATTTTTCTCGTGGTGTGCATTTTCATTTCCATTACTGGTGTCATCCAAGGATTTGTACCACGGATTGGAAGCACCATCGCGGCCACCACGTCCCCGACCTCGCCCTCCACGAGTGGACATTCCTCGACCCCGGCCAGCTCGGCCGCGACCACGGAAAGAACCACGGCGAGGGCCATCATCGTAAGGTTGACGGTTGTCACCCCCTGTCGCGGATGTGGAGGCTGGTTGAACCCATCTGAACCAGGGTTGGCACTGGACTGGGGATACACAACATCCTCGTCTTGCCCCTGTTGAAAACGTCTCTTTTGACCTTTATACACGAATCCATCATTCTGGGAACCTGCATGCTCCGTGTCGTTGCAGATACGCAGGACAACCTTTTCATCAACGACTGTTTCAAAAGTCAAGGCCTTATCGGCTGGAACAGGGAGCCAGTTCTGAATTTGGGTTGCATCCCCGGGACGCCCATGTTTGCGGACAGCCAAAACAACCAGAGGTTGGTTTTTATCGGCGTAGTACGCCTCTGTAGACGGAATCGGGGCAACACGGGCCGCCCATACCTTGTTTTCAAAAGCGGCCAGTCCCGTGACTTGCCAGCTTAGTCTCTTTCCCATGCCTCCAATCCGATTCAGGATAGGCTGCAGGACAGGCCTGGGTGTTGGTCCAGGTTTTATCATGATGCTGTTAGCCATGTACTTCATGTCACTTGCTTCGGAGATCCCCTCCGGCAGTGTCGGGATCAGTAGATCCCGGATTAAACTTTGGGAATCAGATTGAGAGAGCAGGTAACCCGTGAAGAGCACAAGACGTTTGATGGAAAAGATGTCAGACCTTGCTTTCCCCTTACCAAAGGCCGGATCAGGCTGCACCGCCATGTTGTGGGAGTTGATCATGCGTTGTACCTCGGCCGTTTCGGTTACAGGATCAAGATATGTATTCTCTTCGGCGACCTGGATAACCTCGGCCGGGATTGGATTTCGGGTGAGAGAACCTGCTCCGCTTTGGAAACGCAAGTTCATGTCTTCGAAGAAATCGCGGAACCCTTTCACACTGAAGCCGATTCAGCACAAGAGTTCCTGCTAGCTTCTTTGTTGGATCGAAACTTACTGCTTAGGGCGGTCCTCATACACTCGAATTTCCTCGGCCTGGCCATAGGTGAGGACGATATCTTCCAGAAATCCCTGTTTGAATGCCATGGTGGACGAATAATATTGACCATTCGGGCCGACATCGGTTTTGAGACCGATCAAATCAAAGTCGAGCTTTTGACTTGTCACCATGCGTTTGATAATCTCGGCAAAGCGAGCTTCATTGCGACCAGTCAGAAGCACTGTTAGTGCATCCTTCTGCTCCATGCTCAGCTGCACCAGGCGAAGCTATGATCGGTCAGTTACGGTGGAGGGGTAGAGAAAGACCAAGGCCATACAATATTCTCATTCCACCAGCCATTCCATCCTAATGGTTCTTCAGTCTCAATTCCCTTCCCCGTGGCAGCGAGGATATTAGGGTCATGCCACCATCCACCATTGGTGAAGTTTTGGACCGCTTGAAGGAACCCAATGGAAGGACCAGTCCACAATTGTGGATTCGGAAGCGGACTCCGGAACACTGGAAGCGCGAAACATGAGTATATTGCACGAGGGGCGATGTGCAGGGGAGGGAAGAGCGTACAAGTGTTGTCAAAGTCATAGACATGTATCGCTCGGATCTGCGATGCGGCTAGAGAAAGAGGTTAGTTTTGATATTCGATCGACAGCAGGCGATCATGGACATACATGGCAATTCTTTGTTCAAGATAGACCACCGCTTGAGAAAGGTGACGGTGTGCGATCGCTGCGCGGTCATGGTGCCGTATGACATGGAGGTGCCCGTGGTACCGTGGCGCGCGAGGTTCTCGGAAACGACTGCTTTAGCAGATTGCATCAGTATGGGTCGGGCGATTGGAACAGAGAAGCGAGAAGAAGCTGCATTGATCAGTACATAACGCAGGACTTGAGACCGATGAAATGCGAAATCCACGAGACCGCGCATGGGAAAGAGGGTTTGTGATTCGTGGAGGAAACTACGGCTTTTCTGCCCGAACTCGCGGGCGGCGAGTCCGGCGCCGCTCAAGGCGGTAGGAAGTGGCTGAGGAGCACGGTGGAGGCGTTCCTACTTTACAACTCCTTCATGGCAGACAATGGGGACCTGCAACAGGAGATCCTGCAGAAGACTCTCCGAGAGGTAGCGGGTGAAGAGTTCGAGGGAGACCCGTGTGTGATCTGCCTGGAAACCATCACTGAGCCAAGTATTGCAGTGCCCTGCAAGCATGCCAATTTTGATTATCTCTGTCTTGTCAGCTGGCTGGAACAGCAACCGAACTGTCCTCTATGTACGGGTCTTTCCTCTTGGATCCCTTTCGCATATGACTGATGGGAAGTTAGGTAAGACACAGCTCACAGCCGTTCAATATGACTTGAAAGACCCTCGAGGTCAAAAGACATACAAGGTTCCTCTCGTCGAGAAACCAAAAACCGCACCTGAGGCCTCAATTGGGATTCGGCCAGGGCGTGGTCGCTTCACCGGGGCGAGACGTGGACCAAGGCGGCCTAGATCGCGTCAACGTCAACCCTTACTGGCGGAAGACCCGCTAGCAGTTCGGCGCCATGTGTATCGCAACCAGTTGTATTCTCTCCGTGTTGGGTCCAACCGTCTCTCGCAGTATAGTGAAATGACACCAGACCAGTTTAACCGCGACGAGACCCTGGTATCGCGTGCTCGGAAGTGGATTCGGCGGGAGTTGCAAGTTTTCAGCTTCTTGAACCCGGAGACCGAAACAGAACAGCTGGAGCGGGACCGTGTCTCTCGTCCAGGACATCGGCGGCTAGAAGAGCGTAGAGCCAACAATGCCGAGTTTCTCCTCGAATATGTCATTGCTATTCTACGCACGGTTGATATCAAAGGCAGCGCGGGCCAAGCAGAGGAATTGTTACGGGATTTCGTGGGCCGAGAGAATGCTCAGTTGTTTCTTCATGAGCTTCTGGCATGGCTCAGAAGTCCGTATGTTTCCCTGCATGACTGGGACCGACATGTGCAGTATCCCGCATCTGGACGGAGCTCTCGTGATAGGGAGAATCAGACACCAGGTCGACGGATTCGTCCATCGTCGCGTGACCGCAGTGCATCTCCGACTCGCCCGGATCAGAGCCTCTTCGACCGAGTCTCAAGACCCCGGCAACCCCGTCCCAGTATGCGGCGTGATGCTCCTCGACCTCGGCCCAACCGCCGTGAAAGGCCGCCTCGACATCTCTTGGATCGGTATATCCCGGATTGAACGTTAAAATAAAGACCATAGAATTTATCTAATTATAAATGGTATCAACTCAATGCCGAGCTCTTTCTTTTGATTGCGCGGATAATGCAGTGTAACGAGAAAAGTCAAGAATAACATATACTTCATTAAAGAAACTCCTTTGCTCAGCAATGCAATCATAAGTTCGTGAAGCTCAAGCCCAACTCTACCTGCGCCGGAAGCGCCCACCACCGCGAGATCCGCGATTCCCAATTTTCAAAGACCGGTAGTTCGCATGGGCCTGCGGGTTTATCTTCCGAGGCTGAGGCTTAGGCTTCGCCTCTACCTTCTCGGGGGCTTGCTGAGGCGTCGCCGGCGGCTCCTTAGCTGTCGGCTTCGCCATGGACACTGCTTCCTTGATCCTTTCCGAGAAACTCTTGGTCCGCCCAAGCGCCGGTTTGGCCCCGTATTCAGGGTCGCCGTCCGAGTCTGCATCAGGCTCGGGCTGTGAATCCACGTCGGGGTCTGACATTGAATGCAAAGAAGCCACATCGTCATCAGGGCCGTCGTCGTCATGGGCATCAGCTTTATCTTGGACACCGACCGGTAGCTGTGTTTCTGGAACAGCAGACACTTCGTCACCACTCCCCGATTCATCATCAACGGCGTTTGCGTTTGCGTTGGGGTCTGGTTTTGGCTTGGGTCGAGGTGCGACTGGCCGCATATTGACCCTGCGGGTGGTTCGCTTTTGGCCCTTTTTCTTGTATGGTCGAGAGATCCCCTGCGCGGGTTGACTTTCCGGGACCTGGAAGCTGGCGGCTTCTTGTTCTTCTTCGATTTCCCGTAGAACATCCCAGTCGTCGTCCATGCGCTCTTCTTCCATTGCTCGAAGACCTTGGACGATATGCGAAAGACCCCTGCCGGCGAATTGCCGAGGTTTGTGGGATGCGATTGGGCTGAGACCCGAAGTATCATTGTTCGCGGCGGGCGGAGGATAGCGGCCGGTGGTCGAGCGGCGTAAGAAGGATGGAGTTTCCGATGGGTTGGGTTCTGGCGATGCCGCGGTGGCAGTGTTTTGAGGGAGATTCCCCGGGGCAGTATTTTCGTCCTCTGCTTCTACCATCGCCGCATAGCGCATCGTCGTAGGAGTTGCAAAGAGATTTGCGAGGTAAAACTGTTTGGTGGATGACGCCGGGGTTCGGGACATTCTGGATGTCTCTTCCTCTTCTTCTGGCGCTTCGGGGATTGGCTCGAAGGTTTTGGGTTTTGACGGCGTTTGGAAACCCGCCGCAAGCACATCCTTTTGCTTCTTGACCGACGGGGTGGCATTGCTTCCACCTGACTCGGAGAGTAGATCGAAGAGACCGAGAGCCTTTCCATCGCGCTGAGGCGTAGGTCCAATCGCGGGTTTCAGTGGCGACGGTTCAGGCTGCGCCTGTCGGTGCGTACTTGGGCTGAATAGCTTGCGGAAGGTTGAGGGTGAATCGTAGGGGTCTAAGTTCGAGGGATGGATCTTTGCAGTCCGATTGTTCGACGGCGTTGCAAAGAGGCCTTTTGCCGATTTGCGCGGAGTCGCATCTGCACTAGCGATCCCGACGCCGGGTGGAGAGCCGTGTTTTCGCTTTTTGGAATGGCTATCATGTTCGTCTCGGTGACGCTCGCGGCGAGTAAGCGTGGCCTCGAGGGACTTGAGTCGGCTGTATTCCTTGTATTTGGCAGCTAAGAGCAGGGAATTACCCAGTCAGCGACCAGACAAATGAGAAAACGCAGGGCGTCGTTCCATTGACGCAACTCCATCGACCTACCGATATCCGGGTTTTGTTTGATGTCCTCTCGGCCAGCCTTTCTCCCGCCATGAGACGACGCAAACTCTTTCTCCCAGACTTTTAATTCGGACCGAACCGTCACAGCATGATCTGCGACTTCGGCGCGCGAGCGAAAGGAGTGATCTGCCATGGCATGTCGAGGCGATGTGGACGCTCGAAGGGACAAAGGGAGACAGCGAACGCGAAATCCATCTACGCGGGTGACGTCGCGTCCCACATTCAACTTGACCGTGGATTGGTTCATTACAACCACCATTGTGAATTCCTTTATAAAACGGATCATATGAAATTCTATTGCGAATTATGTGCGCTGTCCGGGAGTTCGTGATACGTTAATATTCCAGTGCTCGCTATGCAGGCATCTCAGCTCGGAAAGCAGTCGGCGCTCCACGCTAATCAGAGACAACTATGCAGGAAACAAAAGTATTCAAGATCACCAACTTGTCAAACCACGGGCCCGATCAAATCCACCCCTGAGCTGTGTCTCGGGGTGAACCACTTTGCCTTCCAGAAGTGTATACTTCACCAGACCCTCGCAATGCTCGGGCTTGACGCGGGCCAACCAGATCATCTGCTGCTCCTTTTTGCGATAGACCAGCACGTTGGCAGAAAATTTGTGGCCACCAACATGCGAAACGAAAAAGATGCCGGCGCCACCGGGACGAGAGTCGTCCGTATCGCGATCTAACCCCAATGGGCGCAGGTGTCGTTCGAGTTCGCGCTTGATCAACGGGGCAGTGATTCCACAGCGTGCGTCTCGTCGTCGATGGGAACATAGTAGAATCACGTAGTCAAGCTCGCAAGAACGGGCATTCATCCCCGTTGCAGGCGAGACTGTCCCGCGGCCATTCTTTTCATCGCCGGGATTGTCGATGAATCGGTGGACGAGATCGGGAACATCCCCCTGCGTCACGGAATCGACATATGTAAATGATGGCAGAATGAGGACCGTGGTTGACTTCTCATTGCGCTCTTCGGAATGGTCTGGGGGCTGGATATTGGAGGCAGATACCATGATGCGCTGGATCAAGTCAGTTGTTGTTTACACCATAAGCATAAACATCACGCGTACACCTAGTTGTGATTTGGCAGCCGACGATTCAAAGGCCTCCATCAAGCTTCCCTTCTCCTGCTCGACTTTTTCCTTCCAGTCGGACCGTCCCGTCGCGACGAGGACATGGGAATGAAATTCTTTGACTTGGCCATAGAGTTGCCGTGAATTCTCGACTTTCACCTTGGACGGGAAATGAACGGTGCAGTCGGCGCAGTCCATGAGACAGTCGGGGCCATCTTGTTTGGGGTCCACTTTGGGGAACAGATAGTCGGAGGTGCGACCGAAGGACAAGAGCGATTTAAGCATTGCGAGGGGTGAACGTGCTGTGGGATTGAGGACGAAACGTCGAAATAATATCGGGGTCGCTCCTTGCAATAGATATACTCCCGTAACTCCGAGGACTTGCCCGAAGCGTTAATCCCGACTTCCGTCTCGGTCTATTTTGCGCTGACAGGTTGAGCCATGGCCCCGCTGCAGATCGTGGTTTTTCGTATCTGCCTAATTTGGGAGGTACCAGCATCCAGAGAAAGCCCAGAAAGATTGGGGAATTTATCCTCTTGACGCACTATGCAAAATCGGTAGACTCGGCGATGCGGATTACAGAAGGACCCACCCCGGACTCCGAGCTGCGAGTACATCTCAAGCATGGAAGATGATGCATGTAGGTTGGCACCAATCATGGCTTCCTTCCAATGCTAGGCATACTAGACGGGTCATCCACACCGGAAACGTTTCTACAAGGAACGACTCATTTCCAGTTTCTAATCAAGGAGCCAAAGAGGAAGTATAATCCAAACATCATGGATTCTGTATAGATCAAGTATATACATAATGCATTTGCGGGTATCGAAGAGTCATCATAGGGGTAGCAACTGAGAGGATTCAAAGACCATTTATACCCTTTGACTTTGGTCCTCGTGATACCGGTTCAGAGGCATCAAGCTCGTAAACAAACTTCTGGTTGCCCGCCGGCATTTCATGAACCCCGTGTTGAGGTCCAGAATCCAGCTCTGCAGGTAGTCTATTGTCCGGATCTTCTGCAGGAAGCTCTGCAACGCCGACAGGTGCCCCGTTGTGTCCATCAGCGGGCAGTTCAGCCACATCGGGATAAGGACCCTTGGCCGGAGGTTCTGAGACGGCCGGCTTGTCCGTAGAAAAGTCCGCCACCGACATCTTAACGGTAGTGGGCTGGAAGCGTTCTGAGTTTAACAGACGCAGGAGTGAGCTGGCTTCCGGCGGCGGTGGATAATTTCCACTCAGCAATTGTCGAGCCGTGAGTTCCGTGCCGTACATCTTCTTGTTTGCCTCCAGACGCTCTCCCAACATGCCACCCTCGAGCGACTTGCCACCGAAGATGCCGCGACTCTTGGAGTAGGCAAACATGCCCACCATCCCCTTGGAGCCGACGGCACCCCCAACTTCCGCACTTCGGCCATAGGGCCCGAAAGCCACCGACACGTTACGCCCCAGAGTGAGCGAGCCGGACTGAGCAAAGGTCCTGACTGCTGCCTCGCTGTTCAACACAAAGACAAAGTCAGTCAGTTCAATGCCGATCTGAGTCCCGACTCCAATCCCGCCAGTCGCCATGGCAGACGGCGCAGACCATCCACCATTCGGTAGTCGGGCCACGATGAGCCCCGATCCGAAACGAATAGACCCAATGCCGCCGAGTTTGAACGAGGTGAATATTGCAAGGCCCTACGACGAGGCTGGTCAGGGTGACATCGCCTCATGAGGGGAGACCTGGCTTACTTTCGCATGGGAGAGGATCTGGCGAGGAATACCGAGATCCGCCTCGCCCGAAGTGGATTTCTTGGGCGTGATCAATGACTCGAGGATCCTCTCTGCCTTCTTACATTCGTCTGTGAGTGACTATCAGCGAGGCTCGCTTTGCGGGGAGGGCAGCGGGTTACGGACTGGCCAATGAGGCAGGCATGGGGTTGTTCATCTGCTTCAGGTTCCATCGGCTGGACTTAGACGAGTCCGAACCGGAAGACGCGATGCTTTGGTTGTCTGCCATATCGCCCGCAGGACCCCGCACCGGTCACCGACAATATTCCACGGCGCAGAGTGGCTTTGCGAGGGCGTCCCGACCACGGAAAATGAATGCGACGGGAATTGATGGCCAAGATACAGCCAAGACCAATAGAGGCAGCTGCAATCAGTGTGTGCCTGAGATGGCCAGGTCGTGAAGTTCCTGCAGACTGGGATCGATACGGGGGCCAAGACGATCAAGGCTTGGAGCATGGATTTCTTGGCATCATTTTTTACCTTCAGCAGCCTCGCGCAGCCGATGCCGCAAGGCTGGCTGTGTTTAATGGATCGAAGCATTGCCAGGCCCAGTGAAAGGCGAATTTGGAATTCCTGTCGGGATCGCATTCGACAAGGCTCAAGAAATTTCCCGGCCAAAACATTTGGTCGGAATCGGAATTCTAGATGCAGAGCGGGGACGGAGGCATCGGATCGAGGCAGTGGAGTCGGGAGACAGATGTCGCGATGGGCAGCGATTCTACGGAGTATACGGAGTATTCCGTAGTTGTCTTATGCCTTCATTCCATTCTTTTTGGCGACTCGCACTACGCGCCCGATCTGATAAGGCGCGCTCGGCGACAAATACCGGATCCGGCAGGACCGAGTGGGCCCCCACGTAAGCTCCAGTCCCCAAAACTCCGGGGATAGTTCTGTACGGAATACGAAGTACTTGGTTTCCAATTGCCTCATGGCCGACCTTCAAGTGTTCGGTGCGCAGTTCGGCATGCCACCCGACCGACCGCGCAAGAGGCGACGTCGCACTATGGCGTGCGCCCAGTGCCGCAGCCGCAAATTGCGCTGTGATCGCGAGTATCCCACGTGCAGTCGCTGCCTCAAGAGCAGAAATCCGACTAAATGCACCTACGAGGATGGATTCCTGTGGCAGCAGCCAGCCACTGTGGCACCGACGATCGCGGCTGATCGAGGCTCGTCTACAATATCCAAGCCTGACCAGGCGGTCATCCGCAGCCCCCCAGACTCGGGGGTAGGCGCGCCGCCATCTCGGCCGGACGAACTCGTTTCGAACATTGTCCCCGCCCCGGGGCCAGCCTGTACGGCTGACGGTCCACCCCATAGAGGCCGGCACAAAGAGCGTGGGTTCTTAGAAACCGTGCTAGGTGCTCCTAAGGCCGGCGTGAACCAGGAACCGTATGTGAATACGGATCTATTGCAGAGACCCAAACGGGTCGCAAACCAGCCCGGGGAATTCGCATCGCGGCCCGATGTGAGCGACGATGAAGAAGAACCGGATGACTTGTCTCCGTCACATCAATTGGACGTGGCTCCTCGCATGATGATGCGAGGTCGGGAGACCAAGACTCGTTTCGGAGGCTCAGGGATTAATGCCCATTTGGTGGCGGAGGTATGCGTTGTATTTCCTTTTCAATCCGGCCGACATTAATTTGTCTAGTTTCGCGATATCAGAGCCTTCGCCGAGGATATCAGACTCACGAACCCTATCCTTTCCCGGGTTCGTCCGGACCTGGAGCGGGTGACGAAAGGCCTATGGAAACTACAGCCATTGAATCAGCCTATTCCTATGCCAACGGTAGGTTCGCTGATTGATCTGCTTCCCACGCGGGCCGTGGCGGATGAACTAGTCGGCTTGTACTTGACATATGTCGAATCAACCCATCGCATTCTGCATGTCCCATCCTTTCTACGAGCCGTCGATGAATTCTGGGCGACACTGGATCCCGCCGACGTGTCTGAAACATTCTTGTTACAGCTTCTGCTCGTTCTTGCCATTGCCTGGAATCTTGCCGATGTAAGCGCCTTGCAGAAGCGGAGCCCGACGCCACTCAAGTGCTACTCCGGTGTCGAGTGGGTGCTGCATGCGGAGAAATTGATTGATTATACGCGTGTTAAACGACCTGAAATCACCTCTCTTCGGCTGCACATTCTGCTCCTTACGGCCAAGAACTGCCACGGCATGAGCCGTAGTCAAGCGTGGCTTGCGACGGGACAATTGGTGAAATCGGCCATGATGGCGGGCTACCACCATGATCCCAATAAGTATGCGCAGATCTGCGTGTTCAGCAAGGAAATGCGACGTCGAGTGTGGATGACGATCGTGGAGCTGGATCTTCAGGTCGCCACTGACCGGGGTATGCCGCCGTCCGTACAGAGCTCTGACTTTGACACCCTCCCTGCTCTTAATGTCAACGACGATGAGATCCACGAAAGCATGCAGGACGTGCCAGCAAACCGACCCGCCAGCAGCATCACCGATTGCTCCTTTGCAACGGCTCTGGCGCGCTCGCTTGCCTTGCGCCTGAAAGTCTGCCAGCTCATGCACTCCCCCCGGATTAGCTGTCGATACGAGGAGATCCAGCGTCTGGACTGGGAATTGACTCGGGAACTGTCGCGAATACCCGCGTGGACCGGCGCCGATCCATCTGACATTGTTATGCAGCAGAAGATTACTCTTTGGAAAGCCATGATGGAGACAAAGCTGGCGCAGGGTTTGCTCTCGATCCATACCCCGTTCGCCATCGAGGCACGGCGGGAGACACTGTTTGCGCCCTCGGAGCGATCTCGTATGGACGCGGCGGTGATGATTCTCTCGGTGCAGCGTCGATTGCAAGAGACATCCCAACCGTTGTCGCAGTGTATGCTTGGTGACTGGACGAATCAAGCCTTCATCTCGATCTGCCAGCTCCTGCACGGCCTGGATCCCCAGCCTAGTAAGATGCGCTCGTTTATCTTCATTTCATCCTTTACAGGTCTAATTTTCAATCTTTTTAGCCGCTTCGACTGATCCGGCATCGTCCATGTTTCTTCTGCAGACTTTACCCGGGTTTACCGACTCGCTCGTGGCACTCGTCGAAAGCGCTCTGGTCATCCTGGAGAGGCGATCTCTCCTGGTAGTGAAAGGCGCCAAGGATTACTTCTTCTTATCGACCATTGTGGCTCTGGTCAAGGCCAAACTCTGGCCGGAGCAAGCATCCCTGTATAAGCAGCAAGTCGTGGAGCGGGTGTTGTCGTTTGCGCAGACACTATTCTCGCGACACGCGACTTGCGAGCACTTAGGGCCGCCCGGGATGGGCAGCTTTCAAGATAACCAGGTCGGTTCCTTTGATCTATCTCCCCCGCAAAAATGGCTCCCCGAATTAGCATTGATTTTGCCCTAGGTGGCTTCCTTCCTTTCGACCCCCGGAATGGCCCCCATGTTACCCTCCGACCTTGACGGCATCCTCCCTCCACCCCACCTTGGCACGACGGTGAGTGTGACCTGTTCGTTTCATGATGGCTTCATGCCCCATGCTGATTCTATTTCTGGTGCAGCCCCCGGATGACTTCGACCCTTTCTTGGATGTCTTCGATTGGGAGGATCTGACGGGCATCGCGCTCGGAAATTGATTTGAACCCGGAATGTGTCAGACTTCTGGAACTGTCTAAATATACTGCATGTGATTCCTTCGGTCAATAATTTGATCCACCCAAAGGGGAGAAAGTCTCGAATTCCTTCTCTCCTGAATCGTGCAGACTCGTGCCACGCGCCCCAGCAGAATCCACTCCCTAAAAATACCATTCGCCCACCTTAAGCGAGATGCATTTTGCGACCGTAAGTTTTCCATGCTCGCAGCCTTTGCTGAACAGTGGATGCCAGCCTTTCCGGCCCCCAAAAAAATAGACGAGGACCAAAGAATAAGGCCTCCCGCCTAGAGCCGAAACCGAGATCCACTCTGAGCTCATGATCCGAGCGACGATCCCGGATGTACACTGTAAGGAGACGCAGATCAGGAGAGCGTTTTCGCAAGCTTTATACCCACCAACCCGTCGGCCTGTCAAGCAGTGGGCCGGTGGTCACTAGTTCGTGAAAATCTTCCAGGGGAGCTCGCATAGCCTTGCAAATCCGTGCGAGGCTCGCGCGAGACCGAATGCGACCGATCTTTCAGTCGTGGGGCTCCTCGGGAAAGGTGTGAACAATTGGAGCCAAGTCAATTGGGGTCGCATCGTCTAGCTCCAAGATATCATGCGGATGATTGGGGCATCGAAGCAGAATGGAGCAGACCAGAAGTGCCGGGGCCAATGGAACGAATTCGCCCCTGCGTGCGACGAACGCCCATTGACAGGCTGTGTGAATCCTGCGGGACCCTCCTTTTAGTGTCTCGAGTCAGGGAGCGACTTGGCCGTGACTTCTGATTGCCGCCTATGCATGGCGCAGTCCGAGGTACTGGCCCGGTCACTCCGTTAGTCTGAGGCTCGCGCAGCCTCGATCGTTCCCTGCGCCGTTAGTGCCGTTTAGTGCTCACCAAAGCAGAATCCGATGGACCCTTTTTTTTACTCCGTACTCCGTACGGAGTACTTTAATCCTCGTCCGTGAATTTATTATTATTTGAACGTGGGTGGTCCCGCTTCAATTTTGAGCTCTTGGTCCGTTTCCCTCATTTTTCATCCCTCCGGACTTTTGGGATCTATACCGGTGATGCGCTAAAAGCATCCTATTCTTCCCATTCTATTCTGTCTTTTCTGCCTGAGATCTTGGGCCATTGCATCGCCCGGATCCGTTCCAAGTCCCTGTATATACTAAATCAGGTCCCCCCGTTTGTTTATACTCGATATCATCATGGTTCGCATTGGCTTCCTGTTGGCCTCGCTGGTCGCCCTGACCGGGGCTATTCCGGCTGCCCACAAGAATGACAAGAAGCCGCCTCAGGCCTTTGATACAACCAACGCCTACCCGCTGCCCAACATCGCCGGCGTGATCACCCACGACCCCAACATCCTCTACGAAGATGGCTTCTACTACATGTTCAAGAGCGGCCTCCATGTACCCTGGTTCAAGGCCCCCAGCATGAACGGACCGTGGGAGAGTATGGGCAGCGTGCTGTCCAAGAAAAGCCAAATCCCCGTCGGAGCTCGCGATCGTCCCTGGGCCCCGACAGCCATCAAACGCAACGGCAAGTTCTACTGCTTCTACAGCGTGAGCGAGTCCGGCTCGCGGGAAAGTGCTATCGGCGTGGCCACCGTCGACGTGCTGGCGAAGAGCAAAGAGGATGGAGACAGCGAATGGACCGATCACGGTGCCTTGATCCGTACCGGTAAAGGCAAGTACTCGGACGTCGACCCTTTCACCCGCACCAACGCCATCGATCCCACCTTCATCGAGGACCGTGACACCGGCAAGCCCTACCTCGTCTATGGCTCGTTCTGGGACAACATCTGGCAGATCCCCTTGTCGGATGATCTGCTCTCAATCGAGCACCCCGAGAAGCCCGATGCTGTGCCGCTGGCCCAGGAGCCGTCGAAGAGTGCCGACGGCGCTCCCGTGGAGGGAAGCTGGGTGAGCTACCACGACGGCTGGTACTACACCTGGTTCAGCCGTGGTATCTGCTGCGAGTTCGACAACGGCCTGCCCCCGGCCGGTGACGAGTACAAGATCCGCGTTGGACGGTCCAAGAACGTCCGGGGTCCTTTCCAGGACCGCCAGGGCCGCAACATCACGGAAGGCTACGGTGAGGACGTGTACAAGTCGAACCACGGCGTGGTCTACGCCCCCGGTGGTGAGGGTGTTTTGGAGCGCAGCGGTGGTCTGCCCGATATCCTCTACTACCACTACCTGAACGCCACGGTCGGTTTCGCGTTTGACGTATGTGCTGCCCTTGCCCTTTACCCTGGATATCGGCTGATGATTCGCAGACGGCCCAACTCGGCTGGAACTACCTGGACTACCGCGGCGGATGGCCCGTCGTCGTTCCCGGCGATGACGAGGACTTTCTCGCTGGCGGTAAGAAGCCTGATAGCTGGGAAGACTGCTCTACCCAGGCATGTATGTGACAAAACCCCTGCTGTTCTCTCCGAGTGCAACGCTGACCTGATCCGCAGGTCTTCTCAAATACTGGTTCTAGGCGACCTGTGGCGTGTCTTTCTCCAATAGACTTCCTTCTTGTTTTCTTTTTCTTCGGATATTCCAGAGGTGCCGGTTATGGAGCAATCTTCAAGATGGTCATTTTGCACATTTGTTTCTAAGCGAGGATATCCCCCTTTGTCTGCAATGAATATTAATCAAGACTTATCCCCGGTCATCTCCGCTCTATCTACGGATCCCATCCTCCGTCCACGCTATACACTTGTCCCGTTGTATACGAGGCAGCATCACTCAACAGGAACACCACCGTCTGCGCCACTTCCTCCGGTGTCCCAACGCGCGGGATGATAGTCGAGGGCGCTGTCGACCCGCCCTGGATGACAGCCGCCTGGTCCAACAGCGGCGTCTGGATCGATCCCCTGCACCCAGTCAGCGTCACCGGGACGGAGAACAGAAAACATCTACCCACGGCGCAACAGCATTCACCCGAATCGCAGGCCCAACCTCCTTCGCCACAGATCTCGTCAACCCCACAACCCCATGCTTCGTCGCCGAATACGCCGCATGCAGTGCAAACCCGCGCAATCCCTGAATACTCGACGCCGTCACAATACTCCCCTTCCCGTCCGGCGCCGTGTCCATAATCGCCCGCACCTGCGCCCGCAGACAATACATCATCCCGGACAGATTCACCCGCGTCAACATCTCCCACTCGTCATCCTGCAAATCGACGAATCTGCCCACCCCGTGATTCCGCCCAATGGCTCCCGCCATATTCGCCGCGCCGTCCAGGTGCCCGAAATGTGCTGTCGCCGCGGCGATCCATTCGTTCACGGCGGCCGAGGAACTGATGTCGACGACTGTGGTGTGGATCCGGGATTGGGAGGGGTCGGTCTTCTTTTCGAGGGCGTTGCGCGCGTGCGTCAGTGTTTCGGTGGAGATGTCTGCGAGCGCGAGTTTTGCGCCCTGGGTGTATAGTTGGTGGGCGACGGCGAGTCCGATCCCGCGGACGCCCGTGATGGCGTACACTCGGTCTTGGATTGAGTTCATGTTGGGGATAAGTTGTGGGGAAAGGTTGATGTCGATGTTAGAGACGGGGGATAGACCAGCGCTTTGTATCTATGTGCGCGGGGTCGGACATGCTCCGGTCCCAGAGCGCGGGGGGGAATTGTGGATATTGTGGGTTGCGGATACGTCTGTGGCACTATGTGTCAAGGAATGACATGACATCTCCATTTCGAGGGGTTATGCGTTGTGCAATTACGAACTCGATCTAGTTGGATGTTCTTGAATGGTCTACGCTACTGTGGGCTGAGATGTCTCGGAGATATTTATATTTCTGTCCACGTCAAAACCAGTGGAATATCCTAGACACGTAAATCGTTCATTGCACCAGGGCTTGTGCAGATTTGCCCGTTTATGCGAAATAACACGGTTAGACGCGGGGTTGCTCCACTCCAGAGGTACTGAGCTACTAAATTTTCGACTTTCATACCATCATGCCTGTCTCATTGGACTAAAATTTCTCTCACTCATACCACGCGATTCCAGCCCACGCTTTCGTCGGTCTAGCCCATCATTCTTGGACCACTCCTTTTACCTTGGCGCGAATCCGAAGCACCCCGGTCTCCGGAAGACCGACAACCAGATCCCGTGCAACACGGATATTGGCCGGATCAGTATCAACGATCTCAAAGTCAAAGCGACGGATGTAGTACGCGATGGCGAGGTAGAGCTCCATGAAGGCCAGACTGAAATATACGTTAGTAGCGGATTGGCTAGAAAGCAGAGAAGTATAGAATACGCACTTGATACCGACGCACATGCGGCTCCCTTTGGTGAAGGTGACTAGGTATTTGTGGAGGGAGAAGCCATCCTTTGCAGCGCGGATCCATCGCTCGGGATCGAATTTATATGGGTCCGGGAAGATGTCCGGATTGTAATGGACAAAGTAATTCGATGTGCTAACCGGGGTCTGGCGGCGGAGTTAGTTAGATATATTGGATGGAGGTGGATGAGGACTTACTCCCGGGGGAATGGCGTGCTCTTGGTATTTCAAGACCTCATCCGGTGCGACTCGCGGGAGTCGGATCACAGCCGCATTGGACAGACGTAGGGACTCGTTAATTGCACCAGTCTATATATCATCGAGAGTTAGAAGCAAGATCACCTAGTATCGAGAGTAGATTGGGATCAGGCATACCAAGTAAGGTAACTTCTCAAGCTCTGGTAAGGTGGTAGTGCTTGTCGGCGTGGGTAGAACTGTCTTGAGCTCTGCTCGGACCTTGGCAAGGATATCCTTATCTTGGAAGATATAGTATGCAGCGAATGCAAGCGAGCGCATCGTTGTTTCGGAGCCCGCAACAATCAAGGTAAACCCCTCATCTTGAAGTCGACTAAGGGTCCTTTCCTCGGGGGGAATGTCCTTGCTTGTTAACCGGTTGATAATATTATGCTCCCCGGTCAGCGTAATAGTTTTCCCCGCGACCACGGCGGAGAAGTGTTGAAAAATAGAGCGCTGAAATTCGAAAAGCGCCGACTTCCCCGGCATAAGCGAAGACATAATTTTCGGTGGAACCGAGCGGAGGATACTGGTGAGAAATGGAAAGAAACGGTTGATATGGCAAAAAGCCGAGAAATCATTCGCCGCGGTACGAATATCGCTCCGGAAATCCGGGTCTTCGAGAAAGCCCCAGCTCTTTCCATAGCAGTAGAAGGTGACAATATCCGAGGTAAAAGCGCCAAAGGCATCACAGAGATCAAGCGGTTGTCCGCTCTCGTAGAATTCCGTGAATCGGCTCATGAGCTTCTCGACACGCTCGCCAATAACGGGGGCGAGAGCAAGAACTGAGCGCCTTGAAAAAAGTCGTTGAGCAACCCGCGTCGAAACCGATGCGTGTCGTGCTGGACAGTTGCAACCGCGGCATAGGGGACACCGAAAGTTTTCACAAAGGCCTCGTCCTTGTTACGTCGTCGACCCGCCGGTGCGTAAATCTCATGATAGAAGGTAGGATCGATGATATGAACCTCGCGAGGGTTTATCCGTACAATAGGTCCTAGGACTGGTTAGCATGACCGACGAGGCGAGGATAGATAGTGACTGACCATATTGCTGGTGCATCTTCTCAATCTGAAAAATAAATTTCCCGCCGCAGATAACATCGTAGTAAAATTCGTACAGAGACGTTGCCGCTGTCAACTTGGGACCAGGAATCTTGGCTAGCGGGTGCAAATAGAGACGACAGAAAACCCGGAGAGCGACGAGGACAATGAATCCGGCAAGTAAATCCCACTTGTGGAGCAGGACAATCTCTTTGCTAACCGAGACAAGAGCAGAAACTGCCATATTTGAGGAAGTCAGAAAGTCTCGGGGGCGAAAGTCAGCCAGATGGAATTTCCTTGATGTTATAATCCCCCAGTCTTTTCAGATACCGACCCGGTGGAATGGTCCTTGGGGCGAAGTTGCATGTACCCCGTACATGGAATGATCATCCTGGTCGCATTGATCCACAGCGCTGATAGTGGCGTAGGACATGATTGCGCGCTTTTGCGCTCAGCAAGAATTGACTGTATGCGTTGACAACGCGTGGGGTACATAAAATGGATCACTTCGATGTTGCACGATCCAATCAGATCGTGAGGACGGCCGATTAGACTTCTTCCAGACGGCATCAAGCGACAGACGGGCGTTTGCTCGCATCCTATACCGTCCGAGGACAAGGATCGTCGTTGTTTATTGGCTAACCTCTTGGCCCCCGTCTAGCCGTTTCTAAGTCAGGTTATTTGTCAATTGAGAAGTTTAGTTCCCCGACGAGATGGTAGCGAATGGGATCTGGGTCCGGAGTAGTCTCCTCGAATGCGAGTGGATCTAGCTCGTGGGCCCGGTGCCGCAAAGGAATGAAAGAGATCATGACATGTGGACGTAAAAGATCGAGTCGCCCAGATACTTTGGCTCTAGACCTAGCCCCGCGTCGTATGCTCTGCGCTCCCGTCGGTCTCTGGTCAATATGTCCGTGGACGACATTCTTCGTCAGCTTCAAGGACAGCAAATCCGCGTCCCATGTCTATTTTCGTTATCGCCAACCTGGCACGCAAGGTTAAATCCGGAATATGACGACACAGTCGAAGAAGCAATCGACACATGGCGCCGGAGGTGAGATCTCTTCCTCCCCCAAGTTTTTGTCCTGCTTAAAAGAACACAGCTGCTTGCGGGACCCGGTCTCCTATAAGCGTAATGTGGCCGCCGATGGCGCATACTTCACCCGAACGATGAACCCAGGCGTCACCAAGCCTATGATGAAGATTGTCGGAACCCTTTGCAGCTGGGTGTGTGGGATCTTGCCTGCCGCTATCCACGGGTACTAATAACGTTTCTCTAGGTGTTTGCCTGGGACGATATCCTAGATTTCGACGAGATGGACTTTGGGCCTGAGCAACGTGAAAATTTCCGGGAGGAAACACAACAATTGATGCGAGAAAGTATACTTGGCCCAGTGAGCACGGCAGAGGAGGCGAAATCTATTGCTCCAACCTTCGACTTGGTTCAAACATTCTACGGAATAGGGGCATCTATTCGAAATGGGTCGAAACATGGTATGGTTACTTGACATATCTGTCGAGATGAAAAAGTGCATTGGCTAATATGCACTCTAGTGGCTGTCCGAGAGTTTGTATGCCAAACTCTTTGTGAATACGCAACCGCAGCTGTCACAATGGAAGCTGCCTTTAAACAAGGTAGAATCCAAGGGTTAGAAGAGTACCTCGAGAACCGCATGGGTTCTTCCTGTGTCTACGGCATGATTGCGATTAGTCTGTGAGTGTTTAAATTGCATTGAATCCCTCCAGATTGCAGCCTTTTTCTTGTCGCTTTTGTTTTTCATCGGGCTAATAGATTCGACTAGCTTTGCCCGGGACTTTGAGATTCCTGCATGGCTTTTGGATCATCCGTGGGCCAGGGAACTGATGAAGCTAGTCAATTTGATGGTGTCACTGTAAGAGCGAGACGTAAAAATCCAAGGAAACTACTCACCAAATACCAGGGACAACGATATCGTTTCGATTCATCATGAGATTGTACGTCTTGAGAGGATACACGGGGGCCTCGCGTTGAGAAAGCACTAACAAAATAAATATAGGCCTGTAAACACGCGGATAACTTTGTCATCCTCCTTGTCCATCATCGAGGGATGACCCCCCAGGAAGCGGTTGATCACTGTTGCCAGATCATCAGGAATAGCTACATTGCTTTCGAGGATCTTCGGAAAAAGCTTCTCAAACATGCAGCTGCATATGAGATTGAAGATACAGCTCGAACTTTTGTGGAGTGTTGTCTGGATGTTCGGATTGGGATAGTCAACTGGACGTACGTATATTTGCAGTTCAAAACAGGGTGTGAAGACTGACTGATTATATTAGCTACTACATTCCTAGATACTTCGACTGCCAGCCTAGTGAGAGCAAGAGGGAGGTCATTATCTCTCTGTGAAGAGACGTTGAGGGTCTCCTCCATCTTGTTTGCCATATGTGTACCTGAATAAATCTTTGTATCTTTTGGGGCCTCCAATTTGAATTTTTAACTGGATTTTTCCACATGCAGTCCACTAGTTCTAAACTGAGGTAAATCGTGCTCTTCCGCCAGTAGAAGAGTGTCATGTGGGTGAGGAATCGATTCTGGAAATACACCCATATATAGAATGTTTGAAGTATGCTGATCACAAAAGAAGTGACGAGTCGCACACCTAACTGATGGGTATATCTTGAATAGTTACTAACTAGCAGGTTGCACAGCAAACGAATTTCAATTTCATGAATCAGATAAACTTCTCCCGTGGTTAGAAACATAAGAATGTTCTCATTACATTTAATTCGGTTCATATGTCGACGTATATACTACCACCACCTCGCTCATATATACTTACTGATAAACTCATACCCCTGAATTGCCGCCTTCCACCCATCCGACTCAGGATTGCTGCTAAGATCACAAATATGCGGAGCCCCCTCAACCAAAGCCAAACCAGCAGTAACCCCTGCGTCTCGAAGTGCATCGTACGTACCTTGAGACTGCTGCCAAGGGATCAAATCATCATTGGTTCCATGAATCAAGAATGTAGGCGTATGATAGTTGCCGCGCAAGATCTGGGCCTGTGGACTGACTCGGACGATTTCATCCAGAGAGGGCTGTGAGAGAGCATTCCAGTCTCGGATGTTCAGACCTGTGCTTTTCTTTTTGCTCGGCAGACCGCCGATAATTATGGGGAGCGTTTGGGCTTTCCAGTTGATGTGCAAAACGATGCGACATCGAGGGTCGGTGCGGATGCGGGGGTCAGATAGTGGCTCCCAGGCACCAACGACACCGTAGTTGGTGATCTGGTCGGTTGGTTAAGTCAGGGTATCGGGTTTGATTGGGAGTGGGGGAACTGACGGGCTCATCTTGGATTGCTTCTAGCAGATCGTATTGATCTCCCTGATTTTCTGCGCCGATGGGCTGAATGGGATTTTTCCACCCTATTGAGAGGTTAAAAAGGTCATTTGACCCTTCAAAGAGAATGAGATTTCAACTTACACTCATCTTCATAGTTTGTCGGGCAGTAAAATGCCAAGATTGCCTCTGGTGGCCTCAAGCCTCTCTCCAGAGGAGTCCAGGCCAATGACATAGCCAACTGTCCACCGGACGACCATCCGACGACGACGACTCTCTCACCATCAATCTGGATCCCCTCATTTGGGAGTGCGAGATACGGCAGCTTGTTCCTGGCCCAATCAAGTGCATCGCAAATGTCTACCATAGGTCCATCGACAAGTCTGACTTCAGGACAGAGCCGATGGTCTAGGCTCACCGGGAGAAACCCCTTCTCGAGCAAGAGACGAGTCTGAGCCGGTCGAATGTCTTTGCGGGAGAAGATGATATGGCTACCTCCATGAATCATCAGAGCTGTGCACCAGTAGTCAGCATACGCGTGCAAAGTCAGGGCAATCAGGGGCGTCTTTACCGACTGGCAGTTTTTTGTGTGCTGGAACCGCGCCAAGGGGGTAGTACACATCAGCATGAATCTTTGTGTCGCCAATCGTCTTGTACACGACGGTCTCAACTGCCGCTTTCCCCGTAGGCTCTTTGGTCTCGACGGAGGGTGATTTGAAAGCGGCAATCACGCGGACGGTCTTTGACTCGGGGGATTTTCCATCTGTCCACAAAACTTCCTTGAAACCAGCCGCCTTCATCTCCTTCTCCCAGTGTTTCTCATTCATCAAAGCATGCGTACGATCGTCCTCAAATCGCCACCATCCCTCAAACTATCCAACAACAATATCAAGCCAGAACATGTTTCGTGTGATCTCAACAAGAGCAACGGCACCATCCGCGCGGACCATCCTGTTGAGGGTCACTAGCGACTGGTTCAAGCTCCTTGTCGCATGGATACAATTCGTGGCAATGATCATGTGGAATGCGTTCTCATACTCCTGTTTTGGGGCTTTCTCGATATCCAAAACCTCGAAGGACATTTCCTTGGCATCCTTGAACTTCTTCTTTGCAGCTGAGACCAGCGATGTTGAGACATCGGTGAAGACATACTCGAAAGGGATGCCGTGACTTCTGAGGTACTTGACGATGTGCTTCGTCGTACCCCCAGTTCCGGCCCCGATCTCAAGAATTCGAAATTTCCCACCTCCGTTCGAGTTGGAGAAAGCGGTTTTGAGAAAGTCTCCGAGGAGTAATGTTGGAGTTCGGAGAAGAGGCCAGTTCTCGTACATATCCTCCAGGAGTAGCTTGTTCGCTCTGTCTCCGAATATCAACTGAAGACCATCGATATCCCCAACAAGACATTGAGCAAGATTTGCTCCGATAACCTTCACAAGCTGCGTCACGACCTTGTGTTGCGGCCAGAGGTCGACGACCATCTGATATATGTCTTCAGCGAGTGTTGAGTCGACCGGGACATCTGTTCGGACGAAGCCATGTTCCGCAGCGGAGATCAATCCTCCGTCCTCAAGCACACGATGATACTGACGCACTAGCTTCCTGTGTCTATCCAGAACAGGCAAAACCGGTACAACATCACGGGGGCTCAGTCTCGCAAGATCGCACCCAAGCTTCGCGAAGGCTTCAACAACGTATGCAAGAACAAGTCTTCGCTGATGCGGGTACGCTTCAGTCCAAAAATTGGGAGTGAGCGTCCCCTTCGCGAGTTGATCGTACGCGAATTGAATGTCTCTGAATGAAACATTTGCGGAATTGATGAATGGTATGCTTTCACATTCTCCAGGCGTAGGAATTCCTTCAGCCTCGATTGGGACCAGCTCTTCGTCCATCAACTCTCCTAGGGTAGGCGCCGTAGAGCCATTTGTAGGCGTACCGACTAGCGCCCATTCTTCGCCACTAGACTCCTCGTAGCTGTCATCGACACTGTTGAACTTCGAATCGACGTAGGCCACGAGGCTATTGAGGTCTGAACAAAGCAGGAAGCTAGCCAGGTCAATCGTAAGATCAAGAGTCGCTCGAATGTCGTTGATGACTTCTGTAGCCATGAGAGAGTCGATTCCCAGGTCGTCCAAAAACGAGTCGTCTTTCATGTCTTCCAAAGGTACGTCCGTAACATTGTGCAATATCTGGAAGAGGTCTTCCCGCGTACTAGGCTGTTTCTTAGCTACCTTGGGAGGTTTAGACGACGGGGCAACCTGAATCGGGGGTTTTAGTTCCTTGGCCAAAACTGTGTCCGACTTTTGATGACTGGCAGGCTTAATGGATGTTTCAGCAGCCGCGGATTTATTCAAGCTCTTCAGCATCCTCGTTAGCAATGCCTGCGACATCTTCGAAAACCGGAACCCAAAGGCCGCCATAACCATCCGCCCACTCTTCGCCTCGAAGATGTAGGCATCAGCAGAGACATCGGTCTGCCCTCCTCGGGTCATATTAGAATAGACGATCCACTCCTTCGCATCTGGATTGAAGTTGCCCCCAAGCTCAATATGCGAAATCTTCGAACATACCAGGACATCATCCAAGCTGTCATTGTTGAAGTAGTTCACCAGGAATCCAGCGAATTGCATGAAACTATCCGTCATGGGGGTATCACAGAGGCGCTGGTCAGCTGGATCGCTCGGTTCCACGTCGATTGTCACTTTTCCTGCGGCTTCCAGACGCAAACACGCGACTTTCTTGATTCCGCGGAAATTTTCGGCGTAGTGCACGATGTGATTGAAAGCACGGTAGATGTGATTTCCTTTCATTGTTTCGGCGTCCGGATGATTCATGATTTCGTCGCAGCGACCAATCCCCGTGAGACTTTGGAAGCGTTGGAATAACTGGGCAGCTTTGGCGTCATCACGCCTTTGGAGATACACCAGTCCAGTCGATGTCTCAAATGGTGCACTGACACGGCCCGTCTGACTCGGAGGTAGCTGGGTGGTAATCGAGAATGACCAAGAAGGTCGCGGATCATCCGTTTGCTGCAAAGTGAGAAGGAGCTCCTTGTTCGTGTCAAGGCCAATTGGCGAATTCATCACGAGATCCTCCACAGCTGGTACCCAGGTCGTGGCTGATATATCTGACTGGAGAAACAACGCAGCGCGGGCAACGACCTCGAAGTAAAATGAGGCTGGAGCTAGAGACTGGCCTCCCATGACGTGGCCCTTCAGCATTGACTGGAACCGATCGCTTTGCGGCACGATACGAAATACTGCGCTGGTGTTCTTTTTATCGTTGAATTGCAGGAACTTGAGGAGCTCATAAGTCACAGATTCAGGTTCAGCTGCAGGCTCTGACACTTTGTCTTTCTCGCCTCTCCCAGGGATGAAACCAAGCCAGTGGCGAGTCTTCTCAAACTGATACGATGGAAGACGAAGAAACTGGTATGATGGCTTCTGAATGCGATCGAAAAGCCAGTACTGTACGCAATAGCCTGCTTTCCATAGATCAACAGTGGTATCCGCCAGTGAAGTCAGTGCATTAGCCGTCGTGAACTGAGGGGAAAGGAACAGATGTTCGTGGCTGTCTGCCACACAGCCCTTGGCAAGCTGAATGACCGACGACCCTCGCCCAACCTCGAGGTATGTGCTCTTAGGGAACTTCTTCTCAAGCCTCTCAATTGCCTGCTGAAAGAAAACCGAGCGTCTTGTATGACTTGCCAGTAACCGGGGATCGGGACCCTCCGCATTTTCAGTGCAGAGCTCAAGATGAATTTTAGGTCCCCGCCAGATTAATCCTCTGGATAGAGCTTGAAGATGCGGTAGCAAGGGCTCTGTGAACCTTGAGTGAAACCCATTCGTGACCCGAAGTCTTTTTGTACGGACTGAGCCTCCTCCAAAAGAATGGTTCTCTGAGAGGAATCTCTCTAGAGTGTCAATTTCCTTGGCAGAGCCAACAACGTCATGGCTTCTTGGTCCATTGTAGCAGGCAACTTCGACGTTCCCGGGGACTGAACTGAGAAGTTTGGAAACGGTTTGCTTATCCGTTTGGAGAAAGAGCATAGATCCAGGTTCAGGACCCCAATACCTCGTTATGATTGACGCCCTTTCACAGATAACTGTAAGGGCATCGGCGAGCGACAGGACACCTGAGACGCATAAGGCTGTGAGTTGACCAAAGCTGTGGCCAACGACTGCATCTACCTGGAGTCCGCTATCAATCCAAGCTTTTGCAGAAGCGTATTGGATGGAAAACAGCGCAGAGTGCAAAGTAGTCAGGTTCCCAATTGGATCCTTTGAGAATATTGCCGGATATAAGCTCTCAAAACCAGAAGAGATCAAGATCTCATTACAGGCGTCGAGGTGGTATCGAAGCAACGTTGAAGACTGATAGAGTTGTTCAGAAACCCCGATTGATTCGCTTTCCTGGCCCCCGAAGACAAGGACTATAGGTTTCGGACTCGGTTGGACATCTGTCGCCGACAGTGTGGTCAGCTTGTCCTTGAGCTCGGAGATACTAGCGACAGTCGTCGAATAGAAATGCGAGAGAGAGTGATTTGCTCTATCGGCCATATTGAATGTCACATCGGAGATCCGAACCCCAGATCCAAACCTTCCCAGCCAAGTGGAAAGCTTCTCTGAGTACGCAATAGCACTGGTCGAAGAGGCCGCAGAGATAAACACAGGATATCTCGTTCCAATCGGGGCATGGGTGAGATTGTCAACCAGGGCAATCCTAGATGATGGCCCCTGCCGAACCATCACAGCTGCATTACTTCCAGCAGCACCGTAGCTGTTTACACAAGCCAGGAAGGATGGAGCATCCCAGGGTAGTAAGCTCCGCGGAATTTCCATTCGCGCATTCGAAAATGAGGCAATCTTCGGATTTAGCTGCCTGTGGCTGGCTTGCTGAGGGATCTGCCCATGCTCCATCATAAGTAGGACTTTGACGAGCCCGGCAATACCGGCTGTAGCTTCTGTATGCCCAATGTTACCCTTGATAGAGCCGAAGTGGAGTGTGCTGTTTCTTGAAGGGCCGCCCAATGCTTCAGCAATGCTGTTACACTCAACTGGGTCGCCCACGCTGGTACCTATTTCCAAATCAGCAAATGCATGGCCGAAGCCTGAGCACAATATTAGAGACCAAGGAATTTACACACCAGTCCCGTGAGCCTCAACGTACGTCACCGAGTGCGGGTGAACCTCAGCCTGGCTCATCACATTCCGATAAAGCTTGACCTGCGAACCCGAGTGAGGCACGGTGATGTGGCTCAGATTCACATTCTGGTTCGCCGCAGACCCCACAATGACACCGAATACATGATCTTTCTCCTTCAACGCATCGGCCAGCGGCTTAAGAACAACCGCACTAACCCCCTCTCCACGACAGTACCCATCTGCCGCAGAATCAAAAGGCTTGCACTGCCCACTAGGACTAAGGAACCCGGCGGCTTTGAGATTCCGATAATCGAATGGACTAGTGATCACATTTGTCCCGCCTGCCACGGCCTGGGAGCACTCACCGGACCAGATTGCTCTGCAGGCGGTATTAATCGCGACGAGGGAGGATGAGCACGCCGTGTCGATTGTCAGAGAAGGTCCAGTCCAGCCGAAGAAATGGCTAACACAGCCACTGAGAAAGCAGCGCGAGGTTCCGATGGTGGCGTAGGCTGTTGTAGGCTGGGAAGACATGTTGTCGTAGTAGTTGTTCATGACAGCGCCGATGTAACATCCATAGTCATCCGGCTCTGGTTTGACGCCGGCACGGAAGTATCCTGCGGATTCGAGGGCTTCGTAAACGACCTCGAGAAGGATCCGTTGCTGAGGATCCCAGGCGACGGCCTCTCGCTGAGACTTCTTGAAGAATTTATGATCGAAGGCGTCAGGGTCGCGGAGAAAATTGCCCCACCATTTTGTATTTGTGTATTCGCCCGTCGTAGGTAGTTGAAATCTTTCAACAGGGGCTGGCTCAGCCATTGATTTGCCGGATAGCAGCAGTTCCCAAAGTTCATCTAACGAGTCTGCTCCGGGGAATCTGCCAGACAGACCGACGATAGCAATGGAATTAGGAGGACATCCAGAGGGGGATGAGTCTTGCGCATCAGAAACTCCGTTTCTTGACTTGGTTGTCCCATTTATACTTGTCTCATTGGACAAACCGTTGATATTTGACACAATCAACTTATTCAAATCCAAGACATGCAAATTCGCACCACTGATAAGCGAAGCTGGAATATGATTCCCGAATCCTGCAAACGCAACCGTCTTATGACCCTCTTCCAGCTGAGCAACCGCCCCCTGCACTGTTTGGAACCACGCAGCTGGCTTCAGCAAGATATTCTCGAGAGCGTGTTGGAGGAGACATCCGCTGGTGATGATTTCCCCGTCCACGGTAGAACGGAGTGGGGCTTGCAGCTTTTCAAGACGGGGCAACTGCAGGTCTGGACGGTCCACGGCAAAGCTCTTGATCTTTTCAGTAGCAATGGTATGGATGTCCGAGTGGAAGGCTCCTTCTACACTGACAGTTTTCACATGGGAGCCATGTGCTCGCAACTGTCCAGTCAGGCTGGGTATATCAGAAAGCCTGGCTGTGACAGTAATAGACTTGGCATCGATGTTGCACGATATATACGCCTGTCCATCAAGTCAGCTTTGGGAGCTTAGCAAAAAAAAGCAGCGGTAGTACCTCTGGAAATGTGCTGACAAGATTAGAAATATCTTGTTCATGAATTTCACCTTCCTTCCATCGAACAGCGATACAGCCTACTTTTGTCCCTTGTAGACCAAAATGGTTATTGTCGACATAGGCACCGATAATGACAGCCAGACGAAAGACTGCGGCAGCCGTAAAGGCGACTTCAGCTTCGATCTCCGAGGCAGCCACCGCAATTGCGCTGAGAAATCCAACGCAGAAGCCCAGGACACCACCGGTTTTGACGCCCTCGAGGAGGACGCGATGAGGGTTGACAACATTCAGCTGCTTCAAGTAGCGGAAATATTGAGATATCTCGAGAAGAACAGTGACCGGAAGACGAAATGTGTTGAAGTTGTAACTTGGCAAAGGGCCGTCTCCTACAACCCACTCCTGTAGATCAGCAAGCAGATTGGCCCCTGGAATATGGTTCAGGGTTGGGTCGAAGTCGACAAGGGGTCCCCACAGTTCTGCCCCGTAATTTGCAGCATTAAGGACATGTGATAGTTGAGGATTCTGGTTGATCTCCTGCCTCAATTGGTCGATGGCATCTCGAGAGGAGGGCTCTGTCTGAGGTCCGAAGACTATCAGTGAAGGCTCAGACCTGATAGGGACCATGTTTAAAGAGCCGAGGGCTCTGAAGCCGCAGGAGGTTAAAATCAGCCTGCACGTCAGTGGGGATTAGAGGCTTGATGCAGGAGAAAAAGTAATCCGCAGCTAGATTAATGTTACGGGGAAGGACGTATGGGGCCTGATTTATGAGGCTGAACCCGAGGGATCTCGGCACACATACGATAGGACCCCGCGTTACCACGTAATAAACATATAAATAAAACCCGACGGACTGGTCCCTTCCAGCGCATCCATATGACCTTCGTCCTTTGGGTCCACCACTCAATCAGAAATAATCCAAATTCTCTACCCATCTTACTTTTTATTTGGCTATATTCATCTACGCGCCATGCCGAAGCTCATTAAAACCGATCAATAACGCGTATGTCTGGCTGCGGAAGTCGCTCGGGCCCAAGCAATGCCTAATTTCGCGAACATAGCGCGCCATTTCGGCGTTTTTTACCATGTTTCACGATGCCGTATCCTTCGCGGATCCGGGCTATCGGGCCTTCGAGCCCCACCAGGTGGAGGACTTGGTGAAATGGATCGTTGATATGAGAGATACTCCGAACCAATCCCCCTATTACAACTGATGTGCTAAGCGATTGGACGAATCCCTCGCTTAGACGCGCCGGATGGGACAAAACGGTCCGCAAAATATGGCCATATTGCTTCAAAAACGCCTCCTGACCCACCTAAACTTAGGCCCAGTGACCGGAAATGGGAGGTCAAGAATAAGGTCAGAATTAAGGCTGCAGATGTAGGATCTCTGATGCATTTGTGTACTTAACTAGCCAATTTCGTCTAAAACACGCCGCCCGGTTGAGATATTATGTCGACGGGTGCGGATTTCATCCCGGAAAATGCTAAACGCGTAAGTTTATAGGCTGCAAAAAACACCATGGAATATGTCGTTGGCGCCGGATCTTGGCAGTTTAGAGCATTCTGAGATGTCACTGCAGTGAAATACGTTACGGCGGATGGGTGGTAAATAGACCTGGGCGAATGGACGACCTGTCCCACGTCCATGGGACGGACAAGGGACAGACCCCTTGTCCCATGAGACGGGTTTGCCCAGATCTAGTGGCAAATACGGCTATTATATTAAGGGCTAGATTATCCCAGAGAGCTGGTATTATCGGCCATAAGCGCCAGATCACGATAGTGGTTACGTCATAGCCCCTGGAAATAGCTTTAGTTATTACCGATAAACTAGCCCTCGAATGGCTAGATCGGTTTAATGCCCAGGTGCCGAGACAACAGATCGTGTAAAACGTGGCGATAAGCGCGTTTTGGTCTTTTGATGGTCTCGGATCTCACAAAACCGTTGAATTTCTCTCGCGATGCGAGTAATTTGATATTCTCCTAGTTTGTTTCCCACCCTATTCTACCCATCTCTGTCAGGCGCTGGACGGAAAGCCATTCCTCTCCGACAAACAGCATTTTAGGCCAGAGGATAACCGTTTATATCATTGGTCTAGTGTCCCAGCCGGTCAAACAAGGTTGATGGATATAATTGTATCCTTCTCACGGTTCTTCGGCCACGTAGGATTTATAGAATCGAAACGCCGTGGGATCGGAGCCCTCCTGGTTCGAACGAATTTCGGTCTGAATTATTCATTTCCTAAGTTAAGTAGTGCCAAGATCTGGTTTACCCCCCTTCTTCCCCCTATCTTTTCGCCTTGGCAGGTATCCCGCGTCATCTTGGAGTTCATACTATGAGTATTATCATTCAGGTAATGCTAGCACATACAACCATAGGGTGTGGAGAACAGGTAGCGCTAGGTCGACCTACGATGCCATTCATAAGGATCCCGAAGGTGCTGACTCTTGATTAGATCTTCAAGATGCCTACAAAGGCACGTAACTCTCAAGCGGTGCTTATAGGCTTATAGAGGTATATATGGAAAACAGTCCTGTCTATTTCTCCTTTTTGTAGTAATTAATATATACGACTGTAGGGTATGGAAAACAGGGCATTCCGTCCGCTTAACCATACCTAAGCCATATATTGTGTATAGCCAATTCGTAAAGAGCCCTAGACTTTAAAACGTTATTAACTTTTGCTTTGGTATAAGTATAGGTGATATAGGAAAGAAATATAGAGACTAGGGTAAGGGAGGTAAGAACGGGGTAAGAAATATTACCCCTAAGGATAAGAGGGGCTAACCCCTAAAGGTCACTATGATAAGATATAAATACTAGCGATAGGGCCCTTTTTTCGCTTTATCTAGTTCTATTAATCCTATATATAAATAATACCTACTAAGAAAAACATTTAAAATGCTTTTAAAGAGTATATTATATATACTATATTATATAAATTTACCTAGGAGTACTCAGAAGAGTAGGAAAAAGAAGATATATTATTTACTACTAGGTACTTATACCTATAATACCTAAAAAGTAATAATATAGCTTTAAACTTTAAAATAACCCTTACTTCTCTAATATTTATTAGATAGAGAATTTCTTATAATAAACTAATAGATACTAATTTCTCTATAAATAAGCTTAATCTTACTTCTTAACTTCTTAAACTTTCTATAGAAAACTATATTATAATATGGAAAAACTTACCTTTTTAAAAATCGGCTTATTATAATTTAATTAGTTTTACTTTAAAGTAGGAGCAAGAATACTCTTAGTCTCTTCCTAATATAATTAAACGAGATATTCTAAACGTAAGATATAATACCTATACTCCTTTAGAGGCTCTCCTAATATCTCTATAGTTTATCGAAACTATTTTAATAGCTAAATATAATCTTACTCTAAAGCCTGGGGACTTTTTTTTGTTACAGTAATATATCCGCAATTACAGATATAGATATCAAAGTAGTATCCGTAAATACGGATATACCGCAGCCTAGGTTGGATTAGCGAGGGTCTATCCAACTATAAAACGTTGCTTTATGGGAATTTAGACTTCCCAGTTATTCTGCTGCTCAATCTAAGTGGTTGGGACTGCCTTCCCTAGGATGATATGGTTCAGAACTCGCCTACGTTGATATGGCTACAACAGACGCTGGAAACCTTGTGCTTCACTCTGAGAGACATCATCATCGTTGAAGCATTTCCTTTGTTACAGTGATATTCGAAATCAGCTTTAATCCCGCTCTCTTACTCTGTTTTCCAGAGCTCCACCTGAAGCACACCATTCCAGGTTAGGCTAGACTTGGATTATCATCGCACCTACCAAAGTATTCTTAATGAGTCATAGTAAATTACGGTAACTAAATACAAGTGGACAGTTAGCACTTGCAACAGAAAATTTTATAGGAATACGAGTAGCATGTTCGACACAAATTTTCCTTGCTGTGCTCCCCTATCTGTATTGGCAAGAACCTACCGTCCGGTTTCATAAGTAGGAAATAGTCCGCCACCTAGAAATCCTCGCACGCAGATCCTCATCTAATCGTCTAATTAGAGTCTTTTAGCCTTCCAAAATGAAGCCTCTGGTTATTGTGCTGCTCGTGCTGTCCTAATAGATAATATACAATTTGTTTTCAATTTCAATGCGGCAATTTGGTCTTAACGTTCGTGAGAGATATGATCGTCCTGTTCCTTATTGTTTGTCGGTTCGTCTTTGACATCTGTTTGGTGAAGGAGAGGACTCTCTGCAATACTAGCACTTATCCTAAACCTATCTTCGTTTGCAGATTCGTCAACGTTACTAGAGGCTGGGATAGAGGCGTAAGGGTGCGAAATGCTTTCCCGATGAGGATGGGCTCTGCCCGTTTGAATAGCGCCGTTGTCAGTTTCGTGATTAGCGGCAGAAAGAGCGAAATCGCCGGAGTCAAAGTATGTCCGTTCCTATCGGCTGTTAGTTAGCGCGCTTCAAAAGGAATTGTATTTCAAATACCTTGGACTTTCGAGTTAGTGAGCCTGCACGTGGAAGCTTTCCGTACTTCTTAAGGAGACGGTGCTCGGATTCAGACAGTGGCTAGGGGAATAATTAGCGTCGTTGGTGCTAGGAAAGGTGGGACTTGCTTCCGGACCTTGTCCTCCTGACTGCATTATGAGAAATAAGTCCTGTATCTGTATTATCAGATGATTTTGTAAGCCCGTGATGGCAAGGGCACCTGAACAAGAGGGACGGATACCCAGAATTTTTTAAATGTTCATGACGTTATATCTTGTCGCGTGATCCAACACGATTAGTCAGCTAGACAGACGGGGTCCAAGTCATCGTTACGAGGCTGACATATTGCTTGTCCGGAGTTATTCTTAATATAGGAATAGTGAATTCTAATATTATGGCATGTGAAGTAGTCAGAGAGTGGTGTAGCGGTGATATAGTGGTAAGTTTCCAGCCAGCCTACATGATAATGATGGATGACGATCTTTTGTCAGAGCGCTTATGATTTATAAATGAGAATTACTGGAATTAATGACAACATTTTGAAGGTACATTGGTTGAAACCAAGTAGGTCATTCTTGACCAAATCTATTATGGCTGGATAGCAGTGCTAGATTTTCCATCCTGGGCGCCGAGGTCATGACCTCGATCCAGTAGTATGCGCAACGCCTTTTTGTGGAGTAGCTGGAGGTATTCATATGTGCAGTCGTGGGAGACGCTCTGTCAGCCTATCGATTCCAAGGCGGCCATGACCAATGCCTTCCGAGAGCCATAACAGACGGACGCTTAGTTTGTACTGGCTTCATCCGGCGGCTATCTGAGGTCTTACACGAGAGGGACGACCTTCTTTCGTTTTGAGCCGATGCCATCAACGCTACATCTTCGTAAAGGCATGTGGATCGGCTGTTTAGGAAAGAAATGAAAATTGAATCCTCTATCAGGTCGCGAATGTTTCTCACAGCTGGTTCGAGGATCTCGGGTGAAGGTGGTGTTGACGTAGCTTTGTTTTGCAAAAGGTCATCCCGTACCTTAGCAGGTAGATTGACCTCCCTGGCTGCCCCGGGGACGACGTACGTCGTTAGGAGAAGCTGGTAGAGCAGACGTAGGTCGATACTTGGTGAGTAGTTTGCTGTCCCAGTGGACTCCTTTGTTGGTTCGTTTAATGACTTGTAACTTTCACAATATTGCTTCGATTCGAGGATAAACCCTAGTGTCTCAGGGCAATGATTTTGGGAGAGGTAGATTGCGAATGCGCTGAGGGTGTATGGTGGAGGTGCGATGTTATTCAGCACTTCATCGAGCGTCGGCCGCCAAGGTCCTCTGCATGGCGTAAATTGGGTATTCTCTAGCATATCCGGTGCCTTCGTAACACCCGTCGACGAGTTATCAGAGTAGGAACTGGACATATTATAAGAAGTTGTCGAAGAGGAGTTTAGTGATTAGTTGAGAAAAATAATGAAGTCGCTCTTCTGTGGCAAATTTATCTGGAACTTACGGAGGTGCAGGATAGTGGATTCCAATGCCGTAGGTGGTCTTCCTAGGTGGAACCGAATATCAGGTGTCTCGTGACGTTCTAGGCTTTACATGGGCCAGATGCATCAACGGATTTGTGAGTGGCGAAAAGAAATCCTAATACGGACTAGTACAGCTGAAGCGGGGCTCTAAGAAACTAGGAGAGAAATCAGAAGTAAGCCTGTAACGGACCAGAATATGGATACCATGGAAAATGCTGAAAAGATGCATTTATGTCATGACGTATTCAACCTTACTATTGAATTCCTTCGCCGGTTCAAACCACTGGTCATGATCCTTGTTAATGTGCGACCAAAACATCACACCCACGCTAGGGCATTGTCAACTATCCACTTGCCGTATCACTTTGCTCCTCTGTTAGTAGAGCACGACGTCGAGAGGTGCTTTGTATAACTCTGGATAAGCATATTATTTATATCGTTCAAGAACTCTACCCTATATATATCGAACGCTGAGAGGACCCCGGAATCCGTACAGATCTTAACTAAGTTCTCTGCAGAATACTGGAGGCACTTTACCGGCTATGTGCTAACTGGAGAGATCAGCGCCACCGGGAATACGAGGAAAATATTAGGGCGGCAGCGGAAGAAGCAAACGTGACAATAAGAGCTTTCTTAAAGGCTATTACTACATACCGTCGGTACCAGCATCGAGCTACTGAGTTTAGGATAAATCCTGCTCGATTAGGGCGCTACTATAATACTTCTAATTGGATAAACTATAAAAACAATGTTCGGTCCTTTGTGTCTACAATATTGCTAGAGTCCTTATAAGCTTAATTTGGGAAGTGGAACTCTAAGATGATCTAGTGATTTTAGTACATGGCTTTTCAATTGCTTGACTGCAAAGGCCTGAGCTTTATCGTCGGGGATACATATAGGATGTCAATACTCGTGGGATAGGTACACTAGCCTACTCTATCTTTGCTAAACACACTTTTTTGCTTCCTGCCTAACTTACCTAGTGGTTCCCTTGGGGTTAGGAAGCCCTTCAATATCGAGACTACTTTAACGGTTCAGAGGTTCTATATTCTGTAAGTATCGACGATTACGCTTACTAGGGTCATGCTGATTTATTGGTTTGGATATCAGCTGGTCAACTTATGTGGCAATTCCAATGCACTGGAGAGTCGTCGTTGACATCATAATCGACAAGGCAACACATAGCCACTCGGACTCGCTCATAAAAGCTGGCAATCTCGTCGCGAAGAAGGCTTGATTGGATTTTGCAGGAATAGTAGAGTGCGCGACGAAAACCCAAGAAATCCCCAGCATACCACTATTGTGCCCGGCTAGCGAGTGCGTCGTAAGTTGACCGGGATTGTCTCTTTATATTGCGATCCCATCGCCCCTTCCAGATCCGGTTCGTCGTCACTCTCAACCGTGACCTCCCTCGTCTGCCAGATCCCTTTCTGACTGTGATTACTGTCTGTGTCATGACCAGTTGCCTGTGGATCTTCCAAAGGGAATTCCGACACGGACGGCAGCCGCCTTGAGCCATTATGAACGGGGTTGCTGGCAAGTTTGAAGGTTGAGCCAGAACGCGAGCGGGAGTTGCTAGCGGTGCCGGTAGTGTTACCTTTTCCCGACGTGAAGACCTTTCGGAAAAATGGACGAAGGGTCGGGATACAGGCCGCCACGATGACGACGTTCTGCTCGACCCTGAAATGGCCTGTTAGCCAGCTTGAAAGAGAAGGATAGAGATGAATAGATCCGACTTACAGTCCCCAGAGTACCAAGGGCACGACGTTGTATACTAGAAACCGTCAGTGAGTGGATACTCGGACAGGAAAAAAAAGAAAGAAAGAAAGAAAAAGAAAAAGGAGAAAAGCAAGGAATCGACTCACGAGGATCGGTATGGTCGCTAAAAAGATGCAAATAAGTTGCCTTCACCACGGTGACGATGGCAGACAGCAGGGTGAGGCCCATCATGACGCAAAGACCCAGCTTGGTCGACATGCGCATCTGCAAGCTCCAGAACGCCTTGATTGGCACGATGGCCAATACAATGTCCGTGACGGTTGTATACGCCATAACCCAGTACATAAAGTTGTCGAACACGTCTGGGCTCCAGCAAGTGCCGCCAAGGGTGGGGTTCCACAGCATCTGCGTCGGATTGCATTGGAAAAACACCAAGAACACGGAGATCATGGCGAAGACGACCTGCATAACGGACATTCCAAGCAGCAAGTACTGACGAAGCGGATTCGGATCGAGTAGGTCATTGATTAGGATTGAGATGGAGATGTTGGGAAAACTAAAGGAGGCTTTGGCACTGCCGTGTTAGTTCGCTTGTGACTATATTCCGCGACGGGTGCACGAACCGATATTGAAAGCTAAGAAACAGTCAGCTATCACCAAAGCAGGCACAGGAGTTGAAAATCAGAAAACATACGGAATGCAATAATCTGCCATTTGGCAGCCATCTTGTAACGCTCGAAGCCATGTTCCGCAATCACAGCTGCCGTGTGCCGGCCCAGGCCCAGCGTGACGGAGTACGAGACAAATGCGGTGGCAACGATGCTAAAAGCCTTTCCATGAATGTTAGCCTGGATGTTGCCATGCTTTATCCCACCGATTGTGCATCGGCACCTACCAGCGACAGAAAGATGAAGAAATCGTCCCATCCCAATTTCTTGATCTTGTCGATTCGCGCAAAAAACTTCAAAATGACCGTTGCAATAGCTACTCCGGTAAAAGCCCATCCAAGAACGTTGATCCCAGTGGCACGAGTCTCGTTGAAATCGACATTGGTGTTAAAACCCACCATGGCCGAAGATCTGAGGACCAGCCCCGTGGCGAAGATCTTGACTATGAGCAGTGAACGAAGACCAACTCCCGACTTGCCAGACAGACGAGCATAATAAGGTCCGGCTCAGGGGATTGAAATAGTGGAATGGGGAAATAAACCGAGTGGAGCTGATAGCAGCTCGACGGCACAGCGGTCGCTTAATTGCGTCTTGGAAGGATGCCGAGGTGAGCCTTGGGACGGTAATAATAACGGCTCCGCAAAGCGGGGCTTGGCTTGGACTGGACATGTTCAGAACGAAGGCAAAAAAGAAAAGCAAGAACGGCACGAACCCTCGGTGGATCCAAGTAACGTAACCCGTAAGCGAGCGGGTCATGTAAGCGAACGGGTCACCCTACCAAAATCATCAATTTTAATCCAATTTTATTCACCCAAAAAACCATTTAAATACAAAAAAAGCTATCAAGTGCGTTTTTTACACTGTGTTCGCTTATGCCCTACTTCGAAACAATCGGTACATCGCGGGGGCGCCCGATGAGGTAATGATTGCGTCGTTTCTGGCTGCTCCGCTGGCTGCTCCGCTGGCTGTTTTTGCTGCTTTTTTTCATCCACCACTAGCTGGTTTGCGTCGCCAGCTATAAAACCATCTCTATATAGCAGTTGCTGCGCAGATTTGGCGCGTTTTATAGTCTGCTTTGCGTTGGCATTACGCAATAGCTCATTTTGGTGCGCCAGAAATGCAGCGTTATGCATAGCCATCTCGCACCCCTTCACAATTTGGTCTAGCGCGCGCTGTGTAGGGCTAGTAGGGCTTGCGGAGCGTCGCTGTAGTAACGCTTTTATAGATGATGCTTGTTTACCCAGTTGTTTGGGGTTTTGGGGGGTTTTCATCGAAAAATCGCTGTCGCTGCTGAGGGGGGGTCGGTGTTTTGAGATGGATATTTAGGGTATCGATTACCCGATTCGGATCCAATGGCACTAAACCGGTAGCTGCGAAGCTATTTTTAATCGTCTCCGATTTATAGCAAGCAGCGTGCGCAGTAGGGAATTCAGCTAAGAAATCTAGCTTGGTAATATGGTTGACCCCGGTACGTATATACCCCTCTACCAATTTGCTATACTCGCGTTTCAAAACACTAAAACACCCCACATCTAGTGGTTGTAGTAGATGAGATGAATGCGCTGGCATACAAAGAGGTATAATATCGTTTTGTGCGCAGATTTGGTCGAATTGGGGGGTAAGATGGCTACCATGGCCATCTAGCACTAGTAAGCGATATCGACCACATAATCGCGACGTAGTAGCTGGGATAAACCGTCGAAGTAGCCAATTTACCCCAATTTCATCGGTAGTCCAGCCATTTTGGCTTATATCGATACCCCAGCCAGTAGGGAGATCATCTAGCCAGCCAGAGATATAGCGCTTGGCTTTGAAGATAAGGTATGGCGGGGATATATATCCAGACGCGCCGATACATTCAATGCTAGTAACCCACTCGCGGTTACCGGGTTGTAGTAGCTTAGCGCGTCCATAATAGTCAGAGCGAGTGACTACTCTGGTTGCTGCTATCATCCCCATAGCAAACCCTGTCTCATCGAAGTTATATATATCGTCGGTAACGATGCCATACTTCGCAATTGTGTCGGAAACTAGGGTAAACCACTGCCGAATCTGGTTTATATCTTCGTTTTGCGCACGTTGGTAATCATAGCGACGTGAGAGACGTGTTTTTATCTCTGGTGTACGCTGGATAAGATTATATACCCATTTTGATCCGACGGTTTGGGGGGGGTTTCACCCCGCTCTGCGAGCAGCAAATTGGCCATATCTCGCACATGAGACTGATGGGGGGCGCCCCTCTCGTATCCATAGAAACCACCCATTTAATAAGCGATTGCTCTTCGGTTTGGGTCAATTTATGGTTGTTTGCCCTTATCCCAGCGCGATTGGTGATACCGGTAAGCCGACGTTGCAGAGTAGTAAGCGGTACTTCGAATTGGCGTGCAGTTTCGCGGACTGAGCTGCTTGGATTTGTCTGAATAGCTTGGATAGCTAATAAAACCCTCCCCCTCCTGCTCAGCGTTTTTTTGGCGATTTTGGGAGCGATTTGGTGGCATAGTGGGTAGATAAAGATGGTAGGGTTGAGATCGGAGAGTGATTTTTGGTGGGGTGACCCGTTCGCTTACATGACCCGCTCGCTTACGGGTTACGTTATCGCCTGGGGCGACAGCGGGATTATTCAGGGAGGTCCGCTCGAATCAACGTTGATCGTGGTTTTCGTTGGTTGGGTCTGCATTATTTGTTCAAATCAGGCTTGTCCAAACCAGGAAAGGATATTTTCAGCTCCGGCATTGTGCGCTAAGGGGCATTTCCGATTCCATGCGAGGTGGGTCGTGGTAGACGCTGCTAGTAAAGACTTCCAAGTGGACCCACCAGTCGCCATCTTGAGGCCGTTTGGCGTCGGTTTATTGTATTAGGCTGGCAGCCCATCCTTCTGGAAAATGAGACCGAAGATCTGATTTGCCGTCGGTAGAGCAGCATGGTAGTTCTCGACCGAGACTGTAAACATGGCCTGTAGCACATTCAAATCATACACGTCTTTACTATTGGACCAATGAACCACGTCATAGTTAACTATACTTTAAGCCAACTCTGCCTCGATCAAGCTCTCTGCTACTCCGGGGTAGGTATGAATATTGACAATCTTCAAGCCAGCCTGCTGCAAGATGTCCTTCCACTCCGCTTCGGTTCTTTCCCGGACCGCAAAATGAGCCAACATCATCATGTCCATGCTCGTTGCCGCGAGGGTCGGCTTCTCTTCGCTGACGACGATTTCATTCAGTAGTACTCGTGAATATCCCTTTTTCAGGGCAGGCACTAGGTTCTGTAGAATTTTGACCCCATCGTCGTCACCCCAATCGTGGAGTATCGAGTGTAGCGAGTAGGCCCGTGCCTCCTTAACGGGCTGAGGCGTGAAAAAGTTATGCGCCTGGGCCTCAAAAGACAGGGCATCGCTGCTGGATACCACACCGGCAATGACAGGCTCTCTGTCCTGTAGAACGATTCGTCCGGGGTGAGACGGGTGCTGCGAAATAAAGGTAGCGACGTCGTGACCCCGTCCACCGCCAACGTCTACAAGCAAGACGTCACTAACGGATGCATCAAAGCCGGTGATTAACCGATCAGCGACAGGGTAAAACCCCGGGTCGTACCAGTTTGCTTTTCCAGCTCGATACGCACTCATAAAAGAGTCAAAGTATTGCAGATACGGCGGTGTCGCGAGCAGCCACTCGAAGAATGGAAGCTGTGTCTTGTGTGCATTCTGGAATGGGCCGTCCAGCGAGCCCAAACTCGGGGCTTTATACTGGTTGGACTTGAAGAATTCCGGAAATCCGTTGAACGAGGGCCGCGCGGCATCGTAGCAGAAAGAAATGCTATGTTGATAATTCTCCGCCGCAAGGCCGTTGCTTAGCGTCGTGGCACGGAAGGCACCGTCGTGGTATGTAATCACATGCATCGCTACCAGGTGTCTTGCCAGCCGCTGTAGCAGCACCGCATCGACCCCGGTTTTTTCTGACAGTGCGGAGGCGCTGAGGCCGTCCACCCCGGCGTCTTTCAGGTGTTGGAATAATCGAACATCGACGGCGAGTCGAATGACTGCGGACTGTGCTGGCTATATACAGCGGGGAGTCAGAGGCGTGTTTGTCGAAATGAAAACTACGCAAGACTTACCTCTGCCCAGAAGCTGCGCTGGATGAACTCGCTAGGAATCTCCAGAGCGGCAACGAGTGCGCGGCCATTGTTGATAAGGGCCTCTCGAGACCCGGCCTCGTTGTTATCGAGGGCCTTGCCGGCTGATGCAAGGTTCTCAAGAATGGAGGTAACCGCTGGGGTCGCCATGAGGAAAGCTGCGTCTGTTCGCAGAAGGGTGGCCTGAACTATCCGAAGGAGGACTTCATCCCAATATCAACAAGTCTTATCACGGGAGGGGCAATCTGGAGCCGGGCCTGGCAGTCCCGGTTTCGGGGTCTAAGTTGATGAAGCTCCACAACAATAGACTTGGCTTGCATTGTCGCTGCTTTTTATCGGGAAGCAGAAGGCTGTCAATGCCGAATTCTTGCCGCTGATCGGCTAGGGCCAGTCACGTCCATGGAACGGGCGTTGGGGACGGGCGCTGCCAGTGGATCTAGTCCGAGTAGCGTTCCAAGAAATACCGAACACCGTTTCAAGGTCGGAGGGTTTGACAGTCACATCGCAGTTGATGGATGGGTTAGCGGATCCACTAGTGCGAGGCACGGGAAATTGCAGCCGAATGAGAAGGCGTGGTGGGCCTCAAACTTGAGACTGCCGGCTAAATGGCTTAATCAAACTCTGGTTTGATGGACGGATATCCCGAGCTTCAACCCTGGAACAGCACCCCGGGCGATTCTGTCAGATACTGGAGACGAGCAAGGCTTCGCGATGCCACGCCGCACCGATGTCAATCCGGAGATTAACCCAGAGAGTGTTAGGAATGATTTAAAACTAAGCCCCTTCCTCAAGAAGCCGCGATTAAAACCTCAATGAACGAGCCGTCTGGTGGACGTTCAACATTCCACTGAACGCCTCGTGCCGAGCACGTTGTGGGCCAAAGACTACGACGGGAAAAAGTGCGTCAACTCGCGCTCGTGGGGCAGACGAAGTGATTCGTGCATACTACGGCGCCCCATTCGACATGATTCAGGAAGGGCGGCCAGGGGGGCTTGTTAATCAACACGCTAGTCGTAGGAATCATGAAGGAAGGTGATGTGCATTAAGCTATCTTAAAAAATCATTTCTCATTTATCGATCGTCACCGACAGTCTCTAGGCAGGCATAGCTGGTGGTCCTTCGGGCTGGGCATCGCTCGGATATCCCGATTCGGACATGATTACGAATGCCAGCTACTACAGACGGTCCTGGGCGACAGGGGGCGGTTCCAGATCCTTGGATTCCTATCTTTCTCATTTTGCTCTATTTTCTTTTCCTTACTCAACAAAATTAGCCTGTCAAAAGAAATTCAATCATAAGATCCGGCCTGCGCTACTCAATGGGGACCTTGCCCGAATTTAGTGCGGGATGACACTTTCTAATTGTGACTGCAGATACCAAGAAATCAATTTGTTCTGGAGAACACTTTAAACGCCAATAATAACCGGCTCGTATTTAGATGAACAGGGTCAGGACGGAGGGTCGCACGACCAAGGGTGATTCTCACCCTATCTATTGCGTACCCACCCTTATCACCCGAGTCGCGCGACGCTAAAGCGGCGCTCACCTAGCATCTTGTACCGATACTACAGAAACATACGCATGCATCTATTTCTCCTGTCGATGGCGAATCTAGTACATACGACCACAGGGTGTGGACAACAGGGCTTCCCGTCCGCTCAGCCGTACTTAAGCCATCTATAGTATGCGCCTAATTCTCAAAGCGCCCTGAGCCTTAAAATGGCGTCCGATTTTATCCTAGGGTGAGTGTGGGTGATTTGGGTGAGAAGTCTGGAGACTAGGGTGATAGAGGTGAGAACGGGGTGAGAGCGGGTGAGAATTCTCACCCAGGATCACCCAGGATCACCCACATACCCACTTTAACTTGGAGACCAGCTCATAAATATGAGTGCTGGGTGGCTGCCTGGCCTTCTGTTCTTATTTCTCAAAGTTCAGCCGTTTCAAGGAAGATGTTCCTGAAAGACTTCCAAAAAGAACTCGAGGAAAGAACTGCACGTGCTGCGTCACGTGGCTTCACCCTTGAGTATCAAAACAAGCGAGAACAAGAAAACAACACCATCTGCCTTAAACAGCTCGCTCCAGCTACTCTCAAGAAGTATGAAGACACAGAAAAAAATTGGGCCTTATAAGTACTGCTATTGACAACTACAGGTCGCGGCCCTAATTTCTGCAGATGGAGACTTTCCCGGAACAAAGCGATCAATGCCAATTTTTCTAAGAATAAACCTGATCCTACCCCTGAAATTTTAAAATCTTTTGCCGAGGAATATATTACAATAAGAAAAAAGATACCTTCGCAGAAGTCTGCATATCAGAACTTGATAAACTTCACGTCAAGATAGGAAAGAGAGATATTTCGTTCTCTGCCGAGGCCTGTTAAGGACGATGTTCTAAACGTAAGACTACTTAATCTCCTTAAGGCTATTCTTTCTTATAAATCGAAGTATATTAGGTAGGATCTGACTGTCAAATATCAAATACCTATATGCAGCGACATAGCTGGATTATTGCAATCCGTACTCCAGATGTACTTTGATAGACCTACGACCAGAAAACATCTTATAAATAATGCCCTAGTGTTTGTATTTGCTATCACTGAATTTCAAAGAATGAGTACATGAAGAGCAACCATCGTCGTCAAGTTCGAGCTCTTTTGGCCAGTCGCTCCGATCGTCTGATTACTAATATCCGCCAGAAAGACGACGAAAGCCTAACTAGTCGCCCACCTCGCCCGATTCGAACGTTTATCGCATAGATCAAAGGTCCACCAGCAAGGCCTACTTCGTACGATTACACGATGGTTACTGTCGCCTTTGTAACTTTGTGATAGTCGAAGGCAGTAATGGAAGAAGCCGCAGTGCAAATTATGATTGTAAACTCCGTCAAGCTGATACTGTATCGGCGGATTGGTAGACGGTAGGAGAGGACCAAGCCGGCTTGAGGATGGCCCATTATTGAAGTTAAATGCCGGCCGGACAGTACCACGTTTGGGCGGATGGAAGCCACGGCTACTCTTAGTCCTTCTCTGCTATAATGCCAAGGCCACGTGCACTCAACTGGCAACCCGTGTAGCCTCAGCTCAACCCCGCATTCAGCTAACAAACTCCCCACGACCACCGCTTGACTATATTATTCTTTCACTTCATGTTACATACAAATTGATAGGTCAGAATTCATAACGCCCAATCCGATCTTAGTAGAGTCAGTCGACTATGGATGCCAGGATCCGATCCCACGAAGATTATACGGTCGGGTGGATATGTGCCTTGCCCGTGGAGACGGCGGCTGCAAAGCTGATGTTGGATAAAATACACCCGCCTTTGCCTCGCCTGCCGAGGGACCAGAATACATACATCTTTGGAAGCATCGGGGAACACAATATCGTTATTGCTAGCTTACCAACTGGCACATATGGCAATACATCGGCTGCAACAGTTGGGATGCAGTTGCTGTCTAGTTTCCACGCGATCCGCTTTGGTTTTATGGTTGGTATCGGCGGTGGAGTACCTAGCAGCAAGGCAGATATTCGACTCGGAGATATTGTAGTGAGCCAGCCGACGGACACTTCTGGAGGCGTGATCCAGTACGATTTGGGTAAAGCGCTAAGTGGCGGCCAATTTAAGCGCACCGGAATGCTTAATCGACCTCCGACGGTTCTGTTGACCACTCTCGCGACGCTCCAAGCACATCACCTTACGGAAGATAGCCGGGTGGACGAATTTGTTTCCAACCTGCAAGCCAAAATAGCGCCTCACAAAGCGGCCAAATTCGCGCGACCGACGCAAGAAGACTGTCTTTTTCAAGCAGAGTATGATCATATCGCATCCGAAACGTGTGTGGATTGCGATCGATCTAAACTGGTTCCACGAACCCAACGAGAGCACCAAGAACCAGTAATTCACTACGGGCTCATCGGGTCCTCAGATCGGGTTATGAAGGATGGCAGGCAGCGAGATCAACTCGCTCGGGACTTGGGTATATATTGTGTGGAGATGGAAGCGGCGGGACTTATGAATGACTTTCTGTGTCTGGTCATTCGGGGCATTTGCGACTACGCCGACTCACACAAGAATAAGGAATGGCAAGGGTATGCGGCCGCGGTGGCGGCGGCCTACGCGAAAGAGCTTCTCTTGGTGGTTGCAATCGATCAGATCAACAGTACACCAACTGCGCGAGACACACTAGCCGATTCTGGTGAGAGATTGTCTACAGTACTCCTTAAGGAAGTTCGAATTGATTGCTAAGTTTTGTTTGCTTCATCCAGAATCCGATGTCAGTTCTAAGGATTCGATACACTCCACCGGCGAAATCATCATGATACCAAACCCCGATAACCGGATAACTCCAGATGCGCCATCTATGGGCGATGCTATATTCGAAGAGGCTGAGATGCCTTCGTATAATAACATTGCGCCATCGTCACACGATGGATTTTTCTACTGCCAAGTTTCGAGATGTTCTCAAAAGGTTGGCTTCCCCCGAAAGTGCGATTTGAGGTGAGCTTCCTATCTGTTACAACAACCTCTCACGTTCTGACAGTTTAGAAAACACATGCGGATTCATGTTCTACCTGTCAAATGCAAAACATGCTCATATGCTGCAGCTCAGCGGAGAGACATTTATCGGCATGTCGCCGTTGTTCACAGAGGATTGGCGGAGAAGACTTGGGGAGCCAAACCGTTCATTCTTTGCTCGTGCGGAAAGACTTTTACCCGAAAAGACAATGCTCAGCGGCACTGTAAATTGAAAGAATGTACGCTTCAGGAGGGTTAGTACAGTACAGTAAAGGGGATATATAGTGACTGCAGACCAGCTTGCCAGGTCGATGTAGCTAGGTTCAATTCACAACCACTTGCAGTCATATATAAGCAACTGTTAGGATGAATAAACATGTTATTCAAACATCACAAAATGAATAAAACACAATACTAGCTTTTATTTCGACTGTGTTTGGTTTGGCTGCAATCAAACGTGAAAGATAATCGGAGTTAATTTGCGTGAGTTGTCATAGCGATGTGAATTACGAAATTTTCCGCACCGAGAATACCGAAACTACCTCCCCTTGTACTAACGGTGTAGAGCGCTCACTTAGGCATGATCGTTGCTTCTTTTTTCACTGACGTAGAGCCTCCGCTTGATATCGTGAAGAATCGACATAATAGCTGCCAACTCAACAAGACTTGACGTCTGGGCTGCGTACTCTCCCTCGACCTCTTTAAAGGCAAAGTTGTCATTGCGGGTTGTTTGATAACTCACCAAAAGACTGGCGGACTGAGGTTTCAAATAATGGTTGGACTGCGGATGAGACTTCGGTTTCACCTAGACTAGTGCCCTTTTGCCTTAAATCCAACTTTTGTTTGCGCGGGTTAGGGTTAGCGACATCAGCCAGCCAACCGGCTTTGTCGGGCTCCTGGCTTGACAGAATTCAATGACATTGTTTTACAACGCATACTGTAATATCCCAGAGGCTTTAACTCCATGCTGCCAAGACCACTTCAAGTGAAGTTAGTGTACAATCGATAGCATGGTAATAATAATAGTAGTAACGACATTGTAGTTATATTTGGGACAAGGCACCTGCCCCGCTTGACTTTCTGCCTGACGGAACAGCAGCAGTATTGGATACTCAGAGGAGATACTATAGATTCGCCCCTTAGTAATGATTATGCCCTCATAAATTGCTAGCTAGGGGCGTTATAGTAGTTCAGCCCTATTGTTCGCATGCCAGGGGCCAACGCCTGTGGCATAGCAGGAAAGCAGACTGCACGAATACCATCACAGTAATGTTCTCCATTGATGCATGGAAGTTGGGAGTGGGCGATGAAGAACGTTCGACATGATAGAAATTCTATATCCCTAGGATTCTATGTCATAATGAATTTTCTGGTATCCATTTGCAGCATTAATCTTCTATCTTTGAGAAGGATGTTTTGGCTATGCTTGTCGCGGAGCTAGATACTTGCACTATGATTGAGAAGTATTGCTAAAGCGTCCTGCGAGGCAGACTGTGCAGCAAAGTGAAGAGCTGTCTGCTCGTCCTTGTCTTCAAGTTCAACGTCCGCACCACTCTCGAGAAGACTTTCTAAAGCGTCCCGTGAACTAGCTAGTGCGGTAAGGTGGAAGAGGTGTCCGGCCGTATTGGTCCTGAAGATTTAAGTCTGCACTGCGTTGGAGAAGATTTCTTAAAGATTCTAGTGAACTAGAGAGTGCGGCGAGGTAAAGAGCTATCTAGTCGTCCTTATCTTAAGCATTAACGTCCGCACTACTTTCCAGAAGTCTTTCTAAAGTATCCTGTGAACTAGACTGTATAGCAAAGTGAAGAGCTGTCCGGCCGTTCTTGTCCAGAAGACTAATGTCTGTACCGTGTAGGAGAAGATTTCTTAAAACGTCTAACAATTTCCCCAGACGCTAGTATCGGTTTTACTGTAAGATTCTGGAGTTTTATTAAGCGTTGTGTGAGATACTGACGAGAAAGGGTATAAGATTGATCATAAAAATGGTTTTGGAGAGTGACCGCCTCCTAAGCATTGCCCAAGAGGTTTTGGGACGTTCTAATATTCTCCTCGATCTTGTACAAATAACAACATTAAAGATCCTGTAAGATATTCAATCTATGATTATTGATGAACAAAGTATGTTTTCCTCGCTTCCAATTTTATTTATGCTTATTGGGTACAAGTTTGCGTATGGCTGGGCGTTGATAAGATGGACGGTCAAACTTAAGACGATATCGAATTGAGACGTCTCTGTGCTGATCAGGTCAACGAACCCATCCTGAGGAAAAATGCCTTTGTGGACTGGTACCATGCTTCTGATTCCCGGCAGCTTGTGATCCTCGGTGAAATAGGCTGTGGAAAGTCCGTTGCTATGGCTTTTATTGTGGACTAGCTGCGTCAGAGATAAGATGACCAAATCCCACATCCTAAGATATACTATTATTATTGTCGAGATAATAAGACTGGGGAGGAAATTGCGATATTACCTGTCCTCATTCTATCTCTTCTTAACCAGTTACAGGGTCTAAAAAGAAGATTCTTCGATTGGTATAAATAGGTATAGACATACGGCTCCAACCCAGCAGCAAATTTCAAAAAACTGGAAGAGTTTCTACAAAAACTGCTAATAGCAGTTGATCGTCCTATCTTCATTGTGATTGATGGCCTAGACGAGTGCTGCAAAGAGTCCAGAAAAGAGCTTCTCGATTTTCTAGCGAATTTATTAAAAGACGTTCTAAGACTTAAAACTATACTATTATCCCATCCGCAGGAAACACTTCTGCAACAGCTCAGCGACACAGTAAGAATTGAATTGGTTTCTGACTCTCAACGAGACAAAGTTATTGTTAAGAAAACCGTCGATATATATCTTTACAACTTATCGGCTGAAGTCAGGGCAACTATCATAGACAAACTCTCTCGCCGAGCGCAAGGTAGCGCGATATAGACAAGGATGATAGTCAAGCTTATCGAACTGCATAAGCTGGCAACGGACGGCGGAATAAAAGATCTTCTAGAAGTAATAGCACTACCTAAAAATCTCTTAGATCTCTACGTTTTGTTGTTCTCCCGATACACTCGAAACGATATCGAAAATATTCGGCTTGCCAGTACAACTCTGAAAATTCTTACCATCACCGAAAGACCATTACAGTAATCGCATTATTTTTGGCCTTAGTGTTTGAACTGATTCAGTCGGTGACAGGTATTATTTAGGCAATACATTGAATTACTGTTCTTAACGTTCAATCTCACTTATACTCGACGTAACGGTTGGTATAAGACGTCGAAGTGGCGTATAGGATCCTACCACTAGAATATGTGGTACTAATGATCTACTTTACTTTCCTAGCTCGTAGGCTCAATCTCTTCTGATATTTGATCTCTACCAGAATCTGTTCTCTATTGCAGTATCACGGCTTTTGCCATAGGAGAATTTATACACCTATATGGCTTACTCAGCTTAATTCGGATACATTTTCTCACCTCTAGATAGAATTCACAATAAGTTGAATTACTAAAAAGCCCTATTTAGCAATTCAATTTGTTATATAGGCATAACCATGAATAATCTTAGCGGATATAGTATCTCCTTTCCTCCGGGTATCCACCAATCCCGCTGCTACGACATAATACACGTTGTCTCCATAGTGTTGAGCACCATATTGGCCCAAGACGACATTGAAGTCATCCTCGCTGTTGAGTCGGCCAATCCTAGATTGGGTTTCAATGGACATACAGTTACCAAGAGGCCGCGGTTTCAGCCCGATCGAAGTGAACCAATCATACTGCATCTAAGTGCAAGGAAGTGAGGGGCCAGTACGAGGTCGCGCAACCGAGGGTGATTCTCACCGGCTCTCACCCGGATTCTCAACCTAAATAAAATATCGAACCTGGAAGTGATGTACAGGTACAAAAGTCATCGGAGCAGCCTCACCATGTCCGTGGAAGGTCTTGACAATCTCGGCGGGTTGCTTCGTAAAGCTCCCTATGTGTCGTCCAAAGTCCTGGTGAAGTATTATCCATAATCTTATTGATATGAACATTCAACCCAAGTTCCTCGCTCAAATTTCGAGGCTTCCTGGCACTGTCCTCATCCCATTCATTGCCTTTTCCCATAACGAGACTCCGGAGCGTGATCGTATCCAACAGAGGTGCTGTGCGTTTTGCGGTGGGAAGAAATTTCAAAATGGCGCTTGCCACTGCATTGTCATCCCATTCGAAATCTTCCGCGGACATCATCTCGTCTCGGATGCTCAGTTTCTGAAGAGTAGACGGCAACAGTTCAGACAGAGGAGCTGCAGCGTCGGTATACCAGCCGAAAAGCACGGGTGCTGGTAATTCTGCTGTCTTCAGACACGAAAAGTGTTTGAGAATCCCTGGGCATTGTTTGAAGCTTTGCTCGGGGGTCCCGTTGTCTCGCTTGTCAGAGCCCCACTCAGTACAATAGTACGTTGGGCAGAGCTCCATTCCGATAGAAAGATGCTCGACAGTATCTTTGACGCTCATCAGTCCTTTGAGGAGCACGCCGGGCTCTTTAAGCGGTGGCCGGGGAGAGCACCAATTGAAACCGAGCTCCCTATCCTGCGACGGATACACAAGACCCAGATGAAGACTTTTCAACGAGGATAAATGGGAGAGAAGAATCCTGGCTTCATTCTCGTCAATGAAAGATTCAGCCAGCACAAGCCTCTCGAGCTGGGCCAGGTGCGCTAGTTTGCTCGCTTCAGTAGGCTTGGCTAGTTCATCTTTCACCTCCTCGAGATTTTGGAGCCAGATCTCCAAGGAGTTCAACGCAGGCAGATAGAACCATCCTGTAAACTGCTCCTGGTCACAGGCAGGGAACCCATCGATAAATTGCGCCCCCAATTCATGGAACACTCTTGATTGAGGAACGTTCATTCCATACTCGACTACAGACAGCTCGGAGAATCGCGATAACGTTTTTTCAGGCGCTGAAAGAAGAGCGTGTCGGATCATTAATCCAGGGAACCCAGACTGCCACACAAAAGTGTAATCCAGTTGTAGCGACCGCAGATTGTGGAGTTGGGACAAAAGAACCGCCACGAACGCGTATGGGTCGCCGTGTTCTAGCGCATTAATCCATTTTGTTGGCGATGGGAATTGCGCCATGATGATAATTTCCTTTGCGGCGTTCACTTCCTTATGGAAATGAGAGAAGAGTTGGTTCCAGTCTCCGTCGATCTGCGGCGGTACCCACTTGTCCATCTGGTCGTTGGCCGGGTACTGGAGTTTGGAGGGGATCATGCTCACGTGGTGAATACATGATGCGAGATCTGGACGTTTATAGATGACTCGGAAAAGATCCAAGACACGCTTGAGAGGAGGTCTTAACCAGTCGATACTGACTTGACGATATACTGAGGCTTCTGATGAGACCCGTAGGCCTCGGCATGTCGCCACGATGGATTTCCTGTCGGACGGGGAGATCTGATCGAGAATTTGCACCCACCAATCTTGGGGGAGACTTTGTAGCGCGCTGAGGAGAGTCAATTTTGTTTCTTATGAGCGAAGGGTCATGCTCACTTCGGTGATGATGGTGGTTCGCTCATGATGGGCTTTGGGGTGTTGTGTAGGACGGAAATGAGTTGGGCGGAACTTTGCCAAATGCCGGGGAATGATTGGGTTAATCTGGGAAAACCTGAAGATCATTCTTAAAAAATCCCAAAACAGTGCCACAAGTCTGATTTTCTGCAACCAGGTGGAAATGGGGACTACGACCTCGGGATGTAGTGGGGGCCAAAAACACCACTCATCCCCTGTAGATCTGAGATATTGTCCGATAGAAAAGAGACCGGTATAGGTAAAGCCCCAAATAATGTGGTCTGAGCGGATTTAACGAACTAGTGCTGGTGGATACATCGAGGAGAAGCTAAGCTAATATATGCAAGCATCAAACCGGATTTCCAAAATTCACCAAGGCAGGATCACCCGAAGGCAAGCTTATGTCAGTAGGCTCCACCATCCACGGGTTTTGTTTTAGGGCCTTTGGTGATAGATATATCAAGTCGAGAGAGCGAAGTATCATTGAGTAAATTGAGCTCTACTCACTAGAGATAGTAGGAGCTTATTTATTATTGCGCTCCGTCAACTTTGAGTCCACCTCACTTCTACACCAAATACAATCATTTAATCATTAGCATAGTAATGAATTTTTATAACTAGTCATCGTTGCTAAGTGTGGCCTGGTAGTAGTTGATCGACTCTACCTTTAGCCAAAATAAATCCCGGTGTCTTAGAGAAAAGAATGTTCTATAAAAGCGGCTTTTGATGAGCGACTAAGATATTTTCATCTGGGGGTGTCATCAATTGGAATGACAAAGTGTGGAAATGAGAGACACGACGAGAGACGTTAGATAGCCAACCCCTATAGCTGAATATTATCATCCAAAATGACCACAGATTTCTCACTTTTCAAGACTCCTTTCATCGAGTTACAGGCCAAGCCATCCTCTTGACCAGAATAAATGAAAGATTGAGTGATAGTTTTCAGTGCTTCGCCCTCAGATGGCTCTTCTTCGATCTCATGGGAAACGAGACAGCCATGGACACATATTTTCACCTTCTGTCCCTTCGCCTCGACAGGGGAAACGTGATTGTTGATCGTTGTCTGTGGAGACATATACTCGGGGTTAAATAGCGTCCCTGGTCTGAATTGAATAAGCTCGTAGCGTTGGCCTTTTGGAGGAACCAATTGAGCTCGGAGTTGGAATGCATTGGTGAAAACGCGTTTCAATGTCCTCTCAACATCCCCCCTCAACCTTTCCAATTTCGAAGGGTTGAGCAATGGACTGAAGAATGTTAAAGCCTCACGTTGAACATTCTCCACATGAGACCGAACCCAGACATCTCGGAAGGGATGGTTTTCCTTTAGCATAAGATCAACAGCTGCCCTATGGAATCCTTCCATAGTCCCTTCTGGCGCTTTTGGATGTGAGCGAATGGTCAAGTTTGAATCTGATAGGTCCCTGAAACATACCCACTTGTTGAATAAGTGTTCGATATCCTCCCAGCATAAATCCCTCGAGTTGTAGAGTCGCCCAGCAGTCTGAATAAAAAACCCTGTCTCGTACAAAGCTGAATAACAGGGCACAGAAAGCAGGTTCAGAACAAGATGATAGTAGTTGCATGCTCTTAAGAGTCGAGCTGACCATATCAGATAGTCCACGGTATCGCTTTGGCTGTTTAGAAACGTTTGCAAGCTGCTTAGCCGATCGGCATTGCGAAATAAGATGAGCAGCTTGGCAAATCTCAGTCTCAAGTTGTGCAACCCCTAGCGAAAGTCTCGGCACCACATCGTCTCCTGTTTCCAAATTTTTGAATATCCGCCTGACAACCTCCGCGGAGTCGATTTGGTCCTTGAATATCGCATTTTGCTGGATCCTCTCCTCTATCTCGATGTTTCGATTTTCAAGTTCTTGGTTCAGCTTCCTGACGACATCCATACGACTGGATCCGTGCTGTCTCTCCTCATACAGGCTCCTGTACCAGTCTAAATTTCGGCATAGTTCAAAGTTCTTGTCTCGTAGACGAATGATCTCCCTCTCCAGATTGGTTGTCTTGCGGCTGCGATGGTCATCTAAAAGCTCAATTTGCCGCATCAGGAGCCAGTTTCCCTCGCTAGCTTCTTTCTTTTCATGTTGTACCATCGTGGGTACAATGGGTGAATGCGTGCCATGTGTCGAACATGATGGTGCATCGTTGCTAGTCTTGCGGCGGGGGCTTCTGGGGCAGGGTGGCGCGGCTATCGGAACCTTAAAACATACATTGTCAGAGACCACGAGAGCAACCACAGGAGGCTTTTTTTGACGAAAAAATCCTACTTCGATAGCCAGCTCCTGTACCTTTCGTTTCTTGGATTCATGCCGCGACGGATAGGACCCATCGTTTAATCCTCTAATTCGTGCATCTTCTTCGGTTTCACCGGAATAAGGCACTGGCTCCGGGAAACGCTTTCGTTGGAAGCGAGTCCGTTTACCGGTCGATTCAATAGACACGGGGTTATTGATAGATTTAGGAAGTGACTCGGGTTCATCGTCCCAGCGCCACCACCAATTTGAGTCTCTCTTTTTGGAGGCAACCGTGGAAGTTTTTTCGACTGTGGAAGAAGAATCACCAGCCGACCCTGGCCTGCTCATCCCGAATTGTTGCGTATATTGGACTGGATCAGTATCCGACCGGCGAGATGTAGCGGGTTCGATTCACTTGGGAACCAGGGCATGCAGAAGAAAAACGATCTTATGTAGTTCGACTTGCCACATACAAAGGAAGCTTCGAAGCTACTTCGCAATTCAGGCAAGCATAATGCGCGATTTTTGTCAATGATGAGAGAGGGGAAATTTGGACTTGGGGGGTTCAGCCGCAGGCAGGCTCGACTCCACTAGTCACTAGGTGAAACAACAACCCTGCTAGTGCATGCGATGTTCGCCACACCTTCTCAGACGGGAATTTCGTACAAAGACCTGCTCGTGAGCTGAACTGCTTTTTTTCAAACTCTTTCGTTACACCCCAAGATGCCAGCGAAACCGAAACTGCCGATATCCCTTCCATACGGGAAGAAACGACCATTTTCGGCAATAGAGGAGCCGCCAACACAATCTATCACTCCCCCGGCTTCTGATCATGACTCAAATAGGGCCCAGCCTCTAACCTCTCCTAACGAAACAAGCTCGTATGAGGCCGAAGGGGAGCGACCCTCATTCATCATTGGCCTTGACTTTGGAACCACGACGACGTCAGTATCCTACTGCCGGCTCAAAGGGGACATGCAAACCCGGGAGATCCGACGAGAAGCTATCAGGTTTTTCACGGGTTGGCCAGGCTCGGGTCACGAGCAGGTTCGAGGCGATGTTCCAAGCGAAAGCATATATGTCAGCGAGGAGGAGTATCACTGGGGATACAAGGCCAGCCAAGCGATGGAAAAGCTTCACTCCTGCGAGAAAAAACCACGTAAGGCTCAAAGGCTGATCAAGCTTGCTAAGCTCCTCTTGGAAAACGACGACCCCCACGAGGAAAATGAAGAAAACGAGATGCTTCAAGACGTGAGAGAAACTTTACGTGACCTGAACAAAACGGTGCCTGACGTGATCAAAGACTACCTGAAGGGGATTTTTGGTTACGTCAAACAGTGTCTGATCGAGCAGGAAGACTTTAATGGAGCGGAACTGGTGGAAATTTCGCTCTCTGTCCCTGCAAAATGGTCGCTCGAGACCTCGTGGTCGTTACAACAGATTGTTCTGGAGGCGACAGCTTCAGTTACGCTCGGCAGAATATCTGGCTTATTTCTGATTAATGAGCCCGAGGCTGCATCTGTCTATTCCCTCGACCTGATCATAAAATCTCCAGATATCGCGGTAAATCCCCCCCCCCCCAATATTCGCTTATTTTTGAGCGGCCTCGCTAAATCTGACCAGCGAGCTGAGACTTTCATGGTGTGTGATGCAGGGGGCGGCACTGTTGTAAGTTCAGAGAGGAGAAGCATGGCAGTACTTAAAAATGTTCATAAAAACCAGGATGTCACGACATATACTGTGCTCAAAAAGGATCCCTTTCGGCTGAGAGAGGCTTTTACCTCACATGGTAGGAATTTTAATTTTAATTTGGTCATTTGCTTTCTTGTCATTTGGCTGACATTTCTCCGAAGGGGACAACTGTGGTTCGGTTCTTGTCAACCAAGCCATGGAGCGTGATCTAAAAAACCATCTTCATGATAGATCATGGCTCAAAAAAGATACAGAATCAATCGAAAGCCAGTGGCGCTCTCAGGTACTCCCCCATTTTGAGCGAATTGTGAAGCCCAGATTCGACATTACCGAGGGTTTAGAGGGGTCGGAACACTTTGCTTTGTATGGCCTCAAGGCAGACGCCGGTCAGAAATATCCGAAAAACAAGATCGAGGTTTCAAGGTGAGTCTGTGGTTTTATGTGTCGCCAATTTCCCTGGAGACTTTTTCTACCAATGGATTTCCATTAATAGGGAGCGGGTATACGAGTGGTTCAAAGAAAGTCTACAACGCATCGCCAGGCTCATTCAAAGCCAGATTGCGAGATGCAAGCAAGAGAAAATAACAGTTCAGGTTCGTTTCATTTCCAACTGGAAGCCTATGTTTATTTGAACCCGAGGACCTGAGCCACTCAAATTCCAGAAAATCCTTCTCTGTGGTGGATATTCCCAGTCAAAGACCCTTCAGCACTTTTTACGCGATCAATTCTCAGATATCACATTTTACGGGTCTAGGTTGGAGTACGACGAGGTCGTATCAAAGTTCTCAGGCCTTGACTAATTTATCTGTTCCAGGAATCCGATTGCATTTGAGACTCTTGTGGCACGGGGAGCTGTATACCGGGCGATAAATAAAAAAGATGGCCCAAAGCGGAAGACGATGGCAAACATCGGTATATTACAAACCGAACAATATAACCCAGTTGCCTTCCAAGGCCATCGGGATGCTGAACCTAGCCGACCCTCTGTCGATGGGCAGGCATATGTCGAAGACACTGCACAGTGGATCATCAGGAAGGTGAGTACCACTGTATATGAGATGATAATTCCAATACTAAGCCATACAAGGGAGTAACCATGGCCTGGAACGAGTTCCGTAAGGAGGCCAATTATCGAAATTTCACTATCCATGACTCCTGGGTGATCAAGCAAGATGTATATTACAATCAAATACTTGATAAAGCCAAGGATCACTTCACTATTGAGCATCCCCAGAATCAAGGTTAGTCTTTACTATTGCTTACTGCATGGTAAATGGGAAGGGAAGCTGGCTCACGCATTAAACAGGCTCCAGAAAGGCAGGGAGGCTGGAGGTGGATATCACCCATTTGAAGGACAGGTACCCAATCGAAGCATTGGGCAGCGGAAATGACAAATACTATCAAGTCCACTATCACCTTCTTGTGAAACTGCAGGGTCGAAATCTCAAGATTGCTGTTGCATACCCGCATGATAAGCAAATTCGAGGGTCCACCCAAATTTGCGTTGCGGCTTTCTTCCAGCCCGGCACGGATTGATTTGTTGTTTTCTTGGCAAATCATGTTGCCCGGTTAGGTTCAACATATGCTTGTGCCACTTTGAGCCTGGGGATGTGTGCTTCCATTTGAAGATCAAACTAATAAGCTATTACTGCGCTATGTGTCAATTTTTGCGATTAATCAATGGATTGGTGATTCCAGTTTGAAGTGTGTAGTCCGCCTCCCTTGGTCTCGTATAGTCTTAACTCTCGAGTCTTCTGCGGTGCACTTTTAAATGCCCCCAAAGTGTGGCAGCCGAATCTCAATATGTGACTTGGATTTCTTCATGTGCTGAGGCATCGGTCCTATGAGATGACCATTGGAAAAGAATACCGATTACCAGGGCGATGATCTTCTTGCCCCATTTGGATTTTCAGGTTCTCCATCCAGTTACCGATATCCTCCATAATTCCCTTGGTCTTCCAATCTTCACCGAGCCTGACTGGAAGGTTCAGGCATCGAAAGTGACCAGAATTGAATGAATAATGCAGAACCGGTGTCGTCTTGAAATAAGGCCCAAACTTAAGTGTCGTGCTTAGAGTTTCAAGAATCGCCTCTGTGCCAACTAGGTCATTAAAAACAAAGAGCCCACGTCTTGGACCTTCGTCTTCAGACAAGATTCCATCAACCAAGACAACTTTGGCACTGCCAACGAGAACAAGTGGGGGGAGATCGGGCCATAGCTGTATCTCATTGCCTCTGTATATGATCGTTTGCTTGACCCGGAGATTTGAGAAGCAGAGGTACGGATCACGAGGCTCTCTGCGTCCGATTTTGTGGTTTTCATAAATCGAAGTCACCATTGGTATCAAAAATGGTGAATTGTCCCATTGGAACCCGGCATACAGGCCCGAATATCTAGTCACCAATAATTGGAATGGTATTCGTTTAGACTGATTGGAGAAGCAACTTGTCATGCACATCATCGAGACCGCTGCGGTGATGCTATCCAATATTGATTGTTTCAATACGCGACCAAGGAGCGTCTCAATTGCAGAAAACCCAATGAATGGGCTTCTGGTCCAATCGAATTCATGTATAATTTCAGCTCCTGAAAGTATTCGTTGCAAAGCACGGACCGAAATGGAAAAGCAAGTGAGCTGTCGAACTGGCTCCCACATCTCAGTCATGAACATGTTGATCGCAATGTTAACGTAGAAAATTTCATCATGTCGATGATTCTCTGGAGGTGGTCTGGATTTTGCGGTCCAAAGAGTTTCCAAGGAATGGAGTGTCTCTGATGTAACCCTCCATGACTGTGAGAGGCACATCATCAGGGATTGAATGCAGGCTCTGGTTTCTTGAACGGTCGAAAATGAGAGCAAAAAATCGTCGACGTCGTTCTCGTTGAGTTGAAATGCGAGATATCTTGGTTGCAGGACAGCTGCATCTCGAATCACTCCTTCAGGGCATGTGATGTTCAGAAATTGCAGCTCTTGGGGCTCACTCGTACCCGTGCTGGATGTGAATGAGGTTCGGACAGTTTGTGCGTCCTCTGAAGTGTCCATCCAAGTGGACAATCTTCTAGATGTTGCTGAAAAGACTTCGGAATCTGCGGCTATGACATCCCCGGTAGCCAAGGTATGCAATTCCCCTAATATTGCTGGTCGATAGACATCACGGGCCCAGTCAAAGATATAGTCCACAATCAGAAGAAGCTGTAGGGCACCATCCTTGCTGCGGATATCGCCAGTCCATAAATCAACGACAATCTGAAGAAGTTCAGTATCTTGCAAGTGTGTGATTTGTGTCCGGGCAGAGGCTCACGTATTCGACTGGTTGGTTCTCAGATACCGAAGTAAAGCCGCCTGATACATTCCATATCTCACCACGCCATGACAAGAACCAAACAAGAGGACCCGTTTGCCATTTTGTTCCCTCTTCCGTGGCTGCTTTGAGATCGTGCTGAAGATTAAGAAGGGTTCTTATGACAAATGCTGATTGCAGGTTTGTTTCCATCCGGTCTGACCCTTTGCTAGATTTTGCTTCCATCATGAGGAAGGGATAGAGTAACGGCTCAACTTCGGGTTTGAATGGATTCACTTTCATGGTCTCGCGTAGGGAGCGGTGGGGTGTTGAGGCCAGGCTGCGTTTATCGGTCGAGTCCAATAGTACTTTGAAGTTATCTGTTTGGGTTAACCCATAGACTCGGTCTGGGAGTTCAAAGTTTTTCGGCAGCCCCGAGATATCATGTGTCATAGATTTTTCTGCTCGGTCAGAGAAGAGCATATTGACTCCCCCGTCATATCTGGCAATGGGGTTAATGTTTCACAGCAAATGATTTAGGTAAAAGGGTGCTGCGAACTGGCTTTGACCCCACACAGGTGGACATCGACAAGGTTTTCGTTTCTGGCGTCGCAATTCAAGCTTCTCGGCCCGCGCATCGACACCATCCGTTGCGGCGGGTATTTCAGACCCCCAGAGTATATTGCGACATTGAGGGCTTGGTCAAGTTAGCGAATGCCCTTCACCAGCCGATGTTCTGCTTTTTCAACCAACCAAGCAACCTCGACGGTGAATCGGTGTAAGACATCGTTCTCAACGTTGGCTCTCCATGAGCGTTCGTCCTTGTCTTCATTCCAGGCCTTATCTGCTAGCTTAGATAAACGGTCGGCGCGGCTCTTTGTCACGCTCCTCCATGGCTTCTGAATGGATTCGATCGAGATACTTTCTACAAAAGTACCGTATTCTCGACGACCCAATTCCAGGACGTCGGAAAATAGTCTTTTGTGGGTCACAGGCCAATCGTCGGGTTGGACTGGCCCGCGAAAGCTTATGTTGTTCTGTCTAGCAAGGTTCGATCGGCTTGCTTTCTCAGTCTGGTTCATTTCCGAGCACGCGAGGAAGGATATGCTGAAATTTCCCGATGGTTGAGTCTGAAAGTGAAATGTATCGGCGCCCCCGACTTAAACCGTGGGTAAAACAAAAGGTCCGTCATGTGAAATGATCCTGCATTAGAACGGCGGATCTATGACTACCATGATTGGCGAGATCGATGGAAGCGCCGCCCCCAAAGCAGCGGTTATTAGTGGCTTGCAACTGGCAGCATCACACCGTCAATGTTGAAAATAACATTGTCATTGATTGACAGAGTCTCATTGGTCTTGCGATGGCTCCCGTTGTCACTTTGTAGAATAAGGTAGGTTACCCGACAAGGTTTTAACCTCTGTTCCCGGCTTTTCACGTTTACGTGATGCCCACCAATGAAGAACCATTGTGCCGAGCTGCACCTAAGCCCTGTTGTAGCGGCGTGCAGATGCCAAGGGGTCGGTGTTTCACAGCCAGCTCTTGTAGACGATTATCACCATGGCTTGCCTGGCTTACAGGTGCAGGCTTCATGCCCTGGAGGATTCGCACCCCTGTTGTCACCCTTAAATCATCCGAGCGAGGTAGAGAAAAACTGTAAGGATTTTCGGAATGACCCATCCCTTTATGTCCAGTTCAGGCAACCGAGCCGAGAACTCAATCATGTTCATTTAGTATTGATGATTCTCTGGAGATGTCCCCTGTCATTTTGCTTTTTAGTATAGGACAGTTACAGCTTCGTGAATTACTCATTGTGGTTAATTGAAGATACCCGTCAAAAAAGCTGGTATCAATATTTCGACATAGGTTGCGAAGCTATTTATTACTATGGGCCTACCACGACAGAGCCCACCACTTTGAACAAGATCCGGTCCTGGTTATAAATATAGGCACAGGAGCATTTTATTACCTCACCTTTGCTGAGTGATGGTGTGGGATCTTCTGTCCGAAATATACTGCGATAAAAACCAACGAGCAGGTTCTGGTAGTTATATAAAACGTAAATCAAAAAGTTTCACGATATACTGGTTTGGCTGAAATCAAGAATAATTTTACTTGAAAGCACGATGAATAGTTCATTATGAGACAACCGGTATTCAAAGAAGCGGTAATATTTCCGTTAACCGGTGTTAGTGCTGCCTTCAATATCCAGGGCGCAGAGACCCGTTTGTCTCGAGGATCCCCCACTAGAAACCCAACATCAAGGGCGTCCGCCCTGAATAATCCGCGGTTTCAAGATCTCCTTCATCCTTGTTTACCATATTGATCACGTCACATATCGCGTTCTTCGTAGGACGAGGCTGACATCACGAATAAAAACCCCGTGGGCAGTAATAGCCCAATGTAGATGTGCTTCCTCTTCTGTCTTTATATTGAATGTCTGCTTCATGGCGCGAGCAGCCCACGTTGCGTGGAACCCCTGTCGATCGATCATCCAAGCCACTATATCTAGCTACAGCTAATGGCCACAACCCAGATGCAATCCATCACCTGTCCTTATCGATATACAATCCACTATAATCTGGCAGCACCGTTTAGCCGCTGCCACATCTTCTTTCGTCGCTCATGGCCCGCGTTGAAGTCATCCACCCATTTCTGCTCGAACCGCGGCAGAGGCCGACCAGGCGTGCCAGGACTGGGTTCGCCCGCAAGCCGACGCAAATCTTCAAAATAGGCCTCGAATTCAGGGTTGATCACCGTGAACGCGGGTCCATCGCCTTTCTCGGCAATGCGATCTGTTTCCCATTTTTCCTGCGTCGCGGCTGACGGCAACGATGCTCTGCCGGCGAGAACGCGCGCGGCAGCCACGGCTTGCCACTCGAAGACCTTGAACGTAAGCCCCGCACCAACCTAGCCCGGGAAGTTGAATTAGCTTGCGTTTTCGTAACAGACGCGCGGCGAACTTACAGCTCCGACGAAAACCAGCGTCGGGTCATGGCGATAAAACACGTGTTGGTAGAGATCCGGCACGCGGTTGTTGCGGGTCTGGACCTGCGGCAAAAATGGCAGAGTCCAGGTAAAGCCCGTGCCAAATATGATATGATCGATATCTGTTTCAAAGGTGCCGTCTTCGAAATGCACGGACCGGTCTTGACTGTTGATGTGCGAGATTGGGGCACGGCGCTGGATCCTGGGGTGCTTGAATGCCTCGTCGCCAAAGTAGACATTGTAGCGGCCACGGACGACAGCGTAAATGGGCGACTGTGCGCTGTCCACCAGGCTGACGGCGGTGTCGGCTGCGGAGACGGATGCCCCGACGGTGATAACTCTCTATAATAGGTTGTCAGCGTGCGAGATATCACCGCGAAAGATAAAAAGACATACCTTCCCGCGATACTTCTCGGGACCACGGTAGTGCTTTGTGTGCTCGACACTACCGGGATGCTTTACGGCAAATTCCTTGAGGCCCGGGATAGCGGGGATGAAGGGCACTGCATAGTGGCCCGAGGCGACGACGACTGCATCAAAGACCTCGGTCCACCAGTAGTCAGATGGGCTGCCTTGATATATTTCTCGGCGTCGAAGGGTAAGAACCCATTTTTGGTCAGACTGCTTCACAGCCTGTTCGACAGTGGTGTGGTATTGAACCAGACCATCGTGTCCCTTGGTAGTGAACAGATCTTCGATGTACTGCCGGATCACCGAATGATGCCGGAACGGCGTATCTACACCGTGACGGTCCATCGACCATCGCGAGCGAATCTCGGGGATTGACTCCTGAGAAAAGGACATTGCGCCTGCATCGACGTTGGTCTCTAGCCCGGGATAAACTGGCGAGTCCATGAACCGGTCCTGAATGACAGCCGGCGTCCTGCGTGGAAGATTCTCGGGGATGCCGAGTGGCTTGTCTGCATCGCGTGCAGCGAGCCGATCATAGTCGAGGTCGCGCGGTGGCTCCTCATCTCTCGAAACCCTGCGATAGTCAGATTGGAGGAGTGGCACAGAGGAAAAAAGAAGATGACCTACCAACATCCACCGGCCTTTTCCTGTCGTTCAAAGACGCGAATTACATCAAACGTCCTCTCTTGGACGAGGGCATCGACCGCAATCGCACCCGACGGACCTGCGCCGATCACGGCTACGCTCTTAATCGACGACATCTCACTATACAACTGGGGTGAACGCGATGAAAGAGGATTCCTCGTGTCAGAGGTCTTCTTGAGGCTGTCTCAATGGATAGCTCCTCTCGGCCGAGCTGAGGCATCAACCGCGCGGCTGATTTGAAAGTTAGACTCGGTCACGCCATCGGGGTATCTTTGGCGCAAGTCCAGATTGCGATAGCCAATCGAATGGGACTGTTCGCTTGGAGCTGCGATAGGAGATGAAGGACGAAGCTCACCATATATGAAGGACTGCCCTTGGATATCTGATCCTTCCACTGTATATACTCCGTCCACATGTTTTCCAGAAAATTCAAGCCCCTTGAATGATTCCGTGGATTTGATTGGCCGGATGTCTTCGTCAGGCACTGCATTGTGATTGGTTCCGATCAGGTGATAATTCCTGACTCAGCACGGATGATGTAACCGGTGTATACAGGAGACACTCATCGAGCATCCAGTGCGACGACGGAATCCTCGACTGAAGACATGATTCGAAGAAGCAGCGGGTGAAGTCATGGAAATTGGATTTCGGATATGAGAACTGATGAACCCCGCATCCGAGCCAGATCGGCGATTTGAGGTCACATCACCAGTCCCGAAAGGGAAACTGCATTCACAACCTGAAACCAGAACCAAGCAGGGCGCATGTGCTTGCAGAGGAGCTTGAAAAAGCATCTTCCCAGTCTGCCCGAGCCTTATCATATCATGACCCTTGGGTGAACTTCCACCCCCGGTTCGGTCCTTCGGCCCCCATGCGACCCTGATTTCGGCCAGCGTGTCTTGACCGGATCACTGCAATAATGATCCACACAGTACGCCGTACGCCGTACTCCGTACAGACATTCAGCATGCCTCAGTCATCAGGTGTCACTCTGTCGCGCAATTTGCCTGGATGGCCTCGGGCCCGAAGTTGCGCGTTGTTGCAAATATAACTTCGGTCTGCAGAGGGCCGAGCAGATCTATTGGGGGGCTAGAATAGTTCGATTCGGCCAGCCATCACGGGGCGAGGCCTTGGTAGGGCCATCGGGGACTGGTGGTTATCGGAATACAAACAATGACTGACGTGATGGTCTAGATAAAACCGATGAGGAAAACCCTGCATCGCAAGGGATTCACATCCAGGCTCAACTACTCCGTACGGAGTAGTAGACGAGTTATCATTTTCCAAATCGGGAGAATTAATCGGTTGACGTGCCTTACCAAGTCCATGTGGTCAGCACGCCTTCAAAGGTACCACTTCTTTGTTGGAATCGGGCTTTAGGCTTTACTTTAGCCCCCAGGCCTACGTAAACCACCGACCTAACATCCTGGAGGATGTCCGGATCCATGCGTGGAGACTAAGGACGGGATAATTGGATAGCACGACGCATCCAGTGGGTCGGCCTCCTGCAGGAAGTGTACAGGGGGTCTGGCACACGAGGATTGTAACATTATTCCGGTGCACCAGGCAGTAGTGCAAGACACGCTGGTATCGAATTGAGACTTGGCCCCAGGACGATCATCCTGTGGCAAGGAACCGGAAAATGTGGATCGGGGCCATGTGTTTCAGCCACGCACGGCGATCCTGCATCGGCCCATGCGCAAAAGGTTCAACTGTGATTCCGAACGTTGCATGTATCTATCGCTCCCCCACAATGAGCTCCATTTCAGGGAACCCTCGCAATTTTTCGGGAAATTCACTTGATTCCCCTCTGCAGTCGGCGATTCCGACTCTATGTGCATTCATTTGCGCTGCTCCCGTCCGGCGAGGACAGTGTTGGGCCCGTGTTGGGGCCACCGGCCCCAGGGGTGCTTCCTTATACCGGACGATTAAGCCCGAATAAGATTATTTTGATCCTCAGTCGCAGGCTCTCGGGGTCCAGTCGCATATTTCCACCCCAGACTTGTCGATACTTGACATTTACGGAAGCTTAGCCCATGTCATCGGGGCCCTCTCATTCGTGCAACGCCCGATCGACGTTTCCACAGAATCCATCGTGTCATGTTTACTACGGCGGGAACGCTGAGATCATGATACCCACCTTGCAATCCTTCCGTTCGTCATGTCGGGGCAGGTGGGCGGCCCCCAGCAAGCAGCCCACATATAAAGATGCCCCGAGTCATGAGGCGACCGGCCGGCCCTGCTTCCTCATCCCTCAACTCCGAATTCTCTATATTCTTAGGTAGGAGCCCACGTCCCCTCTGCTCGGATATCCGATCTTCGATCTGTCGACGCAAATCTTCACTATGCGTTTCACCTGCCTCGCTGCCATGGGCATGATGGGCTCTGCCCTTGCCCTCCCCAAGGCTCTCTCCACGCCGAGCGGTGCCTCCTCGTCCGTCGATGCTACCACGTCTGCTAGTCAGACTCCCAGTCCCAACTCTGGTGGCTTCGGTGGCATGTCCGATCTGCCTGGCGGCCAAGGTGGAAAGGCTATGACTACTCCTCCTCCCTCTCAGGCCTCATCTGGCGCCGGTGGTGCCGCTCCTGGTTACAGCCCGCAGTGGAGTAGTGCAGTGGCCAAGTTCTACCAGGATGCCCAGGCACCAAACCGAGACAATGCACTGCTCCAGCAGGACCTACTGGCTATTGCCGACGCTGCCAAGGACAGTGTTCCTGGCGGCGCCAACTCTGGCGGCGGCAGCTCTGGCGGCAGCTCTGATGGCAGCTCTGGTGGCGGTAGTGATGGTAGTTGGGGTGGCTCCGCCGGTAGCAGCAGCGCTGCTATACCTGGTGGTGCTGCTACCAGCACTCCTTACGTTCCCTCCGCCACCAGTGCTGCTGGTGCCTCGGAAACCGGCCTCCCCGACTCTGGCTTATCTGGCGATGATGGAACCGGTAACTCTGCTGATGGCTTCGACACTGGCAGCGGCACCAGCAGCGCCGGTGTTTCCGGCAGTGCTGCTACTAGCATTCCACTCACTCCCTCCCGCACTCGTACTGCTAGTGGCCGTACTACAAGCGCTGCAGCTGCCGCTACTGGTGCTCCCGATGCTTCGAGTCTTGACGGCGCCGACTCTGATGCGAAGGGTGAGGGTGATGGTGCCTCTTCCAGCGATGCTGGTTCCACCCCGTCCGCTACCCCTACTGGCAACCCTGCCAACCCTGCCAGCTCGGATGTTGATGACGCCAAAGACAACCGGGCCGCTAGCGCTACCCCTAGCGCTACCCCTACCCCTATTGCCGCTCGTCGTTAAATTGCATGGCTTTAATTTATGTCTCAATTGCCATGACTGGATTCAGGGTACTGGAGAATGGAGAACAGCATCTCAAATGAAGGAAATGGATATGCTTATAGACGCCGTCGATGTATTGAAGTTTTATGTTTTTATTTTGTATAGCCTTGTGCAATGTCAATGCAGACGGATTTACTCCCGCAAGAAAGTTCAGGTACAATCTACCTAGACAAGCGACAAGGTCCCCGATTGCGTGACCTGGTGGTTTTTCCACAAGGCACCCCACTTGTTTCCTGATGTAAAAGTATACCTATCATAACAAGTGCATATATTTTGTCTCTGGTATCTTCATAATGTTAGAAATGGTGAACCTAGAGATTTGATATAAACTCGCTACGGTAGTTGGTGAATATACTGCCCAGGTGGCTCCACATGTGAGATCTACAAAATGCCTACAAACGTCCTTTGAAAATCATTGAAGCCACCTCATTGCGAAGAATGAGGCTGAAGAATATGTACGATGAATATTTACGCCGTGGCAGAACAAGTTGAGACTGGTATCTACCTATTAATCGCTTATCCTGGCCGGTATATATATATGGTAAAGACATTACCAGCTTGAGAGATTGATGCGATAAGAAGGACCCATTTCCACCCCTCTTGTTCCATAGAGAAATGCCCGTTATGAAAACCTCCCAAAGCAGACATTATACGCGTTCAAGGAAAACCACTTTGCTCCCATAGTCCGTGTCAAAGGGAAACTGCAAGCCAATGTTCATCAAAGTGGCTCCCGAGAAGGTCTGGTTCCCATCCACGCTGTACATCGCTTTCGTATCTAACCCCTGCATCCTGACCCAGGGCACCGCGTGATTGATGTTCGGGTTGATCTGGAAGTAGAACAGCACTGCCTGAGAGCCGTCCTCGGAGATAAAAAGAACAGCGGGCCAGTTCGAGTTCTCCGGAAGATTCAACCGATACATGTCGCCCTGTAGGATGATGGGGTTGACCTTTTCAGCGAGGGCAATCAGACCCGGCAGTTTGGCCTTGTCTTCGGCCGGGGTTTCAGCCGGGTCGAGCTCCAAGCCAAAGGATCCGCCCATCATGGCGACATGGCCGCGGAATTCTACTGGCAAAGTGCGGCCAGTTTGTTGATTTGGAACCGCGGAGAGATGAGCGCCCATCGCGCTGGGCGGATATGCCAGAGACGTGCCAAGTTGGATGGTGATGCGCTCTACCGCATCGGTGTCGTCAGAGGTCCAGATCTGCGGGAAATATTGCAGCACGCCGGGATCGAAGCGGCCACCACCAGAAGCACATCCCTCCCAGAGGACATCCGGGAATTGCGTGGTAAGATTGTGGAACACGCGGTACATTCCAAGCATGTATGAGTGATCCGTAGATGGGGAGGGCATCTCATGAATCCCGCGATTGTTATCCCATTTCACATAGCTGATGTCGGCACTTTTGAGAATGTTCGACACGGATTCAATAATAAAGTCCTGAACCTCTGGGAGTGCCAAGTTGAGTACGAGCTGGTTCCGGACCTCTGTGCGCGGATACGACCCTGCGTGCAAAGCCCAATCTGGATGCTCGCGGTACAGACTCGAGTTGGGATTGACCATCTCGGGCTCCACCCAAATACCGAATCGGAGCTTGCTGGAGGAGTTCGCAGATTTGAGACTGGTGATTCTGTCGACTGCGTGGGCCAGACCATCCGGAAATCGCGCGGGGTTAGGAACCCAGTCTCCAAGACCGGCGTTGTCGCTGGTGCGTGGGTACTTATCCCCAAACCACCCATCGTCGAGCACAAATAGCTTAATTCCTAAGTCGGCAGACTCCCGAGCAAGATGCAAAATACTGCTCTCGTTATAATTGAAGCTCAGACCTTCCCAGCTGTTCAGAAGAGGAGGTCGATCACTCGTCGCAAATTTGCTCTTGATTAAGTTGTTGCGGTAGAGACGATGCATCGAGCGTGACATGCCGCCAATCCCGTCCTCGGAGTAAACTGCAACACATTCGGGCGATGTCAGGGTTTCGCCAGGGCCTAGGTTCCATGACAGCTGGCTAGGGTTGAGTCCGAGCAGAGCTCGAGTAAAACCCTGGGAGCCCTTTTCTACATCGACGGAGAATGACCCCGAGTAGATGAGGGAGAAACCCCATGTCTCGCCATGTGACTCGGTCGTGGCCGGATTGACGAGAGCTAGGAATGGATTGTGTAGATGGGACGAGTAGCCTGTGGCACTCCCAAAGCTGCAAATGTTTTAGCATAGCCCGTCAGCATCTCAAGGGTCCATCCTACCTTTGTATACCATATTCCACTTTCCTTCTCTCTCGCTGAGCTTCCCTTGCCCAGTCCCCTCTCAGACTAATCATATCAAGATCTTCATATGGGAAATCGACACTCATGCTGGCCAGTGCCTCAACAGAAATGTTTGCCTTGCCTTGATTTGTGACATTGGCACTGCGTACAATTGCATCGTGCTTGGGAAACACCGAGTAGGAAAGATCTGCCGCGACGGAGGTGTGGTTGTCATACAGATGCACGACAAGAGTAGTAACCTCATCCTCGCTGCCGAATGTCGCCGGCAACCCAGGCAGCGCCGGCTTTCCGTGAACTACGGAATACGAGTGGTACTGAAAATCCGACACGGTAAATCCTTCAGATTGGCGAATGCGGATTGCTGGAATCCGAAAGTCTCCACGGCCTTGATCAGGGAACTCGCGGCGAATACGCCCTTGCTCCCCGACCCAGCCGTTGACGGAGACCCTTGCCTCGGTCGGCATCGGGCCGGTCACACTAGCGCCAAAGTGTTGAGAGATGAGATCGCCGGTGCTGTTGTCGACATGGAAACGGTAAGAGACATTGTCGCCATTCAACGCGAATGTGGTTCCGTCCGCAACCACAGCTGCTGACATTGTTAGGAATCATAGAATCGCAGACTATACGACTAGTTGCCTACCATATGCGTCTTCATGCAGCAATTGACACCATCCCCACCCACGGTTCCACTTGTTTTACTTTCCTGGAGTCTCCGCGCTCTGCCGTTTTCTCCTTCTCTCCGCACCCCAGAATGAGACAAGCCAGGGCCTGCAGAGCCTGTCGGTAAGATTGAATGTGGCCTGTCGTGGCAATGTACCCCTGACCCTGCTTAGTGAACGCCGCCGGAGATGCGAGACCCAGGCACCGGGGCTCGCATGTAAGCACTGTGTAGCCAAAAGACTGGCCTGTACCAATAGCGAGATTTCTCAAGGGCCGCGAGACTATATCGACTCTCACTCGCTGGGGAATCCGACGGCTGGTCTTCTCCATGTACCACCAGCACAATGTCCCCTGCCGGCCAAACCACTTGCGGTGGAGTTGTCGGAGCTCTATTTTCACTATGTTCATGATCAGTTCCATACGCTCTTCCACCCTCCCAGCTTTATGCAGGACTTGAAGTGTGGCAAAGCCCCTCCGATCCTATTGTATGGGATGATGGCGCTGTCAGCTCGGTTAGTTTGAGCCCTTTAATGCGTCAGTCGATATTAACCGAGCAGATTCTCGACGAATGTCGCCTTTGCCGACGTCGATCCTAGAATGAGAGGACAAGGCTATGCAAAGGAGTGCGAGCGTCTGCTCGAGCTGAACAATGTCTCCATCACGACCCTCCGGGCATGCGTGCTGCTTGGTGCTTTCTGGATTACCGAGGGCAACCCAGGCTCGGAATCGATTTATTATGCGGTCGCATGCCGGATAGCCCAGCTCCTGGATATACCGCATCGACCCGCCGAGAGTCGCGTGGAGCAAGAAGTCAACATTCGAAGTTCGTTCTGCCCTCACCGTGCCATCGGCATTGCGACTTACCTGACTATAGCGTGGTGGGCACTGTGCATGATCGACGTCTGGTCCTCCTCCGGCGTACGTCTCCCAAGGCTCCTCCAGCCGACAGACACCATCCCTCTGCCTATGGAGGAATCCACGTTCTTGTCTACGAAACACGAGGAAGGATTCGACGTCGCGATTCAACCCACCAGAAAGTCCTCGCTCCTGGCGGAGATGGTCCGCTTGAACTGCATCCTCAAACAGATCAATGACTTGAACGTCCGAGCCTCAGAAAACGAACTTGACTCGTCCTCCATCATCCACGACGTCAAGGATCTGTCCCAGCAACTCGATACATGGCTGGGAGAGTTGCCAAACTACATGCGAGATACACGCGCAAACATGATCGATCTAGCTGCCCAAGGCCTGGGCCGACTATTAGTAGCGCTCTATCTGGGCTACTACCATTACGGCCAGATGCTCTATTATCGTTTTCTCCACGACGACTCGCGGGAATCGAACACCCACACAAGATACTATGCTGCCAAATGCAAGCAACATGCAGGAAACCTGTGCAACATCGTCTACGCCTCGGACGAGATTCCCGGCTGCGACGTCAAATACAATATGGTCGGACACGTGCTTGTCATCGCATCGACGATCCAGATCCATAGTCTGCTATTCGATGCGAACGGTGACAATGTCGCGCAGGCGAAGACGCGACTCGAGAAGAATTTCTGTGTTCTAACACGTCTTCGCCGGTTATGGCCGACATTGGACTTTTGCATGGATCGTCTGATGTCGTTCCATGCGGCGTGCAAGCATTCTGCAGACACGAGTTTCCGTATGGATCGATGGATGGTGCGGTTTCTTGTTGAATTTGCCAGCCCCGTTAGTGATGAGAGCACTCGCGCGCACGCTGAGAGTCCGTGGTCCCTGTCTGAACTGGGTATTTCGGTGGAACGGTCTTGACCCGACGGGACGATCAGGATTGAGGCACAGTATTTCACATGTATTATAATCTGCATCTATGCAAACACATCCGTTGCGTATCGCTCCTTCGTCCGCAGCTTCTCGATGAACTGCTCTGCAGCAGACTCCTCATCCATCTCATGCTCCGAGGTCAGCGCCTCGCCCTTCTCCTTCGCCTGTTGGATTTTGTCGCGGCGATACTCCAAGTAAATCGACTTGCAGGTATCCATCACCGCTTTACCCACTCCAGTACTCCCACACACGTAGATGTTAGCGCCCTGTTCGAATAATTGGACAAGTTCTTTCTGGTCTTCATGCATCAGATCCTGCACGTGTTTACCTTCTCCGTCTGTTGGGCGGCTGTAGGCCCACCGGACTTCCACAACGCCCTGGGCAGCCCACTCCGCCAACTCGGCGGCGTGGATGTCGTCCTGGTCTTTCGCCCGGCAGCCGACATAAAGAATCGCTTTCGCGGGCCGATCGGTCTCGGGGATATCGGTGGTGGAACTGTGACGACCGCGGATCCGCTCGGCACGGTCCATGATGAAGCCTCGGAAGGGGGCGAGACCGCTCCCGGCGCAGGCCATGATCATGGGAATCTGGAGGTCGACTGGCGGCTTGAAGCCCGAGTGGGAGGGGCGCACGGTGATATGAGCGCGTTCACCAACCTGCAATGCCGAGAGATAGTTTGAGGCAACACCCAAATACTTCTCCGCCTGCTCGATTCCCGGCTCGGAAGTACCGGATAAAGCGGGCGCGTTGAGCACCGAGAAGGTGATGGAGCATTCAGATGGGTCGCTAAGCGGGGATGAAGAGATGGAGTATTGGCGGACACGCATCGGGGGAAGCATGGCGAGGAAGTCGCCAATAGATAGGTGGATGGCCTTATACCGCACCAATAAATCGAGAATGCTGAGTCGTTTTTGCACAATCTCGGTCGTGAATCGGCTTGGGCTTGATGCGATGTAGCGCAATTCAGCCTGGACTTCGGCGTCTTCGATCGCTGCATCTGCAAGGAAGTTGATGTCACGCTTGGAAGCGGGCTGAGAAAGCTCGACGTAGGTAGACAGAAGCTCAAAGGCGGAAATGGGAGTGTCGAGTGGAATCGATGGCGGCGCTGTGGTGTTTTTTGGTTTCTGGATGCGCAGAATCGCATCCCAGGGCAGGTCGAAACGTCGGATGGCCCGGCGAACAACCTGGCTAGGGTTCACGGGAAGAACGGCCAAGTAGTCGCCACAGTTATAGGTCATGTCCGAGGGCAGTTTGAACCGGAGCACTCTCTTCGCTGGGGCATCCGGGGACGTTAAGAGCTGGTTTTCAACGACGTATCCTTCCTCGAGCTGGAGGCCCAGAGTTGATGCACGCACACCGGAACTGACTTCGACCTCCAGCGACGACTTCGACTTGGCTGTCTCATCCTGAGTACCTCCGAACTTGGCTGTGATCGCAGGCCAGAAGGTGGCCTCGCCCCAGTCATCGAAGCTACCAAACATGTCCGAGTTTGCGGCGTCAGCAACGCCAATTTCACAGAGTCTATTGGCCCCATTCTGCTGAGCAAGTTCGTTCACTGCCTTGGGGATTCGGTGGAAAGTGGCGGCCCAGTCGTCTAAACGCGAGTTAGCGAGAATCCTCATCAAAAAAAAACCATACTCCATGCTTACGGTGTCCACAGCCAAAGACCGCATAGTTAACACCTTCCAGACTGCTCCCCTTGAGTCCACTCAACCATTCAAAGAAATGCGCCGCGTTGTCCGGTGGCTGTCCTTCATAGGAAGCCGTAATGAAAACAACGGGGTCATTCGTAGGAATGTTCTGCGAGGCCGAGTCCAGGGACTCGGCTTGCGCCTTGAAGCCATAGCCAAGAGCATCATCGGCCAGGCGGCGCGCAAAAGCTTCGCAAGTGCCAGTGTTGCTACCATAGTAAATGTGCATGGGCTTGAGGTCGCCGCTGACCGGTGTCTTCGTGTGTTTTCTCTCGCGCTCAGCAACACCAGCATCCTTGTGGTCGCCGGCCGATCCACTCAGGCTCATGCTAAGTTTGGTCGGATCCAATCCATCGCGAAGGGACGCCCGGATCTGGAAATCCCTGGGCTTGATGGTGAGCGTCTGCTTGATCCGCAGATCATAGCTAGGATTGTCCATCTGGAAATTGAAGTTCTGGAGCAAGATGGCAACCACAAGCAAAGCCTCTTGCCAGGCGAAGGGCCGGCCAATGCAACCACGCATCCCGTTCCCGAACGGCTTCCAGGCATTCTTGGGCAACTTCTCGAAATTCTCATCCAACATGCGTTCCGGGCGGAATTCGTCTGCGTCGGATCCATATACCTTCGGGTCACGCTGCATTTGACCCAGCATGAGAAGAATCGGTTCGTCCTCCTTGAGCACGTACTTTCCGCCGCCAAGGGTCACGGGAGATTCGTGGTTCTTGGTCGGGTGGGCGTGAACGCCGATAATCGGGGCTGTCGGTTTCAATCGCAGTGTCTCCCTAAGTAGAGCTGTGACATAGGGCAGCTTGGACATATCGTCCACCGACACCTTGCGCTTCCCAATGACCGTGTCGACCTCCTCCTGGGCTTTCTTATATGCCCCGGGTGTTTTGAGTAGATAGTAGAAGAGGAAAGAAAGCAATCCCGAGGTTGTTTCGTGGCCTGTCGCCGGTCAGTCTCACATTCTATTCTCTCCACGACAATTTGTGACCTACCGGCAATCAAGAAGATAATCATGTTGTCGATGATCGATTCATCCGTGATACCGCGGCCAGTCTGAGGGTCGCGGCCCTGGATCATCGCATTGAGAAGATCCTTCTTGTCTTCGGGGTTATTCCTTCGTGCATCGAGCAGCTCCTGTGACAGTTTTCGTAAATACTCGATATCACTCCAGTACTTGGCATTCTCGCCCGTTGGCAGACTATTGAGCAGCGCCGGGCGAAACGCACGAGCACCCGACCCGGAAAGCAGGCCCACCATAGCCTCGACGAAGGGATGCATGTCGTCGTGATAGAACGAGTTGAAACGGGTCCCCATCGCACAGAGAGCGATCGTGTCCAAGGTCAAGCGAGTAAAGTCGTCCGTGATCGTGATGGGTGTCGTAGGACCTTGTCGGGCCCACTTCATGACGAGTTGGCTAGCAATATCGTACATTTCTGCATCATCGTCAGCGCGAGGAACATCGAACGGCCATACTTTCGATCCAGCGTCTTCTCACCATCGAACATGCCGCGAATGGCCAGTGGCCCAAATGCCGGCACGAGCACTCGGTGTGCGATGCCCCAATTCTCTTCCTCGCCGGGCACATGCGCGGTAAAGAGACCATCGTGTGTGCCATTGCGGATCTCTTTTAAAGCGGAGGAAACCACCTTGGAAAATCGCTGCTCGTCGCAGACTTCATCTACCAGTTCGTGGGAGCTAATGAAAACACGCGACCTTCCAAAGGTTTCCAGACGAAAAATCTCCCCTTGAAAGGTCTTAGTGAAGTCCTGCAGCGAACTCATCAAAACCTACCGTAGGTCTCCGCCAAGCCGATCATGCTCTGCAAAGGCACCTCCGAGTCGACATCGTAGAGGTTTCCCAGGATCGGAACGCCTCGAGGCCCGGGAATCGGAATCTGTTTGGAGCTCATGGTGAAAGAGTGCGCGATGTTCCATGAAACAGGTGAACCAGGCGGTTCAATTTAAACCCATGATTAACTTCGACGGGATTGGAGATTCCAATTCCGATCAGGCTGGCGGTGTCATGCGGGGTGAATCAGCCTTCATCCTCGTACTTCGCCTCAATCCACCTAAACACGGACAATGCCATATCGAGTCTTGGATCCGCGTATCTGAGACACACGCACAATTTAATACTTGAATAATTTTACTCCGATCCAGTGCGCGTCGCGGACTTTGAGGATCTTTTTCCTCCGACGCCGCGTTCCACTCGGGATCCTCGGCTTGGTGGAGAACCAATCACGCCGCAAACATCACGGCTGATCACCGGATTCGCTAATCGGGGGATGGTCGTTGGGGTGCGCGGTCGATGGGGCGACACTTGGTTTGGAACAGTCAGGACGATCATAGTTTTACATGCTACCATGAAAGGGTGCAGGCAACCACTCTTACTGCATGTCGAGTCATTTCGGGTCATGCAATTGGGACCTACGGAGTCACCTTGTGGAGCGATGAAGTCATGCGAAATGTGGCTCACCCACTGCAAAAGATGGAAATGATATTGGTCGGAAATATGTACAGTTCATACGTATATAATGAATGGTATCCCGGAAAATCAACAGGTGCAAGGAGCAACGCGGCCTATACAACGCCGACGGGGACCGAGAACGGAAGCGACCGAAGGATATCAGCGGATCAAAAGAGGGAAGAAAAGTCGCGGGAGGAAATGGTCATTAGGGGACTCTCTGGTCATCGCAGATGTCGGTCATGTGCAAGCAAAGACACGGTAGTCTTGTCGGGGCGTGAACGGTGTCGGACAGACCAAGACCGGGGAGAGAGGTGGTGCGGGATGATGGTTCGTGACGTGGACAGTCGCCGTCTAGCTAACTTGGCGATAGCCACCGTTCTTCCATTCGCTCTGCTTCCAGTCGTTCTGGAAGTTCTGCGCCTCGATGCGCTGCTCGTTGTAGCGCGTGTCGTCCAGGGCATGCTCCAGGCGACCCGATCTGCGCTGGCGCAGACAGAAGAACAGGAAACCAGCAATGGCAATGACACCGGCCGCAGCGGCACCCACGTAGACACCGACGTGGGCGCCGGTGCCCAGCTTCTCCCATTTCTGAGCCAGAGTCTCCGGGGGAACCTTGTTAATCTCGGCCTGGGCAGTGGAGTTGCCACTGGTGCACGGTTAGCGGTAGGCCGGGGTTGAGGGTTTTGGAAGGGAACTCACTCTACCACCTTGATGCTCTTGTACGAGCCCGATCGGTCACCGTACGAATACTCCTTGCCGGAGTGGAAGTCCTGGACGCGAACCCGCTGGACGGTCATAGTATAAGGACCCTTGTCATAGTCGACCAGACCTCCGGCCCACTTGATGGTCCACTCATCAGCACCCTTCCTACCCGCGGGCCAGACGCTGAACTTGACGCGACTCGGGGTCTGCGGGTAGTTCTTTCCATACACGGCCTTGGGATCGTCGTAATGAACCGTGCGCACCAGGTCACCGTCGATCCACCACTCCAGTCGGTCCGAGTCCCAGTAGGTGGTGTAGTTGTGGAACTCGGTATCGGCGTTGGAGACGGCGTGGTTGCCGCCGCGGTCGTAGGTGGTGTGGTTGCCTTTGCCGAAGTAGTTGGACTGGACCTCGTTGACGTTGTTTCCGACCCATTCCCAATCGATCTCATCCAAGTCGTCCGATTCCAGCACCACACTGCTCACCACGCCGCTGCCCTTGGCCATCTTGACATGCGTCTCGACGACGCCGAAGAAGATATAAAAGTTCGACTCCAGCAAAGTCGATTCGCCTTCCTTGGAGATGGAGAAGGTGGCGCCCTCGTCGGTGGTGTCGTAGCTTCCGGTCTTCATGTCCCACAGCTTCTCATCGATGGTCGAGTTGAACCACCATTCATGTTCGGTACCCAGGGCCGGGTCGGCGGGACAGTCCTTCTTGGTCGGATCACACTCGCTGAACGTTTGGGCAGCGGCATAGCCGGCCAGGGCCGTCACGGCGGCGAGTTGAAGAAAGGTCTTCATAATGTCGGTCTGCCGGGTCCAGCGCTGTCGGGTAATCCTTCAAAGAATGGATACGAGACCGAGTCTCGTGGGATATACTCGAAAGAAAGAGTGGACGTGCTTTGAACGCACAGCAAACGATTGGAGGTGGATTAACCCGCAGCTTCAGGACCGGAGATGGTTGAAGAGAAGGGGACACAGGGGAAAACGCCACCGGTGGATATAGCGAGATTATTTTTGTGTTGTTGCCCCAGTAAGGGGAACAGCAGGTCGATTACACTTTGGTGGCAGCTAGTGCCATCCTGGCATGGTCGCCTGCATCCACATCGCCAATGCAGTTAGGGCTGTGGATTCGTGCCTGAGACTAGACTCGGTCGGGCAAAGCTCAGACGCCTCCGGGACCATCCTTCGTGGGTATTGGCGGAAAGCTGGAGATGTCACGGTCATCTGCAGGTGCAGCTTGGTTTGTGAGATGCTGCGCTAGACCTGGCCATGGTGAAGAGTGGTGCTGGTGCTTCTCGTGGGTGTGACTGGATCCAGTGCAGGAACACGAAGCTAGTTTAATGTCTGTCTAGACCGCGACCAGACCAGCGCAGACCCCGGGCCACTTCGAATTTCCCCCCTTTCTTGGGATTTCAGGCTGCAGACACCTTTTCGTCTCGCAAGCCCCGGTCTGCTTTTCCGCCGCCAATCATTTCGTCTCGTCTCCGGTGGAGCGCACCTGGAAATTGTCCCGGGCCCAGTTGTCTTGGATATGGGGCACTTGTTCCACTCGCAGGAACCGAACACAGGGGGAGATTGGGAGAGATTGGGAGAGAGAGATGGTCCATGCATCCGGTTCGTCGCAGGGCGAATTTCAATTCCAAATATAGCCCTGAGCAGGATCCGGCGCAATTTGTGTCGAGTGACCGTTTCAGGGGGACAAAAACAATACAGTATGCAGTACGGAGTATGCAGGACAGAGCCAGCTCAAAATCACAAAACTTTCATATTGCATACTCTGTACTCCATAAGTATCGTCGAGTCATGAGTCTCGTTATCGCATCCTGCGCATTCCTTCCAGTCCATGTACAAAATCCCCCAAACGCCACGGTCTTGGCCATTCCCTAGCCAATCCCAATCCCAATCCCAATTCCTGTCCCATCCACCCTCAATCCGAGGTCAGATACACCTTGGCCGGCCGTCGCACATCATCCCGGTATCGCCGGGATGAACTGCGCGGCTTCTCGACATAATCGACGTACGACGCCCGACTGTTTCTTCGCTTGCGTCGACCACGCGATCGAGTGACGGGGGGTCGATATCCGACATCCGGTTCACCACCGCCGCTCCAGGCGCGCGGCAGCTTGAACACGCGCCACAGCCACAGCACCAGCAGAGTCCCCGCGATGGAGCCGATCACGATCCCCGCGATCGCGCCGCCGCCGATGGTGCTCGGGCAATCGCCCGAGGCGCGCGCCGTGAGAGGGGAGTTGATCGGGGCCTGGGATCTGTCAGCGGCGACCTTGACCCGTGGTGAACTATCCGAGTGACCCAATCTTGCACGAACCATTGAACCGAACTGTTCTGACTCTGGAAATATCTCGCAATCTTCTCGATATTATTCCCGAATCTGAATCCTTGGGGTGGTCTGCAGCGACGGTGGGTCCGACACGATCGCGATCGTGAAAGGGAAAAATATAAATCTCCGACGGACCAGAGTATAAGTCAATACCAAACCACCGGGGAGGGGAAAGTGTCAAAACGAACCACCGGCATGGACGAGCCGCTCTTTTTTTATACAATCCCCTCCCTCCGCGGCACCAAACTCTTTCCCCCCTCCAGATCCCCAGCCTCCTGTGCCGCACTGACGTCAAGCTTGGCACCCTGGAAAGAGCAGCGATCTACTTTTATCTGCGACACAAACAGGGCACGCTGATGGCAATTCATGGCCCCCGAGTCTCATTGGCCCCCGGTTGATCCTGGCCGTCAGCGTGGCGGGAATAGACCCGGCCGCAGGGCGGTCGCATTGGTAGATAGACACAAAGGTGAACGCGATCATGTCATGCATGTGGCACATACAGCTCGGTGGAGATACTGCGCAGTTGCTTGTCATTGCGGGGCCATGGATCGGGGCTGCAATTGACGCATATCATGAATGCTTGACTCGAGTGCTGCCCTGGACCTAAAAATTGCCCGGACTGGACAGGCGCAAATCTCACCCATCCCTCGGTGATGATGGCCTTTCTCTACCTTCCCACGCTCGGACTTGCCGAGTCGGCCAATCTACGGCTGAACCATGCGAACCAAGACAGTGAAATTCATATAAATCCAAACTCCCGGCCCATGATATCATCAGAAAGAGCGGGCAACCCTATCCAGCCAGGTACCCATCCATGGATGCTGAAATAACACAATAACAAAACAAATGCGTACATCATCTCTACTCATGACCGTCCCTCGATGTAGTCTCGGTTCTCGATCGTGACACTCTTGGTCATGTGGTTGACCTTGTAGACACCGACCAAGCGAGAGGCAAGTTCGAACTAGATCAAGTCAGCCAGCCAGCTCGTCACGGGTTATTGCGCAGAACCTACCATGTTGTTTCGCAATGAAATCACAACGAACTGGGCATTCTTGGTCCGCTCCTTGATATATGATGCAACAATGGAGACCTAGGAAAATGTAAGCACTACTCGGCGGGAGGAAGGATGACGGAACTCACGTTTCGGAAGTCCAGAGCAGCATCGATCTCGTCCATCACGTAAAGCGGAGTTGGCTTGTAATGGTGAAGAGCAAAGACCAGCGCTAAACTGGACAAGGTCTTCTCACCACCGGAAAGGTTGCCGATGTTTTTCCAGCTCTTCTTGGGCGGCATGACGGAGAACAAGATACCTTCCGAGAAGGGATCCAGCGAATCGACCAACTCCAACTCTGCATTACCACCCATGGTAATCATCTGGTACATCTCCTTCAAGCGCAGAGAGATGATACCGAATCCTTCCATGAAACCGTTGAGACGGGAAGACCGAAGACCGTCCAGACGGGCCTTGGCACTGTCTCGAGATGAGAGGGCAGTGGCCAAATCTGCCGACCGAGATTCATGCTCAGCAGTCCGACGACGATACTCTTCGATGACCGAGAGATCCACGGAGGAGTTTTGGACCTTCTCCTCTAGAGTCACGATAACGGCCTTCAAAGACTCCTTGTTCATCGCGTCCAACTCATCCTTGGTATACGTCTGAAGCTCCGCGGGCTCCTTCTCTTCGCCCCCCAGATCGCTGACGTTCTGGACGGACAGCTTGGAAAGCTTCTCTTCCCAGTATCGGCTGCGCTTTTGATTCTCAGCCAAGGCCTTCTGGTTTTCATCCAGCTTGTTGCGCATCTCGATCTCAGTAGCGCGCGTCTCATTGAGCTCGGCCACCTTCTCGTCGAGCTCTCCCTTGAGAGCCTTGAGTTCGCCCTTCTTCGTCTCGAGTGCCTAGAAGCAGTTAGCAAGGTGATCGATGTGCACTGTGAGTGAAGGTTTACCTCTTGTGCTTCCTCGGCCTTCTGTCTCCAGCCGGACGCGTCATTGGACTGGCTGGCCACGTCTTCCTCAAGCTTCTCCAGGTCCTCTACGATCTGGCCAATCTCCTTTTCAGACCCATCCCGAGCCTTGGTATGTTTGATGATGAGCTTTTCGTTCTTCGACTTTTGGATTTCAGCATTGGAGATTTCATCATTCAGCATGCTGATTTGCTCCTTCAGGCCGTCGACCTTGGCCTTCTGCCCGCGAAGACGAACACCACCGACTTCCATGATCTTGTTTTGCAGAGTCTGGATCTCCTCCTCAATGCCACTCTTTTCACTGTTGAGGTTCTCGATCTCCTCGTTCATGGACTCAATCTGTTCCTCGAGAGCAGTAGCTTGGGATTCGTCGGCGTTGGCAGGTTTGTGCTCGGCACGCAGTTCTTTCACTCGTCGTTGGGCATCAGCGAGGCTGCGCTTGGTACTATCGATCTCGATCATGATCTTCTGGATCTTGGTCTCGACACGTGGGATCTCTTCCGTCTTTTCACGCATTTGCGATTCAACATGTCGCTGTTTCTCTTGGAAGCCTTGGAACTTTCGCTCCAATTCTTCAAGGTCGGCCTCGAGGCGAGAGACTTGCTCCTTGGTTGTGTCGGCGACTTGCTTTGATGACATGCCGCCACGAGCCACGCGGGTGCCACCACCGCTCATCGTTCCAGACACGTCGATCAATTGGCCATCGAGGGTGACCACACGCCAACGTCGTGCACCATAAGCAATGCGGTTTGCTTGCTCCAGATCCTTGGCAACCAAAGTGTTCTGCATCACGCTGTAGAAAGCGGGTGCAAACTTGGGGTCCTTCGGTTTGACGAGATCAAAGAGGCGAGGAACGCTTTCGGGAGTGTAAATTGTCGACATATCACGACGGGGAAGACGATCCAGGAGGATGAAGTTGGCTCGTCCAAGGTTGTTCTTCCGTAGGTAATCAATGCACTGCTGACCAACTTCCACAGTCTCGACTACCATGTTCTCGAGGGCAGGGCAGGCTGTAGAAATGGCGACATCGTACTTCTCATCAATGGTTCCCAAGTTGCCGAGACGCCCATGGAAACCATCAATCCGACCAGACTCCTTAAGTCGCATCAAGCCAGTCAGGACGCTACCGCGGTTTTGCGTACTTGCGAGGCTCACGCGGGCCTCGTCGGCTTTTTGACGTGCGCTTGAAACGTGGGAGCGAACCTCGGGTTCGCGAGCAGAATACTTTTTGAGATCACTCTGCAATTTCTCCACTTCGGCCTCCAGGGTTTGTTTCTGGGCTTGTCGTTCCTCGAGATCATTTTGTTTGGCCTCCAATGTCTCTTCGATGGTGCCAATCTTGCCTTGCGCCTCCTCGAGTAAAACAGCACCGGCATTGTTTCGCTCGCGCAGAATATCAAGCTCACTTTGCGCAACAGCAACGGCGGATTGTTTCTTGTTGATTTTCTCGTTCCAAGGTTCGAGAGATTTTTGCTTCGCCGCAATCTGGTCGGACAGACCCTGGGTCTTTCCTTTGAGGCTTTCACGGATGGAGTTGAGCTCTTCTTCCTCCTCGGCCATTTCCTTCTCGAACTGATCCATCTCGCCGGTCTTCTTCTCGACGTCGAAGGTGTATTTCTCAACCAGGCTTTGACATTCCGAGGCGGCAAGGCGACTGGTATGCATGGTCTTCTCCAGCTTCTTCTGCTTGCCAAGCAAGAACTTCTTCTTTTCCTCGAACTTGACGCCTTCCTTATCATACTTGGCCATCTCTTTCTGGAGGCTTTGGGCCTCCTTCTCCATGGCCTCGTACTCGCGCACACCACGCTTATACACCTTCTCGAGTTCCTTGATGCCGGATTCATTGCCTTCATGTTTCTCGAGTTCCATATTCAACAGTTCTTGCATCTGCAGAATGGCCTCCTCGGTGACACGCACATTGTCGGTGCAGTCGTCGATGTAAATCTGATAAAGGGCGGATTGCTTTTGTGCGAGCTCGTTTTCGTCGCCAATGTACGCCAGGGCTTTGTTTTTCTTGTCTTCCAGTGCCGTCTTTTCCTTTTCCACGTGCTGGACTCGGTTGTTCTTCTCCACGCAGACATCGTTCAAGGTCTCCAGCTCAGCCGCCGCCTCGTCGATGGGGGTTTTATACTTGGAGGTGCCGATAATATCTTCCAGGTATTCGAGAAGGCCTTCGTCGTGCTCGCTTGTAGCCTTTGCCTTCATCTGTGCAATTGATTCGACCTCGCCTTGCAAAATCAAAAACCGCTTGTGATCCAGGTCGATTCCCCGCTCGCGGAGGAAGCTGCCAACGGCGGCGAAGTTGGTCTCCTTCTTATTCATGTAGTATTTGCTGGTGTTATTTTTGAACGCTCGGCGAGAAACGATCAGATGAGACCCAGGCACGACCTCATGACCCCCTTCGGGGAGGTCAAAGACCTGCTCAAAGTGGACTTCGACCTCACAATAAGGTAAGTCGGGGTACTGGGCAGAGTTGTGAATCAAAGCCGAGATCTTGCCCTGTCGCATCTTGCTGGCACGGAAACCAAACACAAAGAGAAGCGAATCAATCACGTTTGACTTTCCCGATCCGTTCGGTCCAACAACCGAGGAGAAAGAAGCATGGAATGGGCCAACAATTTGCTTGCCTGCATAACTTTTGAAGTTGGTCAGGATCAAGTTCTGGATAATCATCCGCGGCTTGGCCTCTGCAGGTTCTTCCGGCGCAGGAGCCGCCATATTCCTAGACTTCATCACAATGTCCATTGGCTTTTCTAGAACAGTCGAGTTCGGGTTAATGATGGATATTTGAGATTTCGGTTCCTCCGGATTTTTCGATGGTGACTGGTTGACGGCTGATTCGGTGATATCGGCGAGTGGCGGCACACTTTCCCGGTGAGCGCGCGCTTGGGGCTCTGGCGACGCGGATGGCTCTGGAGTGGGAAGTGAGCCCTTGGTCGACTTTGGCGTGATCGAGCCACGACTCTTGCGGGAATGGGCCATACTTTGTCTTTTCAAAGCCGCCTGCGAGGAGGGAGATTCAGGGTCGCCGGCCTCCACAGCCTCGATGCTCTTTCTTTTCAACGCTGCCTTCTGGGAGGGGGAGTCCGGATCATCCATCGCGGGTGCAATACTGGCACCCTCGTCGTTTTCTTCATTCTCGTCGTTCTCATCAGTGTCGGTGGCCTGCGATGCATCCGATTCCTCCGCGGCGATTGACGGTCTAGCTTTTTGCGCAGGTCGCGCAGTGGTGGGGGTCGCAGGCTCAAGAGTCGTTCGTCTTCCAGATGTCCGTTTGGCCTTCTTCGGCATGGGTGTGTAGTCCTCCTCTTCACTTTCGTCATCGTCGTCATCGTCATTCTGGGTAGAGGCCGTAGGTGTTACATTGCCGGGGTCCTCTGATTCGGAGGTGTCCTCGACAATATAGCTCCGGCGAGGAACAGAGCGGCGCGAGGGCCGACCCTTTGCAAGTGAAGCCATTATGCGCAGATCAGAGGGGCACCTGCTTCATAGGCGCGAGGGGCGATGGGGGATGATGAAGAACCTCTCGGCGGAAGGTGGGTTGTTTACGTCCCGCCCAAACGGGTAAAGCGCCGCTTTTCTGCCATAACACAGTGCCACCGCCTGGTAAGTTACGGGTAATATTACCACTCCGCGGAGTTTCGATTTGGATTCTCAGCCTTCAGACACTCGCGACAATGGCGCAATGGGAGGACTTCAATCACATCTTCAGCTTCAACAAGAAGTACTCTTATGATGCCAAAACTTTTGATCAGATCATCTCCAACAGACGCGCGTTGGAGAACCGGCTGTTCGCCGATCGCCTGTTAGGACTTCTCGGTATCAAAGGAGGTATGGGTTGAACTTCAAACCTGAGCTCGTGAAGCTGTTGCTGACCACTTGTCTGTTTGTAGTGACCAAGGCATATCCTCCGAAGACCAATGCAGACCTGCGATCACTCGTCCACCATATCGTTTCCTCCGGGCTGGACATCCATCACCGGCAAGCCTTGATTTACTACATCCTCAAGGACTGCCGCAGTGCACCGGAGGCTGCGTCCCAATTCGCGCAATCATGCCACTTACCGGAGAAGTACCGGCTCTTCATTGAAGGTCTATGGAACATGGACCGCCTTGAGCTCCGAGTGAGTCGCCTGCCCCGGCGGACAGAACATAGCTAACACATGCATGATAGCGCGCCATCGAGTACCTAGCTGAACCATCCCTCATTCCCACATTTCCTGACGAGATACTGTACGCTCTCACCTTACCAAAACTGCCGAAGCATGACGACGGGCTTGCTATCTCCTATTATCTTACGGCAGCGCCTCCGCTGGCCACGGAGAAGGTCCAGCGATCATTCTTTGCGACCCTGTGCCGGTCGAGTCTGACGGAGGCATTATTCTTTGCCCGAAAATACGATGAAGCTCAACGCCGAAGCTTCTTTGTCCAGCTTGTTGAGTTCGTCCACCAAACTGAGGCAGGGCAGCTACGAAGTAAACGTGCGATGGAACTTGTGGGCCTGCCGTTAGACGAGGATGAAGAGGGATGGTTTGAGAAATCCTTGCTTCATGGAAGCGCAAGCGCACTGTCAGGATCCAAGGATACACTCATGATGCGACGCCTAGCGACTGGGCAGGTTGAAGGACTTGCGGCCGAGTTGGAATCATTAGGCGGAAAGAAGGTGGACGGCCTCAACTGGCATGATTTGCTGAGATCGGGGAGGACGTGATGGCCGGGTCGACTATCAGCCTTAGGAAGAGGTATGGAGCTTGTCTTGATCCAGCCGAATGTAATCGCTGCAATAACTTGCCAGTTGCGAATCATCCAGGTCTTTTCAAGCAATAGAATAATAAGACAGATACTATAACCCTAGTCAGTCTTTCACCATGACTGCCGTTTGGCGTACCTCACTCGAATATATCTCCGGTGCTACCAAATTGGGACGGAAAGGGTAAACCCCCGGCACATTAAACGGACTCGGGAAAGCCACGAAACTAGCATGAATCTGACGGATTTCATTATTCGACTAATTTTCAGCCATCTGAGTTACGAGTCAAAGCATGAAATTCAAATGATGAATAGAAATTCCAAGAGTCTATTGCAAGCTCGGGTTGACACAATATATATATAGCAACACATCCACGTCTGACTGGCTACAACACACACCGCGGCCGCAAGAGGTAATAGGATCATTTGAATGTCGACAAACTGACATATAGGGATTCAAAGGAATCTTGGAATTGCAAATCTAAATGCCTAGACCTGCAAGACAGATAAGCCAATAAAGTATCTCCTGTACCGGACGAGCGCAATCTCCAGGGCCAAGGGATCGGGTAGTTTGACGACGGGTTCAACCTCAGATTTGAGGCTTCCTAGGTTTTGGATTTCTCTCTCGGCCCTGACAATCAGCATTTTGGGCTCCTTTGTGTTCGTTTGGCTATCAACTGTGTCTTTGAACTCAAGAAACCTGCTTTCATTGACGAACCGCTAGAAATTAAACATAAGCTCTTTGAGAGGAAAGAAATGAGCCAACTAAATATCGATAGTGCCAGTGGTACTGATTCAAGTCGGGGCCAACGAATTTTAAACAAGGAAATAGGCGAGAGATATCAGAAAAGTGAGTATCTGGATCATAACTTACCCTGATGTCATAATGTCCCACAAAGTAGGAGGACGGCATAAAGATCATGCAGCAGGATTTTAATTGAACCTTCTCTTTGTCATTATTCCTTACATTTTGGAAACCGTCTTAAACCCTACATCCAACCCCCCGCAAGCCCATTCGCAGTCTTCGATAAAGCGATCGCCGATAAGCGATAAGATAAGCAGAAAACAGCTTCATCTCCTGCGCGCGTCACCTCGGTTCATTCACCGCGCCCTACATTGCTGCCCGTCATCTTCAATCCGGCTTACCCTCACCATTATCCCGCCCGGTGAGCGTGGGGATCACATCCGTCTCACTTTGAGCATCAGCTGCCTTGTCAGCCCCATCGAATCCCCTTCACCACGACCAGGCCCTGTCGCTGGCTCGACAGCACGATGGTGGTCTGTAACTTTTTCCAGCAGGGTCGCTGCAAGTTTGGCGGTCTGTAAGCATACAACAAAGTCCAATATGTGTGGCTGATCTTTGCCTAGACCGCTGCAAGTTCGAGCATCCCGGCCGAAGCACTACAGGCCCCTCGGGGAATCGATTTGGTGCCCTGTCAGCAGGACCAGGCGGATTTGGAAGTAAGTAGAATCATTTATCTGTCGAGGGTTGTAATGGTGGGGTGGTCAGATTAGTTGCGCGCCGTAGCCTTTCGACGCCGTCTTGTACTTCACCCATCCCATCTATGCCCATTCACTGCCTGTTTTCTTGTTTACCCATTTCGAGTCAACCTGCCACATTCAACTCCTTCGTGATTCCCCAAATCTCGACAAGATGCTTCTTCGACCTCGACCTAACTTTCGCATCACTGCAGGCCAAGCACCGAAGCCAGCCTCCAAACAAACAGAGTAGGTCTATGAACGCAAATCCCCATTGACTCAACCATGGACTAAACGCCCCAGAATCTCCTTACCTGACATGAAGCATGACCTCACGGCCGGCCAAGGACGACCAGAATGGATCTTCTCCGCATATGCGCCTCGTCAGGATGTTCCACGCCAGCTTTTCGGCGGCCCCCAACGGGAGCTAAGCATGGAAGAGATGCGTGTTCGCCATTATGAAGCTACAGCTGCAGGGAACATGCCCCAGGCAGTCCAGGAAGCTGAGGCTCTATGGAGGGAGTCAGTCCAGACGATGGAAGCTGCTATTTCTGACATCAATGCTGCTGCCAAATACATCGCCGATGGCCATAACGAACACCCTAACCGAATCGATATCGTTGAAGGGAGAACGGGTCCTGCCCAGAATCCGCCGACTGGCCCTGTTACATCTGCATTTGGTCAACCTGGAGGCTTCGGTCAGACAGCTGCCCCAGCGCAACCTTCTGCATTTGGCCAACCATCTCCCTTTGGGCAACAGCCTGCCTTCGGCCAACCGTCCGCTCCGGCCCAACCATCTCCTTTCGGACAGCCATCTGCTTTTGGTCAACCGTCTGGTTTGGGAAAGCCATCCGCGTTTGGCCAGCCATCTCTTGGGCAACCATCCGCGTTTGGCCAACCGTCGACTCTCGGAAAACCGTCTGCCTTTGGTCAACCAGCTGCCCTCGGGCAACCATCTCCTTTCGGCCAAGCATCTACTGCTGGACAGCCCTCTCCGTTCGGCCAAGTATCTGCGCCTGGCCAGCCTTCTCCCTTCGGTCAAGCAGGTACCCAGCCATCGGGCACTGGCGCGGCCCCAAATGCGTTCGGTCAACCCTCAGCACCCGGGACTGGACCATTCGGAGCCCCAAGCCCTTTTGGTGGTCAGCCCACCGGACCATCACCCTCCGGGTTTGGTCAGGCATCTACCGGCGGCGGATTCGGCCAGCCCTCCCAGTCAACCTTTGGACAGGCGCAACAGCCCTCCGCCAGTCCCTTTGGACAACCATCAGTCCAGGCAAACGCTTTTGGAGCGCCGCAGGGTGTTCCAGTTCCAAACGTCGACGCTGGCCCTCGTGCATTCATAAGAATCGAAGACCCCAACCAACTCAACCCTCTTCCGGCTCTGCAGGGTGAGACAAGACGAGATCCTGCATCTAATCGCATCGTGATGTGGAAAGGTCGTCCAGTGCAATACATCAACGAATGGCCCTGTTACTTGCACCCTCAAGACAATAAGACCTACGTCCGCATCAACTTCCCCGACGGACCGCCTGATGCTGCCACTTTGCGAGACTCGCAGGGTAAACCAGAAGAGTACACCCCAGAGATTGAGCAGATGTACAAGTTTTACCTTGAGCATGGGTTCTTCAAGGATGGGATCATCCCAGCCGTGCCGCCTAAGAGAGAATTCATCAACTTTGACTTTTGATTTGATCAACTTATGAACATTGCACAAGTCTTAAAAGGACAAGCATGGCTTGAGTTTTGATTCTTTTGCCTTTCGAGGGGACGTTGTCTTGTCGTTCAGTTTTAGTATGGCGCTCCGGAGTTGACCCAACACGTCTGACCCCTCTGCGATTATGATTATGATCGAAAAACTACAAACCGGAAAAAGAGCCGCGTGTACATTTACAGGAATTAAATGATTTCTCAAGATGTTTCCATTTTTTTGTATCAGTTTAACGGGTATCGGGGCCAACAAGCAGCCCACGTAGGTCGACTCGAAGTCAATTGCATGGTTGCACCACAGTTTCTAACAATGCCGCACTTGCAGCTGGTTCCGATGCCCTCCTGATCCATTGCAGCGCTGTCTATCAGGACAGTGCATTTAAGCAGCAATGGTGACCTCAACCTCAACACCGGCCTCGATGTTGATGATGATCTGCTTGACGGTCTCGGTGGGGGCGAGCAGGCTGTACAGAGCTGAGTCAGTGATGTTCAATTGATCTGCAGGCGATGCAGGGTACTCACTCGATCAGGCGCTTGTGGATGCGCATCTCGTACTTGTCCCAGGTCTTGGAACCCTCACCGTTGGGGGTCTTGCGGGTGGAGATGTGCAGGGTCTTGGTGGGCAGACGGACGGGGCCCTTGACCTGCAGGGACTTGGAGCGAGCACGGTCGATCAGCTCCTGGCAGACCTTCTCGAGCGAGGCGACCTTGCGGGAGGTGAGGGTGATACGGATCTTGTGGACCTTCTGTAGGAACATTAGCAGTGTTCTTCATTTAAATAGCGACAGCCAAGGCAATGCTGGTCGCATCGTGTTGTCGGAGACACGTACAGGGCCCTCGCCGAAATCCTTCTCGGGCTTCTGGAAAGACATCTTGAGATAGTGGTGAAAGGAAAATACCGATCAAGACCTGAACTGCGTGGCTCGGTAAGGTGATGATGGCCGATGGAAGATTTGTGTGGAGCAGCAGAAGCGAAAAGTTCAGTGCGATAACGTCTTGGCGCTTCGGTTATCTGGCACTAACCGTGTTGGGACAGTGCTGACTCATCCGCCTTCGGGGACCAAATGCAGTGTAGAGCCGCAGACACTCGTGATGAACCACGCATTGCACCTGGTTGCACTTCTTTTGTTATTTCAGTTTTTCATAGCGTCTGAGCTTTCGCCAGTTTTTCACAGTCCCGTCACAATGGTGGAGTTTCCGCCGTTGGCTCCAGTGCCTCCCCCGCAGTGCGGAAGACCATTCCATCGAATGACTGGGAGGCATGTTTGGATGCATGGATGACGCTCCTAGGAATCCGCCTGAATGCTACAGATGAAACTTTTAAGGCTGCCGGCACTGAAGATCTCCCGGTGGGCGTGTTCTTGGAGTCTTTCTACCAATACGCCGCTGCGGGGGACCCCGGTCTACAAAATGAACCCAACGCTCGAAAGCTTCGGAAGCTCTGCTTCTTGACCACAAGAAGATACCTCTTGAGTCTATCGAACCCTCCAGAAGAACTTCTTAGCTGGCATCTTCTCGGGAATATTTCCTCTTGCTATCCTTCAAGCAGTGCATTAAAATCAACATTATCAACTGCATGGGACACGCACAACGCGAGGATATCGTCAAGCCTCGAGAAGGCAAAATCGATTGTCATCCAAGAGCTTTCTTCTGTTACGCCTTCCTCCATTCCTAACATAATCTCGGATATCCGGCGCTTAACCATTCTAGCCTCCATGTTGCCACCATGCGGTCAAGTCCTGATGGCAGGTTCAGACTATTTGGATACACTAGCAGAAACATACCAATCACAAAAGGCCCCCGAGGAATTAAAGAGAATTCTTGTGGCCAATGTCTACGTTGGCCTGGTCTCCCTTTGAAAGAGTCGTCGGCCAACATGTCTCTCCTGTTGGACCAGCTGTTCAGTCTCAAGGCAGTTGCCGGAGTGGGAACGCCCAAGATGAAGAAAGAACCTACAATACTTTCAGACATTGTGTGTAGCTCTGATCTACTATCGCGATTGGAGAAACACCTTGCCAGTCATCCACAAAAACGAGGAGAAGACCTTCTCGCCAGCTTGCGTGCATATGAGATGGAGTCAAAGCCTCTACATCATCGGTATCAACGGCGAAAGAAGATCGTCAAGGGCAAGGCACCATTGGCAGGTTTGCAAATACCAGACGAGCTGCATGCCCACAAAATGTCCCTCATTTCCCAAGTCCAAGACCTCTTCCCGGACCTAGGCTCAGCCTTTGTGGTGCGACTGCTGGATGTGTATGGGGACAACCCAGAAACCGTTGTTGCCCATCTTCTGGACGACTCACTCTCCCCGGAACTCCAAACACTTGATCGATCGGAACAACTCCCACCGCCATCGGAACCTCAAGATAGTCATCTAGCACCGCGACCAACCCCGCCCACAATCCCGTCACCAGCGCCAGCGCCCGTCCCCGCCCGTCGGAACGTATTTGACTCGGACGTGGACATCGCCGAGCTCAGCCGCACCGACGAAGCAAAAGGAAAGTTACATTTCGGTCGTGCAGACGAAGACCTCACAGCAGATACCGTGCTCGCCGACCGCAGCCAACACTCGACCAACAAAGCAGCAATTCTGTCCGCCCTTGCATTATTTGATTCGGACGATGATGAACGGGATGACACCTACGACAGTGCTGATGTTGGCGGCACTGTCGATGGCGCAACAGCAGGCGATGTCGACACCCCCAGCCAGGAAAACATGGATATGGTCCTCTTCCGTGCCTATAAGAGTGACTCCGGTCTCTTCGCACGGGACTCTGCAACCCGCCGATCTCAACCTCGCGCATCGCTTAAGCGCGAAACGAACATGACGGACGAAGCTATCGAGGGGTGGGCCGTCATGCTCTCGCGAGACCCGAAGCGTTTGTCCAGACTCGAGAACCAGCTTGCTGATGATGCTGGCGGGGTTGGAGGGGTGCTCTCAACCAGCCGAGTTTACCCTCGACCTCGTACAGAAGGCCGCATCAGGAGGACGGCGATTCTGTGGAAGAAGGCGAGTCTTCCGGTCATCACAATCGTGGCAGGGGAGGTGGACGCGGACGCGGACGCGGCGGGCGAGGTCGAGGTCGAGGGGGCCGCGCACCGCAATTTGGGGAACAAGGGCAGCAGAACAACCCCGTGGCGCATAAAAGGAAGGAGGAGAACAAGGCCAGCCGAGCGAATCACAACCGGCGCCAGCAACGTGCTAAAAAGATTGCGCGAGGGGGCGGATTGCCGGGTTGAGGCATCGACATCTGATGCTGCATGGAAAGTCTTCCAGCTTACCGCAAATAAAAATGTAACCGATATACCTGATTTTTCAGCGCTACAGTGTAGATATATAGAAATTCAAGTATGGATTCTCACCATCTCATGCCATATTTCACAATGGGCATAGTCCGGCGTGTGAAATTTGAAAATCCAGACAAGAACAACCCTTGAAATGCGTTCCGATCAATACCAATTGATACGGATACCCTTCTGGCCATCAAAGAATGTTTGTGGTTGGGAATATCCCAGCCGTCAACCGTTATACTAAGTTCCCAGAGGCCATTGTAGAAGCATAACCTTACCCCCGGCCTGCATATAACGCTACCCACTTGGGGCTCTGTAAAAATAGGTTTCCGGACCCATATTCCAATGGGTATTTTGAGATATCACCAAAAAAAAGATTGGATCGGTAGTATTGATGTTTCAAAAAAACAAATAGCGTACCAGGGTGGGCAACGTTATATGCAGGCCAGGGGGGTACACAAAATCGGCCAAGGTCGTTTAGGTGGATGGCCGCGTGACCGGGGATGGTGTACGTTATGCTCTACCTGTACACGAGATAGATCCATATACCCCGGTACTACTCACGAAGCCTTGGGGATTTCTAAACGATTTTCAATGGGATTTCTCGAGGACTTGAGCGTGTATGGTCAAAGGGTTGATAGCACAAAACAGAAGGGAAAAAGAGGGCGCGGGAGGCAATAACGTTATTACGATGAGAAACCTGCCCGGTCACTTGGAATGTGGAGGATGGGCCTCTGGAACTTATATCACCTTGACAAGTTCAGTGCCGGGCTGGAAAATATCCAGGAATGTCTTGCGCCACGTCCAAGTTTCCCAGGCGGATAAATATACCGAAGTATTCCAGTAGCTATAACTAAGGCGAGGAACTGCAAGACATTGAATTCATTATTCCGAAATTGGCTGCCGGATCGTAAGCATGAAGTGGACATGAGGACAAGGAAAATCGGTCGTTTATCGGGAAATGGAATGCATAGAGACGCTTAGTGATGGTGCGAGAAGACACCCTCCTCGGCAATCGACTTGCGGCACTCCTCCATCAGACGAAGCTGCTTGGCCACGTCACCGAGCCGGCCGATGACCTCTTTGTTCCCGTCATAAAAGGTGAAGATCGCGTAGGGAATTTCGGTCTGTCGGCAGAACTCCAGCACATACTGCTGTGCCCGGCGGAGGTTGTGGCGGGGCATCCGGGGATAAAGATGGTGGATGGCCTGGAACTGAAGCCCGCCGTGAAAGAAGTCGAGCCAGGTGGGACAATCGACATCCATTGTAGTGCGCAGCATCTTCTGGGGGAAAGATTCGTGCACACCGAGGTCCGCGGTGGACATGGCAAAGTGGGATAGCGTGATCTGGACGTGCAGTGGCGAGGACACGACATGGGAAACCAGGAGGAAGACCACACGACTACTCCAGTCCGGGATGGTCTTGTACAGCACAAGGTAGACAAACCAGTACCAGAAAAAGACTTGTCCGCCGACCTCAAACCAGACATGCCACCAGGCCGGTCCTTTCTTCGGTGCTTGGCCCTTGAGAAGGTACTCCCAGCTCAAGCGGTAGAGATTGAAGCGGGCCAGCATCATGATGGGGTAGTAGGAGTAGTTTTGAATCTTCAACATGAACTTGGATGCGGCATCGAATGTCATATTCCGGTCGTAGTACGTGCTGTTGAGGCTGTTGAAGAAACGGTGCGAAATTGCAAAGAATGGCATATGCTCGATGTCGGGGTCGTGTTCAGGTTCATTGGTCACAATGTGATGCACATTATGACTTCGTTTCCACCATCCCAAGCTCAATCCTCCGATGTAATCAGCAATAATAATCCCGATCACTGTGTCCACGTGGAAATTGTGAGTGATACCCATGTGGCCAGCATCATGGGCAGTGAAGACCAGCTGATGCCAGAGGCATCCCAGCCAGAAAGCGGACGTTGCCCACCATCCCATGCGGAGGAAGACAATTGCGAGAGTCGCGAAGAGTGTGTATCGGCAGCATTCGGTAGCGTAGGACAGATAATTGCACTCGAAGAGGCCATCGGACAGCATACGCTGGTATAGCTCACGGTACTTGTGTTTGATGATTTCCTGGTGCGCAGTATCCACTGACGGATACTTGGCGATGTCGAAAACGATCTCGTGTTGGGTTCGCGCATCGAGGAAAGCGGGCTGGGCCGGGGATGGCTGAACCGGAGGAGTTGAAGCGGCGGTGTCGGTGCCTGCCGAGGGCTTGTTCCGGCGAGTGATGGATGGTCGATCAACTGCATCGAAGATCGGGGACGGTGGAATCGAACCTTCCTGGCTCGATGGATATTGACTCAACAGATCGTCCTCGCTTGCACATGTTTCCTCGGTGTAAGGGCGGAACTTGCCGCCTTGGATGGGAGGGAGAAAGTTGGACCAGGTGCCTTCGATTCGCCCGATTTGATAGGAGGTCATAAGCTGGCGTGCCTCTCGAGAATGTAGCCTATCCCGAAACGCGAGTATTAGAATTGGCCGCAGAACGGAGTGCCGGGGACATACGCATTGATCTCGTCCGTTGCATCCCTGCCCACCATGTGTTTCATAGGCTTCTCACCCCCGGGATGAAACCTCATGTAGGCATCCACCTTTAAAACGGCGTTCTCGAAGATCAGGACATGTTTCCCATCTGCAATGAGGCCCTCGATATAGCGTCGGCTCAAAATGTGATCCTTTCGCGACGGTCGGGGTGCGGATTTCTGCATGGCGCGGGGATATAGCGGAGGCGGAGAAAAGGAGAATGGTGTGAAAAGGCTGAGGGAGCCGAGGTGTTGGGCTCACGGCAACATCGAGGGAGAATCCAGGGGAGGTGAACAGGGGAGGTGGACGTGCAGTTGAAACGAGACTTGACAGGCAGCAGCACGGGCGGAGGTGGAGTAAGCGGGGACGATCCGCTGTTGCTCAACACACCTTCACAACACATTCCTGGCAATGGCGGTAAGTGAAGATGCAGATCCTTGGCCCGTACTGATTCTAGCAGGAATCCATCTCTTCTTTAGTCCAGACATGGCTCCAATGGGACCAGGTAGAAATCCCTCGGCTGGTGCTTGTGGCCTGATCTCACTGGGATATAGGACCCCAAGACTCGCGCAGAAATAGAGCGACTACGCGATGCCCACGCGGTGGAGGAGCTGGAGCTGCGCCTCCGAAACCGTATCGAGTTTGGAACAGCCGGTTTACGGGGTCGTATGGCCGCTGGTTTCTCATGCATGAACTCGTTGACGGTGATCCAGGCGTCTCAAGGACTGGCCCGGTACATCCATACCAAGCCCGAGATTCGCTCCAAGGGTGTGGTCATCGGCCATGATGCCCGTCATAACTCTCGTCGATTTGCCGAGCTTGCGGCCAACGCATTTGTTGCATTGAAAATCCCGGTGTGGTTCTTCACCAAGTCCTCGCCAACGCCGATGGTTCCCTTTGGCATAAACTGCTTCAACGCAGCGGGGGGTATTATGGTGACAGCCAGTCATGTATGCAAGGCCCGCAAATTGATATCGTCGATACTAATAGAATCCCCCCGAAGAACCCACCTCAAGATAACGGTTACAAGGTGTAGGTTGCTTCGGTTAGTTTTATGCCGGTATCTAATCCATCTAGCTACTCGAGCAATGGTGCTCAAATCAACCGACCCGAAGACAGCAAAATAGCACAGTCGATTCGTGAGAACATGGAGCCATGGGCAACTGCCTGGGATGAGCTGCAGCCCAGCGAGTACTTGCACACAGATGCTTATGAGAAAATCATTTTTCCATACAAACATCAAGTCAAGGGCTTTGCGGTTAGTTAGCTGTGCTCTGACCGATTCACTTTGCTGACCTTGGGATGTAGGAGTCCACCGTATACGAATGGAAAACTTTGCCTCCGTTTGTCTACACGCCTCTGCATGGCGTTGGAGGCTCGGTTCTACCTGATGTGTGTGCATCACTGGGTGTTCAGGACTTTGTTTCCGTTCCTCTGCAACACGAGCCGGATCCTGAGTTTCCTACGGTGAAGTTCCCCAACCCCGAAGAAGCCGGGGCACTAGACCTTGCCATAGAAACTGCAGAGAAGACGGAAAGAACTTTGATCATCTCCAATGATCCCGATGCAGATCGATTTGCCGCAGCAGAGAAAGTCGAGTACGTGTCGCGCATGAACTCACCTTGAATACTGACCAACCTATCCATAGTGGTAAATGGTTCCTGTTCACTGGAAATCATGTCGGCGCGCTTCTCGCCTCTCACGTTCTTGATACCTGGGGCGAGCATGACGATTTGGCTAATGTGACGGTTTTGACCACCACCGTTTCGAGCGGAATGTTGGAGAAGATTGCAATCGCCAAAGGTATTCGATTTCAAGAGACACTCACGGGCTTTAAGTGGATGGGAAATGTGGCCCGAGAACTGGAATCACTCGGCAAAACCGTCCCTTTCGCTTACGAGGAGGCACTCGGATACATGTTTCCTGCTGTCTGCTACGATAAGGATGGTATCACTGCCGCAGCCGTTTTCCTTGCCGCGGCAGCCAAATGGAAGTCCGAAGACTTGACGGTTTATGGGAAGTTGCAACAGCTCTTCTCGAGGTTTGGTCATCATGAGACCCTGAACAATTATTTCCGATCACCGAACCCCGAGCTCACTGCCGAATTGTTTCGAGGAATCAGAAGCGGCCCCTTTCTGGCAGAAATGCAGCTTGGTCGCTTCAAGATTCTGCGGTGGAGAGACCTGACAGAAGGCTACGACTCCGCATCCTCGGACAATAAGCCCGATCTGCCCGACGACCCTTCGAGCCAGATGCTCACATTGTGGCTCGAGGATGGTGTACGGTTCACGATTCGGGGGTCTGGCACAGAACCCAAGGTCAAATGTAAGTTCTAGTCATGATTTGATCCTGGCCCAGCTGATCAGAGACATAGTCTACATCGAGAGCTGCGGGGAATCGCGTGACAACGCCGTGCATGCGGTCTGCGACACATTCCTTGCCATCCAGAAGGACTGGGTCCAGCGGTATACTCCTGCGATGACCCACAGCAAATCACTCCCCACGTCATCAGGCCATATTCTAACTGTGGAGTGAGATTCGGGCGAATGTGGCTTTGTTTCAATGCTGCATGATCCGCAGTTACCCGGCGCTTACAAGGTCCAAAGTCTTGATGCGATGGCGAACAAACACTCTTGAGTGTAACTCCAGCCGCAGGTCCCCGTCGAGATCACACAATCTGACCATCCGCTGGCTGGCCTTGATGGGAATTCTGCTCGTTACACCGTTCTGTGGTCATTTGCCATCCGAGAAGCCAGCTGCTTCGTAGACTAAATATAAAGTCGTCAGCCTGCCAGGGCCTCTAGGCAATACGAGACACTACAATGCACTACCACGTCTATCACCGCGACCACGAAGGTAATGTCCATGGTAATCCACCGCGGACATTGTCTTCCCATGAAAGCACCCAAACCCATTGTTGCCATAGTGCGCAATCCGAGATCAACCAAGGAAGTACCCGGCGCACTCAACACGACCCGAAATATCGAGCGAGACCCGATCTCGATATACATCCTGCACACACGCACACATGCGAGCATTCGCACCAAATGTATGTGATCGAAACTTGCTGTCTATCACTCTGCTCAAGGCCTTGCAGAGGAAATACGACCCACCAGAATCGAGCTCATGGACATCAACATCCCCCGAGTTCAACCTCCCATAGTACCACCATCCACAATGATTGTTCCTGCAACTCCCCGACACTTCCAACCCCGGGGGTTGCTACACGGCATAGACACGAGATTCCTGGACATCATCACGCACATCATGGAAACCTACCCTCGAATGGTCCCTGCGACGCCCACACAATACCTCATCCACACCGACACTCCCGGTCGTGTTCTCGCCACACGCAGTGCCCCTGCACCAGCCTCGCGAGAATTTGCACTCGGAATCATCCCCTCACCTGGGCCACGACTCTTGTTTTTGCCACAGCCACATGCAGCCCGCGCCGCAAGCGAATGGGTCCGAGTGGGTGTGGGGACCACCTCTACCTGCGGTCGTAATCGGGCACCGCTGTGGGTCGAAGTGCAAGGGGAGTTGAATTGGCCATTTCTGCATAGCCTCGTAGACTTTTCATGTCAACCCTACGTTCTGCGTTCTGAATTTACACGCGCTCGCAACATTTATGTTTTGAACTTCTGGAAGACTTGATGATTTGATCAACTTGTTGATAACATATGAAACCCATTCAAAGATAATCCCTTCCCAATAAAATACAAAATAAAGCATCGTGATATCAATCCTCAACATTTCAACCCTCCATGTTAGAATCAGTGCCCGTTGACACCGTTCGAGTGGCCATTAACCCCATTAGAATGACCATTGACACCATTGGCATGGCCATTGACGCCGTTGGAGTGGCCATTCGCAGCGTTTGCGCTGTCATCGGCTACCTCGGCTTCAATCACCATCTCGTACTGCTGAGGGTCGGGCCAGAAGTTGACAATCTTGAACCCACTGTCCGTCAACAGACTCGTCCAAGCCTCCTGGGTGCGCTCAGAGGCCGACAGGAGCGACATCATGTTCACGTCCATGGTTGTCTGACTGATACTGGCACCAGTGGGTGGCAGAACAATATCGTAGATGAACAGCTTGGAGTACCCCTTTTTCATCGCATTGCGAGTGTTGGTGAGCAGGAGCTTGGCCTTGTCATCCGGCCAGTCATGCAACACGGCGTGCATGAAGTAGCCCCGGGCCCCTGAAGTGAATGTTAGATCAATAGCTTTGAGGTTCTAATCGAGGCGGCTTACCTGTGACGGGCTGGGGAAGGAAGAAGTCATGGACCATGGCCTTGATCTTCTTGTCCACCTTGGCATTCTCGATCACCTCGGGAAGGTCTTGCAGGACCAGCGAGTCGGCGGGAAGATCAGGGTGCTTGGCAAGGACATGAGAGATGTCGATACCGGTGTTTCCACCAACGTCGACCACGAAGGGGCCCTCGCTCAGGTTGACACCCTCCAAGAGTCTGTCGGTGTTGAAGACCTTGGTCCACGGGGTCTTCCATGCCGTCCAAGCTTCCATGTGACCAGTAAAAGCCTCCAAGCACTCGGGACTCTTCTGCAACCGACCGAAGAAGTTCAGGCCATCCCGGTCACTGTCCGAGTGGTTGTTCACACTCATGTCCGTAGGCTCCTTGTATGAGGTCTTGGCAAGATAAGAGGGGAGATTGTGACCGGCGGCAATGTATTGGTTGGTTCTAGAGACATCATTAGCGTAATTTCAAGGCAAAAGAACTGGACACGACTTACGCTGCTTGAAGAGACGCGCGGACCTTGGTGCTCTCATCGCCAATCGCGTAGGAGAAGGGAGTAGGTTTGAACCGGTCCTCGGATATCTCCTCGACCACGTTGAAGGCGGCCATTAAGCGGAAGAAGCGACCTGCATGCCATTGGTGAGTTGTTGCAAATTGTCAATGTATAAATGAAGACATACGAAGGAGATTGCTCTCAATATGCGGGTTGGTCAACTTGACCAGCTCGTCAATGGACTTCTCACCACCTCCCAGACTCGTCCATGACTTCCACAAGCCGAGGTCGATGCATGTCTGGATGGCAGCAAAGACGACGGGATGTTCAAAGCAGAAGCCCCAGGCACGTTCGTAGGGGGACTCGACGCGGGCCAAGAGGCGACGAGCTGCAGCTCGAACATTCAGACGGTCGACTTCATTGCCATTGAACACATCTGGATGGACAGCATCCAAGGCGCTAATGATGGTCTGTGTTTGGGAGGACATGATTGAATGACTCCCAAGACTTGCAGTATTTTTAAAAAGATAGACAGGTCTGGCCCAACAAGCGGCCGGGTGGACATTTGTATATAAATGCCAGTCTGTCGGGAATTTCCAGGGTTGTTCCCCTGAACCGGGGGCACGAGTTCGTTTGTGGCGGGGAGGCGGGTCGACCGTTCAACGGTCTCCCTGAATAATGAGTCCACAAGGCTCGTCCCATGCCGTCCATTGGGCGTCCGAACTTCTGGATGGATCAAACCCCTGAATGAAGAGTTCGCTTGGAGCTGAACACCATTCGGATGTCCCGCGGTATCATTGCGGAGGCAAATTTGCGAGGTTAGCTTCGGGAATTGGGATACATCCGAGCCTGACGTCCCAATGATGGACCGGCATAGAGCGAGTGGGGATCGTGGTTCCACCCAACATGACAGCCTTCCCCGGTGGAGGTTTCAAGGTCCAACGGCCGACTCGCGGCGTCGGGCGTGTGCGATTCGGTGCCATCCCGCTGTGCACCATTTCCTGTTTTGGAAATGATTGTTGGGGTATGCCGTCGCTGCCGGTCTGGACTCTGCACAAGATGATGATCTATCAAATGATCGCCGGGTTGAGTGTCGAGGCAGGGCCTCCAGATGCCTTCCCTTCGCCACGGGAATTCCCATGGAAGGCACAATGCTTGTCAATGTGCCTGTGGCTGGCATTTCCAACGACTACCACGGTGGTAAGCGAGCGTTGCCGACAAAAACAAGGCACGGCACACTCTCTCGGCTCTGTTGGTTAGTGAGCCTCGTGGGATCACCCGGCGTGATTCGGGGAATTGATCCTCGTGGACCCTCGGTGGACACATCATTTGCTAGGAGACCGCTTTGGACCTGTCATCCCCATTAGCGTCACCTTAGCGTTCTGTCAGGCAGTGGGGCTGTGGATCTAGTCTCGCGCCGGCACGTTTCGAGTCTTTCCGTGTCCCAGGACGGGAGAAAGTGGAGCTGTTAGTGTTGATAATCCTTTCCGGGAGAGTATAGCTTCATGCGTCCTTCCTAATCTCCGAGTCTGCAGCGCACCAGGCCCGGCCTAGGCACATGTTGATGCAGCCGAAGCCAGTCCCGCTTCAGACGCCACCTTGACACGCTAAAGCGTTCATTCTCACTGGGGTTGGCAGCAGGAACTGATGGCTCGAGGAATACTAAAAGCCCCGCCGCTCGCAACGTTCGGTCTTCATGAGCGATTTCTTTTTAGCATACCCGTCATCCTCGATTGTTTTCAGGCGGTCGTGATTCTGTTTCAATATGGGTGTTTACGGTGGCAAGGGGCCCATGATCAATGGAGTCCTGTGGGCAGAGGTCATCATCTTTGCCATCTTCGTGGGACTGAGATTGTACACCCGGAGATGTATACTGAATAATGTGGGAGCGGATGATTATCTGGTGATTTTCGCATTGGTAAGAAGAGCCACGCATCTTGGATATCAGATATCTAACCAAGCACAGCTGTTGCATATTCTCTACTCGATTTTCGTAACGATCGGAACTGCCTATGGAGTCGGGCAATCCTTTGCCACCGTTGGCGATCCGGTCATCTACTTCACCGCGGTGAAATACGAGCTATTCAGCCAAGTCGCCGGAATCATGGTGATCGGGGTTGGTAAACTTGCAGTCGGAGCCTTCCTTCTCCGAATCGTTCGGAATCGAATCCAGATCTTGATCATCTGGGCTTGCATTGCAATCACCATCATTATCACCCTCTTCGCCAGCATCACGGTCATTGTACAGTGCATTCCGGTACAGAAGAGTTGGAATCCCATGCTACCGGGACATTGCTGGCTCGATTTTTCCAAGGTTGGATATACTGTTGGCTGTAAGTTTGCCAGTCCTTTCCAACATGAAAATGCTAACTCTTCCCTAGCATGGTTCGTCGCTGCCGACTTTGCTTTTGCCATTCTCCCCTGGTTCGTCGTCTGGGGCCTCAACATGAAGCAGAAGGAGAAAATTACCGTGGCATGCGGTCTGAGCCTGGGCGTCTTGTAAGTCAGCCATGACTTGAATTCTGAACAACTAGCTGACAGATTGAAACAGCGCAGGAGCTTGTGGTATTATCAGAACGGTCGCCCTTTCCGGGTTGAATGCAAACGAGTATATCCGTATGTTCTCTCAATCCCGTTTCACACGCGCATACTAACCCCCAGAAGTGGACACAGTTGATATGCTCCTGTGGTCAGCAACCGAATCTCTCGCCACAATTCTCTGCTCTACCATCCCTGTCCTGCGTCCACTCTACGTGCGGATCAGATACGGAAAGGATGGGTCGGCTGGGTCGTCCGGAAACACATCCTACAAGTTACCCATGTATGGTTCGGGGGCTAAGAGATATGGCAAGCTCTCAATCTCTGGGAAGGAGAACTCTACCTTCAATCCCAATGACAGTGGCTACCAGAAGACCGTTGTGTCCTACAAAACAAGGAACACCAGCGATGAGACTATTCTCCGCGATGGCACTGGGATTGAGAGAACGGATGAGATATCAATCAGATACGAATCCCAAGGGGGGAAGATCTAGGGGAGGTTCATGGCTTGCTGGCAAGCTTCGATATTTTCTTTGTCATCTCAAATTAACTCATGTACTGGATATTCAAGAATTCGACTCAATATTGTGCGAACATTTTTTCTTCATGAAATATCATTAGTTAATTTCAGTAACCGCTTTCCAGTATCTCCTGGTTGGCACTCGGTGAGCCAGGAGAGTGGCTATCCGTTGAACCTCCAAACCTCTATGGATCCAGGTATTAGAGCGCGAAGAAAAAATGTAGCATTTACCCTGGAACGTGCTTGTTGTACCCCCGAAGAGATCTACGCTGAGACTAGAGCGCCTTTGTGGCCCCCGCTTCTTCGATATGGCCTATCAAACTCGATTTATCTTAAGATATGTAGATATAGGCAGATAAATAACTAGGCTGCGGCACCAACCGCGGTTTTTGCGGTTATCTTGTAACCGCAACCGCAAATTTGCGGTTAAGTATAGCAAAGTGCTAACCGCAACCGCATTGCGGGTGGTTATGGTTAGCAAAGTGCTAACCGCAATGCGGTTGTGGTTATCTTACGGTTGTATAAACATTATAAACATACCTAGACTCGTGACCTACTTATGACTGTATAGATTATACGGTTTTGCTAGTATTTTTTAGGTATTTAGTATATAATTATTTATATCGGAAGGCAGAGAGACATAAGGACTTAAGAGTATATTCTTATTAGGGTTTAGCGAAAGATAATAGATTTTTAGCTTAAAACTTAGGGAAATTTAAATATATTTTCTAACGGCTATTAGAAAATATAGATTAAAGGTAAGAAGTTAGCTATAATTGATTAATCTCGAATCTATCTAGTATCTTTAGCGCTCTCCGTTTCCTTCTAAAACGCCTCTATATCTTACTCTCTTCGGTTTATATTTCTAGGAGTTAAGGTTTATTATCTAGAGACTTAGATATACTACTTCGAGGCCGCTTTTACTTTACTTATATACTTTAGGCCGAAGGATATATAAGAGATAGCTTATTATTATCCTCTTTATTATCTTTTTTATTATTACTAATTAGTTTAAACTATTTAAGATTAGTCACTAGTTAGATAGAGCTTTTTTCCTAATTAATTAAAGTATCTTCTTTAGTAGAGAGATACTTTTTTATAAAGTCTAGCTTAGCCTATTTAAGCTTAAACTTTAATAAATATATCTAGAGTATTAACTCTCTAATTATCTTTAGTTTTAGCTATCCCTAATAGTAGTAGTAGATATTATAGATATAGTTAAAAAGATACTTAATACTAATACTATTAGTAGGAATAGCGAAGATATTATAGGTAAAGCTTATAAGTACTAGAAACTTATATTAATACTTTTTCTAAAAAACCCTTAGATAAGTATAATTAAGCCCTATATATAAGATTAGTATTAGGATTTAAGAGAAAGCTATTAAAAAGTTAGAATAATTAGAGATATAGATCTTTAGCTAGATATTATATAAGTTTATTATCCCTTAGATCCCCTTTAGGCTATAGAGTATTCTATAAGTCTATTAGTATCTTAATTAAGTTATAGATCTTAATAAGACTAGTAGATACTTAGACTATAGTAGGCGCTTTTCTCTTATTAAGTTACTACTTATACTACAAATATGCATGACACGGTGAATTGGAGGCCAGAAACGGCCGCTTTTGACGCCGTTTTAGGCCGCTCGCTCACCCTTGGCGGTCTTGGCATCACGTGTGCCAAAGGCCACGGCCGGCCAGGTTTACTGCCACCCGTGCTTCGTGTTGGCCGTGCCTGGTGCCTGGGCCCATTGATCGACCGACATCCACTCGTGATGCAGCCGCCGCAGCACCATCCTCGCTCGCCCCCAGTCACCCTCCTGGTGGAGGGGAGCCATTTTTGGCCCCTCTGTTGACCGTTCTGCTTCCCCGGGCTTGCATAAGTATCGACCACCATGGCTCCCGACCGACAGTCCTCCCTCGCTCCTCCAGCAACTCCTTCAGCCCCAAGCCTGGGTTTCCAACGGGTGACTTACTCCAAGTGAAATAATATTAGCCTTGGTCATTCCCTCGTGCTTCGACTCGTCTTCGCCCCTCCTGCCCCCTTTCGATCGCAAACTGCGTTCCGCTGCCATGCCTTCTCCGTGTCCTGTTCTGTCCGACGATGAGAGCGACACTAGCTTGGGCCTGCCTGAGATCTTTTCGAACAACGCCTCCGACTCTGATTCCTCCATTGCACCTAGCGACTTCGACGGTAGCAGCGAATCCGAGCCCGACTCTGGCGATGAATCCGACGACGAGTCCGAAGATGAACTGGCACTGGAAGATGAAGAGGAGCAGGTTTCACCGGAATTCTACCTTAAGGAGGCCGAGGCTCTTGATGTCTCACAACTCCGACAGAAACGCTACAGCCCGAAAACCCAAGAGAGGTTGGATGAGGCGCAATATTTCTGGGATAAGTGGGACAACACTGCAGCATCCCTGCGCACCAGGAATTAGGTCGCTGACTGTTCTAGGTTCTGTAAAGGCGCAAATCGTGACCCGGTGAAATATCTATCCTATCTCTCTGATACCGAGGAGACGGTCCGCGTCCTCAAGGCTCTCTTTTCCTGGCGGTGTGACCAGCGACGGGGAAAGGATGGACGTCATACCGCGGGACTAAAAAGCAAAAGCTCACTCGACGCATTCTGGAAGTGGTGGCATCTGATCTACAAGGCCGAGGTTGGACATGGCCTCAGCAAAGAAACCCACGTTAAGATCCGTGATGTGAGATCCCGATTGAGTATAACTATCGGCAATTGTACGCGACTGATGTTCCATAGGTGCTCGCGATAGTTGCGACAGAGAAGAAACTTTCCCTCAAAAAACGCCCGAAAGCAACCATGTTTGTCGAGGATGTAGCTGAGTTTGCCCGAGTGATCCTGACCACGACAGAGATGACTTTTCTTTGTGGCTGGTACCGGATACAACTCCTCCTTTTCTGCCAGCTGGCCGCTATCACCGGTAACCGTCCGGGGGCGCTACTGAAACTCCGCTTCCAGGATCTCAAGTTAACATTGATTCGGGATCCAAACGGAGGACGCCCTCGACTTTTCATCTACCTAAGACCGGAATTCACAAAATCATTTCTTGGTGAAAAAGAATCGTAAGTAACATCTACTCACTAAGCCATTCCTTACGCTTGCCATGCCCCGGTCAGTTATATGCGTCTCTGCGTTCTTTTGCTTATCATTTTCAACCAGAGACGCGTTTCCAATTCCGGAAATTATCTTTGATCCCACGTTGGTCCTCAGTCCTCACGTCTTTCTGCTGGGCATTCTATTTAGAATTGGCGCCTTCAAAAGTCTGTCCAACGATAGCCCTGTGCTGGACTGCCCTGAGAAATTGTACCGTCTTCGGGTCCTACACGGACTCGGTGAACAGGAATTAAAGCTGAAAGACGAAATCCTCGATCAGCATGTGTTTTGCCAAGCTTTGCGAGAGGCGGATGGGATTCGAGTCGCACTAGAAATGCCACTTACCCGGGGATGGCTGGGCTACAGGATGAAAAGAGGTGGTGAGATTACTGGATTTGCGGAAGTCGCGAAGCCGTACTGCCTCCGATACGGTGCTGCAAAAGCGTTCAACGATAGTCGTGAGTGACACTTTGTGAAGTGAGAGTGCATTCAGAGAATTTTGGGCTAATGCCGTCCTCTCAATCAGCGGATGTATCGAATGAACTGCAGAACGTCATGCTGCAGCACGCAAGCATTGATACTTTTGTTCGGCACTACAGTGTGGGCATTCATGTGGACGCCCAGGCAATTGTACGAGGCCTACCGGCTCAGAAGCAGCTTATGCGGTTTGCCTGCTCGATGAGTCGGTCCATTGATCCTCGGAGACCATACCGGCTAGAGGATACGAGCTGTATAAATGATATCCCCTGTGTGCGCACTTTGGAAGAGCGGAAGCAGGTGCGAAAGCGGACTCGAGATGCGAAGAAGCGCGCCTACGAAAATGCTCAGAACGCATTGCAACGAAATTTCGGCGATGACCCACCCAAGAAGGGTTCCGTATCTCATTCCCGGAAAGATCATAAGCAGTGGAAATCTCAAAAGAAAGGTGTCGAAAAATTACGCCAGAAGTACCAGCGTGCGGAAGATTTGCATGATCACGCAGTGAAGCAGTTAAGAAATGAGAAGAGACGGCAAAAGCACCGCTTAATCCGTGAGAATTTGGAGCGGTACAAAAACGAGCAGCCAGTGATCGACAGCGAGCGGCAGCTTGCCGGGAAAGTTGTTGACGAACAAGTTATGGGTGCGTTGCAGCGTACCGGCTACATGACACCGCAGCATATGACACTTATCGACAGTGTGCTGACCATGCCGGGTACGACGACCGAGAAAGAATATGAACGCCGAATTGCTGCAATCAATGCAGTGATCGCAGTCTGTGATGCGGAAGAGGGAGCTCCCTCGCGGCCTCGTGCACCGCAAAAACGCCCCGCCAATACTATTGATACACCACCTGCTGCCCCTCTGCCTAAGAGACAGAAGTCTACCCTTTCAGATAAGAGTGACGATACTTTTTCTCGAGCCATCGCTTCTGTCTGCGTCAAATGTCCAAAAGAGAGACCAACGATATGCTTTATTTGTCTTGGTAATGCTAGACTGCCAGAATGCAACCGCCTGCAAACGTACAAGAACCCTGGGTCCCTCAGCCGACACTTCGTCAACAAGCATATCAAGCCGTTCCCAAATGACATGCACTGTGAGTGCAACATTTGCAGGGAAAAGCTGATGTCAAAATCGGGTCTACTGAACCATGCGGAAAGGGTGCATGGAACTGTCTCCTGCTTACCTTTACCAGCTCTTGGCCTACCCCTCCCATAAATATGAGACGTTTCTTGTTTCTCTTTAACTGTTTTACAAAGCGAGGTCAAGTGTGAACAATAGATAAATATCCGATCGCACAATTCATTGATTTTGAGGAAAGGCCACGATGACCACTCGTAGCCGAGACATTTAATAACGAGTCATAGTAATAAAATCAGAGTAATAATATGATCGGCAAATTATAGCACTACCTGCGCCGAATCTTCTTACCGCGGCGAGCAGGCGAATCTCCATCTATTCCATCCAAGTGTCCCACGCCAATCACGGAGGCCAGAACTTCACTCAGTAGGCTACTGTGAGGCTCTTCGGGAAAGTAGTCTTTTCTCAGCGGTTCATCCGGTACTTCTCCACACTTCTCACAATCCTGAGAACTACCCTGATGAGCCTCGAGTTGATGATCGATCTCCACTATGCTGGCTTTCCGCTCCCACTCGGCATGTGCTCTTCGGAATCGATCGTATATGTTCACCTCGAAGGTACGGCCCTTATGGTGAAACCAATCTTCAATAGCGTTGTGAAAGCGTGATATTTGCCAGCAGGCTGAGGTCAGCTGGGTGACCCCGCCTTCCATCTGCAAAACCCCCCGCTCTACAAAGGCACTCAGGTCGGGAAATATTTGTTCCATGCATGACACATGATAGTACTTGTTCGGTTCTAGATCTCGTGAGATTGAATATAGGTGTTTACGGAAGTGTGAGGACTTACCATAGTATCGACCGGAAAGGTCCTTAACATTGAAACGAAAAGCAGACCTAATATTAGGTTCTCCATTCAACTTCCTAGGAACGCAGTCCCAGAAGCGACAGTGGCTTCTGCTGCTAGGATTGTCTTGCAATAGAATTACTCGTTTCTCATCGGTGAGCTCATCTTCAATGCACTTTCTTTCGAACGCGACTCGCTTGACTGGGTCCTTTGTGATCCTTTCCCACTCATCAAGGTAAGTTTCCTCAGGAGAGATGGTGATCGGCCTTTTATGAGATGTCATGCTTTTTACGACAGACTTGATCTCAGGGGTAAAATGTGGTGGGTAAATAGGAGGAGTTGTGCTTATGGAGGAGGCGGGATTGTTGCTATAAGAGGGGAGAGGAACCTCCTTATAAAACATCCAAGATATCCAGTGTACCACGTGCAGCAGCCGAAAACTAACCTATTAAAATCACGGGGCGGAGCCTTAACTCCGCGCTGTCTTAGCGCCCACGCCCAACACGCAAAAGACCATCATTTTCTCATGAGAAAAAAAGCCCAGTTTGCCGCCGGTGTCTCGCCCTGAAACCTCCTTCCAGTGACAGGCAACGCCAACAACCCTGCTCAGCGAATGATCCCCACGCCTGACTGACGGTCGTCGCAAGTCCGCGAGGCGATCCGCAAAGGAACAGCACGGGCCTACGCCCTGCAACACTGTTTCAGTTCCCTTAACCTCTGTATATACTGGGATTGGCCTAGTGAGGGTCGCTGTAGCAAAAGTCCTGCGACACTGGTTCCATTGTTGCAGTGGAAACTAGATGAGAAGGGCCGACCGACTCTCTTTGCGACATAGTTTCGGGTCGAGCCTGACCACTTCCTGAACCCTGTTTTCTTTCCCCGCTCTTCCACCATTACCATATAAAAGTTATCTGGAGGCCTGTATACCAGGCGCCTCAGCTCTCACCCGGTTTCTACCTTACGTCCAGGCCACTTCACGGTTTTCTGGTCATGACGCCCCATAGTTTGGACTCTAATCGAGTTGATGATTGGTTTGCAGGAAGATAGATGACTTAAGCAGCTTCTTGGAAGCGTGAGTCACGGTGAGGATCGATTTCATTGGCTTATCAGCCTACTAAAAAGGTGGGTCCCGCAGTGGCCCCCTATTCGATGGTCTTATCGCGCCGCCTGTGCGGCGTTGCGGTGAGCTGAGGAAAATTCATTATGTTCTAGTGATACATAAAGCACTCTCACTATCACCTATCTTAACATCCGCAGTAAATCTAAAACAGCAGCCTTTTGTCCACCCAGGCCCGAGGCTCCTATTCCCAAGTCCAGAACGATCGCAAGACTGCGACTTAAGAACCCATCAGAAGTAAAATGGGTCGCAGATCGAAAGGATGTTTTCAGCCGTTACTGTGTCAAAGTGAGGAGAGACCACCGAATAAGGGGCCACTGCGGGACCCACTATTTCAGCAGGCTTATGAGCCAATGATATCACCCTCACTGGAACAGCGAGGCTGTCTGGCTAAGAGCCGTCGTCCTCTGGTATACTATCTCAAGATTGGTCTAGGCCTAGAAAGATCGGACTAGGAAATAGGTAGTACTAAGGGCCAGCTGATATGACGTGCTGCGTTCTGTGTGGCCTGTGCTCTTCATTGGGCCGTACTATGACTGATTTCCTCTCAAGAGGATTCTCCCATGAGCAGAACCCTCTCGAAAGAAGTCTTTTGTTCTCGGTCTCCCAAGTTACTGTCGCTCTTAATATAAGCTATTTGGATCCGTACTTCTGTTAAAGATCTCTTGTGTTACCACTTATAAGATGCCCTTCCCAGCTCTATCATAGATACAAGATCTGTCTCTCATTCCCATGCAACTTCTGTTAGATTTCTCTCAGGGTGCTATAAATCTTGTCTGTATTATGTTCTTGTTTTAAGCAACAAAGGTCCATGCATATCCTAAATGGGGTATCTTATAGGCCATTCCTTCCGTCATATGCATCATTTTCCCGGTCCATATGCGATATTTTCTTTTTGTAAAGCAGGTCCTGTGTTTGCAGTTGGAAACACTTCTTTTTTTTTCCCGTGACACTTTGGCATTCCTCCGCTCTCAAAATGTGAATTCTCCTGCGGCATATGCACATATTAGTTGAATTACTGGTTGGAAAAGTCTGCCTGTCACTGGAAGACGACGACAGTCAAGAATATAGCTGACCAGCCCGAAGAAAACATTATCTATAAAGAGCTTCATCACCGCTCTCATCTTTCCACCCTTATCGCCGGACCTCCTTTTTCATGGGATATAGCCCTCCCTGCAGTCCCAAATATCCCACGACACACTAGATCCCACGACACACTGGATCCCACGACACACTGGATCCCAAGACAAGCTGTATCGTAGGGAGGGCCACGGTTTCCCTGCAATCCCTAATATCCCACGACACACTGGATCCCACGACACACTGGATCCCACGACACACTGGATCCCAAGACAAGCTGTATCGTAGGGAGGGCCACGGTTTCCCTCCAATCCCAAATATCCCATGACACATTAGTGTTACGAACCGCTAACTGGTTACGATGATTAATGTCCTCAAAGGTAATACTTCTCTTGGGTTACTGTAGCCTTAAGTGTGTCCTTAACCGTACCAATGCCTCGCTGGGCCTTCTTTGGACTCGGGTCCTGTTAGGTACTTGCAAGGTGTAACAGTTAAGGGCACCGATCAAGTCAGTCACTTAGGAATCCAAAGGAGAACCAAGTAAGCTCCCAAGATCGTTGAAGGGTTGTCACGAAAGTCGAACTATGAAATACCAAAGGTGAGTTTCAAGTAACCATATGGGATTGATCACGTGTTCTGGATTTGATGTTCTCTAATTTGCGTGGCCGCTTGTCAGTAATCACGTGATAGATCGTGCACGGACAGAACCCTGACCGTTCCTGCCTGGGGTCCTTCTTGGCCTTATGTTGGTTGGCTTTCTTTCCCTCTTGTCCCCAAGGCCGTGGTCGTACGACCAACCAGGTCACAAGTCACTTGTCACGTGATTCGGGCATGATTGGTCCCGGGTGACCTGTTGCTAGTTGCGACCTTTCATACTACAGGCAGAAGGGCTAGTGACGATCACCTTTCGCGCTTACCAGCGAGGAGAATGTATAGTGACAGACGCGTTCACAGTGGCGTCCGCAAATCCAGTAGAGGCGCGGGCGACCGAGCGCTATGTCTGAGACCAGGAGCAGAAGGCCCATTTCTATGATTTTTCACTACGAAAAGTTGCTGTGTACCAGTGTGTCCGCGCGGCAATCGACGACGAATCATGGTTCTCATGGGTTCGGGAAGAGGCCTCGCTGTGACGGGGAACCTGGTAGCCTCGGTGACACGATTGCTCGAGAATGATGGAACACTGGGGCAGTCATAGAGGAAGAGGAGCTGTAGCCCGTCCGGGATAGTCTAGGCGGTCCGGCCGACCAATGGGGCCGCAAGCAAGTAGATGGATGACCGCTGGATAATCACAGTCGGCGGTCCTGCGGTCGAGCTGGTCGTACGACCAGCGTCTGATGATTGCGTCGGTCGGTGGTACCCGGTCTGTTATACCTAGTCTGATGGCCCAGGGCTGCTGTATACGACCTCACGACGCTGACCATCAGTACCTGGGCACAACGCCCCGGCCCTCTGCTCTCAGGCCTCCGACCTCCCGAGCTCGAAGGTGTGTCAACGATGAAACGCGAACAGACTTGAACAATATATGGATCTTGAGATTTCGATCCAAAGATGAGTGTCGCATTTAGACGGTAGTCGGCAGACTTGTGACCGGTAGGGATACTCAGCCATCCCGGTCGCCAGTTGACAGATTGAAGGCCGTAACAGACCTAAAGCCGTGGACGTACGTCCAAAGTGGATCCACGTCCACGGCCTTCTATCTGTGGCCTCGAATCAACTGTTCAAGGTCACGGGGCCCAAAGCCAAAGCTTTCCTACCACAGCCTCCCAGCTACGGACCCACATCTACAAACTCAATGCTTTGTGCAATCTGGCCGCCGGAACACCGCCTCTCATGATGCCTAGGGTTTTATCTGGTATCAAGGCTGTGAGACAGTAAAATAGAGGGAAGACGTCATTTTCTAATATAGTATGTAGAGGCGCTGCTCAATCACACAAGAAGTAGGCCGGCTGTCTTTATTAAATACCACAATAGAAAAGTATGGAAAGACGTAAAAAAGATGTAGAGATTATATTTAGACTATGACGCACATATTGGAATACTGTTTATTCCATAACCAAACTCGTCTTCCTCAGTCTTTGCCGGGTGTTGGACCGTAGTTAACTTTTGGAGTTGGGTAATGGTGACCCTGATAAGTTAGCAATACCTACAAGACCGAGTTTCCACGACATACCAGTTGGGAATTGAGAAATTCCCAAAATCCCGAGCTATCCAAAGATAAAACATGTACCTGGCCCGTTTCTCGGAGGCGAATACCCACGTATACATCCGCATCACACATCTGACTATATTCGTATGCCTTCTTCATTAGGTTTGTCCGGCGACGACATTGTTTCTGGTGTATCAACTTCCTCTTTGAGGATTGAGCAGAGGTTTTAGTACCCATTGAGAGTAACTTCTCTGTTTGATGTCTGGATGGTTTATAAATGCGACTGAGAATGGTTATAAGTATAGGCTTGTTGATAGGAAGTAGCAAAATATTTTTCAAATACTCCAAATGCGTAAAAGGGATTTTTTAATCTTTGTATGAGCAAGAGGCCACGATTTCCTTGCGCAAATCATGGCCTTACGCTATTTGCATTCGGCGCTTAAGGGTCCGACCAGGATAAAGAGGGTGTCAAAATACACCTGCTATTCTAGCTGTACTGCTGTTCTCACCTGCAGCTCACCTTCGGATCAATATTTAGGATAAGCTAGAATGTCCATCGTAAGTCATGATCTTCCAAAAAAAATTTTCTGCTTATTCTATTATCTAAGGCCACCGTGACTTGCGAAGCGCCGACGGAACAGCGCTAAGGTTAAATCCGGGTAACACCGAAGGGAACTAATATTACCAGATAATAATTTTTTAACTGCTGTAAGTTTATTGGTTAGAGCACGCCTAAAATTTCCTCGTAGCAAATATTGAAGTTCTTTAATTTTCCCTGTTGAATATCACGTTGGTCAAAGCTTATGGCGGGGACCAGCGGGGGACTGAGAGGAGAAACTAATCGAATTGTTTCAGCTTGGTCCGTACTCTCCTGCTGGCCCTCCCAGTCCTGCTGGCCCTCCCGGTCCTGTTGGCCCACTCAGTCCCGTTGGCCCTCCCAGTCTCGCTGGCCCTCTTAGCACCGCTGGCCACAGATGACTTTCAACTGGAAAACGAATACCCAGATGACCAGCTGGGTTATGAAGGCCAGCTGGACTTTGGAAAATACAGCTTACATAACTTAGGATTACGAGCCACTTGGGCCCATACTGTTGACTGGGTCCAACGGGTAAAAAGCACTATCGCCTCCGTACACAGACTCTCAAAGGCAACGTCGTGAATAAGCAGGCTGGCTTACAGTACACTTGACATCGCACCATGACCACATTTTCAACCGAAGTGACCAAGTTACTCCGAAGACACACCACAGTGGTCTCACATCGTCAACCAGTGATCCGCCCTAGACCCTCAACAGAATCCGTGGAGCTACGAGGACCCTCACATAATTTAGTAAATAGATAATGTGTAATTAATATTTACCTTCCAAATGCCTCTGGGGCAAAATTCCTTTTAGGGGAAACGTGCCCTGAGGGAAAACGCCCCGGGGAAACCGTCCTTGTTGATCGCTCGTGAGCGAATCGTCAAGTGGGGCCAGGGAACTGCCAGCAACACGGAAAGGCGCAATTTCTTCTTACTGTACAGTAGAATTCGAAAACAGTTTACCCCTCGGACACTCACGCTGTCTCTCGCAGTGCCCCCACCTCCGACCGTGCTAAACCAGATCGGGTCAAGGAAAGTCCAGCTCCAAGGGCTGCTGATTGACTCACTACGACTCATGCCATCGACTGTAGCAACAATTTCCTAATCATTCCCTCGACTATAGCCATATATTCTCTTTTTGCCCCCGATCGTAATCTGTCTACCATTTTGAGTCCATACCACACCTTCTAGACGGCAAACATCTCACGACCCTGGGGAACGATTTGTGAGAATGACGAGCGCAAGACAAATTTTCATCCGACTTGAGACAGAAAGCGACGTGCCGGCAATAGAAAAAGTCACCTCAACCGCATTTATGAATGCCGAGCATAGGTACTCCCAGAAACCACAGTGTGTTCTACCAAAAAGATAATTGGTTCCTCCTGGGAAATGAAGGAGCATTCCTAGGAGCCGACAGCCGGTACTCTCAGGAAGACAACCTCCTATAGTTCCGTGAAAGGTTGATCTTTTCTTCATTTGTTAAAATAATAACAAGGTCGAAAAATAAACAACAAATGACAAGGGAAAGCGCAGAGCACGAATGAAAGCAAAAGAGCGAGAAATTCCCACAGCAAACATAATTCCGGTTACTGATGGAACGAAATCCCGCGGCCGCTTGAATCACAGTAGCCTTGGAGCATTCTGGACTACGGAGATGGCGCTGCCAGCAATGAAGCCCTCCTCGACAAGCTTCTGGACGTAAATTCGCAGCCAATCCTGGCAATTAGGAGCCTATGACAAAGATGCTGTTAGGGATGGCTATACTACCCAAACGTAGGCCTACATACCGATGGATCAAAAGGGTTGGGACTGCGGCCGGGAGGCTGAACTACTGTGGCGACCGACTCCAGCCGATCACGCGCAGTTGTGTCGACTCCCGGATGTCCATTACCCACGGTATCAGTAATGAACCGCTCATCGACTTCATCAACCATTCACTACATATGTAATACTATCCGCCATCGCTTACATCAAGATACATGAAAGCCCGTGGCATCCACAACCATCATCTTCATCATCAAACGCATTCTGTGGGTCAACCTCTGGGGGGGCTGTCTGAGAGCTTGTAGTTGTTCCCCCGGTAGATGCCTTGCCGATGGCAAACTTAAGATCATATAGCGGATTGGTCGGATCGTCCATTTCAGCAAGGATCGTGATTGATGTCACTGTTTTCCCCCCCAGATGATTGGCAAATTCCTTCAAGATCCATGGGATCCCATTGCCATTCGGTGTTCCCAAGATAGCGTAAAATGCCTCATCTTTGCGGGTAAAAGTTTTTTCGATAGTGTCGAGTGTTTTCATATTGACTTTTGTCCTGACAAGAGCCTCTCTCAGGACAGCTCTTGTGTCACCATTCGTAATGGTGTCTCGAAGAATCCATTTCAGAGCAGAGGGGGGCAATTTATCTTTGGCACACGCTTGCATCCATAAGGAGCCAATGGTCTTAGACCACTTCCATGGCATCTCCTTGTTGGCTGCTTTGTCGTATCCTTCATTGCTTGCAGAAATAATTACTCCAGGCCTAGGGCTGAAGAAGCTGTGGTAATAAAGGGACTCAAAGTCCAGGAGCTTCGCTCTCACGTCGTAGAAATGATCAGATTCTTCTACTCCGTTTCTGCGAGTGATCTCGTTCGCTGGCACCTTTTTCCAATTTATGTCCAGTTTCTCCTTCATTGTTGATTCAGAGATCGGCTTAGGGTCTTGGGCATTCGAATTTCTGAGACGCGCGTCTAGTGATGCCATATATTTTTTGCCTTTGTCGTAAAAATTATCCCATCTGGCAACACTCATCGACCGTCGCGTAATCTTCGTTTCGGGGGATTTAGGATAGGAGGCTATGTGTAAAATATGATTAGTACATCTTCTGGTAGACACAGAATCTGATATTTTTTCAGGGGGAGTGATAGCTCCGGAGGGATAACTCACCTAGACTCCATCTTGTGCAGTTTTCTCCTCTCAGGGAGCCTTGCCCATTGGCCTCTGTTTTCTCAATACCACATGTATCCGCAATCTTTGTAAGGTAGGTATAGCATAGCAAGTCTGCCTCAGTCAGTGTCAAAGAAGCTTGACCACATGAGTCTCCTGATGTATCAATTGCCACTCCGATTTCAAGACTCCGGTCTCTAAAGGACCAAGTTTTGTTGAGAGGCAGTCCTGAGAGAACGGACAGCTGGTCGGCTGCGCAAAATTCATGGATATGGCTTGACAAATGGACTCCAGATGCTGCCAGTGAAGAGGAGGATGCCGTCGCTCCGAAGTTCCAGCATTCTGCACTTGGCAAAACACCAGTTGGATTTGTTGCAATAAGAGAAGTCGGGGGCATTACGACCGCTTGTTGTGTATGTTGTGAAAGTGTTGGAGAAAAAGATCAACCCATAGGGGTCAGTAGAGAGGGAGTGAGAGATTTGAATAGTGCCGGCTATTGAAGCTGTAACGGGCTGGAGCCCGAGGGTCATCACGTGTAACACGTGACATCAACATTCCGCCCCCGTTTCGACCTCGAAACGCACCCGGGTTTCCTTTCTTCTTTAGGCTTTTTGTACACACCTCGTGGCCTTGCTAGATTGAATTTAAATCTTACATTAGCCCTTCACAGAGGTGGCTCATTCAAGTGCTGTGGAGAATTTCAATCTTTCAAGTCGAAAACAAGTGCGCAGTGAAAAAGGAGAATTCAGAATTCAGAATTCAAGCCCCCCATGGAGGTATTTTTAGAAAATGTATCAAGTATAAAGGGTGGGGCTAGCCTCAATTACACATTATGTACGGAGTAGTACATACTCCATACGGACCCCAAAAGACTCCGATATCTGACGATCCATACTTGATACGGTGTACGTTCTGCTAGTTTTGACTACTGCGTACTATAATCGCGTCGCCAGAAACACGCTGATATCGCGTCTAACAGTTTTTGGGGGGTCTTGACTACAACATGTTTTTGCTAACCCAGTTTCTATTATCCACCACTGCTTCCATAGCTGAGATACTAAATTAGGGGATCAGTAGCAAATTTTATGGGGGTTTGGGGCGGCAGAATACAATCTTAGGGGGGCGGGGCGGGGCGGGGTAGACCTGTCACTCACCCGCCCCGCGGGTCCAAGATCAGGAACCTCCACCCACACCTCAGAGGGTCAGGGTCTAACCTCACCGACCCTGACCCTGACCCTGACCCTTTAAGGGTCCCTTGAGGGTCACCTGCGTCGACCCTCATCGACCCTCAAATGCATAATTTCTCCCCGCCTTTCCTATTTCGGACGTATAAATTTGATGATTCAGCTTCTTAAAATACCGTTATTTACAGCTGTTCTGGTATACCTCTAAATTCTTGTGTTTCACTATAAAGACCTTCGAAATATAAAGAAACTGAATTGTAAGTCAATACTTCGTACATCGTCACCTTAGGTTTCTTAGTATCGACTACAAATATCTTGTTAAAGGTTGGCTTCAATAGATATTGTGAAATATTCATGGTGTAGTAGTCAAAACATATTTCTGAAGCAGACTGATAGTGGTGCACTTGTACGATGAGAAATGCATCTTTTTATTTTTCATGCCAAACAGGCATTAAATATAAAAATGCCTTAGGTAATTAACTAATTAGAGTCTTGTTTGATTTTCTGCTAATTCAGCTTACCTCTTATTGCTCTAGATCTTGTACGAAAGAAGGTTGAAAATCTAGATTGTTGGACTTCAACGTTGTCTATCAGAACAAAAAAAGACAACATGACTCGAGGGTCAATGAGGGTCACCCTCATCGACCCTCAGGGCGATCCTCTTTACCCGCATATACCCTCTTTACTAGCCAATCGGACAAGATAGCCTTAGCCCGAGTAGGTAAGAAGATGATCTATCAACTTCGCGTCTTCTCGCGACCAGGGTAAACTGATTCCCCTCGTACGATAGCTTTTTTCTATTTACTTTCGGTAAGTCCTCTTCTTCAGAGCCCCTACAAACTACCTATGAATTATGTCTCAACTCTCGGATAGATATCCCTCCTCAACAGCAGAGGCGGTTGGAATAGAAGATCTCTCATACCTTGTCCCGGACGACACTCTTTTCTCAAGTCCATTTCCATCAAGTCAACCTTCATTCAATACAACACTTGACAATTCCTCTGTTCGTCGACCGCTAGCACCCCCGGCACCAGAGAACCTTCGGCGGATTAAACCTGACCGGATCAACGATTTGGGACCTACGAGCTGTCCGTATTCAATTCTACATCAAATAAAATGACGGGTCGGAAGGCTATGTTTACGGTGGACCCTCCATGTCTGGAAAAACGTCATCCGAGGCCCGGCTACTAGATCTTTGCTGCAAGGTATTAGCTGCAAAATCTCTTCTGGGAAACGCGGAATGGAGCCGTTTGAGGCAAAAGTACGGTGTTGAAAGAGACAGGACTATCACTTAAGCACCTTTCGGTGAAGTACAAGTGGGTCAGTCGTAGATCTAATAAGCCAACGATGCTTCTCCTTAGGCTGCGGTGGTACGAGGTGCGACACCCAAGGCCTCCGTGATGCCGGTTGATAGGGGCTGAAAATAATAAGTTGCCTTAGGGATGGTGGTCTCAAATTCTGATCACTCTTTCATGTAGATTGCTGTTCTCTCGAGCTCTTGTGGGAGAATCCGCAAGAAACGCACGAGAAATCCAGCTCTAATCATGGAACACTGGGAGGTTGCGCTGCTGAAGGTAACTCTTTCGTCCCGTCAAACCATGCGGAAGCGCTGAAGCTCACTAGTGCCAATCTAACTGAAAAAGGATTAGCCATCATCTCCCGAGAGATCTCCGTGGTCTTTCCACCATCCGTGCTGCGGCGACCACGTAAGTCTCGCATCCTGACATGTATCCAATCTCAGAATGGGTTCTTCACCAGTAGGAATCAAAGGTCAGCACGCCGTATTCTATTGGCATCTTGACTTTTATGGGAATCTAGAGGCACGACCTACCTCAATACTTACCTAGAGACTCTTGGGTCTAATGATTTGATTGACCGGCTGGGTAGCCTGTTGCTCTTGTTTTAGAGAGCTTCAGCGCCGAGGAAGCTGTACTCAGCCTCCTGTGGTATAAAAGGTCTACTCTTAAAACATGCCTACCCCTATCCTCCAGCCTTTTCTCCGCTATGCACATTGTCTATCCTTCATAGCAGAATGGACATTGTAGCCATCGCGATTGCCGCTGGCGGCATTTTTGTTGCATTCTTCTTTATCCAGACTTTGTCTAGCATGAAAATGTGGGCAGATTCCTTTCGTATCTTTGTATCACGACACCTGATGCTCCCGTTTGTCATTCGAAGGCATCGTCTCTGTGGCCCATGGAATAGAGCTGGCATGCTACTGCATCTGACATACGTGGCAGTCAATCTCTTACTTATTTTCTTTAAAATAAACTCTTTGGCCGGGGCTGGCCGCCGGGCTGGAGAGTTAGCTCTCGTCAACTTGGTGTTCCCTTTATCTGCCATCCATCTAAGCTACCTAGCCGATCTTCTAGGTATCACACGGAAGACTTGTCGCAAGATACATCGCGCTACCGGCTGGATGGCTGTTTCTCTGCTATCGTTTCATATAATAGTGGCGTTTCAGTTACAGGACTTCACATTCCCTCTTCGAGGAGGAAGGAAGTATTCTCTGAATTTGGGTCCACCAAACAGATTACCTGTGTATGTTAGCTAAAAATCGCTTTGTGAGCATTCGAGACTGTCGTGTCTCTATATGATGAAACCTCTGAAAAGACTAATTAATTGGCGCGCTCCAACATACTATCACTACGCCGTTTTCTGCGACACCGTTATCTCAACGGCTCCTTGGTTAAAACAGGTGCGTCATTGTACATAGAGTAGTTCTTGGCAGAGTTGGCTGGCGCGCTAAGCCTCGGGATGGAGCCGCCAGGTCTAATTTTAGAGCCAATTGGTTTACGCCCCATTTTCTGTGTTGTTGTATGAATGGGGTCTCAACACAATAGGGGAGATCAACTCGCTCAGAAGTCGCCGGTTTCTATTCACTATGTAAACTGGAAACCCCTGAAACTGTCGTGTACTGATTGCTGCTATAAAGACCCCAAAGACTAGTTCCGTCGGCCCTAGACATACATGCTCTCAACGCCACTCTCTTGACCGAACTTTTCCGAAAGTTTCTCATTCGATTCTGCTGCCATTTCCAGATGTTTATAGCTCACTTGCTGTTTCTTGACCGTGGCAAGTGCATGCCCAATAGAAAGAAGGTTCTTGATCTGATGACGATTAGCTGGTGAGCTTTGACTATCGATATGGTGAACTAACCTCTCGCCCATTGAGAGGGAAGTTTTCTAGCAACTGCAATTCATCGTCGCCAACTATGGCAGGCCCTTGAATAGTCTGTGCTTTGGACAATAAGTTTTTCCAGACCTCTCTTCGAAAATCCCTTGTTAGACCCTGGTATTTGATGGTCAAATGTGTCCGGTTTATGATAGCTTCATCGAACTGGATCATCCGATTTGTCGTGAGGAAAAGAATGCCTTCGTAGTACTCCAACTTTCGGAGAAAAACGGTCACGAGACGATTATGGTTGTCGTGGTAGGACGTACGCGCTTCCATAAACGCGTCTGCCTCATCCAAAAGAAGCACTGCATTGAAGTGCTTGGCAATGGTGAAAATGGTTTCAAGTTGTTGCTCAAGGGCGTTTGAATCACCATGGTCTACCACGAGCTCACCAGCCGATATCTAGGCAGGTTAACAAAACGCGGCTAAAAGCAATGAACGATACTTACGGAATAAAGAGGAAGGTTGAACCGCTCTGCGGTTGCCTCGACTGTAAACGTCTTCCCAACACCCGGTGGACCACTTGGAGAAGTTAAAGAAGTCAGAGAGGAAGCAATAATTGGATGGTCTCTGTCAACGTACTGCAAAAGGATGTTCAGGCCGCGGCCCTTGCCATCAATGATATCGTCAAAAGGCAGAGTTGGCACAAGGTCCAACCGAGTTTCGGCCAGTGAGGAGAGCAGCGTCTTGGTCTTTGGCGGGATTTTGAGACACTCAAAGGACCCCGGAGACCACTGCACGTCCGCAAGAGCACCCACCGCACATTCCACTGACTCTGTTAGTCTTAACGACAACTTTCATACCATATGATACTTACAGAACATCTTCTCCTTAAAACTGAAGCAGCAGACAGTCGGGCAGCAGATCAACAAGTCGCTCTCGCCCATTTTATGGGCATCGACACTGCCTTCCTGCATTTTCTCTTTTTCTTGTTCGCGATCATTCCCAAAAAGTGTATCCAAGTCAATGACAGCAATGCCGTCTTTTCGTTCTGCCCAGATGTCGTGCAGCCGAGGTCGGGAGTAATTCGGCTGCATTTTTCGGAAAAAGGCTGCGTCAACTCCTACCCGACTGTTGATTTTTAGCTTAATGGGCTTTCCGTTTTTCATAAAGAATGCGCTCCCGTTGCAGTGTTGGGTATGTGAACCGGCCAAGTCACGGAACTTCTGACCTCTTTTTATAAGGTCTTTGCGGATTTGTTCATGATTCGGATGATGGCGGATGGGGAAGGCCTCCAGCTCCTTGATTGGCTTTGATCCACGGTACTTGAGAATTCGCAGAAAGACACCAGCTTCACCAAATCTGACTCCATCATAATCAAGAAACCGACATTCGAGATTGAAAAATGTGATGTCATCTTGAGTCATCTCTTGGCCTGCATCGAATACCACACATCGTGGCTCTCCTGTGCCGAAGCACGTGGCAAAAACGTGGGAGCCAGGCTTGAAGAGCGCCCAGAGGAGGTCATAGGTGATATGGCCATGCTGCAGCATTGAATGAAGGCTCTGCGAGGTGGAAGCATATGCATGCTTGAGGTGCTCGATGAGTAGGCTGAGATGCTTCAGGTGCTTGATGTCAAACTTCGGGTCCTTTTCCAAGCCGACCGCACATTTCTCGAGCTCTGCGAGAAGATGGAACAGAATATTCTGCTCGATCTGGATTCGGGTCGGCCCCTCGCTTTATGAGGTATTTTTGTTTTGATTTACCGATGGTTCGTTCTCCATCAGACTAATTGCCTTGATGTTTTGCAGCACCCCACTCAGGATATCGCGCAGCCATTCTGATTTGATGTCAATGTACGTCGTCACCTCCTCGGACTTCCGGTCTGCTCATGATTAGTAGGTTTTCGGGCCTGGTATACAAGGGCATCACGTACCAACTCGCTCACGGACAACGAATACATACTTAGCAAGATCGTCCTGATCGTTGCTGCTCTCCACTGATTCGGCAACCTTGTATTTGCATGCGTCTTTGTCCCAGCTAGACCAGTGTCAGCATATTTCTTCGAAAGGAAAATGGGGCTGGCGGCTCGTACGTTTCCACGATTTTCTTGAATTGAGGTGTCGATTCCTGGGCCCATTTCTCAAACGATTCAAAATCATCGGATGTAGTCCTGATCGGATCAAGATCAACTGAAGGATAGCTATCGCGGATGAGTTTCACCAGCAACTGCTTCAGTTGAGCCACTTCGAGGCCTGCTGGGGACTGGTCCTGGAAGATGGGCGTGTTTGGGGGATCTTTGTAGGTAAGATCAAGTAACGCGTTTTCAAGAAACACACCAAAGAGATGCTTCAGATCCTCCATGGTAGTGTGGAGCGTATCCGAACCCATTGATGGGCTATCCGGTGGCGTCAAGCCTTGGGGACTGGAGGAGGAAGGAGTCTTTGAAATATTCTGCGCTGATGCCATATTGTGCAATTGAGCGACGGCGAAATATAGTACGATATGCGAAGCCGGTAGGAGATACGGCAAAAAGTGAAATGCCAATGAATGGAAAGGTCGACAAAGACCCGAGGAATGGTTCCTTTATATTTTCGTTCCCCTTGTCGTCCATGCCTGTCTCTCGTCTCTTGAACCTTGAACTTGGATGCATGTTCCAAGGGATGAATCTGACTGCGCTTGGGGCAAGTAATCCAATCAATGATGGCCAGACCTGTCTATATGCATATCGCGGAAATACGCGGCCAGAAGCGTCAACTGCCAAAAAGCTACACTTGGATTAAGATGAAATGACGCAATTAAACCGCGTTATTCCTCGCAAATCCCACAGGAATTCCAGTGGAAGTTCGCTAGGACTACAAAACAACAGTGATCGTCTACCGTACTTGGAATCTGCGGCATATGACATATCAACAGATATCGATAACATTACTCTTCAAGAAGAACTCTTTAACCTTCAATTTTTTAATGCATATTTTAAGGGGTGATTTAGAGACGTGTGACTTGACTGCTGAAGTTCAGAAGTCACGTGCGAACGAGGGGTAACGATGCCCAACTTCCGCGCAGGTCAAATACCCCCACGCCTGACACGGTCAAGGCTATTCCAACAACATCACTGAAGCTCTTCTTGGTATGTGCTGAGGCCCATATCTATCTCAGTGTAAAGTCTTTAAAACCTCTTCACATTCCATGCCGCGCCGGAGCAATATCCTGACCAAAGAACTCGGCGAGGTTGGAAAAGCTCATCCAACCCTGCTTACAGTCCGTGGAGGAAAATTTCGGTATGCTGCGCAAGATAAAGGTGTCAAAATCTGCGACAGACAAGGAGCTTCTAGATGAGTACCAGAGACAGGCAAGTATCATTTTCACCAACTAAGTGACTCTACTAACTATTTTTCACAGCTTGGTCACGGCAGTTACCTACTTATTCACGGTCCAACAACCGAAGTCATTTTCCAAACCTCGCCTCCCCAAAACGCTGTAGCGGTGGTCGTTGATATCTCTTCAACTGGCGGCGCGATCAAGATCGGAGAAGCATCGGACAATGATTTAGGGGTTACTGCAGTCGGCATGGTGGGAACCGAAGATGCAGATGGCTTGGTGATTGTACCATGGGATAGTGGATGGTGGTACTATACAATTGGTGTTATCACGGTGCGATATATTGTGAAAGCATAGCAAATCTGTCAAATTGTCTAATTTACATCACTTGCCGCCGCTGAGCTCCGAAGTAAAGGCACAATCCGTGCGTGATGGGTATCGTGATGAATGGAAGAGAGGCTATATCATACGGCTCCGTCATCCAAACGCCCGAGGCGATTTGGCCTGACGTCACAATAGCATGAGCATCTTCGTGCGTTAGCTCAAATACTCGCCCGGAAAGTGTACCTGGAATGGTTAGCTGTTTCAAAGAAGGCCAGTAACGTTTCCTTACCTGGCTGTGATGCTGGCTTTTCAGAAATGAAGCCTAAACTTCCGATTTCTGAGCCACGTACCTCCATGTCACTCCTAGACGATGGGACTAGATTTGCAAGACCTGATGTTGGCAATATAATAGGGTTTTCTTGTGGTTGCTGGTGATCTGAAGGCTCGGCCATATGAAGCCCTTGTGTTGATTGCTCATGATTCTCAACAGCTGGGCCAGCTGAAATTCCACAGGTGTTAGCCTCAGGGTATCAGTAAAAGTACATTGCTTACCTTTGCAACAGTATGATTTCGCAAGTCCTTGGATATAAGGTGATTTGAATTTCTCTTTGCGTTTCGTAACCTCGGTGGGTAGTCGTAGCCGATAGACTTCCCTCATGTTCGCAAAGGCCGTTTGACCGAGACCAAGGGCACAGGAAATCACAAGCTCCGGCCCACAGTCAGCTCGGAGCTTCTTCAACAGATGCTTGAAATTCTCTCGTCTTTGGTCGGACTTGGTTTTAGGGTCATATTCAGGTTGGTTGATCAAGTGAAAAGCACCAGTGATACGTTTCTCTTCGTGCGGTTTGACAGACTGTCGAAGCTCGATCATCTCGGCCGCGTCTAGAAGCTGAGACAGAGCTTCAGTGATCGTAAGGGAAGAATAATCGTGCTTTCTCGCTGTTTTTTTCATTGCTGTAGATTCAGCATTCGAAGTAGAGAGAAGACAAGAAAAACCCGCTGGATTTATGTTGGAATTTGAGGGGATTTTCCTTGATGTGCTCGTCAAACGTAAGATTATGCGTTGAGTGTTGCGGACCTTTGGATATTATTGGGTACATCTCACTCTTGGAGACACTAAGTATGCATGCATCCCAAAACTGCAAGAGTGGAGAAGGTGATATGGGATGCATATATGCATACTCTGTGGCAATATTAGACTAGAGGTTTTGATAGGAAACCCAGTGGAAATGCAGTGGAAAATGTGGCGCATTTGCCCTCCCTGCAAGTGCCGGAGCTTTGGTCAAAATGCGAGTCTTTGTCTCAGCGCGTAAGCGTCGATCGAAGGGGTTCATTGGCTGGCTGGTGCTTTTCATGGCCAATGGCAGTCAGTACGTAGCCGCCAGTCCCCTTTCCGATGACATTTGAAGGAAGCTGACGTAGCAGTGCCAAGGACTTCCCGCTCTGGTGAAACCAAGGACGTATTAGGATGCGCTAGCGAGTGTGATAATCATGAGAGAGCCTCGCGCTAATGCAGGGAGAACCTATGTCGATCGCAATTGCTGCATATGATAACTAATTTTACTGGCTGTTATTAATTGTTGGAAAGTCAAGGCTGACACGATTGTCTGGGGTCTAGCCAAGTACGGAGCTGCAGGTGTAATGAGTCACACCAACAACCCCAGAGCTTTGACCCCAGTTGCCCAGGTGCTGAGGTCGTCCTGATGCGTCACCAGGGTCTGAGCAATGTAACATTGGGCGAACGAACTCATGATCCGACAGGATCGAAGCCTACATTAGGCATGTTTTCATTGTCAGAAGGCTACTGTATAAGGGCTATTGAATCAACGACTGGGATCCCGGCGACTATGAGAAATGGACAGAACTTGTGTATCAGATGGTACTAAACCCTGCAGCACTCCCCATAAGGCAAATCACCGCTTTGATCAACCAATACACTTCAAACAAATGACTCGGACTCTAGTTGCTTGGAAGATGACCGTAGCCGATCTCTGGAACAGCCTCGAGCTCATTTTCCGATGGCCATACTGTCTTTTTGCCTTGTTGCCTTTTGGCCGAGTCCGTCTTCTCTCCAGCATGTGTTGCGCGCACAAACCCAATGTCGTCTTTCCCATGAACATAGCCATGGCTAGCGACATGAGTTCCATGCAGGAGTTGATTCTCGTCTTTGTAGCAAAGAGTCACGTGTGGACCCAAAGGATCTTTCTGGTGTATGCCATTGATACTGGTTGTATCATGAACCTCGGACCTGCAAATTTATCCAGACATCAGCTAGCATCTAGTAGGGATCAAGAACGCCATATAGGTATCGTCTTGCTCGAATGCATTGTGTACGCACCTAATAAGAACCGCCTTGGGGTAGAGCTTTCTGTCTCTTGCTGTCTGATATGCCAAAGCCACAAGTTGGCGCAGTCGGTCTTGGTCTTTCGGGACCATGCCCTTATAGAAATAATATTTCACCATGTTGACCGTAGACATGTTTGTTTAGATGGTCTCTCGAATGGGGTTTGTCGCTGCGGAGGCAATACTTTGAAGCTTTGAAGTAAGGGGGAATAATTGCAAGATGCAGCTGCGTTGTATTTCATCCTAGGCTGTGTCCGCTTTTATAGCCTCGCTGAAAGTAAAGCCACAGCCAGTCTCGTTACGCCTAGGCCATTCATGCGCAATGCAATGCCTAGGGCGCGTATATTCTGTCGAATAATGACTTCGATATTTCAGGAATGACCAGATAGGTGAGTCTAGGCACCAGTCCGTCTCCTAGCGGCCACGCAGCATGCATATAATGTGATCATGGTATCAAATCCTGGCGGGTATTGATGATGAGGAGTGTGCCTATGTTGCAGCAGGGGCGGTTTTTTCTGTTGAATGCTGGCTCGTCAGCCAATAGATAGACGCTTTGTCTCGGGCTCGGACTTTCTCCTGCCCCGCTCCACCCAATCATTGACCAGAACCTTCTCGAAGATGGTTAGCGTTCATAATGAGCATTCGCCTCGCGCCAACGACGTAACTCAAATAATTGAGAGATATTTTTATCACCTTTATCCAACTTCTTTTGGCTCAAATTCTCCGCGTGATACGGCGATGAGTCAGTCGTTGTCATTGGCCATTCGGTTGTTGCGCCCGCATTATTTATGTTCCCCAGTCATTTCTCCTGTCCTTCGTAAGGGGCATATACGACCGCTTCGTCACAAGCAACCCCGCTGCGCGTTGACTCTAACCGCATTCAATTTAATGGAGACCAACGAAGATTTTGACACAGGTCTCCTCTACGAGCCTCTTGAAGGAGTCGAAAGACTGGAGAACTATCGACCAGGGGGCTATCACCCCATTCAAATCGGAGATCACTTTCACGGTCGATATCGAGTTGTTCATAAGCTGGGACATGGGTCTTATTCAACTGCGTGGCTGGCCCGTGATGAACAAACCAATAAATACGTTGCAGTGAAAGTTTGCACAGCAAACGCGAATCCAAAGGAAGTGGACATTATATCCACTCTCACTCGTCCTCATTGTCCTTCAGTCAACCATCCAGGAAAGATGATGGTCCCTTCGATTCTAGATGGGTTCACCATTCGCGGCCCAAATGGAAATCATGCTTGCTACGTTACAGCGCCGGCGAGCGCTAGTCTCTCTGGAGTGAAAGATGGTTCATGGATCCGCTTATTCCAGCTTGATGTAGCCCGGTCATTGGCTGCGCAACTCGTTCTTGTTGTGGATTATGTGCATGCCCAAGGAATTATCCATGGAGACCTTCACCTCGGCAACATTCTTCTCAAAGTTCCGCCCAATTTTGACCAGCTCCCACTCAAACAATTATATGAGAAATATGGAGCACCGGAACTAGAACCAGTTGTTCGTCTAGATGGCAATTCGCTTCCGCCTGGTGTCCCATCCCACGGCATTGCGCCCATATGGTTGGGCGAAGCGAGTGAGAAAATCACACTTTCAGAAGCCAGGATCTTGCTTACAGACTTTGGTGAAGCCTTTTCCCACTCAGAAGAACGGAAATACGAATCTCGCACCCCGCTTGTCATTCGTCCCCCTGAGGCGCGGTTTGAACCAAACGACCCTCTGTCTTTTTCATCGGACATTTGGACTCTCGCTTGTACCATATGGTCTATCATCGCCCAACGGCCATTATTTGAAGGATTTCTCGCGACGAAGGACGACATGACCTGCGAGCACGTCGATACTCTTGGTGTTTTGCCACTTGGATGGTGGAGGAGGTGGGAGGCGCGACGACTGAAATTTACCGAGGATGGCAAGCCAATGAACCGCAACCCTTTTCGATCTTGGGATGATCGGTTTGAGGATAGCGTGCAACAGCCCAGACGAGATAGTGGCATACCATCGTTTGATGCAAGGGAGAGGGAGGCTTTCTTCGACATGCTACGGCCGATGCTCTCATTCAGACCTGAGAATCGCCCTACTACTAAGCAAATTCTCCAGTCAGAATGGATGCGAAAATGGGCTCTTCCTGTATATGGCAAGATGCAAGATAATGTATGAGCTATTCTAGGGTGGGACTGCATGTACCAATTTCATCCGCTCCCGAGGGAGTATCCCGGGGTCTGTTGCGAAATATAGGATGCCTGCACCTGAAAGAGATCATGACTGTAAGACGTTCTGCCACAATAATCCCATGCAAGGTTCGCGTTTGGCATGTGGAAGTATTCTCTGAATTTGGGTCCACCAAACAGATTACCTGTGTATACTCGAGCGCAGACGATTAAGCGTCAACGTGTCCTTGACATCATGTCGGCTTGGCTGAAGCGGGTGGATCTGCAGCACAGGGTAAGCGAAAAAAAACCTGGGAGGGGTATTTGCCTGACAAGAAACCCAGCGATATCTTCTGTTCCTTGGATCTGCTCAGAGGCCGGGCAAGTATCACACTTCGGGATCGCTGGACCGCTGGGCTCAAGTGTTTCGTTGTTCTCGCGGTCCAAACAGGATTCTCAATGTCAAGAGCTCGACGGTGCTGATCGGCAGTGACTGCTCGCTCTAGGCCATCAGGTTCAAACACGAGCCCGAGAGGGTCATCGATGAGGTTTTTTTGCTATTGGATAGTTGGAACAGGGCGCAGCACCTGCAGCCACCAGACAACCAAGGCAGAGAACACGGACAGGGTAGACGCAAAGAAGCGGGTTACACGGACGGAGGAGCAGGGCGGGCAAGGTGGCGTGGTAAATCAGCGAATCGAGGAGGCCAGAAAGGCCATCGAGGGAAGGGCACAGAGGGCAAATTCGGGAAATAGTGGAACGAGCGAACTGCGTTGAGGAAGCACTTAGTGAGAGAAAAGATTGATTGATTCCGCATCGGTCGGAACATGAGTGAGCAGTTGGCGAAAATGTGAGGCGTCATTCAGGAAATGGCATCCCCCAAAGCCGGGCAACCTCTTCACGGCGCCACTTGCGTAGGCAGAAAGGCGAAAATAATCCCCGACAAAAAAGCTCAGCCGCAGTTTGAGACCGAAAAGAAAAAAGGGAGTCGGGCGGGGCTGGCGAGGAATCCGATTGGGCGAGACAAATCGCAGGGGAGCAGCAGTGAGTGCAATGTGGACGGGGTGGAAAGAAAGAAGACGGAGGCAGAAAGGAGGACAGAGGGAGGTGGAGTTCTTTTATGTTCGGAGCCACGGCGGGGAGAGGTGACAAGACGGCGTAATGGGGCGCTAAACCGGAAACGGCAAAACTAACCGGATATAATAATCCACAGGTTCCGCTATTACATAATACCGTTTTTAGCGGCACATCCTCAATTAATGAATTCCCACCCGACCAAAATTCTCTCCGGTGCAGTGATAACGATGCGAAGTTGATCCGTTGCGAAAAGATCCTTTTGGTCACGCGTTCAAATCAAGTTCAGCAGTTCCAGGGAGCGGCCCGCGAAGAAAGCAAGGCATGAAGGTGGAGGCTACTGTTCACCCCGCAATTGCACGAGATAACTGATTGCATCTTGTCTAGCTCAGTGGAAATATGACCCGAGACATACATGAAGGCTATCCACCACACTCGATATAGACAGCAAATGGGAGAGATATAGGTACTGGGGGATGGCATGATTTGATAAAGATGGCATTTTTCACGTCCTCCGCTAAGATGCCCGCTGTTTCTTGAGTGTCGTGCTCCAGTATACTTGTATAGAGCCTTGACTCCTCCCCGGGAATCTCTGATCAAATCGCTTAAACACTTCCGACCAGGCAAGAGATTCTTCCTCCCTAAGTTGCACCAGAAGGCGATTCTCTTCTGCCAACCAAGGTAACCCTTTTCTTGAGGAACAATTATGTATTCCATGGTCAACTCTGGCCTCTCCGCTTGGTTGCTCAGCTGATGAAGTCGCGACTCCTTCCTCTTTCGAGGTATCATTCGATTTCGATACATCATTGGAGCGGGAGGGTACATGGAGGCATTGAGACAGCGCACCCTCAAACAACCATGACAAAAACTGCAGTCGCTCTTCGACCGGTAGAGAAGAGAATTGATCCCGAAGAAGAGAAAAAGACATTTTAACGGGGCGGTTTGCTCGAGTACGCTGGCCGGCATTTTTCATACGCCGATTGTCCACGACGACAGAAACCTTGTTGATTTTGGACCGCTGCCGCCCTAGCTTCGTCGCCCTTTGCGACTTTGGTCGCATGCTGTGACTGAGGCCACGCACGGTCTTGTCCGGCGAATGAGAAGGGGCCACAACGGCCGATGTCTCTTTGCTGGCCAGAGTTTGTTCAATATCTCGCAAAGGATAATCATTCAAGATGGCCGGATCAATCATTGTGTCGCAACCCTCCCGAGTCAGGACAGAACTTTCAGCATGGCTAACATGAGATTGCTGACTGGCAGTACGGGCGAGCCCCAGATCGCTCGATTCAAAGCCGAGTGGGTCCTGAGAATCCTGGCCGAGACTATCGCAGATCGGCGGATGGGCCTCACCTCCAGGACTGGGTAAGTCCTGCAGGTGTAGAATATCCTCAAATTCGAGCGCCTCAACTCCGAGGTCCACGAACGATGTCTGATTCTCCACAGTGGGTTGGTGCTGGGTGTTCATCTCCTGTGGTAGGCTGTTGTTCAAGCAAACCTCCACCGGCGGTCGGGGAGGAAGGGGGTGTCGCTCGGACGTATGAGAATGAACATTTGGGTACCTCGGTGAGTCACGAGGATTTGACGAAGTAGATGTGGCGGTGATCGAGACAGGACTTGGATAATGACAAACATCGAGAGAATCCTGCGGAGGCTGCGTTTTGTCCTGGAAAGGGTTCCACGGCCGGAAAGACTCCAAACGAAAAGTATCGCTTGGCATATTGCACGAAAGAAAAGGCATCTGAGCAAGGTAGAAATGGAGAAACCAGGGTCGGGACTATAGGCAGGAGGCAGTGTATAGGGTACAGTGGGAAGGGACAAAGAGAAGATTTTGGGAGGGTTGCGCTGCAGTTTGACATTTAGGTGGAATTATAGTCTCCTTTATAGACCGCGAGGCGTAATCCGCTTTTTTTTTTTTTTTTTCACAGCGCAGAAGACACCAATCAGCTCCCGCAACTCAAGCTGCTGCATCCACAAGTTGCGAGATGACGCGAGTTTCGTACCCGGGAGGCTCTATGGAACACATGACAATTCCCATTATCTCGCTGATGGCCTCCGACCAATGATCTATGCCCACAGTCGTCGAGAGCTCTGTCCCTATTCGCGAGACTGCATGATCGTATCGTCTTGCCGTCACCCGACCAGGAATTCAGCTCAGGATGCTGCATCGACCTGGGTCAGGCGAGTATGCGGTATTTTCGTGATTGGCTCGCATCACCGCTGCATGCTGTCGAGATTCATCGATTGGGTACGGATGGACCGGAGAAGCCGACGATGACGACAACTGCGAGGCCGAGGCGTTTGGAAGCAAGCAGCTGAGAGATCTGCGACGCCAAGGGCTATGCAGTATAACCTCGATGGGGGCGTCAGACGGGGCGATGAAGCGGAGCATCAAGCATCAAGGAAGGCAACTGAAGCGACTTCGCAACGATGGAACCAAGCGGAAATCGGAGACCTTGAACGAGAAGCCACCAACAGTAGAAGACGATCGAGATGGCTTTGCAGCAGGATCTATGGTGGATTCTTCGGGGGAAAAGATCGTATTGACATGCAACACGATGCAGTGGAGGACTGGATCGGCGCAGCATTTCTGCTCCTGGTCAACCAGACGACATTGCAGCCAACGCGGGCCAGCACAAGCACAAGGGTTCCGGTGGAGCGGTCATCTCCGGCGAATGAAAGGGGCAGTGCATCAGGCTGAAAGCCAATACGCAACCGACCAGTGGGCCCGAGAAAGAAAGGGGGGTGAAGGGGGAAGAGAAGAGAAAGTGCGTCGATGAAGAGGAGAGGGCGACGCATGTTTTATAGACGGGATGGCAGATTCGCAGGGCGGTAAGCCGAACCGGAGGGAAGGAGAAGGGCGCCATGCCTAAACCGGAAGGGGGAATACGGAACCCGGCAGGCGGTCGGAGGCGGCGGAGCAGCGGTGCAATGGGCGCCGTTTCCGGCGCCCCGCTCACCGTGTCAGCTAATACTTTTTAGTAGAATCTTTAGACTTACTATATATCCTAATTATACTATAATACTTTAATAGAGTAGTACTAAATCTAAGTTAAATTAATAGTATTATATATTTTAATATAGATATCTATAGTCACTAATAAAATAGGGTCTTTATATATATTATACTAAAATAGGAAAATAAGATAATACTTAGAGACCCTTAGCTATACTATATAAATAGGAGATATTTACTAAAGAAAGATTATCTTAATATCTATTTATAGTTAAGTAAAAAGATAAGATATTAGAATTATATAAATCTAACTATTAGGCTAAAATAAATAAAAACTCTCTAAGTTAAGAAGACTAAGGCCCTAAGGATCACTAAAGTCCTTAATAGTATTTCGAATAAGAAATATCTATAAATTAGGAAGATTATAATAGATAATATTAATAAGATACTTTATCTAAAGAAAATAATTAATCTAAAACCTAAGCTACTAAAATAGTATTAGCTATAGCTAGATATCTTTAGCTAATAGCTAATAGATACTCTCCCTAACCACTAACTAAAGATTAATTATAAGATTCTATTATAATATAACTAAAATAGTATCAAAGAGTCTTTACTTTATAGATCTCTCTATAGAATAAATAAAAAGAAACTCTTAGTTCTATAGAAGACCTTTATAGAACTATTAGAGAAAAACTTTATCTATATAAGTAAATTATCTACTACTATACTAATACTATTAGTATATAAACTAAAAAAAAATATTTAATTCTATATTAATTATTAAAGAATTAATATAATAATAGTAAAAAATTACTATCTACTACTATTAATTTAAGAGATCCTCTAAAATATAGTAATAGTATACTAGTTTATAAAGCTTAATATTATCTTAGCTTTTTATAAAGTTTAGATATATCTAAATAAAAAGTAAAAGACTATATTTTATACCTAATATAGTTTTTTTAAATAGAATATTACTCTATTTAGACTTATAGAAGCCTTAGTAATATTCTAAAGATTTATTAATTAGATACTCTAAAAGTATCTAGATAATTTTATATCTATATATATAGATAATATTATTATCTATTTAAGCGAATTATTAGTAGATTACTACTAAAAGATAACTAAAGTACTATAGAAGCTTAAAGAGATAGGGTTATAATATAATATTAGAAAGTTAGAGTTTAAGTAAAACTTAGTAAAGTACCTTAGATTTATTATTAAAGTATAGAAAAAAGTATAAATAGATCCTAAGAAGATTAAAGCTATCTAAGTATAGAAAGTACTAAAGATACTATAGAAAGTATAGATATTCTTAAAATTTATAAACTTCTATTAGATATTTATATCTTAATTTACTAACTTTTTAGCCCTATTAATATATTTTACCTAAAAAGAGATATTATTTTATTAGGATAATATCTATTAAAAAGCTTTTATAGAGCTAAAAGAGCTTTTTATTAAAGCGCTAATCCTAGTTTACTTTAAAGAGAGATATAAAATAGAAGTTAAAGCTAATATATTAGGATAGACTATAGATACTATATTATCTTAGAGGTAAGATAATAGTATACTTTAGCTATATATCTATCTCTTATAGAAGCTATCCTTAGCTAAAACGAACTATAAGATCTATAATAAAAAGCTTTTAGTAATTATTAAAACGCTATATAAATAGAGACTAAAGCTAAAGATAGTATCCTAATTTACTATTTTAATAGACTATAAGAACCTCTAATACTTTAATAAAATATAGTATCTATCGGAATAATAGATATAATAAACTAGCCTTTTAGTAGAGTTCGATTATAATTTATAGTACTAGTTTAGAAAGTAAATAGTATAATCTAATATACTATTATAATAAAAGTAAGATATACTAAAGGGAATCTTAGATAAAAGGCTCTTAAATCGCTTCTAATTAATATTTACTAAGATAGTAATTTAACTAAGTAGATTAGTTAAAGAATAGGATAGGCTACTTAACTTTATAGTAATAATATCTCTCTTTAAAGAATAGAGTCTCTAAGATAAATAGATAAAGATAAGATTAATAGACCCTATATATTAGAGAGTTTCCTAAGTATTAAAAGATAGAGAATACTAAATTATAGCTAAAATAGATATAAAGACTAGTCTAGCTAAATATAAATTAGATAAAAAAAGGCTATTATATTTTCGGAAAAGGATCTAGATCCCTAATAGTAAGCTATTATAGATAAAGATTATCTAGTATATTTATAACTCTTATATTACTAAATACCTAGGGTAAAATACTATCTATTTAATACTATCCTAATAGTTCTTCTAGCTAAAAGTAGCTAAAGATATATAATAGTTCCTAAGAAACTATACTATCTATAGAAAGAGTACTATCTAGTATAATATAAAGTATAGGCTATTAAAGCTTTTACTAATACTATAGTAAATCTAGACTAAAATCTTAGTAGACTTTATTATAGAACTTCTATCTATAGGCCCCTAGAGAGTAATAAACTACTTAGTAATAATAGACTAGTTAACTAAGAGTATAATCCTAGTAGCTATAAAAAAGATAATATTAGCTAATATAATAGAAGTATTTTAGATATACTTCTATATATATTATAGGCTTCTATTAGTAATAATAAATAACTAAAGGCTATAATTTATTAGAGGATTTTAGTGAATTATCTATAAAAGACTATTAATATAATACTAATTCTTAATAGTATTCTACCTATAGTCTAATAAAGTAATAGAATAGGTAAACTAAGAAGTAGAAAGAGTTATCTAAGCCTTTTTAGTCTATATATAAGATAATTAGAGATCGCTACTACTAATAGTAGTAATAGTAATTAATAACTATAATATAATATCTACTAGACTATTACTATTCTTTTTTATATATAGCTACTATATAGATCTAATTAGGATAGATAATATCTAAAACCCTAGGGAAATATAGGAGATACTACCCTTAGAGAGGATAGGTAAAATATTTATAAATCGCCTCTAAGATACTAACGTAACCCGTAAGCGAGCTGGACATGTAAGCGAGCTGGACACCCCACCAATGTCTATAGTTTTAAACCAATTTTATTTAACCAAAACGCTATTTAAATACAAAAAAAGCTATTCAGTGCGTTTTTTACACTGTGTCCGCTTATGCCCCACTTCAAAACAGTTAGTGCATTGCGGGGGCGCCCGATGAGGTAGTGATTGCGTCGTTTCTGGCTGCTCCGCTGGCTGCTCCGCTGGCTGCTCCGCTGGCTGTTTTTTCTGCTTTTTTTCATCCGATACTAGCTGGTTTAGCTCGCCAGCTATGAAACCATCTCTATATAGCAGTTGCTATGCAGATTTGGCGCGTTTTATGGTCTGCTTTGCGTTGGCATTGCGTAATAGCTTATTTTGGTGCGCCAGAAATGCAGCGTTATGCATAGCCATCTCGCACCCCTTCACAATTTGGTCTAGCGTGCGCTGGGTAGGGCTAGTAGGGCTTGCTGAGCGTCGCCGGAGTAACGCTTTTATAGATGATGCTTGTTTACCTAGTTATCTAGGGTTTTGGGGGTTTTCATCGAAAAATCGCTGTCGCTGCTGAGAGGGGGCGTCGGTGTTTTGAGATAGATATTTAGGGTATCGATTACCCGATTCGGATCCAATGGTACTAAACCAGTAGCTGCGAAGCTATTTTTAATCGTCACCGATTTATAGCAAGCAGCGTACGCAGTAGGGAATTCAGCTAGGAAATCTAGCTTAGTAATATGGTTGACCCCGGTACGCATATATCCCTCTACCAATTTGCTATACTCGCGTTTCAAAACACTAAAACACCCCACATCTAGTGGTTGTAGTAGATGAGATGAATGCGCTAGCATACAAAGAGGTATAATATCGTTTTATGCGCAGATTTAGTCGAATTTAGGGGTAAGATGGCTACTATGGCCATCTAGCACTAGTAAGCGATATCGACCACATAATCGCGACGTAGTAGCTGGGATAAACCGTCGAAGTAGCCAATTTAACCCAATTTCATCGCTCGTCCAGCCATTTTGGCTTATATCGATACCCCAGCCAGTAGGGAGATCATCGAGCCAGCCAGCTTAGTAGCGCTTAGCTTTAAAGATGAGGTATGGCAGGGATATATATCCAGACGCGCCGATACATTCAATACTAGTAACCCACTCGCGGTTACCGGGCTGAAGTAGCTTAGCGCGTCCATAATAGTTAGCGCGAGTGACTACTCTGGTAGCTGCTATCATCCCCATAGCAAACCCAGTTTCATCGAAGTTATATATATCGTCGGTAACGATGCCATACTTCGCAATTGTGTCGGAAACTAGGGTAAACCACTGCCGAATTTGGTTTATATCTTCGTTTTGCGCACGTTGGTAATCATAGCGACGTGAGAGACGTGTTTTTATCTCCGGTGTGCGCTGGATAAGATTATATACCCATTTTTGGCCGACGGTTTGGGGGGGTCTTCGCCCCGCTCTGCGAGTAGCAAATTGGCCATATCTCGCACATAAGGCTGCCGGGGCGGGGCACCTCTCGTATCCATAGAAACCACCCATTTAACAAGCGATTGCTCTTCGATTTGGGTCAATTTATGGCTATTCGCCCTTATAGCAGCGCGATTAGTGACACCGGTAAGACGGGAAGCAAGTATTGAATGTAGGATATTAAACTAGCGCGCTGCCTCGCGAATTGAAGGGATTCGCTTAGTCTGAATAGCTTCGATAGCTAATAAGACCCTCCCCTCCTGCTTAGCGTTTTTTTGCCGATTTTGGGAGCGATTTAGTGGTATTATAGGGGTTTAAAATAATAGGGTTGAGATCGGGGAGTGGTTTTTGGTGGGGTGTCCAGCTCGCTTACATGTCCAGCTCGCTTACGGGTTACGTTATAGATTAGGCTTAATTAGTAATTATAGTAGCCTAAGAGACCTAATAAGATTAGGTAAATTAGTACTATTAAGTAGTACCGGTTTATAAACTAGATAATAGAGTATAGTTAAACCTTTAAAATATCTATTTATAGAGACCCTTAAAGAAGCTTAACTAGCTATATACCTAATATATAGTCGAAGAGGTCCTAATACTATATACTATATAACTTAATATACTAACTAGTATCTATCTAGTATTCTATATTAAGCTTATCTAGCTAACTATAATAGATCCGCTTTCTTCCTAAATCGTAGATAATATATAGCTACCTCTAATAGAAATCGATAGTAAGAATAAGTAGGCTATTAAGGAAATTCTATAAAAACAAATAAGACGAATAGGATAGGGATTATAATAAGAAGTTTTAGTAAAATAGGTAGGTTATATAGAACCCTTATAGGAACCTATCGAACTAGTTTAAGACTATATAGTACTCAATATTTTTAAGCAACGAAATACTACCGAATCGACTATAAACCATAGTCTCTCTACTAGGATACTGATCCTATGCCTATTAACTAGAGGAAGAGGGTATATAATAGGCTAGAGCCTAAGGGTCATCATATATAACACATAATATCAACATCCTACCCCTATTTCGACCTCGAAACACACCTAAGTTTCCTTTCTTCTTTAGGCTTTTTATATATAGCTTGTGGCCTTACTAGATTGAATTTAAGTCTTACATTAGCCCTTCACAAAGAGACTTTATAATTTTTCTCTTAATTATTATAATTATCTATAATTATATAGTAGTTATCTATAGTTATATAGCGGTTATCTATAGTTATATAGTAGTTATCTATAGTTAACTATAAGATAACTATAGATAACTATATTAGTAGTCTTTAGATAGCTAATTAGTATATAGAATAGTAGATATCTATCTATAATTATTTTTTCTCTATATTAAAATTATAGTTATAATTTATTTATTTATATCCTCTAAGATTATATATAAAAACTTTTTAGTAAGACTTTTTTTACTATTCTCCTAAGGATTTTTAGTTTACCTAAGTTTATATTAGAATCTACTTAGAATATCTTAATCCTAAGTATTATTCTTTTTAGATTAATTCCTTAAACCTAACTTTCTTTAATTAGATAATTTTCCCTACCTAGTAAGCTAGTAAACTATAACTTTAATATTTAACTTAGACCTTACTTACTCTCTATACTACTTTTTTACTTTAGATTTACTTAAGTATATTAGACTAAAGCTCTAAAAGTTTTAGGTTATCTATTATAGTAATATAGAGATAAAGGATTCTTAGTAAAGCTTTATAAAATAGTAGCTTAATATAAGCTTTAGATTAAAAAAAAAGATAGTAGATAAAATCTATTAGGATAGAAAGAAAAAGTCTAAGCTTTAGGAGAGCTTTAAATAGATTATATATAAAAAGACTAATAAGCCTAAGATTATATATAAATACTATTATATAGTTCTTATTTATCTAAATCTTTAGTATAGAGAGACTTTATTTTTAAATATATATCTAAAAAGAGATATCTATTATATAGATCTAATAAAATAAAAGATTAATTAGATAATATAGAGCTTAGTATATCTTTTATTTTTTTTCTATTTTTCTATAGTTAATCTATAGATCTAATTATTAATACTATTTAGCTATAATCTTTAAACTAAAGGGTATTTAGCTAGGATCTTCTCTTAAAGAAGCTTTTTATTTTTATTATAGTTACCTAACTTCTATTTTATATCTTTAAATATCCTAAGTTTAAGGATCTAGTAGATATTATTTAGCTTATCTAATCTAAGATTAATCTATTTTCTATAAAAACTATCTAGTACTATTTAGATATAACTATCTAAGTATAATAGAAAAAGGTTCTAAAAAAGCTTCTAAATAAAAGCTAACTCTTAATTACCCTAGACTATTAGATATTACCCTTTAGCTAGGTATTTATAGCTATTACTAGCTACTTTCTTAACTAGGATTAGGAATACTATAAGATTCTTCTTAGATTTAAGCCTCTCTATAGATTATATATTAGGAGTAACTTAAGTATAACTATCTTTTAGATCCTCTAAAAGTATAGTATTACTAATTAAGTATTATTAATTATAACTAATAATATAATAAATAATAATACTATAATAATAAATATCTATAATATAATTTAGTTCTAGGGTCTAAGTAATACTTTTTTTTTTAGATTCTATATATTATTTATATTATTTAGCTTAGTCTAAACTAACTATTTAGAAAAATAAAAATAAATCCGATTAATAATAAAATAGAGATAGAGTAGTCTAATAAATATACTTATTTATTTTATTTAAGATACCTAATAAAAAAGATTATAGATACTTTAAATAAGATTCGATCTCTTTTTCTTTCTTTTTTCTTTAACTTTACTAATCTTCTCTAAAGATTTAAGATCTTACTATCTTTATTAATATAAGTCTATAGTAGTAGAAGGCTTTTCTAAGTCTTTAAACCGAAGTATATAGGGTTATTTCTATCTAGAATATTTATATATACTCGAATTCTATCTTTTTAATACTATATTATACTAAATAACTATAGCTAGTTTTTAATCTATATTATATAATATATTAATATCTTTAGTTTAAGCTTAAAAAAAAAGAATAGTATTAGATTAATTATCTTCTTTTAATTACTAAGCCTTTTTTTAAGTTTATAACTATCTTATTAAAAACTAAAAATATTATTATTTATTAAATCTTTAGTATTTATAATAAGCTTTTTAGATATTTTAAGGCCTTCTAAAAATAGCTTAGATATAAGAAGATCCCTTAGAAGAAGAGAATACTTATAGTATTTATTATAATATATAATAAACTCTCTAAGTATTATATAGCTATAGATATAGAAAGATATAGTAATATCTATATAATAGCTACTATCTTAGCCCTATTAAAAAAGCTTTAATTTTTTACTATTAAAGATTAGTAAGATTATAATTATATTATATAGTACTAAGAATACTTAGAAAAAAGTTTAAGTAGTAAATCACTTATAACTACTATATCCTAAATATATATAGAAAAGTAAAGGGTTATATTAGGAATTATAATATCTATTAATAGAATAAACTATTATAATACCTTTCCTATAGAGAATTATAGCTCTTAGATACTCTAATAAGACTATAGGAATAGATTATAATAGACTTTATTATAAAACTACCGAAATTAAATAAATATAATATAATTATAGTAATTATCGACCGACTTACTAAGTATACCTATATAATCCTAATGTTACGAACTGCTAACTGGTCATAGTGAGTAACGTCCGCAAAGGTAATACTTCTCTTGGAATACTGCGAGCCTTAAGCGTATCTGTAACCGTACCAATGCCTTAGGGGCCTTCTATGGACTTGGGTCTCTAGGGTGCTTGCAAGGTGTGCCAATTAGAGCGCTGGTTAAGTTAGTCACTTAGGGATCGAGGATCACTAAGTAAGCTCCTAAGACCGTTGGAGATTTGTCGCTATGTTCGAACTGTGAAATACTAAAGGTGGTTCTAAGTAACAATGGAATGAATTGATTATAAAGAACTAAATATATGCGGTAAAGACTGTTCCTTATATACCTAGTCCTTCTTATTGTGTGATAAGTCTGGGACTCATCGCTTGATGTCTTCCGCTCTTATCGCTTGATGAGTTTCGTCTTATCGCCCGATAAGTTGTTATATACTGCGTACCGTTCGGTGGTTATAGGTAGTATACTTTGTGACGGTGAATAGGCGGCTGTTTCCTATGTTACTATATGACTAGACTAGTCTCTCTGGCCCTACTAGTCTCGCTGGTCCTTTTGGTCCGGCTGGCCTCTTCTGTCCCGCTGGTCGCCCCGGTCCTGCCGATCCCTTTGGTCTGGCTGGTTGTTTTGGGTCCCGCTGGCTATCTTAGTCTAGCTAGCTTCCTTATTTATTGGGCGGTGTGTTTGATAGGTTACTATTGCTTCTGCTAGTGTTTGAGGAGTAGAGTCCTCCTGGAGAGGTCATAATATCACCCCCTCCTTTCTTAGGTTTTCGTCCTTGGAAATATAAATAGCGCGCTTCCCCTGGTGGGTGCTCTTTTCCTATCGCTATATTTTGAGTCTTTTCTGATTATATCGTCGAAGTTGTCGATTTATAAGAACTAACTTAGTGCTTGTATCGAGGAGGAAGGTTATCGATCGGTGGTTCCCTGCGACTGTTGCGTTCGACTTAAATAAGTATGTATTTGTTCCGATTGTTCTGATCGCTGCGCTGATTACGTTAAAGGCGGCGGCGGTGTGAAGTATATAATATCGAAACCGTCGTATTCGGATGCTGAATGGCGTTGTCTAGTGAAAGTCTAGAAGTAAATTGCTGAGGAACGTTGTCGTACTATTTAGGCTAGTTAAGAGGCTATGGCTAAGGTTCTTCGCTTAGAGCGTTATGAGGCCTTGCTTTATTCTTATGCTGGCGATTTTATTATGTGTGATTATAAAGAGATTACTGAGTTAGAGGATCTTGAGCGTTGTGAAGCTGAAGAGATCGCTTATATCGAAAAGGAGTATACTATAGCCCTAGCTGCTAAATAGAATCGTTCTGTTTCTGAAAAGAGTATTATTAATTACGGTGCGTCTTTAGGTTCTTATACTATATTATTGTCGGTTAGAGAGGGTAATTAAACTCTTGCCGCTACGTTAGAGGGTCCTACTCTGACGTAGATGATTACGATGGCTAATCTATTATCCGCTACTTTCTAGGAAGGTATTGATTTCGACGCTTCCTTTGCTTCTGTTCTTCCGGAGTCCTCTTTGCCTTATAGTAATACTATTGAACTAGCTAGTGATAGCCCCTTAAGTAGGTAATAGGTTCCTATATGTTTTCTAAGGTAGGATACCTTTTCTACTTGATTAGGAGTTGTTGCTGACCGTTAGACTATTTATCGTCTAGGATGGTTTTAACTTCGTATTTGTCCTCTGTTTCTTTTTTGAGTTCTATATTGGTAGCGATTTTGGCGTTTTTTGGTATGGGTTTAAGTAATAAGATATGAAATATTAGGTAGATTCTTTTTATACTTTCCGGTAGCTTTAGTCGGTAGTTGACCAGTCCTGTTTTTTCTTTAATTATAAAAGGTCCTAACTTTAGGTGGTCGAGTTTTATGCTTAGTCGTTTGGTTTTAATGTTTTGTTGTAGGAGGTAGACTTTCTCCCCCTTTTTTAGGTTAGGGCTAACTTAATGGCGCTAATTGTAGTATATCTTTATATATAGGTTTAGGAATTCGATATCTTGAGCTATTTGTATATGCAACTGTCTGATTCCTATGGCTAGTAACCTTGCTGATTCTGCTGTGGTTTTTTCGTTTTTTGGTTCTCCTATTAACTTTGGGTGGTACCTATAGTTGGTAAAAAATGGTGTTTCTTTGGTGGTTGAATATATTGCGTTGTTATATGCGAATTATGTAACTAGTAGTAGTCCTACCTAGTTGTTCTGCTGGTAGTTCATATGATGCCTTAGGTACTGCTCGATTGTCTGGTTGACTTATTCGGTCTGTCTATTGGTTTGTGGGTGATAGGCCGTTGAAAGGCTGTGGTGGATCCCAATTTGATCTGCGAAGGATTACTATATGTTGGATGTGAATAGTTTATCTTAGTCAGAGGTAATTTTGCTTGGTGCTCTGTGGTTTGCGAAGATGTGTCGAAGTAAGATGTTTGCTATTTGGTTCGTATTAATGTTTTTAGTGGTTGGGATCATATAGGCGTACTTAGTGAGTCGGTCAACGATTACTATGATTATGTTATTTTCGTCTAATTTCGGTAGTTTTGTGATGAAGTCTATCGTAATCTATTCCTATGGTCTCGTTGGAGTGTTCGAGAGCTATAGTTCTCTATAGGGAAGGTGTCGCGATGGTTTGTCCTATTGATAGGTATTGTAATTCCTGATGTATCCCCTCACTTTTCTGTGTATATTCGGGATATAGTAGTTACGAGTGATTTGCTCTATCGTTTTCTTAATTCCTATGTGTCTATGTATTAGTAGGTTGTGATGTCTTTTGATGACTTTACTTTGTAATGATTGTAGTACGTAAATTAGTCCGTGGATGAGGACGAAGCTGTTGTCGCTTATGGTTCTGTTTTGATCTGTTTTTAAGATTTTCTATATAGATTCGTCTTTAACGGTGGCTCTTTAGACTTTGTCTATCTAGTCGTTATTTTCTATTTCGCTGGTTGCTATGAGTATTTGTTGGTTATAGACGATATCTTCTTATTTATTGGTAGCGAGGATAGTAGATGCTACTTCCTTGGTTCCGATTTTGTAGTTAGGTCTTCTGCTGAGTATGTTAGCGACTACGTTTTCTGTTCCTTTGTAGTGAATAATCTTAAAATTATATTATGTAAGGGTTTCTGCCTATCTGGCTTATCGTTGAGTGAGTTTCTTTATTATAGTGAAAAATGTTAGGTTATGGTGGTCTGTTTTTACTGTAACGGTGTATTTTGCTTCTTCTAGGTACGCTCTCTAAACTTGGAATGCTAATACTATAGTAAGTAGTTCCTTGTCGTGGATGTTGTAGTTAAGTTCTGCTAGAATTATTTTTCTGGACTAAAATGCGATTAGTTGTGGTTTCCTATTGTCGTCCGGTTAGGTTAACTATGCTCTTAGAGTATAGTCTAATATGTTGGTTTTGAGTGTGATTGGTTTTTCGTAATTGAAGATCCTAAGAATTGTCCTCTTCTTATATAGCTCTTTGAGTCTGCGAAAGGATTCTTTAGCTTTGTTGTCCTAGTTGAAGGCTTCTCCTTTCCTGGTGAATCGGTAGAGTCCTATGGCGTATGTTGAGTAGCTGGGTATTAGTTTCCGATAGTAATTTACGAGTCCTAAGAAGCTCTAGATGTCCTTGACGTTTCTGGGTATAGGCTATTTAACGATACTTCTGACTTTCTCTTCTTCTATCCCTAGTCTGTTTAGGCTGATGGTGTATCCTAGGAAACTGGTTTCCTAGACGTGGAATTTATATTTCTTGAGCTTTAGAGTGATTTTGGCTTCTCTAAGCTTCTGTAGTACTTTCCGATTATGTTCGATGTGTTCGGCTTCGGTCTTGGAGAATACTAAGATATCGTCTAAGTAGGCAATAACGAAGACGTTGAGGTGTTCTTCTAATACTGTGAAGATGAACTGTTGGAAAGATGCTAGTGCGTTAGTAAGGCCGAAAGGTATGACTATATACTCGAAGTGTCCGAATTTGGTCCTAAATACCGTTTTCTATTTGTAGCCTTTCTTGATTCTGAGTCGGTTATATGCTTCTGTGATATTGTATTTCGTAAAGTATTTTGCTCCCTAGATCCGATCCTGAATCTTGTGAATTAAAGGTAGTGGATAGCGATCTTTGATAGTGACCGAATTTAATTGTCAGTAGTCTATATAAAGTCGAAGGCTTCTATCCTTCTTTAGAACGAATAGGATAGGATATCTAGCCGGTGAAGTGGATTTTCGAATATATCCTTTCTTTAAGTTTATATCGATATATTCCTTCAACGTCTTAGATTCTTTCTGTGAGAGTTGGTAAATAGGTCGGAAGGTCGGTTCCTTACCTTCTTATAGATTAATCTTATAGTCGTATAGGCTATATTCTGGTAATATGCCCGTTTTTGGCGGTGTAAATATATCCTAGAATTCTTAGTATTCCTTAGGGATCTGTGTTTCTTCTTCGGTTATGTAGAGGTTTGCTAGTTTATACTCGATTATAACATATTCTCTCAATTCGTCGTCTATTATATCTAGTCGTTGCTCTGTGTTGGTAACTATGCTGGCTTCTGGTTCCTTGTACTGTGCCCCGCTTCTAGGCCGAATACTCCTCTTAGGTTCTTTCTTATAAGGGCTTCGATGACTATCTGTCTCCCTGCGACTAGGTGTCTGTTTAAGCTTTCTTCCTCCGGTCTAGGTTTCACTGGTCTGTCGGTATTTATATCGATCAAAGATGATGAGTCCTCCTTGCTAGTCGATGGTAGGGTTATATTTCCTTAACTATAGTACTCCTAGTATAATATTGTATTGTCCTAAATTGGTAATGTTGAAGTTTACTATTTTATAGTGGTTTCCTATAACTATTGGTAGGTTTCCGGTTTTATATATAATCCCGGAGTTGAGTGGCTCTCTATTGAGTCTAGTTAAAGGCAGTGGCTTTTCCTTTGGTCGCTGTTGGATTGTGTTCTTCTGATAGCACTGTGGGCTTATGAAGTTTCCGCTTGATCCTAAGTCGATTATTGCTCTTATATTTTTGTATACAATGTTAATATGGATTTTTATATACGCTCTTTACTAGGTTGTGGCTAGTGTGGGTCTAATCTTTTTGTTGCTGTGCTATATCCCTATATATTCTTCTTTCTAATTAGGTTAGCTTTCCTAATTTATTGGTTGTGGCTCTACTCCTAGGTTTAACTTTCCCTAGTAGTGGACTATATAGTTTTTATCGTAGCAACCTAGAACCGCCTATATATTATACTTAGGGTATTATACGTAACCTCGATATATATATCGGGGATGCTCGTATAGGTAGGTTGGTTCATCCTAGGTCTGCTCTTCCTAAGTCGACTTATCCTGTTGGCCTTTTGTCTCGTTACTTAAGGTTTCCTGGCCGTAGCTGTTCCTGGGGGATCTTTGAAGCGTTTCTAGGGTTGTTCCTGACGTTCCTAGGAGTGTGGGTAGAGTTTCTAGGATCTCCGGCGTTCCTAGGATTTCGATTGGTGTTCTTAGGATACCTACGCCCTACTCCTAGGAATCGTCCGATAGTTCCTGGGAGTCGATGGTGTTCTAGGGACCGTACTGGGTCTATCCTTGACTCTCTGGTTCTTATGATAGTTTCTCGGTTTTCTTATAGTCGATCTCTAGGGATACTTTGTTTTATTTCTTCTATTGGTGTAACTCGGTGAGTTAGTCTAAGATCCTTATCTATTCCTAAAGTTTTTCTTCTCGTGGAATCATTTTGTCGTATACTTCTGATAAGGTTCCTCGGAGTCGGTCGATTTCACTATCGATATCTTATAGTCGAGACTCTTCCTAACTTAGTATCGGTGGCTTACTACCATCTATAATTATAGGTTCTTCCTAGTCCTACTCCTATATTGCGCAGAGCCGCTAAGGCTTTCTTGGTTTATATATACTAGTCGTATTATATACGCCCCTTCGTTTTTAGGTTGCGCTGAGCTATTACGGTTTCTCCTATCGCTTACTTCGATAGTCTCTTGCTCGGTATCCTAGTTTTCTATAGTTAAAGTATAGATTATTATTCTTTCGTTGTTTTTATTCTTCGGTAGGTATCCTTACTATATTGAGCTCTATCGGTTATAATCCGTATAGGTCGCTATACTATTCTCTAGGTTATCGTCGCTCACCTCCTCGGCGGCGGAATCCTAGTAGGTAGCTTTGTCTATCTCTCCTAGCTTCTTATCGCTAAAGCTTTTATTCGTAGATATAGTTATCGAATTTGACCGTAACGTTAATCATCTCGGCTAGTATCTATGGCTAGTCGATTCTCATAAGTTCGTCTTTAACTTCTTCCTTAAGTCCTCGCTCGAAGATCCAAATATACATATCTTCGTTAAAGTCGAGGTACGAAATAATTTATTGAAACTCAGCGGCATAGGTACTAGCGGATCCGGTCTATCTAAGACGATCTAGGCGTCTTTCTACTATCTGAGTAGTATCGATATCGCCAAATATTAATTCAAGCTTCTTCTTAAATATAGCGTATAATATAAAGATCTCCTTAGTAGTGTCTCCCTAGTCCTTTATACGTTTCTTATTAAATTCTCGAATAAATGGTTCGAACTAGATAAAGGCTTATCCTCGTAGGTAGGTAGAGATATAGATAACTTTATTATATTCTTCGACGTAGTAGATTATGCGAAGTTATATATCTATCTAGGTAAGGAAGCTTCGAAGCTTAGTTCGAGTTCTATCGAAGAATTTAGGTTTCAGAAGTTTCACGCTCTGAGTCACCTTTTTATTGGCGCTAATAAGCTACTCCTAGAGTTGGGATACTATCTCTATAAGTTTAGCGTTGGTTAGTGGTAGAGGTGCCTATTGGCTAGAGCCTTATAAAACGTTACTAGTACTATCGCTAGGTACTATAACGATACTATCTTTACGGTTCGAATAATAAGGTGATCAATGTATTACGAACTGCTAACTAGTTATAGTGAGTAACGTCTACAAAGGTAATACTTCTCTTAGAATACTACGAGCCTTAAGCGTATCCGCAACCGTACCAATGCCTTAGGGGCCTTCTATAGACTTAGGTCTCTAGGGTACTTATAAGGTATGCCAATTAGAGCGCCGGTCAAGTCAGTCACTTAGGGATCGAGGATCACTAAGTAAGCTCCTAAGACCGTTAGAGATTTGTCGCTATGTTCGAACTGTGAAATACCAAAGGTGGTTCTAAGTAACAATGGAATAAATTGATCACAAAGAACTAAATATATACGGTAAAGACCGTTCCTTATATACCTAGTCCTTCTCATCGTATAATAAGTCCGGGACTCATTGCTTGATGTCTTCCGCTCTTATCGCTTAATAAGTTTCGTCTCATCGCCCGATGAGTCGTCATATACTGCGCACCGTTCGGTGGTTATAGGCAGTATACTTTATAACAGTGAATAGGCGGCCGTTTCCTATGTCACCACGTGACTAGACTGGTCTCTCTGGCCCTACTAGTCTCGCTGGTCCTTTTGGTCCGGCTAGCCTCTTCTGTCCCGCTGGTCGCCCCGGTCCCGCCGATCCCTCTGGTCTGGCTAGTTGTTTTAGGTCCCGCTGGCCATCTTAGTCTAGCTGGCTTCCTTGTTTGTTGGGCGGTGTGCTTGATAGGTTACCGTTGCTTCTGCTGGTGTTTGAGGAGTGGAGTCCTCCTGGAGAGGTCATAACACCTAACTACCAAAAATATTAATATAAATTAAATAGTAAATATCCTACTTCGATATATCTTTATAAACTATAGAGTACTAAGTAAAATCATCTCTGACTAAGATAAGTTATTTATATCTAATATATAGTAATCCTTTATAGATTAAATTAGGATCTACTATAGCCTTTTAATAGTCTACTATCTATAAACTAATAGATAAACCGAATAAGGTAACTAAATAATCGAATAGTACCTAAGATACTATATAAACTACTAATAGGATAATTAGATAGGGTTACTACTAATTATATAGTTTATATATAATAATATAATATACTTAACCACTAAAGAAATACTATTTTTTACTAACTATAGATACTATCTAAAGTTAATAGGAGAACTAAGAAATAGAAAAACTATAGTAGAATTAGTAAGATTACTAACTATAAGGATTAGATAGCTATATATATAAATAACTTAAGATATTAAATTTCTAAACCTATATATAAAGATATACTATAATTAGCGCTACTAAGTTAGCCCTAACCTAAAAAAAAAAGAGAAAGTCTATCTCCTATAATAAAATAGTAAAACTAAATAACTAAGTATAAAACTTAACTACTTAAAATTAGGACCCTTTATAATTAAAGAAAGAATAGGACTAGTTAACTACTAACTAAAGCTACTAGAAAATATAAAAAGAATCTATCTAATATTTTATATCTTATTATTTAAATCTATACTAATAAATACTAAAATCGCTACTAATATAGAACTTAAAGAAGAAATAGAGAATAAATATAAAATTAAAACTATTTTAGATAATAAATAGTCTAATAGTTAGTAGTAACTCCTAATTAAATAGAAAAGATATTCTATCTTAGAAAATATATAAGAACCTATTATTTACTTAAGGGGCTACTACTAGCTAATTTAATAGTATTATTATAAGATAAAAAAGACTCTAGAAAAATAGAAGTAAAAAAAATATCGAAATTAATATCTTCTTAGAAAATAGTAGATAATAGATTAGCTATTATAATTATCTATATTAGAGTAGAACCCTCTAATATAGTAATAAAAGTTTAATTATCCTCTTTAGCTAATAATAATATAATATAAAAACCTAAAGATATACTATAATTAGTAATATTCCTTTTAGAAATAGAATAACTCTATTTAGTAGCTAAGGCTATAGTATATTTCTTTTTAATATAAATAATCTTTTTAGCTTTATAATACTTAAGATCCTCTAACTTAGTAATCTTTTTATAATTATATATAATAAAATCACTAATATAAGAATAAAATAATACCTCCTAATATTTAAGGTATATTACTTTTATAAAAGTAGTATAATACTCCTCTATAATCTCCTCTTAAAGTTTTACTAAATACTACTACTTAGTATTAGTATATATAGGATAAGATATTATATACTTTATACTACTACTATCTTTAATATAGTTAGTATAGCGATTAGAATAATTAGAATAAATATATACTTATTTAAGTCGAATATAATAGTTATAGGGAACTACTAATTAATAACCTTTCTTCTTAATATAAATACTAAGTTAGTTCTTATAAATTAATAACTTCGATAATATAATTAGAAAAGACTTAAAATATAATAATAGGAAAAAAGTATTTACTAAAGAAAGTATACTATTTATATTTCTAAGGATAAAAACCTAAAGAAAAAAAGGGATAATATTATAATCTCTTTAGAAGGACTCTATTTTTTAAATACTAATAGAAGTAATAATAATCTATTAAATATACTACTTAATAAAAAAAAAAGCTAATTAGACTAAGAGGGCTAATAGGATCTAAAATAATTAACGTAACCCGTAAGCGAGCTGGACATGTAAGCGAGCTGGACACCCCACCAATGTCTATAGTTTTAAACCAATTTTATTTAACCAAAACGCTATTTAAATACAAAAAAAGCTATTCAGTGCGTTTTTTACACTGTGTCCGCTTATGCCCCACTTCAAAACAGTTAGTGCATCGCGGGGGCGCCCGATGAGGTAGTGATTGCGTCGTTTCTGGCTGCTCCGCTGGCTGCTCCGCTGGCTGTTTTTTCTGCTTTTTTTCATCCGATACTAGCTGGTTTAGCTCGCCAGCTATGAAACCATCTCTATATAGCAGTTGCTGTGCAGATTTGGCGCGTTTTATGGTCTGCTTTGCGTTGGCATTGCGTAATAGCTCATTTTGGTGCGCTAGAAATATAGCGTTATGTATAGCCATCTCGCACCCCTTCACAATTTGGTCTAGCGCGCGCTGGGTAGGGCTAGTAGGGCTTGCTGAGCGTCGCCGGAGTAACGCTTTTATAGATGATGCTTGTTTACCTAGTTGTCTAGGGTTTTGTAGGGTTTTTATCGAAAAATCGCTATCGCTGCTGAGGGGGGCGTCGGTGTTTTGAGATGGATATTTAGGGTATCGATTACCCAATTCGGATCCAATGGTACTAAACCAGTAGCTGCGAAGCTATTTTTAATCGTCTCCGATTTATAGCAAGCAGCGTGCGCAGTAGGGAATTCAGCTAGGAAATCTAGCTTGGTAATATGGTTGACCCCGGTACGCATATATCCCTCTACCAATTTGCTATACTCGCGTTTCAAAACACTAAAATACCCCACATCTAGTGGTTGTAGTAGATGAGATGAATGCGCTGGCATACAAAGAGGTATAATATCGTTTTGTGCGTAGATTTGGTCGAATTTAGGGGTAAGATGGCTACTATGGCCATCTAGCACTAGTAAGCGATATCGACCACATAATCGCGACGTAGTAGCTGGGATAAACCGTCGAAGTAGCCAATTTAACCCAATTTCATCGCTCGTCCAGCCATTTTGGCTTATATCGATACCCCAGCCAGTAGGGAGATCATCGAGCCAGCCAGCTTGGTAGCGCTTAGCTTTAAAGATGAGGTATGGCGGGGATATATATCCAGACGCGCCGATACATTCAATGCTAGTAACCCACTCGCAGTTACCGGGCTGAAGTAGCTTAGCGCGTCCATAATAGTCAGCGCGAGTGACTACTCTGGTAGCTGCTATCATCCCCATAGCAAACCCAGTTTCATCGAAGTTATATATATCGTCGGTAACGATGCCATACTTCGCAATTGTGTCGGAAACTAGGGTAAACCACTGCCGAATTTGGTTTATATCTTCGTTTTGCGCACGTTGGTAATCATAGCGACGTGAGAGACGTGTTTTTATCTCCGGTGTGCGCTGGATAAGATTATATACCCATTTTTGGCCGACGGTTTGGGGGGTCTTCGCCCCGCTCTGCGAGTAGCAAATTGGCCATATCTCGCACATGAGACTGCCGGGGCGGGGCACCTCTCGTATCCATAGAAACCACCCATTTAACAAGCGATTGCTCTTCGATTTGGGTCAATTTATGGCTATTCGCCCTTATAGCAGCGCGATTAGTGACACCGGTAAGACGGGAAGCAAGTGTTGAATGTGGGATATTAAACTGGCGCGCTGCCTCGCGAATTGAAGGGATTCGCTTAGTCTGAATAGCTTCGATAGCTAATAAGACCCTCCCCTCCTGCTCAGCGTTTTTTTGGCGATTTTGGGAGCGATTTGGTGGCATTGTAGGGGTTTGAAATGATGGGGTTGAGATCGGGGAGTGGTTTTTGGTGGGGTGTCCAGCTCGCTTACATGTCCAGCTCGCTTACGGGTTACGTTAGTTAGACTAAAGAGATTAGTAAGACTAAAGCGACTAATAGAATAGAAAAGACTAGCTAGACTAAAAAGACTAATAAGACTAATAGGACTAAAAAGACTAATCTAATTATATAATAATATAGGAAATAGCTACCTATTTACTATTATAAAGTATACTATCTATAACTACTAAATAGTATATAGTATATAATAACTTATTAGCGATAAGCTAAGACTTACTAATAATAAATAGGACTTAGTAGTAATAAGATAAGACTTATTAGCGATAAGAGAGACTAGATATATAAAGAATAGTCTTTACTATATATATTTAGTTCTTTATAATTAATCCTATATTATTACTTAGAACTACCTTTAGTATATTTATAGTTCGAATATAGCGATAAACCTCTAATAGTCCTAGGAGCTTACTTAGTGATCCTCGATCCCTAAGTGACTAACTTGACTAGCGCTCTAACTAGCATACCTTATAAGCACCCTAAAGACCTAAGCCTATAGAAGGCCTCCGAGGCATTGGTGCGGTTACAGACACACTTAAGGCTCGCAGTATCCTAAGAGAAGTATCACCTTTACGGACGATACCCACTGTGACTAGTTAGCAGTTCGTAACACCTACTAGCTATGCTAGTCTCGCTAGTCTCCTTAGTCTGGCTAGCCTTCTTAGTCCTACTAGTCGCCTAGGTCCTGCTGATCCCTCTGGTCTGGCTAGTCGTCCCGGCCCCGTTGGTTATCTTAGTCGCGCTGGTCCTTTTGCTCCTAAGGCGGTGTGTTTGGTAGGTTCCTGTTGCTCCTTCTGGTGTTTGAGGAGTGGGGTCCTCCTGGAGAGGTCATAACATCTATATATTTCGAGACATTGGCAGACATTAGTACTAGAGTGCTTCAACGGTTTTAGGTCTTCCAAGCCAATAATAATCAAATACTTACCCAAGTCATCCCACAACATATTGCGCCACTCACTTCCACTTCACAATATGTAGTATCGATAGATGCCTATATTTAATATATTAGATCAAGATTATAGTAGGTCAATTGATCTAGTATTACACAGGTGCAATGACTTCTATCAGCTATTTATTGACCTCCATTTCCTCTACGCCTTTGAGATAGCCAACTTGAACCTCCTTGCCCTCACTATCGATCTCTATGTTCTCTGCGCCTTCGGTGTCGCTAATGAGTTCCATATCGTCCGAACAGGTGTCCTCGGCATCAATTAGGACTGCGGTGGTGTCATCGTTCTTAGGTTCACCGAATTTCCATTGGCATCTCAATGTCCAATAAATCTCCTTAGCGGGAATTAGTATATCCTCTTTAGGTCCTCTTTTTGTTGTCAACAGAGGGGAGTATACATACGGTGGCAAACCATTGATAGTTTGCGGCATTATACTTTGCTTGGCTCTTCATCTCAGACTTTGCGAGCTGTCTAACGCGTTGAGGTCCATAGACAGGCCGTCCATTGTATTCAATATCGTCGATGAGACCCTTGGTGGCTTCATTGTAAGGAAGTACTTTAAGGGACATCCAATATGAATGCCTATCAGAAACTACCGTTAGTAATAGGAGATATTTGCAAGGCTGATAAGTACTTACAATATCTCATGGAGCAAGTATTCTTCCATAACTATCATCTTGCTTGATACGTAGGTATCGAGCTCATTCTTGTCCGTTGCATCTTCGTGTTGGGATTCCGACTCTCCAATGGCTGAAGCGCCTGGGCATCTTATATCATCGAAAAAAGGGATTCTGAAAAAGTTGGTCTTCTTTACCTCGCTCACACAGAAGACCATCGTCGGATCGCGGCTGAGATCTAGCTTCTCGGTATTGTCCTTTTTTCTCGGGGACGTCATATATGCAATCTCCCGTATCGGATCCGGATTATTACATATATCAAGTCGATCAAATGTTGAGAACTTCGTGTAGAGAGGACGGAAATAGCCTTTGTTGTTCTTGGTTTTCCACGAATCAAAGACTTTCATAACATCCGACTGGTCTTCAATAGGAAAATACTTCTTAAAGATTTCGTCAAAGCTGACTGGTGGGTTATGGAGGCGTCCTATCTCATAGAACTGCCAGATCAGCTGGACATTAGCAAGCGTGCCCTCGAAGCCGCTTTTTATAAGGCCCTTTTGAAAATAAGTAAAAGTGTCATCAAATCTGGTGTATTATATTAGCTCACGGTTTTTGATACCTAGGTTATGGTCTTTAGAACCTTACTGCGAATCGTCAGGAACCCACCACTCAGTGGCAAATGCCAGCACCGAGAGGAACAGGAGGATAACAAAGCGACCAAGTATTTCCATATTTAGTAATAGGATTGGGAGCAATTGTCCGACTGAAATAAAGCTTAGGAGGAAGGGATTTTGCGGAAGCAAAAGGAGCGTATGCTGCTATTATGGTATTATAGCATTTCCATTACACCAACTTGAGACTATGTATCTGATTTTCAGAACAGATCCCATATAATAATAAAAGTGAAAAACCATCCTAGTCATCCATATAAGGTGTAGTTTCGGGGAGAAAGTGGAATCTTGTGGGTCATCCGATGCGGAATGCCCAGTTCTGCGCTAAACCCATTCTAGTAATAAAGATGTACCCTACTCCGTACGGAGTACAGAGCACAAGGGTGGCGGTATTTACGCCATCGCATGACTTACCCATTATAGCAATTGTGATGTCTCTGTGGGACTCCATATTCGTTGCCCTGGCTAGCTTGGCTTTTTAGAATCGGCATAACACTCAGTCCACCGTAAAAATTTGCTTCGGATGCCCGTAAGGGGACCATTGCGGAGCATACGGAGTAGCAGAGCCCCCCCTTCTCGGGGTTTTGCGTCCTAAGTAGGCTAGCGGATCTGAAACATAGCTAGAATCAAAGAGGTATAAGCGTTGCTTAAGCAAAAATTGGTTTTTTTTTTTTTTTTTTTGGGCCTACCGACCTATCTTTAGTAGAGGCATTGCCAATAATGTCCCTTACGCCAGGCGGGGCATAGCTAAATATAATAAGTTTAAGGGGAGCACCTTGTAAGTAATCAAATATGTAGAATAAATAAGCCAGGTACGGAGTACTCCGTATGATAGTTGATAAACGTCAAGGTCTCCACCACGACCCGCATCCTGCTAAGGCCCCCAGCGTCCGGCACGGAGTACAGAGTAGAGATTATATAGGAGTTCTAAATAAATCTTGAAAGTGGAGTAAGTGTAATGCTGATTCCAAAAAGCTAAGCTAGTTAAGATAACGAGTAGGGAGTATCATGCTCCGTAGAGGCATCATAATTGCTATAATAGGTAAATCATGCGATGGCGTATTCACTATAATCTGAGGTCCATTGTCAGGATTTATTCAGGACCCCGTGGGTCCCTAAATGCCCCGTCTACATCAAGTAGGACTACCGAGGATCTGCTGCCGGATATCAGATTCCACGCTTTTCTACGATTGACGGAGTCTAAGGAGGTAAATATAAGGTATAAGAAGGCTGTACCTGTCTTATTACCCATTTACTTCTCTCACTTGATCTCTTACTCCACTCATACTCTTATGCACAATCATGCAGTTAAATTCTTCTCTCCGAATTCTTCTGAGCCTCTTGATAGGGTCTATCGCAGTGTCAATCTCAAATGAAACGCACCAACGCGTTAAGCGGGGACTAGAGCTGAGCGGCGACCTTAAAGGGTCACGCTCAACTGAGTATGGGACAGTTTTCAGTGACGAGGATCTGGGAAAGGTTACTGTCTATATGAAGGATGGTTCGAAAAAGCCGGAGAAAATATCTCCAAGCTCAATTGATAAGATCAAAGAACTCCAGAAAACCGGGATGGAAATAGGAGATGAACGGAAAGTCAATTATGAGGCTAAGTCAGTGCCAATAAATTCTATTCCCTCCCCTCGACTGCTGATTATTAGCTTTAGACTTTATCCCTATCTGAAGTACTCCACTAAGGATAAGCTGTCATGGAGTTCAGACAATGCTAAGATGGAGGTCGGGGTCAAGTTTCAACGGCCGAAACAAAGCAACGAAGAGCTGAAAGAGATGTTTGATGTAATGGAAGGTCGGCAAAGAAGCTCAAAAAGTATATGGGTACGGTTTGAATTAACAGAAGTTTAGGTCGACTGTTTCATGACCGTAACTCGAAAGACTTACTCGACATAATCACCCAACTCCGCAAGAGTCGTGTCAATATCAGAAAGATCGTCGCTCTAGGGCTCGGAACAACACAGCTCGCTTTTGCTGATTCGGTTCTCACTGATGATCCTTGCAACGATTCTGAAGGGCCCAGTGATGATGATGAGCTTAGTGATGATGATGAGCTTAGTGATGATGATGAGCTCAGTGATGATGGTGATGATCTTAGCGATGATTCTGATAATTATGAGGGTGAGGATGATACCTATGGGCTTTCCGATGAGGAGCGAGGCGCTATATCGAGTCAATACGACCCTGATGGTGATTCTCTTTCCGAGAACCAGGCGGCTATGTTTCAACATGCTTTTGCCCTTTATTCTCAAAAGATATTCGGTAAGAGAGTGTCACTCAAGTGAATGAATTAGCACAGAAACCCCCTATTTACCTTGGAGCAGGGATTCCGCTTTTCTTGCAAGACCCTGAATATTCAGTTACCGAGAAAACTTTTTTTAGAAATGTCGGAAACGTGAAGATTTTGGACGACCCCGACGCATTCATGGAGGTCGATGATGAAACGCTGGTAATCTGCTGGAACTGGGGGTGCTTCCCGTATCTAGCGGTGGAAGGAAGAAAAAGCTCAAATAAGTGGCCGGCAGCGCTTTTACACGATATCAGGAGTGTCACGAGTCAGTCTACTGTTGGCCTGGAAAACGAAATTTATATGAAGGCGAAAGTAGCTAAGATGTCTGCCGGTACACCGGCCTCCACCTTCTTCGTTAGGAAGGATTTGTGGGACAAAAGCGACTGGGAGTGATGATCAAGCTACGTCTAGTACCAGGGCGGGGAAAAGCAGGCAAGGGCTCCTGTCTAGATCAACTGCTGTTTGCACATGATGGTCCATAGCCACGTGCTGTATACTAGAATCATGGTGAATTAATGAAGTGTGTGATGATCCTAAACTGGTCTGGCTGTCGGCTTTAGCTGGTGATTAATAACGAGAACTACAAATTCTTACTAGGAGAGCAAAAAAGCTCCGAGAGTATTTACCGAGGTTTACATTATTCATAATAATAATGCGTATTTGTAACTAGTATTATATGCATTGGACCAGTTTTCTGGAATGTCTTCTATGATGCTTTTACTCGAAGCGCGTGGGAATTAGCCAAACCATCCCTATGTAGAGGTTGCAGGTTGATAAATACGTTCAAAATTAAGGAGTGAAAGCATAGGAAGCAATTGAAAAAAGGTGGTGGCCTAGGGCCAATGGGCAGAGACACGAGATTAGCATAAAAGATCCGGAAACAAACTGAAAAATAGTGAAACGCCTCAAGCGTCCTAGCACCCAATTAGTGAGGCAGGCTAGACCAGCCCCTTCCACAAATTATATGCCACCGCGGTATTCTACTTAGGCTTATACACCTTTGCCAATTATTCTGCGCTCGAGATCAATTTGCCTTGGCCGAACCTTTCCACTACATCCAATTCGTCATTCTAGCTCAGGTATTGATAACGTAACCCGTAAGCGAGCTGCCATTGTAAGCGAGCTGCCACCCCACCAAAAATCACCTCCCCAATCTCAACCCTACTATTTCAAACGCCTACGATGCCACCAAATCGCTCCCAAAACGGCCAAAAAAAGGCTGAACAAGAGGGTAGAATCTTATTAGCTATCCAAGCTATTCAGAATCAACAAATACCCTCGGTCGCTGCTGCGGCAACCAAATTTAATATCCCCCGCTCTACACTACGTACCCGTCTCGCTGGTGTTACCAATCGCGCTGCCACCAGAGCAAACAGCCATAAATTGACCTAAATCGAAGAGCAATCGCTCATTAAATAGGTGGTTTCTATGGATACGAGAGGTGCCCCGCCCCGCCAGTCTCATATGCGAGATATAGCCAATTTGCTACTTGTAGAGCGGGGTGAAACCCCCCCCCCTAACCGTCGGATCAAAATGGGTATATAATCTTATCTAGCGCACACCGGAGCTAAAAACACATCTCTCTCGCCGCTACGATTACCAACGTGCGCAAAACGAAGATATAAACCAAATTCGGTAGTGGTTTACCCTAGTTTCCGACACAATTACGAAGTATGGCATCGTTACCGACGATATATATAACTTCGATGAAACTGGGTTTGCTATGGGGATGATCATAGTAACTAAAGTAGTTACTCGCGCTGACTATTATGGACGCGCTAAGCTACTACAACCCGGCAACCGCGAGTGGGTTACTAGTATTGAATATATCGGCGCGTCTGGATATATATCCCCGCTATACCTTATCTTTAAAGCTAAGCGCTATATCTTTGGCTGGCTAGATGATCTCCCTACTGGCTAGGCATCGATATAAGCCAAAATGGCTAGACTAGCGATGAAATTGGGTTAAATTGGCTACTTCGACGGTTCATCCTAGCTACTACGCCCTAGTTACTAGGGCGATATCGGCTTTTAATACTAGATGGCTATAGTAGCTATCTTACCCCCAAATTCGACCAAATCTGCGCACAAAACGATATTATACCTCTTTGTATACCAGCGTATTCATCTCATCTACTATAACTATTAGATATAGGGTATTTTAGTATTTTGAAACGCAAGTATAGCAAATTAGTAGAGGGGTATATACGCACTAGGGTTAACCATATTACTAAGCTAGATTTCCTAGCTGAATTCCCTACTACGTACGCTGCTTACTATAAATTAGAGACGATTAAAAATAGCTTCGCAGCTACTGGTTTAGTACTATTGGATCCGAATCGGGTAATCGATACCCTAAATATCTATCTTAAAACACCGACGCCCCCTCTCAGCAGCGATAGCGATTTTTCGATAAAAACCCCCAAAACCCTAGACAACTAGGTAAACAAGCATCATCTATAAAAGCGTTACTCCGGCGACGCTCAGCAAGCCCTACTAGCCCTACCCAGCGTGCGCTAGACCAAATTGTGAAGGGGTGCGAGATGGCTATACATAACGCTATATTTCTGGCGCACCAAAATGAGCTATTACGCAATGCCAACGCAAAGCAGACTATAAAACGCGCCAAATCTGCACAGCAACTACTATATAGAGATGGTTTCATAGCTGGCGAGCTAAACCAGCTAGTATCGGATGAAAAAAAGCAGAAAAAACAGCCAGCGGAGCAGCCAGCGGAGCAGCCAGAAACGACGCAATCACTACCTCATCGGGCGCCCCCGCAATGCACTAACTGTTTTGAAGTGGGGCATAAGCGGACACAGTGTAAAAAACGCACTGAATAGCTTTTTTTGTATTTAAATAGCGTTTTGGTTAAATAAAATTGGTTTAAAACTATAGACATTGGTGGGGTGTCCAGCTCGCTTACATGTCCAGCTCGCTTACGGGTTACGTTAGTTAGGGGCACACCACAAGAATTAACGTAACCCGTAAGCGAGCGGGTCATGTAAGCGAACGGGTCACCCCACCAAAAATCACTCTCCGATCTCAACCCTACCATCTTTATCTACCCACTATGCCACCAAATCGCTCCCAAAATCGCCAAAAAAACGCTGAGCAGGAGGGGAGGGTTTTATTAGCTATCCAAGCTATTCAGACAAATCCAAGCAGCTCAGTCCGCGAAACTGCACGCCAATTCGAAGTACCGCTTACTACTCTGCAACGTCGGCTTACCGGTATCACCAATCGCGCTGGGATAAGGGCAAACAACCATAAATTGACCCAAACCGAAGAGCAATCGCTTATTAAATGGGTGGTTTCTATGGATACAAGAGGGGCGCCCCCCCATCAGTCTCATATGCGAGATATGGCCAATTTGCTGCTCGCAGAGCGGGGTGAAACCCCCCCCCCAAACCGTCGGATCAAAATGGGTATATAATCTTATCCAGCGTACACCAGAGATAAAAACACGTCTCTCACGTCGCTATGATTACCAACGTGCGCAAAACGAAGATATAAACCAGATTCGGCAGTGGTTTACCCTAGTTTCCGACACAATTGCGAAGTATGGCATCGTTACCGACGAGATATATAACTTCGATGAGACAGGGTTTGCTATGGGGATGATAGCAGCAACCAGAGTAGTCACTCGCTCTGACTATTATGGACGCGCTAAGCTACTACAACCCGGTAACCGCGAGTGGGTTACTAGCATTGAATGTATCGGCGCGTCTGGATATATATCCCCGCCATACCTTATCTTCAAAGCCAAGCGCTATATCTCTGGCTGGCTAGATGATCTCCCTACTGGCTGGGGTATCGATATAAGCCAAAATGGCTGGACTACCGATGAAATTGGGGTAAATTGGCTACTTCGACGGTTTATCCCAGCTACTACGTTGCGATTATGTGGTCGATATCGCTTACTAGTGCTAGATGGCCATAGTAGCCATCTTACCCCCCAATTCGACCAAATCTGCGCACAAAACGATATTATACCTCTTTGTATGCCAGCGCATTCATCTCATCTACTACAACCACTAGATGTGGGGTGTTTTAGTGTTTTGAAACGCGAGTATAGCAAATTGGTAGAGGGGTATATACGTACCGGGGTCAACCATATTACCAAGCTAGATTTCTTAGCTGAATTCCCTACTGCGTACGCTGCTTGCTATAAATCGGAGACGATTAAAAATAGCTTCGCAGCTACCGGTTTAGTGCCATTGGATCCGAATCGGGTAATCGATACCCTAAATATTTATCTCAAAACACCGACCCCCCCCTCAGCAGCGATAGCGATTTTTCGATGAAAACCCCCCAAAACCCCAAACAACTGGGTAAACAAGCATCATCTATAAAAGCGTTACTACAGCGACGCTCCGCAAGCCCTACTAGCCCTATACAGCGCGCGCTAGACCAAATTGTGAAGGGGTGCGAGATGGCTATGTATAACGCTGCATTTCTGGCGCACCAAAATGAGCTATTGCGTAATGCCAACGCAAAGCAGACTATAAAACGCGCCAAATCTGCGTAGCAACTGCTATATAGAGATGGTTTTATAGCTGGCGACGCAAACCAGCTAGTGGTGGATGAAAAAAAGCAGCAAAAACAGCCAGCGGAGCAGCCAGCGGAGCAGCCAGAAACGACGCAATCATTACCTCATCGGGCGCCCCCGCGATGTACCGATTGTTTCGAAGTAGGGCATAAGCGAACACAGTGTAAAAAACGCACTTGATAGCTTTTTTTGTATTTAAATGGTTTTTTGGGTGAATAAAATTGGATTAAAATTGATGATTTTGGTAGGGTGACCCGTTCGCTTACATGACCCGCTCGCTTACGGGTTACGTTACTAAGTTAGTGACACACCATTTTCTTATGTAATTACTCTGATTATGTGGGTAACGTAACCTGTAAGCGAGCGGTGGATGTAAGCGAGCGGTCACCACACCAAAAATCACCCCATCCGATCGTAACCCTCTTTTTTAAACGTCTATAATGCTACCAAATCGCTCCTAAACTAGCTTAAAAAACACTAAGAGGATAGGGTCTTATTAGCTGTCTAAGCTATTTAGACTAAATAAATAAGCTTAGTTACTATAGTAGCTACTAAGTTTAATATATGTTACAAACTGCTAACTGGTCACAGTGAGTAACGTCCGCAAAGGTGATACTTCTCTAGGGATACTATAAGCCTTAAGCGTATCCGCAACTGTACTAATGCCTACTAGGCCTTCTATAGGCTTAGGTCTCTAGGGTGCTTATAAGGTGTGCCGATGAGAGCGCTAGTCAAGTCAGTTACTTAGAGATCAAGGATCACTAAGTAAGCTCCTAAGACCGTTAGAGGGTTGTCGCTATATTCGAACTATAAAATACTAAAGGTGGTTCTAAGTAATAATATAGAGATTGATTATAAAGAACTAAATATATATAGTAAGGACTATCCTTATATATCTAGTTCCTCTTATTATATAATAAGTCTAGGACTTATCGCTTAATAAGTTTTATCTTATCGCCTAATTATTACAATCTCTCTAGGAAGACCCTACTCCCTAAACACCAAAAGAAGCAATAGGAACCTATCAAGTATACTGCCTTAAGAATAAGAAGACTAGCTAGACTAGAACAACTGACAGGACAGAACAACTAGCCAGACTAGAGGGATCAGTGGGACCTAGGCGACCAGTGGGACTAAGAAGGCTAGCCAGACCAAGAAGATAAGTGAGACTAGTATAGCTAGTAGGATAGCCTAGTCATATAGTGACATAAGAAACAGCTACCTATTCACTATTATAGAGTATACTGCCTATAACCACTGAATAGTATATAATATATAATAACTTATTAAGCAATAAGTCCGGAAGATAACGTAACCTGTAAGTGAGCTGCTATTATAAGCGACCTACCACCCTATCTAAATCTAGTAAATTTAATCTAATTTTATTCAACCAAAACGTTATTTAAATACAAAAAAGCTATTTAGTGTGTTTTTTACACTATATCCGCTTATACCCTACTTTAAAATAGTTAGTGTATTGCGGGGGCGCCTAATGAGGTAGTGATTGCGTTGTTTCTGGCTGCTCCGCTAGCGGCTCCGCTAGCTATTTTTACTGCTTTTTTTCATCTAATACTAGCTGATTTGCGTCGCTAGCTATAAAACCATCTCTATATAGTAGTTACTATATAGATTTAGTGCGTTTTATGATCTGCTTTACGTTGGTATTATGTAATAGCTTATTTTAGTACGCTAGAAATATAGCGTTATATATAGCCATCTTATACCCCTTTATAATTTGGTCTAGTATATACTATATAGGGCTAGTAGGGCTTACGGAGCGTCGCTATAGTAACACTTTTATAGATAATACTTATTTACCTAGTTATTTAGGGTTTTGGGGGGTTTTCATCGAAAAATCGCTATCGCTACTAAGGGGGGGGGGGGGGTTGGTATTTTAAGATAGATATTTAGGGTATCAATTACCTAATTAGGATCTAATAGTACTAAACCGGTAGCTACGAAGCTATTTTTTATAGTATCCAGTTTATAGTAAGTAGCGTATATAGTAAGGAATTTAGCTAAGAAATCTAGCTTAGTAATATAATTAACCTTAGTACGTAACTATATACCCCTCTACTAATTTACTATACTTATGTTTCAAAACACTAAAACACCCTATATCTAGTGGTTATAGTAGATAAGATAAATACGCTAGTATATAAAGAGGTATAATATTATTTTATATATAGATTTAGTCGAATTTAGGGGTAAGATGGTGTTATGACCTCTCCAGAAGGACCCCACTCCTCAAACACCAGCAGAAGCAATAGTAACCTATTAAGCACACCGCCCGACAAACAAGGAAGCCAGCTGGACTGAGATGGCTAGCGGGACCCAAAACAACCAGCCAGACCAGAGGGATCGGCGGGACCAGGGCGACCAGTGGGACAAAAGAGGCTGGCCGGACTAAGAGGACCAATAAGACTAGTAGGACTAGAGGGACCAGTCTAGTTACGTAGTAATATAGGAAACAGCCGCCTATTCACCGTCACAAAGTATACTATCTATAACCACCGAATAGTACGTAGTATATAACGACTTATCAGCGATAAGCTAGGACTTACTAACAATAAGCAGGACTCAATAGTAATAAGGCAAGACTTATCGGCGATAAGAGAGACTAGATATATAAGGAATAGTCTTTACTATATATATTTAGTTCTTTATAATTAATTATTCTATTATTACTTAGAACTACCTTTAGTACTTTATAGTTCGAATATAGCGATAAACCTCTAACGGTCTTAGGAGCTTATCTAGTGATCTTCGATCCCTAAATGACTAACTTAACCGGCGCTCTGATTAGTATACCTTATAAGCACTCTAGAGACCTAAGTCCTTAGAAGGCCTTCGAGGTATTAGTACGGTTATAGATATACTTAAGGCTTATAGTATTCTAAAAGAAATATTATCTTTATAGACGTTACTTACTATAACTAGTTAGTAGTTCGTAATATATTAATTATCCTATTATTCGAACTATAAAAATAGTATTATTATAGTATCTAACGATAGTACTAGCAATATTTTATAAGGCTCTAACTAATAGGTACCTCTACTACTAACTAACGCTAAACTTATAGAGATAGTATCTTAACTCTAGGAGTAGCTTATTAGCGCTAATAAGAAGGTAACCTAGAGTATAAAACTTCCGAAACCTAAATTCTTTAATAGAACTTAAACTAAGCTTCGAAGCTTCCTTACCTAGATAGATATATAACTTCGTATAATCTACTATATCGAAGAATATAATAAAGTTATCTATATCTCTACCTATCTACGAGGATAGGCTTTTATCTAGTTCGAACCCTTTATTTAAGAGTTTAATAAGAAATATATAAAGGACTAGGGAGATACTACTAAGGAGATCTTTATATTATATACTATCTTTAAAAAGAAGCTTAAATCGATATTTAGCGATATTAATACTACCTAGATAGTAGAAAGATATCTAGATTATCTTAGATAGACCGGATCCGCTAGTACCTATACCGCTAAGTTTTAATAAATTATTTTATATCTTAACTTTAATAAAGATATATATATTTAGATCTTCGAATAAGGACTTAAGGAAGAAGTTAAAGATAAACTTATAAGAATCGACTAGCTGTAGATATTAGCTAAGATAATTAATATTATAGTTAAATTTAATAACTATATCTATAAATAAAAACTTTAGCGATAAGAAGCTAGGAGAGATAAATAAAGCTATCTACTAGGATTCCGCTACTAAAGAGGTAAGTAATAATAACCTAGAGAATAGTATAGTAATCTATATAGATTATAACTAATAGAGCTCGATATAGTAAAAATACCTACCGAAGAATAGAAATAATAAAAAAATAATAATCTATACTTTAACTATAGAAAGCTAGAACACTAAGTAAGAGACTATTAGAGTAAGCGATAGGAAAAACTATAATAGCTTAGTATAACCTAAGAATAAAAGGGTATATATAATATAACTAGTATATATAAATCGGAAAAGCCTTAGCGACTCTATATAATATAGAAGTAGGACTAGAAAGAACCTATAATTATAGATAGTAGTAAGCCACCGATACTAAGTTAGGAAGAGTCTTAACTATAAAATATCGATAGTAAAATTAACTAACTCTAAGGAACCCTATTAGATATATATAATAAAATAATTCTATAGGAAGAAAAACTTTAGGAATAGATAAAAATCTTAGACTAACTTACTAAGTTATACTAATAGAAGAAATAAAACAAAATATTCCTAGAGATCGACTATAAAGAAACTAAGAAACTATTATAAGAACTAAAGAGTCAAAGATAGACCTAATATAGTCCCTAGAATACTATCGACTCCTAGGAATTATCGGATAATTCCTAGGAGTAGGGTATAGATATTCTAAGAATACTAATTAAAATCCTAGGAATACTAGAGATCCTAGAAACTCTACTTATACTCCTAGGAATATTAGGAATAACCCTAGAAACGCTTTAAAGATCCCCTAGGAATAGCTATAGCTAGGAAACCTTAAGTAGTAAGACAAAAGGCTAATAGGATAAGTTAACTTAGGAAGAGCAGACCTAGAATAAACTAACCTACCTATATAAGTATCCCTAATATATATATCAAGATTATATATAATACCCTAAGTATAATATATAGATAGTTCTAGGTTACTATAATAAAAACTATATAGTCTACTACTAAGGAAAGTTAAACTTAGAAGTAGAGCTATAACCAATAAATTAGGAAAGCTAACCTAACTAGAAAAAAGAATATATAGGAATATAGTATAGTAATAAAAAGATTAGACCTATATTAGCCATAACCTAGTAGAGAGTATATATAAAGATCTATATTAATATTATATATAAAAATATAAGGGTAATAATCGACTTAGGATTAAGCGGAAACTTTATAAGCCCTTAGTACTATTAGAGGAATATAATCTAGTAGCGACTAAAGGAAAAACCACTATCTTTAACTAGACTTAATAGAGAGCCACTTAACTCCGGAATTATATATAAAACTAGGAATCTACTAATAGTTATAGGAAACTACTACAAAATAGTTAACTTTAATATTACTAACTTAGGATAATACAATATTATACTAGAAGTACTATAGTTAAGGAGGTATAACCCTACTATTGACTAGTAAAGAGGACTTATTATCTTCGATCGATATAAATACTAATAAACTAGTAAAACCTAGACCAGAGGAAGAAAGCTTAAACAGATACCTAGTCGCAGAGAGATAGATAGTCATCGAAGCCCTTATAAAAAAGAACCTAAGAGAAGTATTTAGCCTAGAAGTAAAGTATAGTATAAGGAACTAGAAGCTAGTATAGTTACTAATATAGAGCAATAACTAGATATAATAGATAATAAATTAAGAGAATATATTATAATTAAATATAAAATAGTAAACCTCTATATAACTAAAGAAGAGATATAAATCCCTAAAGAATATTAGGAGTTCTAGGATATATTTATACTACTAAAAAAAAGCATACTACTAAAGCATAGCCTATATAATTATAAGATCAATCTATAAGAAGGTAAGGAACCGACCTTCCGACCTATTTACTAACTCTTATAGAAAGAATCTAAGATATTAAAGGAATATATCGATATAAACTTAAAAAAGAGATATATTCGAAAATCTACTTCACTAGCTAGATATCCTATCCTATTTATTCTAAAGAAAGACAGAAGTCTTCGACTTTATATAGACTACTAATAATTAAATTTAGTTACTATCAAAGATCACTATCTACTACCTTTAATTTATAAGATTTAGGATTAGATCTAAGGAGTAAAATACTTTATAAAATATAATATCATAGAAGTATATAACCGACTTAGAATTAAAAAAAGCTATAAATAGAAAATAGTATTTAGGACTAAATTCAGATACTTTAAGTATATAGTTATACCTTTCGGCCTTACTAACGTACTAATATCTTTCTAATAGTTTATCTTTATAGTATTAGAAGAATACCTTAACGTTTTCGTTATTACCTACTTAGACAATATCTTAGTATTCTCTAAGACCGAAGCCGAATATATCGAACATAATCGGAAAGTACTATAGAAGCTTAGAGAAGCTAAGGTCACTCTAAAGCTTAAGAAATATAAATTCTATATCTAAGAAACTAGTTTCCTAGGATATACTATTAGCCTAAATAGACTAAGGATAAAAGAAGAGAAAGTTAGAAGTATTATTAAATAGCCTATACCTAGAAATATCAAAGACGTCCAGAGCTTCTTAGGACTTATAAATTACTATCGGAAACTAATACCTAGCTACTTAATATATACTATAGGACTCTACCGATTTACTAGGAAAAAAGAAGCCTTTAACTAAGACGATAAAGCTAAAGAATCCTTTTATAGACTTAAGGAGCTATACAAAAAAAAGATAATTCTTAGGATCTTCAATTATAAAAAACTAATTATACTTAAAACCGATATATTAGACTATACTCTAAGAGTATAGTTAACCTAATCGGACAATAATAGGAAACTATAACTAATTATATTTTAGTCTAGAAAAATAATTCTAGTAGAACTTAACTATAATATCTATAATAAGAAACTACTTACTATAGTATTAGTATTCTAAGTCTAAAGAGCGTACCTAAAAGGAGCGAAATATACTATTATAGTAAAAATAGACCACTATAATCTAATATTTTTTACTATAACGAAGAAACTTACTTAATAATAAACTAGATAGATAGAAACCCTTATATAATATAATTTTAAGATTATTTACTATAAAGGAATAGAAAATATAGTCGCTAATATACTTAGTAGGAGACCTAACTATAAAATCGGAACTAAGGAAGTAGTACCTACTATCCTCGCTACTAATAAATAAGGAGATATTATCTATAACTAATAAATACTTATAGTAACTAGTAAAATAGAAAATAATAACTAGATAGATAAAGTCCGAAAAGCCACTATTAAAGACAAATCTATATAGAAAATCTTAAAAACAGATCAAAACAGAACTATAAGCGATAATAGCTTTATTCTTATCTATAGACTAATTTATATACTATAATCATTATAAAGTAAAGTTATTAAAAGATATCACAACCTACTAATATATAGATATATAGGAATTGAGAAAACGATAGAGCAAATTACTTATAACTACTATATCCTAAACATATATAGAAAAGTAAGAGGTTATATTAGGAATTATAATACCTATCAACAGAATAAACTATCGTAATACCTTCCCTATAGAGAACTATAGCTCTCAAATACTCTAACGAAACCATAGGAATAGATTATAATAGACTTTATTATAAAACTACCAAAATCAGACAAAAATAATATAATTATAGTGATCGTTAACTAACTCACTAAGTATACCTATATAATCCCAACTACTAAAAACATTGATATAAACTAAATAGTAAATATCTTCGATATATCTTTGTAAACTATAGAGCACTAAGCAAAATTACCTCTAACTAAGATAAGTTATTTATATCCAATATATAGTAATCCTTTATAGATCAAATCGGGATCTACTATAGCCTTTTAATAGCCTATTACCTATAAACTAATAGATAGACTAAATAAGTTAACCAGATAATTAAGTAGTACCTAAGGTATTATATAAACTACTAGCAGAATAACTAGGTAGGACTACTACTAGTTATATAATTTATATATAATAATATAATATATTTAACTACTAAAGAAACACTATTTTTTACTAACTATAGATACTATCTAAAGTTAATAGGAGAACTAAGAAATAAAAAAACCATAGTAGAATCGGTAAGATTACTAGCTATAGGAATCAGATAGTTATATATATAAATAGCTTAAGATATCGAATTTCTAAACCTATATATAAAGATATACTATAATCAACACTATTAAGTTAGCCCTAACCTAAAAAAGAGGGAGAAAGTCTACCTCTTACGACGAAATATTAAAACTAAATAACTAAATATAAAACTCAACCACCTAAAATTAGGACCTTTTACTATTAAAGAAAAAATAGGACTAGTTAACTACCAACTAAAGCTACCAGAAAGTATAAAAAGAATCTACCTAATATTTTATATCTTATTACTTAAACCTATACCAAAAAACACCGAAATCGCTACTAATATAGAACTTAAAGAAAAAACAGAGGATAAATATAAAGTTAAAACTATCCTAGATAATAAATAGTCTAATAGTTAGTAGCAACTCCTAATCAAATAGAAAGAGTACCCTATCTCAGAAAATATATAGGAACCTATTACCTACTTAAGAGGCTACTACTAGCTAGTTTAATAGTATTACTATAAGGCGAAGAGGACTCCGGAAAGACAGAAGCAAAAGAAGCGTCGAAATTAATACCTTCCTAGAAAGTAGTAGATAATAGATTAGCTATTATAATTATCTATATTAGAGTAGGACCCTCTAATATAGTAGCGAGAGTTTAATTACCCTCTCTAACCGACAATAATATAGTATAAGAACCTAAAGACGCACCGTAATTAATAATACTCTTTTTAGAAATAGAATAACTCTACCTAGCTACTAGGGCTATAGTATACTCTTTTTCGATATAAGCGATCTCCTTAGCTTTATAATACTTAAGATCCTCTAACTTAGTAATCTCCTTATAATTATATATAATAAAATTACTAGTATAAGAACAAAGCAATACCTCCTAACGTTCAAAATATATTACTTTTATAAGAGTAGTATAACGCTCCTCTATAATCTCCTCTTAAAGTTTTACTAAGCGCTACTATTTAGCATCGGTATATATAGGATAAGATATTATATACTTTATACTACTATTACCTTTAACGTAGTCGGTATAGCGATCAGAATAATCGGAATAAATATATACTTATTTAAGTCGAATATAATAGTTATAGGGAACCACCGATCGATAACCTTCCTCCTTAATATAAGTACTAAGTTAGTTCTTATAAATCGATAACTTCGACGACATAATCAGAAAAGACTCAAAATATAATAATAGGAAAAGAGTACCTACTAAAGGAAGCGCACTATTTATATTTCTAAGGACGAAAACCTAAGAAAAAAGAGGGTAATATTATAACCTCTCTAGAAGGACCCTACTCCTTAAACACTAGTAGAAGCAATAGTAACCTATTAAGTATACCGCCTAATAAACAAGGAAGCTAGCTAGACTAAGATAGCCAGCGGGACCCAAAACAACTAGCTAGACTAGAGAGATCAGTAGGACTAAAGCGACTAATAGGACAAAAGAGGCTAACTAGACTAAAAGGACTAATAAGACTAGTAGGACTAGAGAGACTAATCTAGTTATATAGTAACATAGGAAATAGCTACCTATTCACTATTATAAAGTATACTACCTATAACCACCGAATAGTATATAGTATATAATAACTTATCAGCGATAAGCTAAGACTTACCAACGATAAATAGGACTTAATAGCGATAAGGCAAGACTCATTAGCGATAAGAGAGACTAGATATATAAAGAATAGTCTTTACCGTATATATTTAGTTCTTTATAATCAATTATTCTATTATTACTTAGAACTACCTTTAGTACTTTATAGTTCGAATATAGCGACAAACCTCTAACGGTCTTAGGAGCTCACCTAGTAATCTTCGATCCCTAAATAACTAACTTAACCGGCGCTCTGATTAGCACACCTTATAAGCACCCTAGAGACCCAAGTCCTTAGAAGGCCTTCGAGGCATTGGTACAGTTACGGACACACTTGAGGCTTACAGTATTCTAAGAGAAGTATTACCTTTGCGGACATTACTCACTATGACCAGTTAGCAGTTCGTAACAGATGGCTACTATAGCTATCTAGTATCAAAAGCCAATATCGCCCTAATAACTAGGGTATAGTAGCTAGGATAAACCGCCGAAGTAGCCAATTTAACCTAATTTCATCGCTAGTCTAGCCATTTTAGCTTATATCAATACCCTAGCTAGTAGGGAGATCATCTAGCCAGCTAGAGATATAGCGCTTAGCTTTAAAGATAAGGTATAGTAGGGATATATATCTAGATACACCAATATATTTAATACTAGTAACCTACTTATAATTACTAGATTATAGTAGCTTAGTATATCTATAATAGTTAGCATAAGTGTTACGAACTGCTAACTGGTCACAGTGAGTATCGTCTGTAAAGGTAATACTTCTCTTAGTATACTGCGAGCCTTAAGCGTGTCTGTAACCGTACTAATGCCTCAGAGGCCTTCTATAGGCTTGGGTCTCTAGGGTGCTTATAAGGTGTGCTAGTTAGAGCGCCGGTTAAGTTAGTCACTTAGGGATCGAGGACCACAAAGTAAGCTCCTAAGACCGTTAGAGGTTTGTCGCTATGTTCGAACTATGAAGTACTAAGGTAGTTCTAAGTAATAATATAGGATTGATTATAAAGAACTAAATATATATAGGTAAAGGGGTGTCTTTATATACTTAGTCCCTTAGATTGTCCGATCTGTCTATATAGATCGCTACTCTGCCTAAATAGATCGTTGATCTATTCTATTAGATTATTAATCTATTCTACTAGATCACTGATCTATCTAGATTATATAATATATACTTTACTAGTCCGCCTTGGTCTTATGACTTATTTAGTCAGCTTAGGCTATAATTATACTTATCCCGTTTTGGACTAAGTTGGTTGGCTCTTAGTGTCCTATTTATAACCCCTACTAGCGCGTTGAGGTAGGGTTTGTAACAATAAGTAACTACTTTAGTTACTACGATTATCCCTATAGTAAACCTAGTTTTATCGAAGTTATATATATTATTAGTAACAATACTATACTTTGTAATTATATCAGAAACTAAGGTAAACCACTACCAAATTTAGTTTATATCTTCGTTTTACATACGTTAGTAGTCGTAGCAGTGAGAGAGATATATTTTTAGCTCCGGTATACACTAAATAAGATTATATACCTATTTTGATCCGACAGTTAGGGGGGTTTCACCCCGCTCTATAAGTAGCAAATTAGCTATATCTTATATATAAGACTAGCGGGGCGGGGTACCTCTTATATCTATAGAAACCACCTATTTAATAAGCGATTACTCTTCGATTTAGGTCAATTTATAGCTATTTACTCTGGTAACAGCGCAATTAATAATACTAGCGACACAGATATATAGTGTAGAGCAGGGGATATTAAATTCGGTTACCGTAGTAGCGACCGAGGGTATTTATTAATTCTGAATAGCTTAGATAGCTAATAAGATTCTACCCTCTTACCTAGCCTTTTTTTAGCCATTTTGGGAGCGATTTGGTGGCATTATAGGGGTTTGAAATAGTAGGGTTGAAATTAGGGGGTGATTTTTAGTAGGGTGGCAGCTCGCTTACAATGGCAGCTCGCTTACAGGTTACATTATAATAAAATTACTAATATAAGAAGAAAATAAAGTCTTATAGCGCTTTAGGCGAAGGACCTTAGCTATAGCCTCTTAACTAGTCTAAATAGTATAGTAATATTCCTTAGTAATTTGCTCTTAGACTCTTACTAAATAATACTACTCTATATCTAAATATAATAACTTCGATATTATATACTTTATACTACTACTATTTTTAATATAATTAGTATAATAATTAGAATAATTAGAATAAATATATATTTATTTAAATCGAATATAATAGTTATAAAGAATTACTGATCGATAACCTTCCTCTTTAATATAAGTACTAAGTTAGTTCTTATAGATTAACAACTTCGATAATATAATTAGAAAAGGCTTGAAATATAATAATAGGAAAAAAGTATCTACTAAGGGAAGTATACTATTTATATTTCTAAGGATAAAAACCTAAGAAAAAGAGAGTAATATTATAATCTCTCTAGAAAGACCTTACTCCTTAAATACTAAAAGGAATAATAGAAACCTATTAAATATACTACCTTAGAAATAAAAAGAGCTAATAGGACTAGGATAACTAATAGGGCTAGAATAGCTAGCTAGACTAGAGGGATTAGTAGGATCTAGGTAATTAGTAGGACTAAAGAGGCTAGCTAGACTAAAAAGACTAGTAAGACTAGTATACCTAATAGGATAGTCTAGTTATATAGTAATATAAGAAATAGCTATCTATTTACTATTATAAGATATACTATCTATAACTACTAGATAGTACCTATTATATAATAACTTATTAGGCGATAAGATAAAACTTATTAAGTAATAAGCTTAGAAGATATTAAGTAATAAGTCCTAGACTTATCGTATAATAAGAGGGACTAGATATATAAGAATAGCCCTTACTATATATATCTAGTTCTTTATAATTAATTACTATATTATTACTTAGAACTACCTCTTATATCTTATAGTTCGGATATAGCGATAAACCTCTAACGGTCTTAGGAGCTTACTTAGTGATCCTTAATCTCTAAGTGACTAAATTAACTAGCGCTCTAATCGGCATACCTTATAAGCACCCTAGAGACCTAAGTCTATAGAAGGCCTCTAAGGTATTAGTATAGTTACAGATATACTTAAGGCTTATAGTATTCTAAGAGAAGTATTACCTTTACAGACGTTACTCACTGTAACCAGTTAGTAGTTCGTAACTAAGATCTAAATTTCTTTAAGGGTTTTAATAAAGATATAGATAAAAATATTATTCTAGTTTTATTTAATAAATTAGTAAAAACTATATAATTTAAAAGACTTTTTTTTTATATTAAACTACTATTAATTCTTAGTAAAAAAAATTAATATATTAGTTAATAAAAATAGTCTAAAAAAAAATAATAGATCTACTTTTTAGATCTAGATTTTAATTAATTATTATATATTTATAGTTAAATTAATAGATAATCTTTTAAGAGTTAGTTATAGTAAATAGAATATCCTATACTCTATAAGTTTAAATCCTTCAGTCTCTAATAGTCTTAAGATTAATAAGTAATTATTTAGCTTATTATAGATAATATCTTTTTATAAAATAGATATTTATAATATTAATTTATATATATATATCTAAAAATACTATTATTTTAATAGTATCTTATATATATATTAGTACTAAAAGGTAATAAATAGTTTTTACTAATAGTAATAGAGTTAGACTTATATATTCTAATATAATTTTTTTTTATTTTTTTTTTTAGATTTTAGTAATTTAATTAGTTTTTTTTAGATATTCTTTAGTGTAGTAATCTATTTTATAATAAATATTATAATTTCTAAAAAAACCTCTACTATTAATTTACTCTTAATCTAATTAGTTTTTATAGTTTTAAGAGATATTATTATAATTTAGATTATTATATCTTTAGTTTTAGAAGTTATTATATCTCTAATTATTATTTTTATAATTAGAGTATCTATAATCTTAGTAACTATAGTTTAAGTTTCTATAGTATAGTCTATAAATAGTTCCTTAGTAATTTAATAATAGATTAACGTAACCCGTAAGCGAGCGGGTCATGTAAGCGAACGGGTCACCCTACCAAAATCATCAATTTTAATCCAATTTTATTCACCCAAAAAACCATTTAAATACAAAAAAAGCTATTGAGTGCGTTTTTTACACTGTGTTCGCTTATGCCCTACTTCGAAACAATCGGTACATCGCGGGGGCGCCCGATGAGGTAATGATTGCGTCGTTTCTGGCTGCTCCGCTGGCTGCTCCGCTGGCTGTTTTTGCTGCTTTTTTTCATCCACCACTAGCTGGTTTGCGTCGCCAGCTATAAAACCATCTCTATATAGCAGTTGCTACGCAGATTTGGCGCGTTTTATAGTCTGCTTTGCGTTGGCATTACGCAATAGCTCATTTTGGTGCGCCAGAAATGCAGCGTTATACATAGCCATCTCGCACCCCTTCACAATTTGGTCTAGCGCGCGCTGTATAGGGCTAGTAGGGCTTGCGGAGCGTCGCTGTAGTAACGCTTTTATAGATGATGCTTGTTTACCCAGTTGTTTGGGGTTTTGGGGGGTTTTCATCGAAAAATCGCTATCGCTGCTGAGGGGGGGGTCGGTGTTTTGAGATAAATATTTAGGGTATCGATTACCCGATTCGGATCCAATGGCACTAAACCGGTAGCTGCGAAGCTATTTTTAATCGTCTCCGATTTATAGCAAGCAGCGTACGCAGTAGGGAATTCAGCTAAGAAATCTAGCTTGGTAATATGGTTGACCCCGGTACGTATATACCCCTCTACCAATTTGCTATACTCGCGTTTCAAAACACTAAAACACCCCACATCTAGTGGTTGTAGTAGATGAGATGAATGCGCTGGCATACAAAGAGGTATAATATCGTTTTGTGCGCAGATTTGGTCGAATTGGGGGGTAAGATGGCTACTATGGCCATCTAGCACTAGTAAGCGATATCGACCACATAATCGCAACGTAGTAGCTGGGATAAACCGTCGAAGTAGCCAATTTACCCCAATTTCATCGGTAGTCCAGCCATTTTGGCTTATATCGATACCCCAGCCAGTAGGGAGATCATCTAGCCAGCCAGAGATATAGCGCTTGGCTTTGAAGATAAGGTATGGCGGGGATATATATCCAGACGCGCCGATACATTCAATGCTAGTAACCCACTCGCGGTTACCGGGTTGTAGTAGCTTAGCGCGTCCATAATAGTCAGAGCGAGTGACTACTCTGGTTGCTGCTATCATCCCCATAGCAAACCCTGTCTCATCGAAGTTATATATCTCGTCGGTAACGATGCCATACTTCGCAATTGTGTCGGAAACTAGGGTAAACCACTGCCGAATCTGGTTTATATCTTCGTTTTGCGCACGTTGGTAATCATAGCGACGTGAGAGACGTGTTTTTATCTCTGGTGTACGCTGGATAAGATTATATACCCATTTTGATCCGACGGTTTGGGGGGGGTTTCACCCCGCTCTGCGAGCAGCAAATTGGCCATATCTCGCATATGAGACTGATGGGGGGCGCCCCTCTTGTATCCATAGAAACCACCCATTTAATAAGCGATTGCTCTTCGGTTTGGGTCAATTTATGGTTGTTTGCCCTTATCCCAGCGCGATTGGTGATACCGGTAAGCCGACGTTGCAGAGTAGTAAGCGGTACTTCGAATTGGCGTGCAGTTTCGCGGACTGAGCTGCTTGGATTTGTCTGAATAGCTTAGATAGCTAATAAGATTCTACCCTCTTACCTAGCCTTTTTTTGGCGATTTTGGGAGCGATTTGGTGGCATTATAGGGGTTTGAAATAGTAGGGTTGAAATTGGGGGGTGATTTTTGGTGGGGTGACCCGTTCGCTTACATGACCCGCTCGCTTACGGGTTACGTTAGTAATAGTTTAATTAACGTAACCTAACTATAAGCGAGCTGCCATTATAAGCGAGCTGCCACCCTACCAAAAATCACCCCCCAATTTCAACCCTACTATTTCAAACCCCTATAATGCCACCAAATCGCTCCCAAAATGGCTAAAAAAAGGCTAGGTAAGAGGGTAGAATCTTATTAGCTATCTAAGCTATTCAGAATTAATAAATACCCTCGGTCGCTACTACGGCAACCGAATTTAATATCCCCCGCTCTATACTACGTACCTATCTTGCTGGTATTACTAATCGCACTACTACTAGAGCAAATAGCTATAAATTGACCTAAATCGAAGAGCAATTACTTATTAAATAGGTGGTTTCTATAGATATAAGTAGGCTACAGCACCAACCGCAAAAACTGCAGTTATCTTATAACTGTAACCGCAAATTTGTGGTTAAGTATAGCAAAGTACTAACTATAACTATATTATAGGTGGTTACGGTTAGTAAAGTACTAACTGTAATACAGTTATAGTTATCTTATAGTTATATAAATATTATAAATATACCTAGACTTATAACCTACTTATAACTATATAGATTATACGGTTTTACTAGTATTTTTTAGGTATTTAGTATATAATTATTTATATCGGAAGGTAGAGAGATATAAAGACTTAAGAGTATATTCTTATTAGGGTTTAGCGAAAGATAATAGATTTTTAGCTTAAAACTTAGGGAAATTTAAATATATTTTCTAATAGCTATTAGAAATTATAGGTTAAAGGTAAGAAGTTAGCTATAATTAATTAATCTTAAATCTATCTAATATCTTTAGCGCTCTCTATTTTCTTCTAAAACGCCTCTATATCTTACTCTCTTTAGTTTATATTTCTAAAAGTTAAGATTTATTATCTAGAGACTTAGATATACTACTTTAAGGCCGCTTTTATCTTACTTATATACTTTAGGCTAAAGGATATATAAGAGATAGCTTATTACTATCTTTTTTATTATCTTTTTTATTATTACTAATTAGTTTAAACTATTTAAGATTAGTTACTAGTTAGATAGAGCTTTTTTCCTAATTAATTAAAATATCTTCTTTAGTAGAAAGATATTTTTTTATAAAGTCTAGCTTAGTCTATTTAAGCTTAAACTTTAATAAATATATCTAAAGTATTAACTTTCTAATTATCTTTAGCTTTAGCTATTTTTAATAGTAATAGTAGATATTATAGATATAGTTAAAAAAATACTTAATATTAGTACTACTAGTAGAAATAGTAAAAATATTATAAATAAGACTTATAAGTATTAGAAACTTATATTAATACTTCTTCTAAAAGATCTTTAAGTAAGTATAATTAAGCTTTATATATAAGATTAGTATTAAGATTTAAAAAAAAACTATTAAAAAGTTAGAATAATTAGAGATATAGACCTTTAGCTAGATATTATATAAGTTTATTATCCTCTAGATCTTTTTTAAGCTATAGAGTATTCTATAAGTCTATTAGTATCTTAATTAAGTTATAGATCTTAATAGGACTAATAGATATTTAGACTATAGTAGATACTTTTTTTTTATTAAATTACTACTTATACTACTTAAACTTCTTTTCTAAGTATTCTTAGTACTATATAATATAATTATAATTTTACTAATCTTTAGTAGTAAAAAATTAAAGCTTTTTTAATAAGACTAAAATAGTAGCTATTATATAGATATTACTATATCTTTTTATATCTATAGCTATATAGTATTTAGAGAGCTTATTATATATTATAATAAATACTATAAATATTCTCTTTTTCTAAAGGACCTTCTTATATCTAAGCTATTTTTAAATAGCCTTAAGATACCTAAAAAGCTTATTATAAATACTAAAGATTTAATAAATAATAATATTTTTAGTTTTTAATAAGATAGTTATAAACTTAAAAAAAGGCTTAGTAATTAAAAGAAGATAATTAATCTAATACTATTCTTTTTTTTTAAGCTTAAACTAAAGATATTAATATATTATATAATATAGATTAAAAACTAGCTATAGTTATTTAGTATAATATAGTATTAAAAAGATAGAATTCGAGTATATATAAATATTCTAGATAGAAATAACCCTATATACTTCGGTTTAAAGACTTAGAAAAGCCTTCTACTACTATAGACTTATATTAATAAAGATAGTAAGATCTTAAATCTTTAGAGAAGATTAGTAAAGTTAAAGAAAAAAGAAAGAAAAAGAGATCGAATCTTATTTAAAGTATCTATAATCTTTTTTATTAGGTATCTTAAATAAAATAAATAAGTATATTTATTAGACTACTCTATCTCTATTTTATTATTAATCGGATTTATTTTTATTTTTCTAAATAGTTAGTTTAGACTAAGCTAAATAATATAAATAATATATAGAATCTAAAAAAAAAAGTATTACTTAGACCCTAGAACTAAATTATATTATAGATATTTATTATTATAGTATTATTATTTATTATATTATTAGTTATAATTAATAATACTTAATTAGTAATATTATACTCTTAGAGGATCTAAAAGATAGTTATACTTAAGTTACTCCTAATATATAATCTATAGAGAGGCTTAAATCTAAGAAGAATCTTATAATATTTTTAGTCCTAGTTAAGAAAATAGCTAGTAATAGCTATAAATACCTAGCTAAAAGGTAGTATCTAATAGTCTAGGGTAATCGAAAGTTAGCTTTTATCTAGAAGCCTTTCTAAGATCTTTTTCTATTATTCTTAGATAGTTATATCTAGATAGTGCTAAATAGTTTTTATAGAAAATAGATTAATCTTAGATTAAGTAAGCTAAATAATATCTACTAGATCCTTAAACTTAGGGTATTTAAAGATATAAAATAGGAGTTAGGCGACTATAATAAAAATAAGAAGCTTCTTTAGGAGAAGATCCTAGCTAAATATCCTTTAGTTTAAGGATTATAGCTAAATAGTATTAATAATTAGATCTATAGATTAATATAACCCGTAAGCGAGCTGGATATATAAGCGAGCTAGACACCCTACCAATGTCTTTAGTTTTAAACCAATTTTATTTAACCAAAACGCTATTTAAATACAAAAAAAGCTATTCAGTGTGTTTTTTATACTATATCCGCTTATACCCCACTTTAAAATAGTTAGTGTATTATAGGGGCGCCCGATAAGGTAGTGATTATATTGTTTCTGGCTGCTCCGCTAGCTGCTCCGCTAGCTGTTTTTTCTACTTTTTTTCATCCGATACTAGCTAGTTTAGCTCGCTAGCTATAAAACAATCTCTATATAGTAGTTACTATATAGATTTAGCGCGTTTTATAGTCTGCTTTACGTTAGTATTACGTAATAGCTTATTTTAGTACGCTAGAAATATAGCGTTATATATAGCCATCTCGTACCCCTTCACAATTTGGTCTAGCATACGCTAGGTAGGGCTAGTAGGGCTTGCTAAGCGTCGCTAGAGTAACGCTTTTATAGATAATACTTATTTACCTAGTTGTCTAGGGTTTTAGGGGGTTTTCATCGAAAAATCGCTATCGCTACTAAGAGGGGGCATCGGTATTTTAAGATAGATATTTAGGGTATCGATTACCCAATTCAGATCCAATAGTACTAAATCAGTAGCTACGAAGCTATTTTTAATCGTCTCCGATTTATAGCAAGTAGCGTATATAGTAGGGAATTTAGCTAAGAAATCTAGCTTAGTAATATAGTTGACCCCAGTACGCATATATCCCTCTACCAATTTACTATACTCGCATTTCAAAACACTAAAACACCCTATATCTAGTAGCTATAGTAGATAAGATAAATACGCTAGCATACAAAGAGGTATAATATCGTTTTATGCGTAGATTTGGTCGAATTTAGGGGTAAGATAGCTACTATAGCCATCTAGCACTAGTAAGCGATATCGACCATATAATCGTAACATAGTAGCTAGGATAAACCGTCGAAGTAGCCAATTTAACCCAATTTTATCGCTCGTCCAGCCATTTTGGCTTATATCGATACCCTAGCCAGTAGGGAGATCATCGAGCCAGCCAGCTTAGTAGCGCTTAGCTTTAAAGATAAGATATAGCGGGGATATATATCTAGATACGCCGATATATTCAATACTAGTAACCCACTTATGGTTACTAGGCTAAAGTAGCTTAGCGCGTCCATAATAGTCAGCGCGAATAACTACTCTAGTAGCTACTATCATCCCTATAGCAAACCCAGTTTTATCGAAGTTATATATATCGTCGGTAACGATGCCATACTTCGCAATTATATCGGAAACTAGGGTAAACCACTACCGAATTTGGTTTATATCTTTGTTTTGCGTACGTTGGTAATCATAGCGACGTAAGAGATATATTTTTATCTCCGATATACGCTAGATAAGCTTATATACCCATTTTTGGCCGACAGTTTAGGGGGGGTCTTCGCCCCGCTCTACAAGTAGCAAATTGGCTATATCTCGTATATAAGACTACTAGGGCGGGGCACCTCTCATATCCATAGAAACCACCTATTTAATAAGCGATTGCTCTTCGATTTAGGTCAATTTATAGCTATTCGCCCTTATAGCAGCGCAATTAGTAATACCAGTAAGATAGGAAGTAAGTATTAAATATAGGATATTAAACTAGCGTACTACCTCGCAAATTAAAGGGATTCGCTTAGTCTGAATAGCTTCGATAACTAATAAGACCCTCCCCTCCTGCTTAGCGTTTTTTTGCCGATTTTGGGAGCGATTTAGTGGTATTATAGGGGTTTAAAATAATAGGGTTGAGATCGGGGAGTGGTTTTTGGTGGGGTATCCAGCTCGCTTATATGTCTAGCTCGCTTATGGGTTACATTAACTATAGAAAGATAGAAAAGGGTAGAAAATATACTAAGCTCTATATTATCTAATTAATCCCTTATTTTATTAAATCTATATAATAGGTATCTTTTTTTAGATATATATTTAAAGATAAAGTCTCTCTATACTAAAGATTTAGATAGGTAAGAACTATATAATAGCGTTTATATATAATCTTAGGCTTATTAGTCTTCTTATATATAATCTATTTAAAGCTCTCCTAAAGCTTAGACTTTTTCTTTCTATCCTAATAGATTTTATCTACTATCTCTTTCTTTAATCTAAAGCTTATATTAAGCTACTATTTTATAAAGCTTTACTAAGAATCTTCTATCTCTATATTACTATAATAGATAACCTAAAACTTTCGGAGCTTTAGTCTAATATACTTACGTAAATCTAAAGTAAAAAAGTAGTATAGAGAGTAAGTAAGGTCTAAGTTAAATATTAAAGTTATAGTTTACTAGCTCGCTAGGTAGGGAAAATTATCTAATTAAAGAAAGTTAGGTTTAAGGAATTAATCTAAAAAGAATAATACTTAGGTAAACTAAAAATCCTTAGGAGAATAGTAAAAAAAGACTTACTAAAAAGTTTTTATATATAATCTTAGAAGATATAAATAAATAAATTATAACTATAATTTTAATATAGAGAAAAAATAATTATAGATAGATATCTACTATTCTATATACTAATTAGCTATCTAAAGACTACTAATATAGTTATCTATAGTTATCTTATAGTTAACTATAGATAACTGCTATATAACTATAGATAACTACTATATAACTATAGATAACTACTATATAACTATAGATAATTATAATAATTAAGAGAAAAATTATAAAGTCTCTTAAATTAAAAAAAAGAAAAATTTAAATTTCCTTTTATTTTTCTATAGTAGTATAAAAACTAAAAATTAAAAATAAATAAAATAAATTTCTTACTATCTTCTAATACTATTTTTAATAAGTTTAGACTATTATTAGTAGATTCTAATAGCTTTAGTATACTGTTACGAACTGCTAACTGGTCACGGTGAGTAACGTCCGCAAAGGTGATACTTCTCTTGGAATACTGCGAGCCTTAAGTGTGTCCGTAACCGTACTAATGCCTCGGAGGCCTTCTATGGACTTAGGTCTCTAGGGTGCTTGCAAGGTGTGCCAATTAGAGCGCTGGTCAAGTTAGTCACTTAGAGGTTAAAGATCACTAAGTAAGCTCCTAAGACCGTTGGAGGTTTGTCGCTATGTTCGAACTGTGAATATACCAAAGGTGGTTCTAAGTAACAATGTAGGATTGATCACGAAGAACTAAATATATACGGTAAAGACCGTTACTTATATATCTAGTCCCTCTTATTGTGTGATGAGTCTGGGACTTATCGCTTGATGTCTTCCGCTCTTATCGCTTGATGAGTTTCGTCTTATTACCCGATGAGTCGTTATGTGCTGCGTACTGTTCGGTGGTTATAGGCAGTATACTTTATAACGGTGAATAGGCGGCCGTTTCTTGCGTCACTATGTGACTAGACTGGTCTCTCTGGCCTTGCTAGTCTCGCTGGTCCTCTTGGTCCGGCTAGCCTCTTTTATCCTGCTGGTTGCCCTAGTCCTGCTGATCCCTCTAGTCTGGCTGGTTGTTTTGGGTCCCGCTAGCTATCTTAGTCTAGCTAGCTTCCTTGTCTGTTGGGCGGTGTGCTTGATAGGTTACCGTTGTTTCTGCTGGTGTTTAAGGAGTGGGGTCCTTCTGGGGAGGTTATAATATTACCCTCTCCTTTTTTGGGTTTTCGTCCTCGGAAATATAAATAGCGCGCTTCCCCTGGTGGGTGCTCTCTTCCTATCGTTATGTTTCGAGTCTTTTCTGATTATATTGTCGAAGTTGTCGATTCGTAAGAACTAACTTAGTGCTCGTATCGAGGAGGAAGGTTATCGGTCGGTGGTTCCCTGCGACCGTTGCGTTCGACTTAAGCGAGTATATATTCGTTCCGATTATTCTGATCGCTACGCCGACTACGTTAAAGGTGGTAGTGGCGTGAAGTATATGATATCGAAACCGTCGTATTCGGACGCGGAATGGCGTTGTCTGGTGAAAGTCTAGGAGTAAATTGCTGAGGAATATTGTTGTGCTATTCAGGCTAGTTAAGAGGCTATAGCTAAGGTTCTTCGCTTGGAACGTTATGAGGCCTTGCTTCGTTCTTGTGCTAGCGATTTTATTGCGTGTGATTATAAGGAGATTACTAAGTTAGAAGATCTCGAGCGTTGTGAAGCTGAGGAGATTGTTTATATTAAAAAGGAGCGTACTGTAGCCCTAGCTGCTGAGTAGAGTCGTTCTGTTTCTGAAAAGAGTATTACTGATTGCGGTGCGTCTTTGGGTTCTTATACTATGTTGTTGTCGGTTGGAGAGGGTAATTAAACTCTCGCTACTATGTTAAAGGGTCCTACTCTGACGTAGATGATTACGATGGCTGATCTATTGTCCGCTGCTTTCTAGGAAGGTATTAATTTCGACGCTTCCTTTGCTTCTGTCCTTCCGGAGTCCTCTTTGCCTTGTGGTAATACTATTAAACTAGCTAGTAGTAGCCTCTTAAGTGGGCAATAGGTTCCTATGTGTTTTCTGAGGTAGGGTACTCTTTCTACTTGATTAGGAGTTGCTGCTGACTGTTAGACTATTTATTGTCTAGGATGGTTTTAACTTCGTATTTGTCTTTTGTTTCTTCTTCGAGTTCTATATTGGTAGCGATTTTGGCGTTTTTTAGTGTGGGTTTAAGTAATAAGATATAAAATATTAGGTAGATTCTTTTTATGCTTTCCGGTAGCTTTAGTCGGTAGTTGACCGGTCCTATTTTTTCTTTAATAGTGAAAGGTCCTAATTTTAGGTAGTCGAGTTTTATACTTAGTCGTTTAGTTTTGATGTTTTGTCGTAAGAGGTAGACTTTCTCCCCCTTTTTTAGGTCAGGGCTAACTTAATAGCGCTGATCGTAGTGTATCTTTATACGTAGGTTCAGAAATTCGATGTCTTGAGCTATTTATATGTATAGCTGTCTGATTCCTATGGCTAGTAATCTTGCCGATTCTGCTATGGTTTTTTCGTTTCTTGGTTCCCCTATTAACTTTGGGTAGTACCTATAGTTGGTAAAAAATGGTGTTTCCTTAGTGGTCGAATGTATTGCGTTGTTATATATAAATTGTACAACTGGTAGTAGTCCTGCCTAGTTGTTCTACTAGTAGTTCATATGATACCTTAGGTACTGTTCGATTATCTGGTTGACTCGTTCGGTCTATCCGTTGGTTTGTAGGTGATAGGCCATTAAAAGGCTGTAGTGGATCCCGATTTAATCCGTAAAGGATTGCTATATATTGGACGTAAACAACTTATCTTAGTCGGAGGTGATTTTGCTTAGTGCTCTGTGGTTTACGAAGACGTATCGAAGTAAGATATTTGCTATTTGGTTTATATCAATATTTGTAGTGGTTGGGATCATATAGGTATACTTGGTAAGTCGGTTAACGATTACTATGATTATATTATTTTCGTCTGATTTTGGTAGTTTTGTGATAAAGTCTATCGTAATCCATTCCTATAGTCTCGTTAGAGTGTTCGAGAGCTATAGTTCTCTATAGGGAAGGTGTTGTGATGGTTTGTCCCGTTAGTAGGTGTCGCAATTCCTAATATATCCCCTTACTTTTCTGTGTATGTTCGGGATGTAGTAGTTATGAGTAATTTGCTCTATCGTTTTCTCGATCCCTATATGTCTATACGTTAGTAGGTCGTGGTGTCTTTTGATGACTTTATTTTGCAATGATTATGGCATATAAATCAGTCTGTGGATAAGGACGAAGCCGTCGTCGCTTATAGTTCTATTTTGGTCTGTTTTTAGGATTTTCTGTATAGATTTGTCTTTAATAGTGGCTCTTCGGACTTTATCCATTTAGTCGTCGTTTTTTACTTCGCTAGTTACTATGAGTATTTATCGGTTATAGACGATATCTCCTTATTCGTTGGTAGCGAGGATAGTAGGTACTACTTCCTTAGTTCCGATTTCGTAGTTAGGTCTTCTACTAAGTGCGTCGGCGACTGCGTTTTCTGTTCCTTTATAGTAGATAATCTTAAAATCGTATTATACAAGGGTTTCTGCCTATCTAGCTTATCGTCGAGTGAGTTTCTTTGTTATAGTGAAAAATATTAGGTTATAGTGGTCTATTTTCACTATAATAGTGTATTTTGCCCCTTCTAGGTACGCTCTCTAGACTTGGAATACTAATACTATAGTAAGTAGTTTCTTATTGTGGATATCGTAGTTGAGTTCTGCTAGAATTATTTTTCTAGACTAAAATGCGATTAGTTATAGTTTCCTATTATCGTCCGATTGGGTCAACTATGCTCCTAGAGTATAGTCTGATATATCGGTTTCGAGTATAATTAGTTTTTCGTAATTAAAGATCCTAAGAATTATCCTTTTCTCGTATAGCTCCTTGAGTCTGCGAAAGGATTCTTTAGCTTTGTTGTCCTAGTTAAAGGTTTCTCCTTTCTTAGTGAATCGGTAGAGTCCTATAGCGTATATCGAGTAGCTAGGTATCAGTTTCCGATAGTAGTTTGCGAGTCCTAGGAAGCTTTGGACGTCTTTAACGTTTCTAGGTATAGGCTATTTAACGATGCTTCTAACTTTCTCTTCTTCTATCCCTAGTCCGTCTAGGCTGATGGTATATCCTAGGAAACTGGTTTCCTAGATATAGAATTTATATTTCTTGAGCTTTAGAGTAACCTTAGCTTCTCTAAGCTTCTATAGTACTTTCCGATTATATTTAATATATTCGGCTTCGGTCTTGGAGAATACTAAGATATTGTCTAAGTAGGCAATGACGAAAACGTCGAGGTATTCTTCTAATACTGTGAAGATAAACTATTAGAAAGATACTGGTGTGTTAGTGAGGCCGAAAGGCATGACCATATACTCGAAATATCCGAATTTGGTCCTAAATGCCGTTTTCTATTTGTAGCCTTCCTTAATTCTAAGTCGGTTGTATGCTTCTATAATATCGTATTTTATAAAGTATTTTGCTCCCTAGATCTGATCCTGAATCTTATGAATTAAAGGTAGTGGATAGCGATCCTTGATAGTGACCGAATTTAATTGTCAGTAGTCTATACAAAGTCGAAGACTTCTATCTTTCTTTGGAACAAATAGGATAGGATATCTAGCCGGTGAAGTAGATTTTCGAATATATCCCTTCTTTAAGTTCGTGTCGATATATTCCTTCAATATCTCGGATTCTTTCTATAAGAGTTAGTAAATAGGTCGGAAGGTCGGTTCCTTGCCTTCCTATAGGTTGATCTTATAGTCGTATAGGCTATACTCCGGTAGCGTGCCCTCTTCTGGTGGTATAAATATATCCTAGAATTCCTAATATTCCTTGGGGATCTATATTTCTTCTCCGGTTACATAGAGGTTTGCTAGTTTATATTCGATCATAACGTATTCTCTCAATTCGTCGTCTATTATATCTGGTCGTTGCTCTGTGTTGGTAACCATGCTGGCTTCTAGTTCCTTATACTATGCCCCACTTCTAGGCCGAATGCTCCTCTTAGGTTCTTCCTTGTGAGGGCTTCGATGACTATCTATCTCCCCACGACTAGGTGTCTGTTTGAGCTTTCTTCCTCCGGTCCAGGTTTTACTGGTCTATCGGTATTTGCATCGATCGAAGATAATAAGTCCTCCTTACTAGTCGATGGTAGGGTTATGTTTCCTTAACCATAGTACTCCCAGCATAATATCGTATTGTCCTAGGTTGGTAATGTTGAAGTTGACTATTTCGTAGTAGTTTCCTATAACCATTGGTAGGTTCCTAGTTTCGTATATAATTCCGGAGTTGAGTGGTTCCCTATTGAGTCTAGTCAGAGGTAGTGGTTTTTCCTTTGGTCGCTGCTGAATTGTGTTCTTCTGACAGCACTATAGACTTATAAAGTTCCCGCTTGATCCTAAGTCGATCATTGCTCTTATATTTTTATACGCAATATTAACGTGGATCTTTATATGCGCCCCCTACTGGGTCGCGGCCAGTATGGGTCTGATCTTTTTGTTGCTGTGCCATATCCCTATATATTCTTCTTTCTAGTTGGGTTGGCTTTCCTAATTCATTGGTTGTGGCTCCACTCCTAAGTTTAACTTTCCTTAGTAGTAGACTATATAGTTTTCGTCGTAGCAACCTAGAACCGCCTATATATTATGCTTAGGGTGTTATACGTAACCTCGATATACGCATCGGGGATACTTATATAGGCAGGTTGGTTTATTCTAGGTCTGCTCTTCCTAAGTCGACTCATCCTATTGGCCTTTTGTCTCGTTACTCAAGGTTTCCTGGCCGTAGCCGTTCCTAGGGGATTCTTGAAGCGTTTCTAGGGTCGTTTCTAACGTTCCTAGGAGCGTGGGTAGAGTTTCTAGGATCTCCGGCGTTCCTAGGATTTCGATTAGTGTTCTTAGGATGTCTACGCCCTACTCCTAGGAATCGTCCGATAGTTCCTAGGAGTCGATGGTATTCTAGGGACCGTACTAGGTCTATCTTTGACTCTCTAGTTCTTATAATAGTTTCTCGGTTTTTTCGTAGTCGATCTCTAGGAATATTTCGTTTTGTTTCTTCTACTGGTGTAACTCGGCGAGTTGGTCTAAGATTCTTGTCTATTCCTAAAGTTTTTCTTCTTATAGAATTATTTTATTATATACTTCTGATAGGGTTCCTCGGAGTCGGTCGATTTCACTATTGATATCTCACGGTCGAGACTCTTCCTAACTCAGTATCGGTGGCTTACTACTATCCACGATCATAGGTCCTTCCTAGTCCTGCTCCTACGTCGCATAGAGTCGCTAAGGCTTTTCTGGTTTGTATATACCAGTCATATTATATACGCCCCTTCGTTCTTAGGTCGCGCTAAGCTATTGCGGTTTCTCCTATCGCTTGCTCCGATAGTCTCTTGCTTAGTATCCTAGCTTTCCATAATTAAAGTATAGGTTATTGTTCTTTTGTTGTTTCTGTTCTTCGGTAGGTATCCTTACTATATCAAGCTCCATCGGTTATAATCCGTATAGGTCGCTATACTATTCTCTAGGTTATCGTCGCTCACCTCCTCAGCGGCAGAATCCTAGTAGGTAGCTTTGTCTACCTCTCCTGGCTTCTTGTCGCTAAAGCTTTCGTTCATAGATGCGGTTATCGAACTTAACCGCAACGTCGATCATCTCGGCCAGTATCTATAGTCGATCGATCCTTATAAGTTCGTCCTTGACTTCTTCCTTAAGTCCTCGCTCAAAGATCCAAATATACGTATCTTCGTTAAAGTTAAGGTACGAAATGATTTGTTAAAACTCGGCGGCGTAGGTGCTAGCGGATCCGGTCTGTCTAAGACGATCTAGGCGCCTTTCTGCCGTCCGTATAGCATCGATATCGCCAAACGTTGATTCGAGCTTCTTCTTAAACATGGCGTACGATACGAAGATCTCCTTGGTGGTGTCTCCCTAGTCCTTCATACGTTTCTCGTTAAACTCTCGAATAAAGGGTTCGAACTATATAAAGGCTTGTCCTCGTAGGTAGGTGGAGACATAGATAACTTTGTCACATTCTTCGACGCAGTGGATCATATGAAGCTGTATATCCATTTAGGTAAGGAAGCTTCGAAGCTTAGTTCGAGTTCTATCGAAGAATTCGGGTTTCGGAAGTTTCACGCTCTAGGTCACCTTCTTATTGGCGCTGATAAGCTGCTCCTAGAGTTAGGATACCATCTCTATAAGTTCAGCGTTGGTTGGTGGTAGAGATACCTATTGGCCAGAGCCTTATAAAACGTTACTAGTACTATCGCTAGGTGCTATAACGATGATATCTTCATAGTTCGAATAATAGGGTGATCAATATATTACGAACTACTAACTGGTCACAGTGAGTAACGTCCGCAAAGGTGATACTTCTCTTAGAATACTGCGAGCCTCAAGCGTGTCCGTAACCGTACTAATACCTCGGAGGCCTTCTATGGACTTAGGTCTCTAGGGTGCTTGCAAGGTGTGCTAATTAGAGCGCCGGTTAAGTCAGTCACTTAGAGGTCAAAGATCACTAAGTAAGCTCCCAAGACCGTTGGAGGTTTGTCGCTATATTCGAACTATGAATATACCAAAGGTGGTTCTAAGTAACAATATAGGATTAATCACGAAGAACTAAATACATACGGTAAAGACCGTTACTTATATATCTAGTCCCTCTCATCGTATGATAAGTCCGGGACTCATCGCTTGATATCTTCCGCTCTCATCGCTTAATGAGTTTCGTCTCATCACCCAATAAGTCGTCATATGCTACGTACCGTTCGGTGGTTATAGGCAGTATACTTTGTGACGGTGAATAGGCGGCCGTTTCCTACGTTACCATGTGACTAGACTAGTCTCTCTGGCCTTGCTAGTCTCGCTAGTCCTCTTGGTCCGGCTAGCCTCTTTTGTCCCGCTGGTCGCCCCAGTCCCGCCGATCCCTCTAGTCTAGCTGGTTGTTTTGGGTCCCACTGGCCATCTCAGTCCAGCTGGCTTCCTTGTCTGTCGGGCGGTGTGCTTGATAGGTTACCGTTGTTTCTGCTGGTGTTTGAGGAGTGGGGTCCTTCTGGGGAGGTCATAACATATACTTTATAAAAAATATATACTAACTCCCTTTAGTACTAAATATATATTTCTATAATAATACTATAGACTAACTAATAATATTAAAGTTATAGGAAATCTATATATCTAATCTCTAAATTTTATTAATAGATAATATTTATTATACTATATTTACTAAGATATATTAATATTTCTTATTATTTTATATAGGAATAGAGAAAATTATAGAATAGTACTATTATAACCGGAATAGATATATATTTAAACTAAAAAATAAGAGTAAGTTAGCGATATAAATATTATATAAGAGTCTATAATAGGATAAACTAGTAAGGTTTATACTAATACGGTTAGTAATAAGATAACCGTAGTATATACTACGGTTATAGTTAGTAAAGTAATAACTAAGACTACAATTTTGCGGTTGTGGTTAGTAAAGTGGTAACCGCATTTGCGGTTATGCTGTAGTCTAGATATGAGAGGTACCCCGCCCCGCTAGTCTTATATGTGAGATATAGCTAATTTGCTACTCATAGAGTGGGGTGAAATCCCCCCCCCCCCCCCCCCCTAACTGTCGGATTAAAATAGGTATATAATCTTATCTAGTGTATACCGGAGATAAAAACGTATCTCTTATGTCGCTATGACTACCAATGTACGTAAAACGAAGATATAAACTAGATTCGGTAGTAGTTTACCCTAGTTTCCGATATAATTATGAAGTATAGTATCGTTACCGACGATATATATAACTTCGATAAGGTAGGGTTTGCTATAGGGATAATAGTAGCAACTAGAGTAGTTACTCGCTCTGACTATTATAGACGCGCTAAGCTACTACAACCTAGTAACTGTAAGTAGGTTACTAGTATTAAATATATCGGCGTATCTAGATATATATTCCCGCTATACCTTATCTTTAAAGCTAAGCGCTATATCTCTAGCTGGCTAGATGATCTCCCTACTGGCTAGGGTATCGATATAAGCCAAAATGGCTGGACTACCGATGAAATTGGGGTAAATTGGCTACTTTGACGGTTTATTCTAGCTACTATATTACGATTATATGGTCGATATCGCTTACTATTTCTGGATGGCTATGGTAGCTATCTTACCCCTAAATTCAATTAAATCTATATATAAAATAATATTATACCTCTTTATATACTAGTGTATTTATCTTATCTACTATAACCACTAGATATAGGGTGTTTTAGTGTTTTGAAATATAAGTATAGTAAATTGGTAGAGGGGTATATATATAACGTAACCTGTAAGCGAGCCGTGTATGTAAGCGAGCTGTGTACCCTACCAAAAACCACTCCCCGATCTTAACCCTATCATTTCAAACCTCTACAATGCCACTAAATCGCTCCTAAAATCGCCAAAAAAGTCCTAAGCAGAAGGGGAGGGTTTTATTAGCTATCTAAGCTATTCATACTAAACAAATCACGTCTCAACGTGATATAGCGCGCCAATTTAATATGCCCTACTCTACACTATGTAACCGTCTCGCTGGCTATATAAATTGCGCTACTACTAGGGTAAATAACTATAAATTGACCGAAATCGAAGAGTAATCGCTTATTAAATAGGTGGTTTCTATAGATACGAGGGGTACCCCGCCCTGGTAGTCTTATATGTAAGATATAGCCAATTTGCTACTTATAGAGCGGGGTGAAACCCCCCCCCTAAACTGTCGGCCAAAAATAGGTATATAATCTTATCTAGCGTATACCGGAGATAAAAATATATCTCTTATATCGCTATAACTACTAACGTACGCAAAACGAAGATATAAACCAGATTCGGCAGTGGTTTACCCTAGTTTCCGATACAATTGCGAAGTATAGTATTGTTACCGATAATATATATAACTTCGATAAGATAGGGTTTGCTATAGGGATAATAGTAGTAACCAGAGTAGTCACTTACTCTGACTATTATAGACGCGCTAAGCTACTATAACCTAGTAACTGTAAGTAGGTTACTAGTATTAAATATATCGGCGTATCTAGATATATATCCCCGCTATACCTTATCTTTAAAGCTAAGCGCTATATCTCTAGCTAGCTAGATAATCTCCCTACTAGCTAGGGTATCGATATAAGCTAAAATAGCTGGACTACCGATAAAATTAGGGTAAATTAGCTACTTCGATAGTTTATTCTAGCTACTATATCGTAATTATATAGTCGATATCGCTTACTAGTTCTGGATAGCTATAGTAGCTATCTTACCCCTAAATTCGATTAAATCTATACACAAAACGATATTATATCTCTTTATATACTAGTATATTTATCTTATCTACTATAACCACTAGATATAGGGTATTTTAGTATTTTAAAATATAAGTATAGCAAATTAGTAGAGGGGTATATATATACTAGGGTCAACTATATTACTAAGCTAGATTTCTTAGCTAAATTCCCTACTACGTATACTACTTACTATAAATCGGAGACGATTAAAAATAGCTTTATAGCTACTGGTTTAGTGCTATTAGATCCGAATCGGGTAATCGATACCCTAAATATCTATCTTAAAATACCGACGCCCCCCCTTAGTAGCGATAGCGATTTTTCAATAAAAACCCTCTAAAACCCTAAACAACTAGGTAAATAAGCATCGTCGGTAAAAGCGTTACTTCGGTAACGCTTAGCAAGCCCTACTAGCCCTACCCAGCGTATATTAGACTAAATTATAAAGGGTTACGAGATAGCTATATATAACGCTATATTTCTAGCGTACTAAAATAAGCTATTATATAATACTAACGCAAAGTAGACTATAAAACGCGCTAAATCTGCACAGCAACTACTATATAGAGATGGTTTTATAGCTAGCGATACAAATCAGCTAGTATTAGATAAAAAAAGTAGCAAAAATAGCCAGCGGAGCAGCCAGCGGAGTAGCCAGAAACGACGCTATCACTACCTCATCGGGCACCCCCGCCATGTACCGATTGTTTCGAAGTAGGGCATAAGCGGACATAGTGTAAAAAACGCACTCAATAGCTTTTTTTTGTATTTAAATGGCGTTTTGGTTGAATAAAACTAGATTAAAATCGATGATTTTGGTGGGGTGCACAGCTCGCTTACATGCACGGCTCGCTTATAGGTTACGTTAATCTAAGATAGTTTTAATAAAAGTCTACTATTTAGTAGACTATAGGATACTCTTAAGATTGGGTCGCTTAAACGGATTTTATTGCTATATTATCCTAAGGTATTTGTTAGATATCCTATTTAAGTTATTTAAAATACTAATAGGTAACTAGGAATTTACGTACTATCTTTTTAGGGTATATAAAATATAGGAATCTTTTATATAGGATTAATATTTATTCGGTCTTATCGATCCTTAGATAATTAACTAATTAGAGACTCTAACGCTAGAGGCTTCTTATAATATACTACTAATTACTAAAATAATAGATAAAGGGGAAATACTCCCTATAATCGAGGACTCTATTATATAAGAGGAAATAAAAATATATATTTTGTAATATAGGGGCTATATTCTATCGTTTAATACTTTTTTCAATGACTAGAAGTATATAGAAGCTCTAGTAAAATCTCTTTAGCCACTTTTACCCTTAGGTTTTTAAGATTCGCTATATAATAAATTCTCTTCTATTTTCAGAAGTAACCATCTATACCTAGGGTAAATTAAGATTTAGACTAGAGAGTATAGGTACCGAATTAAGTATAGTACTTCGGACTAGTAAAAATGGTTATTATACTTAATAATATTTCTTACTACTATAAGGGATTTCCTAGTCCTTAGCTAGACTATACCTCGTAAGTCTAGAGAGGAAGAGAAGCCTTCTATTAGAGGCTTACTAGATAAACGCCTATTATATCTTATCTAGCTTACTATTAAGATCGGTTTTAAGTCGGAGGAAATTGACTACCTTATTGCTATAGATCCTAACCTTATAGCTACTAGATTATTTTTATATTAGTCCTAACTACTAGACCGATATAAGATAGATAAATAATATAATTTCCTTTTTTTACGGTATATTATAGAGGAAATAAAGCTTCTAGCTACTCCTTTATTAGGGAATTTATATCCTAAATTCTTAAGCTAGCTTAATAATATTCCTAAGCAATTTCGATCCGGGATACTAGATAACTAGTCTTATAGGAATAACTAAGAGCACCTCTATCTTAATATAATCTATAACTATAACCTCTATCTACGCTCCTATTTAATCTTATTAGTATTCTAATAGAATATATTTATTTCCTACTTTAGTATAATAACACTCCTATAATTATCACCTCCCTATAAGTCCCCTCTAGGTAGAAGTAACAATAGATATGATCTAAGTTCCTAAGAAGTAGTATACTCTATTTCAAATAAGAATAGGAATTCGGTTAATAGGAGTAACCCTTATTAACTAAATACGATCTATAGCTCTATTCCCTTAACTATACTAGATAATATAAATTCTATCTCTAAGGCTAGAACTATTACCTCTCTAGTTAGGTCGAGTAACTACGAAGCCTACTATTCCGAATATTCGAGTCGTCCTATATTAGATTTTCCGTAATACTTAAGATCTATCGAAGTAGCTATATAGCCGCATAGTTAGCGTTCTAAAAGCCTATAGGTCGGAGCTAAATATAATAATATATACTCGCAATTAGGACTAGATCCTTTTATACTAGGCTTCGAATAGTTACTAGCCAAAATAATAAACATTTTTTACTCCTTAGATAGCTCTATTCGACTATTAGATATAGCGAAGACCTTCTTATTAGTACTAGACCTAATCATTATTTTCTTATAGAACAAGGCAATATATATTAAGTTCCGATAGCTTTCTAGACAGAGATAGGTTTTCGAAGAAGTTATAAACCTACTTATAGACTATGACTACTGCTTTATTTAGATAGATAGTAAAAAGGTTATCGTTAACGACGTAAATAATATTTAGGTAATAGGCTAAGAAGTAAGACTTATATTTGCTAGTCTAAAGATAGGTTATATAGATAAAGAGTCTAAAGAATCTTTCCTAAATTAGGTCGATAATATAGCAATTAGAGAAATTTAAGTTATTCTTATCTTTAATCTATAGAAGACCTTTCGTATAATCGTAAGCTATATAATAGTCTCTATATAGGGTACTCTCCTAAATAATAGTCTCTATGTAGGGCTGCTACCTATATAGCAGTCTCTATATAGAATCTTCTCCTATATAACGGTCTCTATATAGGGCTATTACCTATATAACAGTCTCTATATAGATTGCCCTCCTAAATAACAGTCCCTATATAGGGCTGCTGCCTATATAATAGTCTCTATATAGGATATTCTCCTACTTAGCGGTCTCTATATAAAACTTTCGCTATATAAAACTTACTAGAGCTCATCCAGCGGCGACCCGCCTACGAAGCGCTATCAATACGTCACTTAAGCAACTAGGCCTATTAGTTTTATTCAATCAGCATAGGTCCGATAACCCATCCTCATATATAATCACCGTCTTAGTGGTCGTAAGCAGATCGCCAAGTAGGGCCACAGAACTAGCAAAAGCAACATATAATAGCGCAAATATTTTTATAGTAAGAGTAAAAGTAGATATTTGTCTTTCAGACTTTACGTATATAAATTTCAGAATAAAAAAATCAGTCGGTGCAAATAAGGACTATATAAGTCTAACGTGCTCTTTCCTAGAATTATAGACGTTAAGCAATTCGTACTAATAGCCGTTACTAATATTTACGCTCGATCTTCATCACCAGCAAGAAGTATATATAGAGTTACTAACGAAGAATCTATGGCATCTGATTTAATAGAAATTCCAGAGGATAGTCGAATTAGTACCCTATTCAAAGAATAAGATATAATATTAACTTTAGGTTCCTAGCATCCACAATTATACTTTTACGAATCCTATTGGTCTTCTACAAGATATTATCTTATATATAAGATACCTAGGGACTCTTTCCTAGCAATTAACGCTAATTCTCCTCGACGTCTTATCGCTATCAAGGAACATAAGCGTATAAACATAGATAGGCCAGAAGATCTTAGGATAACATCCTACACAAATATTATTAATCTCCTAGATTTATATCTAGATAAAGACTTTTTCTATTTTACTTATAAGTTGATAGATATATTATTATAAGAACTTATTTTAAGTATAAAGCTCGATAAGATACAAATATCACTTATATACAAAGGAGTGAGACCTCTCTACGCTAAACTTTGTCCTATGATCATTAACCCCTAAATTACTTACTATACAACAGATATTATATAGACTTTAATATATATACAGAGAGCTCGATATAAGCCATAGTAAAGTTCAGTACAATAATATTTTCTTAGATAGATATAGCACTATCAAAATTAGTATAAAGTCTATAAATACATTAGCTAGTACATCGCACTAACAATCTATCACAATAGCTAATATCGGGTCCTATATTCTTAAAGGAAATCAAATACTAGAGCGGTAGCGGCATAATATAAGATCTATCGGTTGGATTATAACAGGAATAATAGAGCCTAAATATACGAAGATAGAACCTTTCGATCTTAATTTACCTAACCCAGAGAAGTGGAGTGAAACCATTCGAGATTTCCAAAAGAAAACGAAGAGATCCTGTCTTTATGTCCTCCTATAGTATAATTTTGTCAACTACACGCCAAAAAGGAACTTTCTAGCGGCCGCGGTGTTTATGGCAAGGGGTCTAGTGCTTCACGCCTGAGTAGCAGGAGTAACATCCCTATACGATGTAAGTTCTGAATGCGCTTTTTGAAGGGGGTTGGTTGATTCAGCGGCTACGTCGCAAATCAAATCAGGCGAGAATAGGGCCCACTGAATACCATCCGGCTATCTTATTCCGACGGAAACAATCAACCAGGCATACAAGCCTGTATATCAAAGGCTGTCCGTTTTTTCACCAAGAATACCCTCAACTCTAGTTCCTCGTCATAAACAGCATCTGCATCTCCTTATGCCTTAATGCATCGCTTACCGTATACCCTAGGCTGTCCCCTATATATAGATATTCTCCTAGGACATATATACACCTTTTTGGTTCCCTATATAGGGTAGTACTCGACTCCCGTATCCGTGGATAGTGTTGTAGGACATAGATTCCCTTCAACTTTTAACGGAACACTCCACAGTTAGCACATAGAGATAAAGTTTGTTCTTAAGCCACTCTTAGAGCCGAGCAAATTAGAAATACCTTACCTCTTCAAGAAGGGCAAGATACAACATATGGTCGTGTCCTTTGTCGATATTATAAAAGATCGGGAGCACCCCACGCCGAAGATAACGTAGGATATGTTCAAATAGAGTTGGATCTGCATCGATAAAGTAAGACCCGTCGCCAAGTGTATTGTCCCATCGTCTGGACAGTTAGGAGGCGAAGAACTCGCTCTTACGTATGAGTGTTTTACGAGTAGTGACAAATCGGCGCTCCCCTACCTGTAGAGTTATCTGCCTTGCTTAGCAGAAAGCGAACTTTGGGACGGGCCATCATCGTTAGACATATTGAAGTTATTATATGGCTTAATTTAAGTAGCTGGTTAATAAATGCCACGCAACGGTCGTTACACTTTGCAAGAGTGAGTTGACAAATTATTGTATATATGGTCACGAAGCTACCTTCGAGAAAAAATGAAATCTTGAAATCTTGAGACGAACAGGGCATGATATCATTACGGCGTAATGAACATCATGACCTGGAGGTTTAGTAGTAAAACATTTGCGGAGTGAGCTAGGTAAGGACCAGCGCTGGTCACGAATGAGGCGCACTACAAGTGACACAATTCATGACTCAAATATCCTTCCCAGTCCGTCAACTGGGGCCTTATTCTTGAAACCACAGCCCTCCTACCCTTACTCCTCGATATTAGACAAGTACCGCCTGGCCACTGGCTTGTCCGGACACTTGTCATCACTGGTCTTATAACCCAAACTCAGAGTTTCACTGTTCCAGGCCCATTTACCAGCTCAACAGGGTGTCAGCCAACGGGTGACCTAATCACTGGCCTGAGTGGTCGGAAAATACTTCACCCGGATGAGCCTAGTTCGACAACGGTAATTTCTTGGCGGAACCAACCGTCGCTTACGAATCGCCCTCAATCGTCCTCAATCGTCCCCAATCAGTAAGCGTATCCGCGTTGGAAGGATTACGGGATAATTTCCCCTCCCCCATCAGATAAGTTATATACTATAGAATAGGTGGTAATCAAGCATCCGCAAACGGCAAAGGTCAAAGGTAATAAGCCGATGATAATTGATAACGGTAGAGGTAGAAGATATAACGTCAGCCGTGTTTAGAACGATATATTCTGTCCTCTAGGGATATAAAAAAGGCCCGAAGAGGGCTCAAAGTAGGTTAGAGAGAAACGTAGGATTTAAAATTCTCTGAAACAGGATACCTTACCCACCCGCAGAAGACGATGAGGTCATTATCTAAAACGGGCACATCGCAAAGGTTAAGCTGGATAAGAGAGAGAACCTAAGCCGCATCAATGGGATCAACCCTTTTGCACTTTATCTAGAGAATGGCACGCTCCGTTTGGTGAACTATTTAGCCCGAACGTTCATTCCGGAACACCTTAGTAAGTTGCAATAAACCTATTTGCTCGAGATCAACGAAACTTACCTGATCTACGGGGTGGGACGTGAATTCTAAGCAAAATATAAGATCTCGGAGGAAAGTTTCTAAAATTGGATAAATTTGCTTTGTGAATATCTGGACTTCCCGGTAATCCTATTACTTAACCCTAGCCGATTTGATGTTTTGGAGTTTGAGGAAATAGTTTAGTAGTCCTTAACGCTAGTATAGTTGACGGAAAAACTTAAGATACTAAAGCTTAAACTAGGCAATATAATTATATTAGATATAGATCCGATGGTTAGGAAAAAATTGCTAGAGTTAAATATATTCGCGGAGGATTTGTCTAAACTAGTAGCGGACTCTTTTAAGCTTACGTTAAAGTGCCTACGATATATCTAGCTATAAATTCTAATCTCCTACTAGTATCATAGCAAAGCGGTTAACAAGAAATATAGATTATTTGGGGATATCCGAGCAATAGAGATATATTCTTCAGAAGCCAGGGCGTAGTAAGAACTAGTCAAGGAAGTGGATATATATAGGCATCGAATACTTATAGTGTAAAGGGTTCACCTATAGAATATCGCGTAGTATAACCAAAAGATAGATAGGGTACTGAAGACGCTGCTTACAAAGGTGTTAGGACCATTCGGCTATAGAAGGAACGGCGGGTCACGGAACGGAGATAAGTAGCACAGAGGGAGGTAGCGTTGGCTTGGGAGGGGATTATAGATAGGATAATAGTCCTATTAAAGTAGATGGATTTGTTTGAACAGATCTATAGACATAAGTATAAAATCGAATTAACGGTAGCGGTGGGAAGGGTAAAGGAGTGGCGGAACCAAATAGAAAACTAGGCCCGAGAAATATGTGTAAGGAGAAAGTTTGTAAATGAAAAGAATACGGTATTAGGGAGGTATATTCAGTGTGATTCGGAGCAACAGACTATCCCCGCCCTTCGATCTATTCTCCTCTAAAATAATCGCATAATTTCCGACCAAGCGCACGAAATTGCGAATAGAGCACCATTTGATGGCGGTCCCTTATTATTCTCTCCACGTCAATAATCATCATCCTCATAAGAAGCGCGAGCATCGTAAGAGGGGACTCGGTATGTAGGCGACTTGGTATTCCAAGGAGCGTCGCTAGCCGGGTGTCATGCCGGCAGCGCCCTTGCCGTAACGATATCGTTGTGACCTCCTATCGCTGCTGCCTGAAGCGCCGAGCTGGAATCCCCGCCTTCGATATTAACGTCAGCCGCGTTCAGAACGACACATTCTGTTCTCTGGGGATATAGAAAGGCCGAAGAGGGCTCGAAGCAGACTAGAAAGAAGCGCAAGAATTTAGAATCCTCTGGAACAAAATGCCTCACCCAGTTCCACTCGCAGAAGAAGACGACGCCGATACCCTCAACGGGCGCATCGCAACGGTTAAGCTGGATGAGAAAGAGAATCCAAGCCACATCGACGGGTTCAACCCTTTTGCCCTTTAGCTGGAGAATGGCACGCTCCGTTTGTTGAACGATTTGGCCCGAACGCTTAGTCTTCCAAACACCTCAGCAGTTTGCAACAAACCCGTTTGCTTGAGATCAAGCCAGTATCCTACCAAGGATCTCACGACACAATTTATCGTCCGAATGCTTATTTCCCAGGAAAGGTCACGGTTTTCTGGGTCGCCTAAGGAACCAACGGGTAAAGTAAGTATCCCATGACAGACTTGATCGTGGGAACGCGTGCTTCCTGGGGAAAGGCCATAGTTTTCCGAGCACCCTACGGATCCCACGATAGTAAGCATCCCACGACAGACCTGATCGTGGGATCATCTAGATCGTGGGAACACCTGTTCCTGAAAAAGGCCACGGTTTGCCGTAGAGCCAAGGCTTCTGCGGTACACTCGGTCATCGGATCACCTAGATCGCTAGACCACCTAGGTCGTCAGATTGCTTTGGTCGTAAGAAATGCCAGTGTTTCTGATAGGCCTAAGGGACCACTTCGGTTCTTACGATAAATTGGATCATCCAATCACAAATTTTTCAGAAAGACGAGATTTCATTGCTTTTATTGCATGCCATGGATGGTTTATAGCGGAATATAGTAGGTATCCCGAGACAGGCTACGATTTTCGAAGGCCATTGCGTCTAAATGAAAACGCGGCAAAAGTGTATCATGCGATATGGGATCATAAGATTACTCGCACCCTGCTACGAGCTATGTGTTCCCTTTAGAATTACTATGCTACGATAGGCCACGATTATTAGAAATGGGCCTGAATGGACTTCATCGCGAACCAGCGGTTTCCATTGACTACTGCCAAGACATACAAGTAAAGAGGAAAGTCTGAACCGTTCATCGCTCGATAGTAAAACTTGTGTTATCCATGGCCTTCTCCAGGTCCCGGTCTGTGATAAAATTCGGGGTTGGGTAGTAGGAACCCTAGAAAGTCAGTCTTATTCCACAGAGCCGAGACATAACGACATACCAATTGGGAAGTAAGGAATGCCCAAAACCCAGAGGAGTCAGAGGATAGGATATGTACTTGACCCGTTTCCCGGAGGCGAATACCCACGCATACATCTGCGTCACACATCTTGCTATATTCGTATGCCTTTTTTATCAAGTTTGTTTTGCGACGATATTGTTTTTGACGCATCAATTTTCTCTTTGAGTAATGAGACCCAATAAACCTTTTAGCAGCCATTGCAAGTAATTGCTTTGCTCTAAGTAGGTATTATGAATAAATACTTCTGTAGGCAAAGTGTGTAGGAAACGAACGTATTTAGAAATATGTCTGTCGGTCGGAAAGAGCTGAATAAATACAAATACTAGAAACGCGCAAAGGGGGGTTTTCAATTTCTGAATACGCAAAAGACGATAATGGAAATCGTGGTCAGAGAAATCGTGGTCAAGAGTAATCGTGGTCAAGAGAAATCGTGGTCTCTGCGTGTCAAATAGAATGCCAAAAAGGGAGTTAGCGACTCGCCGACGAACCCCACTTCCTAGGCCATTCTTGGATGAACCCAAGGTGTCTTGATTTCGGGGGCGAACCGCCTACGCCAAGCTCTAGGGCCTACTTCTATTTTCCACTGACGTCTCAGCTACTGCGGTCAATGCTAACAGAATATTATATGGATAACATCATCGTTAAAATGTTCAGCCCATAGTAGTGCGATCGACAATCTACGACACCTTTTGGGCAAGACTGGAGGAACGTAAAGATGCACTGCAAATACGGGATACAGTACAGTACAAGATAGGAAAATCATATTTTTAATTGACAAAGAAACCCTCTCTCCAGTCATATAATGTTTCGCTTCCTGCATCCTACCCATTAATTGCTCGCACTGCGTGAAGGAGTGTGTGTCTCTGTTGTGCGCGCCGGTTTCAGAGTGAAGCCTTGCCCGTATCGTTCCCTAAATTCGGCAGTCGTCTCACCTTCCGTCGCATCGCCTGTGTTTGGCGCGGAACCGTCCTTAGAGATAGATGGTTCACCCCTCAAGTGACTAGTATGAATAGTCGCGAGGTCTCGCGATAGCTGCCGGATTGACTCATCACTCATATAGCCTCCCACTTGCCTGCTCCTCCAACCCAGGCCCCGGTTCTTTCCGTGAAGAACCTTTCCATTCGCGGAGACCATAAACTGTAAAGAGTCACCAGTGCCGTGATTTTCGATGACGCTGACGTTCTTCTTTAAGTTACTATCGGCCCGTGAGCAAATATCCAAGCACTGCCGAGCAGTTTCCCACTCATCGCGCAACCTCGATAAATCTTGAGCATCTTCATCAGAGGAGACTGCAGTCTTTGATTTGGCGAGTAGTCGATCTATGACATCTCGCATATGCTTTTCCAACTTGGTAGCCGTTGCAGCCAAGCTATTTTTGCACTCTTGTAGGCCTTCGTTTGTGACCGATTCGGGTGACGCTTCAGCTCCACCTGATCCCCGAGATGAACCCGCCTCATCGGACATCAGCTGAATCTGATCGATATGGCTCGACAACTGGGCGCAGATCTGAAGGCACTTCTCTGTACTCAAGCGCTCTTCTCTCAGCGAGCACAGCTCAGCTGTATCTGTTCCAGGTTGAGTCACATCCTTCTTAGCCAGGTCTTCCAACTTCCTATCAATGCTTTCGAGTCGAGCTCCTAGGTCTTCTTTCGCATCTCGGATGAGACTCTCGTAGTCTCCGATGTTTTCAACAGTAGCCACCGATAGACGCCTAGTAAGGAATCAGCCACCAGCAAAAAATGGAGGCTCAATCAAGAGAAGACGATGTTGTTGCAACAGGAGGTGACTTACAGGTTTGCGTCGGTTAAGGCAATGTTGATCGTGACTTTATATCCTGCCAGCAAGTCTCGGAAATCGTCGATGTTATCGCCCATATACGTCAGCCTGGCCCAATCACGGAAACTTGTCCGGCCACTGTTTGACCGCGATGCGCATTGGATAACCTCCTGCTGGAACTCTCTGCAAATATTTCCGCATCGTAACAGTGGTAGGTCCAAGGATGAGAGATCGACGTCTGGATTGGACTTCACCAGGTCGACGAGGGGAGCCAGCACAGCACCTAAGGCTTCCAGCTCGTCGAGAAGGTCGCGCACACGTCTCGGATGCGAACGGAAGCTGTCCACAGTCTCATAAAGTGAGACACTGCATTGAAATGCAAACGTCGCCAACGTAATGATTCCAGAAGCCAGCCCGATTGGTTCAGCCATACTTTATGTGCGCGCAGTGAAGAAGAAAACAAAATATCTCATGGGCTCTTTCGGAGCTTAGAAGGATATTTATATTTTAGAAGAGCACCGGGTGGCGTCAAGTTCAAGGGGCAGGTTCGTCTCGCGTTATTGCCTGTGATGGTTGAAGATTCCAAGGCGGTGAGGGGCAGCGGGTGCTCAAACACTCGTGTGGCGGTCGGGGGTTACTGTAGTACGAGCGCGTATTTCTTGGAAGAAGGAAGCATCCCTCGACTGGTTAGAGGTTCTTTTAGCCCCCGGGAACCGCCCTCACATTATTAGATGGCGATACGCCTCCCTATCTGAAACATCGTTGGGCACGAACGGTAATGATTCCACGCCCGCTGTTGGAGCATATTGGGTGAGCACACCTCGTTCGACCTCGCTCAGATGTTCTCTTCCAAGATTTCTAATTTAAGCCATCCACTCATGTTCTGACACATCGCAGCGGCTCATGACCCCAGCAAATACACGCCCTCTTCCATGACACTAAAAATGAAAGGCGCAGGATAGTTCTTAAATCCGTGTCACACCGATGAATAGAACTATTAAGGAGAATCCATGGACAGGCTCTCGGCTAGAACACTTGCTGACCAAAGGTGCTGCTGGTTTTGTAGCCGCCGTTGGTGATGAAAAAAATCATTCTTATTGGGTGGAACTAGTGGTCTTGCTTGATGCGTAGCGTCTGATCGTTAACGGTGGGGAAACTTAAAATCTCAATGTCCCCGAACGATCGTCACCCGGAAGGACTTCCCCGGCACTAGTTCAACTGAGCATGAATGAAACGAGCCAGTGTACTGTAAGTCTGTTGGCGACTCGCCGACGAACCCCACTCCGCGGGCCATTCTTGGATGAATCCAAGGTGTTTTGATTTCGGGAGCGAAACACCCACGTCCAGCCCCATAGCACAAGCGCCTTAGCTATGTAGTGCAATGCACCTCCCAGATGTGCAGCAGTAATTTCTGTCGTGACTATTTTATAAATTTGCTTCTGATGCTCTCCGTGAAAAGGAAGACTTTTCATTTCCAATACGTACGTTCTTGGGTTATATCTTCCTTGATTTAACCACTGTAAACGCTGACAGAATGTCCCATGAGTAACATCATCGTAAAATGCCCAGCCCACATGAGTGCGATCGACAATCCGTTTCAGGCCTGACTCGAGTGGTAGCAAATTATCGCACCGCCTACGCGGCTAATCTCTGCTCTCACCTCTGCAAGCGTCTTCGAAAGTTCCGTAATAGAAGACTTTAGAGCCTGCAGCATTCCAAGTGAGGCAACTATAGCCTGAAAGATGTACTAGCTTCACTGGACGGCCTCTGCATAGCACGCCTCACGTAAACGAAAGCCACATGTTCGCGAACACGGCCTGTAAACCGATGGTATGAAAGCATCTAATTTTTTTTCGTTGGGAATGATATTTATTTAGTCTATATACTCCTTTTAAACACTTGTATCCAATGTTAATAAAGTGATACAATATGCCACCTTAGTATATCAAGCCCCCAACCTGTATCCTTCGAGAATAGGCCCATGTACAACAATTGTGTACTATGTTGGATTTCCTCATGACAAAACCCATATCTCGAAAAAAGAAACCGGTTGCCACGTCTCGAGTGCAACAATCACTGACAACCTATAGGTCATTCCATGAAAGAAGTCTGAGCACACATGGCTCGTAAGCGGTAATTGATAAAGTACCTTTAGGAGCATTCACGCATTTGCTAGAACCTCTTTTAGATAAGACGAAGGTTGATCAAATGGTCCGCTAAGTCGTAGGAGACAGCAACATGCCGCTCGTGGCCATCTCTACAAGGTAGATAGAAGTCGCACTCTCCTAGCCTGCAGCTGAAAAACAGGCCTAGTGAAATCCGCTTTTCAGGACCTGCCATTTGTGTCTTGCTGGAAACTCCGCAGTAGCACAATGGGTTCGAGGAATCGTTGCCCCGATAGTCAATAAAGCAAAGAAACTTGTTGCAAGAGTGACATTTGTAATAATGTCGGCCGGCGTTCCCTTTGCGGTTTTCTGGGTTTGTGATTTCCTCGCTTCCCAGTCGACGGCATTTAGGGCAGAGGGAAGGAGTTTGCGGAGGGGGCGCAAGGCGAGCAGGCCTCATGCTCCCTCAGTCGAAAGCGAGGGTGTCAATCTGCGATGAATTAATCATCAATTCCAGGATATTAACGTAACCTGTAAGCGAGCCGTGCATGTAAGCGAGCCGTGCACCCCACCAAAATCATCGATTTTAATCTAGTTTTATTCAACCAAAACGCCATTTAAATACAAAAAAAGCTATTGAGTGCGTTTTTTACACTATGTCCGCTTATGCCCTACTTCGAAACAATCGGTACATCGCGGGGGTGCCCGATGAGGTAGTGATAGCGTTGTTTCTGGCTACTCCGCTGGCTGCTCCGCTGGCTGTTTTTGCTGCTTTTTTTATCCAATACTAGCTGATTTGCGTCGCCAGCTATAAAACCATCTCTATATAGCAGTTGCTGTGCAGATTTAGCGCGTTTTATAGTCTGCTTTGCGTTAGCATTGCGTAATAGCTTATTTTGGTACGCTAGAAATATAGCGTTATATATAGCCATCTCGCAACCTTTCACAATTTGGTCTAATATACGCTAGGTAGGGCTAGTAGGGCTTACTAAGCGTCGCCGAAGCAACGCTTTTACCGACGATACTTATTTACCTAGTTATTTAGGGTTTTAGGGGGTTTTTATCGAAAAATCGCTATCGCTACTGAGGGGGGGCGTCGGTATTTTAAGATAGATATTTAGGGTATCGATTACCCGATTCGGATCTAATAGCACTAAACCAGTAGCTATAAAGCTATTTTTAATCGTCTCCGATTTATAGTAAGTAGTATACGTAGTAGGGAATTTAGCTAAGAAATCTAGCTTAGTAATATAGTTGACCCTAGTATATATATACCCCTCTACTAATTTGCTATACTTATATTTTAAAATACTAAAATACCCTATATCTAGTGGTTATAGTAGATAAGATAAATATACTAGTATATAAAGAGATATAATATCGTTTTGTGTATAGATTTAATCGAATTTAGGGGTAAGATGGCTACTATAGCCATCCAGAACTAGTCAGCGATATCGACTATATAATTGCGATATAGTAGCTAGAATAAACCGTCGAAGTAGCCAATTTACCCTAATTTCATCGGTAGTCTAGCTATTTTAGCTTATATCGATACCCTAGCTAGTAGGGAGATTATCTAGCTAGCTAGAGATATAGCACTTAGCTTTAAAGATAAGGTATAGCGGGGATATATATCTAGATACGCCGATACATTCAATACTAGTAACCCACTCACAGTTACCAGGTTATAGTAGCTTAGCGTATCCATAATAGTCAGAGCGAGTAACTACTCTGGTTACTACTATCATCCCTATAGCAAACCCTATCTTATCGAAGTTATATATATCGTCGGTAACGATGCTATACTTCGCAATTATATCGGAAACTAGGGTAAACCACTGCCGAATCTGGTTTATATCTTCGTTTTGCGTACGTTGGTAGTTATAGCGATATGAGAGACGTGTTTTTATCTCCGGTATACGCTAGATAAGATTATATACCTATTTTTGGCCGACGGTTTGGGGGGGGGGGGGGGGGTTTCACCCCGCTCTATAAGTAGCAAATTGGCTATATCTCGCATATAAGACTACCGGGGCGGGGTACCCCTCATATCTATAGAACCACCTATTTAATAAGCGATTACTCTTCGATTTCGGTCAATTTATAGTTATTTGCCCTAGTAGTAGCGCGATTTGTATAGCCAGCGAGACAGTCACATAGTATAGAGTAGGGCACATTAAATTAGCGCGCTATATCACATTAAGATGTGATTTGTTTGGTATGAATAGCTTAGATAGCTAATAAAACCCTCCCCTCCTACTTAGGGTTTTTTTGGCGATTTTGGGAGCGATTTGGTGGCATTGTAGAGGTTTGAAAGGATAGGGTTGAGATCGGGGAGTGGTTTTTGGTGGGGTACACAGCTCACTTACATACACAGCTCGCTTATAGGTTATGTTAGTTATATCTATCTTAGGTCTTAGATTTATTATTTAATTCTCTTTATAGGATACTTTAGAATTAGTTAGTATATTTAACTATCTTAAGGTATATTACTAGAAGTAGGGTAAGTATAACCCCTATCTTATCTTAGAGCGATATTTAGAGCTTCGAATAGAAGATAAGAGTATAGTTATTTTTAGATATATAATTAAAATATTATTCTAGACTATTAAGATAGTAGTAAAATATTATTAGGTTATTATTAGGATACTATTAAGTATTATCGAGTTATACTTAGAGATTAGAGATTATAGTTCCTAAGTTTTAAAGGAGTAGATAAATCTAGTAAAATATAGCTATAAAGCGCTTTTAATACGATAGTCTTATAGTAAAAGGTCTCGAAGATAGTAGATCTATCGACGTTATAATTTCTTATCTATATATTTAAGAGTAGCAGAGTAGATCTTCTTTTTATCGGTATTATACTCTATATAATTTACTTTAAAGAAGTACTTAAGATCTCCAATCTATATAGTAAGTTATTAGATCTTAAAATATATATAGAAAGGCTTAAGGTACTTAAGCTTAATACGCTACTGCTTATAAGAAGGCGATAAAGAGTAAGTATCTCGATATCGATTCGGTAGTAAGTTATCTAGGGTATTATCTTCCTAGATCTTTCGAAGCTTACGTTTAAGCTCTTAATAGCGGTAGGCGTAAGTAAGCTCTTCTTCGAGAGTCTTAAGGGTCTACTCTAAGATCTAGGTGATTTCGGGCTTATAAGAGGATATTTTATTTCCTATCTATAGAGTTGACTATAATAGTTCCTAAGTAATTCGCTTATAAGTTGCTATCGGTTCGGTATCGTCTTAGCGATTAGAGTTTCGGGTAGAAGATACTATTATAATCTCCTTAGGCGATTAAAGAAGAAGAATTAGAAAATATAAGAGTAGACTACTAGATAGGGTAGAATACCTATTAATTAGGTAAGGGAGATTATAAGGAGGGGAAGGTATAATTAGTAGAATAGTCTATCTTTAAATAAGACTAATTCTTAAAGAATTAGGAAAAAGGGAGACCGACTTACTAGCTTTTCTACCCTACTCCGATGATAAACCGCCATCGGTTCGCTTAGCCCTTATAATATAATATTAGATAAAGGAATCCCTTTACAAAAGCCTCCTCTTTTGAGAGTATCTAGTTGAAATAATATACTTAAGGAGAAGTGGTCGGTAGTAAAGCGAAAGTCCGACGATATATTAAAAGATAGTTGTTACCTAGTCGAAACCCTAGTAAAAAGCCTACAGAGAGCTATTATTATATATTATAATCCTAGATAATAGGAACTTAGGATTAATCGAGCCCCCTAAGTTAGGCTTAGAGTATACTATAATAGCTAGCCTAGAACTATACTTTATAGAATAAAGTAGTATAGCGCTAAGATAAAATAGTATAATACTAAGATAAATAGATTACTCGCCTTAAAGAGCTCCTAATATAGAAATATATATCTATAGAAACCCTTAGTAAAAAGACCGATATAATATCGAATCCTATCTAGTATAATAATAAGTTAGCTAATAATAAAGAAAGACCTCTAGTATACTATCTAAGGCTCTATCTCCCTAATCTAATAATATTTATAGAGACTATAAATAAATAGCTATTATAGCAAATTATTATAGAAAATAAGCTTAGTATAGATAGAAGAGCGATTAGTTTACCTTAGGACTAGTTTATATATATCTTCTCTTAACTAGAGAAGCTTACTCTAAAGAATACTATAATATTTATAAAACTATATCGAAATAATACTAGACTATAAAAGCTTCTTAATTATCTTAAGAATATCTATAGAGATCTAAATACTTAAGTAAGAGTAGTAAGATAGCTATATTAACTATAATAGAAAGATAATTAACTATTTTCGAAGTTCTTACCTTAGTTAGAATATAAGTTTATAGATACTAGTATACTAGAATAGTATAATAAAGTAAAGAGATAGATCTTACTTAGATCTTTAAATTAAACTATAACTAATTTACTAATAAATTAAGGGATCCTACTAATCTTTATAGGGCTAATCTCTTATCTATATAAGATTAGTACTAATAAGGATATACTAACTATCTATTAGTCTTAGTATAGTAAATCTTTATATACTTAAGATAATAATAATAATATAGATTAGACTCCTACTATTTTAGTAAATATATTTAGCCTATATATAAGATATCTATAGAATAATAATAAATTAAGTATAAAAAGATAATAAGCCTAATAGACTAATTAAAATAAAATAGACTAATATAGATAAAAAAAGAGATATTTATAATATAGATAAGAGAGTTATTAGTTAATAGAATACCCCTATCTCTTAGTGATCTTACTAAGCTATTAATCTAATATATAAATAGCTACTATTATAATAATAAATAATAACTAAAATACTACTAAAGCTATACTAAAATATACTTAGACTAAGAAGTCGAAGATAAAAAAGGAAGTCATCGAAACCTCTATAAGTAAAAAAACCCTAACTATAAGCGATAATTTAGGAAAAAAGTAGCTCCTACTCTAAGTTATAAGTAGAAGTAAGAGAGGGTTAAAGAATTCTTATAGAGAGAGAAAGAGTATTTACTTTTCTATATTAATATTAGAGTAAATAAAATTTAGTTTACTAAGACTCTAATTAATAGTAGCTATAATAGATACACTACTATAAACTACTTTTTAGTAGAATCTCTAGATCTACTATATATCCTAATTATACTATAATATCTTAATAGAGTAGTACTAAATCTAAGTTAAATTAATAGTATTATATATTTTAATATAAATATCTATAGTTACTAATAAAATAAGATCTTTATATATATTATACTAGAGTAGAAAGATAAGATAATACTTAGAGACCCTTAGCTATACTATATAAATAGAAGATATTTACTAAAAAAGGGTTATTTTAATATCTATTTATAGTTAAGTAAAAAAATAAGATATTAGAATTATATAAATCTAACTATTAGGCTAAAACAAATAAAAACTCTCTAAGTTAAGAAGGCTAAGGCCCTAGGGATTACTAAAGTCTTTAATAGTATTTCGAATAAGAAATATCTATAAATTAGGAAAATTATAATAGATAATATTAATAAAATACTTTACTTAAAGAAAATAATTAATCTAAAGACTAAGCTACTAAAGTAGTATTAGCTATAGCTAGATATTTTTAGCTAATAGTTAATAAATACTCTTTCTAATTACTAACTAAAGATTAATTATAAGATTCTATTATAATATAACTAAAATAGTATTAAAAAGTTTTTATCTTATAAACCTTTCTATAGAATAAATAAAGAGAAACTCTTAGTTCTATAGAAGATCTTTATAGAATTACTAGGGAAGAACTTTATCTATATAAATAAATTATCTACTACTATACTAATACTATTAGTATATAAGCTAAAGAGAGATATCTAATTTTATATTAATTATTAAGAAATTAATATAATAATAGTAAAAAATTACTATCTACTACTATTAATTTAAAAGACCCTCTAAAATATAGTAATAGTATACTAGTTTATAAAGCTTAATATTATCTTAGCTTTTTATAAAGTTTAGATATATCTAGATAAAAAGTAGAAGACTATATTTTATACCTAATATAGCCTCTTTAAATAGAATATTACTCTATTTAGACTTATAGGAGCCTTAGTAATATTCTAAAGATTTATTAATTAGGTACTCTAAGAGTATCTAGATAATTTTATATCTATATATATAGATAATATTATTATCTATTTAAGCGAATCGCTAGCGGATTACTACCGAAAAGTAACTAAAGTACTATAGAAGCTTAAAAAGGTAGGGTTATAATATAATATTAGAAAGTTAGAGTTTAAGTAAAACTTAGTAAAATATTGTTATGACCTCTCTAGAAGGACCCTACTCCTTAAACACCAGTAGAAGCAATAGTAACCTATTAAGTATACCGCCTAACAAACAAGGAAGCTAGCTGGACTGAGATGGCTAGCGGGACCTAAAACAACTAGCTAGACCAGAGGGATCGGCGGGACTAGGGTGACTAGCGGGATAAAAGAGGCTAGCTAGACTAAGAGGACCAACAAGACTAGTAGGACTAGAGGGACTAGTCTAGTCACGTGGTAATATAGGAAACGGCCGCCTATTCACTGTTATAAAGTATACTACCTATAACCACCGAACGGTACGTAGTATATAACGACTTATTAGCGATAAGCTAGGACTTACTAACGATAAGTAGGACTTAATAGCGATAAGGCGAGACTTATTAGCGACGAGAGAGACTAGATATATAAGGAATAGTCTTTACCGTATATATTTAGTTCTTTATAATTAATTATTCTATTATTATTTAGAACTACCTTTAGTACTTTATAGTTCGAATATAGCGATAAACCTCTAATAGTCTTAGGAGCTTACCTAGTAATCTTCGATCCCTAAATAACTGACTTAACTAGCGCTCTGATTAGTATATCTTATAAGTACCCTAGAGACCTAAGTCCTTAGAAGGCCTTTAAGGTATTAGTATAGTTACGGATATACTTAAGGCTTATAGTATTCTAAGAGAAGTATTATCTTTACGGACGTTACTTACTATAACTAGTTAGTAGTTTATAATATATTAATTACCCTATTATTCGAACTATAAAGATAGTATTATTATAGTATCTAGCGATAGTACTAGTAATATTTTATAAGGCTTTAGCTAATAGGCACCTCTACTACTAACTAACGCTAAACTTATAGAGATAGTATCTTAACTCTAGGAGTAGCTTATTAGCGCTAATAAGAAGGTGACCTAGAGTATAAAACTTCCGAAACCCAAATTCTTCGATAGAACTCAAACTAAGCTTCGAAGCTTCCTTACCTAGATAGATATATAACTTTGTATAATCTACTATATCGAAGAATATAATAAAGTTATCTATATCTCTACCTACCTATAAGGATAGGCCTTTATCTAGTTCGAACCCTTTATTTAAGAGTTTAACGAGAAATATATAAAGGACTAGGGAGATACTACTAAAGAGATCTTTATATTATACGCTATCTTTAAGAAGAAGCTTAAATCGATATTTAGCGATATCGATACTACCTAGATAGTAGAAAAATACCTAGATTATCTTAGATAGACCGGATCCGCTAGTACCTATACCGCTAAGTTTTAATAAATTATTTTATATCTCGACTTTAACGAAGATATATATATTTAGATCTTTAAGTAAGGACTTAAGGAAGAAGTTAAAGACGAACTTATAAGAATCGACTAGCTATAGATACTAGCTAAGATAATTAATATTATAGTTAAATTCGATAACTATATCTATAAATAAAAGCTTTAGCGATAAGAAGCTAAGAGAGGTAGACAAAGCTACCTACTAGGATTCCGCCGCTAAGGAGGTAAGCGACGATAACCTAGAGAATAGTATAGCGATCTATATAGATTATAACTGATAGAGCTTAATATAGTAAGGATACCTACCGAAGAATAGAAATAATAAAAAAATAATAACCTATACTTTAACTATAGAAAGCTAGAATACTAAGTAAAAGACTATCGGAGTAAGCGATAAGAGAAACTATAATAGCTTAGCGTAACCTAAGAACGAAGAGGTATATATAATATAACTAGTATATATAAATCGGAAAAGCCTTAGTGACTCTATATAATATAGGAGTAGGACTAGAAAAGACCTATAATTGTGGATAGTAGTAAGCTACTGATACTAAGTTAGGAAGAGTCTTAACTATAAGATATTAATAGTAAAATTAACTAACTCTAAGGAACCCTATTAGATATATATAATAAAATAATTCTATAGGAAGAAAAACTTTAGGAATAGATAAGAATCTTAGACTAACTTACTAAGTTATACTAATAGAAGAAATAAAATAAAATATTCCTAGAGATCGACTATAAAGAAACTAAGAAACTATTATAAGAACTAGAGAGTTAAGGATAGATCTAGTATAGTCCCTAGAATACTATCGACTCCTAGGAATTGTCGGACGATTCCTAGGAGTAGGGCGTAGGTATCCTAAGAATACTAATCGAAATCCTAGGAATACCGGAGATCCTAGAAACTCTACCTATACTCCTAGGAATATTAGGAATAACCCTAGAAACGCTTTAAGGATCCCCTAGGAATAGCTATAGCTAGGAAACCTTAAGTAGTGAGATAAAAGGCTAATAGGATAAGTCGACTTAGAAAGAGTAGACCTAGAATAAACTAACCTATCTATATAAGTATCCCTAATATATATATTAAGGTTATATATAATACCCTAAGTATAATATATAGGTAGTTCTAGGTTGCTATAACAAAAACTATATAGTCTACTACTAAGGAAAGTTAAACTTAGGAGTAGAGCTATAACTAATGAATTAGGAAAGCTAACCTAACTAGAAAGGAGAATATATAGGAATATAGTATAGTAATAAAAAGATTAGACCTATATTAGCTACAATCTAGTAGAGAGTATATATAAAGATCTATATTAATATTATATATAAAAATATAAGGGTAATAATCGACTTAGGATTAAGCGGAAACTTTATAAGCCCCTAGTACTATTAGAGGAATATAATCTAGTAGCGACTAAAGAAAAAACCACTATCTTTGACTAGACTTAATAGAGAGCTACTTAACTCCGGAATTATATACGAAACTAAGAATCTACTAATAGTTATAGGAAACTACTACGAAATAGTTAATTTTAATATTACTAACTTAAGATAATATAATATTATACTAGAAGTACTATAGTTAAGGAGATATAACCCTACTATCGACTAGTAAAAAGGACTTATTATCTTTGATCGATATAAATACTAATAAACTAGTAAAACCTAGACTAGAGGAAGAAAGCTTAAATAGATACCTAGTTATAGGGAGATAGATAGTTATCGAAGCCCTTATAAAAAAGAACCTAAAAGGAGTATTTAGCCTAGAAATAGGGTATAGTATAAGGAACTAGAAGCTAGTATAGTTACTAATATAGAGTAATAACTAGATATAATAGATAATAAATTAAGAGAATATATTATGATTAAGTATAAAATAGTAAACCTCTATATAACCGGAGAAGAGATATAAATCCCTAAAGAATATTAGGAGTTCTAGAATATATTTATACTACTAAAAGAGGGTATACTACTAGAGTATAGCCTATATAATTATAAGATTAATCTATAAGAAGGTAAAGAACTGATCTTCTAACCTATTTACTAACTCTTATAGAAAGAATCTAAGATATTAAAGGAATATATTAATATAAACTTAAAGAAGAGATATATTCGAAAATCTACTTTACTAGCTAAATATCCTATCCTATTCGTTCTAAAGAAAGATAGAAGTCTTCGACTTTATATAGACTACCGATAATTAAATTTAGTCACTATTAAAGATCGCTATCTACTATCTTTAATTCATAAGATTTAGGATTAGATCTAGGGAGTAAAATACTTTACGAAATATAATATTATAGAAGTATATAACCGACTTAGAATTAAAGAAGACTATAAATAGAAAATAGTATTTAGGACTAAATTCGGATACTTTAAGTATATAGTTATACCTTTCGGCCTTACTAATATACTAGTATCTTTCTAATAGTTTATTTTTATAGTATTAGAAGAACACCTTAATATTTTTGTTATTACCTATTTAGATAATATCTTAGTATTCTCTAAGACCGAAGCTAAATATATCGAATATAATCGGAAAGTACTATAGAAGCTTAGAGAAGCTAAGGTTACTCTAAAGCTTAAGAAATATAAATTCTATATCTAGGAAACTAGTTTCCTAGGATATACTATCAGCCTAAACAGACTAGAGATAGAAGAAAAGAAAATTAGAAGTATTATTAAATAGTCTATACCTAGAAATATTAAGGATATCTAGAGCTTCTTAGGACTTATAAATTACTATCGGAAACTAATACCTAGCTACTTAATATATACTATAGGACTCTACTAATTTACTAAGAAAAAAGAAGCCTTTAACTAAAATAATAAAGCTAAAAAATCCTTTTATAGACTTAAAGAGCTATATAAGAAAAGGATAATTCTTAAGATCTTTAATTATAAAAAACTAATTATATTTAAAACTAATATATTAGACTATACTCTAAGAGTATAGTTAATCTAACCGGATAATAATAGGAAACTATAACTAATTATATTTTAGTCTAGAAAAATAATTCTAGTAGAACTTAACTATAATATCTATAATAAGGAACTACTTACTATAGTATTAGTATTCTAAGTCTAGAGAGCGTACCTAGAAAGAGCGAAATATACTATTATAGTAAAAATAGACTACTATAATCTAATATTTTTTATTATAATAAAGAAACTTACTTAATAATAAGCTAGATAGGCAGAAACCCTTATATAATATGATTTTAAGATTATTTACTATAAAGAAATAGAAAATGTAGTCGCCGATGTACTTAGTAGGAGACCTAACTATAAAATCGGAACTAAGGAAGTAGTATCTACTATCCTCGTTACTAATAAATAAGGAGATATTGTTTATAACCGATAAATACTTATAATAACTAGCGAAATAGAAAATAACGACTAGATAGATAAAGTCCGAAGAGCTACTATTAAAGACGAATCTATATAGAAAATCTTAAAAATAGATTAAAACAGAACTATAAACGACGACGGCTTTGTTCTTATCTATAGACTAATTTATATACTATAATTATTATAAAGTGAAGTTATTAAAAGATATCATAACCTACTAATATATAGATATATAGGAATCGAGAAAATAATAGAGTAAATCACTTATAACTACTATATCCTGAATATATATAGAAAAGTAAGGGGTTATATTAGGAATTGCGATACCTATCAATAGGATAAACTATCGTAATATCTTCCCTATAGAGAACTATAGCTCTTGAATACTCTAACGAAACTATAGGAATAGATTATGATAGACTTTATTATAAAACTACTAAAATTAGATAAAAATAATATAATTATAGTGATCATTGACCGACTTACTAAGTATACCTATATAATCCTAACCACTAAAAATATTGATACGAACTAAATAGTAAATATCTTACTTCGATATATCTTCGTAAACTATAGAGTACTAAGCAAAATCACCTCCGACTGAGATAAGTTATTTATATCTAATATATAGTAATCTTTTATAGATCAAATCGGGATCTACTATAGCCTTTTAATAGCCTATTACCTATAAACTAATAGATAGACTGAATAAGTCAACTAGATAATTAAGCAGTACCTAAGATATTATATAAACTACTAGTAGAATAACTAGGTAGGACTACTACTAGTTATATAATTTATATATAATAATATAATATATTTAACTACTAAGGAAATACTATTTTTTACTAACTATAGATACTATCTAAAGTTAATAGGAGAACTAAGAAATAAAAAAACTATAGTAGAATCAGTAAGATTACTAGCTATAGGAATTAGATAGTTATATATATAAATAGCTTAAGATATCGAATTTCTAAACCTATATATAAAGATATACTACGATTAGCGCTATTAAGTTAGCCCTAACCTAAAAAAGAGGGAGAAAGTCTACCTCTTACAACAAAATATCAAAACTAAATAACCAAGTATAAAACTTAACTACCTAAAATTAGGACCTTTTACTATTAAAGAAAAAATAGGACTAGTTAACTACCGACTAAAGCTACCAGAAAGTATAAAAAGAATCTACCTAATATTTTATATCTTATTACTTAAATCTATACTAAAAAACGCTAAAATCGCTACTAATATAGAACTTAAAGAAGAAACAGAGAATAAATATAAAGTTAAAACTATCCTAGATAATAAATAGTCTAATAGTTAGTAGTAACTCCTAATTAAGTAGAAAGGGTACCCTATCTTAGAAAATATATAGGAACCTATTGCCTACTTAAGGGGCTACTACTAGCTAGTTTAATAGTATTACTATAAGGCGAAGAGGACTTTAGAAGAACAGAAGTAAAAGAAGTATCGAAATTAATACTTTCCTAGAAAATAGCGGATAATAGATTAGCTATTACGATTATCTATATTAGAGTAGGACCCTCTAATATAGCGGTGAGAGTTTAATTACCCTCTCTAACCGACGACAATATAGTATAAGAACCTAAAGATATACTATAATTAATAATACTCCTTTTAGAAATAGAACGACTCTACCTAGCTACTAAGACTATAGTATACTCTTTTTCGATATAAGCGATCTCCTTAGCTTTATAACGCTTAAGATCCTTTAACTTAGTAATCTCCTTATAATTATATATAATAAAATCACTAGTATAAGAATAAAGTAATACCTCCTAATATTTAAAGCGTATTACTTTCGTAAGAGTAGTATAATACTCCTCTGTAATCTCCTCTTAAAGTTTCACTAAGCGCTACTACTTAGTATTAGTATATATAGGATAAGATATTATATACTTTATACTACTACTATCTTTAATATAGTCGGTATAGCGATTAGAATAATCAGAACGAATATATACTTATTTAAGTCGAATATAATAGTCGTAGGGAACCACTAATCGATAACCTTCCTCTTTAATATAAGTACTAAGTTGGTTCTTATAAATCGACAACTTCGACGATATAATTAGAAAAGACTTAAAATATAACGATAGGAAAAGAGCACCTACTAGGGGAAGCGCACTATTTATATTTCCGAGGACAAAAACCTAAGAAAAGAAGAGGTAATATTATAACCTCTCTAGAAGGACCCTACTCCTTAAACACTAGTAGAAGCAATAGTAACCTATTAAGTATACCGCCTAATAAATAAGGAAGCTAACTAGACTAAGATAGCTAGCAGGACCTAAAATAACCAGCTAGACCAAAGGGATCAGCGGGACTAAGGCGACTAGTAGGACAAAAGAGACTAGCTAGACTAAAAGAACCAACGAGACTAGTAGGACCAGAGAGACTAGTCTAGTCATATAGTAACATAGGAAATAACCGCCTATTTACTATTATAAAGTATACTATCTATAACCACCGAATAGTATATAGTATATAACGACTCATCAGCGATAAGCCAAGACTCACTAACGATAAGCAGGACTTAATAGCGATAAGGCGAGACTTATCGGCGACGAGAGAGACTAGATATATAAGGAATAGTCTTTACTGTATATATTTAGTTCTTTGTGATCAATTATTCTATTATTACTTAGAACTACCTTTAGTACTTCATAGTTCGAACATAGCGACAAACCTCTAATAGTCTTAGGAGCTTACCTAGTAATCTTCGATCCCTAAATAACTAACTTAACCGACGCTCTAATTAGCACACCTTATAAGCACCCTAGAGACCCAAGTCCTTAGAAGACCTTCGAGGCATTGGTACGGTTACGGACATACTTAAGGCTCACAGTATTCCAAGAGAAGTATTACCTTTGCGGACATTACTCACTATGACCAGTTAGCAGTTCGTAATAAATATCTTAGATTTATTATTAAAATATAGAAAAGAGTATAAATAGATTCTAAGAAGATTAAAGCTATCTAAGTATAAGAAGTACTAAAGATACTATAAGAAGTATAGATATTCCTAGGATTTATAAACTTCTATTAGATATTTATATCTTAATTTACCGATCTTTTAGCCCTATTAATATATCTTACCTAAAAAGAGATATTATTTTATTAAGATAATACCTATTAAAAAGCTTTTATAAAACTAAAAGAGCTTTTTATTAAAGCGCTAATCTTAGTTTACTTCGAAGAGAGATATAAAATAGAAGTTAAAGCTAATATATTAGGATAGACTATAGATACTATATTATCTTAGAGATAAGATAATAGTATACTTTAGCTATATACTTATCTCTTATAAAAGCTATCCTTAGCTAAAGCGAACTATAAGATCTATAATAAAAAGCTTCTAGTAATTATTAAGATACTATATAAATAGAGACTAGAGCTAAAGATAGTATCCTAATTTACTATTTTAATAGACTATAAGAACCTCTAATATTTTAATAAAATATAGTATCTATTAGAATAATAGATATAATAAACTAGTCTTTTAGTAGAGTTTAATTATAATTTATAGTATTAGTCTAGAAAGTAAATAGTATAATCTAATATACTATTATAATAAGAGTAAGATATACTAAAGAGAATCTTAGATAAAAGGCTCTTAAATTATTTTTAATTAATATTTACTAAGATAGTAATTCGACTAAGTAGATTAGTCAAAGAATAGGATAAGCTACTTAACTTTATAGTAATAATATCTCTCTTTAAAGAATAGAGTCTCTAAGATAAATAGATAAAAGTAAGATCGATAGACTCTATATATTAGAGGATCTCCTAAGTATTAAAAGATAGAGAATACTAAATTATAGCTAAAATAGATATAAAGACTAGTCTAGCTAAATACAAATTAGATAAAAGAGAGCTATTATACTTTCGGAAAAAGATTTAGATCCCTAATAGTAAGCTATTATAGATATATTATGACCTCCCCAGAAGGACCCCACTCCTCAAACACCAGCAGAAGCAATAGTAACCTATTAAGTATACTACCCAACAAACAAGGAAGCCAGCTAGACTAAGATGGCCAGTGGGACTCAAAACAACCAGCCAGACTAGAGGGATTGGCGGGACTAGGGCAACTAGCGGGATAAAAGAGGCTAGCTAGACCAAGAGGACTAGCGAGACTAGCAGGGCTAGAGAGACCAGTCTAGTCATATAGTAACATAGGAAACAGCCGCCTATTCACCGTCATAAAGTATACTACCTATAACCACCGAACGGTATGTAGTATATAACAACTTATCAGCGATAAGCTAGGACTTACCAACGATAAGCGGGACTTAGCAGCGATAAGGCAAGGCTTATCGGCGATAAGAGGGACTAGATATATAAGGAACGGTCTTTACTGTATATATTTAGTTCTTCGTAATCAATTCCCTATATTATTACTTAGAACCACCTTTGGCACTTTATAGTTCGAATATAGCGACAAACCTCTAACAGTCTTAGGAGCTTACTTAGTGATCCTTGATCTCTAAGTGACTGACTTGACCGGCGCTCTAATTGGCACACCTTACAAGCACCCTAGAGACCTAAGTCCATAGAAGGCCTTCGAGGCATTAGTACGGTTACGGACACGCTTAAGGCTTGCAGTATCCCAAGAGAAGTATTACCTTTGCGGATATTACTCACTATGGCCAGTTAGCAGTTCGTAATAAGATAGGGATTATCTAGTATATTTATAACTTTTATATTACTAGGTATTTAGGGTAAGATACTATTTATTCGATACTATCCTAATAGTTCTTCTAACTAAGAGTAGCTAAGGATATATAATAGTTCCTAAGAAACTATATTATCTATAGAAGGAGTACAACAACCATTTGTGCCGGCACCGCCGGATCCGGCGCCCCCCTCGATCGGGTTTGGCGTCCGCCCCCACCGCCGCCCCGTTCGGTCTAGTCCGCCCTGATCGGGTTTGGTGTGCCGCTATACCTCAAGAGGCAATGGCTATCCACCGGCCCTCTTCGGTTTAGTCTGTCCAGGATAGGATTAGCGCAATCCGCTATACTCGAACTGGTCTGGCGCGTCCGACCGCTTACCGCTGTGGTCCTCCTGACTATAAAACATCCAGTGCGTCGCTCGACACTCTCCCCTTCCACTCTCCCCGTCCTTCCCTCCCGGCGCCCTGCCCGCTCGTCCCCATCGCTGTGAAATGATACAGTATTTCCGGATCGCACGGCACGGGTGCCCCTGCCTCAGCTGAAAACCGTCGTCGTCATCCCCGCGCCTCCGTCTCCACCGGCCACAGTCCCGCAGTTCTACTCCCTCGTACTGGCTTCCATGACTCCTTATCGGGACCAGCGGCCGTCATGCTCGCCCAGACAGGACCGTTTTCTTCTGTGTTCTCACCGCGACCGTCGAAACTCGGATCACGACTTGCACGAGATTGGGACCGCCTGCGTTGATGGTGACGGATTCCGATAGCTGTACGGCAGACGCCGTTCCTCGGACCTTGTCCTTGGTTTGCGCTGATCGCTATCTACGGCCAACCCTCCCATGGGGGCCGTGGCCGCGCTCGGATATCATATGCAGCTGGGATGATGCCTTGGCTGATGCCAGGGTCTACGCCAACGATTGGCTCCCAATCGGTTCCCAGCAGGTCAGATGCTACCGAGAGGATGACTTGGTTGGATACCATGGGTAATTCCCACCTGCGCCAAGGAGACTCGTGCTCATCGAATACGGAAACGACCTCGTGCCAGCGAGGCGCAGCAGCGCAGAATGGACTCGCAGATGATGCGTCTGTCTCTGGTCCAGGATCCTGGCCCAATGGCGAAATTGCCGCATGGCATGGTAATCATATCGGGTGACGTGTCGCGTTTTTTCAGTTCTATTTGTCGGAGATGGACGAGATCGGATGTCGGGAGGAAGCGAAGCAATGCGTGATCTAGTATGCCGTGGGCTTTGGTATAAAGATGATGTTCATTCCGGCTGCAAGGTCGCCTACTTGCCATTGACCTTTCACTTTCATTTCTGATCGTATATTTTGCGCTATACTTTCTCTCTTGGGGTATCACATCATGGTTGCCGTCGACTTGGACAATATCGTGCAATACAAGCCACCTGCTACCAAGCCTCCTTGTGAGGCACCAGCACAAGAGCATGACTCCATCTCCCGGGGTTCGGCGCATTCTGTTTCGGACACAATGTTTCAGGTTCACCAAGCTCCGGCTTATATCCCGTGGTCTTCTCTCCATCCTCTCCCGCCCATTGCACCCCTGCAAGCGGATGCCGACTCCTTAGGAGGTTTGCTCTCTCCATACCCTAGGACTGAGCCTGCGAAATATGTCTTGGATGACGCGTTAAAAGAATTTTCACCCCGGGATCCAGATGGACATTATCGAGCATGGACCGAACTCGATCACGAGCTGGGCGGTGCAGAGGTCATGCGAGACCTGGGTTCTACCGACAGTCGAAACCAAGGTTGTCTTGTCGGTGGTCCTTGTGGGCAGGACATTTGCCACCAGTGCAAAACCAGTAAGCACGAACGGTTCTCCCCCCTGCCTCTCCTGAGTTTCGTCTTCCGGTGCCCTACCACCGCCCCCGCCCTTTTAAGAAACGACCAAAATAACTATTGGGCGATGAATGCTAACTAGCATCTTAAAACAGATCACCGAGATAGTCATGGTCAGTGCCGAAGGATGTGTACTTCATACAATACACCCGAGCGTGACCAGTTAAACAAGGAAGATGTCGACCAACTCGAACAGTGTCTATTACACGGTCAGCCACCTCAAGCCTTCTTTAATTTTTGATGTCGTTTTAACTCCCAAGAACTACAGACCGAGCGGCAACCGACAATATGGCGGTAAATGAGGCAGCAGGCGTACTCAAGGAAGCGGGTCTTCGTACCTCAAGGAAAGGTGATCGTCAAGATGGCGTTGGTGTGCATGCCAATTCATCATTGGATGGCCCTGATCTCCCAATCACCAGCATCAATGGTGGTACGAATACGATGGCTGGGAAGCCGCCAGCTAGTGCCCTTCCCGAAACACCTCCATCCAATATGCCTAGCAGCCAATCGCTCGGAGAAGACCCCGGAAATACACCATGTACCACGGTCCCTCCACCTGAAGATGACGACGAATGTGGCATTCAGCATGACGCTGGCCCAAGATTGGCTTGTCAAGCCCCTTCAAGTGGAACTCCCACTGCTTTTCACTCGTCTACACTAGGCCAAGAAGAGAGACCGTCACCATGCATCTCAATCGCCACCTTGGCGGACCTGCCTCTGTCCACAGCAAATACAACCGATGCACCCCATTCTTATTCCGATAGCAAGGTGCAGTTGAAGGATCGTGGGGATCCCATTGACGTCTCGGACAGCGGGAGGCAAGACAGCGATGACCCTGATGATGACGACTATCTTGAGGTGCAACCCGATGATGGAAGTGATAATGATAATCCACCTCGTCCACGAAAGAGGAAGAGACGGGTTCCGGAAAGAAGCCCTCCTCGCCGAAAGCACGGTATTACTTCATTCTCCCCAGCTGCCGTGGCAGACAAACCCAATGCCGACGCGGATGTTCCATTGACGAGCCTGCACGATGTTGAAACTATCCCTATACGAGGCTTTCTTACACGGCAGGTCCTACTCTCAAAGGTTGTCTACTCAGTCACTTTTGAAGAACAGCGAGAACATACCTGCTATAATGGACCCAAAAAAACCCCGGCGGATCTCGAAGATAGATCGACTCATCCCCATGCTGGAGCGAAAAGGGGAAGTGCCAAGCGGCCCCGGACAGGAATTTTGAACACAATATCGCGCAAAGACGACCAGCTCTTGATCAAATTGAAGGAACAGCGGGAGTTGTCCTGGAGTGAAATTGCCGAACATTTTCCCGGCAGAACCAAAGGATCTCTCCAGGTGCGCTACAGCACCAGGCTCAAAAACCGGAGGTTTGGAAACGTCGCTAATGGTCTCGACGTGAAAACCAATTCTGGCGACGCAGCAAGAGCTCCTCGAGCAAGATACGGCCCATCCCGAACTAGGCGCACAGTTAACAGGTATTCACCCAGTTGATAATTTATAATTATTTTCTTTTTTGGCCTTTTATACTCAGAAATAAAAGCAGATTCATTTTCCAAGTCCCTCTCCAAGGATGAAAGGTGGTTTCCAGCACTATTCATGCAGGCCATATAGGGCTGGGTGCAGAACGGAAAAATGCAAATGCAAACATGACAAAATTAGAAGCCAGAAAACGAAGGCAGAAACAATATAAGGAAATGTCGGAAAGAATGGGTCGAGATCTCCGCGCCTTCGTCGAAAAGCTTCCCAGCACTGCTACTTCGTTTCCTCTTCTCTTCTTCTAGTCCCCTGATTGGCTCGCTCGAATCACCGAGTTTTCGAATTACCAAGATCGCCAGTATGTGCGCTGCATCTTCGCTGCACCATCCCCGGCTTCACTGCCCAGGGCCTCGCACCGAGGAAGGCTCTCCTGCTCATACGCTCTCTGGCCGTGCGTGCCATTCGTCGAATTCGTTCAGAATCAAGGGGGTATGCTTAGACCTGGCAAGAAACCCCTGCACGCACCTGCTGATATCACAGTCACCCTGTCCTTGATGCATCGTGATTTGATTCCTCCGCTGAGCCGCCAACTGGCCCTGCCTTCGACCGCTTCGAAACGCCGTTCGAATCCCCTTCCTCCAAATCCCTCAAAAAGCTGGCTTCCATACCCATCGCCGTATCGTCAACTTCGCGGAACTGACCCAGGAGGCCAATTCGCACCATAAACCGGGCCACTGGCTCCGCAGCGTCGCGATGGATCAGCAATTCGTCGCAGCCGAGCGATATCGACACGTCCCTTTCGAAGAGATCGAACCGAAGGTCATGCCGTTCATCCTCCCATCGGTCACTTTCCATCAGAACATGCTCGATCGTCTCCCGGCTGAGCCCACATGCACACCCATCGGTTTCCCTCATATTGATCTTAGCAAGGTAGGCGGCCAGGCCGATTTTGCAGTTCTAAGCTGCATCATGATCGAAGCCGTTGCTTTGCGCTGGCTAGACCAATATTCAAGCACCTGTTTGGTGGGTTTTTCATGGATCTTCTTGGTGCGCCGGGCGGAGCGGGTCCGAGTCCAAGCCAGCTCCCACTCCTTCCTTGCCTCGGCTCGGATTCGTCGCTTCGCCGCCGCAGTGAGCCAGGTTGATCGGTCATGCCTGGTGTCATGTTCTTCAGGTGATCCCCTTTGTGTCGCGGTGGCGGCATCCTTAGCGAGCTGGTCGATTGCCTCGTTGCCCCAGATGTCGGAATGGGCACGGATCCAGCGGAATTCGATGTCAACGCCATGGTCAGTCAGCTTTTGGAGTTTTCCCAGCCCTGGGCCCAATTGGTGATATTTCCATTGACTGCCGGCATCTCACGAAGAAAGGGAAACCATCCCGTAATCCAACGCGGATACGCCCACTGATTGGGGACGATTGGGGACGATTGAGGACGATTCGTAAGTAACGCGACGGTTGGTTCCGCCGAGGAATTACCGTTGTCGAACTAGGCTCATCCGAGTGAAGCATTTTCCGAAACAGGCCAGTGATTAGGTCACCCGTTGGCTGACACCCTGTCGAGCTAGCCAATGGGCCTGGGACAGTGCATCTGAGGCTTTTTGGAGCGTGATGGTGGCTCCCAGGATTTGGCATACGCACGTACTGCATTGAAATCCTTCAAAAGTTCTTATACAAATGCCCTGCGTCAACCCCCTCCTGTAAGATCCCGGCCAAGTGTCGTCCTTGTCTCCTGTTGGGGACCATATGAGTCTCCTCATTCCAAGGGTTCCGTATGCCCTCCAACCCAAGCTGCCTCGGTATGACTGTGTGACCGTGTGACTCGGTAGATAGGCTGCATTCGAAACATTAACTGGGCGCCAGGGCGATAAACGAAGCGGTGAACCATTTATACAAAAGAGTTATGGAGAAGTGGATCCGCCGTAAAAGCGGAGATCGGAATTTTATTTTTCCTTGACCCCCTTACCTGGCACTTAGTTACTTAAGTAGTCGGCAGAGCTTCTAACATGGTCGAATTTTTCTTGATCCCTCAAAGCTAACGTTGTCGCTCGCCCCGACATTGGAACCCATACAGAGAAGCAAACGATCACCTCACGCCTCAGTTCTAACCTTCTCTTTTCTGACCCTCATCCACGAATAAACTTCTCTCTCCCAACGATTTTGGAGTTTCTCCCGACAACTCACCACGTGGTTTGGTTTGTTCCTCACGCTCGCTCAACCAGCAACCACAAGACCATGCCACAAACTCTAGGGCCGCTCGACTACGGGTGCACGGATTGGCGGATCAGTAGCCAAAAAGCCGCAGATCTGTACAGTTCTGGTACCAAGCTCTGGACGAAAGAAGATCTCCAAGACATAGAACAACAATTGCGCCAAGCCTACACGATGGAGCAGTTTTCAGTCCGTCGAATCGATGGAAGCATAGTCCAAATTACCAATCCGATGTTCCAAGTACAGAATCCTATCTGGTACGTGGATATGGTATTCTGACTCAATTTCAGCCAGCGATCTAAGTTTTTCCTAGGAAACCCCATGTCAAGTACCAAGAATATTGGCAACTCGTGAAAGCACAGCCCCACGGCCCAATTGAAACCTACTTATGCTCTTACATTGTGGATTGGACCAATCTGACTGCACGAAACTTTCGAGAGCTTATAGCACAACCTACGCAAGTCTTTGAGGAGAAAGACTTATTGTGGCAGAATAGCAAGAGTTGCAAGCAGTTGACAACCTTGGTTAAAGAACTACTCGGCAGAAACACAGTGAAGAAAGTTCTTTGCTTCGGGCTCGGTGATTTTTGCCGCTCCGCGCCTGAATGGCTAAAAAGACAGCACAACTCATGGGACGAGAACTCGGAGATAAAACATGTGATGGGCTGCATGATCCAGCATTCGATGGCTCTCACTATTGCTCAACATTGTCGTGGTAATGAGACAGTGCCGTTACTTGCTCAGGACCCAGAGTATACAGACCTCGCAAAAGAGCTCCTGACCGAGAAGAAATTCAAAATCGTTGGACCCTACGGTGCAGGACGATTCGCGGAAATCGACGAGGAATCAATCGTAATATCACCTTTTGCTGCCGCACCAGTCAAGCAGATTATCGCCGATCTCGCTCGACCTGTGATCATTATTTCCACCGGCTTTGAGGTCTTCAACGGCAATGAGTAAGTCCGCTTTTATCCGTCCTCGAATCTGTCTAACCAGGTCACTTCACAGAAAACCACTGGCAGATGCTGAATCTCCCAGAACAAAGCAAATGTGGCTTGGCTATGATGCCTATAGTCTTCCAAGCCATTCAGATGATGTTGAAATTTGCAGCGCATTGAATGGATTACATCTGTATTGTAGACGCGAACAATCTCTGGATTCGCAGGGAGCCTGAGTTCACAGAACCTTACATCTGGGGATGGTGTATCGAAAAAATCATCGCAAGTAGGAAATGGAGATCTGGTCGCGAATCTTATGCATAACTATAATCCTTGCTACTTGGTTTCGTAAACTGTTCCAGGAGAGCCCGCGGAGTCATTGTTCAGAAGGATCCTTATAACTGATTGCCGTTTAAGCAGCTTCGGTGACAGTTCAAAATACCCTTGCAGCTCGCCTCGTGTCTCCGATCATTCAGTCCTTTTTCTTGGAGCAATTGCAGCAGGATAAAAAGCGCCACAGTCTCCATGAACAAAGCTCTTATCCTGTCCGCAGGTGCAACACTTGATCGCGTCCACGGGGCCGGTTATAACTGATTCAGATGCCATGACGGAGGCTTAGACTATGCATGCATTTGTCAGGAAACCATCGATCTGCAATATAGGGCTCGTGTACTGTACTTGAAAAGGCTCTGAAAATGAGGCACAGTATATGCTTGAGAGAAATGGTTCAGAGAAGCGGTTTTTGGCTATCAGAGGGTGAGAATCCGAGTATAATAAAGACCGTTGTCGTAGCAGGCTTTCAGTCTGTCGACCAGGTGTTATAGGAACCAAAACCACGAGAGAGATGCTTAAGAAACTCAAGAGACAACCGTTACATTTTCAGTCTCTTAAAGCAACGAGAAAGCGGGGTAATATGTATGAAAGGTCACCTGGACATAAGACCGAATGAGGTCACTTAAGCTCGTGAGTATCAGATTGGCTCGTAGAATTTGGCCAGCATGCTATGCGCCCGCTCCCTGCGCACGGTTCTTGGCAAGCCACCAAGATGTCCGAGATGAAGCGCTTGCTTCTCCAGATCAGATACAGAGCCAATGTGAAATCCTGTGCATTAGCGCAAGGCTGTGTTATGGTGCTCATAGAAATGTAAAGCTGCCGGCCACGGTATCAGCTGTCCATTTCCTGACTCGGACACAATCGAATGAGATGGCCCTTTTGAGCTGAGGATGACGCGGCTCCAATACACCTGCAGCTGCCTGCTTGGCTAGACCCCAGACAATCGTGTCAGCCTTGACTTTCCAACAATTAATAACAGCCAGTAAAATTAGGTATCATGTGCAGCAATTGCGATCGACATAGGTAGCTGCATTGGTTTGCGCGATAAGCTTCTGTCCAATCATTTGCCGCCGAGCCAAATAGCGTCAGGCCATCAATAGCAACGGGAACAATATGAATCTCCATGCATTAGCGCGAGGCTCTCTCATGACTGCATGACTGTCACACTCGCTAGCGCAAGGAATTACTGAGCCTGCCTTCTCCTAGTTTATTCGATTGTGACAGCACCTGCATATGGCGCTAATTATGACTTGCGAGCACCAGTTAGCAGGCTTAGAAGCCTGCACTCGCTTACTGATTACGGAAGGACTACTCCGTAGGTGGAATCGCTCTGACATCCATGCATTAGCGTGAGGCTGTGTAAATTTATCTCAGGATAGTTAGCTTGTAGTCGCGACGATGAGTCCTTAACACCGCACCTTTTCACGCATCTCTGCGCGAGAAGCCTTGATCACAGTGGGAGCAAGACGCCTCTTGAAATCTTATTTTCCAGGAACAGTTGGTGGTGCTATTGGAAATGAAGCAGTGGCCAGCAAGCGCGGAGGCAGTGGGCCAACTTGATGGCCCCTGCAGAGCCCCGCAGCTTTAGTGACCAATGATACTCGATGCCGATGGCCTGTCAAGAGGTTTTTGACCACCCCCTACTCTTGTCAGCCTACGCTTCTTTTAGCCATTAGTTCACCTTCATTGGTCCTCAAGGCCAAGTGCAACAGGAATAACCGTGATCTACGCCTATCTCTACCGTTTGATAAGTCATCAATTTTCTTGACCAACAAAGAACTATAGCACCAGCTAATCGTCACACAGATCAAGAACCTTCTTTCTATTGGGCATGCACTTGCCACGGTCAAGAAACAGCAAGTGAGCTATAAACATCTGGAAATGGCACTGACTGTGATGACTCCTGAAAAAAAGCAGAAGATTATGGCCGTTAAAGCTGCCGCCTTCAGAGCCCGTCGATGATTGGAGGGTTGATTCCCGAAGAAGTTCAAGCTTCGAGAAGATGTTGAATATGAACATCGACAACCATGTTCCATGCCAATTAATGTTCTGTAAACCACTTCCGGTGATGGTTCTCTCATTTTTGGTTGGCCAGAAGATCATCCAGTCCACTTCAAGCGGCCAATTAAAGCTCTGTAAACCACTTCTGGCAATGGTTCTCTAATGTTTGCTTGACCAGAGGGTCAAAGCAATATCTCGCCAGCACTTAACCACTACCGGCAGTTGTTCAAGTAACATACTTCTTCTGTTTCCAGAATTCCAGGGCATTGATTTTCACGAAGGTCCCAAACAGCCCGGAGCATTCGCATCGCTTGATTTGCAGGCTTAACCCCTTATCTTCGTCGCAGCTCTTAGTTGAAATTACTTGTAAAACGGCGGCCTGTTGTCTAATTCTAAGGTGGATTCGGTATATAGTAGCATTTATAATTTCAAAAGCGCATCCTCACTGAGGGAGTCGACAAGTCCTTTCGTCGAAGCCTTTTATATTCAAAAATCCCTTGCCAAAAGGAATCCGCTTGCTAAACGCTCCTTATGGCCTGTTTTCCAGTGTCCCTATTTGCGTGGCTTTCACAGTGCCTTCAACCAGTCACTCCACCTTTGGACAATGACGGGTGGGAATATGGGGCAAACCAGCAATCGCCACCTGAAATGTTATCTGGAGATACAGTAAGGCCCAACGCATACTCTTCACCAAGTCAGTTCTGAAAGGAATTCTCACCCTCAGCGAGTCCAAGTCAACCTTAGTAAGGATATTCCCGGAGCAATAGTAAATTCTCTAGAACTAATTTCGCGAGCAGAGCTAAACCAGTCTTTCCACCCCCAAGACAATGGTACACTTCTCGACGTCCAGCCCCCTCAACAAGCAGCGAAACCACCCGGTCGTCGAGCCAGCATAGAGACAACTCACCAGACATTTGGAGACCCGGTATTCGAGGGTAGTATCTATATCAGATCAACATGCAACGACTTATATGCTAACCCATTTCTACAGTTAATGCCAATCATCCCCCTTCGGTTCGATCTTCTGTGAACGGTCCTACTATCATCCTTCCAAACCCCTCTATCCCAATCGGATTACAAATTCCTCAAGAAGTGGCCACAAGATCACGTATACCTGTTCGGCGCATGTCACCAGAACTAGTCGTTTTCAACCCCACAGCACCTCTTGAAGAACACCGACCTTGGCGATCGCCACGAAATTGTAAGTAAACATAACTATATTATTCCATTTCATAGTTCTAATGAATATAGACAAAATATGGCCTCGTGCTGTACACCGTGTCTGACCGTGGACCGCCTCAGTGCTATTACTAGCTTTGAAAGTTACGAATGTACAATCTGGGACCTACGAACCGTCTATATCAGATTCTACGTCAAATACAATAATGGATCGGAAGGCTATGTTTATGGTGGACCCTCCATCTCCGGAAAAACATCATCCGAGGTTCAGCTGCTGCGTCTTAGGTGCAAGGTGGCAGCTGCAAAAGCTCTTTTGGGTGATGAGGAATGGGGCCGTTTAAGGCAAAAGTACGGCGTTGAAAGAAACAGAACTTTGGAGCTAAGCCGTTGTATGAATCTAGACCGAGGAAATTAAGGATCTATAATCTCAGCTCTGGTATTGTACCAGAAAGTGACGGGCCCTTGTTTTCTCGCCTGTTTCTGGAATATCTGTTCAGCGTTGGTAATATAAAGACAAGTATATATCCCTTACTAGTATCTCAGACAGAGCCTAAAATTTTTGGAATTTTCAAAGAATCTACTGTTAACAGATATGGTAAGTAGAAGGTTTACCTGCTATTCGTTTCTTTTTCTAATTTATATAGCCCCCCCAGGCCTCAGAACGCGCTTCGGCTCGGACTTTACCAAGCAACTTTTATAAAGCCCCGGCGGAAAAAACGTTGAGATTCCTACTGGCTTCAAGAACTACTCAAAATTACGACTTGAGTGTCTTCGCACGCAAAAATATCAGCAAAGACGCTTCTTTGGTTCTAGAAGCCTGTGAGGAGTTACAAAAAACCAGGGCTCAATATCGCGATTTTATCCATTATGAGATCATATGTACGAGGGCAAATAAGCTTGTGCATGATTATGTGGATCCTCTTGACGATGAGACGCTCCATAAATTGGCCCTGATTATTTGGCATTTTGATGCAGGCTTGCATATTGATACATCATCTTCTGGGGCATACTCGGAGCTCGCTTATTTCCTGGAGCATCCCACAGATGATGCAATTTGGAAGGCCATCCATACACGATATTACAAAGGCACACCTCCTAAGTCGTTGCACGATTTCAAAGCCTCATACGACTTTTTATTAAGTCTATTGCTACGCTAAATTTTTGACGGGGGGTCAACGGGGAATTCTATTACCACGAATCATTTGAGATTTCCACTTGATATTGGAGAGCCATTCTGGAACCTTAGATCTTTAATCCCAGTGTTCGTAGTTGAATACTCAGTGCATTCCCTATCAAGCCGTCAGAGTTCCAGAAATGCCAATTATTTCAAACAGTGTGGGGCTGTTGGGGTCCACGCGAGTTGCTGCATGAGATGTTCTTTCAAATTGAAGGATGATCTTATAAATACCAGCAATTCTCTCTCTACCTTATTCTACTTAGATCTTATCCATAGTTGACTTCCATCTACTTTCGGTTAAACAGCCAACATCTAGTGGCCTCACTCTGAGTTTTGGACTCAAGCCGTCCTAAAGTAAGGTAGGGCCCTATATATCGTCAATGCCTTCACTAACATGATCCCAGTAAAGATTATTATGGATGAATCACGAGATTATAGATCGCCAAGTGGCTCTCTCTTCAACATCATGGAACCTGGTTTAGCGAAAGGCTACTACATTCCCCGACTAGAGTCGCTTAAGACAACCTGCCAGCGATTATATCCGAAACCATTTGTTCCCGGGATGTCAAAAGAATGGTTTCTTGCAGAAATCTATGCAGCGATGTGGGACGACAAATCTATGTCAGTTTATTTGACACAGATGGGGCCGAAAATCTTGAACTTGTTACGGCTCCTCAAAGATGAAGATATCGGGGACCAAGAAAGAGATTTGATTAAATTGGTGGAACTCCTGGGCACGAAAGTCGAGTACTGTAGGACACCGGCGGTGGTTAAAGGCCTGGTGCGCAAACACATTTTGCACACATGGGTGCTGAGACTCTGGGTTCCGCGTTGGGGAAGAAATATTAACACTGTCGGATCAATTTCGGTGCTGCTTTCCCGTGTGAAATAGTCCTAGATTTCCTGCTGATTGTCCGATCAAAAGATACATGTCATTACCTATTCCTTTCCAATAAGGCGGAGCATCAGTCTGCACCTTCAACAGTGTCTTCAAGGCTGATTCGGCCGGGCCACGAAGAAATCTGATCGGTAGAACCTACTCATGTGAGAATCAATAGTCATATGCAAAGTGTAAGCCACAGCACCGCGCGCATTCTCAGCACCGGGAACTTGCTGGCACTGAGGTCGTCTCTGAAGCTAGGGCCACTCACCATTCTGGAATTTGATTGTTTTACAACAGTAGAATAGATCGTGGAATGCTACCTTGTACCCTGGGGCTAGATCGAGGTCTTTTATTTTAAAGAACCTCTTATATCTTTTATCGTTTCTGTATACCATCTTGCAAATAGGATCCGCTTGCTGAACGCGCATAATGGCTTGTCTTCCAGTACCGCGATCTACGTGGCAGTGGCTTCAATCACTCTTTTTTCCTTCAGACCCTGACGACTTCTGGGATAACCAGAAAGAGCCATCAAATGTGCGAGCTGGTTATACCGCGTGTGAACCGAGTGTCATAAAAACCCCAGCATCTGCTCCTCACCAAGCCGATATAGAAAGGGATTACGAGTTTCAGTCAGTCAAAGCAAGCCTTGGTAAGCATCTCCCCGCAAGAATGTCCATTTTTTTCATCTTCTTAACTAGATTTTATAGCAGATCATTCCCGAGCAGAGTCCGTACAGTCTTTCCAGAGTGGAGACACGATTATACTCCCGGACATCCAGATTCCTCAAAAAGCGGCGACACGTATCTCGAGTGAAAGGGATCTTGGTTTGCCGCAGCGGCCCTCAGCCAACTTCTCAAGGCCCTTTCCCTATCAGAAAGATGACACCCTTATGTGATAGGGAGTCATATCCAGTTAGTAAATATTCACTTCAATCTAAACTCAAAATCTAATAATCTGTTCCTCAGTCAACCCAGCTAGACGTCCAACTCCTCGCTAAGATACGACGTTTCACGGAGTTTGTCACGGTGGCTTCAGTAACTTCAGTTGATAGGACAATTGTGCTTTTTCAGGTTGAGTTTCTCAACGGGACTATGGGGATGGTTCATTGTGGACACTGGGTTCACGGGGGATCAGCGTGCTTTTCGGAACTATTCCGTCTTCAGTTGAAATTGTCCCAGGCTAAGGAACTCGTGGATTGGGTGTATTTAAGGGAGAAGTATAATATAAAAAAGGAAGAGATGTTGCGCATAGCATGGGTAGGCTGTTCCGTATAGACGAAGAATTTAAATATCAGCTGTGGGATAGTGATATTTTTGTCGCCGAAAAAATATAAGGATAGCGAACGGAAGTAGCAGCTAAGTATTGTACCCAATGTTGTCCTATACTCTTAAGCCAAATGATCAATGACCTGAGATAAAACTGAATTGTTTATGAACAACTGAGCTACCGAAAAAGTAAAAAAGATTAGTGACGACGGGATGCCGCGAGGCATGGCATTGGGGATGAAGTGTGGTGCCAACCCGAATTGGATGGCAAGCACGGTCAGCCTGCACAAGGGCTCATACACCGTGGAAGAGCGGTGTCCATGTCTAGATTGGTCTAGGTCTTGTATTTGAGATATTTATTGCTTCTAATACCCCTTCCCAAGTTCCCAACCTTGGAAGTATCTCTCCTTCCTGCTTTCCAAGAATTTTTTCCTCCACTCTCCTCGATCATGGCCTTCTTAACCATTCCATTCGAAGAGGTCGATGTCCCTTTTGCCAACCTTCAAAACACCCTTCAAGCGAAACAGCTCGATATCAAGTCATTTTCCGCCAGTACGACTATATTCTGTCGTGACACATGTGATCCCTCCAACCTCTATGTTCTCCTATGCCAGCGTGCATATTGGGACGATAAATTGGGAAAGTCCAACTCGTGGGGTGGAACTTGGGAGACACCCGGAGGAGGTCACGATCTTGGCGAAAGCATACTCGCCACTGCGATTCGCGAGACTGAAGAGGAGACCAAATTGCGTGTATCACGTGTCTCGAACAAGGTGTATTTGGACCTCTTCAACCACAAAAACGTTCCAATGGGCAGATGCACCTTCCACGTGGAAGTCTATGAAGAGCTACAGCCCCAGAGAACATGGTGCGATGAAAAGCAGTGTACGGTCGGCCCGAAGGACGGCGTCATCGTGTTGGATCCGGATGAGCATATGGATTTCTGCTGGGCTACAGAGGCACAAATCCGGGATTCCCTTCCATACAATGCAGAAAATCATCACAAAGGGCTTGTCATTCTTGACAACAAGAAGGAGATCATCCTTGATGTTTTTGAGCGACTGAGGAGTTCCCAAATTGATATGATTGAACTTCCTGGCAACGGCCAGAGTTAGCTCCTTGTGTGCGCTAGTCTGATCTGAATGCATATTAGAATGCAATTTTCCCTTTCTAGATTTTCTTTTATAGTGAACGGTGATAAGCCTCCTACATAAACTGTTAATAGATAGCCATTTATACAGAAACAGATTCCCTTATGAATACGTAAGCCTTATTTCTCGGCATTATACTAGTTTATGTTAGGTTACTTTATACCTTAGTACACATTAGAATAGTACAATTTTGCACAGTTGGATCCTTGGACAAATACACGAAGAGTATCTAAAGCTGATAAAAAAAGTCGTTCAGAAACGACGCTGGATGCGGTTTTGGGTGGCCAACTTGCTTCAGTTAGACACCCACCCGAGGCCCGCTTGAACCCTCTGAAAACTTCGGCTTCTGGGTGTTAGCTAAGCCAACCCCTAGGAATCAGGGTAAAGCTCCCAGGCACGGTGCTACGTGCTCCCTGGAGCTGCAGCAGCTCCACAGTAACATTGATCCTGGGAGCCTTGGAGGCCTTTACAGATCGAAGAGTGGGGCTTGTGCTGGATTGCAAAGAGAGTTCATGGATTGCTCGAGATATAAATAGATATTATGCTCCTCCTTGAAGTCAACGTCATCCGAAAACAATTCCTCAACATCAATCATGAGCTCTATGCAAATTGCCCCCCGGGTTCTCCTGAACAGTCAGACTACCGAGTCTCTCATGGTTAGTTAGACATTGTATAACCTCGAAATACGCTGACATAAAATTTAGTCTTTTCGAACCCAGGTCGACTGCGAACTCTGTCGAAATAATCACTCTCAGTGTAATCCACTTCGCCATATTTTTTCACCTGATCTCGAAATCACTAGGCCACTGATCAGGGGTGCCTACCCATTAGGCAATGGCTATTTGGACCTAGCAGTAGAGCCGGTTGGGCTCGCTCTCGTTTCCGAACAGCTTAGGGACTTGAACTGTTTGCGGTTCAATGACTCAGACCCTTTACTCTTCGTTCATGGAATCAGTGTTTTACCATCTAGAGCCAGTGCCAGAGAACTTCTGCCTCAAATCGCAGCTATATACGCCAGAATCTGCCGCATCCGAAACAAGTTCAATGCTTGGACTATCGAAGCCATGACAGGAGGTGATCGCAGGCTGGTCGAGTGGCACAGATCCCAATGCCGTTTACTTGACCAGAAAATTGATACGTGGGTTAGTTTCTATTTACGCAGGATGGCGGAGTCATTATATGGATAGCAATAGTAGCTGCTATGATCTGGCCGATAAATGCGCTTCTGCTAGAATTTGTATGCTGTTCTTTTTTGTCGCTGGTCATGTCTATTTCTAAGCCCCCCCGTTTAAAACGCCATGAAAACCCCATCAATATTTTCGTCTTTCCTCAAATTATATTTTTAACAGTTCTTGCTATGGACTGCCCCGTTGAGTCGCAAACCACTCGGTTAAGCAATACTGCTCAACTGACCCATTACTATGAGTCGGCACTTCGCGCCGTCAAGCCAACTGCTTTCCAAGAAATGTTGAAAATGCCAGAGCAGGAATTTTTGCGTCAGGGCAAATCACACAGGCCACATTTATCAAATAAATTTGGAATTCACATAGTGGTCTAGTTTTAATAATGTCTTTGTGACAGCTGAGGTTTCTCAGATCGTCGGACGCCTCCGTCAAACCCCATGTGCTAGATTCAAGGCTGTAGTATCCCGAGCGCAAACGATGGGGGCTTCTGAATATGATCTAAAAGTTCTGCGCGACGTACTTGATCTCAGAACACTAGAAGATGAGTATGAAAAGGGGAAATTAGGTTAGTCAATTTAAGTTGATTGATACACTCATCATTGACTAGGCTGCAGGTAACGTTGATCCTGGGAGCCTTCGTTAATTCTTCTCTTGTCTCAGAGCCCAAGCCAGATTTTTTTTTTTAAGATCAAGCCATTGTTTCCAGGCATGAGCCAGAACCCGATTGCGAGTGTCATATTTCCACTGAGCTAGGCTTTCGACCCCGGCCAATTATCGGAAAATACCTCGCCCGGATGAGGGGGCTGAGCTGATGGTAATTTATATGTGGAGCCACCTGTCCACATAGTCGTCCCCCAATCGTCCCCGAATCGTCCCCGAATCGTCCCCCAATCGTCCCCGAATCGTCCCCGAATCGTCCTCAATCGTCCTCAATCGTCCTCAATCGTCCTCGAATCGTCCCCCAATCGTCCCCCAATCGTCCCCGAATCGTCCCCCAATCGTCCCCCCAATCGTCTCGACCGGAAACCATGGCAGATATACCTAATGTACAGCCTGGTTGTGATTGTATCCCACACCAAGACGTCTTTCGCCATTGGCGGAGAGAAAATGCGACAATACGCGTGTCATCATGCATGCGCAAATGTCCATATTGCGGACGCAGATTCTCGAACGCCAGTCGAGTTCGGAAACATCTTCAACGAAAAAGATATAGGAGAAGAAACATCACTATTGAACATCACCGTGCAGGTGCCACTGGTGTTGAGTATAACAATCTTTGTCCTTGGTACGGAATCACTTGACTTACACATAGCAGTTTACCACGTTGTCTCCCAAATCTTTCCTTGCCACCAGGACAAGCAAGACCTTTTTCGTCATCATTGCCGTCAATACCAGATATATCTCTGCAACGAAGCTGCGAAGAAATGCTTCAAGATGTTCTACACGAGTTTGGCCCAAGTTTTGGGGTTCTCTCGATACCGGATTCGTCAACCTTGGAGAGCATGCCAGAAAAGAACCGATCACTCTGGCTTTCGACAACCTCTTCTGTTCCCTCCTTGCTAGACGCATCGCAAAGCTGGCGTGGCGAAGCGCCTCGCGTTCGTGAGTTGGTCATGGATACACTACGAACGATCGAGAGCAGCGATCATGCCAATGCCTCCCACCGTTCAGAGTCGCAGTTTTGCGTCAACTTCCAGGGCGAGGTTGACGATACTGTCAACCCACGGGTTGTTATTTCTCAGCTTGTGGACGCGGACCACAACAAGACTGCCTTCCTCACCGGTTTACGGCTGCCCATTGTAGACGATTTGGGGTTCCGTGTCCCTCCCGATATTTGCAGGCTTTTCGAGCCCTTTAGTGAGTCTAATAACCAGGTGAATCTGACACCAAAGTACTCGTTTGTGGACTTGCATATTGGTAGGTTAGCCACCCATATTTGGGACTATATTAACCTATGGTTAATAGACTACGGAGCGGATGGGCTTTCGATCCCAGTTGGAGACTGTCGAAAGATCTGGCTACTTTGGCCGCCAACGAGTAGCAATTTGAGGGCCTTGAAAACCGTTGATGGCCAGCGTGGACGGCTTGCTCGGCTCGCACCACAGTTGGAGGGATGTGTGGTCGTGGAAACCACATCAGCACAGGCAATACATATCCCTGCCGCGTCTCTTCATGCAACCTTCACCCTTCAAGGCGGTTTTCTGGTTGCTAGGGATTTTACGACCTCAAGATCTCTCATGGCTATCTCAACAATTTTATCCAACGGACTAGATGAGAATCTGCCCCTGGAAGCCCGTACAGTGCTTTTTGAGTGGTTTGAGCGCTGCCTGGACATTTCTATCACGCACCGGAAAATCACCGAAGCAGTCTCCGCGTGGTTGCGAGCAGAGACCAAACTAGCTTCATGGGCATCTTCTCAACGTGGATGGCGAGTGAGCGTTCGTCGTATGTGGGAGGAAGCTTCTCTGGAGGTGATGGATATTTGCCCATGTGGTGAACAATTACCACAAGAGTCTTTTACCAACCACTTTGCCTCAGCACATTTGTCTTTCCTCCATTCTCCAGCACTACTACGCCGTCACTGCAGATAACTAATATTGTAAATAGTGCGGTGCATTGAAATAAATTGAGGTGTACAAGATAGAAATATATAATGTTCAACACAATAAATCATTCCGGCAAGTCTCCCGTTTGAGGCTCATAGAGAAGGATTCTCTTCATCCACTTGTACCGTGGATTCTCAACATTCCAAATTCTCCGTGAGGTAGGAGTCGTGCTGTATATTGCACTATAGCAAAGACTGCTAGTGACTTCCTCTGGTGCTTGGCCAATAGCCGTATCCCAGAGAGTTATTGTTCGGTTAGTGCTTAGCATGTATCTATAACGATCTCCCAAGGGCCACATTCTGTCGAGGTGTGCTCTATCACGCAGAGACAGTTTGCCATCAACTTCCAATTCTTCGATTATTTGTTCTCTTGTATAGAGCCACGTATAGACGACGACATAGCGCCCATCATCTAGGCATCGAATATCAGACACCTTTGCAGGGGAAGTACTGTTTCCGGCGTCTACGTTGACGATGGACCCACGACGCAATGTCCAGGATTCAAGAGGGGCCAAGTCCGATTTGCGGAGACTCTTCCATGGCTTTGCGCCGTTCCTTGGTAGTGGCTGAAAGCTTTCAACCCCTTCTCGTGACACATAATATAGCTCTTGTGCTGGAGGAGCTAGCCATCTCCGTTGGGCCACGATTCCTAAACATGAAAAGCACAAAGTATCAAAAAGGACCCACTCACAACAGACCCGTAGTAGGTTTAGTCCTACTCTGCCTTTAACCGAATGGGAGGTGAAGACAGAGGAGAGAAGCTTGAATTTTCCACAAATGATTTCAAAGAATCTTGTGACAGAGTCATCTCCGTCTGTGGTATTGAAATTCGTTTGTACCACCCTACCAAGGTCCGGTTGATAGTCAAATATGCAAGTGAAAGCCTTACCGAGAATAGAGTCTAAAGCTCCATCCTCAACAAGCCTTGTATGCATTTGCTCAAGGGAATCCTCAATTAATGTCTTAATACCACCGGCACTTTGGGGGGCTGTAGACATCTCTGGCATTCCTGAAATAACCAGAGAATTGTTTGTGGTGTTGGGAGCTGATACGAGAGTTGGGTCGACTATGTGAGAGGTTGTTTGTGTTCCGGGGGCAGAGGCACCCGTTGAGTCGACGGTCGGCACGCTTTCTTCTATATCCATTGGCTCATCGGAGTCATCATCAAAATGCAGCCAGGGAGAGAAATCCATATTGTAAGGAAATGAATCCGAAGAAGAACAAAGAAAATTGGCGTCTTTCAGTCGAAGTCAGCAAATCTGATGAATGACTACTCATTATGGGAATTTTTACCTGGAAGACATGCATATTGGTCCAGTTCGGTCAAGGATTTCGGTTCACCTTCTAGGTCCATATTGAAAGAGCTCAAGGGAGCCATGGGGTCGAGTTGCTTGATTGAACTCTGTCCCTTCACTTCGCAGGAGAGAACAGCTGGTGCCTTGTCGATTATCTTCTCCCTTTCCTGTTGGCTAAGGCTTGCGAATGCAGCAAGGTGAGTGGCAAATGATTGCCCAAACTGAAGTAGTCAGTATGGAGACGTTGAGGGGTCATGTTTCACCCACATTGGGAGAGGTGGCATAGCGGCGGTACACGTGGCTCTGGTCTGGAGACAGCTGCCAATCGGAAAGTGATAAGCTTCATTCTTAGGACTTTAGCTATGAATACATACCACGACATCGCAAGACAGTAAAACTGACCACGCAGACATTGTGACGGGGGAGAGAAGCCGCCAGAGAGGCATCAGGAAGGAGGTTCGGTTGCTTTGGGGGACTTGTACGGCCGACCGGTCTAAGCTTTATCCGATGCTAATGTAAGCCAATCCTGAAACAAATGCTTGCTCCTGGGAGCTGTTGCCACTGTTCCCAGGACATTCATAGCTCCCAGGAATGACAAATTTAATCCTAGGAACGACCCTGGTGGCTCCTAGGAGCACATTCCTCGAATCCCCGGAGCATTAACTTTGATCCCATCTAAGCGCGTCCCCTGTAAGCATCACAATATTTGGGGCCTGTGACTTGGTAGATCCTTTAAACCTCATCCCGCCAGAATAATTATCTATGCTTGTGTAAATTGTGTAAACGATATAGACAGTTGCCCCCAAAGACGCCATGTCAAAATCGGGGAATATTTCTGTGAAACTGTCTTAAACCGTGCATTCAACCCTACACTTCATCTAGCGGAGTACGACATATTCCCGCTGATTCCGACTCACAGAAGCCTCTTAAACGATGGTTTATTCTTGATTTGGATCAAATCGAGACAACATGCGCCTGTTCCTAGGCCTGTCGGGTTGGTAAGCTAGTCAGGTTGCCAGTCGGTGGCCGAGGGGCGGCCACCGACTGGCGGACTTTGCTCACAATCTCTTGATCTCGGCCCCTCATGCCACCGCCGCCTTCTACCCATGGACATTTGGCGTAGGCTCCAGGACAGTGACCAGTCATCTTTAGTCTGCCATGGGACGCCCTGGTAAATTTGGATCCTGGACCCCACACATGGGGCAGGGACTTCTGGCATTGGTGGTCGAATATCCATACACTTGTACGGATGGAGCTTGTGTCGGCCCGAATTTGATCTTGGTATGTGTCATCTTATCACGTGCCTTAGTCATCCTTCCTTGCGGTCTTCCCCGAGTCAGACTCCAAGACATTACTACGATGACAACTCTCACGACGAAAAACTCAAAGAGGCTGATCTCCTGTTAATGCTCTCGCTAAAGACTTTAAGGTTTGCTTAGGAAGAAAAGCACACCGGCAGAATAGCGAAGCAAGCATAAGTTAACTTGCTTGCCGCATATAGATTAATGCAGTAGAAACCCATCCGAGAAAAGAGAAGGCACTAGATTGAGCAGACCTTTGCCATAAATACCGAGCCTTATCTTCCTTGTTCCATCAAGCCACGGAAAATGCATCAGGTTGCGTCGGAGTTAGATCTATGGCTCCCCCGACTTTCAGTTCCTGAACTGTATGGTATCTACGCCGTGGTTTTGTTTGCCAGCTGGCTGTCTCTCTCCCTCGGAAGACATGTCTGGCCTCGTGCGCGAAAATGGCGCCATCGAGCGTTCTGGCGATCAACCAATCCAAGACTGGTATGCTTCTAGGGGCATTACTTGTACGTGCATCTGGCTAAAACCCTAAGACGGCTCGATATATCTACGTACCAGCAAGAGCTGTAGTCGGAAAATAGACGGCTAATTTCACTAAATTGACGCTGCGTCCGCATCCGTACATATATCAACCTCCTTTAGCCATGGAGAGTGAAGAACTTCGGTTAACCTAGGCCGATCAGTGTAGTCAATTTCTAGCATTGAATATATGACCCCGCGGCTTTCAACCTATATTCGCAAATGATTAGTATACCAACCAAATAATTTAGGCTCTGGGATACTTACGTGGCATATATCATCGATAATGAAATAGCCTCGTCCGATTCTACGGTCTTCAATGTAGTCTCTGAAATTCTCGTCGTCTTCGGTCGCGATCTTCCACGGGATTCTACCCGTTCTCATCGCAATATAGATCATAGCGGCAGCCCAGATGTCGACTGATCTAGGGTCGAACAACTTGTTGAGATACTGTTCCGGCGATACATAAGGTCGTGAACCACGACGTGTTCTTGTCATATGTATATCATCTTCCCAGGCGAGGCGGAAACATTCAGCGGACCCGAAATCCGAAATTTTGAGACAACCCTTCGATGTTACAAGAAGATTCTCTGGTTTCAGGTCACGATGGGCGATGCCCATTTCATGGAGATACTGGGTACCACGTATGAGCTGTTTAAAGAAGCAATTGGCCTCGACCTGCCCCAGCTGGCCTGTTGCGACTATCAATGAGTACAGATCCCCGCCTGAGCAATACTCTAAGCACTCGCAAAGGAAGTCGCTGCCGATTTGGAGTAGGTCGAACGTCCGAACAACATTTTGATGTCGCAGTGAATAAGCAATGGAATATTCGGGATCAATACGGCTCCGGAAAACCGCTTCACTTGTTCGCGGTGGGCGGCGGAAGACCTTAATTGCATAAAAGCAATTAATGTGCGGGTGCCACTGGTGGACTTTGTGCGACAAGAATATGTCTGCAGATGAACCGCGGCCGATAATATCGCAAATCTCCCCATACGTCTGAGACAAAATTGCCATGTTTTCATCTGTCGTGACACCAGTTTGCGAAGAATTTTTGACCCACAGCTTCCATTCCAGTTCCGCCGAAAGTGGCGAGAAAGCTCTTCTGGAGCTTGCATCATATCTTCCAAAGCATTTGCATATTGGATTGTTTGCAAGTATCTTTCCAAATAGCCTCTTTCTCGTTCGTGGAGTCTGGAAGTGACAGTGGTTCCCGTTATCGAATCTTACATCCGTGTCTCCAGAGCCGCGGTTTCGGGTTGCGTTCTTTGGGGGCGAAATAATGCTCCCATTACCACCAAATTCCACCTCGGAATGGTTCGGAATTTGACGTGTGAGTGCATAGGTGGAACCATCGTCACTCAAGGACCCGCGATGTCTTGCGAGGTTGAAGAAACCAAACAAATTGAGTAACGAACCCCGCAATTTATAAAGATGTTCGGCCATTTCTTGCGTCGCCCACGAGTTGGAGGATTGTTGTCTGGTTATTCGAAAAACATCCTGTCAAGGTATCAAGACCAGTGTAGAGATTGTAATAAAGAGCTGCGTTGTGCTTCTCACATCCGATATTAGCAAGCAATGTGTGATGGAGAAAGTCAACTCTTATGTATTCCTTGGATGCACTGATGTAACCACTTATAGCGGTCAAAGCTCAGAATTGAGCAAGTCCAAGAGTTCAAGTCTTGGCATTCACCAGGCAAGCGCCTTGGCATTCACGAGGAATATGATTGGCAGAAGGGACGCGAAGATAATTCGCTGTTATCCATGGATAGCTGATTACTTGGCCCAAGGGTGGGCATCCTCTATCCAATCCCATTTGGCCTTGGGTTTGCCACCAGACCAGCGGCGGAACGAGTGCAGTTTTGAGGTAGCGATGGGACCAAATTATGTCCTGGGAAGCGATGTTTTCGGAACCCAAATGGTCAGAATGGTCTCAGTTATGTTCACAGTTTATTAAATCTGAGGTGGATTATTTCGGTGTAATCAACGTCCTGGAACCTCAAGTCCAATATCCGCAAATGCGTGCGAGCGTCTGAGGCTTCCTGAGCACGGACACCCCCTTCATAATGCCACGGCTTGGCGCCAAGTGACCGCCAAGCCTCAATAGGGCTGGGGCGGGATTTTCCACTCGCTAACCCTTCGGCTCTCTCTCCTAGACTTCAAGACCACATAGTCCAAACGTATTGATCTCGTAGGAAGTCACGAATTAGAAAGAAGACCTTTCAATTGAGACGTCATTTACAGACCAACTGGCTTGGGTATGATTGGCGACTGCCGGACTCGGTTTGTTGCCACATGACTCTGGGTGGAATAACTCGTGCCGGCCAAGTCCCAACGCCAAGGTTAATGATGGCCACCTGCGAATCGTCCTTGGTTGGTCAATTCCCAAAGGTGGGGAGCCCACACCGACTTCATATCCGATAGTTAAGCTTGGCGCTTGAAGAACCCCCCTCTGACCCCCACACAAGAGCTTCATTTCGTTCAACCCCCTGACAAGTGATCACTGCATCTAAAAGGACGAATGCGCAAACAGTTCCGTTATCGGCTAAGATCCAACTAACCATCCACCCGAGTCCAAATTACAATGTCGGAGAAGCATGATATCGACCCCGACTCCAGATCGGGGGGCAGTCCGCTAAGCCAGCCGGCTCACTCACTCACATATGAAGCTGTGATCAAGGAACTCGACACTAGGCTGGACGAAGGCTTGACCTCTGACGAAGCTAGTCGTCGTCTCCAGCAATATGGTCCCAATAAATTGGATGAAGGCGAAGGCGTGTCGGTGGTCAAGATTCTCGTGCGCCAAGTGGCCAACGCAATGATGCTAGTATGAGACTCTATCCGAATGTTGATGCCCATGGGGTCTTATGGGAACTCTGGCAGTCTGATCCAACTCTTATAGGTGCTGATTCTGGCCATGGCGGTCAGTTTCGGGATCCAGTCGTGGATTGAGGGTGGCGTGATCTGCGCAGTCATTCTCTTGAACATTGTTGTGGGGTTTTTCCAAGAGTACGCTGCGGAGAAGACGATGGAGTCACTGCACTCACTATCGTCGCCGACGGGAACTGTCTCGAGGGGTGGACAGACGTTTTCGGTTCCCTCGTCGGAGATCGTGCCCGGTGATATGGTCGAGCTTAGAACAGGCGATACCGTTCCAGCGGACATTCGGTGGGTCTTTTATCATGATGTTTCGAGCTAGCGGGGTACGATTTTACTGACCATACTAGCCTGATTGAAGCAGTCAATTTCGAGACGGACGAAGCTCTTTTGACGGGCGAATCTCTTCCCGTCCAGAAAGAATGTGCTTCAGTCTTCAAAGAAGAGACTGGCCCTGGGGACCGTCTCAATATCGCTTATAGCTCTAGTACCGTCACTCGAGGTCGGGGCCGTGGCGTTGTTGTTTGTACAGGAATGTTCACCGAAATTGGTTCTATCGCACTCGCTTTGCGGGCCAGTGACACCAAGCGTCGACCCGTCAAGCGTGATTCCAATGGTAATGCAAAGAAGCGGTGGTATGTCCAGGCTTGGACTCTCACCGGAACGGATGCTGTCGGTCGATTCCTTGGTGTCAATGTCGGAACACCCTTACAAAGGAAACTCTCCAAACTAGCCTGTTTACTCTTTGTGGTCGCGGTTATATTTGCCATTGTCTGCATGGCTGCAAACCTTTTCAGCAGCAACAATGAAGTCATCATGTATGCTGTTGCAACTGGCATCAGTATGATCCCAGCGTGCCTGGTGGTTGTACTTACGATTACTATGGCCGTGGGTACTAAGCGCATGGTCCAGCGCCATGTGATTGTGCGCAAGCTGGACTCCCTCGAAGCACTTGGTGCTGTCACGGACATATGTTCCGACAAGACTGGCACATTGACCCAAGGGAAAATGGTTGTCAAAAAGGCATGGATTCCGTCTCGAGGGACATACTCTGTTGGCACATCTAACGAGCCGTTCAATCCCACTGCTGGAAATGTCACATTCACCCCTGTGCCTCCTTTGCAATTCGACGAGGGAAAAGAAGAACCCGCAGCGGAAAATGCGGAAGATCTAGTTCAGGATAACCGCCAACTTGAGGATTTCTTGGATGTCGCTTCTATGGCCAATCTCTCGCATGTTTTTAAAACAGAAGAGGGCGAATGGAGCGCCCGTGGCGAACCAACCGAGATTGCGATTCAAGTCTTTGCATCGAGATTTAATTGGAACCGTGACCGTTGGACCAAGGGCCATGGTTCAGCGTGGCACCAGAAGGCTGAGTTCCCTTTCGACTCGTCGGTCAAGAAAATGTCGGTTATTTTCAACAAGATTAATCCACAAGAAGATCGCACAATGGTATTCACCAAGGGCGCGGTCGAGCGCGTTGTCGATTCCTGCACCTCTGTGATTTGGGAACAAGGTTCATCTACTCCCCTACCAATGACTGACGAGCATCGTGATAAGATCTTCCAGAACATGGAAGAACTCGCGAAACTTGGACTTCGGGTTTTGGCTTTAGCCCATCGACCGTATACTGAGCAGTCGCGACTCCTCGAAGACTCCGATCTGGAACGTGACGATGTCGAGAAGGATCTATGCTTTCTGGGCTTGATCGGCTTATATGATCCCCCACGCCCGGAGACAGCAGGGTCGATCCAGGCCTGTTACCAAGCTGGCATAGTTGTCCATATGGTCACTGGCGATCATCCTGGAACTGCCAAAGCGATTGCACAGCAAGTGGGAATACTTCCTGCCGACTTCGGTGCTGTGGCGGCTGATGTCGCGGACGCGATGGTTATGACTGCTAGTCAATTTGATAGACTCACAAACGAGCAAGTTGATGCACTCCCGACGCTACCTTTGGTTATTGCACGCTGTGCTCCACAGACCAAGGTGCGTATGATTGAAGCCCTACATCGCCGAGGTCGCTTTGCGGCGATGACTGGAGACGGGGTGAATGATTCTCCTTCTCTTAAGCACGCCGATGTAGGCATCGCGATGGGACAGGCAGGTTCGGATGTCGCCAAAGACGCGTCTGATATCATCCTCACGGACGATAATTTTGCCTCGATCCTCAACGCCGTTGAAGAAGGTCGTCGGATCTTTGATAACATTCAGAAATTTGTTCTTCATCTGCTGTCCGAAAATATTGCTCAGGCTTGCACCTTACTTATTGGGTTGGCTTTCAAAGACGCTGACAATCAGTCCGTCTTCCCTTTGTCGCCGGTGGAAATCCTGTGGATTATCATGATTACATCGGGTATGCCTGACATGGGTCTTGGCATGGAAGTCGCTGCCCCTGACATCATGAATCGTCCTCCCCAGAGTAAGCAAGGCATATTCACCTGGGAAGTGATCATCGATATTCTGGTCTATGGCGTCTGGACCGCGGCGCTTTGCCTGGCAGCATTCTCTGTCCGAATGTGGGGATTCGGCGACGGTAACCTGGCTCGTGGTTGCAATAAGGAGTGGTCCGAGGAGATCAAGGACTGCGAATTGGTCTTCCGAGCACGTGCAACTACGTTTGTGTGTCTAACTTGGTTTGCGCTATTCCTGGCGTGGGAAATGGTCAACATGCGCCGGTCGTTCTTCCGCATGCAGCCAAAATCCAAGAGATACTTTACCCAGTGGATGGTCGATGTGTGGCGGAACAAGTTTCTTTTCTGGTCCATCATGGCCGGATGGATTACCATGTTCCCTATCCTCTATATCCCGGTGCTGAACGACGTCGTCTTCAAACACAAGCCTATCACCTGGGAATGGGGTATCGTGGCGGTCGAGGCTGTCCTGTTCTTTGCCGGCGTCGAAGCTTGGAAATGGGCCAAGCGAGTCTACTTCCGTCACAGAGCCAAGAATCATCCGATTTCGAGCCCTTTGGGAGACGTCTGTGAATGACCCTTGCGGATTATTTGCCAGTTCCGACATCCTGCTATGACCACTCGTGATTGATTGTTAAGGTCTCCCGAACCAAGGGAGAAGGGTTTCAAGGTGGGTATGGAGGTGTCAGACGTATTATAATTACAAGTGAATACACCCCACTATGGCATTAGTTAACTCGTTCGACCCTTGTTATCTCATAATCATAATGGCTAAGACCCCCCGCAAACCATCAAAGGCTTCAAGCTCCTGTTAGTTTTAACGTGGAACACATCATGGTTTCTGTAAGAACGTGAGTACCATGCGCCAGTGCCTACCTCCTGTAGAAGGGGCAGATTTACTGGGCTATTTTAATTGTTGCCTTGCACCCTATGCAAAGACTTGATTAGCTCACCGCTACTCCTTGCTCCAGTTTGAACCGCCATCACTCGAATCTCCCTCCGAAATACAATGATTTCCGCAAATATAGACACTGACCAAGAGAGACCCCATACTCATGGAAATAGAAAGAATCAGAGGCATAGCACAATAAAAGATCATTTTCTTAAATGAATTTCCAATATTTATCACGGATTCAAGGGACAGTGCTCAAGAGAATAAGGGTGGCGATTAAAACGGATACCACCCGAAATGCGTAACTGCCTGCCGTCAAGCCAGGGTTTAGTCCAAGGTGGAGAAAGGAATAAAAACAGCTGACTGAGGACCCTCTGATTTTTAGTTTGGCAAGGCACTTCGCCATAGCATGCTGAGGTTACTATATGCCAACTCCAGGAGGAACTCACGTTCCTCCCTTCGGACAAATCCATTCGAGCGCTTCCAATGAAAGAGTTGGAATTACAACTCCCGTTGGAAGCAAGCGTTCATCTTTCCATTGCCATTTTCTATAGACAGTCGCCTTGCCCTATCACCAGTAAAATGTCTCGTCATCTGATTCAAGGTCACTCCTGGCTAGAATACTTCCAAGTGTATATTTCATCCGAGATGCCGCCGACCTGCAGTACTCCTCTGATCCTGGAGTAGGACCTGCCTTCGTCTTTTCGGGATCCGCTTTCAACCAAGGTATTTTTACTGTTCCCGGTGAGCTAGTAACAGCCTCGCGAAGTTGAGTGATAGCTTCATCATCGTATCCGCCTCCTAGAATGACAGCCTTAGGAGTCGAGTAGTTTTTTGAGCCCAGACTGCTTTTGTCACTGGCTGGGGTGGAACCAGACAGGATAAGAGGGAGGTTGCGTATACCGTCCTCGACGCTCATGACAAAATATGTGACTGATTACCCTGTGAGATGCGAGAGAGATCGTGCCGGGGGGGGGGGGGGGGGGGGGTGAAGATTCTCTTACCTTCATAGTCAGGTTCTAGCTCTGAGATCACAATGGAACCCACTTTCTCCAGCCGGCCACAAAGAACAACTGGGATGGGCATGTTGAATCTTTCGAACGGGTGAGATGGGCCACACGTTAAACACGACGAGAAGCACTGCCGAGTCAGGTTGAATCATAAGTGTTTAAATTATCTAACTTCTTAGAAGAAAAGCACGGACGACGTGCCAAGTTCCTGTGTGTTGTAGTTTGTCAGCGCTCGGAATTCGCTTTGGATCTCCCCGACGGCAATTTCTAATCAAACCCGGAACACTCTGTGCCGGAAAGTTTCTGAGTTCTACACGGTGAAAGTCTGCGAAATGATAGGTTAACTTGCCATTGATACTAAATTACTTTGCGGATGGTGGGTCTCTTTCATTCCGAGAATATGGCCATGTGGAAGTCCGAATACCGACGTCGGCCAAGGGAACTACGACTTGCGCAGGGGTGCAGCACAAGTATGACATCTTCGACTGGAATATATATTCACGGCGATACCCAAGGGTTCGTTGTTCTCTCGTTCAGTTCTTCACAGCCTGACAAACATTTCGCTATGGCTTTCACAACATCCATCGTCTTTGGCCCCACCGGCCACGTCGGCTCTGCCGCAGCTCGTATTGCGCAGCAAGGCGGTGCAAAAGTGGTCCTTGCTCTGCGTGACACCCTGAAGCCCATTCCAGGCCTCACTTTAGAGCAGGAGAAGGCAGAGGGCTTCGAAAGGGTCCAAGCTGATCTCACCAAACCCGAGACGGTTCACACTGCCGTGCAGACGACTGGAGCGAAGCGTGCCTTCATATACCTTGTGAATGGCACAACAGACCACATGAGACACACTCTCGAAGCTCTGAAGACATCCGGTATCGAGTTCGTTGTCTTCTTGAGCAGCATTAGTGTATACGGTGACATCGGGAGCATAGCACCGACAGACGTCATCGCGTATACCCATGCGCAGGTCGAGATCAACCTTCGCGAAGTCTTTGGCAGCAACGGCTATATAGCGATTCGACCGGCATACTTCAGCACTAATGCGAGTTGGTGGGCGGGTATGATTCACGAAGGAGAGGTGAAAATCGCGTATCCGGATGCTAAATTCGACTGGATTTCGCCCGAAGACATTGGTAGTGTGGCAGGGACACTGCTTGTCAAAGGAATGCAGGCGAGCGAAGGCGCCCAAGAACGCAACTCGATCCCTCTATGTGGACCAAAACTGGTGTCTCAGAGAGATGCCGTGGGCATATTTGGCAAGGTGCTTGGCAAAAACATCAAGGTCACCGAATTGAATGAGAAGGAGGGAGTGGAAAACCTGCTTAAGATTGGCGTGCCAGACTTTGTTGCTGGGAGGTTGGTTCAGTCCTTGAGACCCAAGGACAGGCGCGGTGATGAGTTTGACCCGTTTGAAGGAGAGACGTACGAACAGGCCGCCGCTAATCTTCGAAAGTACGCTGGCCGAGCCTCAAGCTTAGAAGAGTGGGCCAAGGCAAACAAAAACAAGGTGTTCAATTTTTAATGGAGAATTACAAAGCTACCCAGAAAGAACCTGCGTGTGTCGTTTCGGGAGTTATCATCATCCATCATCAGCCCTTCACCTGTCAACTTTGATCATGCCCCCACCTGTTCATGCCACCACCCTGTGTATCATCCTGCTTTCCACGCCAGATGTGAGCACTTGATCTTACTGTCTATGTCCCTGAAAGTAATGTGCCGACAGAAATTGCCCGTGGCGACCCACTACGAACGGGAAAGACCAACTCTCAGCGAACGTTGAGAGACAGTAACCACGTGTGCTGAAGTTTCTTCACTATTCTCACCGCATTAGCAAGAGTTGCACTGTTCTCAACCGAACACCTCTCTTGGTCATGCATGATCAGCCGATCTTCGCCTGTCCCCAATTACATACTGCTTTTAAGATCTCCACCTTGAATTGGGCCCTACCATTCCAGCTTTACCCAGTTTCTGACTTCTGTTCCTGCCCCAGGTCGAGGTCGTGAGCATCCCCGCTCCACCAGACTTGCATTTGGAAAATGAAACTTCATCCTCACCAAGATACCAGAATGGCCTTGTCGTGCATAAGTGGACGCGATAATCAAAGCAGCCCGTGAAAATCTTCTCCGGTACCCTCAACGAACCCGGCTGGACCAGCTTTTTAGGTTCCTGTCCTTGGACGACGCCATCTCCAAAATCAAGGAGCCGAATTTCGTCATTGTCCTCCTAGTGAACCGGGATTCTTATATGTCTTAGTTAGGGCAACTTATAGCCGAGCAGGTCTTGGAATCGCAGAGGACGCCAGTTAGTGGTTCAGTGGTCCGCCAGGTCTTGAGACCGCACTCTCAAGACCTTGTGCGTCACTGGCCCTGTGTCCTCTGACTGCGGGCCAGAGTCTTCGATTCTATATCAATAGTCTCATTTTCCTAGTCTTCAGGTCTGGGACATATAATACCGTTCCCTAGACCTCGTTCTAGTTACCGTCTTGGTCTGTAGTCGTCGGCCTGAAATCATCGACGGCCTTCTTTCGGCGAATATGTAACTCTAGTAGACTTGAGCCTTCCTATGTCTTGTAAAGTGCTTCTGGAGATCTTTATAGTCCCTGATCCTACCACCAGTTAGAGCCGTAGTATATTATATTCCTTAAAGATTCGTATGTATGAAATCGCGGTCCGCATGTACTCACAGATTGTAGTACCACCCTATATGTACATGGTATAAGGATATGCTTATTTGTTTCCGAAAAAGATTTTTGATATCCCTGACCCCTGCGCAAATCAGGGCAATGAAATAGATATATATTCTGTCTAACTTCAAGAACCACAGTCGGAATGAATCGTTTGAACATCAATAATAATACGATTGGACATTCATTTCTTTGGGTTGCTCGGAATTGGTGGCATTTCAGGGTCTTCAGACTGGCCTCAAGATCTGGATATCTCTGGTCTTAGGGTTATACAGGGCAGCTGCCCGGCCGGCGAGCTGCCCGAAGTCTTGTTTCTGTTCACACGGCGAAACGTCCGCTGGAAACAGGGTGGTGAAATAAACAGGGTGGTGGGATGAACAGGGTGGATGAACAGGGTGGATGAACAGGGTGGATGAACAGGGTGGATGAACAGGGTGGATGAACAGGGTGGATGAACAGGGTGGATGAACAGGGTGGATGAACAGGGTGGTGAAATAAACAAGGTGGTGGCTACGATCAAAGTTAAGAGCTAAGGTTAGGCCGATGATTTTTCGTAATTGCCTTGCGTTCACCACCCTGTTTATCCCACCACCATGTTTATCCCACCACCATGTTTATCCCACCACCATGTTCACCACTATAATATTCCGCGGCTTCGTTTCAGTGTCGCAGACTAACATCATCCTAGAATATTTCGGAGCAGATATTGTTCGGTCGGGCCCCTTGCGACCCCAATTAAGTCACGGCGGTCTGGCCCCGCAAGCCCCAAAGCTAATCCAACCGGCTGTGGAAATAACCTGCCGCACTTATTTAGTGACCACATTATCTTAGTAAATCCCCTCAAAGTTTTGCGGGCGCAGTCTCGGGTACGCAAAAAATGGTGGTATTTGCTGCGTTCAGGCAGTCTAAAATGCCCACTGCAGCCTATGTAGAATCGATTTGACTAAAAGGGCTTCTGCTTTATAAAAGCTCCGGCTTCCTATACCTTCCCATAGAGTCGCATTCAAACTTTATAACGCCTCCGAGCATAGCAAGCCAAGCCCTTTAAATGGCTTCTACAACCTCTTCGCAATCTTATCAGCCCTCCAAGAAGAAATTAATACGCCAGAAACAATGCCGACGAAAAACAAATTTGATGAAAAAGGCATATGAATATAGTAAGATGTGTGATGCAGACGTTTGCGTCGGTATTCGCCTACGAGAAACAGGTCAAGTATATATTTTGTCCTCGGATGATTCGGGCTTTTGGGCATTTCTCAATTCCCAGCTGGTATGTCATAGATAGTCACTCCTGTAGAATGACAACTAACTTTCTAGGATTCTCATTACCCAGCTCCGAAATTGATTACGGACCAAGACATGGAGAAGACTAAGGATGGTGCAAAGCAAAGTTTGACGCAGGACAAGCTTGATCCTACGGATGACCATGTCTTGGAGTAGCTAGGTAGAACCTAGATTTCCGTTCCACTATAGATGATATTATAGTGAAAGATCAAACACAAACGGAGTGGGTGGCACCCGCGACACCGTTTCTAGACCAACTTACTGCCTCAGGCACTAGTACTCCAAATCATATTACTGTAGCAAAACTATGGCCTTACTTAGGAAGCAAGGGTTCCCGCGACATGGGTAATCTGACGATCAAGTCTATCAAGGATCCCGTGATACTATCCGACGACACGCTTGATCGCAGGAACGCTGGTTTCCCAAGAAAGGCCACGGTTTTCCGGATTGCGCTAAGCGTCCCATGATAGTAACATTCCCACGACACGCTTGATCGCGGGAACGCGTGCTTCCCGAGAAAAGCCACGGTTTCCGGTACCATAAGCGTTCCCGCGACAGGGGTTATCTGACGATCAAGCCTATCATAGGGTGCTTAGTGTACTCGGAAAACTATGGCCGTTCTCAAGAAACAAGCTTTCCCGCGACATGGGTAATCCGACGACCAAGTCTATCGTGGGATCGTTAAGGTAACCGGAAAACCATGGCCTTTCTCAAGCGTTCCCGCGACATGAGTTATCCAGCGATCAAGTCTGTCGTGGGATGCTTAAGGCACCCTGGAAACTATGGCCTTTCCCAAGAAACAAGCGTTCCCGCGATGTAGATGATCCGAGGATCAAGTGTGCACCCTGGAAACTATGGCCCTTCCCAAGAAACAAGCGTTCCCGCGATGAAGATGATCCGACGATCAAGTGTGCCCTGGTAGCACTGAAAACTATGACATTTCCCAAGAAACAAGAGATCCGACGATCAAATGTGTCGTGGGATGCTTCCGTTCAGCCTAGAGTGCCAACCTGTATCAGAGCACCTACATTGCTCTGGGCTCCAACAACGCCGCCTCACATGATGCCCAAGGTTCTACCTGGATTCAAGGCTAGAGATGGGAAAATAGAGGCAAGATGATATTTGCTAATATAGTATGTTTAGGAGCCTTCTCGATGACCGGCTGCCTTTATTAAATACTACAATAGAAACGTATGCAAAGACGAAAAAATAGAAATTATATTTAGACTATGACGCACGTATTGAAATATTGATCATTCCATAACAAAACTTGTCTTCCTCAGTCTTTGCTAGGTGTTGGACCGTAGTCAAATTTTGGAGTTGGGTAATAGTGACCCTAATAAGTTAGCATTTTTCTACAAGACCGAGTTTCCACGACATACCAGTTGGGAATTGAGAAATGCCCAAAATCCCGAGCCATCTAAAGACAAAACATGTACCTGGCCCGTTTCTCGGAGGCGAATACCCACGTATACATCCGCATCACACATCTGACTATATTCGTATGCCTTCTTCATTAGGTTTGTCCGGCGACGACATCGTTTCTGGTGTATCAACTTCCTCTGTAAGGATTGAGCAGAGGTTTTAGTAGCCATTGAGAGTGATTTTTCGGTTCGGTGCCTGGATGGTTTATAAATGCGACTGAGAGTGGTTATAAGGTATAGGCCTATTGATAGGAAGTAGCAAAATATTACTCTAAATGCGTAAAAGCGATTTTTTAACTTTTATATGAGCAAGAGGCCACGATTTCCTTGGGCAAATCATGGCCATATACTATTTGCGTTCGGCGCTTAAGGGTCCGACCAGGATTTGAGGGTATCAAAATATATACCTGCTATTCTAGCTGCACTGCTGCTCTCACCTACAGCTCACCTTCGGATTGATATTTAGGATAACCTAGAATGTCCATCATAAACCATGATCTTCCGAGAAAGAATGTTCTGCTTATTTATTATCCAAGGCCAACGTGACGAGCGAAGCGCCGACGGAACAGCGCTAATGTTAAATCCGGGTAACACCGAAGAGAACTAATATTACCAGAGAATAAATATTATATTGCTGTAAGTTTATTGCTTAGTTATTTTAGAGCAAGCCTAAAATTTCCTCGTGGCAAATATTGAAGTTCTTTAATTTTCCCATCCCCGTAAAATTTTTCTTTCACAATATTCCAATTTTTTAATATTCCTACACCCGTAAACTTCCCTCCTGCCAATATTCCTAATTTTTTAATATCCCCGCATCTCTAATTTTTTTTTTATTCATGGCTCGAGTAAACAGGCTAAGCAGACTTCCCCCTCGAGCCGAAGGCACCTCTTGATTTCCATTCCATAGATGACGTCATGGTGAAACTCCAAACGGGGCCAGCAGGACTGAGAGGCGCAGGGAGAGAACTTAATCGAATTGTTTCAGTTTGGTACCGGAGTACTCTCCCGCCGGCCCTCTCAACCTTGCTGGCTCTCCCAGTCCTGCTGGACTAAACTGAAACAATCGATTAAGTTGTGGGGCAAGAATGAAACATCCGTCCTGCTCGCCGTCTCCTGCTGGCCATCCCAGTCCTGCTGGCCATCCCAGTCCTGCTGGCCATCCCAGTCCTGCTCGCCGTCTCCTGCTGGCCATCCCTTGGCCATCCCAGTCCTGCTGGCCATCCCAGTCCCGCTGGCCATCCCAGTCCCGCTGGCCATCCCAGTCCCGCTGGCCATCCCAGTCCCGCTGGCCATCCCAGTCCTGCTGGCCACAGATGACTAGAAAACGAATACCCAGACGGCCAGCTGGCCTTCATAGCCCAGCTGGACTTTGGGAAATACAGCTTACATAACTTAGGAAGCCACTTGGGCTTATACTATTGACTGGATTCAACGGGTAAAAAGCACTGGGGGAAAACGGCCCTGGGGGAAAACGGCCCTGGGGTAAACCGTCCCTTGTTGATCGCTCGTGAGCGAATCGCCAAGTGGGGCCAGGGAACTGCACAGAAAGGCGCAAATTCCTCTTACTGTAGAGAGTTTGAGCAAAAGCAGACTTTCGACTGGGATGACGTTTGGCTCCACCGAGAAACGTAATCATGTGACAGAATATTGTGGTCTATTTACTCTGGGTGTGGTACTTCAACATACTGTGGCAGAGGTTTCTGTCTGTGACCAAGGGTATAGGTAACACAGTGTGTTCTCCCAAAAAAGATAATTGGCTCTTCCTGGGAAATAAGGGATTATTCCTAGGAGTCGACAACCGGTACTCCCAGGAAGACAACCGATGCTCCCAGGAACCAGGTCCATCCTAGGATCCGCCGTCTGCTACTCCCAGGAGGATACCATAGGCTCCTAGGAAGGTTTGATATTCCCGAGAGCGTCCGAATATTCCAAGCTACGCGCCCGTACATGTAGGGCATTGAGTACACTGAAGTCCGTTGAACGATCCGAGGAGCTCATGCATTGGCCATTCCCCACCACATATAACCTCGTAAACGGCCTTACATTGCAGGCCGTCACACAATAATTGAACATTGCGAGAATATTTAGTTTCCTCGTCTCCAGGATCAACATTTCTTGTTCCTAGAAGCTACGTATCTCCCGGGAACTGATGTTCTAGCCCCAGGGAGCACGCAGCATTGTGCCTGGGAGTTTTACCCGGATTCCTGAGGCTAGCTTAGCTAACTCCCTGAAGTCACTAGCATAGTTCATAGGGACGAGAGAACTTGGAACCGGGATTGGCAGCTTAGGTAGCAAATAGAAGGCCACTGCGGAACCCACTATTCAGCAAGCCGAAAAGCCAATAAAATCAATCCTCACTAGGACAGCGGGGTTGCCTAGCTAAGAACCACCGTTCCCCTAGACTATCAAGACTTGTCGAGGCCTAGAATGATTGGGCTAGGAGAGAAGTAGTACTGAGAGTCAGCTCATATGATGTGTGGACTACTGTGTTGTCTGTGCTCCTCGGTGGGCCGTACTGTGACGGATTTCCTCTCAAGAGGATTCTCCTATGAGCTAAGCCCTCTCGAAATGATTCTTTCGTTCTCAGCTTTCCAAGGGAGCCTTGCTCTTGAAACGGTTTAGCTAGGACTGGTGTTCTGTTAACGTCCTCTCATGCCACAGCATACAGGATGCTCTACATAGCTCCATCTCAGATACAAGACCAGTCTTTCATCCAATTATTACTTCTGTTAATATTCTCTCGGGGCACTATATATCTTGTCTGTATCGTGCTCTTGGTACAGGCAGCATAGGTATATGTGCGTCCTGGGAAGGGTATCTTATAAGCGCGGGGAATCTTTTCTATCTTCTACACGGTATAAGACTCGCAAAGCCATCCATTCTGAAAGTTTTTATTATGATTATGACATAAGCTCACTTCGGTAGGGCTCTTACTATCCAGCACTAGTTCAGAGAACGGAAAAGAACCTCTAAATTAGACATCTAGTCACGTACAATGAACAGGAGAGTATGATGATTGTCGATCCGGGTTCTTCCGGCCTAGCCCGATGGCTCGGGACATAGCGGGGATAGTCTTTGGTCAAAATGAGTGGAATGGATTACAAACCGTTGGTGCCTGAGGCTTGCAGAAGGCTGGACACTGCCAAATCTCGCGCCAAGCCTCGCTCTCATTGGTCTGGTAATTGGTAATGCACGTGGTGCGTGTTCTTACATGTTTTGTTCTATGCTACCGTTCCTCGCCGTTTCGGGGCAACTGCGTGCGACAGCGCACGTTCCGGAGACTGGGGGTGCCAGGGTATTAGGAACTGCACATGACCTCAGGCCAGGCGGGGAGTGGTTTGGCCAATCATTTTCAATGCACACCCTACAAGACGGTGTGTTCAACGAGCATGCCCTTTCTTTTTTGAGTCCACTGAGATATGTGGGAATTTATTGCTTTTCACCAGCCCTCAACTCCCTTCCCCTCTTCCTATTGACTCTTGTGTTTTCATCACCATCAATTTTCTTCCTCCCCTAACAACAATGTATTGCACGTTTCCATCCTCTCTATTGTGGATACCAAGGTGGGGTGCTTGTCTGGCTAAACCTCGACGTGCAAGAGGTGTTTACAGTAACCACCATATTTCTGTGGAGTTCATTATTGTTTCACCACCTGCCGTTCCCCCAACCCTCTTGTTGACCGTTCATTTTTTTTTCAATCCCCATCGGACTTTGTATCTCTATCAACAATGTTCTATACGCTATATTTACCCGGCAATTCTACTCTTTGGTGATCTAATGGTTGTATATGGTGCCTTAGTTAGCATATATTGCTCAGTTGAATATGTACGCACAGTCGGTTTCAGCAGTGCGAACCTTCGCCGATAAGACAATGGAGTTTTAGTATTCACGTTAGAGGATTCCATTTCCGTGACACAAAATTTAATAACCTTGCCTTAATCATCTTAAAGCGTAGATGTTATACAGCGATCACCATAAGGTAAAACCTTTTTACTCTTCACCACCGCCCTATTCGTTTTTGAGGGACTGCTGTCACGGCAACCGTTGGTTATTAATAATTGGAAAGCAGTACTACATTGATCAGATTGAATGAACAGGAAGTTGAAGAATAGAAGCATTTAATTGTGTGTTCAACCAAGTTGAGACGAAAAAAGGAGGTGCTGAAAGAGCAACCCAAACTTACGTTTAAAAGTGAGGCCGCAGACAAGTGGTGACCAGGTACTAGTTTAAACAACGTTCTCTTTGTGGAATAGTAGGATAGATTGGCTGGGATTTGTTAAACAACCACACTTCTCCACCAAGACCTGAGGTCCGTGCATTTCCTATTAGTCTCGCATTCCCCAGCCATCTGGCCAGAAATTATTTCAGCTGCTTGTAAGGACAACGATCTCCGCTCGATTCCGAGTCTTCGGGCCAACCCGGGCCTCTAGAGATATTTCCACCCCTAACTAATTCTCTTATTCGGTTCTACGAGTAACAACGCTGCTAGGGCTAGCTTTTAATTGCCTAGGGAATTATCTGTAAGATCGTAAGCAGTGTCCTCAAGATCGATTTCAATGATACAGCTTTATCGGGCCCGGGAACGCCTGTCGGCCCTAGAGCTTTGTTGCTCTGTGACTTCTCTATGCCAGTTCCTGGCGTACGTTCTGGATCGAACCAGAGTAATGACGTTGCTCCGCCTTTCTGCGGGTGGGCCGCTCTCAAAGAGATGCACGAACACTGCAGTTGTTCGTTATTCATCTCTTCCGGATAAATAATTCTCCGAGAGACTGTGAGGTCTTGGCAGAGAGCCGTTCAAGACCAGACTGTCGTTCGGGTTGACGTCAAGGCATAAACAACCTCCCCTTTTCGAACAAATCGATGGCCGACCGCAGCTCTCCAAATTACAAGGATCTCTATCTGAAGGCTGAAGAGAGACTAAAGCAGGCGGAAGAACGCGAGAAGCAGGCGGAAGAACGCGAGAAGCGAGAAGCAGAAGGGAGACGACGAGCAGAAGAACGCAACCAACAGACCTCTTTCACGCAGCTCTTGCAGCACTGCCATGGTCTTCTCTCCCGCCAGTTGAGAGTCGAGACACCATCTCGCTCAACTACTGGCAAAATACCCCTTCCGACCGGAAAGTTTTGCCCAACTCGAATGGAACATTGGGCCGATTGCTCAGAGAAGCTGCTAAGGGTCTACAAGTCTGTCTGCCAATATCTACAGCCGGAACCAGGGCGGGAGAAACGCTTATTTTCGTCTCTACCGGAGCTAGAAGGACTTGGCCGTCGATTTGCCCGCAAGCCCCTCAGCAGTGAACAAGATCTCGAGGCTTATGAGCGGTTTGGGGTGGAAGAGCATGTCCATGATATAATAGCCGAGTTATGCAAAATACCAGCGGCATGTGACGAGTTCGGCCTCGGTGATGGAATTCAGTTCAGCAATCACGCCAATTCTTTGGCCAGGAACGAGGCCTTTGAAGCAGATGCGAATCAGTTGTCAAGCACACCTCACCCACGACCAGACCAGTTTTGCATTCATCGAGTCGATGGCAACACGAATACCCTCCTGACGACTGTCGAATACAAGCCGCCTCACAAGCTGCCTGTCGCAGCTCTTCGAATGGGACTACGACCAATGGATTTATGGAAGACAATGGTCAGATCAAATAAAATACCCACAGATCAGGATGCGAAAATACGGTACAACGCAACGCGGCTATCTTGTTCTGCTGTGGTCCAACAATACCACGCGATGTTTGAAGAAGGATGCGAATATTCCTATGTGACCAATGGACTTAACCGTATTCTACTTCGTGTTCCGCAAGACGAACCTACCACGCTCTATTACTTCTTCTGCGATCCCCACAGCGAAGTGGACCCAGCAGGCGATATAACTTCCCAGCTATCGATGACCTCTGTTGCGAGGGTACTATGCCTTTGTTTGCTGGCATTCCGATCACCCGCTCGTGGGCAAGAGTGGAGAAATCGCTGGCGACCCGATCTTCATACGTGGGAAACAAGCTTTGAACATACGCGTTCGCAAATACCAAAAAAAGAGTTACAGCAGATCCCCCACTCCGATAGCACACACCCTGAGTTTTCGAGTCCGGAGACTGGGTCGTCCTATGAACTACCATCATCATCTCCGCTGCCGTCTCCTTCACAGGGTCGTCGAGTGCCCACAAGATCTCAGTCAAGCTGCGCTCCTTTGGAGATCCGACCGCGCTCACAATCACCTAATTCGTCTGGGTCCGACACAAATCAAACAGCTGGCCATAAGCGGAGGATCAGTCAAGTCACGCCTTCACCGTCCGCTCGGCGGGCAGCTCACCAGCAAGTGGCAGAGCGTGACCCAGAAGATCAATCCCGACGCCGCGCTGCACAATTTTGTACGCAGCGATGTTTACTCGGTTTACAGACCGGGAATACCCTGGATGAATCGTGTCCAAACGTAGATCATCATCGCCAGGACCACAACAACCCGGCGCAGCATCCGATCTCGGCGGGGGGCTTGATACTATCTTTGAAATCCCAGTTGGATGCAAATATAGATCGTTGCATTCCTCTCGGCGGCTGCGGCTCATATGGTGCCCCATTTAAACTTACCTGCACGAAATATGGTTATACAGTTATTGGTAAAGGGACCACTTCGGGGTTGTGGAAAGAAGTCTCTCGCGAAGCCCAGGTTTACAGGGTCCTGCGCAAGGCTCAAGGATCTGCTGTACCTGTTTTCTTGGGAACGATTGACCTGGCAAAGATATTCTTCCTTCATGGCGCTGGACAAATCCGCCATTTGCTCATAATGGGCTGGGGAGGTGAAAGCACAGCGAGGATGGAGCTGACGCAACAGCTTCGCCGCGAAATTCACAAATCGAACAAGGAAGTCAGAGCTCTCGGGATAATACATGGAGATCTCAGGCGAGACAATGCCCTTTGGTGTGAAGAGCTCGGGCGTGCTTTGATCATCGACTTTCACCGTTCTACTCTGAGATGTCGGCCGGTTAGGCAGCGATCGGGAGCCGCAAAACGACGACTATGTCAAGCAGAGACAGCAGATGCAAAACGTGTCCGTGTGACGTGAGAATGAAATGCTCCTTTGACCTTTCAAATTAGTTACTTGATTGCCCATATTGCTGTTATCATTTGTATGATTGGAGGTGACTTACGCTACACGCTCCGAGAGAGTTTACTGAGGTTTAAATCATTCATAATAATGATGCGTTCCTGTAACTTTCTGATAGACGTTTCGCCATAACGAATGCTGGGCGGCTACTTGAAACCCAAGACCGCCATGTCCAGTCGAAGGGTGCATTCAACGAGGTGCTATGTGGCAAATCATATCGTTTCTGCTTTATAATGCTCTATTAACCTGGTATTGGAATCCCACGGGTGTGTCGCTGGCGGGGATTCCTGCCGTGGGCCTGTTCTGGGAATCACCTGGATGGGAAAAGGCAAGTGCCTCACTTTGCAGCCGCAGGGTGAAGCGCCAAGAAAGCGGGACAACAATTGTAGTTTGGTGGGGCGCGGGGATTTCTGGCAATCACTCACTATTCAACACATGAAGACCACGATTTTCTCCAGGGACGTATCTTATGATTGCGTTCATTTTCTATGCATTTTGCCTACGGCTGCGCTCATTCATACAGTGACACCTCTTTAGAGCAAATAAACTATTCGGACTATACACTGTTTCTGGCGAACGTTTTCTCCATCCAAGACAAACAATAGTTGAGCGGGGGGCAGTCTCTTGTCCAGTCCAACATGTACTCAAAAAGTGTAACCATTCTGATCAATAACATCGCGAGGCAGGTTATGTAGAATTTGAGATCTACAGCCTGACTAATGGATCCGCGAATCTGAGAACCAATTAGCTTATTATACGAACCGCTCCGTTCCCGACATGTGTCCTGCATCAAGTCCGTGCCCAGCCAACGCACCCTTCAGGGGGATAGTTTGTGCTGATCTCGGGACGAGGCGCAGGAGTCCGGCTTACCCAGGATCGCCTCAATACTCACATATTCGAGTAATCCGCTTGGTCAAGAATACTAGCGTCCGAATTGCCAATCCTCTTTCTCTCAAGGCTCACACACATCCTAGGATGACAGCCTTCGATGAAGCACCCGAAAATGCCGTGATTGAGGAAACGGTGCTGAGCAGGAGGGTTTGTCGCATTCCCAGAACCGAGCCCATTTCAAACTTTTGTTTCTTGGGGAAACACCAGTTTTTTTTTTTTTTTTTTTTCGTGAACTTCACCACGAAACCTCTGTACGACTAAAAGAGGAACGGCCGTGCACTGGAGCTTTGGTCGCTCATCTACGGCTCGGGTGAGGCTGGAACGCTCTGACCCCAACATCACCAGCGTGACGAGACCAAAATGGCCTAGGCTTTCGAATCACATGAAGCCATTGCTCACTTCATTCGCTGCTCATTTCGTGGGCTGCAGGAAATAGGGGTCCGACAGGGTTCCCCTCTCAACCCATGCAGTACAGAAGTTCCTTACAATTTAACTCCCCTGTATATTGCAGTACGGTTGTTCGGCTTTCTCGCACCCCATGCCATGAACAACTCTGGAATAGCGAACTCTTCCCACAACCACTTTCGAGCATAATGGACATCTTTTCAGCCCTTGAAGCACTTCGGAATGCCTCGCCTGAAGCCTTGCAGAATCACAGGCATGAAACTATCGAAGCGTTGCGAGAGATTGAAGCGCGTTTGAGAGAACTTGATTCTCCCGACTCAGATCCTTCTGTCCGAGCTGTCGCGGCGGTGGCCAACGGATCTGATGACCGTGAAGGCGTGAGCGAAATCGTATCTACCCAACTACCTTCCCCAACCGAGCAACCCACGTCAGCTGGCCAAGCCAAGATCAAACAAAGTCCAACGATTCTCCTCACTGCCTTGCATACAATCTCTTCCTGGGTATGGAAGTACGCCAATCTCCCGGCAAGCAAGGTTATACAGATCAAACGCCCACGTATATACGATAGAAGGCTTAACGATATCCGCAGAATTGAGGGTGACCCCAAGGCTGGTCCGAAATACAAAATACTAAGGGTTCTCGCTCAACGATCCCTGGTCCTTCAGGGTGAGAAGTCCGGGTACTTGGATATTGAAAGTTACTGCAAAATGGCCTCTTCAAGAGAATCAGACAAAGCGAACGGAGGACGCCGGGGGAAAATCGCCTCGTATGTGAGGGCAGAACTTGACGCCGAGGATGAAGACAAAGGCTTTGCCATCCGAGCAATCCAAGCTGGCATTAAACAGTTGGTTACAGAACGACTGCTTAAGAAAAGGCTTGAAGAGATGGGTCGATGCGAGAGTGCATCAGGAATTTCTGCCTTCACTGCTCTTTTGATCAGACCTTTCAGATCTCTCAAGTATGCAGACATTCCGGAGTTCCTGGATGGTTTCCTAGAGACAGACTTGATGAATTTCCCTCCATTTGAGGAAAATGGCAAGACGGAGACTTTTTTACCCGTTTCAACCACAGAAGTCATTCGAGTGTCTTCAACATGGTTCGATAAACTACAGACTTCTTATAACAGTGAGTCCGATGCTTTCAATCTTGTTTTATAACAGAATTCATTCTTCTTTCCAGTGTTCCTCCGTGTTCGTGAAGACTTCAACCAGCATCAACCAAACAAGCGGAAACACACACGTCCCAACCATTCTCCCTACGACCATGCCGACAGTTCCACTGAATCACCTCCACTTTCGGATCGGTTGGGTACTATGGAATCATCTTCGTCTAATACTGGTGAAAATGGCAGCATCCATTACCGACCCACTAGTCCGCAAGAGAGTCCAGCTTCGCTCAACGAGATGCTTGAACACCCCCAGTCAAATAGTTCTGGCTCTCCTTGCAGCACTAGCCCAGAAACCCCTCAATTAATTGGTTGTGGACTGGATGATCAGAACCATACCCGACACTGTGATCCCTCTTCCCAGCAGCGACGTCATCTCAACCCGTCATACACGACAAGTTTATCCAGGCTTAGACGCAGTCCTGGAAGCCCCCTGTACAACCGTGGAAGTCGCTCGAATATTGTGAACGCAATGTCGGAGTTTATTTTATCTGATCCCCAGCATGGCCCTTCAATCCAGCCTTCTTTCGATGCCAACAATACCCAAGTCCCCTTCGACCCTTGGCAAAATGCTCAGGTCACACCCCAGGCGCATGGCCCTTCAATCCAGCCTTATTTTGACGCCAACAATACCCAAGTCCCCTTCGACCCTTGGCAAAATGCTCAGGTCACACCCCAGGCGCATGGCCCTTCAATCCAGCCTTATTTTGACGCCAACAATACCCGAGTCCCCTTCGACCCTTGGCAAAATGCGAACGCCACAACCCAGCTAAATGATCCTGCACTTGCGACTTACGCCAGCACCGATGGTACCCAAATTCCATTACACTCTTCACAGCCTATGCCGTACCAAGTCGGCCAGGAGCCGCTGCGCACTGCTCTGCCACTGTATAGAAATATGGCTGCGCAAAGGGACCATACTCCAGTTCGGTTGGCACTCCAAGCTGCATGGTGACACATTGTGCTCTTGCCGAGCTTCCTCCAATTCACTTGCCTTTATCTATGTACTTTGCCTTCATAGTACGTTCCAATAATAATTTATCAGTCAGTCACAAAAGCCTGCGTTAATTAAATAGATACATTCAAGTCGTCTGGACTAAGCGGTATAATAAAAATAATGGTCGAGAGTGAACTCAAGGTAGGGCTATCAGCAACAAAGTGGGAGTTCCCTTCTATCAAATCACCGCCTGGACTGATGGTTGCCCCTTTGGACAGGGGAACGAGGTACATGTGCGAAAATTTGTTTCTGATGGGTCTTGACTGTTTAATAAATGCCAAGCTCCATGCCCATCCCTATTTCCTCGATTAGCATTGCGCAGAAAATTTCGATAAAAATAAAAAGTGGTTCATACAGAGAGTCCCATCTCCTCTACCAACTTTGACACCTTGTCAACAAATTGCCTTCCGTCATATAATTTATCTCCATATGCATCCTCCGTGAAAACTGCAAGTTGCTTCTCTGGATCTTTGCCCGCGTTTGGCACAGAGTTGGTTACTAATTCTTTGATTTCTTCACGCAGGATCTCCGCTTTCTGGGATAGTGGCTTGCTCATCTTCAGAGAAGACGTCCAAAGCCTATCGAGACAGCGATTGCTGCAATAATAATAGGGATCGGATATGAGGGCTGTCATTGTTAGAAACAAGAACATGATTTAAGTAGGTAAACACATACTTTTGGCCTGGCTAAAGGGCTTTGTTGAATGAGAGGGGCGTTGGAGGGGTATTTTGAGGACAAAAAATTCGCCGAGGTCACGTTGGGCAGATAGGGCACGTGACCGAATCGACAAGATGGATACCCAACATCCGCATTTAATGAAAGCACAATGAAGATAGGGTTGGGGCTGTGCTTCTCTATGCGATACGTAGATTGAGCAAGAATATACCTAGAAGCAAATAATCCCTTCTGCCTTCCACAAGTAAAAGTGCAGCCTGCATAGAGTTAGAGTACTGCTGGTTGGGTGATGGATTTGAAGCTCACGCGCTCAGTTGCATGTTTTGCATATTGGTATTGTTGCATTTTCGCTCCGCCAATGGCGAAATATTCTGTGTTATTGATGGATCTTTCGGGGTACTACCTCACTGATGACTCGCCCGATGATCTTTGATCCAATACACTGTAGATCGTTGTTGCTATTTCTGGGAAACGCATGTCTGCGCATCGTCTGCGCCAGGTAATCCCTGCCGGTTCGATAGAGCTCTGCCTGCCAGTGGTTCTATTTCCTCCATCTTCATTTCCAGTCCGCTTGGCCTCGTGCTAGGGGACTTATCCTGGTTTCCACACCGACCCACCCCATCCTTTCGGTCAATCGCTCGTCAAGTAGACGAGGCTTCGACGACAGGGCGAATTAACTGGTTTGGAATGTTGAGAATCCACGGTGCAAGTGGATGAAGGGAATCCTTCTCTATGAGCCTCAAATGGGAGAGTTGTCGGAATGATTTATTGTGTTGAGGTAAAGTGGTTGGCAAAAGACGCTTGGGGTAATTGTTGGGTAGTGCCCGGAAACGACTGGATCTTAGAAAGATCTGTCGTGGACTCTGAGCCACCTGAAAAATTAAGAGGGCCCTACAGAAAACTCCTCACTGAGGTTGTGGGGTCGGAACTGCAGCAACCCGTGTCACCCTCACTGAGCGCTATCCTATGCACTCACTGAGGATATTCTGAGCATTTATATGCTCAGGCCACTCGCTTTAACATCGGAAACCATACTCTCCCCACTGAACTATGAATTTACCACATCCTATGTGAGTGCTCTCCACCTGCTGAATTACTATGCTGATAAATCGCCCTCTTAGTCCCGCCGGCCCATAAGGAGTTAGATCTTTCACCATGACATCATCGTAGAGCAACAGAAACCAAGAAGTGCGCTAGGGCTCGAAAGGGGAGTCTAGGATCTTTTAGGGATTCTGCTGCCTTAGCACCTGTTAGTTTACTCGAGCCATGGGGTTGGTTATGGTTGGAATTAATTAAGTGCTGTTCTGTCGGCGCCTCGCTAACGTCAAGTCACGTTGGCCTTTGACAAAAGCATAAGCAGAAAATTCTTTTTCGGAAGATCATGACTTACGATGGACATTCTAGCTTATCCCAAATATTGATCCGAAGGTGAGCTGCAGGTGAGAACAGCAGTGCAGCTAGAATAGTAGGTATATTTTGATACCCTCTTTATCCTGGTCCGACCCTTAAGCGCCGAACGCAAATAGCATGTGGCCATGATTTGCCCAAGAAAATCATGGCCTCTTGCTCATACAAGTTTTAAAAAATCCTTTTTACGCATTTGGAGTATTTAAAAAATATTTTGCTACGTCCTATCAACAAGCCTATACCTATACCACTCGCATTTATAAACCATCCAGACATCGAACAGGGAATTCACTCTCAATGGCTGCTAAAAGCTCTGCTCAATCCTCAAAGAGGAAGCGTATCAACCTATGTGGAGACAGTAAGACATATAGTCATTCTCGAAATCGCCTTGACGCACACTGAGAAACTCTTTTCTGGCCCCACCGCCGAGGCCTTAGCGCAGATCATTTATTAAGCTGGCTGCTTGAACTTGAAGGCCGCAATGAATTAGACTCGGTTTGATACGGTACCAAATACGCAATTAACCCTAGTGGGTTTTGCCGCCGGCTTAAGTACTTATCGGTTCTGGACAGACTAGATGAAGTATTCTTATCATTCTATAATTGCGTCTCTAACCCTACGTAGGAGTTTTACGACCTCCTTCTGGTCCTTATCCTCCGAGTCGAACATCGCATCAAACGAGTCAAACACTGAGTCAAACCGCGAGGGATCCGGCGCCCACTATCGTGGTGTCCGACCTTCGTCGTCTGTTGAATTGACGTTCGACTTTCCCGTCTCAAGTAAGACTTTCACTGTCTCCTTTTGAAAAAATTCTGCAGCCCTTGATAATGGTGTTCGACCCTCGTGATCTCTCGAGTCTATATCCACTCTTCCTGTCTCGAGTAGCAGTTTCACGACTCCCTCGTTGCCATTTTCTGCGGCCCATGATAGTGGTGTTCGGCCCCTATTGTCTTTTAAGTCCATATCTACCTTCCCTGTCTAGAGTAAGAGCCTTATTATTTCGATATGACTTCTTTGCGTGGCTAGGGTGAGTAACCTATAGCCTCCAACATTCTTCTATCCTACCTCAGCTCTATTCTCAATCGATATTCGAGCTGTGCTTTTAATCCCGCGAAGAATAGCCTATGTTAGTGCAGAGGGCGAACTGCGCGAGTTTATGCGATAGAGGTGGGGGTTCAGAATTGAATAAAGACGTCGACTAGTTTGATATAAGGAGTTGATGTCCTTTTCTGCCTCTAGATATATCCCCACTTCGAGAATCAATTCTGTAGGTAGGTGGAATAGCATAGTAGCTAGAGAGTACTATGCAAGGCCAAGAAGCCCGAGTGACTGAATCGGAATTAATCAAATTTGTGAGGATGTTGGAAAGCTGTTTACCTTAAAAAAGGAAAGGAAATATTTTTTTCAGTATATAACCTTTTTTTAACTCTCGGCGCGGGCAGCCTTCTAGCACAGCCACCAGCACAGCCCACCCAGCACAGCCCATGTTCAAGACCAGACAGAGTTATTAGGACAAAGCATAATTCTGCTGCCTGAACGTGGAGGAAGGCGAAAGATTGGCTGACAGCTGACGGATGTGGGACGCAGGCGATCGATCAGGCCAGATCGAAAAAACTGCCAATCGATTCTACGAATTCGCCGGGGCGTTATGTTACAGTACAAGCCGCATTTTAAGGTGTTCCCCCATTTTAAGTACAACACCCCCAATAGGTTGATATGCACTAAGGCCTTGGCGGTGGGGCTAGAAAAGAGATTCTCAGTGTGTGTCGGTCAAGGCGATTTCGAGAATGACTGTATACAGGGTGCAATTGTTAGGGCCTAATTCACAGAATAGCACTGAAAAAAGTGAGTGTAGCAATCAGGACTGATACGATCCCAAATGCGTAACTTCCCGCTGTCAATCCATCGCTGATGCCATGCCCAGCAGCGGTACCAATCACAGTGACGATTATGCCGGTTGAGATGGCAAAACCGATCAAAATCAATAGACGCGAGGTCTTCCATCCGTCAACGAGCAGAAGTGCAGGAATACTCTCTCCAGGAACACTGTTCCCATAGCAAACTGCATCAAGGTAATGGTACCTCATCAAGTCACTACAGGTTCTTAGCATCTTAACTTCCTGCTGGTAATGTCGAGTAAATCCTCACCTATACTGTGTGACCAAGTCGGAACTTCTGAGAAACGCTTCGCAGTCGCTTTTGCCCCTTGAATTCCAATAAAAGTCAAGCAATGGTTGCCTGTACTGGAGATTTCTCAGCCGCAACCTAAGTTTGTGATACCGCTCTTGAGCGCAGTGTTCCTCCTGATCATATTCACTGCTATGAATCTCGAAATTCGGACACAATCCTCCAGCTGTACATCGTTGAAGTGTGCCGTCCACATTGTAACCGGCATCGCACGTTCCTACAAGGGGCCAGTCCTGTAGCAATCTCTCGACATTTGCGATCTCTAAGGAATAATCGACCGGGAGGACCATGACTTCGAGTTCTTCAGTATTTTGCTCCCGAATAACGTGAACCTTAGCTAATATTAGCTCCTCAACCTTGGGGTTCAGCGGTGCTTAACAGACCTTGACTTCCTGAATTTTGACCGCAGACCGCAGAGAGATCCGTTTCCACCATCCGCATCGGTTCCTAAAGCTAAAGATTTCGAGACTAGCTCCTTCCTGTGTGATAGGTATGCTGCGAACAACAAAACGTGTTCGTCGGTTGAAGCATAACCAAACACACTCTTTGTGACCATCCTTAAGCGCCCTCTCACAGAGGTTCTTGATATTGGACGGTCTAGCCTTAGTCCCTAGTGGCCTTAAAAATGGATTCGCTTCTTCGGATTGGCGGGCCTTGGTTTGTCGGGCAGATTCTGTTTAGTTTTGTTGCTGTTATTAAGGACTTCATAGGCTAACTTTCTGAAGCTCTAACTCACCGGTAAATGAAGACGATTCATCAAGTTCTTTTTCCGCTGGCTTAAGACTCATAGTTCCTATTGTTGAGCCCTAGAGCGTGGAGGGAATTGAAAACCACCGTCAATGAATTTTCTCACAGCACATAAATGCTATGAAGACAAATTGCGAAAGAGGCGGAGGGCAATATCCCAAATACTTAAACTCGCTGTGCCCCATACCGGAGCACGGACCCTTAAGAGAACGTCAATGCGCAAGTACGCGCGCGCAATTAGCAGCATCTCCACAAATGGACTTCAGCTTCTCATTTCTTGTCGCCTTGTCTTTTAGCGCCACTAGGGAGGGCATCAGACCCATGTTGTACGCTCCCACTAACCCAGTCAACTAACCCAGCCAGGCTTGCACAAAACAACCACTTAAAATACGCCAAATCATATCCATCAGGCATCAGGAGCCAGCATGACACTGTCGCTGTTGCATAATGCATAGATGGCCAATCGATGGTTTCCACGTATGTAAATTCAGCCGCAGTTGGCGGAATAGCACGCTATCAGTGAAATGAATGAAGACCTAGCACCAGCAAAGATTAATTAAACAGTAAATGTCAGATTGATAACAAGAGGGAGACGGAAAGTACATATTAAAAGTCGAATAAAACAAACCAATTTTTGACAGTCTCCCTATCCAGATCAAGGCTACCCGGCGGAATCAGGGGAGTAGTTCTCCCAGAAGCAGGCGCATGGCGTATGATGACGTGGCTGCTGCATGAGAAAGCGCATCCTCACATGAGGCCTGTTCGACCTGTAGAATATTAATTCGACAACTCGCAATTTTTGGAACGTCGAGAATTGCCATCCCTTAATATACTCAACGTTGAAATACTCGCAACTTTTAAATTTTCCACGACCTTCCGCTGTAGCCGTTCAACAGCTGTCATATCCGTTGTCTCTTTTCACGATGTACGCGTGCGATACCTGCACAGCTTCCTTCACGTTTGAAGTCGAACGAGCGAGGCATAAGGATGAATATGGTCACTGGCCACGATGCGAAACATGCAGTCAAGTTTTTGGGACTCGTTCCTCTTGCAAACAACACATGGACGACACGAATCACTGGGCTCCACGATATAAGTGCAATACATGTACGAAGTTGTTCCGCTCTGCAGACGCAGCGGACCAGCATATGACAGACGTTGGCCATTGGCAACCGAAGGTCTGCTGCGAAACTTGCTCAAAAAAATTTTGGGACCAGAAAGCGGCCGATCAGCATATGCACGCACTCAATCATTGGGCGCCCAAAGTCGCATGCGAGATGTGTGATCAAAAGTTCTATACGCTTGCCGCCGCAGAGCAGCATATGAAAGAACAGGGCCATTATAAAAGTTATTGCAGAGACTGTGATCGGCGATTCCAGAATGAAAGCAACTTCAAGAGGGTAGGTCTCTTCATTCCAATGACCTCTTTGGAAAAGGGAGTGTTCTGATAATGACGAATTTCGTCAACAGCATCTTCAGTCAAAGACTCACCTCGGCTCCAAAGTCCCGTGTCCTTTCTGTAAATCCAATTTCACTTCTGCCAGCGGCCTCACCTGCCACCTAGAAACAGGTTCCTGTCCTAAAGCACCGAAGTTGAACCGTGAAACTATTCTCAGCATGATTCGCTACCGTGACCGGGATGGAGCCATCACCAACAAGCGGATCGAGTCGTCCAAAGAAGCCAGTGTGCAATATTCCGCCACCACGAATGCGTTCAACGGTTCCTATTGGGAATGTTACCTATGCCACGGGGAGTTCAGCAAGAAATACTCTCTAAACCAGCATCTCAACTCACCTGTGCACAAGCAGAAGGTGTATCGCTGCCCGAACGCGAAGAGGGTGTGTGGGAAAGAATTTGTCGCTCTAGCTGGATTATTCAGTCACCTAGAAAGCGAGTCATGTGCATATATGAGATTCGAAAAGGTCCAACAGCAGGTGAGCGACGTGATTCAGGGGCGAAGTCTCATTACATCGATTTGATTTCAGTCTGGAACCGTATTCGAAAGCTCATACGAGTACGAATATGGTTTGTAGTTGACAAATGCCACCTCTCTCAATCGAATTCCCATTCTCATTTAAAAAAGAGTATGCTGCTTCTTGGGAACTTGGATCAGGTGTGTCGTCACTTCCACCTGGAGGGGGCTAATGGGCAAGTGATCGTGGGAGCGTCATTGTGCCAAAATAGGAAACGGATATATCACCTTGAAATGCCAATGAGGTCGAATGGGAGCGCGGACTGGGGATACAGTTGTAGAGCACACCAAGTAATAGTAATAGAAATGCTCTCGGTCATTCTTGGACTGGTTGTCTGGTATTCCGGATTGGAGTTGCTTAGGAATATTGTCAAGCTGGCTTGAGAATTTTTAAGATATTTCCCTGACAAAGTAGCACGTCCCGCAATCTTCCCTCAGTCGTAAATAACTAGTTAATAAATGTAGAAACTAGAGCATCGTCACAGAAAACATAATAAGCATCAAAGGTTGATTATTCCGAAGCAAAATAAATAAGATTTCTACTACGTGGCATAAACCCTGCAAGTGTCCCTCAATCAGTGTCAATGTCTGATCCCGTATCTTCTTTGATATAGTAATTCCGTTGAGTGCTGAGACGATGGATTTCTTCTGCATGCCTGCGAAGATGCATCTCATGGAGCAGATCTTCGTCACACATATGACACCTTCGATCCTGCAAGTGCTTCTCTCGAAAGTGTCGCAGGGTCGACTTATACTCACTATATTTCTGTGTCCTGCGATGAATGGGAAGTCCGGCGTCGCCATAACATTGAAAACACCGCCGGGGCTTCTTGGCCTTCCTAATGTAATTTCCGGCTTTCGTGAGAAGAATATCCTCCTGCGAAGGCTCCGGAGAACTGCAACTCTTCTTGGCTGGCTCTGGTACCACGTCGGTCTGTTCTTCGTCAAACCCATCACTGGGTGCTGCTCGTTTACGTCGCCCACGCAACGGGCCACCTTCAAGGAAGCAACAGTATCGGGAGATCGCAGCCACAGCGGCGTTCCTTCTTTGCCACTCCGCCTCCAGGGATTGAGAGGTAGGCCATGTGAATAAGTTCTTAAGAAGATCAATCTGCTCCGGTAGCATCTGGTCTCCTACTTGAAGCACCTTCCTCGCATCTTCGTCGTCAACAGCAGTCCCCGAAAGCTGTCGCTCAATGTCCATTATGGCCTGTTTGCGGTCGAACTCATGGCGGACCTTTCGTCTCAGTGCTCTTTCCAACCGACCGAATGTATTGGAGGTATCGCGTGTCAATTTCTCTAATCGCGATTGCATCGCTGCACTGGGATCGCATTTGCACTCTTCGGCTTGCTCCCTCATTCGTCGCTCGGCTTCGACATATTCTGGATGTTCGCGAAGGGACGCTCGCTGCTCTGAAGTAAGATGTCGAGGGCGTCTCTTGTCAATCCATCTACTCATGCGGGTGATCGCGCGCATCAGAGACTTGTTGGATTCACGGCCGTTCATAACACTCTGCATGTCCGTGTCGATGTGGCGTGGAAGATAATGATTCAAGAAAGTGCGAGTGTCAGCGTGTTTCATAATCAGATTTTGCTGTGCTTCGCTGACCGCGCTGTTTTCGTTTAACATCTTCCCCCCTCCATAGCGAAAACGATGGGCAAACATTGACTGAAGGAAGCCGTGGATCTCCCCTACATTTCTCAGACGTCCAGACATAGCGCTCTCGGTCATCGGCTGGTTCCATTGGAGAACCGCACGACCATTGACTACCTCTGTCTTGCAGAAGATATAATAGTTTTCGACTCCGCGTTTCAAGGGTAGTTCCATCTGTTGTCGACCGCCTTCAACGAACAGCTTTCGAAGACGCTCCATGGACGAAAGTGCAGGGACTTCAAAGGCCTGAAGGCAAAAAAGTATACCGAAGATGAATGTGTGAGGGCTGAAGACAAGCGACGGATCGTTGATGATTTCAGGAAAAGGAAAATTGTTACTAAGAATGAGAGTTAGGATCTTTATTGCCCGGGTTCAATGCATAATACATACACTTGCGAAGTTCCAAGGAATTTCTTCGTATACTCCGACTTGATCTCCGCCAAAAGTACGGGAGGGCCTCCATCCGGATTGTGCTGTATAGAGAAATGCAGGTGTTTGAACTGTAGCGAAAGAAGAGCATGCAGCCGGTTTACAGTAAAAATACCGAGCATGTTGAAGAGACAGAGCTGGATCCGTTCGTATCCAAAGTGAAATCGCCTTTCCTGAGTTCGGAGGATCGTCTCATTCAATTCAGTCAAGTCTTGGACGTACACCGGCTCCTTGCCTCGCTCTTGTTGATCGAGATTGAATTTATCGATGAGTTTCCGGATACCCTGGACCAAGTCAGCTTCCGAGCGTCGGCTTGCGATAAATGACTTACAGCATTAATCTCTTCGCTATCTTCAGAGTTGATCCTGGTCCGTGTGATTCTCCGATAGTAACCCCGAAATCCTTTCCAGTCAGCTTTCAGGGCGCTAGCTTTCGACGTGCCCTTCAGATGTCGACCGCCTTCGCCGTATTTCAACTTCATGCAGTAGTTGAAAAATCGATGCACATCATTAGGAGTAACCTCGCGCAATGCCTCCTCTGGATCATCCCATTTCAAAAGCGCACCAGGCTGAGCAGCCTTCACTCCGCAATACCTACGCCTCGTATTAGTAACCACCTCCATTTCGTAGGTCTGAATCATTACTCACTTGTGCCAGCGCTTTTCTATTCGTCGACCCCGAACCTTTGTTTGGTCTGAGCGCCCATAATCAAGCGGTATATCTGCAAGGTCCTCGTCTGTGTCGTCATCGGGGTCATCGCTGAAATCGGGCAAAACACCAACGTCCGCTGGGCGGCGCACGGGTCGCTTTACACGAGTTGACGGTCCGCTACAGTCATCGGGTAGACAGCTGGGTTCGGGTTTGGTCAGCCCGGTTGAAGTTGAGGCGTTCCCAGAATCGGAGTCGTCGGTGGCATCGAAGTCAGGCCGGAAAGACACCCCCGAAGTGTCACTGTCGGTCGCAGAGGATGGATCTACGATGTCGCTCATGCCTCTGGGGGAACAAGAAGTAGAATGCAAAGGCGCTCCAGGCAGGTAGACAGCTGAGTAGAAGGGACGAGGGACTGCGATGAATGGATTGAAGGAGGGACTGGCCAAAGATAAATACTAGAGGAGACGAGGGTTGCGTAGGAGAGTTGGGGGGGGGACTGTTGGCAGCTTTTATGGCCATGAAACTCCCATTGCCCCAGCGACCAATGAGCGTCATGGAGTGTGCCATTTTTGGCGACCTCACCATACAAAGGGTCATGGTAGCGCTCGAAGAGCAGGTCTCTGAAGGTGGGTAGAAGTCGATGGAAAGCACGAGCGGGCCGCCGACGCAGGGGAAGGGAAGCCACGCGCCCGGGCACCGACTTGGCTGAACGAGAACGTGACGGTGAGCGATACAAGAGGGGCAGTCGAGCGGCGCGTGGTTCTGGGGCGAGAGTGCGTGTGCGGAAGGATGGTGCCGAGGAGGCCATTTCTGGCCTCCTTTGACGCCAGAATCGGCGGCCTCAGCACAAATGTAAATTGTTTACAGGTACTATTTAGTATAATATAAAATATAGGCTATTAAAGCTTTTACTAATACTATAGTAAATCTAGGCTAAAATCTTAGTAGACTTTATTATAGAACTTCTACCTATAGGCCCCTAGGGAGTAATAAACTATCTAGTAATAATAGATTAGTTAACTAAAAGTATAATCTTAGTAGCTATAAAAGAGATAATATTAGCTAATATAATAGAAGTATTTTAGATATATTTCTATATATATTATAGGCTTCTACTAATAATAATAAATAACTAAGGGCTATAATTTATTAGAGGATTTTAGCGAATTATCTATAAAAGACTATTAATATAATACCGATTCTTAATAATATTCTATCTATAGTCTAATAGAGCGATAGAATAGATAAACTAAAAAGTAGAAAGAGTTATCTAAGTCTTTTTAGCCTATATATAAGATAATTAGGGATTACTACTACTAATAGTAATAATAGTAATTAATAACTATAATATAATATCTACTAGATTATTACTATTCTTCTTTATATATAGCTACTATATAGATCTAATTAAGATAGATAATGTCTAAAACCCTAGGGAAATATAGGAGATACTATCTTTAGAGAGGGTAGATAAAATATTTATAAATTACCTCTAAGATACTATAGATTAGGCTTAATTAGTAATTATAGTAGCCTAAGAGACCTAATAAGATTAGGTAAATTAGTACTATTAAGTAGTATTAGTTTATAAACTAAGTAATAGAGTATAGTTAAATCTTCGAAATATCTATTTATAGAGACCCTTAAAGAAGCTTAACTAGCTATATACCTAATATATAGTCGAAGAGGTCCTAATACTATATACTATATAACTTAATATACTAACTAGTATCTATCTAGTATTCTATATTAAGCTTATCTAGCTAGCTATAATAGACCTACTTCCTTCCTAAATTATAGACGATATATAGCCGCCTCTAATAGAAGTCGATAGTAAGAATAAGTAGACTATTAAGAAAATTCTATAAGAACAAATAAAACGAATAAGATAGGGATCGTAATAAGAAGTTTTAGTAAAATAGATAGATTATATAGAACCTTTATAGGAACCTATCGAACTAGTTTAAGACTATATAGTACTTAATGTTTTTAAGCAATAAAACGCTACCAAATCGACTATAAACTATAGTCTCTCTACTAGGATACCGATCCTACGTCTATTAACTAGAGGAGGGGGGTATATAATAGGCTAGAGCCTAAGGGTTATTACGTATAATATATAATATTAATATCCCGCCCCTATTTCGACCTCGAAACGCACCTAAGTTTCCTTTCTTCTTTAGGCTTTTTGTATATAGCTTATGGCCTTACTAGATTGAATTTAAGTCTTACATTAGCCCTTTATAATACTATTTATAACTATTATATAGTAAAAGATATATAATAGGACTTACTAGTAATAAAATAAGACTTACTACTAATAAGCTAAGACTTATTATATAATAAGAAGGACTAGATATATAAAAATAGTCTTTACTATATATATTTAGCTTTTTATAATTAATCCTACTATTATTACTTAGAACTACCTTAGTATTTTATAGTTCGACCTAAGCGATAAAACTCTAATAGTCTTAGGAGCTTACTTAGTGATCTTCGATCCCTAAATAACTAACTTAACCGGCGCTCTAATTAGTATACCTTATAAGTACCCTAGAGACCTAAGTCTATAGAAGGCCTATAAGGTATTAGTATAGTTACGGATATACTTAAGGCTTATAGTATCCTAAGAGAAGTATCACCTTTGCGGATGTTACTTACTGTGATTAGTTAGCAGTTCGTAATAAGTAGCCAGAAACGATGTAATCACTACCTCATTAGGCGCCCCCGCAATATACCGAATATTTCGAAGTAGGGCATAAGCGGATATAGTGTAAAAAACGCACTCAATGACTTTTTTTGTATTTAAATGACGTTTTGGTTGAATAAAATTGGATTAACTTTACCAGATTTAGATAGGGTGGCGGCTCGCTTATGGGTTACGTTAACACAGAAGGGGAACGCCAAGCAATGGCAGAGGAAATCCGGTACGTAGGTCTCAGGTACTCCGCAGATCCATTCGAGCATAAACATGAAAATCAACCGCTCGTGGTCAAAAACTAGGTTAAACTTCTTTACGCATGGGCGCGAAATTATTTACAGTTGGATATGAGCGTCTAAAACTGATATATGGGGAAAACTGTATGGTACATTGAGACACAAACGCTATGCAGATCACAAGAAAATTCTAACAGCATGAGCACCAAGTTCATGATTTGATAGACTTGCGTCCCTTGACCTCTCGTTCCAGTTCATCGAGAGCGGCCGCGTATTTTCCTTGCAACGACTGCAGCGCATCCAGTTTCAAGTTGACTCGGTCGATGTTGGAGGTGCGCGTGATTCGACCGCCCACGCTGGTCGCAATTTCGTTGGCGAACCATCGGCCTTCGCGGTGAGCGACCAAAGTAAATGCCGAGCCGTCACGGCCTGCGCGCGCGGTACGCCCAACACGATGTACATACGTCGTGACACTGGTAGGCACATCGTAGTTCACCACATGAGATAACGATGGCAAGTCGAGACCACGCGAAGCTCGATCAGTAGCCACGATGACAGAAATACGGCCGTGGCGAAATGCAGTCAGAGTTTTGCGCGAGGCAGAGGACTTGCTCGATTTGATGATCGTGCCAACGCGGCTGGCAAGCGATGGGTGGAGGAGGGAGATGAGGCGGGAAAGCCGCGAAGCGGATTCGGAAGATTTCGTGAAAATCAGAACCGTCGTTTGAGACGACTCTTCGGGTCCTGGCTTAGCTGTCTCGGGCTCCGAGTCTGAAGAGTCCGAGGATTCATCCGAAGAAGAATCGCTCGAGTCGCTGCTCAGGTCGCTATCAGAGTCTGAGCCAGAGGAGGAAGTGTCGTTATCCGAGGACTCGTCAGAGCTGGTATCATCATCGTTCGTGTCATCCGAGCTAGAACGGTCGGAATCTGATGTATCAGAGGAAGCGGTTGGTCGTTTCGCATGGGATTTGGCACCCACGCCAACCTTGATACTGGAAAGCAAAAGACGAAGAAGGTAAAGAGGTTTCTGAGAACCATCGCCAACGGGAACAATATGCTCGCGCAACATTGGAGGTAGAGCAAAGTGGGTATCGGGGTGAGCAGCGGATGGGTCCTCGGGATCCGTGGCATTTTCTGCGCCGATAATGACCATTTTAGGATTGGTCATCCGTAATGAATTGAGTTTCGAGATATTGCGAGTCATCGTTGCACTGAGGAAGACCTTTCTCGGGGTCGTCGTTTCAATCGGTAGGCCAAGTTCGGCCAAAAGCTTACCACCGGGTCCAAAAGTTTCCGGAGCCTGTCGAGCATCCAGAGAAGCCATAACAACATCTACCCATTCCTGGAAACTTTCGTTCAATAAACGATCGGCCTCATCTATCACAAGCCACTCCAAGTGCTTCAGTGTGAAGCCTTTCGTGTAGCGGATATGATCCACCAGCCGGCCAGGCGTACAAATGAGGATGTCAACATTGGGCTCCGGCCGCTGGATATAGCCGTGAAGAGATCCATTCGAATCAACGGCCTCATTCACGCAGTCCTCTAAACTGAAATCCATCCAGTCGTTTCCCTTCATGCCCGTCTGTTGTCGTTGTGCGACAGTCGCCGGGTTGTAAACCTGATCAATTCGCATCAAGAGCTTCTGCTCTTCCTTCATAGCCACATTACCCACGGCACTTCCAATATGGAGACGGGATCCCGTGGCACATAGTTCGCAGATTTCACGTGCTTGTTTGACCAATTCTCGGGTGGGGACCACGATAAGGCCCCTCAGTCTCGATGCCGGCATGGGCGTCAAGGATGTCACGAGCGGTAGCACATATGACAAAGTCTTGCCTGACCCTGTTGCAGCCGATATGCAGAGATCTCCAGGGTGGTTATTTTTGCCTTCCAGGAGAAGGGGAATGATAGTGGACTGCACGGCGAAGGCCTCCTTGTAGTTATGTTGCTCGAGGATGCGTAGCAAGTCAGACTTGACGCCCAAGTCTGCAAAGCGGGCCCGTTCATGGGTTGATTTCCGTAGAGGATTGGCCAACCACGGAGGCAGAGAGGAGTAAGTTGGCACTTCTTCGACCTCCGGGGGGTTTTCTGGCTGGGGCAATGGCTCTAGGCCTTTCGCAACCACAGGTTCGACTGTTGGTTCCGTTGCTTCTTCATCTTCGGGTTTCGATTTCGTTGCTTTCGAGGTGGCCGCAGTTTTAGTCCGTTCAAACTTGGAGAGAATTCCCGCATGCTTGCTCTTGGACTTGTGGCGTTCTTCGTCCGCCGGCGACATTTCTATGTCTTGGTCATCCACTGGATCCGGGCTTATAGCTGTGGTTTGATCGACCCTTTTGCTATCCTTCTCCCGGTCCGTTCGTTTCCCTTCCTTCGACTTTTTTCTTTCCTTGGTACCATCGGTGGACATCGATCGAGCACTTTCTTTCCGGGCAGTGTCGGAGGAGTCGCTCTGGATCTTATCCTTTTTACGCTTTTCAATTTTGGTGCTGCCATCGCCTGAAGGTGATCCAGCGACCAAACTTTCGCGTTTCTTGTGCTTTTTAGTTGGAGTGGGCGTAGTTGCTTGGGTGCCGTCACGGTCTCTCTTGCGCTTGTGCGATTTTGCGGCAACAGGGCTTTCCATTGTCTCTTTGGACTCGGGCAGAGGTTTTTTGCCGGCCATGCTTTCGGGATGCTGCATTCCTCGCGGCTGGCGAAACTTCACAACCTCGAAGAAAATCACTTTCGATGTTTTTTGTGCCGGCAGAAATGAGGTCACCGCTGGTTATTCTCACCGCCCGTTGATCGCGGAGCGCGTCCTCGACGAAGATCAAGATCATTATGGAGTTGATGGTGTGCCAGAGAAACTACACGGTCTGTTCGCCATGGGAAGCTTGCTGAGGCCTGCTTTGCTATTTTCTCGGAGTCTCGTCCCCGAGCACCATCACCACCATGCCGTATAACATTGCGTGAGTCCTGCCATATGTTTGAGACCATCTCGATGGCTAACGGCGGTTGCGATAGTATGGTTAGCGACTTCTTCTTCCCACAATCAGGTAAGAGATGACCCAAAGCCATTGATAGCGATCTTCGCTAATGCCTTTTACAGGAGGAGTTGAAAGTCATATCTACCAATTGTCTTCGGTGAGCGGTCAACTATCGCCTGCTCCCTCGGATTAGCCTTCTAATACCTCTACAGAAACTCATCGACCGTGGGCACAAAGTGATCATCATCACCCATGCATACGAAGGTCGCACAGGGGTCCGATATCTCACCAATGGCCTCAAAATCTACCACGTTCCCTTCTTCGTCATCTACCGCGAGACCACCTTTCCGACTGTCTTTTCCTTCTTCCCTATTTTCCGCAACATTGTGATCCGCGAACAAATTGAAATCGTTCACGGTCATGCGAGTCTAAGCAGCTTCTGTGGTGAGGCCATTCTCCATGCGCGGACAATGGGCCTGCGGACCGTCTTCACCGACCATTCTCTGTTCGGGTTTGCCGATGCAGCTTCGATCTTGACCAACAAGCTGTTGAAGTTTACACTGAGTGACGTGGATCATGCGATCTGCGTCAGTCATACTTGGTAGGTACTCGGTTGCCACATTGGGGAAGAGTTAGGTCCGCTTACAGGTCTCAGTAAGGAAAACACGGTCTTGCGGGCCTCATTGGATCCGTTGATGGTCTCGGTCATTCCCAACGCTGTCGTTGCGGAAAACTTCCGGCCTGTCTCATCTGCGCCGCATGGTCCCGATCATATCCCAATCTCCCCTCCAGATCCGCGACCCGCGCCAATACCAATCGGTCCCGATGATACCATTACCATTGTGGTCATTTCCCGCCTTTTCTACAACAAAGGAACTGACCTTTTAATCGCTGCGATTCCGCGAATCCTTGCTTCCAACCCGAACACCCGCTTTATCATTGCCGGATCCGGGCCGAAAGCCATCGACCTGGAGCAAATGCTGGAGCGCAATGTTCTCCAGGATAAGGTGGAAATGCTTGGCTCCGTTCGACACGAAGAAGTCCGAGACGTTATGGTCCGAGGGCATATCTACTTGCATCCCAGTCTCACCGAGGCATTCGGAACCGTCATCGTTGAAGCTGCCAGTTGTGGGCTATACGTCGTCTGCACCCGTGTCGGCGGCATTCCTGAAGTGTTGCCACAACACATGACCACCTTTGCTAAGCCCGAGGAGGATGACCTGGTCGTTGCCACCAGCAAGGCCATTGCCGCTCTGCGTTCCAACAAGGTCCGGACGGACCGCTTTCACGATCAAGTGAAGATGATGTACTCTTGGCGAGATGTCGCCGAACGTACCGAGCGTGTGTACCAAGGCATTACAGGCGACATCACCCCCGAGGAGTTTTATGGCTATTATATCGGCCAAGGCTGGGAGGCCAGTGGGGATCGAGTCCGCAGCTTCGCCCTAATTGATCGCCTGAAACGGTACTATGGCTGCGGTGTCTGGGCAGGCAAGCTGTTCTGCCTCTGCGTGGTGATCGATTTCCTTCTCTACGTCTTTCTCGAGATGTGGTTTCCCCGGGCCAACATCGACTTGGCTCGCAGCTGGCCCAAAAAGCAGCCAGAGACCAAATCCCAGACCACCACAGCCCAGGGCAATCGATGACCCTAGCCCGAGGGCTCACTTCCTTGTATCATGATTTGTACATATCGCATCAGGTTGCATTTATAATACTTATTGAGCATGATGACTCTTGACCATTCTTGTTTGGGTATACATTTTGTGATGCGCGGTATAGATTGTGTTCCAACATGCTTTGACTACACATCTGAGCAGCCCAACCCCCCGAGATATTCGCTCAATATCGTAACATCATTTTCGGCATTATTCTATTAGAATCGCTTGGTCGAGGGCTCGTACTTCCACTCGGCGTCAAGAGTCTCGGCAGGCTCCGGGTTCATGTTCTCCGCAGCACGATCGGCCTTGTTACCACGGGTACCGCTGCCGTGGGCTTCTTCTCTCTCCAGACCACGCTGGTCGGCAAATTGGCGTTCAATTCCGCGGTTCTCACGGGAAGCACCCACGCCTTCTAGGCCAGACGGCTGCTTCTTACGGCCGTGCGCACCGTCATGGGCGAGCTCAATACCGGTCTGGCCTTGCAGAGGCTTGCCCAGGCCGGTATTGACATCCTTCGAGGTAGCCCCCATCAAGGTACTGGAGGCCGGGGTCTGCGTGGACTCCTTGCCATGGCTTCGGAGCACATCGGGGTTGTTGGCTTGGCTGCCAACCTGGGACGTAGTGTTGGGACTGTATGAGTTGCTGGCCGGCGCAGTACCGGGAGGGAAAGTCTCCAAGTGGTGAGTCGGGCGCTGGTCGGCCTCGTTCACCTTGACACCGGGCTTGTGCTGGAATGATCATTAGCTAGTGATCATCTCGAGGTGGTTCGCAATGGTCAACTTACACCCTTGTCCGTCTGCGGGCCTTCGGGGGCAATCGCGGGCTTGAAGCTACCCTGGTTGGCATTTGCGACGGAATCAACGTTGTTGAGAGTGCTCATGGTGAAATTAAGCGGAGGGAGATATGTTCGAGTAATTTATCGTGGATGTGGTGTGAAAGGAAAGTCCAGTCGCCACGGCCAGCATCGCTTTATACTTCGTTTGCCGCACAACTTGGATGGACTCGAATGCAGACATGACGTCAAGCTGGCTTCATCGCTGATTGCCCATCTGTGGCAATTCTCGGTGGGTACAATTGAACGGACACGACATTTGAGCTGGGTTTCTCGCCTTGAACCCCCCCCCCCCCCCCCCTGCACGATCAGGGTTATCGCCGGGGTAGTGACATCAGGACGTGGAGACCGCGCCGGATCCCAGGGTTGGGCGATCATTGGAATCCCACCCAGTCCTGGGGTAAAATTCCCTGATTTGATCGAGATCGAAACGTAGTTTAAACGTCAGAAGTCTGTCCCGAGGTCGGCTGGCTTTCATTGTTGATGCTCTGCATTCGGAACTGGCCGACCGGTGGTTTCTTCTCGAGTGGAGGACGGATGACATGACAAAAGTATGGTCAGAAGGTTTACAGTCTAGTGATCTAGTTATTCAGTAATTCTGGGATACTTTCTGTACAATTGCGCGCCCGCGCCGCTTAGTGACAGTCTATGTATATCGATGCATATAGATTGCAACATCGGAAGGAGACCGGGAACACCCAACATGGTATAATGAGCGCCGACATTGCCATTAACGCCAAGATGCAAATCCAGATCCACGCGCTCCCATTATCGCATCACGGGAGGGCGACCCTCCTTATTCCACTTGACGCGACTCTGCACCCACTCGACGGCCGCCTGGACCCCGGATCCGAGCAGCGCGCTGACCGGCAGCACGCGACTGTCTCGAACCCCGCCACCCGTTTCGCCCTCAAAGACCTTGCGCACGAGTCCTTCCTTGATGCGCACCACCTCGACGCAGTCCTCGCGATCCTGTTTGTTGGCCAGGACAAGGATGGGCACCCCGGCCACGTCGGCGTTGTGCAGCACGGATTCCAATACTTGGCGGCACTCGTCCAATCGGCCAAACTCACTCATGCCGGCATTGATTCCGACCGTCTGCTCGGAGAAGTCCTCGTTGGATGGGCCCGAGACGGAGCTGGGGCGTCGGCCCGATGCGGAGGGTAAGCGAGTGATGTCCGGGTCCTGGCCGACGTCGGCGCTGTCGACCACGAAGATAATGGCATGGCAGCTGGTGTAGTAGCTCTGCCAGAGACCGCGCATCGAGATTTGGCCGCCGACATCCCAGATCTTCAAGTTGAGGTCCGGCAGGGCGATGGTCGCGACATTCTGACCAACGGTCGGCACCGTCTTTCCGGGGTTTGGGGCGGGGGCACCGTCTGCTCGCGGCTGGTAGAGGGCTTTGATCTGGGAGAGGAGAGTGGTCTTGCCGGCGTTGTCGAGGCCCAGCAGTAACACGGAGTATTCTCGAGTTGCCATGAGCGGAGCCGATCGGGGTTGTTGCGGGGAATGCGCGGTGGCTTACCTTCCTTGCTGGTCGCATACATATACAGCGACTTGGCCAGATGATACATGATCGCGGGGACCCCCGAGATCAGGGCAGGATCACGAGTGCACGGCTTTAGCTGGAGCTGCGATGCGCAGAGCTGATGCGCTTCTGGGCCAACGTCTCTGCATCCCGCGCCATTGCCGCATCGAGGTAGGGCTTAGGGCTGGATCCGGGGATTGCGGGAAAAGAGCAGTAGATCCAAGCATGAGAAATCATGGTGATCATGATCGAGAATGGGATTCGATTCAGGCGCAATGCGTCTTTCTGTTCTCATCCACCCCTCGACTTTCCGACGCCGGGTGGAGGCCGTGATGGTTCTCGGAATCCAATTCCCCATCTCCAACTCTTTCTCCCACCCCCACTCCGTTTTGTCAGCGTGATTATTGATCGCCCCGGAGTGGTTCCGGGATTCAAGATGTCGGATCGCCTGGGTTCTCCTCATTCCTCCCATCCCCGGTGCTTATGATCGGTCCTTAATGCCCCCGTCGGAGGCATCCGTGAGACCTTCTTCGCCATCGCATGTCTTCAGAATGCCCCGCGCGGGGTGACTTGTTCGCGGCACCGCCCGCGATGGAAATCGATACGGTCATCGTTGGTAGGCTGCCCTCTTACATACCCTCGATCGGGCAAGGACGAGTGCTGATACGTCCCCGGGGATGTCCCAGGCAATGGGCCGTCGGCCATGATACTTTCGTATATCCTGCATGGCTATATCCCCTTCTACAAGTCGACTCCGCCACATCCCGACCCGCTGCTTGATGCCAAACTTCGACAAACATCTAATTTGTTGCATGCCGATGTGGCTGCGCTGACGGCGCATTTCGCGGCATCCCGTCTGTCCTATTCGACCCAGGCGCTACCGGCGAATGTCTTATGGGATACACTCGTGCGACCGAGCATCGATACCGATGAACCCGGCAGTACCTCCAATGTCGAGTGGCAGCATGTACCTGAAAAGGCCGTGTCTCATCTTGTCATGGGAAAGTCCTCCCACCCCGGGGGGCAATGGACGGAAGACCCTGACGGTGCGAGTTGGGATATTCAGACGTTGAGCTATGCTGCGATGCTGTCCCTCCCCGGATACTCGTTCACGGATCACCACCAGCGAGTGAAGGGGGAACCCCTTCCGCCTTATACGAGGCCAACGAGGCGCGAAATCGCCGATTATTTCCGTGCCTATCCAGCAGCCGTCGGCATTGATGAGGTCTTTCGATGCGGGGAGGAGCTGACTGGTATTGCGCGCACCGCGAACGGGTTCTATATCCAGTCCCATGACATCCATTGCCGACAGCTGGTCCTTGCCAGTGGGATCTTCTCCCAAATTCTGGCGCCGGCCCCCATCCTACAATCTCTACTTCTCACACATCCCACACCTTCGGTTCCGTTACTCGTCGTGGGGTCCGGTTTCTCTGCGGCTGATGCGATTATATCCGCCGGGGCCGACCAGAAGATTTTGCATGTTTTTAAATGGGCCCCGGAGGAGCGGCCTTCCCCTCTTCGCAGCTGCCACCAACAGGCATATCCCGAATATGCGGGCATCTATCGTCTGATGAAGAGGGCCGCTCTCGCCTCCGGTTCAACTGGTCAGAATCGGCGCCAGAATCGGCGCACCACCTCAACGGCTTTTTTAGAGAGTCGAATGTGGGATCAGGTATACGAAGGGGTGGCCAACGTCGAGATCATCGGAGTCGAGACGCGGGATGATCTTGCGCAGGTCACCTTCCGCCACCGAGGCGGTTCTACATTCTCCCGGCCGGTTCGTGGCCTCGTGTACGCCGCCGGTCGACGTGGTACTTTGGATTACTTGAATCCGTCTCTGCGCTCCGAGGTTCTCGAACACGAAACCCACGATGCCACGGTCTCCGGCCAAACGCTTCGCGCGAAAGTGATTGAAGATCTGGAGGTCGCGCGCGGAGTGCACGTAATCGGGAGCCTGACCGGCGACTCTCTGGTCCGCTTTGCATATGGCGGGTGTGTCTTGGCTGCCGGGCGACTGATTGGCAGACAGCATGGCGAGCGCGAGACGCGCAGTCCCTGTAGCAGTCTTGCCCCGACTCGCTCTCAGTCCTCGTTTGCCGTGATGAACGGGATGGATGGCCATCACGTTTACCCGACGGGTGACCCAACCTCCGCCCAGAGAGATACTATGAGCAAGGTCTCTGCCACCACTTCTCGGCGGAGTTGGTGGCAGACCCTTGTTTGGATGTGGGACGGTCTGACACGATAATGAAGATTGATGTATATATCTCGTGTTGTATGTATATGCCTGTTATAGTCGGTACACCAGATGCATTGATCATCCTGTTGATTCTATGCGAATTCGCATTGGCGTGTTGACGTAACCTATCCCAAACTGTACTCGATACGCTGTTTTTTCCTTTTTTGAAAGATCAATACTACCGTTCCAATAGCAATGCTCTTGTTGATATTTTAGCATAGCCATTGGAATATGGGTCTTCAAAGCTATTTTTACAGAGCGCCAAGTGGGTAACGCAATATGCAAACCAGGGGGGTAGTATCCATTCATGAATAGTATGAATGACAAGAAACAACCCGAGCTAGTCTTGCCAGATATGCCCTTATGTTTGGTCACCAGATACGGTGTCTGGGCAATCTTTCGGTCCATTCAAGGGCACCGCCTGTACCAGCTTCGAGACTGTGACGATGCGGTATCCCCTGCGTTTCAGCTCAGGCAATACCACACGCAGCATGGGCAGCGTCCAGCCTCGACAGTCATGGCAGACAATGATGCTCCCCGGTTTCACCATGCTTAAGATGTGTTTTGCATTCACCGTTGCGAACGGGACCTGGGGATCATGCGGATATACATTTCCGAGCACAAGCCGATACCCTAATTCCTGGACCAACTTTCGCATGCGAGAACTGAAGAACCCGGAGCCCGGTCTGAACCAGCAAGCTTCGGGCCCCCCTTCGCGTCCTGCAGCGTCATACGCTTTTTGGATCTCCGCATGCACGGTGAGGATCTGCTTACGCAGGACCGTGTCGCTCAGCCCGCGCGATGGCTCGTCGTGCATGGCATGGTTGCCCAGTTCATGGCCGGCGCAGACGAGGTCGGTCAACGCGTCTCTGTAAGGTGGGATTTGAGCGCCAATGACGAAGAATGTCGCTGTCGCGTCGTGGGTGGCCAAGAGATTGCCGATGGCCGCGGTGTGCGTGGAGGGCGCATCGTCGATGGTCAGGGCGACCACCTTGCTGGCCGTGGGGTGATGAAATAGCACATCGGGCCACCTCCGTTGGAAATAGCGGATCAGAGCCCCAGGCGGTTTATATACCGAATAGAGGGGAAAGATCAGGGCGCAGGTGGTCAGGATGACCCAGATCATGGTGGGTTTACGGAGGGTCTGAGGAAACAAGGTCCGCTCGAGCCGGAAAAACATGCATCAGCTCTATATCGACCACATCATCTCCGATTCCCACGCAGATTGGAGATCGTAGCGACTGGAAAAATCTCGGAATGCATTTATAGAATGTACAATACAGGTCTCACGACATGCGCCCATGTATCCGTCGAGGCTGTCCCAATGCTCCCAACTACCCCATAATCTGTAATTGATCCTCCGGCGGCCAACGCACTTGCGCAAAGCTCAGACAGCGCTTGATGCTTTGGAGGTACTTGCGAGTAATCTCGTCACTGAGAATATGCGCTTGCTGATCGCTTTGGTGCAGCTTTTCGCGGGCTGATCGCTCGTGGATACCAACCATGGTCACACCAATAGGCCACGCACTAATATCCAGTTAGCCGTGAATATAGACGGGTGTCGGGGTCATAAAACTTACGCTTTGCCGATGCTCACGCGGAGGTACGCATCATTTGCATCAACGTATTTCCGTTGCTGCAGCTTGTGGACCATCTCGACAATCGGCTCCAAGAGCCCGTCCTCCAAATCCCCTTTCTCGAACCGGCGAAACAATGGCTTCATATTATCTCGGGACTGCAGCATCGCATTGTACGCTTGCTTGCCTTGGAAGCTCTGCCGTACCGACACATCTCGTTTGGCTAGCGCGAGCTCCCATTCGGAGAGTACCATGTTGAAGTAGGACGCTAATTGTCGGAACAAAAATAATCGATCCTCTTGTTCCTTGGGGATCTTGGGCGAGATCAGCATCTGGCCACCGGGGACAGGCTCGAGAATGGTTGGGATGGGTCCATCGGACAGCTTCTGCAGAGTGGCAGCCCGTTGGACCAGGCGGCGGTATCGCCGAAGCCGTGAAGGATGGCTCTCCCCGAACAACCGTGTAGGTTCGTCCATTTCTCGTAGCTTCAAGATCAGCTCGTCCTCCCCAATATCCTCTTCAGGGGCACGGTCGTGAGGAGGGGTCTCGTCCCCTTCAGTCTTGCTGGGTAAATCCGGGAGTCCCAATCGCCGCCGTCGTTCTCGCTCTTCTCGCTCTTCCTCCTCATCTCGCCTTTTTTCGACTCCTCGGCGTATCTCCGCTTTTTCTCCTCTCGATCACGTCGTTTTGCGGCATCTTCGTCCTCAAGCTTGCGCTTGTGAGCCAAGCGCTGCTCGCGCTCTTTTTGTAACCGCTCCTGCTCCTCATTGTAGGCCGCTACCCGCTGAGCCTCGACCTCGCCTCGGCGCATATATTTCTTGGTGGGACTTGCAGGGGCATCGTCGTCTTTTGAGGGACCGGCTGGTTTCGTTGAATCGGTGCCTTTGGCCTTGGAGATCTCCTTGGACATCAACGCCGCGAAATCCATGGTGGCGGATGTCACTGGGCTTTTGGATAAGAGACACGAGAGGCCGGTGTGCTTAATCGCGTAGCAATGACGAGCAAGTCACGAGGAGTTGTCGATGAGGCGCGTGGGGGATGGGGAGTTCGGAGGAAAAGAATGCGTCGGCAAAGTCAGAGCTTCAAAGCCGCATCGAGACTTGATCCAGTCAACCTTCCACCTTCCCCGCGTCCCACTCCAAGCTCGACAACACCACCCTGCGATCTTCGCTTGGCTCTTGCAACCTGAATCTCCACTAGCTATCTCCGAGCATTTGCATTCCTTCTCACAGTGAGCTCCCTCGCGACGCCCTCAATCTCCTGCCCATCATGGCCGCCTCGCGCGAAAGCAGCAAGTCCGCGATCAATCGCCAGACAACAACTCCATTCCACCTCAAGCTCTTCTATCGTGTCAACAATTTCCATCATCTCTCCGAGTACAGCCCACCCGTTCCTTCTCGCCGCGGTGGAGGTCCAGCCAGTGGACCGAATGCGATCCGCGCATCCTCGCCTTCAGCTCCTGCGCCACTCCCTGCCCATCTGGAAATCTATACCTGGCATTCATGCACACTGCGGGAGCTCTCACAGCTAATCACCTCGGCTCTTCCCTCGTTACTCCCGGATCCGCCCGTGGGGACCCGGCTTTGTTTTCGCCTGGTTTTCCCCGATGCGCGTGGTGCCGCGATAATGGGCCCCGACGCGCATGGTCGCTACACGAGCAAGGATCTAGGGAGTGTCATTGTCGGTCCGCGAAACAGTCCATACCGGGGTGAAGAAGGCGCGGACGACCCCGAGGAGGCACGGCCTCGTCCAGCCCCGCTACGCTTCCAAGGCTCCGAGGCAGACAAGTCTCTACAGGATGCACGGTTCATCGTTGGGGACTTCGTGGAATGTGCCGTCTTGCCGCCTCTAGAAGATGGCTCAGTTGCACCAGCACCCCGTGGGGGGTTCCGGTGCGCCTCCAATGGGCGGCGGTGGCATGCGCGCATTTCGGGAGAATGGACATGGGCGACCCGGCCGTGGTGGCCCGCGTGGCGGTGATCGCGGGGGCCCTCCTAACCTCCCCGTGGGGGATTGGAAACGAGGCGAGAGACTTCCAGAGGGCGGAGGTCGGGGCGGGCGACGAGGATGGAATCCCTACTAAAAGCTGGCGGTACGACTTGAAGAGCACCGGCGAGTGCTCTGAATGGGAGCCTTCCACCCTGGCAACCCCAGTTCAACAGCGTGTAATATTAGTCTCTCAGAATATCATTTCATGTCATCCAAAACATCCTTATCCTTGCCAATCCGAGCCATGCCTTTGGGCAGGACACTGGCAGCGGAGATATATGCCGCGAATACTAGGAGATTGTTGGAACAGAAGAAATCCATGCGGTATCAGGTTGCGATAAGGTACATTGCCCTGAGATAGCGGGCGTCATCGAAAACGATGGTTTTGCTTCAAAGGCTTCACAAAAAATTGGAGTCATTGTATCACTAGCATGGCCCAGCGGGCAACTCCACAAACTCGATTCGATCCGGTTGCTTAATATTCAGCAATTGTATCCCCCTTCCGCTTGCCCCGAAGCTCGTACTTGCCCTGCGGGAGATTAGCCGAGTCCTCTCATGTCGTTCTCACCGACAAGAAAAAACATTCACTGACCTCGGTGTTGTAGGCAATGTAGGTGAGGACGCCGGGAATCAATCCCATGTACACGAAGGACATCCAGGCATGGCGCGGAGTCCAGCGAAAGTACTTGTAACGGTTTGCGTTGAGCTCTGTTCAACCCATCAGTGTCCGAAGGTGGTAATTGCTAGATATGTGGTGTTTGGACGGGGGAAAGCGAAATTGCTGTGTGCGAAACACCCTGCGACCGATCACATTTATGCTTGGAAGAGCGCGGGGGGCGGGAGCGATGGGGTGACAGTACCGTAGTATTTCTGGAGAGCCGGGTCAAGGACCAGAGCTGAGAAATGAGTTAGCGATGGCAAATTGAACGGGGCAAAGATATCTCCTCACACTTGCTGGGGCCGGCCATGGTTGCGGTGAAACTCGAAACGTAGATTCGGATGCGTCGTCAAATCGGCGAAGTGAGGTCGATTGACACGTGATCTGCATCACGTGGTTATCGAAGGTATCTATAGGATATCCTAAAGAATTCCATTTCCATTTTCAAATCGTAGAGGTTTATGCTTCTAGGGGATTAGAAAATTGTAACAAGTTTAATTCCACATAATCTTCCATTTTTTATGTTCTGGATACTCCACGAGGACCACCAAAATAAGCATAAGTCAACCCCCACAACGCATTCGCGAATATGAATGTAAAGTCCTCATCATTTACAAAGAACAGTCCTTTGGACTCCTGTGGAACCAGTTATTGTACTCTGGAATTGCATTGTATATGTCCTTGATGGGTCACATCGGGAAACACCGGCATATATCACCCTTATATCTCCACTCAAACATTTATGAGCTAAAGCTAACATGTTGAGATTGAGGCGGTTATATGCATAAAGCAATAGACCAGACCAATAAATTATCGGCCAAATGGGAGGGCCAAGTGAGCAAATAGTAAGCAAGACACTATCCGTGACAATTATGCTCCCATTTTCCGCAGGGCGGCCCAACGCCACCCAAGTCTCGGTGCAGTATTATCTCGAATGTATACGGCCTAGTCTGCGTATGATTCCAGCCATGGCATTGGTACCAGTTGGAGACTTCATCCCCAATGAAGAACTCGGCGTCAGCCTCATCTAGAAAACTCCTCAACCAGGCTTCGGTTCCATATCTGCTGAGTCGACAACTGATCTTTTCGAATGGCTTTAACGAAGCGTCTTGCGGAGAAGTCCGAAACACGAACGCGTTTCCCACTTGAAGAGTCTTGGTATAATCATGGAACCACACTTTAGTTTGAATAAATACTCGTGCTAGAGGATGCTGCAAAGTGCAGATATGAGTGTCTTTGCGAGATTGCGAATACTCGTTTGGATGTTGCTTTTGATGAAAGGTGATACTCGAGCACGGACAAATGTCCACTTTACCAGCATTTTCGATCGAACACCAGGCATTGCACCCAGGTATAGAAGGCTTTTTTGGCTCGCATTTTCTGACAAGGAATAAAGGCCGCCGTGGGGAGTACCGGTGAAGATCTCGACAGGCATAGCAATAAAACCAGCGCTCGTTCTGAAGGCGATGAAGTATCTTCGTCCGAGGCAATATCGATACGGGGCATATTCCACGCTGTGTGGTATATGTGACATAGTGAGCATGCAAGCCTTTGCAGCTTAGTGCGACGCAAGCTTGATCAACATCGGAAAGAAACCGAAAGATGTTATCCAGAATCTTCGGGGAAAGTGTCCAGGTTATCGAGGGTTTGTTGGATTCAGCTTTCCTGAAAGAGATTGGTCACTGACTTGCGAAACCTTGCGAAAGTCGAATAATGGAGGCTTTTGGACACACAAAGGCCACCATTTGGAGTACATGCGAAGGTTTCGGCATCCACCGCAGTATACCCAGCGATTATCTTGCAGATGGGGGAGCAGCTCTGTCCTGGGTAATGCTGATGGTGGACATATTCCACTTTGTCCACTTCTTGAGACAAAATAAGCATACAGGGGCCTGCAGCTCAGAGCAAAGCAGATTTGGTCCACATCAGAGAGAAGCTGGAATATAAGTTCCGCTATGTCTGATGGGATATTCCAAACAGTCGAATGCTTGGAATCGACTCTGGTGAGTAGACCATGAACCTGCAAAGTATTGCGCAATATGAAGGCAAGAAATTGGTTCATGATAGATTTCACAGTAAATTTGATGAGTTTGTTGGGGAAAAAATTCATGGGCATGCACACGGGGGCTAAGCTATGACGCACACACGTTTCGTTTATCTTCCATCTGGATGCCAACCAGCTAAGTATTACTTATTAATGGTTAGCGTTTCTGCTACCACAGAATTTCTTCCTATGGTACAGCCAGCATTGTCTTCTAGCTAGATGTATTGAATGATATACGAATGGCTCTGAGGTGTGTGGCAAGGAGCTTATTGTGCCTAGAGCTGAAGATGACTCAGATGTAGTTTATGTAGTAGATTTATCAAATCTCCGGGTCACTTAATTAAAGGTTCAATCAAAGCAGACTATAGGGTATGCATACCAAGGGGATACAAACCTGAACAGTTAGTCGCTACCCTATAATAGCTTTCGGGGATAGGGCAGCACCTGGGTTTGCTCCGATCCCTACAATGCACATACTGTTTGAAACATCTTGAATTGTTATGGAGCGTAGCGAAGCACTATAATAAGCCTCCCCCTTAGATAAAAATCGGTCAAATATGCACGAGACGCTACACTCCGTAACTTCATTCGATGTCCCATGATTTTTCATTCTTCATGTCTTGCTAACTTGTCATATTCAAAATCCTTTTGAAGGTGTCTCTCAAATAGAGCTTTTTGAGCTACGTGCATACTTTTTCAGCGACTGTGATGTTTCATCCAGCCACGTTTTGATCCTCAATCCCTACTCTCAATAACATAAATTGAAAATTGATGTGCGTCTATAGATCAACGCGTTCCCCCTCCAGGGCATCTCCCGATGACAAACCCGCGTTGAGCCACGAGTGAAAGCGCGCGCTGCGACTGGTCCGTCCCGACACGTGCCCGCACATCACTTGAGCTTGTATACATTTCTTATTGAAGTCCCCCTTCCCCCTCTCTTGCTCACCATGGAGTTGCAGTGCAATCATGGAGTCGTCGCTCTTACTCGCCTCCGCACAGGGGATCAGCGAGGAGTTCCCTCGTGTTCTTGAGGGCAAGAGAATCTTACTGGCAACCGAATCATGGGGCCCGGTGAATGGAGTCAGTCGCACCACGCGCAGTCTGGTCGAGTATCTGCGCGATCATGGTGTTGACCTCATTCTGGTCGCGCCACATTTTCAAGGCGATGTCTCCAAGCAGAGGATACCGGGGGAGCGCCGGCTCCCCGGTTGTGCCTTGCCCTATAATCCAGACCTGACAGTCGTCTATCCATTTCACATCGACAAGGTCTACAACGAGGCCTTTCAGCCCGATCTGATATACCTTGCTAGTCCCGCCTCCCTCGGGTTCCAGATGCTGCTGCAAATTCGCCAGTTGCGATCCCCACCACCCGTGCTCCTCAACTTCCAGACCGATCTTTCCGCCTATGCAGAGATCATGCTCCCCGCGCCCTTGAACCAATTTGGCGTCTGGCTGTTGGCCACAGTCCAAGGATTTCTATTTCGCTCGCGGGCAGTACACACCATCTTCTACCCGTGCTCGGCCATCCGAGGCTACCTTGAACGCGCGGGAGCTCCGGTCGATCGACTAGTCCAGCTAGGCCGCGGCGTTGATACCATCCTCTTCACGCCGTCACAACGTGATGAGAAGTATCGGCGGCAGATTGCTCCCAATGGAGAAATCATTCTCATCTGTGTGTGTCGCATTGCGCCGGAGAAAGGGTTTGAGTTTCTTGCACAAGTCGCGACGCAACTGGCCGCCGACAAGGTACCCTTCAAACTTTTGATTGTGGGTGGGAACCGCAATCCAGTGGTCGAAGGTAGAGTGAAGCGTCTCTTCAACCGAGTGGGAAGGCACGTCATCTTCACTGGGTTCCTCACGGGCAATGCCCTGGCTCGCGCCTATGCCTCGGCTGACCTCTTCTTGCACGCCTCCATCACCGAGACATTCGGGCTGGTGGTGCTGGAGGCCATGGCGAGCGGACTGCCCGTTATTGCGCGGGACCAAGGTGGACCTTCTGATATTGTCCGTCATGGCCAAACCGGATATCTTGTTCCACCCAACGACCTGGACCGTTTCACCTCGGCAGTGCGCGAAGTATCCCACGACACGGTGCGCCGTGGTACGCTCGCGGCTGCGGCCCGCCAGTATGCCGATGAAACGACCTGGGAGAAGATCAATCTTCGGGCCGCTTGGCAGATGGCGGATGCATTGACACGGACCGACCAGGAATCGCACGGGGCCCGGCCGCGAGCCCGGCCAGGGCTCATTGCATCAGCCATTGAGCAGATCTATCTCGCGCTGGCCGTCGGGATTGTTTATGCCATGTGGGTAATTGCGGTAGTCCCACTGATTGTCCATGGGCACCGCTTCATTCCTCGCGCCTGGCAAGCCCTGCGGGAGCAGTTTCATTCCAGTCGGGCGCTGCGAAACTGACATCCATCCTTTTTCTTTTTCTTTGTTCCCCTTCAGTGACGATACGGACCAGACCTTTAATTATGACGAATGATATTTTCAATTTCCCTTTACTTAAATCAATTCTGTGGCATGTTCAACCCACACGCTGGAGATCTACAACCGAACCGGCGCTGTGTCCTCGCATACCCGGACATGTCCCTCCCCCACCAAGGAATTGGGACACGATCGCCCCGACACAAAGTCCGATAGGTTGCCCAAGGTCACGTCAGAAATCTCGGTAAGAGCCTCGCGAGTGAAGAAGCCCTGGTGGCTACAGACGAGCACATTCGGAAAGGTCATCAGGCGCATGAGGACATCATCCTCGATGATTTCCCCGGAGTGATCGTTGTAGAACAGCTCGCCCTCAGCCTCGTAGACATCCAAGGCCAGCCCACCGAGTCGCCGGGTCTTGAGCGCTTGGATGACGGCTGCGCTGTCAATCAGTGCCCCGCGCGAGGTGTTGACGAGAATGGCGTCGGGTCGCATCCGGTCCAGAGTAGTCTCGTTGATCAGATGCCGCGTGCCATCGGTTAGCGGACAATGGAGGCTCACGATGTGGCTCTCCCGCAGCAGGGTATCTAAATCGACCAAGGCTCCGTATGAACGAAACTCCTCGCTCACGTACGGGTCATGGGCTAGCAGCCGACATCCAAATCCTTGAAAGATCCGTGCCGCGGCCAGCCCGATTCGACCGACGCCTACAAACCCAACGGTTTGCCCGTGCAGCGTGCTGCCCAGCAGGCCCTCGATGTTGAAGTTACCTTCCCGGACGCGGTTGTAGGCGCGATGGGTCTTGCGGTTCAGGGTCTGGATGAGAGCGACCGCGAACTCGGCCACGGCTTCGGGCGAGTAGGCCGGGACATTGGCAACAAATAGTCCTAGGGCCTCGGCAGTTGCGAGATCGACATGATTGAAGCCCGCGCAACGCAGGAGGATCGCCCGTACCCCGCCGGCATGCAGAGCACGCAGCACGGGCGCGTCGAGCGTATCATTCACGAAGACGCAGACGGCATCGCAGCCCACGGCCAGTGGCACGGTTTCCTCGGACAGGGCGAACGAGTGGTAGTGGCAATGGTCCTGGTGGGAGAAGCGCTGGGCCCGCGCCCGGTCCAGGTAGATACGGTCATAGGCTTTGGCGCTGAAGACGGCGAGCTGCATGGTTGCGATTCAGCGGTCAGCGATCACCCGCATTTTCGCCCACAACGATCTCATGCGGGGAGGGAGTGTGATATCGTCATGACGACGATATAAGTCCGGGGAACCTTTTGTTTGAATGCTCGAGGACCTATCATCGTCCGTAGGAGGATCTCACGGCCGCAAGCGGTCATGACAATCGTACGACATCCCCGGATCGTCGATCGAGATACTCCGTCGGTTCGATCGAGCAACATTCCTGATCCGTGCGTAGTACTTTGCACACGATCTCCAACCGTTGCCACCGGGGGAGGTCGGGGGATGCAGACGAGCTGAGGCTGCAGGCGGGGATGACACCCGATTGGACTCGAGCCGGTCCCAACGTCGGAGCACCTCCAATTGCTGACATTCCTCCTAACCCTTTTTTCCCACTCGACGATCAATAGTCCCGTTCGGACAAGGGCCGAAGCCTTCTATCCTTCTGGACGGCTACTGCATTTGAAAATGTAACGCGCGCCCGGCGATTGGTGGACAGGCGGGGCGAGCGCCGACCCGCCCAGATGGGGCTTGGCCCGTTCCTGTGAAGCGGGCCATTGTCGAACATTCGCGAGTCCTCCGTATATTGTTGATTATCTAGATCATCGAGGATGATGGCGGGAGGATACTAGCATATAATTTTAGTCCAATCCACCATCGAGTATTGAGTACATATACTCCGTCCTCGAAGTAGATCCCCGGGGAACCTCGCGAACCGAGGTGCAACCAATCAGCGCGAGGCGATAAGCCAGAAACGCCACCTCGGCCGTGATTGGTGGGTCGGCGCCACCAGTGAACTCTGGCGGTTCGGCAGGATGAAGGGAATGGAAGCAACCAGTCATGGCGTCATGGCTGTGTTTGGGCCTTTGAAGGATCATTCCAACTGAGGTGCTCCGTCGGAGCAGAATTAGTACGGAGTCCTCCGTACGGGAGTACAGAGTACTTCGTATCGAATATGAATCTACACGGAGTAGGCGTGGAGCCGGAACAGCGGGCCCAAAACGGATGCCCCGGATCAAGTTGCCATGTCGCATGCCTCTACTCCGTAAATTAATAGGGGGGATGCATTTCTCCGAAGAGCGGTCTGCAAAATGGAAGACTCGGTGTAGACAAAGTACGCCCGATCCCCTCGACTCGACTCGTTATTAAATCCTCCCCATCCTTTGGCCCTTCCCAGATCCTCCATCCTCCTCGTTTCACGAGACGAACACCACTCTCCTCCCTTCTCCGTACTCCGTACCTAAATTTGCCTCCCCGATCAACCGTTCCATATCCGCCCCGCCGGGTCCAACTAGCCTCGCCTCCGTTCTCCACCGGCTTCGGCCATTCACCGTGCTTGCTTTTTTTTTTCTTCTCGCCTTCTCCACGGCCGAACGGGGCCTTTACCCATCGCGTGTGCAGTTACTCCAAGTTGCCCCTCGACATCATCGCATGGCCCCTTTATCTCATAGACCAGATCTGATCCCAATCTATTTTCGATTCTCTCTCCCTCATCTTCTACCTTCCATCTTTCAATCCCCTCCCATTTCCTCCCCTCTCTCCTAATGGCCACTCACGTCTTGACGGCGGCTCCCACCACCGCCGGTGCCTCCAACCAAATCTCCGTGTACGGCCACCCTTCGCCCACCAATTCGGCCACCACTACCCCCTCCAATAACTCACCCACCTCGCCTCGTCTCACCACTGCCGCCTTGCATCAGCTGCCGCTGCAGTCGCGCCAGTTGCGCCCGCCCAAGGGTCCACTGTATGTGCCCGCGGCTCTGCGTCCGACCGAGCGCCCGCAGAAGTCCTCCCCCGTCACCCCGCCGCGCAGTGTACACGGCTCTCTCGATAGTCTGAACGAGGATTCCGCCGAACCCATCACCCGTCGTTCCACCATGGAGAGCAAGTCCAGCGGCATCAGCAAGGTCGCCGAGCACGAATGGATGAAGACCGAACACCTGGGTTTCGTGACCGGGCTCCCCACCCGAGACCACTGGAAGGTGAGTTGCCAGCATTCTTATATCTGCGCGAAGTCCCTCTCAGTCCGAGTGGCGTATGGACGGTCAGAAATGTCGTGCCCGCGCTCGTCATCTCCTTCCCGGGAAATGGCGTGCTCACATTGGCCTTTCCGACCGCCCGTTTATGAGGCTGGGAGGATCTTCACATGCATTCTTCTGCCCCCACTGTCGGTCCCAGCTTACTGACTTCGTTTTTGCCAGGCGGACTCGGCCTCGTCCAGCTGTGACTCGCCAACTTGCCGTTCGTCCTTCGGACTCTTTTTACGCCGGCATCATTGCCGCCACTGCGGCCATGTCTTCTGCTCCTCGCACACCCCCCACGTCGTGCCTCTCGACCAAAGTGCCCGCTTCCACCCCGAGGGGGTTCCCTCGCGAGCCTGCGACCTGTGCTGGAGTGCCTACCAGCGCTGGGAGGAGACCCGCACTGACCGACTGAGCAAGATTCAGAGTTCCATTGACAACAAGGATTCTGACGGCGAGACCACCGAGCGCTCGGAAGACCTCCAAGCCAGCGAGGATTCCGGTCGTCTGAAGGCCAACATGGGCCAGACCCCCGATGTCGCCGCCAGCGTTCCCCGAGACTGGAACTGGAGCACCTTCTAATTGCGGGTGATCCGCTTCGCTGTGGTCAGCGGGTCTGTCTTGCAGTTCACCTCCGTTCTCTTCTCATACCCCCTCTTTTTGTGACTTGATTCTGTGCTTTCTGATTTGCGACATCGGCATGGAGTTCGGGCCCCGGGCCAACGGGCATGGTCTTTTTTGATTTGGGTTTGGCTTCTTTCTGCTTTACGATCGACTCCTCGGGTGGCATCATGTTAGAATTTTTGCCATTTTTGTTGTTGCTTCCGTCTTGTTTCCGTTGATCACGATACCCCGTCATTTCTTTGATTTCTTGCTCTACTGACGCCCGGTCCATGGCGAGGAATGGCGCGGGGTTGCGCGTCGCTCGACGCTCCCAAATATGAATCCCATTGAATTCGTGACTTGCATTGCTTCCCCGTAGGTCTTGTCTATCGTAGGACCTCTATTCGTCTGAACAGGCCCACGTGCTCAATGCCCTCCTCGTCCCAACGTCCAAGGGACTGGTCGGTCTGAAACCCCATCGCCTGGTACATTCGCTCCACATCCACCTGCGCATGTACCAGCACCAATCCCTCCCACTTGGCGCAAGGTCCCGTCCAATTGCACCGCGCCGCCCACCGTGCCACGGCGTCATTGATCTCCGTCCCGTGCTCACTTGCCCACGTCAACGCCGTCTCCACCAGCCGCCGCCCAAGACCAAGGCCACGGTACTCCGGCAGAACCGCCACGCGGGTAAGCTTCACACATGGCTCGTGGGACCAATCGTACTGAAGCGGGTGTTGCGTGGCGACCGGCTGGGGGTGCGTATGTGGCGGTTGTGGAGGAGGTACCAGTCGGATCACCGCCACGGGGATCGCGGCGGTCGGGCTGTGTCGGTACATGACCCAGTGCCAGCTGCGCGCATCGTCGACATCGATTTCTGCGTCTGCGGAGCAATGTTGCTCGTCGACGAAGACGCGCATGCGAACGATCATTGCATCGTTGAAGATGGGTGGATTGGCGCTGGAGTTGTTCGGAAGTTGGAGCTGCGCTTCGGGTCCCGGTGGCGGCTGGATGGCCGTTGTCAAGTGGAAATCCGATGTCATTGTATTTCTGGTCCGTTTGTGAAAGACTGGGGTGGAGCGAGCCCTGGAGGATTGTGTGTCATACTGGATGGTGATGGAGGAGGGGTTGTGCGGATATATGTAATCGCCGAAATCATTCCCCACGAGGTTTACGCGAGTTGTTAGAGGAAATATGACATCGAAGTGAGACTGAGCTACCCACAAGTCCAGACTAAATGCTTTGAAAGGGGAAGGTTGAGACCGATATACTTCAGACACGCAGCAGTGTTCCCCACTTCGCTTGGTTGGAAGAAGTTTACCGAAACATCTTGATCTCCCAAAGAATCCTAGTCTGTGATTTCGAGGCTTGTCTTTATGCCATGGCTGTACATACCGAAGACCATCACAGGGGAGTTGTCTGCCACATCTGACTTGATATTGAGACGGAAGGCAGACGGATGGTTGCCGGCAGTATAGTGTCCTCGGAAATGTTATTCAACCAGTTCAATAGTTAAATTAGGTACCTAGGTATCTACTGATATTGCAAGTTTGGAGTCACGACCATGCTCACATGCATGCTAGCTAGGTGGAAAGCCCTGCCTAGGTTCATGCTCTGTGCACCACGGGTGTTTCAATCTCCAGGGCTTGCTAGGATGCCAACCCACCAGACTCCTTTTTCCATTCCAACATGGCCGATCTCAGATGACTGGGTTCTTTGGGTTTCCCGGCCCTGTCGATCTAAGCTGGAACGGTCTTTCCAACAGACCGCGTCAGCGAGGGTTCTATGTCAGATCGTCGGGGTTCAAGTTTGAGTCAACCCATCATGCCTTCCACACATCGGTTGTCCCTGCTGAGTTAAAAATCTTTGATAACATGGGGATTCAGGTCGCAGAAGGCCCGGAAGATGACCGGGATCATAGACGAGTAACTGCACGACAAGCCTTGTCAATTCTATACCGCATAATGAAACCTGTAAGTATATACAGAGTCTCCAGAGTCAATGGTCGTCGACCGGACACTTTTTACCGGATCGGGATAGATCCGGGGTCAACAGTGCACGAGCATCCACGAACGAGTGCTTCAACTGGATGTGAATGCGGGGGAAGTTCCGAGTTGTGCTGGTGAGAATATCAGACAGTCTTCGTCTTTCTTTCGTGATCTCCCGGTGTGATTGATTTTGCGGCGACTCTCGAATCGAACCCGAGGTCGGGTCACATCCCCGGTGGCCACACCTTTGCGCGACCCGACGCGGGGATCGCAGTCGTCTAATCTCCCTGGCCGTGCAGAGATCATCTCCATCTCACCTTCACATGGCGTTGAATCTCGGTTCTGGCATGGCCCCGCATCGTCAGCGCGGGCACGTTCGAGGCTATGGTCCCATCGGAGTGGGTCGGAGGTTGAAGAACCAGTGAAAAGCGTCGACACTGCAGATCGTCGACTTCTTGCTCTCCGCAGCCGAGGCCTCTTTTCCAGACTCTTGTCTTTTTCGATCGCGGGTTGTCCGCGGTGGGGAATGATGAAAGACGAAAAAGGTTTTAGGTGTCCGGAGCTATATCTCTGCTCTCTCCACCCCTGCCCCCTGGGCCCATCCTCGACTTCATATAACTGGGGCTGCGCTCGCCGATAGCCCAGGTTCCTTCCGTGCGAATCGACCATGACGGACCAGGCTGTTTCCGCGTACGCCCCGCTGGAGACCCCTATCCCTCCAGCTCCGAACGCCTCCTTCTTCTCCGATGCGCAGTGGAAGACTCTCTTCGCCTTGGCCGATGCGATCGTGCCCTCCATCCGCACCGCCGCCACGGCCACGTCGTCGACGGACAAAGTCATTCCGATCGCCGAGTGGGATGATGCCGTCTCCAATCTGTCCTCGTTGATTGGCGGGCCCGACGGCGCGACCATTGCGACGCGGTACCTACAGGAAGATGCCTCCTCCAATCCCACCTTCCAGGCCTACGTTGAGCGGATCTTTGGGAATAATGTACACGAGGAAGGCAAGGCGGGCATTGGCCTAATATTGAATGCGCTCAAGTATGCGAGCCCGCCGATATGATTCCTATTCTACGTATCACTGACATGAACGCAGCACCCGAACTGGCTCATTGATCCTGACCGGCTCGACGACACCGATCTACGCACAACCCGTTGCCGTTCGGGAAAGGGTCTTTCGAGGCTGGGACTGTTCTCGATTGCCACCTCTTCGGGCCGTGTACCGGGCTTTAACGGCGATTGTAAAAAGATCGTGGGTCATGGCGAGCCCGTCGATTAGTCCAGTCCTCGGGTTCCCGCGTGTTCCCGTCCACGGGAAACCGGCGGAAGGGTTTCCCTACCAATTTCTCCAGATTCCACCCGGTGATGCACCGGAGACGATTGAGACCGACGTAGTCGTCGTTGGCAGCGGATGCGGTGGTGCCGTGGCCGCGAAGAACTTGGCCGAGGCCGGCCTGCGAGTATTGGTCGTCGAGAAGTCCTACTCCTACTCATCCAAGGCCTTCCCCATGGAACCCAACACCGGGTTTGTCAACATGTTCGAGAATTCCGGGGCCACCATGACCGAGGACGGTTCCATGGCCGTTCTCGCGGGCTCCACATGGGGCGGCGGTGGCACGGTCAACTGGTCGGCGTCCTTGCAGACGCAGGGGTACGTCCGACAGGAATGGGCCGACGCGGGTCTGCCCCTATTCACCTCGCGCGAATACCAGCGCAGTCTGGACCGCGTGTGCGATCGGATGGGAGTCAACACCGAGCACATCCGTCACAACCGGAGCAACAACGTGATCCTGGAGGGCGCGCGTCAACTCGGCTATGCCGCCAAAGCTGTGCCACAGAACACCGGCAATGAGGAGCACTACTGTGGACATTGTACGATGGGATGTGCGTCGACTGGCAAGAAAGGTCCCACGGAGAGCTTTCTGGCAGACGCGGCTAAAGCCGGCGCGGTATTTATGGAAGGATTCCGCGCGGAAAAAGTGCGGTTCAGCAAGAAGGATGGCAAGCGGGTACCGAGTGGCGTCGAAGGCACCTGGAAGTCGCGGGATTCATACCTGGGCCTGAGCGGCAATGGTTCGGTGCAACGCAAGGTGGCTATCAAGGCTCGCAAAGTGGTTGTGTCCTCGGGAACTCTGCAGAGTCCACTCTTGCTCTTGCGGAGTGGCCTCAAAAATTCCCAGATTGGTCGCAATCTTTATCTCCACCCGGTCCTGGGTGCTAGCGCGGTCTTTGACGAAGAAATTCGTCCATGGGAGGGTTCGGCCTTGACGACAGTCGTCAATGAATTCGAAGACCTCGATGGACACGGACACGGGGTGAAGGTCGAGGCTCTGGCCATGATGCCATCGGCGTTTATTCCCCTCTTCCCCTGGCGGAACGGGTTGGACTACAAGCTGTGGGCAGCTGGCATGCGCCGCAGCACCAGCTTCATTACCCTCACCAAAGACCGGGACGGTGGGCGCGTCTTCCCGGATCCCAACGATGGACGCGTTCGCATCGATTATAGCGTGTCCGCGTTTGATCGACGACACATTGTGGAAGGCTTGATTGCCTCCGCGAAGATTGCGTACATCTCGGGTGCCAAGGAATTCCACACGACCTATCGGGATATCCCCCCGTTTGTTCGGCCCGATGCCTCGAGCACCGATGCCCCGGAGGGGACGAATGATACAGCCTTGCAGAATTGGATTGCCGAGCTCCGGCGGAAGTCGCCGTTGAACCCGGAACGGGGGATGTTCGCGAGCGCCCACCAGATGGGCACCTGCCGGATGGGTAAATCCCCCAAGACAAGTGTGGTGGATCAGGATTGCCAGGTTTGGGGCACCGATGGGCTGTACGTGGTGGACGCATCCGTCTTCCCCAGCGCGAGCGGCGTCAACCCGATGGTCACCAACATGGCGATCGCGGATTGCGCCAGCCGCAACATTGCACGGTCACTGGGAGTCCCGCGGAGCCAAAGAGATGGCATGGCGCGTTTATAAAGCTGTACCTACCTCGGACTGTCCCACTTGTATCTATCACGCCTCTCACGATTGAATGTGAAATCATGTGTATATTGGAGCGAAGCCTTCAAAAGGATATATGAGGAATTATTTTTACCAATCGACGCGACGACCTTTCCGGGGCCAGCATCTTATCATGATACATTCGTAGTCGTAATGGGCTCTTTCGGAGTATTTAGCCCTCATATGCCTGACGCTTCTCAATGAATTTCTTCTCGCCAAAGGCCTGCTTGACTTCGGGAACCTCCAAGACGCGATCGTACCACCCTATAACGGCCGGGTACTTTTGACGCATCTCGGCGTCAATGGCCATGGTAAAGCCCCAGACCAGCGAGGATGCCACCGTGATATCGGCCATGCTGATCTTTTCCTGACTGGCGAGCCAAGTCCGGCCCTGCAGCCGGCTTTCTAACGAGGCCAACCCGCGTTCTAGCCCCTGCAGGGCCCAAGTCTCATTGTCTTCATTGTAGGGCCGCATCTTCAGACGCCACAGCGCCAGCTGGGTCACATGGTCCAGCACCTCTCCCTGGGCAAAAGAAATCCACTGGCGAATGACGGCCCGTTCGGCCGGCGTGGCGCCCATCAGTTGGGCCGCGGCCGGGCCGCTCTCGGCGAGATACTGGGTGATGGCGTCGGACTCGGCGAGGTTGGTGCCATCGGCCCCCTCGAAAGCCGGGACCTTGCCGAGCGGGAACTTGGACAGAAAGTCCTCGGTCCGGTTGGTCTTGCCCATGGCGAAGTCCGGGTAGATGGCCAGCTCCAGGCCATTGAAGTTGGCCGCTGCTTGGGCCTATCATTTGCTGGGTCAGCGCGGTCCGATCCGAGTGTGACCCTGGGTGGCGGTTTACCTTCATGACCCGGGGGCTGGGAATGTAGGAATAGATCGTGCCGAATGGTGCCATTGTGGATGCCGATGAGAAATCTTCAGATGCTTCGTGTGGTCGAAACTGGACTTTGCTAGGATCGTTATTTATTAGTGGAGGAGGGGCGGATGGAAGCGGATGGAAGGCAATTGTGTATAATGATTGCTAAGCCGGATGGAACCAAAGCCCCGAGGATTCGAGAAGGTGGGGGAGTTTGGAGGGTTCATTATTAATACTTTCCCCCGCTCGACTTGACATCCAGGAGACAATGATCCAAAAGAATTCTACGGAGTACGCGGACTGGATATCAAAGGGCTTATCGCATGCACAAAACAGCCAACCCAACGTCACCACGGTGGAGCGGGTGGAATTTCATTCGCAAAATGGGGACTCATAAGAATATACGCTCGCTACCAAATCAACCAGGATTAGACCTGGCAGGGCTCGCTAAGTCGCATGTAGTTCCAGCACACTAGGAAGAAGTCAGTCCTGCACAGCGTCCTGATCATTACACTTATCGTACCCGTATTTCCCATGTCTTCTCCAAACATGCTGGCCATGAGATCCTCACCATCCCGAGTACCGTCATTGGGGTTGTACGTGACGGCCTTTTTACCGACCGCCAGTCCCATCATGGATGGAAAGGGCTGCAGGGTCAAAAAATTGGTCTTGCCTCCCCCGCACTCGGCCAGCATATGTTGATGGATGTTGGTCGCGGCATAGTGTCCCATGTGCATGGCGCCACCGCAACGCTTGATGCCGGGCCAGGCCGCGAGATCGCCGATCGCGTAATGATGGTCGGCATTGGGGATCTCCCCGGAGAATTGCAGCCTATGAGGTATGAGGGGGCTGATTTTCTTGCTTCACACTGCGGAGAGAGCACTTACGAAGGATGCACCTTGATGTAGCCCTCCGGATCCAGGGCCCCCGCCGACAGATAGGTGGAGGTAGGAATGCACCGCGAGATCGCACTTAGAACATGTCCGGTCACTCTCTGCTGGCCGTCACTCAGCGTAAGGCGCCACGCCCGGCGCTTCGCGTCCGCATCGACTGCCGTGGTGTCAACGACGCGTTGTCCCAGAACAACCTCGACTCCCGCTTCACGCAGGATGATATAAACACGATCGGCAAAGTCATCGGGGAGAGGCTCCGACGACAATAATCGATTCCGAGAATGGATGAGGGTCACTTTCTGTTGCGGGTCGTGGATCTTCAATTCCGCCGCCATCTCCACCCCAACGGCACCTGTCATGTTCAAAAGCGTTAGCGTGCGGAGCCACTACTGGAACTCTTCAACGAGGAAGAAGACGTACCACCGCCGACAACCACGACTCCTTCGTGTGCCTTTTGCACATCATCCATGTGCTTTTGGGCTTCATCCAGAAACTCGCTTCGGCGTAGGGACTGCGGTACGGTGGGGAAGACTCGTCGCAGCCCCGAGCCCGCGATCAGATAATCAAAGGGTTCGACTCGGTTGGTTTTGGTCTCGGTGTCTAAGATGTGGGCGACCTTGGCCGCCGAGTCCACGGAGCTGACACTACCGTGGATGAAAGTCAGGTCGGGCGATTTGAGAGCAGGAATCTCCTGGAACCGCGTCCATGACTTTGGGGCAAATTTATCACATGCCAGAGCTTTGGGGGATCCGATCAAATGAACTGCGCGGTCAATCAAAGGGCTCGTGTTGGCATCGAAAGAAGAATCACATACAGTATCCGTCCCGTTCATCGACGACCGTGATCTGGATGGGGACCCGGTGGGACGGAGGAGTGGCATCGGGACTATAATTGAAGCGGGCCAAACGACCCCGCGACAGATCATGGAGCGTCAACGCGGCAGCAATCCCGCCGTACGAGCCCCCGACAATAAGTACCCGGAAGGAGCGGGCGACGGATGGGACACCGTCGTTGGAAGGCATGGTGAGTGGAGGTTGCGTGGAATGGAAGAAGCGGGGGAGGGGAGGATTCAGTACAGATCGGAGTCATGACGGACGAGGATCTAGCCTTGCGTTGTTATCAGATGCAGATGCGACATCGGGGCTGGGCTTCATTATCTGATCGGACTTGGCACGCGCAGGATGAGATTCATCGTTCGTCGCGCAAGCCATTGACTGCCTACCCCAGTCTACCTTTGCAATAGACCTTGACTACAGAATTCCCCGAGCGGCATGTGTATGCATTGCATCCGGTACGCCCCTCGAAGCCCGCCCCCGGGTCGCGCATGCATAGCCGTTATATTCCCCAATTGAACGAATTCTTCTCCGTTTATGCGCTGGATTACACCGATGACGAGCACCTTCGGCTCTTTCACACCTGGCAGAATGATCCGCGGGTCGCCAAAGCGTGGAAGGAAACGGGAACGCTCGACCAGCATCGCGAATATCTACGCAAGATGCACGAAGACCCTCATCAGATTGCGGTGTTGGCGAAATTCAACGACACTTGACTTCTGCTTGTGTTTTCTTTTCTTCTTCTTTTCGTTCCGGCCCCTTTTATTTCCCCTGTTTCATGATTGTTAATCGCTCACCAACCCTCGCTTTAGGAGGACCATCTTGGGCTTTACTACGGTGCGGGCGATTGGGATCGCGGGCGCCATTCCTTGGTGGGTAATGAACGATTCCGCGGGTCTCACCGCGTCATTGCCTGGTGGTGTTGTCTCATGCACTACCTCTTTCTGGATGATGCACGCACCGAGTACGTGACCGGGGAGCCCAATTATTCCCACCTGGCTTCCCTGACGTATGACCACGCGACGGGGATGAACGTGGCCAAACTGGTCGACCTACCCCATAAGCGATCAGCGCTGATCCTGGGCAGCCGGGAGAAATTCTTCCATGTCGCCCCCATGCGCTTTGATGGATCGGATACTCTCGATCGGAATACATTCCGGGTCCTCAAACTCTGACAGAGTAAATAGATCACATAGTTGCGAAAGAGGGGCGAGTCCCGGGACAATGAAACCCTGACCCCACCGTTCCAACAAAACAACCCCGCGCCAAGGGCCTGAGCAAGGATTCCAATTCTCCATTGGGGAAAAAAGGGAGCGGGTGAAACCGCACGGGGATTAAGGCCGTGGGCCGTGTCACCTTACGGGGCCATGCTATGTGACCGAACATTATTATCGTCACCCACTTACAAGAGTGGGACGCCAAGGGTCGTCTTTCCCAAAAGGGATGGTGATCGGCAATCTGACAAGATCGTCATCTAATCTGATTGAGGTGACCGGGCGGGCCCGCCAAGTCGCTTACATACGGTATGGACCACGGCCAGTTCCGGTCGCACTCCACCTTTCATCAGCGTTACTAGCGGAATACAAGCCAGGTGAGGTGCGCACGGATCAGATAAGATAGTCCCGCAGGGCAATTTCGGATTGTAATTTTTGAAGGGACAGAAAAGACAAAAAGAATCCAACTAAAAACATTTGTTTTTTTCCAAAGAGCCCCGGGTACATCCCGACCGGCATCACCTCATCCTACTGTTTCTCACGTTGAGCCAGCGCCGCCGTCGCCATTTGCCGCAATTCCACCTTCCGGACCTTTCCGCTCCCCGTCACGGGAATCGTGGTGGGCACACCTTCCTCCCCGAAGACGAGTACATGCTGTGGTGCTTTGTGGCGACCGAGAGTCTCGCGAATCCAATTCCGGAGCTCGTTGTCGGAAGGTCGTGATTGCCCGGGGGTCAATTGGATGAATGCGCCAACCACCTCGCCGTATTTGTGGTCGGGGACTCCGATGACGGAGGCGAGCTCGATGCTCGGATGAGCAGCCAAGCGTTCTTCGATCTCAAGCGGATAGATGTTTTCGCCCCCTAATGGAATCAGCGTGGATCTACAGGAGAGTGTCTCCGGAACAGACGGGGGAGTGAGGCCATACCACGAATGATGATATCCTTGAATCGGCCCGTGATACTGCAATAGCCGTGCTCGTCGAACGAAGCTTCGTCGCCCGTCTTGAGCCATGTGATGCCCTCGTCGTCAGTCACGAGGGTCTCGGCCGTCTTTTCGGGGTTGTTCCAGTATCCGCGGGTGAGCTGGTAGCCCGCGATACACAGCTCCCCACGCTGGCCAACGGGCACCACGTTTCCCTTTGCATCGACGATCTTGGCACGGGCGTGCGGCATAACCTGACCGACGGTGGTCAATCGGGTATGAATAGAGTCGGTGGTGAAGGCATTGAAGCAGGTAGGGGATGCCTCCGTGAGTCCTAAGGGGGGTAAGCGACTGTAACGAGGTGTAAGAAATCGTTTCCGATCCAAAAGCAAGATCTTACCGTAGCTGCTAGTGTATTCCGTCATGTTCAACTCTTCGAAAAGTCGCTTCATTAGAGGCCGAGGCACGGGGGCACCGGCAATAATGCCCGTCCGCAGATTGGAGCTGTCGAAATTGCCTGGCTTAGGGATACTCAAGATGGCTTCGAACATAGTGGGTACACCGTGGAGTGCGGTGCATTTCTCGTCCGAGATGGCATGTAACACAGCCTTGGGATCGAATGTCTCATTAGGAAAGACAATCTTAGATCCATGCGTCACCACCGCGAGCATGCCCAGTACCAGCCCAAAGCAATGGAAGAGCGGCGGCGGGCAGCATAGGATATCGAAGGAAGTCAGTTTCATGCGGTCGCCGATAAAGCGGGAGTTGTTGACAAGGTTGCTACCCCCGCGGTTAGTTGGAAGATGTCCATACGCGAGAAATGGATACGCACTGATGGGTCAACATGGCGGCCTTGGGATTGCCCGTCGACCCGCTGGTGAACTGGAGATTGCATACGTCGCTCGGCCGCAGCTCGGCTTCACGATCCTGTAATATATGAGCCGCCTGCGACTGGCCGCGATCCACAATCTGGTGGTAGGTGGCGAAGTCCTGATAGCTCCCGCGTAGAATGACAATCTCCTCCACGGTTCCCGAGGTTCTATTCTGCTGGGGTCGCGGACCAAGCCCAGCCAATACCTCCTCCAAATTGTGGTGCCCGATGTGCGGAGTCATGAACAAGAATCGGCATTCTATTCGCACCGACAAGAAATTACCAGTTAGCAGAGCGATAAGAAGGGAAGAATATTGTCAACGCTACCTGAGTGATTGAGAGCATAGTAAAGCTCAGATGGGGTATAGGTATTGTTCAGCACGACCAGGATCGCACCAACGCGCGCGGCTGCGAAAAACACCGAGATGTACTGCTCGCAGTTGCCGGCCATGATGCCAATGCGATCACCCCTCTGAACGCCCATGGCAAGCATACCGCGCGCGACTCGATCCGACTCATCTTTCAGGTCGGCATAAGTCCAGCGCGCACCTGTCCACGGGAAAACCAAGCATTCATAGTCTCCATACTGCAGAGCCTGCAAGGTCAGGAGTTCGCCGAGGGTAATGTCCAATAGCTTCGGCTGTGTTGGCCCCGCGACAATGGACCATTGCAGGCTGGGCGTGGATTGCACGTGGCCGAGAGTTTGCTGTAGGCGCTGAACCCTTCTTGGGATCGCCATGTTGAATCTGCAAAGGAGTGAAAAGATCACGAACGAGCGGAAAATAGAGTGAAGGATGTTCGTGAATGGCGCACATGGTGGGCTTAAAGACCGAGCCGACAATACCGCGACCACAATTTTCGTATCGGATCAGATAGCATTGATCAATCAAATAGAAGATTGCGGTGGAGCTGTGTAATGCGCTGTAACTCCGGAATGCGTGGATAGGGCAATGAAACAGAAAATATCTAACTCTCTCTGCGGACCCACACCTAACGGTATATGTCCGCCACACCGTCTGCCCAGATTTCACCGTGTTCCCAGTTTTACCCCAATATCTCGCATTTTTACCCCTATCTCGCTACCTAGCATACCGAACCCCCCCAAAAAGGATGAAATACGCATTATTGAAGCTTACGAAGCCGCTCGGGCCAAAAAGAAAAAAAATTCAGCGAAGCTCTTGCAAGAGTTTTGCGTTTTATACGATAGTCTACGTAAGCAAATCCGACACAGACGAGGGCCTTCTATAGCCAAAAAAAACCACTAATTAAAGCTCTCGAGCCCTACTAAGAGGAAGCTTTGGTATTATAGATTACCTATATATAAGATATCAACCTCCTAGTTACCCCTAAGATACTTAGAGAGTAGGTAAATCGGTCACTAGTATACTATTAGTAAGATATAGGCCTATCGCTTCGAAAAACGCCTCCTAAAATACCTTGAATTAGGGCCCTATAGTACAAAAAACTAAAGATCGCTACTAAATCGCTACCGAAGACGTCATATACCTCTTATATTGGTATAAATAGCTTACTAATACTATCACTTCTATAGAGTATGTAGCTACCGATAGCTAGTAAATAGAACTACTCTATATCTTTAAGGGTTCTACTGTCTAAGAGAGCTAGTTCTTATCCGACGACGACGATAGTATATAACCTCTCCGAATGGCTTTATCGATAATAAATTAGTACCTAGATAGCTTAAAAACTTCTATACTGCTACCTAGTATTATATCTTAAACCCCGGTGAAAGACGGCTCTTCATCTTCGACGGCTATAGATGTTATAAAACGGTCGAATTTATAGCTCTTACGGAGTGTTATAATATCGAATTATTCTATTTTTTGCCTTATACTACCTATCTTTACTAACTATTAGATAGTAAGCTATTCTTATTATTTAGGCAGCACTTTCGGCATAAAAAGTAACTGTTTATCGTATTAGTCCGGTATACTAAGAGGCAGAACCAAATTTCTACGTACTATTAGTGCCGCTCGCAAAAACACGTTTAATAAACAGTTAATTTGCGATACCTTCAGAGATTAGGGTGTATACCCCCTAGATAGGAGTATTATTATAGATATATATCAGAATCTACTAGAAATACTAGAGATTTTCTCGATAGATCTAGATGAATTCATTAGCGCTAGTACTATAACCCCCCTACCGATGTTAGATTTATCTAGTATTAAGTATACCCCTCCAAAAACCATTGAGCAGCTAGAAAGAAAAACACTAAAAAGTGATGGAATCATTGGATGACCTAGCCCCAAACTTCTTACGCAGTCTAACGACTATACTACGTCATCATCGCAAAGCTGAAGATGAAATCACTATACTATACGATACGCTTAAGGAGATATAGCAAGCGTGTCGCCCCTAGCAACGAAAAACTAGAAAACGATAGGTTCACCGGCTAAACGATTCTGGTATACCTCGGGTTAAAGACGCTAATCGGTCTATAGCGGATAGGGTGACGCGTAAGGTCGACCGGAAGAGTAAGCAGCTGACCAAAGAGTGGGGGAAAAAACACTTCAATTACTTGCCGGAACCACCCCCTAAGCCCCAGGTGACAGCATCGTTGGAATAGGCCGATCGAGAGCTTCCAGATGAATATATTTTGGAGGCATCCAGGCCCAATTTGGGGTAGTTATAGCGAAAAATAGAAAAAAGAAGGAAAGGAAAAAAAAAACCTGGGAATACGGTGAAATCTGGGCAGACGGTGTTGGACCCATACCAGACGGTATGGGTCCGCAGAAAGGGTCAGATATGGGCCTGAAAAGATGACGCAGGCCAATGATTTCTGGAATCATGATGTACCCAGGAGCACATTGGGCGATTCTGGGCCCGGCGCAAGAACTACGCAACAACGATGCGGGAGTGGAAGATGGGAAGGAAGCACGAGGCGGTGCTCGGATTGATCACGAGACCATCATCCCTCCCCGTCTGCCCATCTTTGACCCGGTGGAGACCATTACAGCGACGTTGCCCAGCAGGGGAATCTAGTCCGCTATGGAATACCTCGCTTGCAGTCACAGCCACTCCTCGTGGTTCTCCACCTGCCATCGGATCCTTCTGCAGGCACAGAATCGACCCGACTATTGCCTAGCCCTCCGGTGCCTCATCGACCCTGGATACTGTGGGCTACGAACAGATGACCCGGATCAGCTTTCAGGATCGTCTCTGTCAAGGGTGCTCTGCAGCCCGACACAAAGGATCTAATCAATCAGCCCGGTATCGGGGTGTGACCCACTTAGTGATGTAGGCCGCATTTGCTACTCCACCAATCCAGCCCATACTCGTCTCCCGGCCCGATGGTCGGTTCCTCGCAATTGTGATGCACCATGCGCTTTACGATGGAGTCCCACTTCCATTTATTTTTGAAGACCTAGTGCTTTCATACCAGGGCGCTTCTATACCCAGTCGTCCTCAGTTCTCCGACGCCATCAAATATTTACACCAAGACCAGAAGATCGCAGCTAATTTCTGGAGTCAGAAGCTTATGGGATATGAAGTCACAGAAATTCCGCCTTTACCTCCCTAGGATTGCTGCCCAAGATCTTTCTTCGCCGAGCGCCCCGTGAGTATGGGGATTGATGCTATCACAGAGAGATGTCGCGAAATGGAGGTGACTATCCAACGCGTAGCCCTTCTGGCTTACGCAAAGGTTCTATCTGGGATTCTTGGACAGCGGGATGTGGTACTTGGGCAGGTTCTCGCTAGGCGCTCGCTTCCAGGAGACAATGGTGAGAGTACTATCGGGCCCCTGTTCAACACGATTGCCCAGAGGATAACTCTCGATCCCAAGCTCATGACCAACCGGGAAATGGTTCAGCACCTGCAGGTATTCAGTGCCGAAGCCCAAGACCATCAACATGCACCCCTAGGAATGGTGCAGAATTCACTTCGCCAAATAGCTGGATTGAAAGTTGCATCTCTCTTCGACACTTTGTTTGTGTTCCAGAAAAGCGCTCACACATCGGGCGGATTGCTTGAAGAACAAAACATTTGGCAACCCTGGCAAAACGATGACTTTGCTGCCGGGGGAGAACATAAACTCAACCTCGAAATCGACCACGTTGATAGTGCCATCGTGCATCAGCCAAAGGCGAGTTCTTGACCCAAATCGACATTGTCAACCTCCTAGAGTCCTTTGATGAAGCCTTCTGTGATATTGTTGAATACCCATCACGTTGCGCGGCTAGCTTCCCTGAACAATTGAGTGTCCTTCCTCTACGCCTTACGCCTCGAGCCTCAGACCCCACCGTCGCAAATGGATCTATGTCGTTCCCTCCTGAACCGATTGTTCGCGGTATCTTGGCCGACATTGCAGGCATCCCGGTGGAGAACATCTTGCCTGACATAAGTATCTTTGCTATTGGTCTGGATTCCCTTTCGGCGATTCGAATTGCCTCTGTGTGTCGCTCGGTTGAATTCAAGGCGGGAGTCGCCGACATTCTCCAGGGAATTATGCTTCATGATATCTGTGCGCGTATTGCGACTACTTCACGGTCAGACGAAACCTTCCATGGATTTTTACTCGAGCAAAATGAGAGTGTCAAAGAAAAGACGAGCACCTTGCTTGGTGTCAGCCTTGATATGATCGAAAAGATCATCCCCTATCTTGCTGGTCAGACATATCACCTTGCGTCATGGCTTCAGTCTGGAAGAATGCTTTTTGAGCCCGCCTGGGCGTACTCCTGCTCGCAGCGCATTGACGCGGGCCGATTGAAAAGGTCTTGGTTCCGCTTACGGCAACGACAGCCAATCCTGAGAGACTACTTTGTTGCTATGGGACCAACCGAGGCATTTCAGGCCATTCTAAGCTCGACCATTGAGGATGACGGTACCTTCCAGTAAGTTGAGAGCTCAGGGACACTCACCAAATCCGCACAAGATCAAGCTAGGAAGGAAGCATCGCATCCTTCCTCCCTTCGTACACCACCAGTTCGCCTTCGTCTTTTGAAGTGCAGTGATCGGGATGGAATCATCGTCTTCATCAACCATGCTGCCTATGATGCTTGGTCCATGCCAATGGCTGTGAGCGAGCTGGTGCAAATTACCGGGGAGAGACAGCCCTCTCAAACCCCGAGATTCCCACGTTCGTGGAGTACACGGTCAAGTCGCTTCGGAATCTCGATGAAGCCAGCTAGTGGAACGCAACTCTTGCCGATAGCATTCCTACTCTTCTCGAGCCATCGGGTTCAAGCAACATACGCCAGCTCCCTGCGACGCATCAACTTTTCGTCGGGGCGTGGCAGAAGGTTCAAAATCTGAACCAACTTGAACAAATCTGCCGCCACGCCGGGGTCGGTCTTCAGACCGTTGTCCTCCTTGCCTCCTCTCGCGTACTTGGCCAATTGACCAGTATCTCAAATCCAACCTTCGGCCTTTATCAAATCGGTCGATCTGCGGCCTTTGCTGGCATTGAAAAATTGTCGGGGCCATGTCTCAATGTAACGCCATTCACCGCACAGAATGTCCTCTCCGATGATGGTCAGAGTATCCGTGATAAAATTCGATCGATTCAGACTGCCTTTGTGGATCGGGTGCCGTATGAGCAAAACTCGCTTCGAGATATCCTGGCCCATTGTGGTAGGCACGACAACCCTCTATTCAATGTTTAGGTTATCTTCTTTGGATGCAACCAGGGGGCATGCCATCTCCCCACGCGTGTGGTGAAGATGCCGTGGCGGAGCTTTTTGAGCCGTTAGCGATCGGTGTTCCCACTGAGTTCATGCCGTCTACCCCTTCCGCAGATCCCGATCTCACCGCGACGTCGATTTCTGCTCTGGACACGACCTTTTTGTCAAGAAGAAATCTTTTCGTTGACATTGGCCCCGACGTCCGTACCAACAGCATTGGATTCGGCATTCGTGTCGAAGGGGGCTTGATGGAAGAGACAGAGGCCGATGCGATGCTAATAAGAGTCGGGGAGGAGATTGAACGATTGGTTTCGCGTCTCGAATCATAATTTGTTCACGACAGAAAAGAGAAAAAAAAGAAGGGAAATCCCTTTACTCTGCCATTGGGGTTTGTTTTAGTTTTTTTGTTCCATGCTCAAGCGATTTTATCGCGCAGGTTATGTGCCCGAGTAATCTCGATGAATACACTGTGGTTAGACGAAAATTGTATATATTCCTGCCAGTATCTGCTCGACGTAACACACGCGTTCAATCCCAAGAGCGAGGGAAGAACACCACGTCTGACCCAGAAAGGGGCAGGCCGAGGATGGTAAGTGAATGGACGATCTTCTCAGCCAAAGCAAGGGGATACAGACCGTGCGTAATGGACACTCACGAGGTCACCAACGAGATAGTAGGTAGTGTATACGGAGTACTTCGGTACGAAACTCGGGAGTAGAATTGCTCGTTTATCGTCGTAGATATTGTCTGGCGTCAACTCGAAATGTGTGACGCAGAATATGAGTGGTCATCAAGAGGTAATGCAGAGCAGATTGGTTTGTTTATGTATGCTTTTAACCTCCTCTTTCTATTAACTAGATGCGCTTTACGTCCTTCATATACCTAGAAGAAACACCTCCAAGGCTCTATAGATCCTACTTATCCTCGAGCGGTCAGATGGCCCTTTGCAAAAATATATCTTCATAGCAGCGAGGGCCAACATCATAATTTATTCGACTTGTAAAGTAGCGGTAGTTTGATCGAGCTGGTAGGCAAACTTGCCTCGCTTTCTCTTTTCCCGAATGGAGATCAATTGCAATGTCTTGGAGTGTGAACTTGTTGAAGTTGACGCTGATCTACATCCATAAACGGCAGAATCCAGCGGTCAAAGCGAGCTGGTGATGTCGTAACTCAGGTGAACATTATTCCACCATCGAACACACTCAACATGGGCGGTGGTTCTCAATCTCCTCCTAGGCCTAATATGAGCCCTGCGGACCTCACAACCCCCGGCGAGAATATTCATCTCCATGCGGTTGTAGATCTGGGCAGGTAATGCAGCCCAATTACCTTGTAGCTCCTTGCTGACCCAGTCTGCAGCAACGGCATTCGATGCTCGATATCGGACTTGTCCCCACCGGCGACCCGTGTGATTCCCACTGCCCACTTTCATCGGATCAATATCTCGCTCTATGAGGCTCAGATCAACCACAAAACCGGGGAGCGCATCCCAATCCCCCGATCCGTCATCGACCGAGTCGTGAGTGCGATCGTCCGCTTTCAGATCATCTGCGTCGAGACTGGCGTCCCGTCCTCTAATGTGCGGCTCATTGCGACCGAGGCCACACGCACCGCGCTCAACGCCACAGAGTTTACCGATGCCATCCACCAGGCGACGGGATATGTGGTGGAGATGCTCCGAAAAGAGGAGGAAGGCACGGTGGGTGCGTGGGGCATCGCTAGCAGCTTCTCCGATGTCGAAGGATTAGCGCTGGATCTGGGAGGAGGGAGCATGCAAATGACCTGGATTGTTTCGCACGCGGGCAATGTCCACATCAGTCCTCGAGGGGCCGTGAGCTTTCCCTACGGGGCGGCGGCGTTGACCCAGAAACTGGCCGATCTGAAGCGAGGAAAGGACAAGGGAGATGCGCGCAAAGCCAAAGAGCGTTTTCGTCGTGAGATGGCCGATAATTTCCGGGCGGCGTTTGATCGGCTGGAAATCCCGGAGAGCCTGGTGCACAAGGCCCGGACGCAAGGTGGATTTCCTCTATACCTATCCGGCGGGGGTTTCCGGGGTTGGGGATATCTCTTGCTCTATATGCATCAAACTCGTGGTCAGAGTTATCCCATCTCGATCATCAACGGGTACACCGCGTCCAAACGGCATTTCGAGGATACGGAGGCTCTCGAGGAAGTTGCCCGAACGGCGCATGAAATCTTCCGGGTGTCTGATCGACGACGGAAACAAGTGCCCTCGGTGGCATTTCTGGTCAATGTGCTGGCGGAATCCTTGCCTCACGGCATCAAAGAAGCTCATTTCTGCCAGGGAGGGGTTCGCGAGGGGGTTTTGTTCCGCGATATGCTGCCGGTGATCCGACAACAAGATCCCCTGGAGGTAGCAACCGCGCGATATGCGCCCCCGTCGGCGCAGGCCATTGCGGCATTAATGCTGGCTGCGCTGCCTCGTCCGTCGGCGGGGCGATCGGTCCCGGCTTCGCTGACGGTGCATCTGATTCAAGCCTTCGCTAATGCTCTCTACGTGCATGCGACCATGTCCAAGGAGCTTTCTTCCTCCGCCGCGCTCTACAGTACCAGCACCGGCATTCTGGCTTCTACGCACGGCATCCCTCACGCCCACCGGGCGCTTCTCGCCCTGATGCTACAGGAACGGTACGGCGGCGAACTGCCGCCCCGCGATGTCGACCTGAAATCTCATCTCCAGGGCATTCTCACGCCCGAGGAGGTATGGTGGACGCGCTATATTGGGAAACTGGGCCTTGTCCTCGGTCAACTCTACCCAACGGGGTCCATCGACACATCCAAACCACGCATTTTACCCTCCGCGCGGTGGGCCCATGGGCTTGGGAAAAAAGGGAAGAAGGACGGGTTGCGACTGGCGATCGCTATTCAAAGGGTGGCATACGACCCCACCCACCTGCGCGAAGAGCTCAGGCATGATGTTCAGAAAATCGAAAAGGTCGGCAAGCGTAAGCATTGGATTGGAGGCCGGGAAGGCTGGGGGGTCAAAGTCCTGGTCTCGGTGGAGGAGGAGGATTTGATGCCGATGCCGGCGCAAGCATAGGAGGGAATGGGAACTCGCGGCTCGCCCCCTCGTGTAGATGCCAATTGGTCATGACGAGAATAATGTCTCACGATCTCTCTAGCCCGCGGCGACAGCGATTAAATCGGCTAGACAAGGCGATCGAATTTGGCCCCTTGATAGGAGTATCCCGGCTCCACTTGGGCCGCACACGAGCCCTGTGGACCAGTCGGGAATGCGTTGTTTTCTCATACGCTCCCTTGGATATGCTTGCTTTTTGCTGTTTGCTTTTGTGACGACGCGTTCGTGACTTCTGATCTCAGGTTCTTCTAGTTAGGGGACGCAGTTCCATCTACTCTTTCGCTCGTGGCAACCACCATCGCTCGGATCCATGGACGCCGGTGGAGCAAGAAATAGGCAGACACGAAAAAGGCTGCCCATGCAATCCCGGGCCCAGTTTTCTTGTCAAGCTTTGACGCCCCACAGGCAAAGCCCTGTAGGGCTGAGGCCAGGGATGCAACGATTCTCGGAAATCAGGATGGTGTGGTAACTTCGGCCGCCCATCTTATCTGATGCAACTTAATTATCTGATCCCCCGTTTTCTCCTCTACAACTTGCAACCATGGTCGAAAAGAACGTCGACGTGATGGAAAAGGACGCCCGCGACATGTCCAAAGCCGACGATGGTGAGTCCCGTCTGACTCGGGTGAAATTCCTTTCCATCGTTTTCTGTCCCCTCGCCCACACTGCACCGGGGCTCGACTGATAACCTCGCAGCTGAAACCGATTCCATCGACGATGTTTTGCAGGCTGCAGGCATTGGGCTAGGCGAGAATGACCCGACGGAGCCCATCCTGACCTTGCGTATGTGGGTGTTGGGGATCGTGTTCTGTATCGTGGCGAGTGGATTAAACACCCTGTATACGCTTCGAACCCCTTCCATTACGGTCTCTGCTTCATGCGTGCTCTTGCTAGCATACCCCCTCGGCAAACTCTGGGAAAAGACGGTTCCCCGCCGGAATGTGTCGTTGGGATTCTGGTCTTTTATTCTCAACCCGGGGCCATTCAACACCAAGGTAGGCCACACCTCGTCGGGTATCAGTCGATATAAAACCCTCACCTAGCTGGTTCAAACAGGAACATACTTTGATCTACATCATGTCGAACCTTAGTATCTACGTTCGATTGGGCGCCGATGTGATTACTGAACAGGAGATGTTCTATGGCTATAAGGCTGGCTGGGGATTTCAATTTCTGATTACCCTATCCACCTTCTTCATTGGATTCTGCCTTGCAGGTCTGTTCCGATCCATTGTGGTGGTCCCCAAGGAACTTATCTGGCCCGGGGTCTTGAGTGTCACGGCTCTCACGACCACTTTGCACAACGTCAGGCAGACTGAGGTGCAATCAAGGTTGGTGAATTCCTTACCGTGCGCCCTTCGGCCGGCTGACGCACAGCCAGCTACAATACGTGGAAGATCTCTCGATACGCCTTCTTTTCCCTCGTCTGCTGTGTCTCCTTCTGTTGGTATTGGTTTCCCGACTTTATCTTCCCGACCCTCAGCTATTTCAATTTTCCGTGTTGGATTCGACCCAAAAGCCCCGTGGTCAACCAGATTTTTGGATTGAAATCCGGAATGGGCCTTTTGCCGATCACCTTTGACTGTACGTTCTGCCATTCAGCTAGCCAATCCACCATTGACCCTAGTCATAGGGAGTCAAGTGTCCTACGTTGGGTCTCCGCTGCTCATTCCATCGTGGGCCATCCTCAATGTTTTTGTATCGCTCGTCTTCTGGATTTGGATTGTGGCAGTGGCTTGCTATTATACAAATGTGTGGTTCACCGGCTACCTTCCTTTCCAGAGCTCTAAAGGTACGTTCATTAACACGTGCCATGTGTATTTCGAACGATTGACTTATGTCTGAAAACTCTAGTTTTCGACAACACGGGTGGGACATATAAGGTGAATAAAATTGTTGATGCCGCCAGCGGGTATCAAATTGATGTCCAGAAATATGCTGCCTATTCCCCGGTATGTGCCTCCCCTGTGGATACTGGCAATTCAAGCTTAACATGGAAATTAGGTGTACATGCCCATCACATATGCCCTGAATATGTTTGGACTCTCCTTTGCCACGCTGAGCTCGCTCCTCGTTTGGTGTTTCTTGGAGCATCGTCATGTTATGGCGGCCGCGGCGCGGAGAGTTCCGCAGATCATCTTGGAATCCATCCCTGGTAGGGTTAAGACCCCGAATAAAGATGAAACTGGAGAGGCCGAGGTGCCCATGTGGTGGTATCTGATCAGCTGCGCCTCGGCTTTGTTCATGTCGATCTTTGCAGTTGAATACTGGGACGTTGAGCTCCGGTGGTACGGTGTTTTGCTCTCCTGCGTGGTGGCCCTCGTGTTTTACCCTGGAGTAAGCCATCGGCCCTGCGTCTTCACAATGAGATGATGAGCTGACATAGTTGCCAGCTGGCCCTGGTGTACGCCACCTCCAACTTGAAGATTAACATTGACATTCTTTGTCGCATTGTGGCTGGTTTTGTTTTCGAAGGCAAAGTCCTAGCCAACATCTGGTTTTTTGACCTGGGCTACATCACCACGATCAAAGGCTTGTACTTTGCTCAAGACATGAAGCTGGCTTATTATTGCCATGTAAGCGAAACATATGACGACTGTTGTTCACGGATCCGAACACCATTGACAACCCATGTTAGATTCCTCAACGGAAGCTGTTCCTGGTGCAGATCGTCGGAATGATCATGGGGACTCTCTCGTCTCTGGGAGTCCTTAACTGGGCTCTTAATCACATCAGCGACATTTGTACAAGTTCTGCGCCCAATGGTTTCTCCTGTCCCTTCTCCACTACCCACTTCAATACATCCTTGATCTGGGGAGCGGTGGGACCTCGACGCTACTTCACAAACCATATCGGGTACTCGGCGCTACTCTACTTCTTTATTATTGGTGCGGTCTTACCCATTCCCGCTTGGTATCTCAGCCGTCGATACCCGAACTCGTTATGGAAGCGGGTCCACATTCCGCTTTTCCTTGGCGGATTGAACTATCTTCCCCCAGCCACTGGTATGAACTACGGCAGTTGGGCTGCGGTGGGTCTCACCTTTGGCTTGGTGATTCGGAAGAGACTTCATTCCTGGTGGAGCAAGTACAACTTTGTTCTTAGCTCGGCCATGGACTCGTCCGTGAGTATTGCCGGCGTGCTGATTTTCCTGACGGTCTTTTTCACTGGAGCAAGCAAGAACTTCAATTGGTGGGGAACAGAAGTCTATAAGGTATGGTACCCTTTTTGTATACACAAGAGCTGCGCTAACTTTCATCAGAATACTTGCGACTGGAATGGATGTCCACATCTCTCACTTCCGGAAGGCGGAAAGTTTGGAGTCAATGTTTAAATTGCACCACTAGCATGGCGTGGTGTATGGCAGATTACAAACCTTCTTTCCAGATAGATATTGATGTTTTATTCTGCGCATACCTGGTATAGTGTAAGAGTAGAACAAAAACAACCACTGACGCGCGTGGTAGATCCGCATGCACTTTAGAACCAGAATGAATCTCTATGCATTTCCAATGTCGCTCTTTTGGTTATTATGACCGAACCAACAGCCGCTTCAGTGACTTCCGAGTACAACATCTCTAAAATCCAGACAATTCATTTGATGGGGCCGTGATGGTGCGCCCACTGCCCCAATCGGGAAGTCCGAAAGCACGTGGCGATGAGCGATCATCAGATAAGATCTACCACCGTTGAACTTGTTTTCTCGACTCGCCCGTGTCGGCGACGAGTGCTTTTGCAAAGGCGGACCAAATCGAAATTGAACCCCTCAAGACCTCGCTGGTCCCTGTGTGCTGGTCCCTTTCGGTGCTTCGCAGATTTTTCTCCCCCGTGGTCACCTAGTGGGTCACCCATCACCCGGTCGGCTGCGTGATCGGTGCTCCGCCTCTTCTCCGCCATCTGTCCGGCAACGACGGTACTCATGTTGCTTCTCGGATGGCTAGTCGTGGCCTTGGGTGCCATTTGCACCCAAGGTAGCAGTCTGCCTAAAGATGAGCGATGCATGACTGCCGTGTTCTCGGCATACAATTATATATCTTTTGCAGGTGTCCCGGCAATCGGCATGTGGGATACCCGATGTCGGAACCCTCTCAAGGTCGCGTCTATCTATGCCGCTTCAGAAGTGTACTGCCACGACCATGAACGCACCGTGGGCTTGGCACAATTGGCCGCCCTCTGCGAGGAGTTTGGTCATCGCCAGTTGCTCCCAAGGGAGGCTGTTGCTGAGAATATTACCGAGGATGCAATCCGGACGATGCGCACCGTGAACTATCTCGAGCTATCGCGAGCGCAAAGTATGAATGATCCCATCATGCTCTCTTCGTCCTATTTCAAACGCATGTTCAATACCATCGTGGGTCTGCCAGCATTGCAGGACCGTTGTATAGGCTAACTAGAACCAGGACTCTTGGCAATTTGAGACGTGGTCTCATCATGCGTTTGGGTAAGTTCCGCAAGGTGGGACATCATATCGTTTTCTACAGATCTGCTCACCTGAACCAGGTACATTGGCTATGTCTATTGGGGTGGGATACTGCTGGTGGGAATGGTCTCTCGGCTGTGTACCTGGGTGATTTACCACCGGAAACCCCGAGTCCAGCGCGATCGGGAGTTTCACGCGCTACCTCGAGGTAGTACCGAGGAGACCTTTCCATGGGTGAGGGGTTTTCTTCACTCCGTCCAAACACACTTGGTCGTTCCGGCACCACTAGCTACACGGGGTCGGAATCTTCTGGGATGCACGTTTTCGACGCGGGCCGAAGCCCTGGCAGTAGTCGGCTTTTGGATTCTCAGTATCACTCTCAGTGTGATTGGGTATCGAACATTTCCAGGCAACATTTAGTATGCACGGCCCACCGTTGACGCAAGAATGGAACCTCGCTGACCGGACATAGCTGGCCCGATGTTCTCAGCCAGCTTCTGCGCTATTCGGCCGACCGCACTGGAATCATGTCCTTTGCAAATTTACCGTTGCTTTGGTTGTTTGGTGGGCGCAATAACGTCTTGATCTGGGCGACGGGGTGGAGCTTTGCCACCTTCAACGTCTTTCACCGACACGTCGCTCGCGTGGCGACCCTGCAAGGGGTAGTCCATTCATTTCTGTACCTTGCGATTTACATCCGAGGTGAGTGACGGGCCGTCCCGTTGGCTGCAAGGACCCGAACCGCTAAGCCATGCAGTCCATAAACTGTGGAAGGAAATTTCGAAGATCTATGTGATGTGGGGGATTCTGGTAAGTAGCCCGTGCTTGCACAAGAACAATGACGTTCTTATACTCTGCAGGCATTTTTCGTGATGATTCTCTTGTTGGTCAGTTCGTTAGATCGCGTTCGAAGTGCATCGTATGAAGTGTTCCTGGTCACACACATTGTGTTCTCCGTCCTCTGCCTGGTTGGATGTTTCTAGTGAGTGACCCACTTTCGCCTGCAGTTTATGGAACTGTCAGTGTCTAATAATCACCGTTAGCCATACCGTCGTTTTTGAAGGCCATCAGTATTGGCAATATCTTTGGCCCTCAGTGGCGGTCTGGGTGATAGATCGCGTATTGAGGGTTATCCGACTGTGCTATTGCAACATCCATGTTGGCTTCACCAACCGACATCTGGATCGCGCCTCTTCCAGTCGCATGTCATATGACGCGGCGGCCGATGTGGTTCGACTCGAAGTCATGCCTGGTCGCATTTCATTGCCACCAGCCCCCGGCGACTATTACTTTTTGTATCAACCATTTCGCTGGACCGGGTGGGAGAATCATCCATTCACGGTCGGGGCCTTTTCCTATACCGTCGGCTGCTGTAAGTCCCCGTCAGCCGTCGTGGGGTCCAAACCCGACGATGGGGTGGATGTGTCCCAGCTTCCACTTTTGTCCGAGCAAGAAGGAGACCGTCGACCGCGAGCGGAAGAAGGCTTGAATGACGCCGGCAATCCTCGACTGACATTGACCTTTTGGATCCGTCCCTACGACGGCTGGACGAGGCAGTTGCGAGACCAATGCCTGCGGTCAGCCAATCACTCGGTCACGACGACGATACTGCTGGAAGGGCCCTATGGCCATCATTTCCCCCTGTGGAAATATGAGTCAGTCTTGATGGTTGTTGGGGGAACCGGGGTTGCATCGGCCGTGCCGTACATCCAAGATCATGTCCGCCGGTCGATGGATGAGTGCGACGAACCATTGGTGGAGAAGACAAGAACTCGCGAGATCGAACTTGTCTGGACCGCTCGTCAGGCTGCTTTCCTTCGAGAGGTGGCTTGCGGGGAATTGAAACCCGCTCTTTGCCGAGCCGACATCCAGGCATCCTTCTACACGACGGGGCCATCCGACCTCGTCCCCGAAGATCTCCACGGGTTGGGCAGCGAGGTTCAGCGGGGGAGACCCCGTCTCCAGTCCCTGATCATGAGCCGTGCCAGCGATGCGGCATCAGCCGGGAGTCGGTTAGCGATTCTTGTTTGTGGCCCCGCGGGCATGGCGGACGAAGCGCGCGCAGCCACTCATCTTGCCATGCGACAGGGATATCGATCGATCCAGTACGTGGAGGAGTCATTCGCCTGGTAGCAAGAAGCGGTCGGGGGTGGTGACCAACTCGCATTTCTCGTCTCGGACCTCCCTCGACCAGTCTGGATCTGTGGAGGGACGATGTGAAGCTGCATTGTGAAGCCAACGAGAAGTGGCCGATCGCATTGGATTTCCCAACCAGTCCATGATCGGTCGATCACCCGGCGTTCCACTCGGGGAGCATGATAGGTCCGGCGCGACAAAATGACCCTGCGTGACGCAGCAGGTTCTCGCTGCTGCAATCCCTGCATGGAGTGCATGGATTATTGAATCCAAATCCCGAGTTGATTGGAATACGAGGTGGAGCAAAATTCACCTCGAGGGGGCACACCCGCCCGCGATGAACCCTAAGCTCATCGTTCCCCCACGCCGATTTCCAACGGGCCGCATGCCTCAAGCTTGAAATAAACTATGTGTTGCAAGCAAAGGCTATGTTGACGCGATGCGACTTGTGCGGGTGAAGCTAAATCGCCGATCGTCCGGGGCCGAACGCCACCTGCAGCGTCAAAAGCAAACATCCTGCAGCCAAGTTGATCCCAATCAAAGCTCCACCTCCCATTCCGTGTAACCGCTGCTTATGGTGACTTGTTCCTGCAGCGACCACCTGGGAATGGTTGGACGTGTACCACGTCGTCCTGGCTGGATCACCGGCCAAGGCTGATCGTGTTGACAGATATCGCATTGGACCCCCAGCTTTCGGCAATGATCCACGATCGCCACTCAGTCTATTGATTCTCGAGGCCGTGTGATGCTGGTCGTGGACAGCTGAACAATGCCGTCTGAATTCTTCTGCGGGAAAAGGAGAGGCTGGCCCGCCGCGAGAAGAATATAAAAGCCCCGAGGATTCCGGCATGGAGTTCTTCATCCACACAGCTCATTCTCCTCTTTTCCTCTCATTCCAAAAGACCCTTCCGAGTCGTGATTTTCCCCAAGAAAACACACCATCTCAACCATCAAGATGAAGTTCTTCGCCCCCGCCCTTCTCTTCGCTGCCACCGCTATGGCTCTGCCCTCGCCCGGTCAGGGTAGCGGCAACGTCCAGTTCCCCGTCGGTGACAAGACCGACCTCAAGCAGGCCCAGAACAAGTGCGGCAACGACGCCAAGGTCTCCTGCTGCAACAAGGCCACTTACACCCGCGACATCAAGACGGCTAACAACGGTCCTCTCGCCGGTGTTCTCGCCAGCGCCCTCGGCGGTGGTCCCGGTGGTGACGGCCTGGGTCTCTTCGGCCAGTGCAACGACCTCTCGCTCTCCGGTGAGACATCTGTCGATATGAGCGAATCCTCGAAGAAGCTAACTCGGTGGCAGTGCCCGTTCTGGACGTCGTCGGCGGCCAGGTTGACCAGGTCCTCAACAGCAAGTGCAAGCAGAACATTGCTTGCTGCCAGGACACCAAGTCCGACGCTGTAAGTGTTTTCGCACTATTCCCGCCATGGAAATCCTACTCACATGCTCCTAGAACGGCAACCTCGTCGGTGTTGCAATCCCCTGCGTTGCCCTTGGCTCTCTGGTCTAAGTCGCATGTACCGCGCCTTTCCCGTCGTCGGGAAATAGCATGGAGGTGTACCCATCTGCAACTATTCCGGGTCGCCTCCTCGGGAAGGAGTATACATTGAATGCACGTACATATTGTGTACAACTTGAACGCCCAGCCAAGGCCTTTTATTCCGGTTGTCCGGTGTTCCCGATGGCATCCTCGTCGCCATGTTGCACCAGGTGAACCGTGTCGTTCGCTTGTCTTTCGTTTGTCGCCGATGGTGACGTTGATAATGTACCTAATTCTATATGTAATAGAAGGACCTTGCTGTACTTCCATTAATCTGTGTTGTGGTTTGTAATTTATCTCCGCCGCGGATAATAGGGGACATGTCTAGATGCGAAATGATCACCATGCCCCCTAAGTGATCCCTGAGTGGATCGATCCGCATCAGGGCCGTGCACGCTATTATTCTGCCAAGCTATGATGCATCAGCTCGTTCGTCCAGAGTTCTTACCATAGGAAAATATGTACCAGGCAAAGGAGTTAGAAGACCGGTTATAATATGCACCGGCTGGTGTATTGCTAAGCATCCACGTCGTGTCCTGTACCGCCACCTGCCCAACCCCCGATGACCCGGCCAAGGCAACCATTCACAAGGGTGTCATGCATGTAGGCCGTCACTCTCAAATGTGAGCGCATGTCACATTACCCCGTTGCAGTTGCCAGGGGAAGGCGTGGATTTGCTCCGGGAACCGCCCGGAAGACAACCCGAATCACGGGTGAAGATCCGGATCCCCTCGGGTTCATTCCCAGGCGAGAGTATACCGCGTCGGAACGGTACTTGAACTCGGCACTCGCTCTTGAGTATGATGGACTCTGGGGCTATTCCGCTCCCCATAGCAACGATGCTATTTGGCCATCCGCAGACCTGGACTCCATCAAGTCCCCACGGGGGAGAAGCCCCGTGGGGTTTGGGCGCGGGCCCGTGGTTCTCGAAGACGACTTAAAAGCCCCCCCTGTTCTTGTTCTTGTGTACTGCTTGATTCAGCACAGATTGTACCGAATTTGGGTTGCCTTTAATCACGACCGAAGACCATCCCTCGACGCACTTTGATGCCGAACATGAAAGAAACCGAATCAGCGGCATCGGACCATCTGGAAGATGCGGCTTTGCCTGGCAGCAACGAGCAGTATATCGGAGACTCTTGTCAAACAAACTCGCCACGAGATCCACACAATTGGCCACAGTGGAAGAAGAACGCACAGATCCTGATGGTTGCGTTTCATTCCATGGTCGGTACCTTCATGGCAGCCGGAATTATCCCCGCCTATGAAGTGCTTGCGGAAGAATACCACGTCACCGTGCCTGACGCGAGCTACTTGACGTCCTTCCAGGTAGGCCAAACAGAGGTAGAACCCACAGGATGGTTAAGATCTCACATTGTCTTAGATCCTGCTCCTAGGCCTCGCACCTCTGGTGTGGAATCCCATCACCGCCGTCTATGGGCGTTATCACGTCACTCTCCTTTCCGTGCTGGGGAGCATGGTATGTAACATCGGCGGCGCTCGATGCACGTCATACGGTGGCCAGATGGCCACCCGAGTCCTCACGGCATTTCTCATCTGCCCTCCCATTGGCAACGGAAGCGGCGTCATCACCGAACTGTGTGAACCGGAGAGACGGGCGCAGAAGCTGGGCTGGTGGACTCTGATGACCACTATTGGCACCCCCGCGGGTCCATTCTTGATGGGCTTTGTCGCCAAACACATCGGCGTGCAGTGGATCTTTTGGATCTTTGCTATTATCAACTTTGGTCAATTCCTGTTGTACCTCACTCTGGGTGACGAGACCATCTACAACCCGGAAGATGATGAACGGGAGAGAGGGTTTTGGGGCAAAATGGTGCCACGCAAGATCGCTCGACGCCCCTTACAGCTGCGCGACTTTGGGAGACCGTTCTGGCTGGTGCAACATCCCCGGGTGCTCATTGCCGCATGTGCCCACGCGATTACCTTCTGCTATGGAAATATCGCCTTGATCGTGGAAATGCCGATTGCCTTTGGCCAGAAGTTCCATTTTGACGCACAGCAAATTGGATTGCAGTTCATCGCTATCATCATCGGATGTGTTTTGGGGGAGCAGATCAGCGGGCCCATGTCAGATTGGTTCCTCAGAGGCGTGCAGCAGAAACGGGGGTATTCTCGAGCGGCCGATCGCCTGTGGCTGTCATATATCGCGTTTGCCACCATCTTCGCGGGTTTGTTGACTTGGGGCTTTCAATTGCAGCACGCCACCACGTGGAATGTCACCCCCTGTGTCGGGGCCGCCATCGCCAGCTTCGGAAATCAGATGCAGACGACCATTTTGACCACCTTCGCTGTGGAGAGCAAAAAGGAGCAAGCCGCGGAAGTTGGAGTGCTTGTCAACATTTGCCTCCAAATTTACGGCTTTGTATGTTCTCCAAGTCTTGACCCCCTGCGACAGACAGTGCTGATAATTGAACTTTGCCAGCTGGGACCTTTCTATTTCCCCGATATGTTCGCCACGCTTGGATTGGGCGGGGCTGCAGGCGTGATGGTTGCCATCGTTGGAGGATGTGCTATGCTTCCCATCATTGCCGTCCAACTGATTGCAACCCGGCAAGACAAGCCATAGCATCTTTGTAAAGAAGAGGACGACCAAGGAAAATGTGATCCTATATGGGGAGCCCCAGTAATTCGGATGAAATAATATGAATTGGATGTCCATTGAAAATGATTTGCGGAGCGGGTCTTGCTCGGCCTAGAAAAGATTGCTCGGGACGCTGTTAAGCCAGGACATGTCTTGAAAGTCGGGAAATTCTAGCCCATCTATCATAGCTGCATCAACCCCGTCACCGAATGAGATCTCATTCAATCCCCCGGCAATGTGTGGGTTGATGTCTGGGTAGGAAGTCTGGCTAGCCGCCGGTTGCGTTTCTGACGCAACTTGTTCGTAAAGAATTTCGAGAGCTGCGACGCAACGCCTGGCTGATTTGCTGTAGCTTTGATATTTCCGTAGAATTCCGAGTGCATTTTCCCACGACTGTGTCAGCGAAGCCGGCGTCACTTCGGTGAGTACTGATGGACACAGACGACCGGCAACGAGAACAGTAGCGGCAGTATAAACATCTAAGCAGTCCGGTCAGCAGCTTTAAAGGATACGAAATTATTCGCTCAAGCCTACATAGAATGTTGTACCACCAGGCCGGCAAAGGCCCTCCAGTACCATCGACGGGCACGTTATCATAGATCAGCCGGATGGATTCCTGGGCTACTTTCACGCAGATTATGGAGCATTGCAGGGCGACACGACGAGGAAACGAATCGGCGAGGGATATCATGGAATGACCAAGTGAGTTATCGCGTATGGTGCAATATTTGGAGAGGGTTGGCCGAAAGAGCAAAATGCGCACATGTAAAAACCTGTCAAGTTCAGCAAAGCCCGAGTAAGAAGGTGAGATGCATACCTCGCACGAAGGACAATAGTCTGACGATAAAGTACTGGATTGCGAGATGCGAAGTCAAAACCTTGGCACAGATGTGGAGGAAGACCGCTGGCCCAGCGGGAAAGTGATCGATCGAGATCAAAAATGGTACGCTCCCCTTCACTGGTACCACTAAACAGGAAGTCATGGGCTTCAGGCGCGCTGTCTTCGGAGACAGGCTTGTATAGGCTCAGCAGCACATCATTCATAATTTCATAAAGCTCAAGAGTCTTGGCATAGAAGCTGATGATGGACGGTTGGTCTGAAGGTTGGGCTGGCCCCTGGGAGGTCCCGGGTACAATAAACTCATCGTCGACGGTCAGCGGAAGAGAAGCCGTTCCATTTGAAGCTCGAGATATCATCGCGGGACGGCCAAAAGTCATGGAGATAACACTAGATTACCAATCAGGGTTAGGAATATGGTGCTTGAAGGCCAGATTTGAGGTTGGACAAACCGATCCATAAGCACACACCCATGCCACAATTTCCGTGCCAGTTGTTTCTCGTGCGACCATCGTAGGTGGGAGATGGTGTTAGACAGATGAAGGCCTAGGCTTTGCGCGTTCCTAATGGCTAGCCCGGTGACGATCCAACATTGGTGGGCTGAATCCGTGCTCTGAAGATATTGTGCCATCAGCAACAAGCACTGTATCAGTGCCGCGGATCCGGTATCCCATATATTGAATCGAAACAAGTCCTTGGCGCGGGTAAAAAAAGTATCGGCTGAACCCTCTCGTTCTTCCGGCGTAATAAAGTCGGCCAGCTGGCAAGCCAAGGCAAATATCACGTTGAGTGTACACATCAGCATGTTCTCGTCCTGCATAAGAGTACCGCCCTCCCATATTGATGTGTATTGGGCCTTGATGTGGGTGCTGTTGATGAAAGGATACAAGGGGAAGACATAGTCCCAATAGACACTCATCAAAGAGTCCGCTGTTCTCCGCGGAGGCAAAACGTAGTCCGCAGAAACTTGTGGCGCCAACTTAGGTCCCGGTAAAAGGTTGGAGCCAGAAGGGATCACTGGGGCCAGTGATGGTTGATCTGGCGAGGCAACCCTCTTGTCCACGGCGGTTTTGATTTGACGCATGAACCCCGCCGCGCTCGAGCTCCCGAAAAATCCTTGAGCTGCACGTCCTTGTTCGATTGCGCCCATCATGGCATTGACGCCGTTTCCATCGCCATCGACGCTGAGCTGGGGCGAACCTTGGGCTTTCCGGCCTTCGTCGCTCACCGCGTTGGCATGATGACCAACCGGGGATAAAGAGGTGGCCCAAGGCTAGTTCTTCATTAGACCGAAGGTCTCAACATGGGAATCAAAGGGTCTCAAACCGAGGCTTGCACTCGCAAAAATGTGTTATCGGAAGTTCTTGGACTTCCTAGTTGATGGAGCCGGTTCTCAAGGCGAGCGATATAGCTGAGTGGCGCGTCAGACGGATCTTTTCTTCCGGTAATTACAGGACATACGACTGGGTGGCGCGCTTCTTCTCCAGCTCACCCGTATAGATGCAACGGGCGCGATCCTCCGACCGTCTGTTACAGGGCCCACATACTGGACTGTCAGCACGGGTGGCATTCCGGACATCAAAGATGACCTACCGGGTTGTACTCCATCACACCGGACCTTTCGCGCACGGCAATGGTCACACGCGACAGTGACCTTTCGACGCTTGGTTTTTGGCTTATTGCCGGATTGGTTGTCCATGCTGGAAGTTGGAGTTAAGTTGGGGTTGCAAGAAACCCATCGGATCTCGAAGTTTAACCGGGATGGCTTCCGGACTTCGGAGTGGTTCCGCGATGGCTCCAAGTTGACGGAATTATTCCGCCCGTTCTTTTCCCGTTTTGATATATCGAGATGATGACACGGGGTTTATTTCGGCTCGTCAAATCTTGCAGTGTGAAGTGCAAGTGCACGAATGTGTGCTATGTTTTGGCGCGGATATCTCTCCCAACGCCTTCGCTCACATCTACCAAATAGACGCTGAAGCCGCGACGCGTTCAAAAGCTTCGAGTCCCTGGCGATGTTGCCAGGTAAGTACTGTGAAGACTATCTATCGCGGCTGGAACTCATCGGATAAATTGAAGAAATTACGAGAAAATACCTCGAGCGACCACCGTCCACAAAACACATTCTATCCAAGCACGACTGGTCGGACATTTGACATCGTCCGGTCGAAACTGGATGTCCTCAGCCGGTGGCGTTTTGACGAAGGACGCGTTTGATCACGAATAAAAGTCTAGGCTCGGTCTCTCCTATACCCGATGGAAGATTGAGCGAGACGCGGGATGCCGGGCGAATTTCCATGCAGAAGGATGAGTGGGTACGCGACGCCCGGCATATCCAAGATGGGGCGGCAGGATGTCTAGCACCGAGATATCGTCATCAGCCACTGCTATTGCTTAGCGCAATCAAGCTCCGTCGCTCAGACATATCGCTGTCAGGTTCAGATTGCACCAAATCACGCAATTCCGGCCCCGATGACCACCACGGCCACTAAGATGGGGGCGCGACCTCGACGCTTTAAAGCACCATGCATTCGCATGGCGCATCTCGTCATTGAACGCTTCTTCTCTTATCATCGCCCCATCACCGACGCATTGGTCAATGGCGGAAATCACCCAACGCGAGGCGGGACAAACCCCTCCCCCACTCAAAGTGGGAGAGAAGACCGGATCGCTAAACGAGGTCCATGATGGCGACACGACGGCGGGAGTGGGCGAGTTGAGCTTTGAAGAATCCACACGGGGCGGTCTTGGGCGACATTTGGGCGTTTTCTCAACCATCTTCCTCATGTAAGATTCGACTGGCGCGACATCACCTGGACGGACCTGACCAATCTAGTATCGGCCGGATTATTGGCACTGGAATATTCTCCACCCCTTCTTCGGTCACGACCAGTGCCGGTAGTGTGGGCGCGGCACTGCTACTATGGACCTTAGGACTTCTGCTGGCCAGCGCCGGCCTTTGTGTCTGGTTGGAGTTGGGCTGCATGATGCCTCGCAGTGGCGGAGAGAAAGTGTATTTGGAAGCTGTATATCGGGAGCCAAAATTGCTGATCACCGTTATCTTTGCCGTGCAAGCTGTCGCATTGGGATTCACGGGTAAGCAACACCCCCTGGATATGGGACGAATGACGTCCACTGACACGCGGTGAAAATAGCCCAGGGCTGTATTGTCTTTGCCTCCAATGTAGTCGTTGCCGCAGGCAAGAAAGCCACGGAATGGGAGGAGCGCGGAATCGCCATCGCAGTGATCGTATTCATCACTCTACTCCATACCTTCTTGCCTGGATGGGGAGTGCGTGGTATGAACTTCATCGGTGTGATCAAAGTCATCGTTCTACTCTTCATCGTCATCACCGGCTGGGTCGTTCTTAGTGGGCGCGTCTCTAGCGTGAAAGATCCATACGCTAGCTTCTACAATTCCTTTGCCGGATCCGCGACCAACAGCAATCTCTATGCGACTGCGTTGTTCAAAGTCTTGAACTCATATGCTGGGTGAGGGACCTCCGCTCCTCCAACCGAAGTTGCTTCTAATGGAATCATTCCAGATGGTCCAATGCAGCTTATGTATTAAACGAGATCAAAAATCCCGTCCGGACGTTGAAGATTGCCGCGCCTATTGGGCTTTTCATATGTGGCACCCTCTACCTTCTGGCAAATGTTGCATACTATGCGGCAGCAACACCCGAAGAAATTGCCAACAGTGGGGTCACTGTTGCATCCTACTTCATGGGTAAGGTCTTTGGCGCCGCAGCCAAGCGAGCCCTGAGGTGAGATAGCCCCCTCGTCGGAGAATGCCTACTGGCTACTAACGTATTGGCAGTGTTTTAATAGCGATTTCCGCATTTGGAAATGTCCTGACCGTGACATTCACGCAGTCTCGGGTCAATCAAGAGCTGGCGAAGGAAGGTGTGATTCCATTCCCAAAGTTCTGGGCTTCGAACTGGCCATTCGGGTCGCCATCGGCGGGTCTGCTGTTGCATTTCATTCCTTCATTCATCATAATCGTGGCCATTCCCTTTGGTGATGCGTACAGCTTCATTCTGGATCTTGAAGGGTATCCAGCCAGTGTGATTAACTTTCTGGTGGTGGCAGGCTTATTCTACCTTCGGTGGAGCGCGAAAGACGTCCATCGGCCATTTCGAGTATGGTGGCCAGTTGCATTTTTCTTCATGATAGGCCAAGCGTTCCAGCTGGTGGCCCCTTTTATCCGACCCCCGGGAGGCAAAGGAGACACTTCTCTGCCATATTGGCTTTCCTCGGTGGTTGGTATCGGAGTTTTGTTCCTCGGGTTGGTCTACTGGATGTTTTGGCAGCGAGTACTCCCCGCGATCCAAAACTACTACCTCGTTCCTGAACATACTGTTTTATCTGACGGGACGACCGTGGTAGTTTACCAGAAGTATGAGAAAAGTGAGTGAAGGCATTTCTTTGCGTTCAGCAGGCAACAGAGAGAGATGAATACACAGTGATACCAAGCTTTACTGGCATTTTGAAGCAAGAAAAAATAACCACCGAACAGCACTAGCAATCCTGCGATAAGTAGATGGCAGATTTCGATGCAGGGGTTCAAATTAAGTAGAGGGTTCAATAGCTGTTCATTTCGTCGGAATGGGCGTGTAAAAGAACTAAGCCTAGTGCCATGGCCGAGATAAACCTCATGGTGTAGTGGGAAAACCGCATGCATACTATGGAAGCGGTCATGTGAAGGAGGCCAGAGACACGAGACCGCCGCTTAGCATGCCACATAAATACTGTTGAATAGATACACATATGTACACATTGAGAGAAATAGGTGGTCCGCATATCTGACTTAGTCCTCTGCCCATGCCTCACTGAGTATCATGATGATGAACTCGCTCTCCTTTGCAATGCAGGTTTGTTTTTGCTATCGCTTGGAGGAATCAATTGTCTTTTTATTTCAGAGGGATTGTGAGAGACAATGTATACGAGAAGATCAAGTTGATTGAAAATCAACTTGGTCCTTCGTATAGATACTTCGGGAATTATTTCCGATGGTGCGGCTTTGTTGCAAGAACCTCATATCATAACAGTGCTGAGATCACCGTCTCACCCGAATACGACACGTGCGTGGTCGTAGTCGACTGTGTCGGTCATATAGCAATTCACGAAAAGAGTGTGAGTGTTTCCGGTATAAGAACCAACATAATTGGGGCATAAGGATAATTGTTCTGTTGTATCAAGGGCTACATGAGCCTTGTAGTGGGAGCGTTTGTACGTCGCAGTTTTGCCGTGGCGCGGTGGGTTTGTGTCTCGATCAATGAGAAATCCGTAGGCTGGGTCTTAACTTCGAGTTGAACCCCAAAATCGGACACAAGATTTGGCTTCACTCTCCAGCTTTCCTATTGTCCACGACGCGCTTTAACGTATTTCATACGCTTTGTATCCTTTGGTAATGATCTATGTCTTCGGAAAATGAAATCTTTGTAGACAAGTGCCGTTGTGTAAATTTTATTGCAACCGAGGCATCTCGTGGCATATCATATAGCTAACTTCGAACAAGCATTATATTTATATATATCTATCCTAGACTTTGCGGTTATATAGGGATAACACACTATACTAGTAAAATCAATGCGAGGAACAGGAGTAATTATTGTATATAATTGTGGGAACTATCAAGAGAAAAATATCTCGTCATAAAAAGAGTCCTACGTTCGTCTACCAAGGGAAAAGAAAGCCATATCTGATAGTTCCTCGAGTGCCGGCTAGGGCCTATATATTTCGACCAAACCAATGGACCTGGACCGAACAATCATCATAGCCACCTCACCAGACACCCCATCAGCCATATTCCAGTATCGCCTTTCGTGATCTACGAAAGCAACAACAGTCCCTCCTACAAGCGGCTGGAAAATGATTTAATCCCATGTTATACGGTTTCTGGCCACATTCGCCAGCAAATTCAGTTCTCCCTCGTCCTAGCCTTATTCCAAACGACCGCCCTAGTCGGTCAGTTCAGCCATGATTATAATGATAGATAGAAGAAGCTGATCTATAATAGTTTCTCTACAGAAAGACCTCTCAGATGACCATATAAGCTCTCGACCTCAGCACTCTCTCGGTACAGCAGCGGAGTTCTTTTCCAAAAGCCTCCAACCACCTCAGCGAGGGCATACAGCTTCAAGGACGCGCTATTAATCTCCAAGGCTGTGATCTCAGAACTATACTCGACCCCCATTGTTGGATGGCCCACCTTCAGTACTCGTCCTTGCCTAAAGTCACGGATAATCGTGCCTGTCAACCCCTGCTGAACGAAGGCAAAGTAATCAATTCGTTAGAAGACCATAAATTATTACATTTCATCTAATTCAGGCTCTCGCTCCGGTTCTCGTCCCCATCCCGGTTCTTTAGCAGGCTTGCTACTCTTGTCTGATGCTGGCGCTTTCCCAAGGATGCTTTCATATAGCTCGTTCTTTGTCTACCAGTCAATAGTATAATATATTAGTATATATGAAAATTTCGAAGCTTTCTTGGATATACTAACAGGGTGATAGGAGTCCTCAATTCCCGCGTTTGGATTCGGCCTCTCGAGAACCTCGGCCTTTATAGGCGATTCTTCGAAGTCATCAGGAAAAGCCGCCCCAACATTGTCTATAAATAAATTATTTTAGCTGTTATCCGACTATTTGAAAGGGTGCTTATTTTTACAGTTTTTACCGCTCTCGCTGTGAGACTGAGCTTTTCCGTGGATGGAATTTCGAGCAAGTCGAGAAATAGAGGATTTGATAGAATATCGTTTGACAAGTGCCAATGCCATTTTTCGTGTACGTTTGATAGAGTTGATAGATATCATAAGATCATGATCGGTCTGGACTGTCTAACCTCTTAAATGTCTTCCCATCGGATTCATTAAAGATGGTGACGTCAATACCTTCACTTTTGTTCAGGCTCATGACGTCACGAGCTCATCTCGCACCTCCATCATTTATCTTTTAATTCCTCAGGCTTCTCTCGACCCTTAGGCGATATAAGACTACACTTAGAGGAATTAATTCAGACTATTAGGAATTGCATATACCCAAGGTCTAGATGGACATAGTATTGCTGTTTAGCCAAGCTCGTTCAATCTATTCTACTTATGAGAGAGAGGCCGCACACTGGTTAAACTAGGACCTTCTCACGACTTTCTGCGGCCTCTTGGTTTAATCCTGGGGGCGTCTCATGATACGGGCGTCTCGTGATACGAAGGGTGGGGCGTCGAGGTTGATTGGCTGAGGCCCGGCAGGCCTATCGGAAGAGGTTTTACTACTAGCTTATATAGTCGACTAAGGCGAATCTTCGGTAGTTCCCTTATAAACCGCTATTAGTTTGGTACTATCTCTAGGGTCGGAGATATAGGTAGAAGATACTATTATAATCTCCTTAGGCGATTAAAGATAAAGAATCAGAAATATAAGGGTAGACTACTAAGCAGAGTAGAACACCTATTGATTAGGTAAGGAGGTTATAATAGGAGATAGGATTTCATAGAATAGTCTATCTTTTACGTAAGACTAATTCTTAAAGAATAAAGAAGGGGGAGACCGGTTCACCGGCTTTTCTACCCCGCTCCGATGACTGATCGCCATCGGATCGTATGATCTATACTATGACGTATATAAAGGAATCCCTTTATATCGACCGACCATATAGTTCTATCGACCGACCATATAGTTCTATCGACCGACCATATAGTTCCTCGATAAGAAGTATTCTAATTTCTTTGCGGTTAGGGATTTATGGATATTGCGGATATAGGCACTTAGAAAGCCGCTCAGCCTAGGTTAGTTAGTTGTGTTAGACGGAGCTATGGATTAATAAGAAATACGAGTAAGTGTTTCGCTTTCTAGAAAGAGGTTATACTTACTGTTTTTAGTGGCCAGGAAGATATAAACGTTGAAGCTATATAGTAACGAATAGGCGTAGTTATAGACCATCCCTAACAATACCACCTATGATCTATTAATATATTTCTTGATCTCTTACTCCTAATCAATGTTAGTTGTATTTGAGGGTGTTTTAATTTCAGGCAGCTTATCCAGTCATTTGAACGAGACTTGACCGGAAGATGGGAAATAGGCTAGCCTAGTTAACCATATAAATGGTCTTAATGTATCGGGTTCTCCATTTGATAAGACTGGTCGGAATACAGACAGGACTCGATTCTCTAAAAGTGCTGCTTCGACTAGGAAAGGCAAGAAAAGAAGAAAAAGAAAAAGAACAAGAAAAATAAAAGGGAAAGAGAAGAGAAAAGTGGAAGAAAGATCTTATTCGCCTCCAGATAGGAGTAAACCACCGTTGGGATAATCTAGACGAAGCAAGCCCCCTAGGAAAGCTACCGAATCCCCTAGCATAGACGCGGGGCGCCACAATCTACGGATCCTCACTTCCTGTTTCTCAGTACAGACAGTTGGTGTTTTAGACGAGCACTTGGAAGCCAATCCCGAGGTGCTCCGTTACCTCCTGCTACGAGCTGGATATAGGTGATCCCTTCACCCGTAGAGGGGACTTTGAGAACTCTTTCTCAATGATTACTCTTTCCTCTAACCTAATTACCTCGATAGCGAGACTACGCGAGAGCCTTGCTTCTGGGATTGTTTTGCAGCGGGCCCTTTCCAGCGGGGCTTGGAGACAATGTTTAGAAAGGATTTCTCCAAATTACTCGAGAGACGTTATCATGGTCCAATAATGCGATTTTTTGCCTTGCGATAAACGCCCCGATAAGCGATGACACAGCCAATAACCAAACAATCTTAGTGGGTGATTACTCGTAGACAGTGGGGCATTGCCAGCCTTAGAAGGTCAACAGATGGGAGGTTCGAGGAATCCATCGATGTCTGGATATATTATCCAGTCAGAAGCTCTGGAATCATAGCCAGGACTCTCTTGGTTTCTTTCAATCACCTTCGCTACAGCTCGGATCTCTGTTGACTTTAAGCGACACGCATGGTCAGTTCACGTTTATCTCGATTGGATATATAAACGACGGGACCAATGAGAGTCACGCCTCGGACCCGCCCGATCCTCTCACCTTCTATATCCACTCCTCCACTCCTCCACTCCTGGAGACGAGGAATGTCCTCTGGAGATGATATCTGGGGCCCTCAATTGCAACATTCTAGGTGATAAGCACGGGTGAGATTGATTGGGTCCAATATCCCCGCCCCCAAATCCAAACGAGGGGGTTGGTACGGAGTATAAGTGGCACCATGTCCACCAGGCGGAAGTAGAGTCGGATCCCTGTGTTTTACCCAAGTTTCAATCATGTACTGGATCGAAGTAATTGTTTCATTTATTGGTGAGTAGTATATCTGACCCATGCCGAATCTGAGCTGACGAAGCAGCCTGGACGGTACCCGAGCCATTCGAGACCTCGATTCCTTCTAGTCCTACATCCGTCTGGTCGAGCCCAGCTCTGACAGGTGTGCAAGTCACATCCGGTCCTAGCTATGTGATAGTGCAACCCAGTATGGCTACAGGGAGTGCCCCAGCCACCGATGTCTCGATGATAAGGTCGGCAAGTCCATCCACAGATAACGCTGTATCCTCCAGCTCCGTATCCCCCAGCCCTCAATCCATGACGGTACAATCGAGTCTGTCCACAGACAGTGGCACATCCTGCTCAGAATATGTCTCCGAGATAGTGAAGTCAAGCATTGTCACAAGAAGCGCTACACCTTCCCCGAGCTCTCAATCTGCAACGGCGCAACCCGGTGTGCACACGGATAGTGCTATATCCACCGATGTCTCCATGGCTGGGGGATCAAGGCTGTCCACGGGGAACGCTATATTGTCCACCAACCTTCCTCCCTCTACGACAGTACAGCCCAGTCTGCCCACAGGTAGTGCTACATCGGGTTCGAACGATGTCTCTATGATTGAAGGGTCAAGTCTATCCACAGACAGCGCTTCATCCTGCTCGGAATCTAGCTCCGCGATAGTGGAATCAAGCATATCCACAAGAGGTGGTGCATCTTCCAGTCCTCAATCTCTTACGGTGCAACCCAATCCGTCTATATGCTGCTCCGAAGGTGTCTCGGTGATAGGAGGATCGAGTGTATCGACAGACAGTCCAACCGCCTCGTCTAACGATATCTCTGCAATAGCAGGAGGGCCAAGTCTATCCGCAGGCAGCGCTATATCCTCTTCCAGCTCTCCATCTATAGTGGAACAGCCCAGTCTGGCCACGGATGGTACGACAGTCTCCTCCATTGACATCCCTACTACAGGGGAGGGATCAAAAGGGTCAGGTAATGCTATACCCTCATCTACAAGTGTCTTCTCAACCGGTGCTGTATTCTATACAGGCCAATCCACAAGCAGCGCTGCCCCTTCCCCCAACAATACCCCTGTGGAATCAAGCGTACTGGGCAGCGCTACATCCTCTGCAAGCAGATTCACAAGAAGCACTATACCATCCTCCATGGAGACTTCTGAGACGGGAGGGGTATCAAGCATATCCCCAGTCAGCACTAAATCCTCTCCAACAAGCCAATTTACAATTGGTGCTGGGCCCTCCTCCACAAGCGTATCATCAGCCAACGTTATGTCTTTGTCAACGAGTGAATCTACACGCAGCGTTTCACTCTATTCCACTGGCATTGCGATGACGGGAGGAGGATCGAGCACATCCTCAGTCAGCGCTGGATTCTCTGCTACAAGCCAATCTGGAAGCAGCGCTGCACTATCCTCTGCAAGTGGGTCCACAAGCAGCGTTATACCCTCCTCCATCGATACCTCCATGGTGCGAGGAGGATCAGCCGGATCAGACAGCGCTGTATACACCTCTACGAGCCGGTCCACAAGCAGCGCTGCCCCCTTCTCGACGAGCCAATCCACAGCTGGCATTGCACCCTCTCCAAGCCAGTCTACAAGTAACGCTACTTCCTCCACTGATACCTCTATGACGGAAGGAAGATCGAGCATATCCCGAGCCAGCCCTATACCCTCTTTTCCTAGCCCGCCCACAGGCAACGATACGCCTCCGTCCGCAAGCCGATCGACAAGGAGTGTTATATCCTCATCGATGAATATCCCTACAACAGGTGGGACCTCAAGCGAATTGGGCAGCGCTATATCCTCTGCAAGCATATTCTTAGCCAGCGCCACACCCTCCCCGGCGAGGCAAACCAAAACTGGCGGTACTTCATCCCCCAGAAATACCTCTATGACAAGAGGGTCAGACATACCAAACAGCCCTATACCCTCTTCTACAAGCCAATCTGGAAGTAGCGCTACACCCTCTACAAGCCAATCCACAAGCAGTGATGTAACCTCCACCGACACCTCCATGACGGCAGGAATAACGAGTGTATCCTCGGCCAGCCCTATACCCCCTTCTATAAGCCGGTCCACGGGCAGGGCTACGCGCTCCTCTGCAAGCCGATTGACAAGGAGTGCTATATCTTCATCCACTGATATCTCTACAACACAAGGAGAACCAAACGCATCAGACAGTGCTATATCCTCTTCTGCAAACGGATCCTCAACCGGCGCTACATCCTTCCCTACAAGCCGGTGGACCCGCAGCGCTTTACCCTCCCCCAGCGGTACCTCCATGACGGGAGGGTCAAGCATATCAGGCAGCACCGTATCTTCCCCTACAACCCGGTCGACAAGGGTCGCTACGCCTTCCCCCGCAAGCCAGTTCACAAGCAATACCCCACTGTCTACAGGCCAAGCTACAAGCAGCGCCACGCCCTCCTCTGACAGTACCATCACAGGAGGATCAAGCGTATCAGAAAACACTACTCCCTCGTCTGCAAGCCGATCCACAAGGAGGGCTATGTCCTCATCCCCTAATATCCCCACAACAGGAGGGACGTCAAGCGGATCAGGCAGCACTATTTTCTCTGCAAGCATATCCTCAACCAGTGCTACTTCCTCTGCGAGTCCATCCACAAGCAGTGCTATATCCTCATCTACAAGACGATGGACACGCAGCACTATACCTTCCACAAATATCTCCATGACAGAAGGATCAAGTGTATCCTCAGTCAGCGCTATATCCTCTGGAAGCCAATCCACAAGCAGTGCTATATCCTCATCTACAAGACGATGGACGCGCAGCGCTACACCTTCCACAAATATCTCTATGACAGAAGGATCAAGTGTATCCTCAGTCAGCGCTACATCCTCTGGAAGCCAATCCACAAGCAGCGTTATATTCTCCTCTATGAGCCGACTGACACGCAGCGCTACATCCTCTACCACTATCCCCATGACAGGAGAATCAAGCATACCCTCAGCCAGCACTACATCCTCCTCCCCCGATATCTCTCTGACAGAAGGAGGACCCAGCCTATCCACCGGAAGCGCTACGTCTTTCGGCGATGTCACCACCACGGAACAGTCAAGACCTCCCAGACAGTCTCGAACATCCTCTACTACCAGCAGTAAACCAACCAGCTCGCATAGAGTTCTACGGACCGACTACGGGGCCATCTGTGAGGGCAATGCTTTGACTCGTAAGATGTGGGACGAGTTTGACATTCAGATGTGGACCAGACAAAAGTAAGAATTCCCGTGTTTGAGTGGTTTCGCTGGCTCTTCCCATCTCACCCATTCTAGAGCGTTGGAGATCCCTAGCGGCAATATCAGTTTCTTAGATTATATGGCCCATACCACCCCCGGGGTGACCCAGTTCCACTGTGAGACGTAAATATCCCGAATCCCAAGCCACTTACGCTCTGTTAATCTTTCTAGGCACTTTCCATGTGAATTATTAACGACCCTGGACAGCTGCAACACAACTCCTCCCGCGGACAACCCCAAGAACTGGGCCATTATCATCGCCCTTCAGCACTTTCATGCCTTCATGAGTGGCATATCTAATTCGATCTATAAGGCCCAGCTGAAATTCGCTAGCGACAGTTTTAGCCTCATGGCGGACTTTACATCCCATGATTTCAAACCTGCGGTACCTCTCCCGCTTTGGAGCCCCGGATTTACGCTGATTATGTTGGATAGATATCCACCGCAAAAAACTCCATGGCGAGTGGGGCTGCGACGGCCGTAGGTGGAATCCTGAGCTTGCTCAAGGTGGCATTCCCGGAAGCCAATGTGCTTAGCGTAGGTGCTGGTATAGCATCGCTCGGTAGTGGAGCTAGCACCATCGATAACGGGATGTTAGCAAGTGTTGTGAGCGCGACAGTGGAAGTGTCTGTAATCACCCCCTTATTTTCCTTAGATGATATATCTAACGCTATATAGGGTCGAGAACCAGATCCAAGAAGCAGGAAATATGCAAAAAATCATGACGCAGATGTTTACATCGATGCAACAAGGATTCGAAAACATGGCCGATGCGCTGATGAATGGAATCGTTTACCAAAACCCCTCTACGGATTTATTTTCTCAGAATAGCTCTGGGGTCGCCAAATGGATCGAGGACGGAAGCTTTGCCCCGGATTTTAAGTTCAACTATACCATCGACATCGATGCTAAAGTCCTAAAGGCAGTTTGGGCCGCTGCCGTCTCCTTATTATGGCGCCAGGAAGGAGTGTATTTTGTGAACACTACCGACGCCCAGACCTTCACCACGCGTTCTTACAAAACTCTTCATATCAAGGAGGACGATATCACTCGGTTCCAGCTCGGCAACGAAATCTTCTTCGCTATAAAACATACCAAAGACGCGTCTCCGATAGATGCCTATTCCAAAGTTCCGGGCATTAAAAATCTCCCGGGCCTAGGACTCGATATTCAAGAGGTCGCCAATACCTCGGCATGGTCGCAAAGGCATATCGGGTACAACGAGACCTGGCCAATCGAGTTAGTAGGGCAATACGCGACCTCAACCGACGACCCTCCCCCCGGTGGCATCTTTATGACTATTCCGGTCTGTCATTTAGGCCAATTGCAACATGTACCTTTCGATGTTATGGCCAAAAAGGGATGCAATACTATAAATCAACAAGAAGAGGTAAGATTCCATCCGATGCCTTGGATTTAGATATCTAGTTAGTGACTTACTCTATGTAGTGTGATTTTAAGCGGTATATCAATTGGGCCTGTCGGAGGCAGGTTCAGATCACCAATGGGGTATCTCAACCGTGGCCGATCGACTTATACGACGCGAACTGGAAGATCGGGTGAGATATTAGCGATAGTGTTTCCAATTCTTGTATATCTCTAGACTCTAGTCTTAAATGCAGTCAAGGGCTTACTATATTTCTTCGCTCTCTAATTAGCCCCGAGAATCTAGTCTTAAATGCAGTCAGGGGCTCCCTGTATTTCTTCGCTCTCTGATTGGCCCCTAGTGCATGTCCCCGCCGCCGATGGTGTATATCCCTTATATATATACCCTATCAAAAAGAAAAGAAAAGATCTAATATATATCCCCTAGACTCTAGTCTCAAATGCAGTCAGGGGCTCACTGTATTTCTTCGCTCCCTGATTGGCCCCTAGTGTGTGTCCCCGCCGCCGATGGTGTGTGTCCCTTATATACGTACCCTATTAAAAAAGAAAAGATCTAATATATATCCCCTTAGAAATATTATAGGAAAAGATGATAACGATAATGCTAGTTTGGGGATCCGATTAGCTAGCTATATCTCTTAGTATAGGAGATAGGAGAGAAGTAAAATCGAACCTTAATCTTTAATCAAGGTATAGAGAGGGAGGCTATTCTTAAAGATATATATCTATATATATATATATAGAGCAGATGGTACTGCCTAGACGGTAGTGTTACCTCTTTTTTTTCCTTAAAAGATTACCTTGCCTGAGGTTTATTATTACTTTGAAGGGATTATGCCTTGGGTATATCTAAGATATTAGATATACTATCTACTATATTACGTTATATATATATACTGATCCGTATAGTTAGATAAACCCTAGTGGACTTAGGGGCTTAGGGGCTTTGTCCTAATTACCCTAATAATTTAATTATTATAGAATATATTTACTTATAATTCTATTTGTATATAATACCCTATCTTTAGCCTCCTACTTTTCTTAATACGGTCCCCTTCGCTTTTATATAGGCTACTATTATAGACGCTACTATAGAACTCTTCTACTATAACTCTACCTACTAGGTCTAGATCTATAAGACCTATCGATAGGCGGTGTCTCCTAATCATATCGTCAGTCACCTAGCTATAAAATATACCCACCATCCATTCGTAAGAACCGGCGTATAGCGGCTAGCCATCCACGACGTAGCGACCCAGGCCGACCTATAGGTCCTAGGCCTCGAACCGTTCTATCTCCTACCGCTAGATAGTCGACCGATCCACAGGCTCGTAGTCTACCCCGGTTACCGATGCCTAGAGGAGAACTGCATATATATCGCTTATTAGCCCCGTACTCTCGCTTGCCACCGCCGCGAGAATCATAGCCCCTAACCCATAGGGGTAACTTATATAGGGGTTTAGGGGTTTAGGGGTTTAGGGGTTTAGGGGTTTAGGGGTTTAGGGGTTTAGGGGTTTAGGGGTTTAGGGGTTTAGGGGTTTAGGGGTTTAGGGGTTTAGGGGTTTAGGGGTTTAGGGGTTTAGGGGTTTAGGGGTTTAGGGGTTTAGGGGTTT